>OY728120.1:1726278987-1728778987 GCA_963277665.1 Viscum album
ATACTTCTTAAATTGATAGAGTTGCTTATGTGGAGGTGAGTCACACTCTAAAGGAATACAATTTAAAAAGACAAAATGTTTTTATAAGCCTTGAAGGGTCCACTAATTCTTTGTAATATAAATAAGAAAAACCCATAATCACATTATTTTAATAATAAAACATATATTTTCCTAACATAATGTTTATATTATTTTATTATATGCACTATTGGGTCATTATGATGTCATAAAACACATTATATATTTAAACGGTATTTAATTTTTACCCAAATATTTGGACTATCAGAAAATTATGAAAAAATTCACCTTTGGATAATTTCAACTTCCTGATTCCAAAAAATAATATTAATTTATCTAAATAATTTTCTAAATATGTTAATTTTCACTTTTAAAATAAAAACTGACATTTATCGAAAATTCATGGGTTTTGACAAAAACAGCTTTCAAACCATAATAAAAATTACAATTGCATTCATAAAATTATATGATCATATATATTTAACAAAAATTAATTTAATAATAATAATAATAATATTTTAATACAATAATATTTAATTCATAAATCTGTTAAGTCATCAAAATATATTTCTTGGTTGAATATTAACTAAAAATACTATTTGTGCTTTTAAAAACTATTTACAAAGTAACAATAATAAAAATGAATGTATATTCCATTATTATATACAAAATATTTCAAATAATCATAGTGCTAAGGTATTTTTACATAACCATTTATAACAATTTCCTAAGACCTAAGAGTGAGGTGTGCAATGGTGAAAAACTCTTGGGGTGGTTCGAATAACATTACTCGAGTGATAATCTCTATAAACTTCCACTTCTCTTGTAGGCGATTCTGTTCTAGATTAACATGTTGAAGCTCAACTTGGGATTGGTCAAGAGCGAAGCCCAATGATGCCACCTCCTTTATAAGCCCCAAAAAATGGGGATTCATATGAGGAAAGTCTACTGGATGAGGCCATCTCTTCCTTTATCAGAGTAAATTGGATTTTTTAAGGCCCTATATTTATAATAATCATGTGATCACTGTTCAACAACTATATTATCAAAAATAACAATTCTTTATCGGTATTTTAAAATCCAAAAACATAAAACTAATTAATTTAAAATTTTATATAAACATTTTACATAATGATACATTTAAATAGATCATGTGGAATTGACATTAATGAATGTTTGGGTCGTTACAGGGTCTAGGGTCTGGGGAGTGTCCATGGTCTATCTGGGGGGTGTTCGGGGGGGGGGGGGTCTGGGTTCTGTCTAGGAGGGGGGGAAAGGCTGTACAGAGGAGTGGAGGTTTGGGTCTGTCTTGGGGGGGGGTCCAGGGTATGTGGCAGGGGGGAGGGGGGTGGAGCGAGGGGGTGAAGGGGTGGGGGGGGGGGGTGTCTGTATGGCAGGGGGTGGGGGTTTGCAGGGGGGGGTGCTAAGGGGTGGGGTAGGGGGTACAAAGGGGGAAGGTTGGGAGAGAAAACCGGTAGGGGTGTTTTCTAGGGTGAGTCTAGGTTTTGGGAGGGGCATGTGGCCATGGTCTATATGGGGGGTTTCCAGGGTCAGTCTAGGGGGGGGGGGGGGTATTTGGGGTCTTCCTCAGGGGGGGGGGGTGTCCAGGGTCTGTCTATGAGGGGGGGGGGGGGGTTCAAGGGGATTGGTGGTCTGGGTCTATCCTTGGGGGGGGGGGGGGGGTGTCCAGCGTCTGTCTAGGGTGGGGGTTTTGCATGTGGGAAGGGGTGCTGAAGTGGGGGGGGGGGTTTGCTGTGGGTGTCTAGGGTCTGGGGGGTCCAGGGTCTGTCCTGGGGGGGGGGGGGGTCAGGGTCTGTCCGGGGGGGGGGGGGGTGCCCATGATCTGTCCCGGAGGGGGGGGGGTGTCTAGGGTCTGTCCAAGGGGGGGGGGGGGGTCTAGGGTCTCTCCAAGAGGGGGGGGGGGGTGTCCAGAGTTTTTCCAGGAGTGGGGGGGGGGGGGGGTCTGTCCATGGTCTGTCTGGTTGGAAGGGGGTGTCCAGGGTCTATCTGGGGGGAGGGGTTGTCCAGGAGGGGGGTGTCCTGGGTCGATGTAGGATGTGGGGGTGTCTTGGGTAGTAGATGGGGGATTTTCATGGGGGACGAGGTTCTTCTGGGGTGGGGAATTTGCATGGGGGAAGGGGTGCTATGGGGGGGGGGGGGGGCTTGGTGGGGGGGGGGGGTTATTATGAAATGTGAAACCCTATAGCCACGATTTGAACCCTAGATAAATAATTAAAGCCACGGTTTCAAACTATGGCTATTTCCCTTTGTGACTGAAGCTTCTACCATAGTTTTAAACCATGGATTTAGGTATTTATTCATGGTTTGAAAACTGTGGCTATAGGTCTTGCGCTATAGCCATTCCAATACTATCCATATTTTTAAAGCATGGCTATAGACCAAATTTTCAGTAGTGTTACTCTATCTCTTCTTCTCGGTTCAAATGCTCTCTTTGAATATATCCCTATTTACTATCTACTATGTTTCTTTTATTTTTATGTCTCTTACTACTCTTCCTTTCATCTTTTAGGGCATCCTTCTCTATATGTATATACTCAACCCTTCATGGGATTTTCACACATGTGTCGTGTCTTATGCAGATGATAGACATGTTGATGGTGACATAAAAAATGCTTAGGGATACTGGGTTCTTTGGACAATGTATGGTGGTCAGATCTTAGAGACCAGGAGATGGGATCACTCAGTAGTTTAATTTTTAGTTTTATATGGTTGATACATATTTCTATTTTGAAATGTATTTTTCCCCCACTTCTCAGTTTTCATAGTACTACTCTTGTACACCCTAGAGGTTTTTCAAACATGGTTTTCTTTCTATATATTTCATATTTTTATTATTATTCCTCTATACTTCTGTATTGATATGGTCCGGTGTGTGAAGAATGGTACATTAAGAAAACTCATATCATTAGGACATGCCGTTTAGTGATTTTTTCCACCCTAGTCCTATGGTGGAGAGCTTGGGGTATTTGCAGATAGAGCCTCGGTTAGGGTTAGGTGATGATATATTAGTTTCAAAGGTGGTTTCAACAGTAAAAACTAGGTTTTAATAGTTCTAGTAAAGGGTCTTTGAAAAATCTTATAAATCACAGTCAATACAGGCGCTATAGAGACCTGACTCCAAAAGGCCCAGATCCGATGTTTGCTATCAATTAAATTGGAATGATTACAATGAATCAGATCCCAAAGGGACAGAGAGTTTAGTATGGTTATTAAAATATATCCATATATGAGTATTGTATCACTAATTAATACACTAATTACAGTATTTTTTTCTAAATAACTTCCAGGATAAATTTTTCCATATAGTATATACCTTCATGTCTTTCATAGTATGCTTTTTGGATTACTGGGGAATGGAAACCTAATAAGGGTGAGTTAAAATAAATGCTCAGTAAGGGTAAATTATAGAGGAAAAAATAACAAATCAATAGGAATAAATTGAAATGGAAAGCTAAATAACTGAACACACATGAAAAGAAATCAATTGGTAGAAAATCAAGTGAATAAGAAATAAGGAAAGGTAAATGAAAAAACATTCATTTAATAAATGAACTAAAAATGAAATTTATCCATATATATTTTCAACAAAAAATCTAATTTATGATTAATAACTGAACTATATGAAGGAAATGCTTTATTAATAGATTTCATGTCTGAGACATATGAAAACCTATACCGTTAAGACTTTCACAAGATGACTTAAAACTTCAAATAAGAAACCATTTAATTTTCAGAAATTATTTATCTAATTAGAACAGTTAAATGCATCAAGGACCTATATAAATTTTTGGATCCACCCATCATTTCCTATCCAAATAATTTCTCATATCAAATAACCAAAATTAATAATATGCCTTTTCAAATATCCATATAATATAAAGAAAATAGAATTATCAATATTTCCACAAATAATCAAATAACTATCAAATTAGACACCATATGGTTAAGGGTATACATTTTAGTAAATAGTAATATACATGATAAATGAAATGGATAATTTATTTGAAATTCAATCTTCAATGATCATGGGATATTGAATATTTCAAGAGGACTAACAAATAAACCATGTAAGTGAATGTGAATAATATCCTTGGCCAAATCAACACAAACCATAAAGAGGAAGAATAATAATGGAATCAATAAAATATATCCCAAGTAGAGTAAAATAATGGGTTGTTGTCATTGATTTATATAAATACTATAAAAATAAATTTTAAAAAAATTCTTGAATAAAATGTCCTTTTGTTCTAAAAATCATTTTGAAAAAAATTTTACTTAAAAATCACTTTTGAAAAAAACATTCTTTAATAATTAACCATTTAAATGTGCAAATAAAATGTCAAAGATATTATGGTGAGTGAATCTGTACATTTAATACGAGGTAAAAAGGAAATTCATTTTTCATGATAAAAAGGTTTAGAAAATTACTTTTTCAAAAAAAGAAAAGATGATTCCTTTGAAAATATTAGAAACAGAAAAAAGGGTAAACATTTATTTACTAAATCATATTAAAAAAATTTAATTTTTTTTAGAAAACAGGGTTTTCAAAAAAAAATAGTTTCTTTGACTAAATAGAGAAATGAAGTTGGGTTTTCTTAAAAACATTTTCTAAAACGTTTTTAGAACTAAAGAGTGAAAAGATGGTACTATTACTTAACAAAGGTCATGAATAACCATATGAGAATAAAATTAAAGGGGTTATTAGAAAATTATCTAATAATTTCCTCTGATAGAAATTCAAGTTTAGTTAATCATGAATAAAATTAGACTATAACGTAAATCCTTAAAAAGATAATAATGTTGGAGTGATAATAAATCAATGAGTTGATTATGTGTATCAACATTAATACCACATATAGAATAGGAAACAAATAAATAGATAGTAAATGTAATTATACACATAATCATAGAATAATATTGACAAATAAGAAGTAATATAACATAATGAAAATAAATTGGGTTGTGAAATATTTTTCTTATTTGGCAACTTTTAACTCAAATCCCATTAGTTTAAACAATTCAAATAGAAATTAAAAGTATCATAAATATTAATTGAATCATGATATTATTTGAAAAAGTGTAAGTTTTTTTACCATATATAATAAATTAAGTGAAAAACAGTAAATTTATTATTTGATGATAAAGTTAATTATTACAAATGGAAGTGAGATTACAAAGATAATCATTGAAAATGTTCTTCAGGAGAATAATCATTACAGATTCTAAAATATACCATACCATTTTGAAACATTTTAATCATATTCTCTTTGAAGGAAAAACATTAAATGAAACTTATAATATCATGAGAATAAAGAGGTTCATTATATAAAATTTCAAATGTCAGTATGTACACCATATAAAAGAAACTAGGTGCATAACAACAAATAAGTCTCAATGGAAAGTAAATTGAGATAAAATCCCTTACCTTGCCTTTCCTTTCAGGTGCACATCCTTTAAATTCATGTATAATAAAATAATGTAAAAAAATTAATTTTTTGATAATTTTTTTCATTTTTAAAATAAATTTAATTTCCCATGTTACCTTATTATATACAACTACTTAATTAATTACGTTTACATTAGGTGTTTTGACCAAATTTGGTTTATGTATCAAAAAAACTATGATAGGTCAACTATAGTCAAACAGGTCATTATATAGTATATCTTGAATAATAATAATGACATAATTATTATATTTATACGTCTATTATACTTTTAAAACCAATAATTATATATATTTATGAAAAATTAATCAACATTACAATCATGGAGACGGTAGGCCATACATACGCATGAGCAACACTCTCATTTTTCAGTGATGGTTATGGAAAAAAGGTAACTATAATAATATCTTCCCAGAATTATAATTATTTTATAAATACCATATTATTTAATCATATATACTTATATATATAATTATTGTGATGTAAAAGGAATCACATCATGTTGGGGAGGCGGTAGTCCACACACCCATGAATGACGTTATCACTTTTTAAGTGTGTGTGAAAAAGTTACAATAAAAATGATATATATATATATATATATTATTTAAATAAAGGTAATTATTTCATGAATATAATTTATATATTGTGTATCTAACATATTTTTAATTAAAACTATTCTTTACAAGTTCCATGTATAGTATGAATGAGTTGCATCGCTTTGAGGAGGTGGTAGTCCACACTTCCAAAATGATGTTATCATATTTATAAAAATTGTAAAGTATATGGGTATGTGTTATAAAAAAAATTAAAGAATCATAAATAAATAATATATATAGTATATATTATATATAAACATATTTTCAATCGTAATGGCCACCATGAGAGGTGGTAAAGTAAAAATGAACAATCATCATTTCGTGAGGAAGTTGTTCGCCGTACACACAAACAATATTTTTGTTAACCACTAGATTGAATTTTGTGTAAGTAACGGTCAAACCATTAGCTTAAAAAAAATAATATTATATTTATGATTTTTTTTTGTTTTTATAAAATAATATAATAGTAATACATTAGGGGTTGGAGAATGTAAATAAATCTAAATGGCTTAAGGAAAGAAGTTACCTCTTAACCGGGTAACTTCTTTTGGTTTGTACCAAAAGGATTACTTGGATGGATTTGTGGACAAGGGGAGGATTCTAGGATTATGGAAGGTATTTTTAGGATATATTTTTCCAGATATTGTTCGATCCAAAGTGTTTTTAGAGGTGTGGGGAAGTGGGAGGAGATGATGCCTTTTTATTATGGAGGAGTGTGACTCTTATAATATTTTGAAAAAGGAATTCCATTCTCATTTTTCATATTTAATGTGGATCCAATAATGGAAAAAATAGACAAAATGTTGGATATGTTTGAAATATTTCCATAAACATTTTATTGGAAAGATGTATAGTTCTTTATGAACTTATTATAAATTATATATTATGTTGATTCAAAATTTTTAATCAATTTTTCAAAAATATAATCACATAAGTTACAAAAAATATTTTAAATTTAATCTCGTAGACAGGATGATAATGTAGGTTTTTAAAGTAAAAAACGTCCGAATGTTTTCTATGTTTCTATAGTCAATTTAAAAGTGAAATTGATTAAAATTAGCTAAATTGGATTAATTGATAAATTTTTTATCTCATTAATATTTATAACCAATTTAAAATATGATTTAACCTTATAAATAAATTATAGGAAATATTATTTTTTAATTAAAATTATGCATTTTCACTATTCATTAAAAAATGAAACTTCACAGAAAAATAAAATCAATTTACCCTAACCTATTTTTTTATTTTAAATATGAAATTTATTTATACATATATAATCTATAAAATTTCAAAAAAAAATATTTAAAATAGATTCACCATTAAAATTCAGTAAAATTAATTTAATTAAAATGTATGTTTTTTTGAAATATTTGGTTTGTTCTTGCATTATTCTTGTAAAATAGATTTGTGATCATAAAATATTTTTCTATAAAATATTCCCTTTATTTTAAATTTTATCTTATATTCATATCTAATTCATTTGTGACTAATGAATTCATATCATATTTGTTTCAGCCATTTATTTTCATAATTTATTTGATACTATTAATAACGGCTAGTTTATGTCTTACAAGAATATTTTAATAATATATTATTTTTTGGTAAAACTTAGTCTTGCATGTAGCGCAAACCATGGAAGAAACTCATTATTGTGTATGTGTCATGCTAAATCATTATCACGTGCATTAAAAGATATAAAATATATTTAATTTAATTAAAAAAGTTTATATATTATAAATTATCATGGTATTATATCCCCGTACATGCTTTTGTGTGTGTTCCATACATGCTATTGATTACAATATAGATACTTTATACTTTCAGGGCATTATATTATACACACCATAATTAAATTGAATCCTCACAATTTAAACACAATCATGGTAATTTTTTTTTGATATTTCCTATTTTTAAATCCCACATCATGAGAAGGGTTTGTAAAATATCCTCTAGATAAGATAGAATGAGAAGAACACAGGTCACATGAACTAACAAATAACTAGGTCTCCATGTAGGAGAACATTAGTGTTAAGTAGAGATATGTAATTAGAGGAAAAAAATAAATATTTATGGGGAGTGATTGAGGTCATCAATCACAGACAAGTGAATGATCAACATAAAGTTTAGGGACTCAAATCCATAAATCATTGATGATTTAAAAGACCATCAGTTCAACAAAAATTAAGGTATTAGGAAATTTTTTATTTCCAAGTAATTTTGCAAATATTGGGTAATAATTTTACATATTATGTATACTTACATGATATATTTTTATAAATAAAATTTCATTCTTTGGTTGTTCATTTATCGATTTTATAATTCATCAAAAAATTAATTTTGATGTAAGAATAATTAAAATACATTTCTAATGAATTTAAAGCCCCATAATTGAGTGAAAAGTCTAATTAATTGTCTATAACTATTTTTCAAACTAATATTTTAAGGCCCTAAATATATAAATATAAAAGAAACACTACTATTTCATCATCAAAATTTATTAATAAACTTTTTTAACTAAAAACAATGAAAAATTAACCATGACATTAAATAGGTTAGTTATTGGCATGAAACTCTTATCACCCTTCAGTCTGGGTTCAATCCCCATGACCTTGCTTGATTTTATTGGTTTTCACCGAGCTTACAGGTTTTCCTTTTCTAAAATCATATTAATATAATTTCCAAAATAAATCTAATGTAAATACTTTAAATTAGGTTAATCACTAAATATCCTTTTCACTACAGTTTTCAATACAACCTCAATACATAAATACTTAATACATTTATTTTAACATAGCTCTTTCCTTGGTCTAGTGTTTATCCATAATATCATTTCTAGAATTTTTGAACCATGCCACCTTATCTTAAATATAAAATACCTTAGGTTTAACCTAGGTTATTCATCTTCCAAATCCTTCTTTGTGTTTTGTAAAGAGGATGAGAATTATCCAAAGAATATCCCCCAGGAGTATCAAACAAGATGAACAGTAAGGCCCATTATCGTGTACTAGGTTACACCGATTCAGGATTAGCACACCTTGTTGGATTTTTTACTCTTAGGTACATCTATGCCAAAATAATGTCCACTTGTATTATCAAGGGAACGATTTATTGCGGAGAAAACTACATAATCTATATCTAACCAAATCTTTAGGATGTTCTTGTATACTTATCTTGAAATTATACCTTAGGTTTATTTTTTCTAATCTATGTTTTCTTAAATATAGTTCCCAAGGTTTGTACTAAAATTACTTTGATAAAAATAGTAAAGAACCAAATCTAGTGTATGATATCAATTACATTGACATGATTCCATAGAATCAAATCCTGAAGGAGCGAGAGTTAGAAGTCTTTGTAAAATATATATATACATGAGTCTTGTATTACAAATTAATACACTAATTACAACATAATTGTTTTCTAAATAAATTTTATGATAACTTTATTCCATCTAGTATATCCCTGTATGTATTTCATATTACTCATTTTTTACTAAATCATGTTACTTTTTTTGGAAAACTTTTTAGAAAACAATGTTTTTAGTAGAAAATAGGTTCTCTGATTAAAGAGAGAAATAACATTGGGTTTTCTTAAAAACATTTTCTAAAATATTTTGAGTACCAAAGAGTGGAAAAAATGGTATTATTACCTAACAAAGTTCATGAATAACCATATTATAATAAAATTAATGGGTTTATTAGATAATTATAATATAATTTCCTCTGATGGAAATTCATGTGCAAAACAACCCTGAATAAAATGATATTGTAAAGTAAACGCTTTAAAATATTATAATTTTTCAGTGAGAATCAATCAATGAGAATATTTTGTTCATCAAATGTAAATCCATATATGGAATAGGAAATACATCAGTAGATAATAAACATAATTATACACACAATCATAAAATATTAACAACAAATAGGAAGTAATATAACCCAATTAAAAAAAATTGGGTTATGAAATTATTTTCTACTTAGTAAATTTTAACTCAAATCCCCTTAGATGAAATAATTCAAATTGACACTAAGAGTATCATGAAGAATGATTGAATCATGATTTATTTCACAATATGGTAGTATGTGCACCATATATAAGAAATTAGGTGCACAATAATAATGTGATTGTTTCATGATGAAGTTAACAATCACAAAAGGAATTGAGATTGCAAAGATAATCATTAAAAACATTCTAAAGAAGAATAATATTTAAACATTACAAAGTGTCCCATACCACTTTGAAACATTTGAATCATATTATACATGAAGGAATTAAATTAAATTAAACTTATAATATCATGAGAATAAATAGATTCATTATATAACATTTCAAATGATAGTATATACACCATATAAAATAAACTAGGTGAATAATTACAAATAAGTATCAATGGAGTGAAAATTGAGACGAAATCCCTTACATTTTGTTTCCTTTCAGCTGAGCATCCATTTAATTCCTATATAATAAAAATTTGTTAATTATTTAATTTCTTTATAAACCTTTTAATATTTACCATAACTTTTATTTCACTTATTTCCATGTTATATAAAAATACTTAATAAATTATTTTTACATTGGGTGTTTTGACCAAATTTGGTTTATGTTTTAAAAAACCTTTATAGGTAAACTACTGTCAAATGGGTAATTATATGACATCTCCAGAATAATAATAATGAAATAATTATTATATTTATTCTTAAATTATACTTTTAAAGCCAATAATTAAATATGGTCAGGAAAAATGAATTAATGTTACAATCATGGAGATGGTAGGACGCACGTACACATGAGTAACATTCACATTTTTCAATGGTCGTTATGCAAAGAAGGTGAGTAGAATAATAACTTTATAGAAATATAATTATATCATAAATAAAATATTATTTAGTCATATATACTTATATATATAATTCTTGTGATGTAAAAGTAATCGCATCATGTCAAGGAGGTAGTAGTCCACATGTCCACGAACGATGTTGTCCCTTTTTAAGTGTGTGTGAAAACGTTATAATGAAAATGATATATATAAATATATATATATATATATATTTCCAAAAATGTAATTATTTCTTTAATATCATATATATGTTTTTTATATCACATATTTTTAATTCAAACCATCATTTATATGTTCCTTTTATAGTGTGAACGAATTACATCGCTTTGAGGAGGCGGTAATCCACATTTGCACAAATGATGTTATTGTATTTATAAAAAGTGGAATGTAAGGGAATGTGTTGTAATATTATTATAAAATAATAAATACATAATAAATATTCTATGTAATATATGTAATAGGGTTTCCATCATAATTTCCACTATGAGAGGCGGTGAAGGAAAAATGAAGAATCATCGTTTCGTGGGGTAGTAGTTTTCCGTACACATAAACAATGTGTTCATTAGCCATTAGATGGAAGTGTGTGAAAGTTTAGGTATAACAATTATCATAAAATATACTATTATATTTAGTATACTTGTGTAGTTTTAAAAACATATAATATGAAGAGTTTAGGGGTTGGATAATGGAAATAAAACTAAATATCTTAATGAAAGATGTTACTTCTTAACCGAGTAAATTCTTTTGGGTTGCATCAAAAAGATTCCTTGGGTGGATTTTTGACTAAGAGGAGGCTTATAGGATTAGGTGTGTTATATTTAGGATCTATATGGGTAGATATTGTTCAAGAAAAATTGGTTTGAGAGGTGTGGAGAAGTGGGAGGAGAGGAGGCCTTTTTATATTGGACGAGTGACACTCTTGTAATATTTGGACCTATACACATTTTTTAACATTTCCAGTGGAACAAATACTGAAAAAATAATCAAGGAAAGGGAGTATAGGGATTAAATATGTCCATAAGATGTATCCTATATTAGTTTATAGGTCATTTGGCCCCTTAAAATTAAGGTTTAGTCCCTTATTAAGCTTAATTTTACCATAATCATTGTAATTAATTTTAATTACATTCAATAATATTTTTTTTGTAAAAAAAAGTTGACCTTGTTAGAAATTATAAATTATATTGATTTAAAATATGGAATAAATTTTTCTAAATTAAATTCCTATAATTGGAAGAAATTAATTTAAATTTAATCCCATAGACGGTATGATAATGTGGGGTTTTAAAATAAAAATGTTCGAAAGTTTGCTATGTTTTTATAGTCAATTTCAATGCGAATTTGATTCCAATTACCTAAATTTAATTAATTGATAAATATATTATCTAATTTAAATTTAAAACTAATTTAAAATATGATTTAACCTTTATAAAAAATATATATGAAAACGTAGTTTTGAATTAAAATTCAGTATTTTTCTCTACACATTAAAAAATGAAACTTCACAGGAAAATACCAAAATTTTATAATAACTTAATTTTTATGTTTTTTATTTCAAATATAAAGTTTATTTTTACATATATAAACTATAAAATTTCTAAAATTTTGATTTAAAATAGGTTCTCCATTAAAAGGCGGTAAACACACTTTAATAAAAATATAGGTTTTTATATGAAATATTGGGTTTGTTGTTATCATATGATTATCAAAACATTTGGAAGAATATAAAAAATATTAAATTAAATATATAATATATATATTAATTTAATATCACTCACTAATTGTAATTAATTTATTTTGTTAGGGTAAAATATCTTTGTGAGTGTAAAAATAGTTTTTATAAGATATTCCCTCTATTCTCAATTGGCTCTTATATTCATTTATAATTATGTTATAACTAATGAATTCATCTTACATTTTTATAAGCCTTATATTTTCACAAGTTATTTAATGTTATTCATAATAGCTAGTTTATGTCTTATAATAATATTTTGATAATATATTATTGTTTGGTAAAACTCTATCTTGCGTGTGACACAATACTTTTAAGAAATTGTATATATTGAATTTATTTAAAATAGTATATATATTATAAATTCTCAGGATATTATATTCTCTTATGTGTCTGGTGTTGCGTGTCATACACACTATCAAATACAAGGTTCCTACTTTAGACTTTTGGGGTGTTACATGCGCTATTAAAGGGAAGAATTTAATGGCACCTATAAAAGGTGATGTCAAATGGGTCTTTTAACATGGGTAAGAAAGTGCTACTAAAGGCCCTATTTAACCATGATTTTTTATCACTATTAAAGGGGGTAAAATTTTATTATTTAGAACTCTATGAGCCCGACCTTATCATCACTTCTATAACTCCTTTAAGAGTGCTCCACCCACCATTTATCAGTGCTTTTTAAATTTTTTAGAGTTCAGCGCCTACTTGGATTTGAACCCTACACCTCTCCTTTAAAGATGGAATGACTTTTCCACCTCACCATATTGTTTTGTTGTCTGTATAATGATATTTATATTTATTTATATATATATTTACATAGATATTTTTTGTTCAAATATTTATATAATTTTTTTTAAATAAATTTATAACTATATTATATATTTTATTCATTTACATGTACTAGAATATAATATAAACATATATCCAATTATTAATATACCAATATATGTATGTATAAACATTATATATATATATATATTCATAAATATTTGTGTAATATAAAAGATGGTTATATATTGTTTTAAATACATTTTTGGAATATTCATTTATTTTCATATATTAGAGTATATGTATACATATGTTTTTTAATTATTGACGCACACATGTTTATATATAAACATTAATAATATAGGTATATATATATTAATGCATTTTTATAAGGTAAATAAAATGGATAAAATTTTACCTTAAATAGAATGAATAAAAAATATTTATTTTATATATTTAAAAATACATTTCCATGTAAAAATGTTGATATATGTATTTATATAAGTGATTTATTATAGGTAAATATTAGAAAATATGCATATATTTAATTATAAATAAAACAATATTTTGAAAAATGATTATATTTTAGAAAACATAATTTCAATATGAATCAAATCCTTGGGAATAAATCCATTAACCACTAAAACCAAGAAAAATACCCCCTTAAATGAGGATGAAATTCCATCAAATGTTAAAAAATTAGGGTACCCTGACTAAAAACTCAATTTTGGAGGCCTTTTGGGATTTTTGGGCCTCATAAATTATGACTGGGGATTACCTAGATCACTAGGGAGTAGAGCTCTCCAAAGTCATAGATTTGATTTGTGTTAAAGAACAAATAGACACTCAGATAAAAATTTATGGTTGTTTGAAGTGTGAGTTATTTTTTTAACTTATTTTAGATATTTTATTGATTTTTTGATTTTTTGATTTCAAAATTTTTATTAAATGATTTCTACTCGATAAAAATCAACTAATAATGAATTTAAATTATTTTTTAATTATTTTATAATCTATTTTCACTAAATATCTTATCTATTAAATGTAAATTCCTATTTAGCCTTATATAAAATATATTTATAAAAAATATATTATATTTGTATTAGTATAAATATATTTATATTTTTATATATTATTTTTATTGATATAAATAAATATATATTTTAAATATAACCTTTTTAGCACTAGCGAAAAATCACTGATAAAGTGGTGGGGGGGGGGGGGGAGGTCTTGATCAACACTTGTAAACTAGCACTGATAAAGACTCCCCTTTATCAATTCATTTTTAAAATTTCGGATAAATGAACCCCTTTAAAAACACTTTTTTAGCGTTGTTATAGACCCCCTTTAACAGTGCTAAAAAAATTGCTGTTAAAGTCCCCCTTTAACATTGCTTTTTTCTAGTGCCGACAAAGAGGGTCTTTAATAGTTCTTTTAGATAGAACTGTTAAAGCCCTAGCACTAGATAAACCTATATTCATAGTGGTGTTTGATCATTGGGATGGTTTCTAGAGTAGTCACCATACGAGGATACAGTTGGGATTTAGGGAAACAATTTCAATGTTTCTTGAGAATGGATCTTAGTCAAGGACACCCTGGGATGGTGAGAGTGGGTGATATATCCACTCACCAGGACCTTGATTACCTTTTGTTGACTTGGCATACTGAGACATTGGTTGTTGGGGTTAGTGGTACATGAATCATATAAGACTAATTCACCGACTATCATTCTTGTGTCATTTCCATGTTGATATATATATAAATATTCTTGTCTGAATGTAGTATGTCTTGATTAAAAATTTTAGGATGCTTCCATGATGATAACCAACTGGGATACGAGTTCCAGATTTTGAGAATGATCAAGTGAGTGATGATGCCTCAGTTCAGGGTCCTTCTTGTGAGATTCTTCTTCTAGATATGCAGGTAGAAGCACATCCACCTGTTAAGTTGTAGATCATCCCACCAGAGCAGGTTGAGCATGTGTGCAGTCTTAGAGCACTGTGTGAGTTCTAGCACCAGGGGCCGCTACGGTTCTGCAGTGAGCTAGATCCATAGGTAGTAGAGGATTGGATAGAGCTGGTGGTCCATATCTTCAAACTCATCCAGACACTGATAGATTTGTTGGTTACACTTGTATCTAGAATTTTCCATAAAGCAACATGGAATTGTTGGAGTCTTGTTACCCAAATTTAAGATGAGTTGACACTCTCATGGACATAAGTCTAGTAGATATTATGTTAGACGTACTAACCCTCATGTTTTCACTCTGTTTGGATGCAAGAGCTTTTGGAGCTGTAGTAGGGAGGGATGATAGTGGACAAGTACATGGCAAGGTTCACATACCTTACACAGTACTCCATTAACATGATCTGAGATGGATACTTCTGAGCATGGATGTTTGTGAAGGGGATTTAGAGAAATATCCCTGAAATTGTGGTTCCTTTATGCATCCCCACCAATGCTGAGGTGTTGGAGTGGGAACTGATGACAGATATATTCCTGTCAAAGAGACAAAAAGAAGGTGGAGATAGTAGTGGTCAATATAAGGATGATTCATCTGAAACAGCTAGAAATAATCAGTCGATAGGACCATAGGGTATGATACCTCCCTATTATTAGACTGAGGCACGTGGTAAGGGTAGTGCAGAGGACTAGGGTATCCCAGAGAGGGGTGGTGCTACACTTGCAATGGGAGAGCTCGCATGGTATGTGACTGCCAGACCGGACGTGCCGAGGAGTGGAGGAAAATATCTAATGGACTACTATAGTAGAGGCGGTTCCATGATTAGGGATGTACCAAGGGAAGGAAGGGTGTTCCCCAGCGAGGAAGGGCTACAGGAGGATTAGTAGGAGATGTGGGAGGTGTACAACACTATGAAATCCTTCTACTTCCACCACCAGGTGGCTGACTTTAGGCTCAGAGAGTTGGTGGTCAGGGCCGTGAAGAGCTTTAGTATCTGGAGGCTTATGACACCATAACACACATGATTATTAGAGGTATGATATTTTTATTTTATACTCTTTCTTCAGTTTTAGTAGACATAGGTTCTAGTCATTCCTTTATCTCTATACTCCTGGTGCAAGAGCTGGAGCCCCTAGTTGAGGCACTTTCCAACAACTTCTTCATATGGTTCCTAATAGGAACACTTCTTTTGTATCTTTTTTATCCCAGTAGTGAAAGATATCACTCAGAGGATATAATTTCACATGGGACCTTTTCATCATCATGATGGAACCCTATGGATCCATCATTGGTATGAATTAGTTTTCTATGGTCCAAGACCAGATTTATTATCATTTTAGATGAATTAGATTCCTCCACACAGATGTGATGATATTACCCATTGTGGGTGAGAGTGATCTCATGGTGGGATGAGTGGGTTATACAAGTAGGTGGATGAAACCCATCACTGATCATTCAGTGAGTATATCCCATACTACTAAAAACAATTAAAACATATGGATTCCTTTAGTTGTGGAAGATTTTATTGATGTTTTACTTGTGGAAATTCTGGGACTACCTCTAAGGAGGGAGAAATTTTTTCCATCAAATTCCATCCTAGGACTGCTTCAATATCTTCTATAGCATATCGGATGACCCCTACCAAGATCTAGGAGATATAGTCAATGTTAGAGGAACTTCAAGATAAGGTATTAATCATACCCTGTGGGTCCCCCTGGGAAGATCTGGCATTGATTGTGAAAATGGTGGATGTGAGATTGAGACTTTGTGTGGATTATCATCAACTAAACCAGACCAATATAAATAAAAATTACCTCTTATTGGGGAATGATGAACTCTTTGACCAGTTTCAAGGTGTGAGATAATTTTCAACGATCGATCTTACATTTTTCTACCACCATTTGAGGGATTTCAAGGATGATATTTCAAATATAGAATTCATATGTCACTACAGACACTATGATTTCCTAATAGGGCCCTTTGGTGTAATGAATTACCCTACCATGTTTATAGTTTTGATGAACCAGATCTTCCAATCGTACTTGGATCAGTTTGTGGTAATCTTCAACAATGATGTACTCATTTAATTTGCATCATAGTAGGATAATGAAAATCACTTGATGATGGTTCTATATTTTCTTCATGGATATTATCTTTATGGGAAGCTCTTAAAGTTATATTTCTATATTCATGATGTTTATTATTTAAGGCATTTCATTTTTGATCACGGTTTATCCATAGACCTAGTGAAAGTCAATGAAGTAAATTATTGGGGGCATCCTAATAATCTGTCAAAGGAACAAACCTTTCTTGGATTATTAGAGTAATAAAGGAGGTTTTTGGAAGATTTATCAAAGATTTTATCCCTTTTACCTCCCTGATGTGGAAAGGGTAGTCATTTACCATGATTGAATAATACCATATGGACTTTGAGGATTTGAGGACGAGGATGATGAGTGATCCAGTGTTGATACTTCAATAGGAGGGAGTGGAGTATTTAGTGTATTACGATGCCTCAGGAGTTGAGATTGATTGTGTGTTGATACAGTGGTAGGTAGTTATTTCTTACAGGTAAAGGTTGTTGGGACCTCATGAGAAGAACTACATGACTTTTGAACTAGATCTGGAAGTGGTAGTCTTCTCCCTAAGGATGTGGTGGTACTACCTTTGGGGGTAGTTATTTGTGGTTTACTCAGACCATTAAAGTCCTAGGTACATATTCACACAGAGAGAATTGAACCAGTGATGACAACGCTAGTTGGAGTTCCTACTAGACTGTGAATTCAAGATAGTCTATACTCTATGGAAGGGAAATTTAGAAGAAGATTACCTTAGTAGAATGTCCTAGGCTCTCTTGGATCAAGAGTCTTCTGAGCAGTTGAATTTCTTACAGTTGACCCTGGTGGAGTAGGATGGTACAACTTTTTTTCAGTCAATGGAGTTTACTCCTCAACTTCTTAAGCATGTGTGAGTGTCCCAGCTAGGATATATTGACTACGAGGTCTTTCCTGACAAGATATCCATATGAGATTCATTATATGTATATTATTGAGGATGGAATCACGTCATCATTTTCCAAGGATAGAAGATGGTCCCATTTATGCTGAGGGATGAGGTTATATGATAGTTCCACGCTTCTCTTTTGGTAGTACAAACTGATATTGGGAAGATATATAGAGATCCCTAACAGCCATTTTGGTTGTCTAAAATGATATAGATTTTTGTTGAGTTCATCTCTTAGTGCCTCACCTGTTAGCAGGTGAAGGCTGAGAAGCAGGCTCCGATAGGTTTTTTTGGATCCCCTTGATATCCCAAAATATAAGTGGGATGAAATATACATAGACTATGTAACAAGGATTCCACACAAAATGAAGTTCAATGAATCCATCTAGGTTATAGTTGACCAAATCCCAACATCATCACACTTCCTCGCTATTAGTGAGTAGAGTTCGGTGTAGAGTTTAGGGATGTTGTACATATGGGGGATTGTTCACCTCTAGGGGTGACCTTGATGATTATCTCTAATCATGATGCATGGTTTACATCACGATTGTAGAGAGGCCTATAGGAGAAATTGAAGACCCAAATGAGGATATCTATAACCTTTCACCACCAGACTGCTAGGTAGAATGAGTTTACTATCCAGGTGTTGGAGGAAATGCTGAGGGCTTGAGTGTTAAACTTGTGATGAAGCTAGGAGGACCACTTTACCTTAGAAGAAATTGCATAAAAAAATACCACCCTAATATCAACATGGAAAATTTAGAAGACCTATATGGTAGACCCTTTAGGTCACCCATGTACTAGATATAGATAAGAGAGATGTCACTTATGGGTTCATAGTTGGTACACACAATGACATAGAATATCCAGGTCATATGTAAGAAGATGAGAATAGATCATATCAACCATAAATCTAATTCATATCATCATCATAGGCCCTTAGAGTTTGATAATGGTGACCACATTTTCCTGAGAGTATTCCCATGAATAGTTTTTCATAAATTCATCTGGAAAAAAAGCTATCCCAGATGTTTATCAAGACGTTCGAGATCTTGAATAGGTTTGGAAAGGTTTCATACTACCTCACCCTAACCCCATAGTTGTAGAAGTTTCATGAAGTCTTACATGTGTCACAACTATGGAGATAGTGCATGACCCCATTCATGTCATTAACTAGGGAGAAATAGACTTCGAGGATGGTTAATCCTTTTTTGGAGAACTCAGTGATGATCGTGGATATATAGGTGAGGGCTCTGCCTCGATGGACCATCCCCTTGGCTAACATGATGTGACAACACGAGAATGTGACCGAGAGCTCCTGTGAGAGATGTATCTAGATTTGGGCTTGATATACCATGTTTTTTTTATTTTAGAGGATGAAAATATTGAAGGAGGGAATACTGTAGTGTGACATCCCACCCCTCCCCATTGGTTTGAGTCAAGGAAGAAATAGTACTTGGTCTTAACCAACATCCCCAAGGTGCCAAATGATACTAGTAAATGCTTGAGGGATAAAATACATGTGGGGGAAAATTTTACCTTTAGGAATAAACCAACTAACCAAACAATCCATAACCAAAAAAACTACTATATGCTGCATGATATCAATAAATGACAACTCAAAATTTCATTTATCAAAATCAAACTAAAAACAAGAACCATAGTGTAAGACTACAATATCTAATTACATCATAGAAGACTATGAAAAAAAAAGACTCCAACAAAAAATAAATTCTCCAAATATGCTCTATGATTCAACTCCATAAAATCCCAAGTATCATGATGTACTACTAAAGATGTGGGATTCTTTTACTTTTCCCATGTATTGATAAACGACATCTCCAAAAGCCCCAAAGGACCATAGGAGGGGTGAGTACTATAACATAGTATCTTTTCCCAAATGACTTGCCTAATCATGACACTATGATAGAAAAAGATGGCACATTTATATAAAAAATTTATAGAAAAAAAAATCTCTAAAAAAATTATATCAAAATATAAACAAATTTCAAAGAAACAATTTTCTCAAAATAGAATAATGTTTCTAGGAAATAAAACAAATAATGTTCTAAAACCATTTCAAAAAATTCCTTTTCGAATAACCATTCCTCATCACTTATCCACACATATAACCATGTATAAAAAACCTAGACCTCCCTATAATTGCAAGTGGTGAGTCATCCTTTCACTAAGCCATCACTTAGTGAACCATTTTGATGGGGGAGATCCCTGACCCTTATCCATACCATTAAGGATGGGGGAGACTCCTTACCCTTATCTTTCCCAAATTCACATAAACACACAAAACCATTATTCAAAACCAATGCCAAAACAACAATTTCATCAAACACAACAAAACCTTTCTTTTATTGAAAACATTTAAAAAACAATTTCAAATAAAACATTCCAATTAATTTCAATAAATCCATCCCTTTTATTGAAAACAATTTTACTAATCCATTTAACACAATTCCAGGAAATCCGCATTTTAAAATCAACATTTCAAAACCAATAACCAAAGGACATTGTACAAAAAAAACCTAATTTCCATGTTTCCAAAATCCATCAATCAAGATGGTTTTCAATAATAATTACATAGAAAATTCACAATAAATTTAACCCAAATAAACGATTTTAAATCAATTGTTCATATTCTTAATAGAGGAGTCAAGAGTGAAGCCACCTACCTTGGGTTTTATGATGAAAATGAAGAACAACATGAAAAAACCCACTAAACCATGTTAAATATCCCCAAACACACCTTAGATTTCTTTACCTATCATTAAAAAGACCAAATATCAATATATTTGGCATAAAATATCATAGATATAATCACATCAGATGTAGATCTAAGAAAATGAAAGAGATTGAGAAGTGGATCTAAAAAAACCATCAAGAACAACCAAGAATGATGACCTACCAAAAGAATGGAGATTCAACATACCAAGGAATGGATCTAGATCACTTATAATTAGATGGGGAGAGGTTATAAAACCTTTTTGAGGTATAAATACCATGTTAGGTCCATTTTGGGAAAAAGGCATTAAAACATTAAACTGACCTGGGGAAACTTTTTTTGGATCTAGTTTTAAAATATTTAATGGTTACTCACATGGTCTAGAAAACCGTGTGATAATCATGCACTATCTACTTCCTCAAGGGTTGAATATTGCATGGTTGACTCACAGAGTTTCCAAACTAGGCACCATCCATTCTAAAGACCACTGTCTCAAGTAGAAAAATTTCACTTATGCTATTGTACGGTTTGGAAAAACCATGTAGACACTGTGAAATTTCCCTTTAGCCTTTGTATCACTATGAACTATTTCCTATTGATGTTTCATGTGTTTCCCAAACCATGAACAATTATAAAATCCCCAAAACATTGCAAAAGTTCCCCAAAATCTTCTAAACGTCACCAATATACTTCACATACATAAAAAGAAAAAAAGAAAGAGTTACATACTAGAAACCAGAGGTACAAAATTCTCCCCACAATTGGTCTTTCTATCATCCAAAAGTAGAAAACCATCCTTACTATAAAAGAGTTCTGACCGCTACTCTTTCATTTCATTATACCATTCCCATGTTTCTTCATGAATCTGACCATGTTTCCAAAAATCCTTCACTATGCTGATGATTTACCATGAAATACTTTCTCTTTCCAATATATAATATTCATATGGATCTGTAACAATGAATCATCCAAATCTAGTTTAATATTATCCCATCAAATTACATGGTTCAGATAAGGATAAAAATTCGTTAACTGAGATATATGAAACACATTATGCACCCCATTGATCCGAGGTGGCAATGAAAACCGATATACCACCTCACCAACCTATTACAGAAACTAGAAAGGGCCTATGTATTGAGGAAATAACATTCCCTAATTCCCAAAATGATTATGTACGAGCCTTGGAGAGATCCCCAATAATGAATGATCACTAACTAAAAATGAAAATTACTGTCGATGATGATTTGTAAATGATTTATGATGACTTCGGGTCATCTCCATTATTTTCCTGATAAAATGAATCTTTTTTATTGTTTCTTGGATAGGGGACTATCCAATTAGAAAAGTATCACTTGTTTCTATCCATTAGAGTGGAAAACAAAATGGGTGCCCATAAAATGATTAAAATGGATTCAAATATATGAAGGCCAAATAACTGTTGTTATAAGAGAACTCCACCAACTCATGTCCTCTACCCATGAACCCCCAAAATCCATAATGAAATCCAACAACATATCTTCAAAAATATTTATCATCCATTTAGTTTTACCACCCGTATAAGGATGATACACTATACTCATTGTCAAGTGAGTCCCAAGGTATTTATGTAAGGATTTCTAGAAATGAGACATAAACCTAGTATCTTTGTCTGACATGATCAGAATAGGTATGCCATGCCGCTTTACCACTTCTCGTATATTGATCTTTGAAAATTCCTCCACCATATGGGATTCATGAATAATAATGAAATGGGATGAATATTTGATTAGATCCACTATCTCTCATATGGAATCTTATTTCTGAACTGTTATTAGGTGACATGTTACAAAATACATAGCTATCTGCTCCCACTTCAAATCGGGGATAGGTAAAGACTACAACATACATGTTGGCCACTGATTCTCTACCTTAACTTGTTAACAAGTTACGAATCCTAAAACCAACTCAGTCACATACCTTTTCAAACCAATACACCATAACTATGCCTTCAAATTCTTATTCATATTCTGTATTCCAAGATGAAAAACCATAATGAATGCTGGTGAGCATGAAGAAGTTGTTCCTAAAAAACCATAGATATGATCATCCTATTTTGAACCAAAAAAATGAACTATCATCCAATTTCCATTCCTCAATGGTCTCCCTGTCATTGATTTTTGACCTCATCACCACACATTCTGAGTCAGATGTCTGTGCCTCTTCAACCATATTTATCAAATTAGGGACCACATAAAATGGAAAGAAAACCACAACACCACCTCAGTCTTTACATTCCATGTTCATGTATACAATCACTGATATCAACTACCACATGTCTGAAGCTTGTTTTTCCAATTGATGATATTAATTTCAACTAAGTACATCTTCCACCGAATTTCCCTTACCCAAGTTATACATCATGTCAATGTCAGGCATTTGGAGATACTACATCTATATTCTTTTTCTCAAATTCAAATCCATTTGTGAGAAAATATGTTTCAAGATCTTTTGAACTATAAACACAACAAATTTATCACTAAAGTGGTAATTATTCCATGTCATGAAAGCATGGACTATAGTAGATAACTCCAAATCATGAATTGGGTAGTTCTTATCAAGAAATTGTAGCTGCCTTGATCCATAAAAAACAATATGATATCTTTTTATGAGAACACACCCGTACCTTAATCCTGAATCATCACAATACACCACATACCCTTGTCCTGATTCCAGAAAAATAATGATCAGTGATGATGTAAGGAAAAGATTAAGTTCTTGAATAGAATTATGGCATTCATCATTCTATTATAATGGAATATTCTTCTTTTTCAAAGTTTTCATTGGTGAATATAGTCATTAAAAATCATGAAAAAATCATTGGTAATAAATATATTGACCAAGAAAGCTTTGTTTCTGAAAAACATTCTTTGGTTGTAGGTAAGATATAACAACTTCTATCTTCTCCGGATCCAAAGAAAGACCTTTTTTCAGAAATTACATGGCCAAGAAAGAATAACTATTGTATCTAAAAATCACACTTTGATAACTTGGAATACAAATGATGATATTTCAAGATTTCCAACACTATCACTAAGTGTTTCTCATGCTCAACCATATTCCCTAAATGCACCATTATGGCATCCACAAACACCACTGCAAAGGAATCTAGATTTATTTGAAATATCCAATTCATCAATTATATAAATACCACTAGTTAATTTGTAATATTGAAATGAATTACTAAATATTAATAACGGTTATATCTACTTCTGAAATCTATCTTCAGAATATACTCCTTTCGAACTCGAAATTGGTGAAATCCTGATCGAAAGTCAATCTTAGAGAACCAATGAGATCCTCTTAATAGATCAAAAAAATCATCAATGTGTGGAAGTGGATATCTATTTTAATCTTAACTTGGTTAATCTTATGATAATTCATACACAACTATAGAGTTCCATTTTCCTTTTCACAAAAAAACTGATTCTGCGCACAGAGACATGCCAAGAAGAATGAACCCTTTACTTTCCAGATTTTCTAATTGAAATTTGAGCTCCCTTAAATTTGATGGTTCCATATGATAAGATGAAAGGGGAATAGGACCCATCCCTTGAAGGATATCAATTGTAAACTCCACATCTCTCATCGGTGGAAACCCTAAGAAATTATTGGGAAACACAACCAAAAACTAGTCCAAAACTACTGGAAAGATGTTATCCTCAATCTATTCCATCAATTACAAAGTAAAAAATACCAAATAGTATGATATTTTTCCAAGTACTGGTGACAACAATCCTATTGCACCTGGCTTTACACTCTACTATCCTCAAAATAGATTCTCAACACCATCCTCAATTGTAAAACTGGACTTTCTGGAATAATAGTCAATATGAGCCTTGAACATTGTTAAATAATCTATACCCAATATTATATCATATACATAAATCTCCAGCACAACGAAGTCCCACATTATTTTGGTTCAATCAATAGTTATAGAGCATGTTCAACACATAAAATCTCGATGTTCTCTTTAACCAAGAGGAGTTTGATGTTTTATCATAGAAGACATCATCTCATCTTTTAAATATAGAAAATAAAAAACACAAGAAGAAATAAAAGAAATGATATGTTCCTATATCAAACAACACTTTCCTAAGGGTAGAATTAAAAAGAATCATACCTCTCACTGTAGATGGTCTAAGATGATCATCTATAATAACCTTTTTAATTCCATATAATTTATTCTTCATTGAACTTTTTTATTTGTTTCCCTATTTAGATTTCACTACCTAAGGTGTCACTGTATTCCAAGAATCTCCATGGATATATCTATTCTGTTTATGAGATTTATTCTTCTACCATCACCCCGTCAAATCATTCGACGTCTAAAATGCTACATAAGTGTCCTGAGCACTTTATCTCAGAGCACTGCGACAATAACACTAAATACGCCTCATATAACTGTAGTTGTGGAATTATCTATGTGGTGTTGTACACTATCTCTTCATGTGTTTGAGAAAACCACATTGAAAACATCTATGTTGCCTCTTTGGTTTTGGAGGAAGATTCATAGATCCAACCATTTGATTCTGATTCATGGTCCCTCCTTGGAAATTGGTACCCCTCTTCCACTTTCTTCCAGCATTATAGTTCCCACTATTTCTCATGGGTATCAATATGATTAGTTATTTCATATATCATTAGGTGTCCCTTTTAGACACCATTTCTCTATTGACCATATTTTTATAGTCTGTAATATAGAGAGAAATGATCTTTGAGTGAATATCCTATCTCATCCCCGATTCAAAGATATATTCCTTTATTGAAACACTTGCAAAAAAATTCAGGTGAAAAGGGAACTAAATTGAGAAATTTTTCTGTAAAATCCATGGAATAAATATTTTCCTACTTTAGGATGAAGAAATATTACATTATTTTTATTTTGAACATGTGAGGATATAATTTTTTTTGAACAATTCCTCAAAATCCTAGCATGAAAGGTCATCATCTAATTTAGCATGAACTTCTAAATCCCACCCCTGTAACACAGGATCCTCCAATATATATGTCTATATTTTGACATTCACCTATTCTATTGTTCCATTAAAATTAAACATACAATTCATCCTATTTAACCACACCTCTACTTTCTCTGGTTCAAAATCACCCCGAAAGATTGGTGACATTTTCATCTGTAATTAGAAAAAACGATCCACTTTTCTTGGTTCATCCCTCTTATTTCTACTATCCATGGATTGAAAATATTAGACTATACTCTGAACCAGCTTTTGGTTCACCTATGGCTCAGGTGAAGCCATACTCTTAGCAACTTCTTCTAGTTGGTTTCTATGATGCCTACCATGTTCCATTCTCTAGAAAAAAAACTCAATAAGTCACACTATCTATTAAATGGAGACTTAGAATTCCAAATTTTATCACATCACAATATTATAAAAATACTTCTCCAATATGAAATGTTGTCCACATTCAATAATTTTTGAAAATTTTCCTTTATTTTTAAAATCAATCCATTTTAAAAATACCACAACCTTGTTTTTTCAAAATCTTTCATTTGAAAACAATTGAAATAATTTACTAATTAAATAAATTACTTCAAATAATTACCCAAAATTAGATATGAATTACTTGTGGGAATTCATTTATCTAATTCATGTCATGTACGTCTCATTGGTTAAACCCATGAAAATGATATTGTAAATCCTATAAGTGTATCCAACACACTTATGTACCCAACTCTCTGGAAACTTGATGTTCAACATAAAATGGTTCACTATTTCTTTTTATAATCTGTATTTCAAGTCCAAAAAATCCTACTCCATTCTATGTTCCAAACACATGGAATATACTAGAATGAATTCAAATCCAAAACCGAAAACTAATACCAAGTCAAAGACCACTTGTTCTAGAAAAATGGGAGGAACAAGATGATACAACTTGTCATGTCCCGCCCCTCCTCATTGGATTGAGTCGAGGCGGAAATGATACTTATCCCTAAGAGACATACCTATGGTGCCAAAGGCTAGAAATAAATTCTAGAGGGCTCCAGCACACAAGGGGGTGATTTTAACTTTAAGAATAAACCAACTAACCAAACAAGGCATAACCAAACCAACTAGAATATGAATAATGATATCAATGAAAGACAACTCAACATTTCATTTATCAAAACCAAACAAAAACCAAGTACCACACTATAAGAATAAAAAATCAAAGAAAATGGTGGATGAATAAAAACCCAAATACTCCAAAAACAACTCCATGCTCTAAAAATGATCCATTCTCTAACTCCAAATCATCCCAAGTATCACGTTGTACTACTCAATATGTTTGATAATTTACCTTTTCCCATGTCTCGATAAACAACATCCGAAAAAATCACAAAATATACAAAGTAAAAGTGAGTAATAAAACTTAGTAGGTTTTCAAAAAAATGAATCCCCTACTCATTCCATAAATATATAACAAGTTATTACATTTATATAGAAATAATTTATACAAAAAAATCTATAAAAAAATATATATAAAAATAAAAACAAGTGCCAATGAAACAATTATCTCAAAAAACAATAATATTACAAGGAAAGAAACCAAATAATGTTATAAAATAATTTCAAAAATTATATTTTTTCATTACCATCCCACATAACTTATCCACACATCCAACCATGCATTCAAATCTTGGACCTCTCTATACTCATGAGTGGCGAGTCCTTATTTCACCAAGCGATCACTTAGTGAACCATTTTGGTAGGGGAGAGCCATAAACCAAATCCATACCACTAACTATGGGGGATACTCCTTACCATTATCCATATCGAATACACATGATCACACAAAACCATTATGCCAAACAAATTCTAAAACAATCATATTTAAATAAAATTGCTCTTTTATTGAAAGCCATCCAAAAAAATATAAATAAACCACTACAATTAATTTCAATAAAAGCATCCATTTTATTTATTTATTTTTGGATTAATACATTTACCAAAATTCAAAAAAATATACATTTTAAAATAAATATTTTAAAACCAATAACCATATAAATTTCTAAAAAACACATAATTTCCATGTTTCCACAAAACTTCACTCAATAAAGGTTTCAATAATAACTACACAAAAAATTCACAATTAATTTCACACTAATAATAAATTTTAAATTAAGACTTAATATTCGTAATATAGGTGTTGAGATTGAATCCTCCTACCTTGGGTTTTATGAATAAAATGAATAATGATAAAAAATCACCCACAAAACCGGGTTAAATATCCATGACCTCATCTTATATATCATCCCATATAATTAAAATTCCATATATCTATCTATTTAGCAAAAAATATCTTAGATCTAAATATATATGATTTTTATATTAGAAACCGAGAGAGATAAGGAATATGTTCTAAGAAAACCCATCAAGAATGACCAAAAATGATGACCTACCATAAGAATTGAGTTTCAACGTAGTAAGTAACAAATTCAGATCACTTCCAATTCTATGGGGAGATATTCTACGACCTTTGAGAGGAAACAATACCATGTTATATACGTTTTGGGGAAAAAATGATGCATTAAAACATTAAACTGACCTAGATCATCTTTTTTGGATCTAATTTTTAAATCGTACATGGTTAGGAAAACTGTGAACTAACCATGTGCAAGATACTTCCTTAAGGGTTGAAAATCACATTGTTGTCTCATATAGTTTACAATCCATGTGAGAGACAGCCCAAATACCCCACTATCTCAAGTAGCATGATTTCTCATAGGATGTCGCACAGTATGGAGAAACCGTGTGTGGCCTGTGCACCTTCCCTTTCTCCTTTGTTTCACTGTGCACAATTTCATGTTGGTGTTGCATGGTTTTCCCAAACTATGAACCAATCATGTACCTATAGAAAATCCCCAAAAATGATCCAAATGTTCCCCAAAATATCCCAAAATTCACCCATATACTTTACATCCTTAAAAATATTAAAGAAAGGGTTACTTAAGAGAAATTTTTGGTACTAAATGTAGAGTCCATATTTTTTCCTTGTAAGACTTATATATATTTTCGGAGCTAGGCACTGAGATGACAAGAGACTCTAAGGTCTAGTTTTTCTGGAACAAATTTTATTAAATATTATATTTGTTTTTTATCAGACACTCAATATTTCTTGAATAAAATGAGATAAATAATGAAAAAATCTTAGATCATAAATTGAAGAATATATTTGAGTTCGTAACATGATGTTTACCCTATGAAAAACATTAAATAGGTCAGAACAAGACATTCAGATAATCCACCCATTGGCGGTATGTTTGTTGGATTAATTAAATTAGTAATTTAATTAACTCATTTAATTAACACAAAAGATTACACATGTAATTACTATGCTATGGATAATGGTGTATGGTTATCTACATAAATACTCGGATTAATCCAAAGCATTCTTACTCCTTCCATTGGAAAATTGACTTCTGACGATGATGAATCTTTGGATCAGATCAGACTGGGAAGTAGAAAACGTAATGAATTATTACCTTCATTTTTTGGTGCCTTATTTGATGAAAAATGACACAACATCTAGGTAGGACTCGTAAATTTATGGTCTAACACTATTTTGATTAAATTTATTGAGTAGAATCATCTCATTTATGATCTACAGAAATTTTTTAACTATGGAATGCTCATATGTACCGCTTTAATTGTTTATTCAACTGTTTTATAAACTTGGATTTCACCATTATTGATCATTGTACAAGAAATCTTGTAAAAAATTAATTAAACATTTTTTGTGCCTTTATACTTTTGTTCTTTGTGTTCTTAATTGGTTGGACCTCACGGTCCTGGTTTTACATTTCTGGTAGTACCGAGCCCAATCGGACCCCCAGATTCATGAAAGATTCACATGCAATGGATGGATCGCCAAACCAGATTTTTTTGGATAGATTTTATGTTTTGGAGATCGTTTTAATAATTGGTATCTAAAAAATCAATTAAGGGAGAACCCAAGGAATGCAGGTTGAGCGACGAACCACCCAGGAAAATGGATGTAACAACTCGATATTTTATGATAAGTATTCTTTTTAATTTATTTGATATCATATGTTTTATGCTACAATAAAATTATCTTGTGCTATACACCACACTGTATTAGCTTTAAGTATACGCAACACTATTCTTAGATTGTGTTACGCACAATTTCAAGTTTGTTTTATAAGAGTCATTCTACGCAACATTGAGTGTATATATATATATATATATATATTCAATGTATAAATGAAATATGGTTGGATTCTGTTAAACTAAATAATAAAGGATTCTTCCACAACACGCAACCCTGACGTGGCTTGCATTACACGCAATCGTGACCTTCCTTGATAGCGTGTGTTGTAAGCAATACCGAGTTTTACTGAACAATGATATATTATTATAATATTATTATGAACTACCCATTATGAATAGTATTAACTAAATTTTGAATTTTATAACTTTATTATTCATCTTACACATTTTCTGGAACATGGTATAAGAACAAAATAAATTTTTCCGGTAAAATAAGTATTTTTCAAAAAATGCAGTTTTGCCGCCTTTTGATGGCGCAACCACTTTAAATCTAGTTTTTGACATGTTTATAAGTTCAATTTTACAAAATAAAATTATTATTTGGAATCAGGAAATAAAAATTTACCTTGGATAAGTTTTTCATATTATTCTGAAAACTTTCATATTTTAATGAATAGTAAAAACATGTTATATTTTAATTAAAAACAACTTTTTCACCGTAATAACTTGTGTGGTAAAATTATAATATTGAATGTTTTTAAAGTATAAATAGATTATATTTTTAACATTTAATATAATGTATTTCATTAGCCTTGATTTTACATTGAATTAGTAGGTTAAATAAATTCAATCTTTTGCAATGTTTTAAAGAAAAACCCATTTTCTTTCAACAATGGGATTAATTTTAATTTAATTTCTAAAACTTCTGTGTATTGAATTTGGAAAAATGGATTCAATATTTGGAATCAGTGGGTCCAAATTATATTAATAGAATACTTTATATTTTTGGGCTTTATGAATAGTAACAACGGTAAATTTTATTTACCGTAGTAAAATGTAAATTGGGTAATTAAGGGTAAATATAATATTATAAAATTATCCTAATACTTGTATTAATACAATTGGATGATTATAATTTGTCATAAGTCATATTTGGGTCGAAATATAATCCATTATAACCCACTTGGAGGTGATTAAGACCTTTAGTTTATTTTATTTAAAGGAAAGTGAAATATGTCTCACTCAACTTTAATAAATAAAGTATTTTTAATATTAGTTAATACAGAATATAAATTCGATTATAAATACTCATATGAAAGATAATTTTTTTTTCTTTGTCCTGGTAATTTATTTGTAATTTTTATGAGTTATTTAATTACGTTATTATCTTATACATTAATGATGGAGAAATTATTTATTTAGTGACAAATCAATAATATAGTTTTTATTGAAATATTAATACATATAAAAAGGCCAACAAATCCGAAAAAAACTTATTATTAGTGTATATATAAACCAAAATCATCCACTGGCCGAATTTTTGACCATTTGGATCCTTATTAAGGCAATTATGACACTTATATTATATTATTTTAAATGATATCAAAGTTGTCACCTTCATAATTTAATAAATATATCAATTTAAATATTGTGATTTTAAGATGATAAATTAGAGTAAAAGTATCATTGTGAAATTTAATGGATTTATCTTCATCATAGGATTTTATTTTTAATTTTTATGCAACAAATAAGTATATTAAATAATTATACAAAAATGTTGTAGTAATTATTTTATTAAGAGATAAACCAAATAAATGGTTTTAAAAATAATAAAATAAATATTATATGAACTATTTAATGTGCTACACTAATTTTATAGATACATGTCACCTTTTAGTAATCTATTAAAGATTTTAGTTAGAACATATTTTCTGTATATATTTTATTTAAATTCAAATAAATGAATAGTGTCAAAATTGACACTATTGTTATTTTATAAAAATAACATATTATAAAATTTTTTAAATATCACAAAAATATTTAAAAATTATAAATTTAAATTTATATGGTATAAAATGTTATAAATTATCCAATTATGGACAATTCACGACAAATAAGTAATTATTTTTTATAATTTAAAATTTATAATGTTATTACCACAAATAAAAATAAATTGATTAAATAAGGATAAATCAAGTTGATAATGTTTAAAATAAATTTATAACATGTCTAAATTTTATTGGTTGATGCTATTACAACACTATCTCATCTAATATTTGGATATGTGTCATTTTTGAAGTTTTTAAGTGGGTTTGTGATTTAATATAAACTAATATTTCTTATATTTCCAAAGGTGCCCCTCTCCTCCCTTATAAAAGGGCACCTCCTCCCTCTTTTCCTCACACCACTTTGAGCCTTCAAGCTCGGCCAAACCCTGCCAAATTATCTCCTCCACTTCCATAGAAACATCATAGAGGTCCTGGTCTTATTCAAAGACCAATTTTTGTGCCCTAAGAGGAGGTCTTAAAGAGGCGCTTCAAAGAAGAGGCAATGTCCGTTACCGATTCTTTCAAATTTATTTCTTCTTCAACTTAATCTTCTTTAGTTGTTTCATTATGAAGTAATAAAATCAGTATCACTCATATACTGATATGTAATTATAATTATTAAACAACCATATTTCACCATCTATTCATCCTATGGAAAATGAAATCACTGCACGTGCGTACGTACGGAATACCGTCTCCACGCCGTGGTGTAATCTATTTTCCACCACCACCTTACTTGGATGGGTATAATGGTGAAATTAATGAATATATATGATTATTGAAAAGTGATATTGATTCTGAAATATTATACATACACTTTAATACAATTCCACGATCATGGGAATGATATCATCACTCGTGCGTACGTACGGACTACCGTCTCCACGATGCGATGAGATTCACTCTCCATGTTAACCATTCAAGAATGATTATAAAGTATATATAATAAGTAATCATGAAATATATGACATAAAAATGCTACTAGATTTATGTATATATGTATTTATGTCATCTACTTAATTCCATTCAATTCAATAAGGAAACGAAAACAGCGTTCATGCATACGTACGACCTACCGTCTCCATGAACGGTGTATTTCTTTCCATTTATCGATTTATTATATATATATATATTTTTTAAAACTCAATTTATTATTTGAAAGCAAATACCTCTTTAAACTGGGTAGAGGGAGACCCATTACATAGCCCGATGGCCCAAGGCCAAGTGGCCTGAATACAAGGCTTGAAAGCCCATTTTAATGGCCCAAAGGACCCCTCAGTGAACAGTACTGCTATAGTACCCGCGCTGCTACAATGCCTGCTACAGTACCACCACCGCTACAGTATCTGCTACAGTCCCTCCACCGCTACAGTGTTTCCACTGCTACAGTTCCACCACTGCAGTAGTACCTGCTACAATACCACTACAGTACCTAGGACATTCTCCCCTGCCCGGATTTGATCCTGGGTCTTTTGGATGCCAAGCAGGAGCCTGTACCACTAGGGTACAGGCTCGTTGGACTATTATATATATGTATATTCTGAATATATATTATATATAAATCATGTTTTACATTCTATATGTAAGTAATTATGATCTAATTAATCATATGAATAATTACAAGTTAAAACACGAACGACAAATGAAACGATTTTACCCAAAACGCTACTTTACCTATATTTACAAAAGAACAGGTAATATAAAGTCATAAGTGAACCATATATGATATAATAACAATGAATAGGATTCTGTAATAAGTCAATGACATTATTTAAATCATTATACAGGAGGTTTGGATACGTACAAAGCATATCGGACCTAAGGTAAGGGATAATTTTGCAAATCTCATTTTTATCCGAGATTGCTTATACATAAGTATTTACTGGGGTTATTGTTATAATCCATGTACACGTTTTATAAAAGTGTTTTTATGTATGTTTAATGTTCTTTTTACCCATTTTTACTTTAACTACATGGTATGTAATGAATATTTCTTTTGTTTACGTTACGAGGTACTTTTTGACTTTCCTGACAAAAGTACGAGAAGAATGTTTTTTTAACGTATACGGCACGAAAGGATTTTTACGGTTTTATAAAGCCTTAGTTTCATGAAGCTTCCTCCAAAAGATTTAATGACTATTTTCAACAAAATCGTTTTATTTTAAAATTGCATGACATTTTGTGAAGAGAAAATGATTTTGAAGAAAAAATGATATTTTACTCAAGAATTCATTTCAAGTGTTTTATCAAAACCATTTTCATCTAAGATAACATTATTTCATATCTGTATGTTTCAAGTATAATGTATATATTATTTACATGGTTTCAATTTTCTTATTATGAAATGATATCCATTTCTTTTAAATGGATTATGTGATGATGGTATGATGTTTATGAAACCCATTTTTATTCGTTGGGTTATTATGAATGATGTATGTTTATTTTGTGGCACAAGTAAGAATGATTTCATTATGAGATGGGTGGGACATATATCTCCCTAAAATGCATTGGGAAAAGATTTATATGTCATGAGATAGCTGTGGCTGGAACGGCAAGTTAAACCGGTTCAGTAATACAGGACTGGAACGAGGAGTGAAATCGATTCAGAAAGGGACTTTGTCCACTAAGATGGTCTTGGCAGCAATGCCTTGGCTACTATGGAAATCATATCATGTTCTTAATGGTTTCTACAATTACATGGTTTATTCCCATGATAATTTATCATGATTAATGTTTCTTCATGATCTATGCCTTACGTACTGCCATGTTTTATGTCATTGCTCAAGATTTTGATATTTAGATTTTATTCTCATGTTTGTTTTACATTAAAATGTCTAAGGATTGTTTTATGTTCTCTATGCTTACACTTACTAAGAATTTGAGCTCACCATTTTTATGTTTTCTTTTCCCCAGGATATAATGAAAGGTTTTAGGTAAGAAAACAAAAGGTGAATATCTTTAGGGGAGAAGTTGAAGATCTTTCACCACAATTAGAAGATTAAATTCTGATTTTCCAAAGACACTAAACTATTACGGTCCTTGTGTGTCTGTGTTTGTTATGTATTAAGTATTCCACAAAAGTAATGTAATGTCAATGTATGTCAAGCTTCGGGTCTCTACAGTTGGTATCAGAGGAAAGGTTTAGTTAACCTTTAGAAACTAGGATGCAAAAACATTAGGGAGATCCCTAGAGATATTTCTAAGGTATGTCTAGGGATGTCCCTAAAGATAAGTATATGTATAGGATATAGTCCTAGAACTATGGTAACGATCATAGAATTTATCCTTAGATGTTAGATATTTAGGGTACTCCACCTTTACTATGTTGTTTTCCCTAGCATGATTTTTTCCTCTCACACTATTCTTTTTGGGTTTTAGAAAATGGCTGGAAACAGGAAGATTCACGATAATGGAGGATATGATGGTCAATAGAATGATATTCTTCATGAGAAACCAAATGCAATGGGATTTGGAAGTCCAAACATTATTATTATGCCTAATTATAAATCTCATAATATGATCAATAATCTCAACTTTGGTAAGTTTCCCGACTCAGATAATAAGAGAAAGATGGAGCTTCATGATGATCAGTGGGGAAAGAAAGTTCAATTTCCCTCATGTAAATCATGTGGGAAGAGGAATCAGGGAGAATGTTTCAAAGGAACTGGAAGATGCTTTGGGTGTGGAAAAGAAGGTCACAAAGCTAGTAAGTGCAAAAGAAAAGGTTCAGTTAACACCATGGACAAGGATACTGGTATTTATATGACATCAAAAATAATTATATGTTTTAAATGTGGAATGTATGGGCATTATGCAAACCAATTCCCTAAGGGAAAATCTCATGAAGAGAATCAACATGGTCATATGAGTAGTATTTATGTAGATGATGATGAAGAGACTACAAATGAAATATGAGATGAAGGAAATGATGAAGCTCAATCAGTGGTTTAAGAAGTTAGTGTAATGATTGTATGTTTATAAAGAATAATGTATGGTACTATGGAATAAATAATCATCTAATGATTGTTACACTATTGTTTTTCCTAAATTATTTGAAAGTATATGTTGAATGGTACTAGTACCCACGAAAGATTATTCATATATTTTTGGAAAGTAGATGATATGCGCATAACAAAAGGATAAGAAGATAATGAGATGTTTGATTGTATTCATGAGCTCATGAATGATACAAGGACTAAGTGATATTATGGTTTGATTATATAGAATTTTTGGGATTTTGGTATGTGGAAAGTGTTAAAATTTAGCAACATTCATGTTTTCACTAAGGTTCAATGGGTATTAATTCTTCAAGAGAATACTTGATTAAGGTATTCACATGTTTGTAATTTGACCAACAAGATATATCTTATGATATATTAGGGGATAAATGATGGAATTCACGTGATTGTCATGTGACATTTCAAGCAATCATTTTCTTTATACTATGATCATAGACCGAAGCATTTTAGAGAAGCCTAAAGATTGGAATGGATTATGTTGGACAAAAGTTAGTATTGTTTAAGGATATAATTTTTTTCGATATTATTGATGGGATGTTATAGTAATGTAGTTTTAGAAAAAGGACAACCTGCAGGACGGGCGAAAACCCATCGCGTCGGACAAGGTTGTGGGAATCGAACCCACAACTGAAGTGCGACTGGCATTTATTGCATAACACTGGCCTATAGGAAGTCCCTGGTTAGTAGAAACTAGTTTTATTTTATTAAGCGATATGATATATGAAGTATAAGTTCATTTTTGGAATTGTATATGATTAACCTCACCATAGATGGACTTATGTATATTTGATAACTTTTTCTAGCCTTTTGTTTGAAACAGATGGAATGACCTATCATTCTATCACATGATCTGTTAACACTTCACGAATAAAAAATTCAACTTCATTTCTTTAAGAGATGAAATGGAAAATTGTTCAAAGCATGAACAACAGTGAGATTGTACCAAAATGAAGAAATTATTTCTTCTAATTCAAAATTTTCAACTTTAGGGAAATTATATTGAAAACCAAAAATGTTTTCCTAGTGATCTTATATCCGATGAATCAGATGGTACCTTAGATCATCACAAATTTATGGCTTTGTGATTTTTGGCTTTTTCATAGCCATGTCCTCTACCACTCTCCATCAGAACTTGATGGTTAGATTTTTCTTCCATATCCATATTTTCACCTATGTTCTCTTCTGTGGAAATCTAGTGATTAGTTAATTTGGGTAACCATTATGTTTCATACTTTAGTTTTTAATGTTATGTTTTGGTATTTCATCTTATGATGTTTGTTGAAATTAAAGAAAATTTCAAGTAGAAAACCATGTATAACCCCGAAAAATTTCGAGGGCGAAATTAATTTTAAGGGGGGTAGAATGTAACAACCCGATATTTTATGATAAGTATTATTTTTAATTTATTTGATGTCATGTGTTTTATGCTACAACAATATTATCTTGTGCTATACGCCACACTGTATTAGCTTGAAGTATACACAACACTATTCTTAGATTGTGTTACACACAATTTCAAGTTCATTTTATAATAGTCATTCTACGCAACATTGAGTGTGTATATATATATATATATTAAATGTATAAATGAAATATGGTTGGATTCTGTTATACAAAATAATAAAGGATTCTTTCACAACATGCAACCCTGACTTGGCTTGCATTATACACAATCGTGACCTTCCTCGATAGCGTGTGTTGTACGCAATACAGGGTTTTACTAAACAACGATATATTATAATAATATTATTATGAACTAGCCGTTATGAATAGTATTAACTAAATTTTTAATTTTATAACATTATTATTCATCCTACACATTTTCTAGAACATGCTATAAGAACAAAATAAATTTTCCGGGTAAAATAAGTATTTTTCAAAAAATGAAGTTTTACCGCCTTTTGATGGCGCACCCACTTTAAATCTAGTTTTTGACATGTATATAAGTTCAATTTTAAAAAATAAAATTTTTATTTGGAATCATGATATAAAATTTTACCTTGGATAAAGTTCTCATATTATTCTGATAACATTCATATTTTAATGAATAGTAAAAACACGCTATATTTTAATTAAAAACAACCTTTTTCATCGTAATAACTTATGTGGTTAAATTATAATATTTAATGGTTTTAAAGTATAAATAAAATATATTTTTACCATTTAATATAATTTATGTCATTATCCTTGATTTTAAATTGAATTCGTAGGTTAAATAAATTCAATCTTTTGCAATGTTTTAAACAAAAACCCGTTTTATTTCGACAACGGGATTAATTTTAAATTAAATTCTGAAAATTATGTGTTTTGAATTTGAAAAAATGGATTACATATTTGGAATCAGTGGGTCAAAATTATATTAATGGACTACTTTTTATTTTTGGGCTTTATGAATAGTAACGACGGTAAATTTTATTTACCTTAGTAAAAGGTAAATTGGGTAATTAAGGGTAAATATAATATTATAAAATTATCCTAATACTTGTCTTAATACAATTTTATGATTATAATTTGTCCTAATTCATATTTGGGTCGAAATGGAATCCATTAGAACCCACTTGGAGGTGATTAAGACCTTTAGTTTATTTTATTTAAAGGAAAGTGAAATATGTCTCACTCATCTTTAATAATTAATGTATTTTTAATATTAGTTTGTACAGAATATAAATTAGGTTATAAATAATCATTTGAAATATAATTTTTTTTTCTTTTTCATGGTAATTTATTTGTAATTTTTAGGAGTTATTTAATTACCATATTATCTTATACATTAATGATGCAGAAATTATTTATTTAGTGAAAATTCAATAATATAGTTTTTATTGAAATATTAATACATATAAAATGGCCAAAAAATCTGCACAAAAATTATTATTAGTGTATATATAAACCAAAATCTTCCAATAGCCGAATTGTTGACCATTTGGATCCTTATTAAGGCGATTATGACACTTATATTATTTTATTTTAAATGATGTCAAAGTTGTCACCTTCATAATTTAATAAATATAACAATTTAAATATTGTGATTTTAAGATGATAAATTCGATTAAAAGTATTATGGTGAAAGTTAATATATTTATCTTCATCATAGGATTTTATTTTTAATTTTTATGCAACAAATAAGTATATTAAATAATTATACAAAAATGTTGTAGTAATTATTTTATTAAGAGATAAACCAAATAAATGGTTTTAAAAATAATAAAATAAATATTATATGAACTATTTAATGTTCTCCACTAATTTTATAGACACATATCACCTTTTATGAATCTATTAAAGCTTTTATTTTGAACATATCTTCTGTATATATTTTATTTAAATTCAAATAAATGAATAGTGTCAAAATTGACACTATAGTTATTTTATAAAAATAACATATTATAAAATTGTTTAAAAATCACAAAAATATATAAAAATTATAAATTTACATTTATATGGTCTAACATATTATAAAGTATCCAATTATGGACAATTCACAACAAATAAGTAATTATTTGTTATAATATAAATTTATAATGTTATTACCACAAATAAAATTAAATTGATTAAATAAGGATAAATCAAGTTGATAATGTTTAAAATAAATTCCTAACATGTATAAAATTTATTTGTTGATTTTATTACAACCTTATCTCATCTAATATTCGGATATGAGTCATTTTGGAAGTTTTTAAGTGGGTTTGGGATTTAATATAAACTACTATTTCTTATATTTCCAAAGGTGCCCCTCTCCTCCATTATAAAAGGGAACCTCCTCCCTCTCTTCCTCAAACCACTTTGAGCCTTCCAGATCGGCCAAAACCTGCCAAATTATCTTCTACACTTCCCTAGAAACATCATAGAGGTCCTGGTCTTCTTCAGAGACAAATTTAGTGCCCTAAGAGGAGGTCTCAAAGAGGCGCTTCAAAGAAGAGGTAATGTCCGTTACTGATTTTTTCAACTTTATTTTTTCTTCCACTTCTTCTTCTTTATTTGTTTCATTATTAAGTAATAACATAAGTATCACTCATATACTGATATGTTATTATAATTATGAAAAAACCATATTTCACCATCTATCCATCCTACGGAAAATGAAACCACTGCGCGTGCGTACGTACGGAATACCGTCTCCACACCGTGGTGTAATCTATTTTCCACCACCACCTTAATTGGATGGGTATAATGGTGAAAGTAATGAATATATATGCTTATTGTAAAGTGATATTGATTCTGAAATATTATACATACACTTTAATACAATTCCACGATCATGGGAATGATATCATCGCTCGTGCGTACGTACGGACTACCGTCTCCACGACGCGATGAGATTCACTCTCCATGTTAACCATTTAAGAAGGATTATAAGGTATATATAATAAGTAATCATGAAATATATGACATAATAATGCTACTGGATTTATGAATATATATTTTTATGTCATCTACTTAATTCCATTCAATTCAATAAGGAAACGAAAACAGCGTTCATGCGTACGTACGACCTACCGTCTCCATGAACGGTGTATTTCTTTCCATTTATCGATCTATTATATATATGTATATTCAGAATATATATTATATATAAATCATTTTTTACATTCTAGATGTAATTAATCATGATCTAAGTAATCATATGAATAATTACAAGTTAAAACACGAATGACAAATGAAACAATTTTACCCAAAACGCTACTTTAACAAGAATTTACAAAAGAACGGGTAATATAAAGTCATAAGTGAACCATATATGATATAATAACAACGAATATGATTATGTAATAATTCATTGACATTATTTAAATCATTATATAGGAGGTTTGGATACGTACGAAGCATATCAGACCTAAGGTAAGGGATAATTTTGCAAATCTCATTTTTATCTGAGATTGCTTATACGTAAGTATTTACTGGGGTTATTGTTATCATCCATGTACATGTTTTATAAAAGTGTTTTTATGTATGTTTAATGTCCTTTTTACCCATTTTTGATTTTACTACATGGTATGCAAGGAATCTTTCTTTTGTTTACGTTACGAGGTACTTTTTGACTTTTCCGACAAAAGTACGAGAAGAATGTTTTTTAATGTATACGAGATGAAAGGATTTTTACGGTTTTATAAAGCCTTATTTTCATGAATATTCCTCCAAAATATTTCATGACTATTTTAAACAAAATCCTTTTCTTTTAAAATTTCATGGCATTTTGTGAAAATAAAATGATTTTGAAGAAAAAATGATATTTTTCTCAAGAATTCATTTCAAGTGTTTTATCAAAACCATTTTCATCTAAGATAACATTATTTCATATGTATATGTTTCTATTATCATGGCAATATGATTTACATGGTTTCACTTGTCTTATTATGAAATGATATCCATTTCTTTTATATGGATTATGTGATGATGGTATGATGTTTATGAAACCCATTTTTATTCGTTGGGTTATTATGAATGATGTATGTTAATTTTGTGGCCCAAGTAAGAATGATTTCATTATGAGATGGGTGGGACCTATATCTCCCTCCAATGCATTGGGTAAATATTTATATCTCATGAGATAGACATGGCTGGAACGACATGTTAAACCAGTTCAGTAATACAGGACTGGAATGAGGAGTGAACTCGATTCGGAAAGGGACTTTGTCCACTAAGATGGTCTTGACAGAAATGCCTTGGCTACTATGAAAATCATATCATGTGCTTAATGGTTTCCACAATTACATGTTTTATTCCCATTCTAATTTATCATGATTAATTTTTCTTCGTTATCTATGCCTTACGTACTGCCATGTTTTATGTCATTGCAAAAACATTTTGATGTTTCGATTTTATGCTCATGTTTTTTTTACATTCAAATATCTAAGGATTGTTTTATGTTCTCTATGCTTACCCTTAATGAGTATTTGAGCTCACCCTTTTTATGTTTTCTTTTCCCCAGGATATAAAGAAAGGTTTTAGGTAAGAAAACAAAAGAAGAAGATATTTAGGGGAGAAGTTGAAGATCTTTCACCATGATTAGAAGATTAAATTCCGAGTTTCCAAAGACACTAAACTATTACAGTCCTTGTGTGTCTGTGTTTTTTATGTATTAAGTATGCGACAAAATTAATGTAATGTCAACGTACGTCAAGCTTCGGGTCTCTACAATGGATGTTGATTTTTGGCCACCAGATGGCCTAAAACGAAAAACATGGACTAGATCCAATATTTTTAGGTGAATAAAAAGTTATAATTCAAGGAAAGGTGATAATATATAGCATGTAGATAATGCATCATGAATTCTAGAAAAATCCTGACTATATGTCGTGTAGTTTAAAAACAATTAGCGTACCGGGCCCTAGATGCAGTGACTATAGTTTCAACAGATTATAAGTTTTATATTCCATGTGGGACACCCAACAATCATGTGAAATGATTTTGGAAGACTTGGTGTGTACTATGGGAGTACACATGCATGGGAACAACCAGCCAATCTGTGTACTACGGTACACAGACATGGCATTGAGTACGCCGACCCAAGATTGATACATAGACATGAACAAGAACATAGGCATGACCATGAGTGGGATGGGAAGGTTGTGTAGATCTTCTAAACACAATGTTTCCCTACATGGTTGGTGATCCATGTACCTCTAGGGACACTACTAAGAAATAAAGCGAGACCACACACCATGTGACCCCCACACTGTTCATCATTTGGTTCCTTTTTAGGAAACTTTAATCTCTTATATCTCCTTCATTTAAACTCTCATTTTTGTCCCTGAGTAACCTATTATAAGTGATTTTACATGTAGGAAATGATGGTTTTCTCTGCTATTACTTTTAGGTGATGATGTAAGATGTTCTAGGTGTGATAATTATTTAGGTAGTGCCTGATGAAAACAGTGTCCAGGTAGTGGATCACTAGGGACTCTAGAGTGGAACCCCTATCAGATAGGGTACGAGTCATGAATTTACATAGAATAAAACCTTATTAGATAGGGTGAGGGTGCTTGAGACTTCATAATGGAACCCCCTGTTGCATTAGGGCATGATACCTCAAACTATAGAGTGGAACCCCCCATTAACTTGGGTGTAAGTCCTCTACCTATAGGGTGGAACCTCTCTATCAAAGATGTAGTGGCTCTTCGATGACAAGAGTGGAACCCCTCTATCACACTAGGGGACAAGTTTTAAACCTATAGAGTTTAACCCCTATCATCTTGGGTGTGTTTCCTTTACATACTAAGTGGAACCCCTATAGAATAGGGAATGAGTCCTAATGGAATTTCAGTGGAACCCCTAACACATCAGGGTAAGAGTCATCTACAAATACTTATTGAGTGTCACCCATAAAACACTAGGGTGTGATTAATCGACTTAGATATTATGCCCCACCGACTATGAAACTATGTGGTGAGGCAGGTTCCTCCACACGATTACTTCCAGATAGATTCGTGAGATACTGGGCATCATTGATAGAGTTCTGGGACTATTGGATACTATTTTCTTAAGCTATCCTATGATATGAAGATCCCCTTACTCTCTCATTTGGGATTATTTTATCAAATAATATATATATATATATATATATCAATGCTTTTGGATTTAGTTACTCCTCTTCCAAGGGTTGAAAAGACATGTTTTCTATGTTCTTATAGTGTTTATATTTTCATGGTTGGATGAGGTTACTCTCCTACTGTGGGTGAAAAAGACTCGAAATATAGTCCATCGACACACCATGTTGATCCGCTTATGTTTAGATAAGGACACTGAATCTCTTGGTTTGTGTTATGCTATTCTCTTTCACTGCATCTTGTTCACTATCAACCATATTTCTATTACCATTTTTTTTTCTTATTACTCCCCCTTTGAACTTTCAAGGCATCCTTATGGGTGTATATATACTAACCCCAACATGTAAATTTCCCACACGTGTTATATATTGTGTAAATGATGTACATATCATCAATGAATTTAGAAGATCTTAGGGATATAGGGTGCTTCAGACAGTATACGATAGTTGTAGCTTGGAGATTAGAAACTACTTTCTCTTAACAGTTTAATTTCTTGTTTTTTCAAGTTGGGACATATTTTTTGTTGGGTGTGTATTTTCCCCTTACTTTTTATTTTTCACTATAGTAATCTTGTACACCCAAGAGGTTTTTCAATCTAGGTTTACCATCTAAATGTTTTATGTTTTTATTATTATTCCTCTATAATTTTTCATTGAGATGGTCAGGTGCGTGCATAAAGGTACATTAGGCAAAGACCTCCCATTTAGGATATGCCTTTCGACACTTGTTGCCACCCATGGAGATGGGCTTGGGGTTATTTCAGCTCGAGTCCTAGTTAGGTTCAGGTCGTAAAACATAGGCATGTAAATAATTAAAATATGTTTCTTGTTTATGAATATAAATAAAATACATAATTATTCGGTCTTGATGCAAGGGACACTTTACTTTTAAAACCCCATTTTAAAATTTTTAGATTTATTTTTTAAAACTTTTTCTTTCTTACACATATAATTAAAATCATTTAATGGATATATTTATATGGAATTAATTTAATTTTATAATAAAGTTTAAGTATCATTTTACTACCTTTCAAATATTTTCAAAAGGAATATTTTTTTCACATTTTACATAGAAATTTTGACTTTCCTTACAATAAGAAAAAAGGAAGATTTTATTTTAACATATATAGAGAAAATTTATTTTACCACCACCAAAAACATTATTGGATGTATGAATTATTTTACAAGATCCCATGTTTTCATCAAATAAAAACAGACCTTCCTTTTGTTTTTGGAATTTTCTTTTTGAAAATTGGGTTTAAATGGAAATGGATATATCAATGTCCAAAAATGTTTTTATCATGGGTTAAAAATGATTCTTTATGTGTTTGTCGATGGAAATAAAATATTTTATGTGTTTAATTAATTTTATGTTATTTTGGTCATTTTCTAGGATTAGGTAATCCTTGTATAACACTTCATTACATTAGAAAATGATTAGGTTCTCTGGAGAGTTATTTTGGAAGTTGGCCATATGGATTATTCCACTCGTAAGGGTTCTATGAAGATGATGTACCAATCCACCAGCATAACATTTCTATGCTTGATAATGATATTTCAGGGAAATAATTCGATTTAAAAAAGTTATGTTAATGATATTTTGGGTTAAATGAAAGATTATGCCCTTTTAGGGTAAAAAAGTATGTTTTTAAGAAATTTTTTCATGGGTTGTCAAATTTTCAAAGAAAACCTCATGATTATTATTTTTAATTTATGTTTTCTCATAAAGTGTTTTGTAGAAAACTTTTGGAAGTAATGTTGATTTCATGTGTAAGTTGATGATTATTTATGCTCAATGTCTATTATGTTTCTTAGGACCAAGATGATGATGAAATTGACTATTTTAAAGTGTTGTATTTGGTTTTCAAAGAAGTTTAATAATAAAGGAAATTCACATCACTTTTTATTTAATGAAATTTATCCTTTCCATTGTATTTAGATAATTGGACTTATAATATTTGAAAAGGTCCATTGTATTCAGGAGATGCATAAAGAAAAGGCTCATCAGGTTTATTCTGAATCTTGAGTGAGAAATGGATCATATTGTGGAACAATCTTGCTGGATGTAAATGGTCATCATATTCAGTCTGAATATGATTGACGGAGAATTAAGGCTCACATGATTGGAGTCTATATGAATATGATAAATCAAAATTTATTATTCTTTTATTATCTTGGAGTTCTAATACATCATCAGTAATTTGTGAAAATTATGATACAATCTTGGAGGAGGAAATAATAAGTAAAAGAGATTCTTCCAGTTGTATTTAGATTGATCAAATCTAGATGGAAATAATGAAGGGAATTGGAGATCATATTAAACCAGATCATATTTAGGGAAATTGTATTCTGGAAAATCAGATTCAGGATAAGAATGAAATATGATTAAGTCACTAATATTTCATTAAAAAATATGATGATACAAAAACCAACCCTCAATGTGTTAAAATTATTGAAATAATTCATGGCACAAGATGGTGATTTTGAAAGAATGAAGTTTATGAGAAAATAAGAAGAATCTTCCAAGTGGTATCATATTTAGAATAATTATAAGCTTCATATCATAATTAGGATGAAATAGTATTTGGAAGAGGAATTTATTAAGATCAATGAATGAAAAGAAGATAAAAAAATGTGATCAATAATGCAGTTATCCATTTGAAATAGGTTTAATTACATTGATTATCGATCAAGTGGGTCAAGATAAAGCGGATTTGTTTTTCATGTGGACCAGGAAAAGGGTAAAATAAATGTGATTAATGTTATATCAAGGGTGGATGCTTAAATTTAAAATTTTTTTTATTTCAATTGGTATAAATTATAGTATTCATCAATCAGAATAGATAAATAGAATTAGATTGAGAAAATCTGATTCACAAATAGGATCCAAACTGGCAATTGAAAAGAAAGATAATGGAATAGGTAAAGAAGATAGAAGATTTGAGAAGGATCAATAAGAGTTTAGAAGAGTTTATGAGGTCAAGATTCACTCTAAATTATTGGTGCTATGAAAATTTTGGTGAATTTTTTTAGGTGGGAATGTTTTTGGGATTCCTAGGAAAACCTATCATGTGTCACCTATAAAAGGTGAAAAGTAATTTGTACTTGATATAACATATGTATTGTTCAAGGGAAGAGAGAGAAGCTCCTAATTTATAGAGAGATAAATGATATTTTTTTCTTTTGTTTGTTTAAGAAGTTTTGATGGAGCGTAGTGAAAGGAGAAGAGAAAAGATCACACTTTTGTATTCAACTGATCATTGGATTCAACTATATATCGGATTTTACTTATCATTGTATTTAGATAATCATATTATCAGGATGAATTAATTTGATCAAGGATTTCCATATTTAGATTTTCAAATTTAGGAAGTAAGTTTTCTGAATTGTCTCAATTGTATTCAGGAAGAGCAATATCTATCGTATTGGAAAATTAGATTTGTAGAATTAGAGTCATTGGATCGGACATAGAAATAAAGCTTGAATTCTATATCAAATTCCATGGAGTAATTACCATCTTCTAGGTAATAAATTGATGATTTTTTTGAAAGGAATATATTTGTGAAGTTGAAATGAAGCATAGGTAACATGCGTTGTTAAAAAAATATTATTCTACCCAATTTGTAACAAGAGGGCACACACACACTATTGAAATTATTTATATATTTCTATATGAGTGAAAGAGTATATACTACTCTTTGGGTTCCAAGGATTTATTTCTAGTGGATTTTTTTTGGTATTCCATCACTTCTAAACCATTCCAAGGATGTAGCTATTCTTATTGAATAGTGAACCTTGAAAACTCTTGCATTCATTTGGATGTGTGTATGAATTGTTTTCATTAGGGAATATAATATTTAATAGGTGGTAAAGGTTGTTTCAAGGAAATATAAAAGAAACAATATCACTAATTCACCCTCCCCCTATTAGTGATACAATCTTCCTGACTTGGCATCGGTTCCCTTCACTTATTCTTTGGTGACGAAGAATTTTAATTGTGTGAACAGTAAAGGTATTTTGGTTTTCAATGTAAATAATTATCAAACCTGGAAAGATATAATATTTCCTTAACTTATTTATATTGGATATGACGTTATTGAAGCTACAACAGATGGGGTTCCTCATGTTGATTATAAATATCCTCTTACATCAGTTGATAAAAAGAATCTTGAGAATGATGGAAGGGAAAAATGCTCTATTATCATTACATTAGGAAAGTGAATTCCTAAGAGTGAAAGGTGTTTCCACAACCAAAGGTACTTGGGAGAAATTATAAAACATATATGAAGGGAAAAAAGTTAATAAGGAAAAAAATATTAATATAGAGATTGAAATATGAAGACATGAAGATGGGTGATTATGAATCAGTTGGGGTCTTCTTTACCAGGGAAAATAAAATTGTTGGTATAATCAGATGTCATGGTGAAGAGGTAGATGATTATATATTTTTTGAAAATATTTTGAGAATACTTTCCAACAATGTTGATTAAAAAATTTTATTCACTAGAAGATAGAGATCCTAAAACATTATCTCAAGATGACTTGTAGAACACTATCATTACTTATGAAATGAGAAGGGATAAGGCTATAAAGATAAAAAAAGATTATAGTGAAATGTATTTCAAGTCTGTGAAGAAATAGAATTCAAATAATATACTTATTAAAGATTAAACTGATGAATCTGATTTAAAAAATAAGGTATATAATTTTTTTGAAAAAATATTATCCTTGTTTTATAAAAATGTGAAAAAAGGTACAAGGAAATACAAATAGAAAATTATATTGAAATTTTTTGGTCATAGATTAGTTGGGAATTTTGTGAAAAATTATCCTCAAAGAAAGAAAGAAGAGGATATTGATGAAGAAGAAATAAGGCCAAGAAAATTGTGGAAGAAATAGGGAGATAAATGAAAATCATATTCTATAGGGAATGGGATAAAATTCAACAAATCAAAAAGAAGAAGTTTCTTATCTAATGATGAAGAAGAAGAGGGAAGTGAAGATGAGTCCAAAAAATATTTTAATCTTGGTATTGAGAATAAAATTTTTACAACAGTGAATGATGAATAATTCAGATATAGTTGTTTCCTGGAAGATGAAAATCAACTTGAGTTTCATTTGAAAAAAGAGTTGAAAAAATGTCTAAGAAAGATCAAAAGGCTTGAAATGAAAAAAAAGTTATAAAATGAGTATTCCTTAATAAGAAATAAACGATTATTTTCTAATGAGAAGGTAAAATTGGTAAAATAAATTTACTATTTAATGAAATCAATTGAGGAAGAAAAAAATCGTAATGGGAATCTGGATGTGATGTTGAAAGAAAAATAATAATAGTTGGAACTCTTCCAATAAAATATATCTCAATCCAAGGTGAGAAATATAACTTTAAAAAACTCTCTCTCTGAATTTTGGTAAACTTATCGAATGGAGAAAACTGAGAAGGATAAAAAAATATGACCCTAAAGGTTTAAAATAAAAATGGAGTTGTTTCTGAAATAAATGCTATGAAATTCATGTATGTGGCCAAGACCAACAAAGTTGGGAATTCAGAAGTATCAAATAACCATGTGTATGAAAATGTATTGAAACATTCTGAATCTGAAAAGGATTCCAAAACATCTATGGATACTGATGTTATTGTGGTAGATTTGGACACATGAATTTTTTTTGTTCAACCAAAACATTTTTATTAATACCATAGGTTATTAAAGGAAATGTTTTAGGGGGAGTCAATTCCCTCCAAAGAATAAGTCTGGGGAGGTTATTTTGAAAAAACCTTAGAAAGGTGGAGTAAGAATTAAAAATAAGTTCCAACCTTTGGAAACTATCTATAAAAGATGTGAACAAACTGGACACCTTGAAAAAAGTTGTCTTGTTTTGTTACCAATACAAAAATCGATTCTTAACAATTCTCAAAATCCATTGGTGAAGAAATAAAAGGAATAATTAAAAGCTCTTATTGTCAAAACCACATTGAAATTTACAAAAGGGGAATGACCTTGGATTCTTGATAGTGGGTGTTATTCTCATATAATAGGAGATTTGAAAAATTTGGAGAATGTAAAATATTTTGAAAAAGGAACAGTGACATTTGGAAATAATGAATCCCCGAAAATCAATGGTGTTAGATCAACCATCATTAGGAAAGAAAAGATGAAATACAAGAAAACATTGTATATTGATGGGATGAAACATAATTTTCTAAGTGTTTCACAATTGTGTGATAAGGGTAAAAAAGGTATCTTAAAAAAATATGGGTTTTTTGTGAGAAGTGAGAAGATGGAAAGATTTTTACAAGAGGGAAATATAAAAAAGGAAACTAGTTTTAGGTTGGTGTAATAAAAAACTCATGTTACATGAGTACGCTAGAAGAGAATCAAATTTAGAATTGAAGGGTGGGACGCATGTTTGAAATAAACAAGAGTAAATTGAAAAAGAAATACAGTGTCCGAGACATTCCATATTTTCCATGAAGAAGAGATTGGTGGTCCACTATTTTTAAAAAGGAATGATTATTAGTTCATTACATAAGAATGTTAAGTTTAGTTCAAAATAACCCCTAGATCTTATTCATTCTGATATCTGTTGTGTAATAATAATAAAAACACAAATGGATATAAGTACTTCATCACTTTAATATATTATTTTACTCACATTACTTGTGTTATGTATATGAAACATAAATAAGATGCTTTTAAAATGTTTAAAATCTTCATAAGAAAAGTTAAAAAGGAATGTGAGTATTCAGTGAAGAAGTCGAGAACCAAAAATAGAGGTGAATACAGAAGTGAAGTGTTTGGAAATTATATTGAAAAATGTGTAATTTGGAATTATTATAGTTCCCCATACACTCCTCAACAAAATGGACTCACTGAAGGAAATAATATAAGTTTTGTGGGAATGGGAAGAACTATGTTACTTGAACATGGTCTTTCTCATTACTGTTTGAGGCATGCCATTTGTACTACTGTTTATATTCAAAACAAATTTTTCAATAAGAAAAGATCAGGTATGAATCCATATGAATTTTTATGGACAAACTCCATGTTTGAAATACTTAAGAGTTTTTGGGAGTTCATGTACTATAAAAAAGAATGGTGTAAAATATGGTAAGTTTTAGCAGAAAGGTGAAGATGATTTTTTTCTTATCTATGATCTAGAAGGAAATGCATATAAATGATTCAATAAAGAAATAAGAAAGATTGTCGATTTAGTTTATGTGAAAGTAACTGAATTATATGTTGATGAAAAGTGTATTCGAGTAGAAAAAGAAGTTGAGGATGAAAAGGAATGTTTTGAAAACCATTCTGATAAGGATACAAACAATTGTAATCCTACTCAAGAAGAATAATTGGACTCATACATTTCTAATAATTAGGAAGACACTCAAAAATATGATCCTAGGTTTAGGAATCATGTGGAATCTCAGAATATCATTGGGGATCAACATCATAATGTTCAAAAAATAAGAACAAAAAATGATATTACACATAATTATTTGTATTCAAAAGTGATTCCATATGTTTTGTAATAAACTTTTGAGTATATAAAATGGGTTCAGGCTATGAACGAAGATATTAATTATATTGAAAAGAATGATACATGGGAACTTGTACCCAATACATAAAATAAAAACATTATTGGCACAAATTGGATTTTCTGGAACAAGATTAATATAGAATGTGAAGTGATAAGATACAAACCAATATTGGTGTGTAATGGGTATTTAGAAATTGAAGGTATTAATTTTGATGAAACCTTTTCTCTCGTGGAAAGGTTAGAAACCATTCGAATCATTCTTTCTATTGCTGCATAATAAAGTTACAAGATCTTTCAAATGTTTGATAAATCTGAATTCTTGAATGGTGATCTTGATGAAGAAGTTTATTTTGAATAACCATGTGGATTTGTTGTTAGGAAATTTGAAGGTTATGTGTGAATGTTGAAGAAGGAATTGTGTGGGCTGAAACAAGATCCGAGATCATAGTATTCCAAATTGTATACTAGCTATGGAAAATGAATTTCATGAAAGGAAGAATATATAATAATTTTTACATCTGAGAAATTCAAGAGTATTGCCTCATTATAATTGTTTATGTTGATGAGATTTTCTTTTATGGGAATATTTAAAGAAATTGTGAAAGATTTGATGAAGATATAAAAAAGGTTTTTGAAATGTACCTGATGGGGGAAATGAAATTATTTTTTGGTTAAAAATTATATAAAAGAAGGAATGCATTTTTATTTCTCATAAAAAATATGCCATGAAACATCTGAAGAGTTTCAATATGGAAAACTCAAAACATGTTCCCACTCTAATTTTAGTGGGAAAAAAGTTGAAAAAAGATGGAGAAGGAAATTAAGTAGGTCAGAATGAATTTCAGAAGCTGATTAGAAGTCTTTTGTATTTTACTACCGCAAGACCCAATATTTTCTGTGCCATTAAATTTTTTTCAAGATTTTAGAGTGATCCAAAAGAATCATATTTAATTTCTGGAAAAATAATTCTAAGATAAATCAAAATAACAACATAATTCAGAATCAGATATAGCAGCTCAAAATGTTTTTATTCATTTGGGTATTCAGATGCTAATTGGGTTGAAAATTTTGATGATATAAGATCCACATATGTTGGAGTTTTATTTCTAGGAAATAATTTTTTTAGTTGAGATTTAAAGAAAGAAAACTGAGTAACTCTAAGTATGATTGAAACTGATTATGTTTCTTCCAGTCAAGACATTACTCAACTTATGTGGATGAAAACACAATTGGATAACTTACTTATTTAAGTGAAGTTTCCCTTTCACTTGGGTTGTGATAATCAAAGTTAAATCAATCTCACAAGGAATCCTTTTCAACATTCTCATTCAAAACATATTAATATCAAATATCATTTCATCAAAGAGCATGTGAAAAATAATTAATTAGATATTAAGTATGTTTTAACAACGAAAGAAGTTGATGACATATTCAAAAAACCTTTATAGAAGTAATCCTTTTCTAATTGAGGGTGAACATGGGAATCCAACCTCTTTCTCATCAAGTATTAGGTGTGTGTTTATATCCCATCTCTCTTATTACCATTGGATTATATTTTCAAGGAGGATAGCTGTTTAATAAATGTATTCTTTTTGAATTCGTGTCAAAAGAAAGAGTTGTGGGTAAGTTGTGAATTCAATATTGTAAGTGCGTGAACTATTGTAACTATTTGTTGGAGTGGTTGTAGGAAATTATTTGTTTATATTCTAGGAAAGTTTAAGAAGCTAAGAAAGAAAGGAAGAAAATATGAGGATGTTTTTCATAATAACTTATTTTGGAAAACATAGTTTGCTATCAATAGTTCATGTTTCCTATAATGAGTTAGCTCATGAAGGATTAGAATTACTAATAAGTAATCCGTTTCTTGAGGATACAATGTTCAGTGATTTATGAAACTTTTTTGAAATAAAAATACAAAGGAGGATATTGTTAGGACCAAACTGATGATTATAATTACTGTTTTCAAGTGTTGTATTTTGTTTTCAAGGAAGTTTAAGAATAACACAAATTCACCTCACTTTTTATTTGGTGAAACTCGACCTGGCCATCAGATTTGGAGAATCAGACATACAATGTTTGAAAAGGTCCATCCAATTAGGGGATGCAGGAAGAAAAGGATCATCAGATTCTTTCTGAATCTAGTGTGATAAATTAGTTATATTAAGGAATAATATTACTTGAAGTAAATGGTCATCATATTCACTCTAAATCTAGTTGATAGAGATTTAGAGTCTGTATAATCAGAGTCTGCATGATCAGATTGTTCATGACCATGATAAATCAAATGTTAAGATGATTTTATGATCTTGGATTTCTCATAAATTAGAAGTAATTTGTGAAAGATATGATGATATCTTGATGGAAGAAATGATAAGTGAAATGTATGTTGTTGATCATATTCAGATTGATCAGATCTAGATGTAAAGAATGAAGGTTCATAGAGATTGTATTCAGCCTAATCATATTCAAGTAAATTTTATTCTAGAAAATCTAATTTAGGATAATAAGTAAAGATGAGTAAGTTGCAACAATTTCCTTGGAAAACCTTATGATGGTAGAACTGGCCCTCTATGTTTTCAAATTCATTAAATAAGTCATGATACAAGTTGAATATTGTGAAAGAATGAAGTTAATGAGAAAAGGGGAACAAGCTACCAAGTGGTATCATATTCAGAGGAAAAATAATCCATTGATTAGACTTGGGATACAATCATATTTAGAAGAGGATTTAATTGAGACCTATTGATGAAATTAAGGGAAAAATGTGATCGATAATATAGTCAACCATTTGAAAGAGGTTGAATCAATTATTTTATCAATCAATAAGGTCAAGAGAAATAATATTTGTATTACAGTTAGATCAAGAAAAGAGCTAAATAAAAGAGATGAATGTGCTATCGAGGGGGAGACTAAATTTCCAAGATTGTTTATTTCAATTGGTATAGAGTATAATATTCATCAATCTTAATAGAGAAAAAATCCGATTGAGAAAATCAGATTTAGAAATTGGATCCAAACTGGTGATTGAAAAGAAAGACGAAGGAAGAGATAAAGATGATAGAATATTTGAGAAGGATCGAGAGGATCTGAGAAGAGTTGATGAGGTAAAGATTCACTCGAAATTACTAGTGTCATGAAAATCATGGTGAATTTTGTTGAGTAGGAATGTTTTGGGGATTCATTCCACAACCTCTCATGGGTAACCTATAAAAGGAGAAAAGTACAATGCACTTGATCTAACAGATGTACTATTCACATGAAGAGAGAGAAGCTCTGGTTTTCTAGGGAGAGAATTAAGTTCTTTGAATTGTGTTTTGTTGAAGAAGTTTCAATGGAGGGAAGTGAAAGTAGAAGAGATAGGATCCCAACGTTGTATTTAGATGATCATTGTATTCAATTATCCATCAGATCCTACTAATCATCGCATTTAGGTGATCATCCTATCATGCTGAATTAATCAGATTGAGGATTTCCATATTGGGATTTCCGGACATTGGAAGGAAGTATTATGAATTGTCTCAATTGTATTCAACCAGATATATATCTATCATATTGTGCAATCAGATCTAGAGAATCTGAGTGACCAGATCAGAATTAGAAATAAGTCATGAATTCTATATAAAATTCCCTAAAGTTCTTATAATAGTCTAGGTAATAAATTGAAGAATTATTTTTAAATGGATACATTTTTGAAGTTGAAAATAAGAATTGGTAACATTCATTGTTACACAAAAATTATTTTACCTTATTTGTGAAAAGAGGGTGCACACACAATATTTGCATTGTTTATATAGTGATACATGAGTGAAAGGGTATATCCTAATAGTTGTTTTCCAAGGATTTATTTCTCGTGGATTTTGTGGTATTGGATCTATTCTAACGAATACCAATGACATAACTATTCTTATTTAATAGTGAACCTTGTAAATATTTTGTTCCTTTGGATGTGTGTTTTAATTGTTTTCAATAGAGAATGAAATATTTAATAGGAGAAGAAGTTTGTTTCAAGAATAAATAAAAGAAAAAGTATCACTAATTCACCCCTCCCCCTCTCAGTGATACAGTCATCCAGACTGGGCACCTTCAATGTTAAGCTAAAACTCTATTTTATGATCTCATAATTTTATAATGGACTAATAGGTTTCACTCTTATTATTTTTATGTCCTATATTATGATTTTTTGTTCTCATCCCTTGTTTTTAAATGTTTTTAATAGGATTTAAGGATTTGTAAGAACATGAAGAATTCAATTGGAACATTATGATGATTTTTCATTAAAAAACATGTTTCATTATAAATGTTTTATATTATAAAGAAATGGTTAGTGAGTGGAAGTTTCCACTTTTTAATATATGGGTTTTTTATGTAAGAGTTATAACCAAATTATCTAAAATAATAAACTAAAAAGATCTTAAAAATAAAAGTAAATGAATTATTTTCTAAACATTCAATTTATTGGTTATTTAAGGTTGGGTCCATAAAAATTCCATTGGCGGTATTAACAAATAAATCCCATGGTAATCGTGAAATATTGTTCATCATTGGAATATTTACTAAATATACTCATTTTCATCATATTTTTAGATGAAATGCATTTGGATTAGCTTTTTTGACTTTGTCTTAGTGTGATAGTCATGTTATATAGAGTTCTTATACCAATTTTATCAAATCCTAATCTAGGTTTTACATTGAAATTTTGGAAGAGACTTCATAATTTGTGAGGTATTAAACTATGTTCAATTATATCTTTTCATCCACAATATGAGAGATACTATGAGTGTCATGATCTAAGCTGGGATTCCATCACACTTGACATTCGAACTAATATGAGTCATGGCCCGAAGTACATTCCCAATACCCATAGGCAGGAAACTAGTTTCAGTTATCAAAAAAATCCAATGGGAATGATTTATCTAAATGAAAACTATGATTAAATAAGCCAAAGAGATATCACTAAAAGAAACTAACAATTGAGTAAATAAAAAATATACAAAACTGATCCATATACAACAACTATTGAACAAAATAGAACAAAATAAAAAACTAAAACTAGACCATGCTAACCATATCTCTACGTGACCTCTTGGGAACCTCCATCCACAAAACAAACCTGATCCAAGAGCAATTGAACCAGAAGCCTATACCTACAAAATTGCTCTGGTATACCAAAATCGAGAGGCAAAAGTAGGGTGTGGGATTGAAAAACTAAGTAGGTAATCACCATAAGTTCCATGCATTTACTTTTTCAAAATATTCCAAAAACACTAGTTTGAAATATAAATAAAAATGACCTTTAAATAATTTTAAACCATCAAACATAACTTTCAAAAATTACCTTCTTAAAACCATACATGCACTCAAAATTCATTTTTTAAAAATAGTTTCACTTTACAAACCCTATTTCAAAGCTAAAACTCAATATAAAATGAAAAAGGAAAACCAAACAAGTCTGGGCATAAAATAAAATGACACCAAACAAGTATGAAAAACTAAAAAAACCAATATCCAACATGCAACAATAGTAAACAGGACATATAAATAGTAGATCATGAGAATTTTCTAAACATCACTACAGTAAATCCCTAGATATAATTAGTTTAGAATCACTTGTCGACATATGGAATAACTACATAGGGAATAACCAATTAGCCTCTCTCAACTAGTCAATCTAGTGGCATGTCCTGCCAAGCCCTATCAAGTCAAGGGGGGGGGGGGGTACCAACTCGTCTAACTTTGGATAAAAATGTAACCATCACTTGAACCTCTAGATAATGACTGGGAATCCCATGATAATAATAAAAATTGATCTTGGTGAAATATAGCATAAAAACCATAACCAATAGTATTCTCATGCATGGGCCATTAGAGGGTAGAACATCCCAATTTCTAATGAACTCAATACCAAAGCTTACCATATTCAATACACCAAAGGGGAACAAATCCCAAGTTCTAGTGGTTCTTCCAAAAATATTCCAAGTATCAAAAAAACACATGAAAATCCATATCTTTCATAAGTTCCTATCAGGCCATCACATCATTTGAGTTTTATAAATCAATTTCCCAGCAATTTTAAAATACCAACCGGGCCTTCATGTCACCTAAAATTTCAATCATTTTCCAAAACAAGGAATGATTAGAACTGGTTATTCACATAATTTAACATAGAAAACAAATTTTCAAAGACAACATAAAGATCCAATCGGTCGTTCACATCATACAAGTTTTAAAGAAAAAACTCCAATATTATCACAAATGATAATCGGGAAACACATTTCCAAATTAACCACATTTGCAAAGTCACTTTCAATTCAATTTCCTAAAGGCAACATAAAACACTACATTCTCATAAATAACACGAAATGGTCTGTTAAAAAAAACATCTCAAAACCATATATCAAATTTCAAAATAGGAAAATATTTAGGAAACACATTTGAAACCACATTTAAACTCACTCAAAACAACAAGGATATATGGAAGCACATTTTACACTACATTCACAACTCATAAAACCCATTTGGAAATACAATAAGAAAGGAACACATACAACCCAACCATTTCCATTGAAAAATTCTCTTTCAAATCCACACACACACCAAAACCATTTTCAAGCATTCTTCGCACCCCTTACACAATCTAGAACACATGCTTATGAAAAATAAACAATAATATTACTTCAAACAAACCACATATCTTTTGGAAAACATGATTTCAATACATGAAAACTTCACACAACGTTGAAAACATATTTTTAAACAAGAATCACTTGTTTTTGGTCCAATACATCAAACCAAACATTTGTGTCACACTATAAAAGAGACCACTTTACACATATAACACCCAACTCATAATCCAAAAACATTATAAAAATATAACCAAGGTTAAAAACAGTCGAAAGAATCTGATTCCACTTTAAAAACAGAATTAAAATTTTATCAAACACCAAGAATTCATTTATTATAATCATAATTAAAGAAACTCTTTGAAAAAAAATTTCTCTCCAATTTACATCATAAAATCACCCAAGAAATTCATGCCATGAAATTAAATGAAATAAAATAACATTTATAAACTATTTAAGAAAGATCAAGCATCAAATAGAATGTTTTAGAAAGGAAATTGATAAAAGAACCTATATTAACGACGTTTGAATGAAACCAAACTATGAGGGGTGGAATAATACAACCCAAGAGATAATATTTGCACCCTAAAATCCAAGAAAAATAACCCACACATTAATCCAAACCCTTAGGGTTTAGCCAAGGTGAAACTCCACCAATGGAATCCAATAAATCAAGACAGAAAATAGAAGAGAGGATGAAATCATATGAAACCATGAAGAAATCACATTGGGACCATCAAAATGCCCCCATGGGAAATGGAGTTCCAAAGGAGGGAATCTTGGGAGATCCCATTTCGTGCTTTGGTTGATAAAAGGACGAGGAACCCAAAATGTGGTTAAAAACAAGAGGGGGAAAAGATGAATTTCACATTTTTAATGAATTGGGTAAACTTCATGGTTTGGACCCCTAGTTTTTAAACTGTATTCCAACCATGTGCAAGATACTGGAGAAGGAGACATCTCATATGGGATGGCCATATAGTTTCTCAAATTGTGCACCAACCATGCTAAACACCACTTCCTGATTCCAGAACAATACCACATGCTTTCTACATAGTTTCCCATAATATGTGTAGGTCATGAACTATTCACCGATCACCAAAATCAAGTCTCATGGTTACCTGAGTGAAGTTGCATGATTTCCCCTAACCATGTGCTAATCATACACCGCTTGTTTCTAATCCCAGAAACTCTTATTTGTATAAAAAACTCAAAAATTCAAACTGGGTATCAACCCGGACCTCATCTAAAGGATCCAAATCCAATAAAGAATAAAATAATAGGATTTATAAGGTTAGGGTGTGGAAATTATCCCCACCAGAAACACTTTCTTCCCCCAGAAATTCACCCATCATAAAGATGAGAAAAAACATGATTCCAAAGCTAAATAAAGTCGAATGACTACAAACCTCAGGGTGACCTCTCACCTCAGAAGTTGCACCAAAAATTTTCTAGAGGAAACCACATCACAATTATCAATGGGAGAACACATGAGGGTTCTACCCACCATAAGAACCTAAAAAACACCACCAGTATTAAAACCAATACACGAAGACACCAACATGGGAAAACCCACCATAAGAAAAAACAAGAACTCCAAACCCAAACCAAAATCCCCTAGATCAAGAAGAAACCCAAAAAAGGATCCTGAACCAAATAGAGAACCCAAACAAAGACTATAATTTTAAATTTCTATAATATATAATATCTCAAAACAAACACAACTAAAAACTAAAACTGATTAAGAAAAGGCTAATCACTTAAATATCCATATTCATTGAAAAAAGGTATTATAAGAATACATGACCACAGAGACTCTTACAATGATAAGATAAATTCACAACAGCAAGGAACTACAACATAAAACTTAAAATGTCTCCACTATAACACCATAGATAAGAAATGGTCCATGATTTTCCACATCCCAAACAATTTATGACTACGTTCAAGCTTCACTCTAGGTCCTATGGCTGGAACCTTGTTGTTTGAAGCATCCACTACCTCGCATCCAGAAGCCGAAATCCTCTGATCAAGTCATATTATTTAGGATGTTCTTTTTAAAAAACATATATAGATGACCAAAACAAACAAAATGTTGGAAATTCTTTAGAGGATCATGACAATCCAACTTCTAATACACAAAACAACCACACTGGTGGAACACAAGAGAATGGTATAATGAACTAGAAGACAAAAACAATGAAATATGATTTTCAAAGACAAGTTCCTTTGGTATAAACCTCTTAATAGGTGGGTAACCTTCCTGAGCGGAAAGAGAAGTCAGATTGTCAACTACGTACACTCCATAAACCAACTCATCTAAGAACTCTTCATCCACCAACTTATCAAAAATGAGATCCTTGGAGGAGAGGACTCACTCCTTAATATCTGGATGAAGACCCCAGATGAAAGGTGTTTATTTCAACAAATCCTAAGATGATATCTCTAAATAAAAGGAAACTAGATCCTTAAAATGATAAACATAAAAATTCACTAACTACCAGCCTTACTGAATACATAAGAGCTCTTACACATTTTTTGTCTTCACCTCCTCTGGTATGAACCATAAAAAAAGTGGTCTTAAACACATACCATTTCATAAAAACATTTCATGATGATGGAGAAATCACCTTCCATTCCAAATATGGACCTTCAAATGAACCTAGAATAGTAGAGACTCTAACCACTTTTGGATTTCCCAACATTCTGAAGACATTCCCAACTTCCTAAAGCCATTATACTGCCTCTAATAGACCTAAATATCCATGAAAAATTGAAAATAACCGAGAAGATCTAAAAACGGGGAATGTCTCACTAGAGATTTTGGGAACCTTTTTAGGAGGTATATTCTGAACAACATAATTGGCACAAAACCAGAATCAACATCTAATTGAAACTTAACTAAATAAAAACCACAATCCAAAAAGAACTGTATCACTAGCCAATCATTAGAAAAAAAACCCTCTTTTCAAAAATCACCCTTTAATTTCAACTTTCAAAAATTCCATCTTCCAAGTCCACTTACTAAATAGGGAAATACATTTTTCACAAAACAAAAACTCCATTTTCAATGCAAAACCAACCCTGATATCATTTCCCCATTTCAAAAACCTTTTGATTTCCAATAATCACCCATGGAACCCAATAAATCATTCCATACGTGTTGATCCCACTTTTGTTTATATAATCCATGAAAAAATTCCAACACTCACTTTACACACATACCCACACATATGAAAACATCCACAAGTAATACCAAAGGTCACACATACAACCTCATCATCAAAAACTAAGAATTTATAAAATTTGTAGTCCAAATAACTTTTTCCTTTTAAAAACCACCATTTTCAATCAAAACCACTTGAAATAAATCCTTTACATTTTAAAAACCACATTAATTTTAAAGGACCACTACCACCAACCAAAAAAAATGAAAAACAAAACTCACACAAAAATTATGGAATGAAGAACTAGTGTCCATGACTAACCCAACAACATGGTTTGTGGGACATGCCCCATGTAAGCATCAACAACTAAGAGGACCTAAAAATGTGCACTCTAAATCCACATGGGTCACTACTCCAGGTAGATCATGAAATGACACCAGATATCCTACATTATTATTCCTCATCTACTTAAACTAGAACAAAACAAGGTGTCCAATCACAAACTACCCTGAGAAACATGGTGATCATAAGGAGAAAGGGCTCATGATGTCCTTCCCATTCCAACCTCCTGAGTCTCAATAGTTCAAATATCTAACTACATAACACCCCAAATAATGAGGTCATACTCCGATACCATTTTTTCATGAACCAAACCAGGATTCCATTCAAACTGAAATCTGACTTGGTATGAGACATTGACCGAATAGCATTACTAATCAACAAAACATGGAACATATTGGTGGGAATTAAAACAATCCAATGGGAATGATTTCTCCCAAATAAAACAAGACTAAATCAAGATAAAAAGAGATCACAACAAAAGACAAACAACTAAATACCAAAAAATATACAAAATTGACATTGATATAATAACTACCAAACAAAACAAAACTAAATACAAAACTAAAACTAGACCATTCCATAACGATATCTGCATGACCTTTTGGTCACCAACATCTACAAAACCGTATTTACCCAAGATAAATTGAACTAAAACCCTCCTCCTGTCAAATATCTTGGGTCTACCAATGCCGAGTGGCACAAGTTGGGTGTGAGATTAAACAATTTAGTAGGTAATAACCATAGAGTACATGAATTTACTTCCCCTAAAAAGTCCACAAACACTAGTTTTAAATATAATTAGTAAATTGGATTTAAATAATTATAAACCAAATTTGTTTTTCCACAATTCCCTTTTTAAATCCACACACACACACATAAATATCCTTTTTAAAAACAATTTCAAATTCCATTATCCATTTAATAGAAAAATCTCAACAAAAAATCCAAACCAAATAACCAAACAGGGCTTTGAGAAAGGTAAAGGAATCAAAAAAAAATTCACAACTGAAAAAACTAATATCCAACATTGATCAGTAACAAACAATACATACATATAGAATCTCAGTGACATTTCCTGAACATCACTAGAGGAAATCAATGGATGTACTCAGTTCAGACTCACCTGTCGATATATGGTGCAACAACATAGTCAATAACCAACTGGCCTCTCTCAACTATCCAATCTAGTGGCTCTTCCCACCTAGCCCAATCAAGTCAAGGGGGTACTAACCCATATTACTTGGGGATGAAAAAAACCATCACTTGTCCCTATAGATAATCCCTATGAATCCTATGATAATAATAATAATAACACATGAAAAACATGGTATAAAAACCATAACCAATAGTATCCTTGTTCACGATCCATTAGAGGGGAGCACATCCCAAGTTCTAATGGAATCAATAATAAACATTATCATGCATGAGACAGTAGAGGGTAAGACATCCCAAGTTCTAATGGTTTCTCCAAACATAATCTAAGCATCAAAAAGCACATGAAAATCCATCTCTTTCACAAGTTCCAATCAAGCCATCACATTATTTGAGTTTCAAAAAACTCTTTCCTAATAATTTTAAAATACCAACCGAGCCTTCATTCCACCCAAGCTTTCAATAATCTTCCAAAACATTCCAGGATTCCAATCTGACATTCACATCATTTAACAACATAACCCACTTTTCAAAGACAACATAAAGAGACAATCATGCTTTCACATCATACATTTTTTAAAGAAAAACTCCAATATTATATCAAGTGACAACCGGGAAACACATTTCGAAATTAACCACATTTCAAAATTCACTTTAAAATCATTTTCAAAATTCAAAATAAAACACTAATTAGAAATACATAATGTGAAATGGTCCTTTAAACCAATACTTCACCAAAAGATATCTCAAAAATCCAAATGGAAATAGATTTTAGGAACACATTTGAAACTAAATATAATCTCAATAAAAACACCAAGTCCATTTTGAAACACATTTTACACTATGTGCACAACTCATAAAACCCATTTGGAAATACAAAAATAAAGGCACACATAAAACCCAACCATTTTTGTATAAAAAGTCTCTTACAAATCCACTTAGATACCAAACCCATTTTCAAAAGTGCTTCGCACCTCTTAAAAATATATAGAACATTCTTAATAAAAAAATTAATAAGAAGTTCACTTGAAACAAACCCCATTTATTTTGGAAAATTCGCCTTCAAAATAGGAACACTTCACACAACTTTGAAAACATATTTTTAAAGAAGCATTACTTGTTTTTAAGACAATAAAAAAAATCACAGATATGTTTCACATCATAAAATCCACAAGTTTCCACATATAGCATCCAAATCAAAATATAACAACATTATTAAAACATAACCATGGGAAATCCCCACCCAATAAACCCAATTTCACTATAAAAAACACAATTGGAATTTTATCGAACACTTTTCATGCATTTAGCATAATAATAATTAAAGAAAATAATTGAAAAAACATTTCTCATCCATTTTATTACATAAAGTCACCCAATAAATTCATTACAAGACATTACAATCAAGAAAATCACATTTATAAAGCTCAAGAATCAAATGGAATGTTCCGTAAAAGAAATAAATATGAAATCTTACCTCAATGATGTGTGAATGCAACTAAAATGTGGGAGAAGGAATAATACACCATAAGAGACAATCCACACACCCTAAAATCCATGAAAAATAACCCACACATCCACCCTAACACTTAGGATATAGAAAAGGTGAAACCCAACCAATTTAAACCAAAAAATGTTGAGATAAAATAGAAGAGAGGAGGAAATCAACCAAAAACCATGAAAAAATAACTTTAGGATCTTAAAAATGCATCCATGGGAAAAGGAGGGATAAATGAGGGAGGCTTAGGAGCTTCCATGGTGTCCCTAGGTCAATAAAAGAAAGAGGAACCTAAAATAGGGTAAAAAAACTAGAGGGGATAGAGAGTAACATCATATTTTTAATGAAGTGGGTAAGATTCATGGTTTGGGTGAACGGTTTTCCAAACCATGCACCAATCACACATAGGATACTAGAGAAGATACACCTTGCATGGGATGATTGCATTGTTTCCCAAACAATGTGCCAACCATGTTAAAATTCACTTCCTTATTCAAGAACCCTACCACTTCCATGCCGGATGGTTTCCCTAACTATTCACAAGTCATGCGTCATGCCCCAAGCACCAAACTAAAGCTCTATGGTTACTTGGGTTATGTTGCATGGTTTCCCCTAACTATGCTCTAACTGTGCGCTATTTGCTACCAATCCCAAAAACTCCACTTTTTAAAAAAACTAAAAAATTCAAATTGGGACTCAACCCGAACCTCTATAAAAGGATCCAAATCCAATAAAGAATAAATAAAATGATTTCTAATGACGGTGCATGATAAAGAGAAAACAATGAAAACTTCAGATGATATGATCTGAGCTTTCTTATTAGATTATAAGTGTGGTTGGTGTCAACACATTTTATTACTATAATGTTGTTATATTAAAAAATTTCTTACAAGTATATAGATTCCACCATTTGAGTTATTATATACAATGTGATATCAAACTATATCATCTTAGGTTAAAATCGGTGAGATAAATTTTAGAAGACCAGAATTACTAGAAGAGATTGTTGAAAAGGAAAATATGATTCACCACCATATGAAGTTAGCTTAGAGAATGCAGAACAATTATCCAAATAGTCAGAGGTAGTATCTTTAATTTGATTTAAGGGACCATATTTTTCTTAAAATTTCTTCATAGAAATCTATGATGCATTTCAGGAAGAATGGTAAATTAAGAACATAGTTTACTAGTAAGTATAAAATTCGAAATAAAGTGGGATCAGTTTCTTATATATCTTCCATATCATCTAGTTTATCTCATGTTTATGATGTGTTTCATGTTTTTATTTTAATTAAGTATGTTCCTGATGCATCTCATGTAATGATCCCAGAAGTAGTACAACTAAAAGTTGAACATTCTCTTAAAATGGATTTTTTTTTAAAAAAATTTCATTGTGTCATGTGCACTTATATTAAAATTAATTTTTAGAATGCCTATAAATTGAATAATATAAAATTAAATTATTATTTGGAATTATAATTTTATAATTTGGAAATATTTTCATTTTTATTTTTTATTAAAATTAAGTTACCATGTGAAAAGTTGGTAAGTATGATTAAAGTTTAATGGGTTGGATGGGGGGTTAAACTAAGGGATAATGAAAAATATATCCAAAAAACATGTATAAATGTAATTTTTAGAGTGTATTATTGAATATAATTATACTATATTCTAAAATGTTCAATTTTTGTTGCACTTTACTTATATGACATTTATTATATATTATGAAATCAAGTATGTACTAGAGTGCAATTCACCTTACTAATAAATGGATACCTTCACCACCTCACTAATCCCCAAACATTGAGAAAATTATTTCAACTCATACCTAAAATGACCCCTCCCCAACTCTATTTTCTTTGTCCTAGAGGTTCTATTATTTCTAAAATTATATTCTAGGAAGGCCCAAGGATGTTCTTAAAGGAGAATATCCAAAGAGGAGGTGACAATATTAACCATGTTTTTTCTAGATTATCTTTTTTCCAACTAGTACTAATATATTATAATCATGATAATATATTTAAATCAGTATAAATTTTATACATAAATATTATTATTATAATTTAATAACCATTTTCTACCTTCTTCCCATCCCTTGAAAAATGAAAACAACATCTGTGTTATGCGCAGACTATCACCTCTATGAATGAAATACTTCACTTTTCATCACCTCCTTGAATGGATGGTTTAAAAATGAATTAAATGAACTAATATGATATTTATAACATTTTTTAGATTTTTGAAACTTATATTTACCATTACATACAAAAATATTAATAATAAATAGTCATCGTAAAATTTAACTTCCAAAAATGTGCATACCAATACACTTTGTAAGTAATAACTTCTTAAAATTACCTTTCATTTATCATATTTCTATAACTCCAAATTAATATTATTTAACAATTTAATATATTTTTTAAAATCATTAAGATTATATAAAAGTGATATTATTACAATACAATAATGTATTCTTATTCATTTGGTCGTTATAACATATTTTTGTTAGGGTCAGTTATGCCACATATTTAGAAAATGTTAAAATATCAATGTCACAAATGATTAAGAAAAATTAGATACAAATAATTTTATATAATAATGATAAATTTAATATGTTTTCATGATTATATATTGGTAAAATATCCATCATATCAATATAATTAAAAGTGAACCATGAATGTTACTTTAAATCGTAAAAAACAAGCTTATTAAGGAAGATTCATGGAAAAGTAACTCTATCATAACCTGTTGAACACCTTTAGTAATAGAGTGATAAAAAACCTCTAAATTTAAACAAATAAAACTTATGAAACCATTATAAAATTAATTTTGACCAATACTCAAATACTGAAACTGTTTTGGAAATTTTGAATTGAATAACCCAAAAATGACCAATGTGGACTATGATAATTTAGTAAATAAATAAAATATAGCAATGAGTGAAATAAAAAGAATAATAATAAAGTAATAAAATTTAAAAAATTCATATATAAAGTAAATAATTAGTATAATTTTATTATTCTAGAGGGTATAAGGCATAATAATTTAATCAAGACTCAATAAAATTTATTTTTATTTTATTCATTATTTAAAATGTTTTGATGTTTTTATTTCAACCATTTATATTCCATGTCCATATTATTTAATAAATGTTCATCTAGAAACATAAATGGTTTATTTAATTCATTTTATATTATCTTTGACTTTATTTAAAATGGTTTAAAACATAATATTTTTAATTTTTTTATATATTCCAATTTTCTATTTCTTTATCAATATGTGGAATGGTTTTTTTAACATTTTCCAAATGATCACATATTACCAAAACTATGGTTGATATTTATTATTAAGCCACATTTCCATGTTTCCGAGGTTTTTCAATTAATATCATATTCTTATTATTTGGTGAAATTTTTTTATAAAGAGTTATAAAAAGAAAATGACATTTATTAGTATTTTTGTGAGATATCAAATGTCAGTTTTAATGAGTTTGGTGTTGAATATGTAGGATTATTTATATTTTTTTCATGTTATTTTTGGATAAAATGATGTTTTTATACTACATGTTTTAAAATAATATCTATTTTCTTGATAAATAAATCATCATTTTTTTGTAGATATATTTAAATTAAGCATTTTAGGATCATATATCTTATTCTTAACTAATTTAACATACTTGACCTATAATAACAAAATTCCCTAAAGAATTTCTGTTATGCGCATAAATTTTTCATACATGATAAATAATTATCTTGTTGTCATACTCATCACTTATGATAAATTTTTTGTTTTCATTAAAAAAATTTTATCTTCAAAAATACAAATATAAAGTAATTATCATACAATGTAAGTAAATTGTCTTACATATTAGATTAATATTCTTAAAAAATGAGTTAAGCTCATAAATCTAAAGAATATTTATTGATAGCTAAGAATTTTCTCTTACAGGGATCTTGATTTATCTTTTGAAAGGGAAATTTATATGTAAATTATATTACACAAAAAATAATACAAAGATATTTTAAATCCTATCTCAAAGAACCCATTTTATCTTTTAATCTTGAAATTATCTTATGAGAATAGTATTTACAGACATTTATCTTATAGAGATAAAATTATCTTGTAAAGGATCAATATTTTATTATTATAGTTAAAGGATCAATCAAATACACTCTTTACCATTTTGTTATCTTCTAAACATAAATTATTTTCTTTTTTGTGTATCAAAAAATAATTCACATAAATAAATAATGGCCAAATTTATTAAATATTTTTCCATGAATGGAAAGATCTGATAAAGATTCAACATTATATATCCAAAAAATCACTATTCATTCCATATTTATAGATAAAGAAAACATGATAATAGAGCATATTAATTTAATTTTAAAAAATTCTATTCCATTAAAAATTGAGATTAAAAAGTGTGATTAGTTCAAATTCAAAACGATGATATATAAAAAGGATAATGCATGAATGCTATAATATAGAGAGGAGATATATAAAAGATACACATACATATAGTTTTTTCTTTACTGAACCATCTATTTGTTGATTATCTTTTCTAATATTCTTAAAATATTATGTTTTTCAATCAAATAATATCCATATATACTCTTTGAGGATATTCTATATATTTGGATGTTTCTTCTTCATCCTTTGGTTGTTTTTTGAAATTATGCACTGAACCTATATAAATCTCTATATTTATCTTCAAGATGATCTTAAATCACCATGTTTGAGTGTGTTAAGATGGAGGATATTTATTTTAAAGATATATCCAAGTTGAAATCTATTTTACCATTGTACCAAGTGATATTGACTTTCACTCTAATGGGTAGCCCCCCAAAAAAGGTCTGTATAGTGAAAATCACCAAACTAATGGTGTATACTTTTGAGGGAGTATAATAAGGGATAATTGTTCCCAAACCAATATAAATATTTTGTTATTATCATTATATGAATATTTTTCATTCCAATACTTATTTATGATAAGATAATATCAAAATCATTTATTCCTTAAGAGAGTGTGGTTTTTATGTGATCAAAAGCTCAAGAACTCAATTCTCTTTCCCTCTTGAGTTATTATGCAACATTTATCTGCCCAACAATTGATATCAAAGTTAGAGACTATTGAGTTCTTAACTATAAATGGTTTAATCCATAAATCTAATTTTCAAATGGCTATAATTCATTAAAATAAAGAGGCAATGTCTATGGTAATAGAAACCTATTTCAATAGTGAAAATTAAGACTGTTGTAGGAATAAGAAGACAATATATTTGAAAATCCATGGTTTACATGTTTATTAGAAGGAATTTATGCCCTCTAAAATCTTTAACACTGAACCGAAGTCATGAGATTCCACTTACAATTCTATCTATGTTAAAACTCATTTTTTTAAATATTATTATATGTGTACTTAGTCAAAATTATTTTAATTGAGTTTTTCAATGTGCTATAACACATAAAAGGTGGAAAACTATATCAATATATTATAAAGGTACCGATAATGTGAGAAAAATTAGGAACACCACTAAAAATATAAATTTATATACATTTAGAATGATTTATAGTGAGATAATCACTCAAATTAGTAGAATACTATGTTAAATTATAAAAATTGTGTCTATCATAAGAACTCATATTCCTAAGTCTGATCAATCTCTTAAAGTTCATAAAGTTATTCCATTAAAATTTAAGGGAATTTTAGTTAGTATTATTAAATATACTACTATTAAAGATATAAAAATAAATGATCTTATTGTTAACCTTATGATTTGAAAATCTAATATGGAAGGTAAGGGAGGAAAGAATAAGTAGATAAAATGAAAAAAATATATAATTTTAAGTCATTTACTTAAAAGTATTAGAGTAAAAAAAAGAGGCATATTTTTCATAATCATATGATGAAGCCACTTCAATTAATTTAGAGTTAAATGAATATCTCAGCAAATTTTCCAAGAAGTTGAAAAGTTTTACAATAATTGGAGAGGATTCAAAAAATCTTTTACCAATCAAAATAATTTTGGTGGAAATACTAGAGAAGTTAGAGGATATTATTGTAATAATATTAGATATATCAAGCCAGTCATCCCCCAATTTAATGATAATAAGAAGTTTAAAAAGATTTCTTCAAAAAGGGTGAAATTAAGAAGAAATACAATAATTCGATGAAGGCTACAAGGAGTGCCTAATAGTACTCTAGTAGTGACTAAATACATGATTCCAAATTAGAAGTAACAAATAATAAAGTAAAAAAGTGCATCATGGAATGAACTGATGAGGTACATTCTTCTTATTACTCTTTTTTTGAATTTGAATCTTAAAATTCATCTTATGAAAAAAATAAATGATTATTTTTATATATTATAAAAATACTATAAGTAACTAAATAAAAGGAAAACTACTTTATGAAAATATATGAATTTTTTGACAATTAATATGAAGTTAAAAATAGATGTCTCTAAACTCATAGTTAATCTAGATGAGTCCTCTTTAGGTTATTTTGATCATGAAAAAAATATAATAATTATATGTTAAACATAAAAATAAAGATACTTTTTCTGGTGTTTTTAATAAGTTGATGGGGGAATATTTAAATAAAATCCTTAGCAATAACAAGGCTAATAAAAAAATATGGTATAGAATCTAAGGGAGAAAAATCTATTCTCCCTAAAAAATATTTTATTCCAAAAACAAAAAATAGAAATATTTCTAATATTTTTTGTTTTTGTTGTGGCAAAAATGGTCATTTTAAAAATTATTGATTCCTAAGAAACCCTAAAATGTGTAGAATAAATAACTCTTTATTTCTTTGAATTTTATCTAATTGTAGTTCTTAAAAATCAGGAAAATATATACATATTTAGATTCTAAAATATTTATACCTGAGATTACTTTACCTAAGAGAATTTTGATACTAAAAATACATTTGCTTAATTTTATTGTATTTAATAATCCAGATCATCAGAAATGAAAAATGCTTTATTGATAATGGTTATTCAAGATATATAAGTGGATATTTTTCAAAATTTCACTCACTATCTGACATGATAGAGGGCATGTCACATTTGGTGATAATTAAAAAGGGATGATAGTTAGTAATGGATCTGTTAGAGACCCCCATTCAATCATCATTAGTAAATTACTTATATTGAAGACTTAAAGCATAACCTAATAAATATTTCTTGACTTTCTTTATGATAGATATTCAGTTGAGTTTTCTAATAATTACTATTCTATTTTTAAGAATATTTTAATTAATTTTAATGTGAAAAAAAATAAAAATGTTTAAACCATAGATCATAATTATTTTGCGGAAAATATGTAAACTATTTGAATGAAAAAATAATTGAATAATCGATTTCTCAAGGATAATTGGACATTTTATTTTTATTTCATGAGAAATTCATCCAAATTAAATTTTCTTTTTGATTTTTATAACCTTAAATTAGAGAAAAAGAAACTATGTGATGCATAAAAAAGGAAAAACTAGATATAATATTTTAAACTAATTTAATATGTCTATACTTAAAGACCCATAAAACTATTTCTCTTTTGGACCTGCTGGAATATCCATCCTTGGAGGTAAATCCATTTTTATGTTTTGGATCTTAATTCTTCAATATTTACATGGTTCAATTTATTGAGACTCAAAATTTAATCTTATATTGTTTATACTAATTTTTGAAAACTAGTACCAAATGAAATGGATTACAAAATTGGGAGTTATAGAAGTCACCATGGGGGAGAATATTGAAATGATTAATTAAATTAATTTTTATGAAAATAAGGAATTAGAGTTAACTTTTTTCTACTTATAATAACTAAAAAATTGAGTTATTGAAAAGAGTAATAAGAATTTATAATAAATTTCAAGAATGATGCTATGAGAATATATCATTACACCTCATTTGTGGGATGAATCTATTAACACAACATGTTACATCATTAATAAAGTTCTAATATGGCCTATCAAATATAAAAAACATTATTTTTTATGGAATAATAAGGGACTAAAATTTGGATACATTAATGTTTTTGGATGCAATGTGTATATCTTGAACCCCAGAATAATATTTATATGTTTTATACAAAGGATAATGACGGAATATTCCTAGGATATTCTATTACTTCAGATGTTTATATAATTTTTAATATGAATTCATAGGTATTTTAATATTCTTATGGAAACCCAAAATTTTTATACAAGAATATTACTTCTTATTTGGTAAATATACATTACAAACATTAAAATCCACATTAGAACCATAAAGGTAAAATTTATTTTGAGATAATATAAAAATCAAATTATTTCATGGAATATGTTCAATGTCTCCCATAAATATATCCTCAAATAGAACACTTCTTATAAATACCATACTTAAAAAAATTTATTTATAACCAATGGAATGGAAACATGAGAAAGGATGAGCCTAGAATCTTAATAAGGGTAAATTTAAGAGATATTAATTAATGATCATAAGTGATCATAATATAAGAATAAGGGTATGATAATATGACCCTAACATATAATAATTCTTCCTAATATACAAAGATCATTAAACATAAATCATAGAATAAGACCCTATCATTACGTAAGACATAAGTCATAATTCTGTGGAATCCTCAATAATCAATCATTATCAATGCGAACGTATCATAAACATAAGAAATTATTCTATTTCATACTGATAAGAATATAAAATAAAATACTTTTTCAAGTTTTACTACCAATACTATCATAGTCTATTGGGTTCACTCCCCATTCCATCACATTCTTAGTCAAGATAAACTCTTAATACTCTCATACATAAATAGGGTTCACTCTCCATTCTAGTTCTTTCTATCTCATGTGATATCCATAATTAATAAATTCATTATAGGGATCTATTAGTATGGTCCCACCAATGACATAATGAAAACCAAACACATGTCTTCCATAAGTTCATAAAAAATTCCTTGTATCATAACCCATAGAAAGGAAAAAAAGGCTTTATAAACATTTCATCATTTCATCATAGCATAACACGTGGAAAAAATGGTTTGTATAAACATATCACAATCATATTAAAAACCCATATAGTGAAATAATAAGTATGTTATAATTAGATCATACCCCTAGTAAAGCTTAATTAGCATCAAAGGATGTTATCACAAATGAAAATTTTCATTAAAAGTTCATTGGAATGTTTCCTGAGGAAAATACCATTTTTATTTTGAAATCAATTATTTAAAATAAAAATATTTAAAAAAAATTAAGGAAAATATTTCCATTGAAAATAACCATAGAAAATTTTAAATTAATATTCAAACCATTGAGTGGTCAAGATGATAAGAAATTCTTTTCAGGATGTAATCGTTAAAATAAAAATTATTTTCACACTTTTGGTTAAAAGTACATCATTTATAAATCCAAAATAATATTACATTATTTTTTTAATTTATATATAGGTAAATTTTAATCTTAAAAATATTTAAACAATAGTTAAAAAATTCATGAAAACATTTTAGAAAACATGGATAAGGAAGAAAACATTTTTCTAACCAAAAGAGGATAAATAAAGTTGGATTTTCTTATAGAGATTTTATGTATCATTTTGAGCACCAAACAGAGAAAAATATTACTATTGTATAAAAATCATATAAATAAACATTTTATAATAAAAATAAAAGCGTTTTTTCAAATATGGATCATATAATTTACTCGATGTAAATTCAATCGTAAACAACCCTTATTAAAATGAGATTGAAACATAAATCCCTTAATACTTTGATAACTTTTGAGTCATAATTCCATTAAATGCAAGAACATAAAAATAAAACATTAAATTCCATGAAGAAAAATCATATTAATGATAAAAAAAAATATCAAATGGGCAGTAGATACACCTCATAAACATAAATTGCTGTGTGATATCTAATATGTTTGAATGAAATAATATTGAGTTAAAGAGCCCTTAAAACTTTAGCAATCTATGAATCAAAACCTCATGAAATAGAGAAAGATATATAGATTTTTAAATACCAATAAGTTTTCATTAAAATAAACATAAAATATATTTATGTGTAATATATATATCATATAATGGATAAAAGTGGTGAATATGGAATATGTCTCAAAAACATTTATATGGGATGAGAAACCTTTAACTCAATTCCCATTATGCTTTATATCCATTCAAATCAACTATATAATAAATATATATTTATTATATATCTATTCTTGAACCATATTAATAAATATCATACCATATATTTTTTACTTATAACATCTTTGGACTTGTTTCTTAAAAAGACTTTCTTAAAATCACAATTATGTGTGATAACTATTTTTTTTTTCAAGTACGATTCAATTCAGAGGCTCTAGTCCCTCTAATTTGTTTAGGGTTTATTTATATACATAATTTTAATAATTTAATAATTATAATATTTAATAAATATATACACTTTTATATATTTTCATATAAAGTGGTGATAAAAAATTAATTGCCTCATTTCATATAGAAGACAATCCATATGTACACACGAGTGATGTTTCCACTTTTCAATGGATTGAATGAATGAAAGTTAAATAAAAATTCACCTTTAAATAATAATAATAATATCATAAATATCATATGTATTTATCAAATACATTATTTTAACCACCAATGTGAAATGGTGATGAAAAAATAAACACAACTATTTATGGAGGTGGAAGCCCATGTGTATGTATGGGAGATGTTTTCTTTTCCCAGAGGATTGAAAGGAGGTGGATAATGGTTGTTTAATAATGATAATAATTAATTATGTTAAATATAAATAATTAATTATTTTATGAAAAATACCATATAATTAGTATAAATTGATGAATAAATAAAATTTAAATTACTTGGTTGAGAGTTATATCTCTTCGTTGAGAATCCACTTTTGGCTTACATATTAATCCTTGAAAGGTTGGTATTTTGGAAATAACAGAAGATATAGTACACAGGTATAAAATATAGGATGGTATTAGGGTATTTATTATATGATATATAAAGAAAAAACTTTATTAATAATTACGAATAAGAGGTTTCATTTTATAAATGAGGGAAATGACACACTTGGAATTACTTAAAAGATTAAATAATATATATCATAATCATGTAAAGTGGAACCAAGGAATAAAAAATTTGAATATAAGATGTTATAGGGAATAAATAAACTCAACCAATAAAATTTGGATTAGTTTTTGATAAATTTTGACCCTTATCTCATAGTTAAACCACTTGAAAACTATTCTAACCTTAATTGGGATGAAATAATTTTTTTTTAAAAATAACATTATAATATGAGAAAAAATAAAATTGACCTTTTAAAAAACTATACACAGTAATTCAAATTTTTTTGCCCATTTTATGATATTTAATTTCATTAGTTGGAAGAAATTTAGTTAAATATAATAACAAAAACACATGAAACCTTTTTTTTAGGAAAATACACGATTTTAGAGTAAAAGACATTTCACCTTGAAATCAAGTAATACTTTGGTTAAAATTATTATTTTTGGATAAAAAATAAATAAATTATTATTTTTTGACTTTTTATAGGAATCCAAAACCTAATGTAATCTTCCAATGATTCCAATAAATGAAAATACCCAAAAATAGTTTTTAATTTGAATAAAATACGACTTATCTTCATAAAATTCAAGATTAGGCTTCCAATTTCAAAACAATGTTTTAAAATAAATTATTTAACTTATTAAACATATATTTTCTCTAAAAGCCACCATAAAATATAATAATGTAAAATTTTAGTTATATTTTAATATTTTACCCCATAGTTTTAATCCAGGTTAACCACTTTTAACGATGCGACAAATCTTCACCATGGTTACTATTCCTAATGAAAAAAAATCAATTGAGCCCACTTAATTATATTCATTATGATGATTGAAGAAATGGAATCCATTTTACAAGATTAAATTTCTATAATTGCAATAAGTTACTTTTAAATAAGTGTGCAAAATAGAACAAAAATTGCTTTTAGAGAAAATGCATTTTAACAATAAAAATTGATTTATTCTTACTCCATACCTAGTAAAGACCATAAAATTAATATAAAAGAATTTAATTTAATATATAATCTATAAATTTAATAAACATAGATATTAAATATTTATTTAATTGTTTTATTAAGATAAAAACATATTTCACACAATTTGTTTTCAGAAAAATATGAATTTAAGAGAAAAAATGTACTTATTCAAAAATCAATTATAAAGATGATTAATATATAATTAATTAAATTGTTTCTAAATATAGGTATTATTTTTTCTTTAATAACAAATTCAAAAAATAAGGGGGCCTTTCAATGAAAATAAATGATAGGTTTACAAAAATTGTTATTATTTACTATCCAATGAAAAATAAAATTTTTAAAATAATTCAATTTTTTTTAAATTTATATAATTTTGATTTGATTATTTAAATAATTATATCCATTTTAAAAAATAAAATCTCTAAAAATGGTACAAATTAATTTTAAAATCCATACACTAAATGTAATAGAACCCATTTTTGACGAAAAAAATATTTTCAAAGAATAAAATCACGCTACTAAAAATAGTGTACTTATTTATTTTGAATCAATAAACACATTTTAATAATGTAAAAAAGATATATATATATATATTTGATAATTTGGTTAATTATATTTATACAACCAATTTAAATGTCTTGGTTGTAATATATCACAGTTTGTTTTACGTTGATGTTACGTGTCAGGAAAGATGTCAAGAACTTAAAATTTATTTCAATGAAAAATATATTCTAAAATATTAGGGTGTTACATTCGAAACCTCTTAAATAAATTGTGCCCTAATAATTTTGAACAAAGTAATAAAATGTTAAATATTTTCAAATACCTTTTTTGAAAACCCCTATAGTATAATGGGATAATAAAACTTCCATTAAAAAGAGGAATTAGGAAAGATAATGGCCACCTAAAATAATAAATAATCAGGTTCCTAGATAAGGAGAATATTTGGGGGAAGATAGAAATAGAGGAGAAAAATAACATCCAAGGAATAATATGTAGATAGAGAGAACATTACAATAAGAAATTTAGTGAACACAAAACCATAAATCAGTGAGTGGTTAAAAGACCATAAATTCTTCAAAAATCAAGGAAAATTTGTAATGTTTTTTTCATGATTCTTTTCCTAAAGTAGGGGGAATATTTTACTATCAAGATAGAGTACATAAGAAAATATACATATTTTATTTCTTTCTATATCATTAATAAAATTCTATCCGTTGGTTCTATATTGATCAATTACCACTTTTATCTCATCTCTTACTCAAAAAAATAAATATTCAACATAAAATTTTCATTCCTAAATCACTAAAAATTACTTATATTGTCAATAAAAAATGAAAATTTGTTCCTTTTATCTCAATATATTTACCATAACCAAAATGTTTATAAAAATTTATCCAATATAGATAAATATAATCCATTTATCTCTATAACCCAAACAATAACACAAAAATTTAAATTTAATCCATCACACCAATATTTACCCTTAAATCTCATAAAAAATATGTCTGAAAAAAATAAAAAATAAAAATATAAAATATTTGATCCCATTTATTTCAAGATGAACTTTAACATATATCTTAAGACAACACAAACTATCTTATAACATCACATACCAACCATGAAAATACCATGATCATATATTCTACTAAAAAATTCTAGTAACCTTTAACAAAATAACTTAAATCAAAATTAAACCTCAGCGAAAAAAAAAATGATTAAAAATTATCCAATATAATCCATAAATCTAAAAATTAATAAAATTAAATAGTGATCATATAAATCACTTTATCATTAAATAACCAATAAATTCCATGGTTTTCAATACTATCAAATTTAATTTACCAGTATGAATCATATATTTATCACAACTAAACATTATTATTCTAACATCAAGAACATATTAAGGGTTATAAATCACTCAATCATGTGTTTTAAAAAAATATCACTTTATCACTAAATCAATTTTCTAGTTTATTTGTACCATTCAACATATGCTTCAAAATCCATAATGAAAAACTATTGGTGAACAATCCTTAAATGTTTCATGATTCTTATACCCATAATATCATAGATAAAATAATTCTATAACATAATTATTGAATCCAAAAACATAAACACTTTAATCATTCCACTTAAATTATTAGCATAACATAAGACCCTACTTTGTTTTGGAGTTAACCCTTGGATTAGGAAATCGACTCAGATAATTCTTATATTACCAACACATATAAAATTTAACTATAAATGGTTCCTTAAGATGAAATTAATTTCCCATATAATACTCTTAATTTTTCCATTTAAATTACTAGATTTATTCCCTTTATTTCCATATAGAAAATAGGGTGTACACTTCTAATCACTATCAATTTTTCCCACAATAGAATGATTTTAAAATGAAATGTGTTTGATTTTCATGAATAATCTTCACAAGTTTTAACTTAACTTCTTATTTGTTCATACACATACATAAACCCTATGATTTAAAGAAAACATGGTATGATCACCAAAATATCATTAAGTGATATAAAGGAAACAAATAAATAAACTTGTTAGTTCATTAATAAATATAAAATGTTTCCTTTTTGAAAAAAATATTTGGGCTCAAAATCAACATTTTCTTACTCAAGAAATATAATTTCCTACACAAATATTTTCATAAAAAAATTAATAAGAAGCATTTAAATCAAAATAAAAATCATAAAGTTTTTTCAAAGTCATGAAAAACACATAAAATCATTTTCACAAAGTTATAATTTCTATCCTTAAGAAGTAGCATATACTTTATTTTAAAAATAAGATCATTGAATTTCTTAGATACATAACAATACTTCCTTAAAAACATATAGTAAGTATATATAAATCATGTAGGTAACTAGGGAAATATTTTTCCATATCACTCATATAAATGGAATAATTAATATGGTTTACTTTTATTGGTAATGAATTGGAGGGCTGTCATGGACCCACCCATAATTGGTTTATAATGAAACCACCCATCGTTGGGTTATAATTGAACAATCCATCCTAACAATAATTCCCAAGAACCATTACATATACATAACATATAAAATCATAAATTTCAAACATTAAAATCATAAAATTTTATTTTTACCCATAATAAAATATTTTCCGATATTAAAAAAACATTATATTTAAAGGAAGTCATAAAGTATAATAGCCAATGCATTGGGGGGCTATCACAAACCCACCCATCCTTGTTTTATAACAAAACCACCCATAATTTTTTTATAACAGAAAAAAATCCTAATATTAATTCCCAAGAACCACAACATAATAATAATATCTAAATTATAATTTTTTTTACATTTATGTTTTTAATGATTTTTATCTTATTTATTACCATGTTATAGTCAATTAATTAATCATTTTAGTTTATATGATATGTTTTAATTATTTTAAAATCATATGTCATAAATGACTTGAGTAGGTTGACTATGGTTTAAGTGGCTATTAGTACATAATATATAGAATATATACAATGAAATGATTATATTATTTTATATATACTATAATTATAAAACCATTCATGAAACAAAGTAATGAAAAATGAGTTATGTTGCAATAATGGAGATCGTAGGTCATACATACGCATGAGTAACATTTCTGGTTTTCATCAATAATTTTATAAAGAAAGTAAGAATTATATTATACTAAAATAATTATCATTATATAATAAATTCCATATTTATTCATTGAATATACTTATATATATATCATCCATGTGATGTGGTGATGAAAAATGTATCACATTGCATTGAGAAGGTAGTAATCCACACATAGGCTCGAATGACGTTATCATATTTTAGTGAATATAAAGGTAAGAAATAAAATGATATAATACCTTTTAATAATTATTAGTATGTTATCAATATCATATATAAAATTAAATAATTCATTACAACCATAATTAAGAGGAGGTGATGGAAATGGAATCACAACAGTTCGCAAGAAGGTAGACTTCCGTACACAAAAATAATGGTTTCGTTTACTATTTGATGGAAGAGGAGAGGGATATAGGTTATTAAATTAATATTATCACATATCAGTATATTTATTATAATTTATTTATTATTTCATCATGTTTTAATAATATTTTATTAATTTATAAAATTAAAAAATGAAAATTCTTGGTTATGAACTATACCTCTTCTTCAGATAACCTTTTATGGGTTTCACCAAGACCATTCCTAGGGTTTTTTATGATCGAAAAAGAATTCTAGGATGTGGTGAGGTAAGTAAGGAACACATATTAATAGTAATTTTCTTAAAATGGAGTATTTTTAAGTGTGAAGAAAAGATAATAAGAGGATCCCTTCTATAAGAGAGGGGTGGGATACTCTTGGAATTGTTAGAAGTAGTAAATTAATATAAATTAATTTTCATATTTAAATGGATATAAATTTATAATATTATAATATAATATGAGGGTGAGTATAAATATTATCATAAAATAAAAATTGGACAATTTTAGGTGATGTGTTCATCCTTAATTTTTTGTTTTAACACATGTTATCCTTTTTTTACAATTACCCTGGAATTAATGATTTTACCATTTTGGGGCCAACAAAGTTACTATAAAAAGAAAATTGGACCATAAATTATCTGTGTTCTACATTTTAAACCTTATCAAAATATATATTTTTAAAATATTATATTTTAGTGTTTTATATCATATAATAAAATATTATATATTATAAAATAACATTAATGCCAATTTTGGGACAATTCATTTAATTTCACTTTTAAAACTACAATAATACTATAGAATTAAAAAAAATTCAATAAAACCTCTATAATATTTAATTATAATCCAAAAAAATAATCTAACATAGAAATTCATTTAAATAATTTAACTTTTTACATTTTTCAATTTATTTATATTATTTTGTTATTAGTTTAAAAAATATTCTATCAGTGTTGATTGTGAATTTAGGGTATTTATTTTATTAATAAAAATTTAAAATAAATTACCATGGTAAATAAATATATTTTTTTATTAAAAAGAAATATTTATAACTGAAAATACCTTCTTTTATTCCTTATGTAAAAAATTTAAAGATAATAAAATAAAGAGAATGGTATTTTTGACTAATCTTTACATAAAATATTATAAAGGTCCAAATCAGGGAAAAATGAAAAATAAACGTCATATATTAAAATTTTGGATGATAATAGGAAAAATAAACTCATAAAATATAATTAATTCAATTGTTATGGTTATTTTTTATTCCTTATCACATTATTTTTACACTTAATTAATTTATAATACCTTGACCATGATAAATTTTTTTACTATGATTACTATTCATAATGAGAAAAAATAAAAGGAACCTATATAATAAATTTTGACCTCAAGATTAAAAATATAGAATAAAAATTTGAATATTAAATTCACAAAATTGGTATAATTTAAAATAAAATTAAACCCATAAAACATGATGAAACCCAATTTTTTAGAAATTTTCCTTTTAATATAATTTTTAAAACCAAATTCAATTAAAAAATTCATTACAAAGAATTTAATTTCTTATGTTCAATAAAAATGAGCTTATTAAAATTTAAAACCAATCCAAATTATAATTTTACATTTTATAAACTAAAAAAATACAATTTTCAATAAATGTCAATATTTTCAATATTTATTGAAGAATAAAATTGTTCGGAAAAATATCAAAATTTTACAATAATTTATTTTTGATATAATTATTTCAATGATTATATTTTATACAGAATAAATTTTCTAAGATTTCTAGAAATTAATTATATTATTTTATCTCAAAAAGTAATAAAACCAATTTTTTAGAGAAATCATATTTTTGAAGAATAAAATGAATTTAATAAAATTTGAAAGACTTTTTACTAAGAATTCATCAATAAATTTGTATTTAATGGTATATTTATATATATTTTATAAGTCAGTTAATCTTATTAAAAGACAAAACTTTAGCGCCTAGGTCATATTGGTCATACTTAAATACTAATATTTTATAGTTCGTTTAGGCTCCGTGTTGCATGTCGTCTATGCTGACAAACATATTATTTATTTGAAAATATCTCAGTGTTACAATAATCATATTTAATGCAATAAATATTCATAGTTTATAAGACATGAATCATGAAGGAACCAAAAAACATTATTGTTGATAGCATAACACATACACTATAATGTGAAAAAACATATTCTAATATCATTTTAAACATGTATAAATAGAAGTTGGTTCCCTAAATAAGTTAAGAACAAGAAATTAGGACCTCTTATAAACATATAGACATGAAACCATGTCTATTAATAATCATATTGACATAAAAACCAAGTCTATGCATAATATCATGGACATGAAAACTAGTTCTGCACTTAAATTATGGACATGAAAACAAGTCCACACACAAAATCATGAGCTTGAAATTAGGTTCAAAACTAACATATATATCTCATGAGTTATCCATATTTACCCAATTCATTAGAGGTCTATAACTGACCCACCTATCAAATAATCACAATACATTCATTTGTATGCAACAGGATACTGAAAACATTTATCATTTCATCAAAACTTTACCCATGGAAAAGTAAACAAATATTATAAATATATCATCATTATAATAATAAACCAAACAGAGAAGATATCATAGTTTTAGAGTTTCATGGAATTAGGTTTCAACTATCACATAAAAAACCATAAATTCTAATGTGTAAACCTTTACTTATTATCTATTTCCCCATAATTTAAAAGTTTCATAATGAAACATGTTTTATTTTCATTATTAATATTAATGACTTTAAAATTGACTCACTCTTTATTATTAGTCATCATTAAACCTGATTATATTTTAAAAAAATATAATATGATCACATAAATATTATTAAGGGACATAAATTAAATAATAAAGAAACATATTAATTAATAAACACTTATATTTTTGTTTGTTTTGAAAAAATTTTTTTGTCTCAAAATAAACATTTCCTTTCAAAAGAAATCAGCTTTCATTCCTAAGTATTTTCATAAAACTTTTCATAAAAAATATTTCAAGAAAAATAAAACACATAATGGATTCTTTGAATTAATGAAAAACACATTAATATTTTTCACAACGTTATATTTTACACCCTTAAGATGTGTTATATAATTTTCTTTAAACATAAGATCTTCAGATTTCTAGGATAAATCATAATATTTACATAAAACCCATATAAATCACACATAAATAATGGAGGTAACCTGGAGGGATATAATCTCCCCACCCATTATTGGTTTATAATAGAAGAAACCACACATAGTTCATAACAGAACCACCCATCATTATAACAATTCCCAAGAACCAAAACATAATCATAACACATAAAATCATGCAATTTCAAAAATTACACACATAAAAATATTCTTTTCACCCATAAGAAAAAATTTATAGATTTTAAAATATCTATTTCATTTAAATCCATTTTAACCCTTTGAATAATTATTTAATGGATTTATTTAAGGACAATTAAACAATGAGAATCTTATTTTTTACTTTTCTTTACATAAAATATTTTAACGGTCAAAATCATGGTAAATGGAAAAAGGTTATATATTCGAATTTTGGATGATTATGGTTGAAATATACTCATCCAATAAAATTAATTCAATTGTAATTGTTAATTTTTAGTCTTTATCATATTATTTTTACCATGAATTAACCCATTTTACCTCTATTATGGTAACAGAATTTACTTAGATCATTATTCATAACGAAAAAAATAAAAGGGACATATTTAATAAAATTGGTCCTCATAATTAAAAAAAATTAATCCAATTTCCAACATTCAATTCACATAAGAGGTATAATTTAATTTAAAATTAATCCCATAAAACGTGATCGAAAAAGGTTTTTCCAAAGAAATTCCTTTTTAATTATAAAAATGTTTTTATATCAAAATAAATTATAGAATTAATGAAAATTAATATAATTGAATTATTTATAAAAAAATATGTAATTAAATTTTAAAACTAATCCATAAATTTGAAAAATTAATAATTTAAAAGAACATACATTTTTCAATAAAAACTATATTTTCACTATTCATTGAAAAATCAATCTTTTCCGAAAAATATCAAAATTTAAACATAATTTATTTATGATATAATGATTTAAAAAATGATATAATTTTTATCAAATTAATTTTTTAAATTTTCAAGAAATTAATTATAATATTATCTCACAAAAGTTAATAAAATCCACTTTTGAATTGACTTTACTAAAATTTGAGTGATTATTTACTTAAAATTTATTGATAAATTTACATTGTGTAGGAAATTTTTATATATTTAATAAATAATTTAATCCTATTCATACCCTCCCTTTTAATGGTTATTTTGAAATGGTCATATTTAAATAATAATATTTCTTACTTCACTTAGGCTCAGTGATTCACGCCTTATGTGGCATCCCAGACCCGATTCACTCATAAGTAACTAAACCTAGTTTTCCATATGGAATCAAGAGAATTGAATCATATTATTGAGGTTGATTATTATCATTTAGGATCTCTTATAGAATGGTGGGGATACTTTACCCTTAGTATTAGAGTGTAGTGCATCAGTATGACCATATTAATCAATAGCATAAGTGTAAAAGATAATCGAATAGTGGATTAATAATCATCCATCATATAAATAACCATGTAAATAACCTCCATAAATGTAATATACAAAATTTATGATCATGGAAAGCTATACAAAAAGTAAATATAAGGGAATCATGGAAACACACATACAGAATATGATATGAAAAAAATGAACAAAATACACAAGGTAGTATCTAGTTGAATATCGAGAATAGGATTTATCCTCTACCCTCTATACACCATCATCGCTTGGTAATCAAGCTTACATTTTAGGTATCATTCCCATATCCCTAACTGCATCCATGAAGTATATTCGGGGACCCATCATAGGCCCAAACGGGTGTGAGATATATCCAGCATTCCATTAGAAATAGTGTCTAATTCATTCGAATCTGTGATTATATAATAAGAAGTTTTTAGTATCAGTAAGATATTTAAAGGAAATTTAGTAAATAAATATCTAACATATGTCTAAGTTCCCATGGAATTCCCATCCTCTTCTACCTACTTTAGTCGAAGTTAGAATATATCTATGTATGAATTAAATCATGATTTAATTTATAATAAATTCTTGGGACACATCTCCAAGCCAAGACATCCCCTGTTGGTCATACTCATATAAGCGATACAGAAGTCACACTTCACCACTTATCTATAATAGAGGTAGATAAGGATATCTTAAAAGTAAATCATTTACTGAATCTAAGTTTGTTCTTTGACTTGGAAGACACATCGTATAGTCAATTCATTATGATTGAAGAAATTTTCCCATCCATGGAATTCCTCATCAGGAACCCAAGCATCAATCCATGTATAACTAAGAACCCATCACCTTTCAACCATGTCCATAGAATTTCTCATAGAAACCCAGGTATCACTCTAGGTATGGTATATTGACATATCCATTTGAGTTCGTCCTTGGAATTCCACATAATAATCCCATGTATCACCCATGACTTATATAAAAATATTCCCTCTATGTCCATACTGGGATTTCCAGAAAGGGAACCCATGAATACCTCCTGGAATAATATTACAATATTCCCTCTAAGTTCATACTTGGAATTCTGTATAAAAAACCCAATTATCACCCTCATCATGATGTAATTAAACATCCAAGTGAGTATATCAAAGGAATTAATATCTGAACCCCTCTGTCACCCACAACACAAAATAATTCATTTAGAATTAATTTAATTCAATAATCCCAATAAGTCCATTCATGAACATTCAAGTTAGAACACATGTATCACCCTTGGATAATATAAAGAGACTATCATGGTATCATAATCTATCCATAACATATTCAAATTTAAATATCTAAATTGGAAACTTGAATTATGATAAAAATATCAAGCCTAAGTGAGAAGGTATGATGTACAAGGAAATAGAGACATGATCATACATTGAAACTTCCATTTAATTATAATTAAAACTCAATAAACTCATTTTGCATCCCAAAAGTAAAGGGTAAAAGAGAACACCTTAATAGGTGAATAAAATTCATAGGCCACCCATAGTGGTTTTATCCAATTTTGAAACACACCCAAGTGGTGGTTCAATTCAAGGTACATATCCATTATTTCCATCTAATCATGGATAGAGTAGAATAAATTAAGTAAATAAACAAATTTCATGAAAATTGGTCTTATTACCTCACATCTGAATAGCTCCATTTATAGAGAGATAATTGATGAGAGATGAAAGAGGAATGTAGATATTATCAATACACATCAAATGAGATGAACAATGGCTCGATTGGAGTCTAGATAGAGGAGATACCTTAATTCCTAGAATTAGGCATAGAGGAAAACGATTCCATTAGAGAGTCTTGTTTTGAATGTAAGAGAAAAGAAAATAGGGTAAGAGTTAATAAGAAAATAGAGGTAAAATCATAAAATCTCCCTTAAAAGGGGTTGTATGGTTTGGATTCCCAGTTGGCCAAACCATATGCCAATAATGTGATAAAAAATTCTCCAAGACACCCATCACATGGACTAGGTGTACAGTAGGACTAACCATGCATAACCTATTCAAAACAACTCTACAACAAAGTCTAAAACAATCACACGACCTGTGGCCTGGGCAGCATGGGTAGGAAAAGCTATGTAGCCCGTGGAAGATCACTGGACCACCCCACTCGGTTTAAATGAACCATGTAGACTGAGATGTATGGTTTATACTAACTATAAAACCCACTTGATTCTTTCAAAATGATAGGTTTTGGGATTTAAACACTACCCAAACACCCTCTTAACCTCTATGACCTCATTAAGAACTTCCATTAGGATAAAAATAAAGAATTTAAACATGAATAAAAAGGTTCCATAACTATATAAAAGTTAGGTTCTTATAGTCTCCCCCCTTAAATAAACTCATCCCCAAGTTTCCCTTCCAAGGGTGGTAATGTATCTTATTTGAATAACTCTAGCCACTAGGCACGTACATCATCCTCTTGCTCCCAAGTCTCTTCCTCTATACAACTGTTCTTCCAAAACACCTATATTAAAGGAACTGACCAAACTTATATAACCTTCATGTTATAATAAAAAATACAAATAAGGTGCTCCTATAAGGATGTATCAACATCTAATTCAACCACATTATGTTTAATAATATGATATGTATCTAAATGATATCAGAAAATCTAAGATATATGGAAGATTTATTTCCTGACCTGGTACCTCTGAGGTAATTAAAACTAATTGGATACTGGCTCATCTCTCTCCAACATACATAAGGGAACATTTAATAAGGTTATAGAATCCCTTGTTTCCAAATCTATTTATTCCCCAATCTAGGTGAAATGTGAAAGAAAACCTTACTCCCCACCTCGAACTATAGTTTTCAATGACGATGATCAGTATATGACTTTGGCTTAGACTGTTTTGTTGTGTTTATCTTCATAATAAGATAAAACTACTCCAAAATCTCATTCATTAGATGAGTACCAAGTAGCACTTACTTTCCTAACTACAACCATCATAGGGGTGAATAGAACAACCTACTATATAGGGACTCATAAGGATCCATCAGTATATTCACCTAGAATATGTTGTTTCAAGTGAACTTGATGAAAGGTAAGTATTTATCCCAATAAACTTCAAAATCAAGGACACTTGCTCAGATAATATCCTCTAAAACCTATATCATACATTTATTTTGACCATCATTCTATGGGTGAAAGGTTGAACCCAATAGTAATTGTGAACACAGTTCCCTCATAAACCGTTTCCAAAACCAAGATGCGAAGCAATCATTTTTTGCCTATATGATTGAAGGTGGAACTCCATAGAGGAATATGATATCACAAATGTATAGCCTCCCAATCTCATCCACTAAAAATACCTCCCGAATAGGAAGAAAATGGGTGACCTTCTTTAATTTCTCTATGATCACCCACACATCGTCACTTCCCTCAGGTGATCTAGGAAATCCTATCACAAAATCCATAGTGACTTCATCCCACTTCCATTTAGGAATAGGTAAAGGATATAAAATTCCCACTAATAATTGGTGTTTTTCCTTCACCTATTGGTAGGTTGAACACAAAATAAAAAACAAAAATATATCCATTTTTATCCCCAGAGACTAGTGTTGGTGGTACAAGTCATAATACATCATGGTAAGACAGATATGTACTGACCATTCTGAGGCATCGGACTCTCACATAAACTCATCTCAGATTTCTTTAATAACCTGGAAATGTCTTTGAATGTTCAAGAAAGCGTCCTCATCAAAAACACAACCAAGTGGTAGGTTATCACCTACAAATCACTCCCATAGGACTAAGCCCTCATAATCTGATTACTACCACATCTTCAATTTCTCTGAAAGTGGATAGGTCACTAATAATGATGCCAGTAAAAACTATCCATGAAATCTATAAATATCCAAATGAAAATTAAAAAATATTTCCATAATTTTCCAATCACTGCTATCCTCCTAAACTACATATGTTTGAGTCATCCTGCTCAGAGAATCAACAACTGCATTTCCTTTATTAGGAATATAATAAATCATTAAATTGAAAAAATTTAGGTATTCGAAACCCCTTCATTTCTTGAGATTTATATCATGTTGTGTAAATATGTACTTGAGTATTTTTTTGGTCTCTATATACCACAAAACATTATCCCAACAATTAATTCCTTCTAAAGTGTAAGCTGTATACAACATCAGCTAACTTGAGATCATATATCAAGTAATTATATTAATGAGGCCTCAATTAATGAGACCATTATACCATGACTCGCTCCTCCTACATCTTTACAATTACTATAATAATTCCTAACAAATCACAATAAACTGCATAACCTCGTCCGGGCTCTGGTGGGATCAAAATTGGTGATGTGGTCAATATAACATTCATCTCTTGAAAGGCATCCTAACACACTTCAAATAATATAAATTTGACATTTTTATTGGTCAATACCATTAGTGGTTCTGCAAGGCATGAAAAATCCTAATTTTGGGCCCTGTATTAAAAATCTATCCCTAAGAAACTTCAGATATCAAGGTGGTTATTAGGATTCTCCTAAAAACTACATCTCACACCTTCACTAGATCATCTTAAAATCATATCTATGAGATAATGTGACCGAGGAAGTCAAATTAATCAATAAAAAGTTCCACTTTTTGATCTTATCATATCAATGATACTCTCTTAGTACATTCAATACAATATAAAGAAGTTTGGAATGATAATATAGAGTGTGACAATACACAATGATATCTTTCATGAAGACGACCACTAATGAATCAAGATACAAGTGTAAAACCCAATTCCTCAGTGCCAAGAATGCTATTAGAACATTCATATGACCAAATAACATTACCAAATTCTCATAAAATCCACATCTACTATGGATGTTTCACATGGAATATGTGTTGAAGTAACATGAAATGGATGATAAACTGCCACAAATCAATCTTAGAGAAAACCCTTCCTCACTAGAGCTAGTTTGAGAGGTCATATTTGTGAGGAAATGGATACTAATTATTAACATAATTAGGTTTAACCAATAGCAATCCACACAAAGCTCTAGGGTACAATCTAAATTCTTGGAAAAAAGGATCGGTGAACCCCATGGTGAAGAAATAGGTCATATAAAATCCTTTATATGCTCTTCATGCTTTTTCAACCTAGTATTATCCATCCTATAAAGAGTAATGGTTGCTGGTGTAGCTATTGGAACAATATTGATAGAAAATACTACCAGTTTACTAGGTGGTATCTAGAAAATTCATTTCGGAAAACAATGCTAAAATGATCTAAAACTGGAGGGAAATATGCCTAACACGTTCACTAATATTCATGATAAAAGATAGTAATATGGATTTTCATTCTACTACACCCATGATGTTTGGGTCTAGCTCATATTTCCATGACATCCCACTTACCGTTTGAAAAAACATTCCCACCCTTTGGTGATGTGACTGTCACCCTTCAGTGATCAAAATCAATGTAATAATTATTGGTAACCATTCATTCCATCATCAAAATGACATCAAACCCTATCATCTTAAGAAAAAAGAGGTTTGGCATGAAGCGACACCCACCTATCTCAATGTGGCACTCCCGGCACTAGCATACACTCTCTAATTGAATTCCCAATAGAGCATTGAGTGTCATCACATCACATTAAAACTAAAAAATGAGCACAAGGATCTCCAAAATAGTACTAGATATGAAGGATTGGGAAGTTCATTTATCAAAATTAGTATTTTATAAAGAAAAGTATACTAGAATAGTACTTCACACTATAGAAGGTATGGAACTCTACTCCTAAGGAACCAGCTACACTGCATACATATGACCTGATCTACATCCATGAGATATATATTACCTAACCTGAATAGGTCCCCTCTATAGTTGTTGTATGTTAGGTTTCTAGATACCTTGATGATAATCATCACCTCATCCTAATCGGCCGGTCAAACCCCAAAATCCTTCTAGATGAGAAGCCGCAGATCCCCATCCGGAACAAGGTGTTGGTGAAAACCCTCTCTCACTAGATACTGGAGTAAAATATCTATCAAATCACTAAAGATGAACCATATTTCCATAAGACCGACATTCATCTGGGTCCCTAGTACCCTGGTGTTTCATATGTCATGACCTACTGCACAGAAAACACCTCACATGGATAACCGAGCGTGAACCTTGAATACTAATATTACAATATTGAAGCTCCAAATGACTCTTAGATATATTAGTTTATATATTTAATGATCTAGTTGTCGAACCACTATGTCTCACACCCCCATCATCACTCAAGGTATTTTGTGTGATAAGTGTCTGGTTCACTGACCCAGATAAGGTAGTAAGCTTAAAGACATTCACCTACGATCAGATTTCATACCTGTGACCATCCTCAAATCCCATAGCTCTTGATAAATCTTCACCTAAAAATATTGGTATGAGGCATTGTATCTCCATGAAATGGGTAGAATAGTCCATGATCCATAATGTGACCTCCTCCAAGTGTATAAACTCTCAGGCTTTATTATCCCCCAATATATCGTGAGAGAAATAATCATATAAGCCCATATGGAAATCCCACATAAACATATCCTAATGATGTTCTGTCTAGGTATTAATTTCCCACCATATCTTGGAATAATCCCAAGTCATATACCTATAAATATTCTCCCTCCTCTTATGAGGTGTCTCAAGATGCTCAAAAAATCAATATCAGGGCCTCTAGCTAGGACTCTACAACCTGTGGACCACCATCCCATGAAAACATGGGTGGATGCTGCTATAGAAACTCATGCATTAACTCTTCCATATTCAAGACAGGTCACGTGGCTCCATGAATAGTATAGATAAACTACAAGAAACCCTCTCAAAATTGGGAATTAGCTTCTATATCAAGTATAAACATAGTTTCCACAATTGGAAATACTAGTGGTTCTACTCGTAGCCCAGGGACCACAACCTCTAAATCATAGTTGTTACCACCCTCTTGGAACACAACTTGATATTTTCCTGATGTCATGTCTCAACCAATGACGAACACATGACTCAATACAAGATTTGGTATCCACTAGAATCACCTATATAAGAATAGGACAGGTAAAATCCTTCCTATATAAAATAAACACCCCTCTTCATACTCTTAAATCTAGGTTTGGGCCGCATTAGAGTCATAATAAAACACAAAATATAGTACTAACTACACACTACTATGATTGGATCAGGGCCAAGATCTCTATTTGTGATAGAGGCACCAGAAAATGGGGGGGATCAATTGCATGTTAGGTCCTTCATTTTCAGATAACATCCCCATTTATTTTAACCATTTTATATAAAAAATAATTTGACCCCAAAATTTTGTAAGAATATGTTATTGTATATATATATATCAAGGTCTCATTATATGGGTTTTTATTCAAAATTTTAAAATCCACATTCGTTTTTTTTAATTTTTATTGGAATCTATTTATTTGAAACCTATTATTTATCAAGTCCGTACAAGAAATGTTAGTACAATTTCATGGACATAGAAATGAAGGCACCAAAACATGCTAAGAAAATACACAAAATAATTTAAACATGTCATGTAATATACATTACATAAAAGTACAAAAATTACAATAATGATGCATGAAGCTATACTTTGATGCCATATTGGTCCAAGGGTAAAAATAAAAAAATCACAAGGAACATCAAAAATCAAGTGTGTCACCCAATAGTGAAGTTAAGACAACTATAATAATCATAATCCAGAACAACATATCTCATCCTATGTAATTTGTCTTTCCTCTATATGTAGGTTAACTACTCATAGTTATAGTCTCAAGAAAAATTCACAAAACATCATATTTCTCCTTTCTTCCATCCCAATTATTAAGGCAAGGAAAAAAACAAATAACCTATGATACAACTTTGTGATGTCTCAAACCCAGTTCACTCAAAAGTAACCAAACCTGGCTGGTCAAATGGCCTCAATTGAACCTCCTCATATACTAGATGATGATGAGTAGAAGTGGGGGTATTTTGTGGAATAGTGGGGAGACTATACCCTCACAATTAGAGTGTAGCACATCTGTATGTCCATATAAAACAATAAAGGAATCACAAAAGATAAAAAATTGAATAATGATCATAGATCATATAAATAACCACGTAAACCCCTCCATCAAACTCCTATACACAACTAATGATCATGGAATGCTATACAAAATGGAAATACATGGGGATGATGTAAATAGACATATAAAACATAATCTACAAAAAATGAAAAGAAAGACCCAAGACTATATCTAATAGAATATTGATCATAGGATTGGACCTCTTCCCATATACACTAACCTATCATGGTAATTAAGAATCCATAGCAGGTTGCCTTCCCATACCCCTACCTACATCCATGAAGTATATCTGGTCACCCAACATCAACCCAAAAAAGGTATGAGATATACTCAGTAGTCCACCACCAATGATATCTAATTCCATATAGCTCGTGAGTATATAATAAACAACACACAGTTAACAATAATAGATGAAAATGTAATATTGTAAATAAATAACACACATAGGTTTTGGTTCCCGTGGAATGCATGTACTCTTGTACCTACTTAGGGATAATTCTGAATATATCTGAGTAAAAATATGTCATGATTTAATTTATAATAAATTCTAAAGACAAAAATCATCACCATGGCATCCCCCATTAGTCATACTCATATAACGAATACATTGACCCCACTACATCACTTCTCCAAAGCAAAGGTAGATAAGGCTACCATAAAAGTAAAGCATTGACCTAATATATATTTGTTCTTTGACTTGAAAAAAGCATAGCCTATTCAATTAAAAAATATTATAAACCTATTCCCATCCATGTAATTTCTTATCAGGAACCCAAGTTTCAATCTATTTGAATCTTAGAACCCATAACCTTATAAGCCTGCCAACGAAATTATTCAAAGAAACCCTATTATTTCTTTATGTGTGGTATAATGTAATATCCTACTGATTTCATCATTAGAATTAAATGTAAGGAGACCAAGTATCACTTATTCCATTTATAATTATATTCCATTTCAGTCCATCCTTGTCATTATATGAAGGGAAAACAATTATCACTCATAGAGAAATATAAAATTCCACTCTGTATGTTTATCACAGGAATTCCATAAATTGAACCAAAATACAACCCTTGGGTTGATGTAATGAAGCATACATGTGAATCTATCCATGGAATTAATATCAGAACCAATGTGTCACCCACAACATAAGATTATTAATTTAGAATTAATTTAATTCAATAGTACCAATGATTTTGTTGATGGAGTTTTGAGTCAAAACATTTTTATCACCCATGGAACATATAAATAGATGATCATGGGATCACAATCTATCAATACCAACTTTTAATTTTAATATATCCAGTGGACACTTAAATTATTAAGAACATCTCAAGCCTAAGTGCGAAGGAATGATGGCCAATGGAATAGGGACATTTTATTCGCTCTTTTATTTAATTAAAATTAATATTCAATCAACTCATTTAATACTCCAAAAGAAAGGGGTAATAGAGAAAAACTTAAGAGATGAATCAAATTCATAGGGAACCCATTTTGGTTTTATAAAACTTGGAAACCCATTGAAGGGGTGGTTCAATTAAAGTTCGATAAACTCCCTGAAGATATATATGGGTCACCTAAATTATATAGGTCATACCTATTCATTTAATTTATGGAAAATTACATTTAACAAGAACCTCTTAAAAAATTTGGCATGTTGCACAATTATGAATTTCATAAACACCAATACATTAAAGAAAAAGTTCAAGAACACAAACCCTATCTTGATAGTTGAAAACATATCCATTTTTTGCCGCTAATCTAGCCAAGAATGGAAGAAATAAAGTTAATATATAAATACCTTGAAAATTGGGAATATTATCTCAAACCAAAATAACTTTATCGATAGTGTTATAAATGACTAAAGGTTCAAGAGGAATGAATATCTTACAAGTACACTTCTGATGATATGAATGGTGGATCATTCAGATTCTAGATGGAGGGGATAACTCAATGCCTCACTATAGTTCTTGTGGAAGAAGCTTCAATAGGAGAGGCTTGTTGTGTGTGTAGGAGAAAAGAAAAAGAGGGTATGAGTTAATAATAATGGAGGGGAAAATCATAAAATCTACCTTTAAAAAGGTTATAATGTTTTGGCTACACGGTTGGCCAAACTATATAACAACCGTACACAAGGCACTACCCCAAGACACCCTTCACATGTGTTCGGTGCAAAGTAACACTAATTGTTAATTGATCATGAAAAACACCACTATAATGAGGTCTATAACAATTGAATGAACGTGTGTCTTGGGATGCATGGTTAGGAGAAACTGTGTAGCCCAAAGAAGAGCATTGGAGTTACTGATAACTATATTTTATGCATACATATTATGGTGTTTTAGTATATTAATTTCTATATTTAAATGAATAATCTTGAAAAATTTGGAATGGATTGACTTTTTTGTTATTTTTTGGTTAGAAAAATAGATTTATGAAAAAGGAATGAAAACAGGTGAATTTTGGAGGTAAAAGACGCTTCGCACTGTGAGCGATGTGAAGCGGCATGACATTTTATTTTTAAGGATTATCATAGAGAATTTACTAGGTATAAAACTGAATAACCAAGAAAAAAGTAGTCTTACAAAGGAGAAAAATGGAATTAGTAACTGCGTAATTATTACACAATCTGTAGAGGTGAATTTGGTTAAAATAAGGACATGACCTAAATCAATTAAAAGCATCAAGGAAATTTCCACGTGTTGTAAATTTTCTAATGGAATTTTTTCACCATGATTTTTCAAATATTTATTTTTTACCAAATCTGCAACATGAGATCTACCCTAGACAACCATTGGACATTTCCTTTATGGAATTTATTAATTCTGAAGCCTATATAGAGCCTATAAAAGGAGGTCCATGCTACTACTATTGGGGGTATAAAATATTCAAATACAAGAGATTGGAGTGAGAAGTTTCATTGCACATGGACCTTTCTGAGTTATTTTTCCTTTTTTTAAGCTTTATTTTTCTTTTCGTCTTCCATATTCTCCTCTCATAACTAGAATGAGGGGGTAAACCCACCTTGTTCCAGGGTAATGTAATTTTGTGGGTATGGTTTCATGGTATTTAATTATTTTTTATTCATTCATATATTTTTTATTTTCAATTATTCAATTATTTTAAAATCCCTTTATTTTCGTTTTATCATGAATATTAATAATTGAATAAAAAGGAATAATAAAATTGTAAAAATGAAAACAAAAAATGAGGCATGAACATTTTCTAATTTTAGAGAAATCATGCTTTAATATGGTATCAAGACAAACATTATTTAGTGAGGTTTTAAATTACCAAACCAAGGGAAATAAAAAATTATCATGTCATGGTGGGGATAAAATGACCATTGGATCTTAATATTCTATACTCTGACACCAATCATGAATTATTAAACATATTTTATTTAATAAAATTTCACATGAAACCCAAAATTACAAAAATCCTGGAATTCTTTCAAAATCTGTTTAAAAAAACCCATTCGATCTGCATCATTTTCATTCATCATTCATTAAATAGATAAAACAAATATTTTCTCAACTCTTTATTTAGTTTAATAATTTTTGTAAAAATGAAATCAGACTAATTTCACCATCTTTGTTGATTGATATCGACCTTCGGTTAATAATATTTTTTTATTAATTGAGTAGTATAGTTTGTGTTTTTATAATTTTTTTTCATAAACCCATAATGAATTAACAACACCCTCTAGGACTATCACTGCCCTACACAATTTAAACAAATTAAGTGGACTGGGCAGCATGGTTTATACTAACTATGAGTCCCACCTGTTTATTCTAAAATTCAGGGCTCCGAGCTCCGAACAAGCCCTAGACACCCTCATATCCTCTGTGACCTCATTATGAAATTCCATTAGTATAAAACTAAATAATTTAAACTTAAATAAAAATGTTCCATACCATGTAGAAAATCCAGGTTCATTCATTGTATACTATTCCAAAATAGTATTTCATTAAAAATATTGGGGTGTTACAATAATCTTGAGTCATGGCAAAAATCAGGTTAGTTTTTAAGATATTAATCCTATGGAATCAAAGAATATGATCCATGATAGAATAACCTAGACATAGGGATATGGAAAAACATATTCATATAACATTGTGAACATATATTTATATATAAATATTTCTACTCAGTAAGTTAAGGACATGAAATAAAACACTCACATAAACGTATGGACACAAAAACAAGTCTTTACATAATTTTATGGACATAAAAACCCACTATATTCATAATATCACTGACATGAAAACCAAGTTCACGCAAAAAAATTATGGACACGAAATTAAGTACCCAAAAAATTGTCGCCATAAAATTAGGTTCATGCATTAAATATTTATCTGATGAGTTATCAAAATTTATCCAATTCATTGGATGGATATAACGGACCTACCCATAAAATAATCATACACCATTCATTTTTATGTAACAAGATCATGAAAATATTTAACATTTCATCAAAAAATAACCCATGGAAAAAAATGGGTTTCATAAACATCTCATAATAATAATAATAAACCATTTAGAAAAATAATAAGGATAGTGTCATAGAATAATATATCTAGTGAAACATAAGTAACATCAAAGGATGCCATCAAAGATTGAGATGCCTTTAAAATATCATATGGAAAAATTCTTAGGGAAAATACACTTTCCATATTGAAATAACTTGTTTAAAATAAAAATAGTTACAAAATATTTAGGAAAAAAATTTCATTTAAAATAATAATTGAAATGTGTAAAGTAATATTCAAATAATATGATGGAATGAAATTCTATCCATTCTAGTTACATTAAAAAAATATTTATTTTATGTTTTTTGTAAAAAAAAATTACCTCTTTCTAAAAAAGAAAATAATATCCCTTTTAAACAGAGTATAATAATTAAAAACTATTAATAGTTAATTTAAATAATTATAATTGAATAGTAAAAAATTCTTGGAAACTTTTTTAAAAAAAATTTATGTTGATGTTAAAGTATTTTCTACTGAAGAGATAAATTGAGTCGAGTTTTCCTAAAAACATTTTTCTTCGGTAACTTAAGTAATTAAAACGAGGAAAAATAAATAAAAACATGTAATATATAGAGGTAAATATAGGATAATAAAATATTAAATTGACCTATTATATAAGGATAATATTATTTTCTTAACTTAAATTCAAACATAAATAATCCTGATTAAAATGGGATTGAAACAAAAATACTTTACCTCTTTGTTAACATTTGAGAAAAAATCCCCATGAATGATTAGATACAAATTAAACTTTAAATATCATATCCATAAGTATATTCATTCTATAAAATGTATAAGGTGTTATATACATACCTCATAAAGGAAGACAGGTGTATAATATGACATATTTCCCAAAGAATGGAATTTGAGAAGATAAATCCTTACATTGAGTTTAACTTACTTTGAAAGTGATATAAGATATTTGATAATAATTTTAAATTTATTATAATTCTATACCAGAGTAATGTACATACATAAAATATCATATAATATCCACTTATTATAATGAACCAATGTTAATAAATGAAAATCCCGTTTTCAAATGAAAAAATGCCTTATTAAATATTGATGTTATAGAAAATACATTCTCTAAATTAGTTATTTTGAACAATTATAAGTCATATCCTTTCATATTTATAAAAAAATTAAGAATAATAACTATTAATAATACAATAATTATATAGTTACCATTAATATTAGTATATACTTAGGGTTATTATAAAGTACAATTAACACAGATGGAAGAAGCGATGACCTTAACCAGTAGGATTGCAACCTAGAAATCCCATTTAATAGAGTTTATGAAGGAGATGGAATCAATGGTATTTTACCATGACCAATACTACAAAAATATTCAACAAATAAATCATTAGTTAAATAATTTACGAGAAAAGTTCAAGCTTATCAAGATAAAGACCCAAATCATGTTTGCTGAACCACCCCAAGAAAGTGTCACCATCACACACATTACCCTTAGGGAGTATGTTAGTGTAATAAGGGGTTATGTATATAGACCCTAACAATATTATTTTTCATATTTTATTTATAATTATCCCTTTTATTATTACTTTATAAATGATTAACGAGTGCGATTAAAATAATATTTTCATACAAGTAAATCAGTATTGTTTATTTTAGGAAATATATATATGGTTTAAATGAAAAGATTAATTTTTGATATATTCAATATTTTCATAAATAAATTTTATTTTCATAGAAAATAATTAGTAGTTAATATTAATATTAATTTAGCGGTAATATAATTTAATAAATTACAATTTTTTCATTATAAGGGTTTGAAAACATCTGTCATTGTAAAACCTAAATTTTTCATTGAACGGGGATTTGGATTTAAAAGTGTAAATTATCATATTTATATAATTATTGTGGTAAAATAAATATTAGTTTTGAAATAATAATACTGAAACTATCTAATTTTTAATTTTTCATAATTTTTAGAGATATTCATTTTTTTTAGAAAAAATAAATTATGGTATATACTATGACATCATAATATACCAAAAGTGATTTAATAAATAATATAACAAGTATTGAAGACCAAACTTATGATTCCCGATTAAAATAACATTATTTTAAGTTATTTTATTAATTTTTTAATCACTTAATGAATTCAAAAAAACCTTTGTAATATTTTACTTTTTTAAAATCATTTCTTTATTATCACTACTCACTTACACATCATCAAGGCTAATATTTCAATGAGTTGTTTATTACTAAGATAAAATATTTAAAAAAACTATTATTTCTTGTAAACCATGGGAAAAAACCATGGAAGGTTTTTTTATTTTTATTATTTTATCATATAGTTCCCAAAACGTAAGTTTAAAAATTAGTAAAAAAACATGCTCTATTTTGATTCAAAACCCACCCATCCTCCAATAACTCTTCACTGAAAACCCATTGATCATGAATTTAATCTACCTTTTCCTCTATATAATCTTTTTAAGGTGTTCCCAATCTCTTAAGAAGCTCCTCGTAAACTTTTAGAAGCACCCTCTCAAGGTAAGGGATAATGTCCTTGTCCTCTTTATTCAAGAACCTTATTTATGATATGCCTTTTTAATTCCAATTATTCAAACTGGAATATGTTTTTACATGCCCCTATTAACATTATTATTCTTAACAAGTGATTATATACCCATTTAAGTCTCGTTAAACCCCTACATGAATCTTTATGTACCCTCATTATGCTACCAAAATTATTATGTAATTTTCCATGATAAAAATTTGTGTAGTGAATACCCATCCCCATTTCAACTCAAGGGTATTAAAATAGATATACCTACACATAATTTATTGGTTGATTTCATGTTTATAACCCACAATACTTAATCATGGGATTAAAAGTGATGGAATACACCATTATAATATATGATCTATGTAGAACACTTATAGATATACATGATATGAATGTGACAGCTGGGCCTAGAATTATATATCCATACAATGCATTATCTAATGTTTTTATCTCATAAGATACCACGTATGGTTCATGGGAGGTTACCCTAAGCACATTTTATTTTTATTTCATGGTGTATATAGTTGACTTATGATTATGATGTCATATTTTATGTTGTTCCCAAATTCTCATGATACCTTTATGTTATCATATTTTATCTTGATTTGATGTTCAGGTTTATGGTTCTCACCACTTTTTTGTAGCCTAGACATTCCTATTAAATCACATGTATTACTTTAATCATGTTATTATTTGATTATTCCCTTACTGGGTTTTATATCTCGCCAGTTTATTACGTACATCCCAAGGTTATCTAATATAGTTTAAGAAGATTAATGGGTATTAAGGGATTGTTATAGAGTTTTTAAATAATATAATTGTATCCCTATTTCATTTTATTGTGTTATATACTTAATTTCCCAAAGACACTAGGCCACATGATCTTCTTGGATTGTACTGTGTGTATCTTTATGTAATAAATCATGAATTAAGGGGTATTAAAATATGGGTTATCATAGTTGGTATTAGAGAAAAGTATTATTTTTTAGGAATTTGGATTAGAAAACCCAAGTGAAAGATATAAGGATACAACTAAACATAAGAAAACACTCCTAAATTTTGGTTAAGTATAGAGTAATTGGTTTCCATGAAAATACATCAATGTATAGATACTATAAGTTGATGTGGCTCAAGAATAGTTATACCTTGGTGTACTAACAAAAAAAGTACACCTTGGGATTTAACTCAATTATCACCCAGTAAATAAAAAATTGGACTTCATATGCACATAGTTTGAAACTCCCAAGGGATATGATTGGGAAAATTCACAGGCTCTTTATAAACCTTTATTAGGGGAACAATAATTTCCATTGAATTTTATGTTAGGAAATAAATCATGGATAACATATATTGAAACATAGAAATTCATAGGTTAATAAATATATGTTATTTATAAGTTGTCCCTTCCATGTTCATAATTTTACTTTTATTTGTTTAATATTTCTAAAAAATATCATTCCTTATTCACCCTTTATTTTAGTCAATGGCCTGAAATACAAGGAACTGATTCAACAGCCAATATGAGGGGAAATGTCATTACTATGCAAATGAGATACCCTACCTAATAAGATTAGGATTTAAGAAATTATTAATAATTCTTTCTCAATTAACTAGTGTTTTTAATATAAACTAGAATGAATATAAACTCCCGCACCCCCCTAAGAACGAAAATTTTTCATTTGATACATTTATGCGACAATGGTCTCTGAATTTTGGTTGATCTTACAATCCCTTAATAATTAAAAAATGATTGACTCTATTGAAAATATCTTCTCTATCCTTCAATGATCAGAAAAATTGAAGGTTGTGATGGATATTTATTGTATGAAGGGATAAAATGATCTATTTTGGATGTTGATAAAAAATATGAAGCTATAAGATGTAATCAAAGCGATGGATTGGAAATAATTTTATAAAATATTTTTCTAAAAATATTTTCCTCACACTCTATGAATTAAAATGGAGATGGATTTGAATAGCCTCATGAAAAAGAATTAAGAATCAATCTAGGGATATGAGGTGAACTTCATAAGACTTTCATGATATGAATCTAAATTTTTTATTGACCCCAAACCAAAATTATAACATTTTTTGTGGGTTAAAGTTGAGTCTATGAAAATTATTGGAGATTTAAGAAAACTATGAATGAATTTTTTAAAGTTCCTTAAAATTCAAAATAGATATCAGATAATCTCATGGGTATCATGATTCTAGAGATAGGAAGTGGAGGTGGATTTTAATTCTGGCAGTTTGATGGATAAATCTCATATGGGAATGAAATTACAACATATTAATTTTCGAAAATTTGGGAAGAAGTATCCCATAAATTTCCAAAATGGTATAAGGAAATGATATAGGTTTTATAATGAAGGGAACAAAGTTAGATATTATTTAAGGGAAAAACCATCCCTTTTGAAGAAAGAAAATAATTCTTTAGTAAACCATTAATCTATTTTATCATGTTTCAACATTAAGAAACAATGTCACTATGCGAATCAATTCAGTAAGACCATGGTTGCTGATGAAAATGAATGAAAACAACCATTTTGACCTAGATAGAATGGACAAGCTTATACCATCAAAACTATTAAGGTGGATAATGAAAATGAAGTTCCAATATGTACAGTAGTTATTCATTTAATATTAGAAAACTAACTATTTGATTATGGTTCTATGCATTATTTCATATCATAAAGGTGTAGTATAACTATTTAAGAACAACATCAAAACACATAAGTTGAGTAATTGGTGAATACATAAAAAAGGGTAAATTATTGCATCCTAGGTATATAACTCATCCCCAATAAAATTTAGGGGTTTAATTTACTATTAAACCTGGTTATGATCCATTTAGTTTAATTTTATGCTATTATGGTAATGTATTGGATTTACTTGTATAGAGCCAACATAAATTCATGAGAGAAGAAAATCACCATCCGTATCATAAATCACCCTCTGATTCTATATAAGTGATGGGTTGAGGATAAATATACATTGGTATCATCTTCACATGTAGGAATAATATTTATTTAGGAGAAAGTGTATCATGATCAAATGATTAATACTAAGTAAAAGATTATCCTTGATGATATGCCCATATTAAGTAAATTCGATGATGCGTTTCCTGAATAATTGTTTTCCCTTCCTCCAAGATGAGGGGTTGTGTTCTCCATTAAAGATTCACCTAGATATTATACAATAATTAAGAATCCATATATAATGGACACCATTTTACTTATAGATATGAAGATGAAAATATATGATAATTCTGATAAATGCTTTATACACCCATGTGATTCACTATGAGGTGAATCAATCCTTTTTATTAATAATTTGGATGGGTCAATTTACCTTTGAATTTATTATTTTGAGCTAAAAAAGATTATGATAAAGAAAATTTACCCGCTTACATAGATAGATTACTTATTTTATCTGCTATGTAGAGCCTAATACATTTTCAAGGTGTATATTTGGTCAAGATATTATCCAATAATGGTGAAGAAGGAAGATATCCCGAGGATTTATTTTCATACATGGTATGGGTATAATAAGTTCATAATGACTCCATTTGGAATCATAATCATCCATTTCTCTTCATGGAATTGATAAATAGAGACTTTAGGGATTACCTTGACAACTTTTTTGCAGTATTTATAGATTTTATTCTTATCTACTCCAAAAGCATGGAGTAACATGATGAGTATTTGAATGTTGTGTTAAATACCTTGAAAAAGTAAAAGTTATTCACGAGGTTTAGTAAATGAGAGTTTTGGATAAAGAACATAACTTTCCCAGGGCATGATATCGCTAGTAAAGGGATATTTTTTTGGATCCTTAAAAAATAGTGTCAATTAAATGATATCCCAAAATAATATCTATCACAGAAAAGCATAGAGTCCTGTTATTATCCAGGTACTATGATCAATTTCATAAAAAAATATCATGATTTTCAATTCCACTAAACAAGATAACTCAAAAGTGAGTGATGTTTCCCGTGATGGATAAATGCGAGTTGATATTTAAAGAGTTAAAGAAGAGGCTAATAACTACACTTGTTCTCACTTTACTCAAAAATGGGGAAAGATTTGTGATCTATAACTATTTATCTAAAAAGGTGTTAGGTTTTATACTCATTTAGGATGAAAAGGTGTTAACATATTCTTTTGAACAATTAAAGATCAATGATCAGAAATACCCAAACAATGATATGGAATTAGCTATAGTGATCTTCAAATTTATGATTTGGATACATTATCTCTATGTAGAGAAGTGTGAAATATATATAGATCATAAAATCATGATGTATATATTCACAAAAAATGAGATTAGTATGAACCATCAAGGGTGGTTGGAATAGGACAAGGATTATGGTTTCTCAATCCATTAACATCTTGGGAAGGTAATGAAAGTGGCACATACTCTGGGTAGAAAGGATTCTACAACCCTATCCATAATAAGGATTTCAAGGGATCAAATATTCTTGGACATGTAAATAATGGGCATGGGAATAATAAAATGATCTTCATAATAACACTCTAAATTAACTATTCAACTATATATTCTTGATAGGATCTAGGAGGTCCTAAAATATAATGAACTTATATAGAAAATGGAAGAATAAATTATGGAGTTCAACTTTGTTGAATATGAAATTATAAGCTTTAGAACCAAGATATTTTTTCCATAAAAACAAAATCTAAATAAGGTGGTTTTAAATGATGCACATAAATCATCCATGTATATAAATCAAGGAATCACTAATATGTACAATGATCTAAAGAAGAACTTACAGTGGTATAACCTGAAGATAAATTTTGTAGATTTCTATCTCGATGCTTGGTATTCCAACAAGTTAAGGATAAGGAATATAATTCTAAGGGTATTATGAAACCATTTACCATACTAGTATGGAAATTGGAAGACATATCCATGTATTTATTCATAGGAATACATATGAAATCAAAAAATAATAATTCCATCTTGGTGCTAGATGATCAAATTACAATGTTGATTACTTCCATTGATATCAAGTAATATTTATTTCTTGACCAACTTTCCAAGACTTATATAAGAGAATGGGTAATAATTCCAGGAGTTCCTCTCTCCATTGTATATAATCGAGATCTAAGGATTATCTGATGGTTCTAGAGAAACCTTATGTAATAATTGAAGACATAGTTTTGTTTCACCACTAGTTATCACCCTCACAAGAATGGTCATTCTATGATAATCATTTAAAACATATAGGATATGATGAGATCTTGTTCAATAGATTTTAAAGGATATTGGGATCATAGACTTACCCTAGTGGATTTTTCATATAACAAAAATTTCAATTATATCATTCAAATGGCACCTTATGATGATTTTTTTAGGAATAGTTGTCAGACTTTAACATGACCAGATGAATTTAGAGGGTGTAAGCTATTGGAACCTAGCTATATCTAAGAGATGATGGATAAGGTTCAGACCATTTCATGTCATATTAATTCCACAATTTTTTTTATAAAATATATCCCTAAAATCTTTAGTGATACCTAGAGTTTGAGGTTAGAGATATTAGTTTCCCCCATATATCATCCTAGAAGAATATCATGAGGTTTGGGAAGACGGAAAATCCTAATATGATATACATCGATGCCTTTGAGGTCTCTAATCTCATCGATGTTATAGCCTATTGACTTGCAATCTCACCTAACATATCTCAAGTACATGATGTGTTCCATATAACCATTTTGAGGAAGTACAACCATACTCCTCACATATTCTAAATCAATAGTAGTACCCTTGGAGACTGATCTTTCATTTAAGGAGCATCTAGTGAAGATAATTTATCATAGGCTCAATCTTCTAAAAAAAGACAAATAGCTTTATTAGAATGTTATAATGGAACCAATAGTTTGAGGAAGTAACTTGGGAACCAGAAGTGTCGATGGAAAATAAGTACCATAATCTATTTTAGTGTATAAAATAAAATTTGGAGGGTAAAATTTATAATTTGGGAAGAATGTAATGAACTATTGTTTTATAAATGAAAGATCATTTTAAAATGAATTAATGTATTATTATGTAATGAAGTTATAAAAAATGGATTCTATGCTTTGGTTATTTTGGACCATTATAAGTTATATCGTATCATATTTAATTTTTTTTAATAATCATAATTTTTTATAATCAAGTCAGTGTACAATGACCATCAATAATAGTATACATTAATGGTCATGATAAAATCCAATTGACATAGACTTAAGAAGAGATGACATCGACCTGTAAAACCATACCCTATGAATCCCATTTATCAGAGATTTTAGAGGAGATGATATCATTTGGATTTACCCTTGAACAATTCCAAGATTTGATTCAATAACTAAATCTTGAGCAAAGTCGTTTGTCAATAAATTTTTGGTTTATCAAGATCATGTCCCAAACCATGTTCGCTGAACCACCCAAAGAAAGTTTCATCATCACACACCTTACCCTTAGGGCATATGCTGGCATATGAAGGGGTTATGTATCTTGACACTAGCAGTATGATTTTTTATATTTTCCAAATATTTATTCCTTTTATTAATACATTATAAATGATTAATGAGTTTGATATTAATTATATTATTATATGAATAAATCAAAATTTTATTTTTTAGATATATTTTTACACATTAAATTAAGACACTTTTTTGGATAAATTCAAAAAAATTAAATAACGTTAATTTTAATAAAATATCACTACTAAATAATATTTATTTGAGTTTAAATTTTAATATAATTTAATGAGGTACAATATAGTCTTTATTTTGTTAAATAAATTTTATCATCATAAAAACTCATGTTTTTTCAATAAATAAATATTTGATTTAAACTTCTAAATTCTCATATTTAGTGATTTTAAAAAAATAAATATTATTTTTTAAATCTATATATCGAAATTTTCTAATGGTGAATTCTTTATAATTTTCAGAGCAAGTTGAATTTTTCAGTAAAAATTAAATATAGTATAAATATATGGTTTGTATGAAGATATCATAATATCCAAAAAATGATGTAATAAATACTATAATGAGTATTCACAATTGAAATTGTATTTCATATTTAAAATAATGTTTTTTGAAGTTATTTTATCAATTTTATAATCCCTTAATGAATCATTCATACCTATATTTTATTTTAAGGTTTTAAAATCAATAATATATAAACATTACTCACTTCCACATCACTAAGGGAATTATTTTAATGAATTTGGTTCTTATACATATAAAATATTTACAAACACTTATATTTTGTAGAAAAAATTGGAGAACCATGGTATTTTTTTATTTCAATTATTTTATCATATAGGGTACAAAACCAATGTTTGGAAATTTGTGAAGAACCCCAATCCCTTTTTCTATAAAAACCCACAAAAAATCTCATTACTATTTTCTAAATATCTTTTTATGATGAATTTAATCTTCTTTTTCAACTATAGATACCTTACAATTATTCCAAAGATCTTAAGATTCTCCACCAATATTTTATAAGTGCCCTCTCAAGGTATGTGATCATTGCCTTCTCATATTTATTAAATCACCTTCTTTATATTATGAATTTTTATTCCTATTTGTTCTTGTTGTAATGTGTTTTTACAAAACCCAATTAATATACTTATGATTGAAATGTGATGATATAACCTTTTTAGTCTAATTAAAACCTTCCATGAATTTTTATCTACCTCAATATATTGTTGAAATCCATCTATTTTCTATTTAAAAAATTTCTGTAGTGAATACCCATCTCCATTTCCACAAAAGGGTATTCACAAAGATGTATCTATCCTTAATTTATTGGGGAATTACATATATATAACAAAAACTCCTAAATCATTAAATTAAAATTGTTGAAATAAATCCATATGTTGTATGAACTATGTTGCACACTTATTTATATACATGATATGATTGTGATTAGTGAGCTTGGAATTATACATCCCCCAATTAATTCGATAATGTTTTTACCACATGAAATACCATGTATAATATATGGGAGGATATCCAAAGCACACTATGTTATGATGTCTTTATGGTTATAATTAACTAGTGTTTATGATGTGATGTTTATCTTGTTTCCACATTCCAATGTTTCCTTTATGTTATCATAATATATCATGCTTTGAGGTTCAATTTTATGATTTAAACCCCGATTATGTCACTTTGATATTCCTATGGACACACATGTGTTAATTTCATCATGTTATGGTTTGATTATTCAATTATTGATATTTAAAGATCACCCCTTTATTTTATACATCTATATTTTATCGCGTTTTGTTTTATAATACCAATGGATATTAAGGGCATGTCGCGCGGTTTCTAAATAATGTAATTGTATCCCTATTTCAAGATAGTATTCAATGTACCTAATTTCCAAATAAAACTTGGACTCATGGTCATTTTAGATTTTATTATTTGTACATTTATGTAATAAATCATGAATTAAAGTGAATTAAAGTATGTTTTATCATACTTATAACATTTCAACCCCCATTTATTAATAATTCCTTAATAAAATGGTTCTTTCTGGGTGTTAACTGTTTTGTTTTTTTTTGAGGATTTCTGTTTGGTGGTTTTGGTACTTATGATTTGATCATGGTTTAATCATCTCTAGAATTTTGAATATAATATAAATATCATATGTATTCATTATATATAGATTTATGTTCATCTATAAAAAGTAGAAATAGAAAAATTAATTAGACCATTCACGGAGGCGGTAGGATGTACATACGCAAGAATGGTGTTTTCATTTTTTAAAGGATGAAATGAAAAGAAATTTAATAATAATTCACCTTTATAGAATAATTTTTATATCAGGTATATCTTATATATTCATTTATTCTATCCTCATTACTATCCATGTAAAGCAGAAATGAAAAATGAATCACATCATTTTCTGGAGGTGGTAGTACATACAAATGAACAAGAAACATTATAATTTTCCCCCAATTGGAAGGTAAGATAGTAGATATGATATTATAATTTCATAACTATAGTTATTTCATATGTATAATGTATAAACATTAAACCCATGATAATAGTCATCCATGAAATATGGCAAGGGTAAAATAATTTTATTGTTGTGTGGAGACAATGATCCGTACGTACACTTGAGTGATATTCTCAATTCTCATTTGATATAAAATATAGTGAATATATGGGATATAATAACAATAAAAAAAATTCAGTATATTTAGGATACTAAATATATTATTCTTGGAATAATAACATAGATTCAGACTAGGTATAAGAAGAAAAAATGGAAAGATTTTGGGTAAGGTGATTGCCTCTCGTTTAGTTGCATTTCTTTGGATCCTTTATCAAGAACCATTATAATGGTATTTTAAGATGACAATAACCTATAAATAATGTATAGGGAAGTTTAGAAGAGAATTTTTCATGGTTTTTTTAAGATATAAGACACAAAGTTGTGTATCAAAAAGAGATATAGGGGTATCCTTTTATAAGGAAGGGAAAGTACACACTTGGAATTAAAAAGAAGGATTAAAATATAATCAAGTCACTGCCAATTCAAATTATTAAAAATGGATAGATATTTTAATATAAGGGTTTATTTTTCTTAATTCCAATCGACCAATAAAATTGGGACATGTTTTTGTTGGGTTTTAAACCTTATCTTTTCTTACGACCCCTAATTTATTCAATTCCAACCTTAACTATCGTAATGACTTTATCACTCTTAAAGTGTTATAAATTTACTTATAAGATGAAAATTAGACCATAAATGGATAAGGAATGAAATTATAGACCATATAATATCCACCTTATATTCTTTCAATATTTTGTTTTATTTTTATATTATTTAAAAAAAATACTATTTTCATAAAATATCATCAATGAAATTTTTGAAACAATTAATTTAATTTAATTTTAAATACACCAAGTTAAAAAAAATCAAATAAAATAGTTCAAATAATTAATAATAAGTCATATTTATCTAAAAAAATTCATGTAAAAAAATAATTCGATATAATTTTATTACTTTTAATATTTTTAAAATCATTTATTTTATTTTTCTATTAATTGAATAAATACTCTATCGGTGTTGTATAATCATTTAATGTAATTATTCAATCACTAAAATTTTAAAATAAATTTATATGTTGAAAAAAATAATTTATATTTCATATAAAAATTTATAACTTAACTTATACTATTTTTATCCTTATGTAAAAATTATATAGATATTAATGTCATGAGAGTAACATTTTGTATTTATTAATTTGTTAAATTAATATGAAGGTCATAATCAACGAAACATGGAACCATGTGACAATATATTCAATAATTGGGTTTACATTTCCCAAATAAACTAATTAAAAGGATAATGGAATGTTTTAGATAAATGTATATGCCATATCTCAAATTTTTTAACCTATTTGATGCATTTTACCCTTATCAAAGTGACAAAAATTTACCATTGTAAAAATTCCTATTGAAAAAAATAAAAGTAACATATTTTATGAGTTTTATCATTATAGTTTAAAATATGATATCCATTTATATATATTCATTATATAGTAGTTATGGAATAAATTTTAATATAAATTCATAAATTTCAATGAAAACAGTTTTCAAAAGAAACAAATGTGTTTTAGGCATAAAAATTAACTTATATCAAAATCATGAATATTATTGATTAAAATATAATACGTTAGATTATTATAAATAAAAGGGATAACATTTAACTTTAATAAAAAATAAAAAATAAAATATTACTTTTAAATTACATCATTTAATGAAACGAAATGATAGTATTTGAAAAATCGATACTGTCCACAATTTATGGAAAAATTAATCAAATTAGAAAAATCCCAAAACTTTTCCCTAAGTTCACTATTAAATGATTATTTTAAAAAAATTAATTTTATAAAATATATATCATAAAATTAGAGGAAATTAATTACAACGTTTGTGAAAAAAATTCAATAAAAATCATTTTTCAATAAAAAACATTATTTGAAGAATAAAATAATTTCACTAAAAAATTTGTGTGATTCTTTTATAATAATAAGTAAATAATTTTTTATTTAGTAAGACCAATTTAAATTCATTTCATAATGTTTTTACTCGTATTCATACCCTCAAATTAAATTTCTAGGTTATAATAATATTTTTGTATTATATACAAATTCACATAAAGTTCAGTTTTGCATGTTACACAAACTATCGAGATTATTATTATTTTGACTGAATTTTTGTGGTAATCTAGTGTAAGAGTTTTGTGGAGAAATATGAGACGTTGAAAAAAAATTCCCGAGAGTGAAATTTTACACTGATCCCCATAAAAAATCGGAATGAGGTAATTAGGAACCCGATCAAACCACATAATATCATTAAAACTAGAAAATTTGATGGAAAGACTATCCAGAAGAGTATTAGCCTCCCTATAGGAATTTATGACAATATATTCAATCAATGAAATAAAATACAAGAAATTTCCCCATCTGTTAGTTAATTTCGATGAAAGATGAGCATCACTTGTCCGAACGGCTTGAACAATGATAGTAGAATCACATTCTAGCCAAATATTGTTCCATTTTTGTTATATGTCCTTATCATAAGAAATAATGACACCAATAATTTATTCTTAGAGGGAAACAAACACACATCATGAGCCATTAGAACATCCTGAGGCATCCCCATGACGATCCCTAAAGACATCCCCATAACCTGATAGACCTAAATTAACTCTTGATTCTCCATCAGTGTTAAATTTAACCCAACTAGAAAAAAGAAATCTTCCGTAATACTTAAAATTTTCCACAGGGATAACAAAAAATTTCTATAATAACAATCTATTTAAATAAATAGATATCATGAAAATAATGTGGAAAAACCCCTTCGAGAGGGATTAAATTCTCTAACAACCACCGGTAATTGAGATAATGAATAATGAATCACAAAAGTGGCATTATAATGGATCCATTTATTATGAGCGTGATATAAAATTAATATTAGTTATGCTACTACCATTTTAAATAAATTAACCCTATGAGGAGATAATGATAAATTTAGAAATCCTTTGTGAAAATACACAACATCAACATTCTAAGGCAGTTGAATTTGAAAAATATCTGAGGGAGCCTTCAAAAAAGGTGAATCTATAAAAAATTAGGAACTAATGATCTAGATATTCCCTACACTAATGGAAGAGAGGAAATGAATAAAAAATTTAAATACCACAATTATGTAAATACGCATTATTTGGTATTCTCTTATGCACTAGAATTCATAAAATAATAAACCTAGAAGGCAGTATAAGACCCATGTTTATCCTGGAAATCCACTAAAGATCTAAAACATAAAAAATGGATTGGTGGTAGAAGTGTTTATATGTGATTAAGTCATTTTCTACAGACTCTGACACCCATAAATCTTCCCTTGATGAAATAATATAACTAAAAACTTCAAATTTAATGTTATATTGTAAATAATCATATTGGTTAAGGTGATCATTGATGGAAAATCTCATATATAATTTAGAATAATAATTTATGATATAGTCAAGAAAAGTAACTCAAGACCAATTATCTATAAAAAAGTTGAGATATGATTCTCTAGAAACCAATCATCTAGAATGATAATCAATTAAGAAAAAAATATATTTGAAGGTAGGCTAGATAATGGATCCAAAAAATTTTAATTCTTAGATTTACGAATAATCTTAAATTGATCAAGAATAAAACCAAGTGACTTCGAAGTACCATTCACGAGCCTCTGTAAAAAAATATTCTTTTAAATATTTATTAATGAACTGAAAACTTTTAATTCCTAGCCCGCTAAATCATAGGTTATAAAACAAGTCATCCAGGAGATAGTATCTAACATCCTTCCCCTGATGCTGACACTCCAAATTATGTTCTTCATGGATACATTGATGCTATTGATTATAGAATTAGTCGATTCATACACTAAGAAGGATTAATTTGTTTGGGAATAATGACAGATTTCATTAAACAAACTGTACAACCAAAGACATAGATTTACCTTTCTTGGAGGAAAGTTTTATTTTGATATAACTAATTATACCCCAAAAATAACAAGATTTTAGTCTTACCTAAAACATAGGTACAAAAAGGTAAATAAAGGGAATAAATCCATCTATAATTCCAAAATCTCAAATGGAATCACTTTTCATAGCTAGAGGAATTCCCTTATCAAAAAAATACATTCTCTAACTAACCTCCTAACTAGAGACCTCCATATAATGTGAGAGGTATTTATTGAAATTTTTGACATTCCCATTAATCCCTTGGGTGAAAATAATGATTTATAGTCATAGAGAAGGTTCATATGGGGTATATATCCCCATAAAAGTAGAGAAAGATTCAATTTTTCTATTAATACCCACAATGGAGAGAATTATACTTAGATAATCCTCTATAATGGAAAATATAATTTCAGATTGGGGGACACCTTACCTGACCCCCCTAGATAAAGAAACATAAATTTATGGAGATCCATTAATAATTACAGAGACATGGGAAGAACCACAAACGAGTTTAACCTATCTAATGAAAAAAACATAAAATCTAAATTTATCAAGAACCTTACAAATAAAATTACAATCCATCATATAAAAGGCCTTTTTGATATCATTTTTAGAGAGGTTTTACCACCTATAATGGAATTTTTTATAATTCTAACACATTCAAAAGTATTAATGAGACAGTCTTGGATTTTCCTTCATTTATTGAAGATAAAATTATTTTAAGACAGAATCCTACTTGATATAAAAACTAACCTATTGGAAATATTTTTTACAATAATTTTATAAATGGTATTTACCAAAAGAGTTATTATAAAAAGATAAATCTAATTGGAATTCTCCAATTTTGGAATGAGGGAAATGAACTAGGAATTCCATCCATGAGGAAGAGAACTACATTTGAAAAGGTGACGAAAATTCTACAAGAATAATCATGAATAATATCATAGTATGATTGAAATAAAATGTTTGTGAAACCGTTTGTCTAGGGGAAATTTAGGTTTGAGACTGAAAACAACCTCCCCAATAAATGATTCTAAATGAGGAGAAATAAGACTTGAATTGTATTGATGAGTAGAAAGTCTTGGAATAATACCATCCACAAGATCAGTGGTAACGAAGGATCCATTGAAACAATACTTATAATAAGTGAAAACATGATCCAAAATGGACAACCTATTATCCATATTTTAATCACAATTTTGAGTCATGGATAATTTCTTGGAGACCTTTCTAGATCTACGAATGGAATTGAAGAACTCAGAATTTATATGCCCCTTTTTTTCCACTTAGATTAAAGGAATGTATTTATATGGAATATTTAATATTAATAATATCATTAAGCTTTCCTACCATCTCAACTTCTTTCATAATTCCATCAGAAAAATAATTGAAATTGTAATTCTCTTGAGTAGGCTAAAGAGAGGACTCAAGAGAGGACATGTCATTATCAATAAAGATAAATGTATTCTTTATATATTTCTTCAGCATCCCATTGAAAATTCTTAGTTTAAGAATGAATGAATGAGGATCATTATTAGAATAAAATAAACCCAAAACATTATGAACAATTTACCACTCCCAATATGCGCCACCCAATAATTTTTAAACCTGAAAGGAATTGGTTGTTTCAAGTACTTGGTCAAAAGATCAATCAATATGGGATGATGATTATAATTAAATATTGATAAGGATGTAGAGGAAATATAATCCCATGTATCCAAGAATAAAACATTAAAAAAATCCCTATAATGTTTTCTTGAAACCATTCCATTTAGATGCTTACTATACTAGGTGTACTTGGCACCAACCTGGTTCACTTCCATCAAGACAATAAGTTTAATATAGTTTATAAATTCTCTAAAAGAAATGGAGTTAGTAAGAGTATCCATTTTTTCATCTGGATTCATAATTGAATTAATGTTCCCCAGGATAACTCATGTACTAGTGATAATAACTTTGTGAGTCTCAATTTCTATCCACATGATCCTAAAATCATGATACTGGTTGTGAGCAGAAATAATGGAGAAAAGGTGATGAGTTATCAATAATTTAGAATAATGAAGACCATTTTTCTCACTAAAAGTAAAAAAAAAGGCTCAACCAAAGAAGAGTGATCCAAAACCCAAAGGATTTTAATATGAGATAGAGAGATATTTATTATCAAATGATGAAATACAAGACATTCCATTCTAGCAATTCTGCAGTAAAAACCCTATTACTTGTAGATAACCCAATAAGAAATAGCTTGTCTTTATAAAGAAGTAGATTTAGAGACTTATAATTCTAAATATTATCTATCCCGTGGAAGTTACAAAATGGAATCCTCATTTGGACCTAGTTCTAAGCTTAGATACCCCTTTTCTTGTCCCCGACATTCTTTTTATTGGACATGGGAATTCTTCTATCCTTCCTTTTAGAGGTAGTAAATCCTTACTGAGGATTATAGATAATAGTGGTCTTTACCATCTCATCTTCAAAATCCTAACTAGGTGATTCATTTTCATCATCCTCTTAATGGGATGATATAATTTCTAAACCATAGTATTGGAAATCATTGATGGAATCTTCCCTTTTACTAAGGGAAGTGGCACTGTTATATAATGAATTCATATTCACTACGGAAGGTATTAGAACTCCTTCAGGATGATTGAGATTCCATGAGGGGCTTAATGATACCCCATGGAAAATAGGTGGAAAAACATCAGTAAGTTTCATAGATTAAATTTTATCCTTAATGAATGAAGCCCAATTACCATGTGCATTATAACTTGAATCCAAGGCTGGCAGAGCTACTATAGCTGGAATCCATATTTCATCAAGACTATTAGGATTTTGTGAGATTTAAAAATTCCTCCCATTAACATAGGATACATAACATCAATAGAGTTATCCTCATGTATGGATTCTGTAATAACATATTCCCCATAAAAAATAAGAACCATCTCCCTAATTTCCCAAGAAATTTCTAGGCCCAACCCATTGTCTATAAGGTCCTTTCGCAGCATTTAAATGAAATAAAAAATGTTATTTAATATATCAAAGGATAGAAAATTATCTTCCCTGAATTAAAATCCTATATTGATATTGGTTCCAAAACCCACCTTAGTGGGTGAAAATGGTGGACCAAGAGGCCTATTCCACTCATCCTCATCCTCCATGATATCAGGCCATGATTTTTTCAAGTGAACCAATGAAGTAGAATGTTATGATTTCTATCCAATATTCATCATAGTTTTTGGAGCCCCTACGTTTAAATAATAACACTATTGTGATTTATATTTCTATTTATATCCTTATAGTCCTTTTCCTTAGGAATATCACTCACGTTTTTATAGATCACTCTGAAATTAGTAACCAAATGACACACAATATTACAAACTTCACAAAAATGAGTTACATATTCATACTACACCTTGAAATAAATATTTATATCATTGTTAAGTAAGGTAATGAAATATATATTCGATATTTCCTGATAAATATCCACCAAAATTCAAGAAAAGAAACTAATATCCTCTTTCAATGTATTCTGATCTATCCTAATTGGAGTTCTAAAATAAGTTGCAATATTATTGATAAGTTTGGGGTGCTAAAACACCCAACTCAACCCAAGAGTCCTGACCCATAATTGATTATTAGATTTATTTTTATTGAGATTATTAAAATTAAAATATCATTAATAGATTCTAAAAAAACCTAGTCAATGTTATAGATAACCATAGTTTCATGATATATTAAGATTCTCCCTATAATAGTAGATAATATGAAAAAAACCAATTATAATCAGAATAATTTCTAAATCTGGATTTCGCCAACCATGTGTAATAATGTTCTTAAGATCCACATAATACATAGTAATATTACCCTTCATATAAATGAAACATCCAAGAAGTGTATATTAATTGATATTAAACCCTTTATGAAGATATATTGGATCTTCCACAGTAGAAAATCCACCGTTATGAAGTTTCCAGATGTTTAGAGATCCAGACACGACCTCCTTAACTGGGTTAGAGAAGCCATTTAACACCAACAAAAAGGAATACACCATTCATAATTGAATGATTAAGATCAATAAAATACATTATATTTACATGAAACCATAATGAGGATTGAGATTCATCCTTGAAGGAAAACTCCCAATCTGTATGAAAAAATTCCATGAGGAAAGATCTAGTACAGATCCAAAAACACGAATCATCACCATCACCAAAATTAAAAAACTAAATTCCTTCCATAAAAACCCATAATTTTCAGACATATATATTAAATATAAATAGAATAATATTAATTAAATATCATAAAAAAAATCTTCCAGAACCGTATAGGTTTAGTTTCTTTAAAAATTGGGAAACATAAATAACTGGGGCAGAAAACATATAAATCATCTCCGGGTTATTTCTTCTTTACAAGACACCCTTTTGGAACAACTTAGTTAATAGCTTTATTCATATACTAGGGAAAATAAACATAATAAAATGGTGATATCATATTTTTAGTAAGGGTAAACAGGAGATAAATCGATCATATCATTATTATAATAGAAAAGAACATAAAAAAGTATTTGAAAAACATACCTTTTATAGAAAAGATCATGATATCATGTCATGGAATAAATCATAGAAGATCATAGAGAATAAAATAACATATTAAATGAGATAATAACAGAAGAAAGGAAATTTTTGGTGTACACATAAGCATATAGAACCATTTCCTTATTATACAAGGCTCATTTCTAAGACCATCATAGTGGAAAAAGCCTTTTATTGAACCGATTTCACTCCTTATTCCAACCCTTTATTACTAAACTAAGTTTACTAACCAATATAGTATTGTCTTTATCATGATATATTAATATTTTCCCAGTTAATTTGAGGGAGAAATAATTCCCACCCATCACATAATGAAAACCATACATATGTGCTCCACAAGAAAATAATTCATTAATAGAACCCATTAAAGAAATCAGTTTCATAAAAATAATTCCTGTATAACACAACACATGGAAAATAAATCTATTTCATAAATATCATTCCATGATAAACATAAAAAAACCATAGAAATAATTTTATCACAGAAGGAAAATAATTTTTATAGAACACTTGAAAATTACTCTTGGAGAAAAGATCCTTTATATTTGAAAACTTTTCAATTCCTTAAAATGACACATTATTTTAAAAGAAACCATTTTAATTTAAAATTTTCATTAAAAGGGAAGAGTATAGGATTTAATACAACATTAAAGTAGAAAAATATTTTCATTCTATATAAGTTAAAAAAATTCCTCACATACTTTTTCCACAAAATTTATAATGTACTTCGTTAGGAAAACCAAAAAGTATTCCTTTCAAACCATCTAGAAAAAATTCACACATGGGTAAAAATGACATTAAAAATTATAAATTAATATTAAATATATTCTATAAAATATTTTATGAAAAATTTACATGTAAGATAAATATTCCCTAGTAAATACTTATGTATAAACAATCCTGGATAATAATACAATTGTGAAATTAACTATTACATTAGGTATGATTTCTTTCATCCATATCTAAAACACCTGTAAAATTGTTTATATAATGTTATTAACTTATTAAAAAACAATATTAATTTTTATTAAATCATATATTATCCTCTAATATCATCTTATCACCTATGTTCTAATAATATTTTATCATTACTCTCCTTTCTTGTGTTAACAGCTTCATTTTACTTTGCATGTTTGGTTTTACATGTCTCAGTTATTGTGCATAGGATATAGTTAAATCATTTAAAGAATTAAATTAAAGAAATATATATCATATTAGGCATTATATAAAATCATATAATCTTTATTGAACATTTAATATGGAAATTGAATCGCATAGTGTCATAAAGACGGTAGGCTGTACATATCTCACGAGCGATGATATCATTCCTTTAATGGTAAAAGGGTAAAGAAGTGGGAAATATATAAATTTCTACAAAATAAACATCAAATTATAATTAATATATATATATATATATATTCCATCATTATACCCATACAAATAAAGCTGTGATGAAAATTATATTACACTACAGAGTGGAGACGGTAAGTCGTACATATGCACACATGGTGATTTTTTCATAAGATTGATAAAAGATAGAATGTGGTTATTCCATAATCATAATAATATCTTAGTATATATTTGATACAGGATTTGTTATGTTCTAATGGAAAAATCATATGAAGAGAAACAAGAAGAAGAAATAATCTTGAAAGAGCTGGTAAAGACAATTACCTCTTCTTTGGAGAACGCCACTTAGATATCCTCTCAGGGACACAAAAGGTGGTATTTTGAGAAGAAAAAAGAAATAGAATTGGGGAAGGTAATTTTATAATGTAAATTTTATGGGGTTGTTGAAACTTTAAGTCTCAATGTGATGTGAATAAGTGAGGGTGGGGGTGCTCTTTTATAATTGAGTTGTGGGAAACTTTTGGAATATAAGAAACTATTAATTTTTAATACATCAAATCTCAATAAAAATACCACCAAAATACCAGAAATTAAAACCTAAGATGATATAAGGTTGTAATATCATCAAAACATATTTTTTAAAATTTTTGTATTATTTTAAACCTTATCATTTTGATTAAAGATTTCCATTAACTAAGGTAACTAATATTTAAATATTAAAAGGTTGTAATTTATACTTGTGTGATGTTAATTAGACCCTAAATGGACAATTTATAACATTTTTGACCATATTGTAATTATTTTTTATTTTTAATGATGTTTCACGACCCGTCCCATTGGGGCCAGTGCCATAACTCCCAAAGCCCACCTCCAATAGGCTAGGGGTTGGCGACTAGTACAGAGTAGGAATATCATTGTCATGGGAGGCCTTATCCTAAGTACCAATAAACATGAAAACATATCTAATATTATAAAATTATAATTTTCTTAAAAAATAACTAAACAACTATGCATGCATACATCTAAATCCCACAACCAGAGTATGAAAGGAAGTTAGAAAAACTAAATAGGGCCAAATACAAGCCCACTACCAAGGTTTGAAGGAAGGTCCACCCTAAAACTAATGGGACTTCTGTCAAGGTAAAACTGGAAAAAACCTTAGTTAGTATGTTATCAATAAGCACTATCTGGTCCTAGTCCTTCTAGGACTCTATCAAATGGTCAATCATCTGCACAAGACATGAAACAAGCAGAAAAAGATCGTGAATGGGTGAGTATAATGATACCGGGTAGGACCCCCTAAAACCAAAAATCATAAAATAAGGGAAATATATTCCTCTATACACATGTATAGTTATAAAACACATATAAAAATAATATCTTTATATACTAAACAAATACACATAGTCTAAAGGTATGTCGCAACTGTAGTATTCCAGCCTAAGATTCCAGCTCGAAGATTCCACATTTAACTAATCCATGAGAACAAAATTCTGATTCTGATAGCACTTATTACATCCTTATGAGAGGTAGTGATCATGGGGTTTTATCATAGTAATTACACACTAAATTTATGATAAGATACGATACACAGATGAGGATCACTCCCAAGGTCTTGAGGTGATACCAACAACTCAATATTGATTATCCTGCAAAGTAGACGATTGGTTCCCATGTAGTGTTGGTCACAAAGATAATAATAACTCCACCTAGTCCAAAGATTTTAATAGAGGATATCACTATAGGACTCAAAAAGGGATCTGAATGACCCAATCGAAGAAGTTATACTAAATGGATCATTGTCCTTGGAGTAGGAGATGTTTCCATACTGTCCCTCAGGGAATGGATACAAGGAAAAAACCCCAATGAAACTTATCTAAGATATAGAGGGAAAGGTAAACCATCCAAGCATAATAACATAGATGGAATATAGTAGGGGTCACATGCTGTGTCCCTTGAACCCATGTCCTACCCATGTAATCCAACCTTGTCTCTTAGTCATGTTTGTATAGAAGTACATGACATATAGGCTGCCTGTGTATTCTACCAGTGTTCCTATACATGGATTTAGACTGTGAACCAGTGATTGTGTACTAGTATATGTCTTAGCCTATGAAATTTTATCCAGGCCATGCCTGTGTAGGGAGTATATGACATGCTCCAAATTGTGTACTCCAAACCGTGTCCTTGTACCATCCAAGGTACATACCGAGTCGTTGGGGAGGGACCAATACTGTCTGATATGGGTCATAGAAAATGTGATTCTTAAGTAACTCTGAAACCTTATACACTACATAAGGGACCTTCATGGTGTGTAGATCTAGTTTACACATCGTGTAATGTGGTATTTTCCTGAATTTTAGATTTATAATCATCATGTATTTTCCTTTATTTAATGTTCAGTCTAGTAACCAACTTTATGTATAAACATGAATCAAGGACCAAAGAACCTTTCCGTCATAGAATAATAACATTAAGCCCTTTGATCGGCTCGAAAAATAGATTTATACCTCATTATTCATCATGTGCCAAATAATGTGAAATCAGGTATCCAAATCCATCTGATCCATCACCAATCCAATCATCACACCATCTTTATGTAATTCCAACCTCAGATCTATGATATCAGATCCTTGTATCAAGGAAAAGGTGCAAAAAGATCAATTCATCAATATATGTTGAAATTTATTCCAAGCGAAGAACACCCATGATGACCAACAAATCGGTGGAGAAAAGCACAAGAACAGTCAAGAAGAATGGACCTTGATTGATGTTTGTGTCAATCTCAGTTCATTTCCATTAGATGAAAAATCCAGGAATCGACAACCACAAAAAATTCTCCCAATAAAACCCACTGATTAAACTATCCCATCCCACAGTACGCTCAATCCATAAATCAATCCATTGGTCAATTGATATGTGTTCATCATAGGATTGAAGAATGGAGAAGAAATAAAAATAAACAATTCCGTACCTCGATTCAGATTGATTTCTGAAAAATAACAGGGTTTCACTCTATTCATTGACGATTATTTGAATCTATTCTGCATTGATCATTGATTTACGACACAGTCATTGTTCTTCTGAGAGAAATCCTCCAATTTTTTCTCTAACAACTCTCCAAAGGTTCTAGGGTTATTCAGATAAACCTAGAATTAAAACATAGTTGTATATTTAAAGATTATCCAATCACTGCATCAATGAAATGAATTAAAATAATTCATATACTTATTTTATTATTTTATATTCCCACAATGATATTTCCAAAAATGACCCATGCCTACTAAGTTTAATTCATCGATAGGGTAAAATATGCATTTTTATCTCAATGGTGCCCTCATATTTCTGATCCAGGTCCCTTTTAGAAGTTATTTCATCATTTTATGAAAACTGCATGGATGTTTTATTTAATATATTTAATATATTTCAAAAATTTATCCCAAACATTCCTAGCCTTGTAATCTCACACTATCTTAGTTTTTAGTATTGAATATAATCTATAAAACATCAAAAAATTATACATAGAAAATTAAGCTCATTACGTTCTCCCTAACTTGGGACTTTACATCCAAAGAAATTTCAAAGGGATACAAAAAAGGATTTGGGTACTGAACATGAATCTAAGCCTCCCACACCCATGTACTATCATGTAAAATCATTTTCTACCACCATACATGAACTGAAGGAATCGATCACCCATGAAGGATCCTCTCATTGAAATCCCATATCTCTACCTAGTACTTAGAAAAGGTAGCTCCCTCATCGATGTCCAGCTTTCCCTATTCGATAATGAGTGATGGGTCATGCATGTACCTCATCAGCTACGACATGTGGAAGATATCAAGTACCCAATCTAACTTTAGATGTAGAACATAGTAGTACTCCACCTTTTCAACTATATGCAGTATTTTGAAAGGGTTAATAAACCTCAATGATATCTTTCCACCTATTCAAATCATCATAATCCACGTCGAGGTGAAACTAGTAGGAACACATGGTCTCTTTACTCAAAATCCAAAGGCCTCCATTGTCTGTTAGCATAAGAATTATGATAGCTCTGTGCTATCTTCATCCAACCCTAGGTGATCTGTACCTTCTCATTAGTATCTCTCACTAACTCTGGTCCCATGAGTGTTGACTCTAGTAGGTCAGTCTAGCAAAATGGTTACATACAAGGTTGCCTATAAAACCCCTTGAATGGGGCCATACTGATTTTGGAATGGAATTTATTGTTGTATGAAAACTCCACTAGTGTAAGGTGATCCTTAATACTACAAACAATTTCCAAAATTCAATATCACAACATGACCTCAAGAACATAAATGGTTCACTTAATGGGGAAGTTAGTTTGGGGTTCAAATGATTTAATCAAGCATAACTGAATCCCAAAATCTTCTTGCAATCTGTTCCACAACTAGGATTTGAATCGATCATCACAATTAGAAAATATTGTCAATTTAATTCCATGGAGTCAAACTATCTCCAACACATAGAGAAGTCCCAAATATCTCAACTGAGATCTGCTCCCAAATTTCTACAAGTGGTCTGACATGGTGAATTTTTCTATGATCACCTAGATGGTATCATGTAACTTGAACGTACATGGTAAGACCATCATTAATTCCATGGATATAAAATCCCAATTCCACTCTAGAACCTCAATAGGTTGAGATAAACCCACTGTAACTTGGAGCACAACCTTCACTTATTGATAAGTAAGGCATCGAGAGACAAAGCCTACAACTCCTTTCTTCATCCCTATCCACCAAAACCAGAATCATAGGTCTGGGAACAGATTTTATACTACTAAATGTACAACCAAATTATATGTATGAGACTCTCTCAAAACCTACTCCCAAAACATCACAGGTACCATCACTTATCCCCTGAACAAAATAACATTCTCCACACCTTTAGAAAATACATCAGGAGCATGTCCACTGGAATATGTGTATATAGGGTTTCATAGTAGATATCCCAAATATTTGGATCCCTGACTTTCTAAAATAGTGGTGGGGTGACAAAAATTGAATGGAAGTAAACTACTCTATCTAAATAAAAAAGGATAACAATAATGAGGGAAAATTATTTGGTGCCTCGTTCATCCACTACAAACCAGAACACCTGCAGGGAGTATCTATTACCACATTCCCCTTCCTAGGAGTATAGAAAAATTATATGTTGTAATCTGGATGGAACACTATCCATTTACTCTATCTCAAGTTGATATAATTATGAGTAAATATGAAATTGAGACCTTTTTTGATCATAATAGATTATAAGACACTCTCCCATCAGGTAGTGTTTCCACATCTTTAGTGAAAAGACTACCGCTGCTAACTAAAGAAGATGTGTTGCATTGTTCTGATCATCTGGTCTCAACTGATTCTAACCATAGGAAATCACTTCATACCTCTTCATCATAACACAACGATTCTCGGTTCCTAATGCATTACAAAACATTATGTACTGGACACCCTTCTTTGGAAATATCAAGAAAGGATCACTCATCAAACACTTTCTCAACTATTGAAAATCCTGCTAGAACCTCTCCATCCACATAAAAGGCTTCCCCTTTTCAATAAAATCTGGCATTGGTGCTGATATTCTAGAGAAATCATGTATGAGTCTACCATAATATCCTACAAACCCAAGGAATATCCACAATTCCATAATGATCTTGGGTGGATCCCAAGGAAACACTACCTCAACATTGGCTAGGTCTATTGAAAATCCTTCTACAGAGATATCATGTCCGAAAAAGTGGATCACCTGAATCCCGAACTAGAAATTTGAGAGATTCTCATAAATATGGTTTTTTGGATCATATCTAGAATTATAATCAAGTGTCTCATGTGTTCCTCCTCACATGAAAGTACACATGGATATCATAGATGAAGACTACCATGGACCAGTCTAAGAAAGGAATAATGATTTGAATCATTAGTCCCATGAACACTTCTGGGTTGTTCATCATGCCAAAGGACATCACCAAGTACTCATATTGACCATAGAAACATCTGAATGTTTCCTTCGGTATATCCTCACATCTTACTCACAACTGGAGATAGCCAGATCTGAAGTCAACCATTATGAACCATCATGCCCCTCTCAACTGATCAAATTGGTCACTGATCCTCAGTTATGGATTATTATTCTTCACGTTCTCCAGTTCCATGTTCTGGTAGTCCACACACAACTTCATGCTCCTGTACACTTTCTTGGAGAACAAAATAGGGGCTACCCAAGGTGAAACACTATTCCCAACAAGCACATCCTCTGTAAGTCCTTCAACTATACCCTCATCTTATGAATCTCTATGGGATCCATCTAGTGTGTTTGTGTATATATCAATTCCATATCATGGTGTAGATCAATCCCAATGTCTATCTCATATTGGGGGACATAAAACTGAAACATCCTTATGGAAGACATCCTCATACTCCACCCCCACTATAGGAAACTCAGAACTCATAAAATACACTACACTAAGGGTTAGGATAACCAAAATGATATGTAATAGGATATAAAATATTATGCATGAGTCCATAATATGATTCATGTGTTTCATTTTGATCAAAAATAGAGAATGTGGTTCTGCCACTACAGACACACCACATCCTCTACCTAAAATTGTTAATATAGGGATGAACTGTGGATAAATATTCCATATATATAATGATTTTGTGAGACCCTATTTCTTCAACAAAGATATCCTAAAAGAAACACTTTCCTCTCAGAGTGATGTAACACTCTTTACACAAGTGTGCAATCACTAAGACTTCTCCTATTTAATTCTCCAATCATAAGGGTTGAGCTAAAGAATCAAATGGAATCTCTATGCTGTGAACAAGGTATGTGTCAATAAATGAATGATTGGAACCTATGTATATTATAATTTATGATAAGGTAGAAAAGGCATAGATCATACCTCAATTCATTCGCAGAGCCTCTAGTCCATAACCTTCGACTGCCTGTAGTTGTCCCCGCCCCTATCCTCCAGCTCCATGAGCACAGTGTGGAACAATTGGTGGTGGTGGTGATGAAAAGTCAAAACATCAACCACATCCCACTTCACTCCTATATCCTCTAAGAAATACAAAACCTTGTGAACCTATATTATCTTTATACTACCTCTACCTCAGTAACCCAACTATGGTCTCTCGATCGGCTATACTATAGGTTGAAAAATCTCTTGAATGATGTCCCCTCCCATCACATGAGTATTACCACCTCTCTATGAGCTGACTAGACTCACTTTGTGTGCCCAAAAATGTAGTCCCTCTATCTTAGTACCTAATCATAGAACTTCTCAAATGTATAGGTCCCTAATACTGATGTCAGATCCCTACTTTAGAGGTCTCTGCTCATGTATTCCCTCTACTAGAAACTATTGGCTGTATATGATCATCCAAGAACTCTCAACCACCAAATCTTGCTCTATCACCCCTTTCATAGGTAGTAATTCATATATGGAAAAAATTGGATTAGATATATCTACATAGACCATGTTTTAAGGTCTGATACCTGAAGAACTGGTTTCCGACCACATCTGTTGCGTACATGGAGAGGTTGGTAAACCTCAATTAATACTCAACTAAAGTTTTGCTATCTTTTTAGAGCTACAGAAGCTTCTGGATACATACATACCCCTATTTATTTAGTGATAAATTCTATATTAAATGGAAATGAAACTCCATCCAAAAAAGAGTCACCTTTTTATAAGACCAGGTCATGAACCCCCACAATCAACATATTTTTCTTTGGAAAGGCTCATCGACAGAACCACCTTATGATCTACAGGTTTCCTAAGTAGGTAGAAAACTCATCTCAGCGCATCAAGGAAGTCTTTAAACACCTGTAGGTCGGGCTCACCTCAAAACCTAATGGGCCTACAACACTGAAACTCATTATGTGGAATCGTCATGTGCATCTCATCTGCTGGTACAGTGAGTACCATGTGTTACTCCATAGGTTGTGGTATATTTGGTTTACCACTCTAAGGTAAGATCTTAGGAATTGGTCCCTATATCGACGCCTCATCACAAAAGGGATCATCTTTATAATGATGATGATGAATCCAATCTAACATTAATCATGGAGGCATCTTGAAATAAACAATATATACCATGGTCGATGATTATATTTGAAGAGATGACTCAAGATGGATATGGAATCCACAACCCATTATTAAATGATATAGGTACAATTTTTTCCATACAAACTGTGTTATCATGTACTGAGTTGAAAAAAGGTGATTAGAGTCCTAGTGTATGTATACGTCATCCACCACACCCACACTGGAGTCCCTGACCTGAAAGATGATCTTGAAACACTTAACACCATTTCCCCAAACCAATCTCACAAACTCTATTCCTAAAGTGGAATCGACTGCTATGATACCAATCTATCACAACCTGTCCCAATGGGGCCTATTTTGTGACTCCATATGCCCAATTCCAATAGGAATAGAGAAGGAGTGTAGTGTCGAGTAGTTATATCGGTGACATGGGAGGCCCTAGCCTATGTTCCTACACACACACAAATCTCCAAGCCCATACAATGTTGAAATTGAAAAAAAACTGGACAACCATGCATGAATAAATCTAAATCCCCCAAAAAGATAATGATAATAAGTAAAGGAAATTAAACAAGTCTAAATAAAATCCCACCATAATATTCTAAAATTAAGTCCACCTTGAAAGTAAAGGGACTACTGCCAAGGTAACACATGAACACTCTTCGGTCTATCTGGTCTCACTAAGCCTTGTCTAGTCCAGATTCATCTTGGACTCTGTCAAAAGGTTGATTATCTGAACAAGACACAATACATGTGGGAAAATACCATGTATCAGTGAGTATACTAATAATAATAATTAGTAGGACACCCTGAAATAAAAAAGCATACAAAAAAGGAAATACAGTCAACTCTACATAGTTATTTGTCTAGAAACATATAAAGAGAATATCCAGATATACTCCAAAAATACACACAGTCTAAAGGTAAGTCACAAACATAGTATGAATAACTAAGAATACAACTTGAATATTACACATAGAAATCTTCCAGGAGAACAAAATCCTGAGTCTGATAGAGCTTATGACATCTGTTTGAGAGGCAGTGCTCATCAGGACTCTTCATAATAAGTACATGATGAAGGTGTGAATAGATATGATACATAGATGGGGATCAATACCATGTCCATGGGGTGATACGAATAACTAAATCTGGATTAACCCTATAAGTAGAGGATCGACACCCATGTAGTGTTGCTCACAACAATACCAAGAACTCCACCTAGGGCACAAAGATGAATAGAGGATATCACTTCAAGACTAAGGAGGTATTTCAATGTCTCTATCCAAGAAGTCCTGCTAAATGGATTGTTTTCATAGGAGTAGGAGATGATTCCTTAAAAACCCTTTGGGAATGGATATGGGGAACACACCCTAAAAAATATTTTCCAAGATACAGAGTAAAAGGGTTCCAAGTGGAGTATAATAAAGTACATGGCATGAAGTAGGGGTCACATACCATGTCCCTTGACCCTGGGTCTTGCCTATGTAAACACACAGTGTCTCTTGCCTATGTACGTGTAGAAGAACATGGTTTATAGGCATATAATGTTTTATACCTATGTGAATGTACCCAAATTTATCCCTTGTACCTAATCTCATGTTCTAGTACATGTCTTAGCCTATGTTCTTTGGTCCTGGCCATGTTTTTGTAGGTAGTACATGATGTGATCCAACCTGTGTACTCAAAATCATGTCTATGTACTCTCTTAGGTACATGCCAAGTCTCCAGGGAAGGAACACACATCACGTGATAGGGGTCACATGCTGTGTGATACTTATGTTCTTCTGAGACCCTATCTACCAAATAGGGGGTCCCACACGACATATACATCTAGTTTCCATGCTGTGTAATGTAAGATTTTCCAGAATCCTAGATCTAGAAACCATATGCATTCTCCTTTTTCTGATGTTTAATACAATGATATCATTTCTAGATAATAGTGAATCAAGGCCTGAAGAACCTTTCCATCACAAAATAATAATATTCAGCCGTTCCATTTTCTTATAAAATGGATTTATACGTCTCTCTTCGTTGTGAACTGAAGAATGAGAAATTAGATATCCATAGTCATTTGATACATCACTACTACCATCATCACAACACCATTGTCTCACTCCAATCCTAAATCTATGATATCAGAACATTGCACCAAGGAATGGCTGCACAATGATTGATTCATCTAGATCTTTCAAACTGTGTGCCAAATGAAGAACACACATAATGAATGGACAATCAGGGGAGAGAAACACAAGAATAATAAATTAGAAAAGACCTCAATTGTTGTACGTGTTGATCTCAGATTTTTTCAATTAGAACAACAATAAAATAACTAGTAATCACAAATAACTTTCCCAATAAAATATCCAGTTAAACTATCTCATCATGCATTAAGCTCAATCATCGAATCAATCCTTTAGTGGATTGATTCATGTTCGTTTCATGAATGAATAACATGGAATAAATCAAAATAAAAGACAACCTACCTTGATTCAATTCAATAATTTATGAAGAACAGTCTTGTGCCATAATCTTTGGAAAGATCCTTTTAATCCCTTGTTTTTTGATCCTTGATCCATGATCCAATCATCGTTCATCTGAGAGAAATCCTCCAATGCACTCTCCAACACCTCTCCAAAGGTTCCAGGGTTATGATTCTAACAAAATATTTCCAAAAATAAATAGTCTTTTAAAATAATATCTAATTTATATATTAAAAAAAATAATTAAAATATTTTTTTAATTATTTTATTCATTTTCACGCCAATGAAAACTATTCCACAATAGAACCATGCCAACTAAGTTTAAGTCGCACATAGGGTACAACCTATGCTCTAAACTTAATGGTGCTATCAAATTCTTGATCTCGGCCAATTTTATAATCTATTCCACCTTTTTAGTAAAAAATACATGTGATTTCCGTCAAATATATTTTAATCATTTATTTCGGGCACACCGGGCCTTCAAATTCCATGTCATCTCAGTGCCAGGTCTAGAAAATAATCCATACAAAATCCCAAAATGATATATTGAAAATACAGGTCATTAAAAGGTGTTTTTTTAAAATAATTTAATAAAATATTATTTTGATAAAATACCATTATTGTTAATTTTGACACTATTCATTACTTGGTTTTTAAAAAATATCAAGATTATAGGTTAACTTAGAACCAAATATTTTATTATATCCATATGGGGTCAAGGCCATCTATAAAATTCATTGATAAAATTAATTACCTCAATTTATCTTTATTTTAATATTTTTAATAACATTTATTTTATATTTCATTTAATAAAATAATTACAGCAACAACATTGTGTAATTATTTAGTATACATATTTATTCACTAAAAATTAAAATTAAAACCCCATGATGAAGATAAGTCTTTCATATTTCAGAAAAATATTTATTGTTGAATATATATTTTGGTTAAACCAATATTAAAAATGAGATAGGATTTAAAACTTGAATGTGACATCTTTAAATTTTTATTATATAAAATATTATATATATATATATATATATGATAATCTCATCTAAGTGGCCCAATTAAGTAAAAAATAATTTTTTATCATGAAAATATTTTTATTAAGTTATAGATTTAAATTTATATTCTTTCATAAATTATTTTTGTCCCCATGTGGAAACATAAGTGATATTTATGACAAATAAAGTGAGATCTTGTGTGTTTCTTTTATTTTAAAATTATATAACTCATTTTTATGGAAAGATTTCCATTAGAAAATCCTTATGTGTGAAGGGTTGAATTGAATTCCTCAAATAAAATTGTTTCTTTTGTCAGAGTCATTTTATAGGCTTTATTAATTTATTTTTAACCAAAATTACCCAATTTTCCCTTTACCGTGATAAAAAAATATACCAATGTTATTATTCAGGTTAGGAAAAAAATTAAAGGTACCTATTCAATAAATTTTATCCTCATGAATAAAAATTGGTAATCCTTTTTTCAAAATTCAAAACACAAAAGTATTAGAATTTATTTTAAAATAAAATTTGTAAACTTCCATGAAAAATAGTTTTTCAGAAAATTCCATTTCAAAAAATATTTTTTTCTAATGAATTCTTGTATAAAATCCTTTAAAAAAATTAATTACTTTAAATCAAAATTCAATAATTAATACTTGAAACTAATGCAAAATATAATTTGAAATTGTAAATACTTTAAAAGAAAATGTAGTTTTCAATAAAAATTTGTATTTCACTATTCCTTAAAAAATAATTTCTCAGAATTTTATAAAAAATAAATTTAAGATAATTTTAACATGATGAATTCAAAATTGAAATTCATTTTTTTTAATCCATTTAATAGAACTTATTAAATTAATATTCACTCAAAAAAAAGTTGATAAAATCATTTTTGAAGAAATTTATTTTTGACGAATAAAGTGATTTTACTACCAAAACATTCATATTGAGATGGACCTTTATATACATTTCATAAATTAGTTGTTTATATTTATTCTCGTCAAATTAATGGAAAATTTATACATGTTATTTTGTACTAACATTGTCCCATGATTCGTTTAAGTTCACAGTTTCATACAATGCATGCTATTGAAGAATTAGAATTATTTGAAGAGAAATATTTATTAAAATATCGAGGTATTAAATAATACCCCCTTAAAATGAATTTATCCCTCAAAATTCATCAGTTTTATAAAATTAGATGGGGATAACTATGCCTTATCCCATCCTTAAGTTCCCAAATAGCGTCCTCAAATTAGTGGGCCCTCTATAAAAATTCAACTAAGAAAGTCATATTGTTTCATAGAAGTTCCTATATATGATCCAAAATCTTTATAGGTTGTTCTTCATAAGAAATATTATTCATTAGTGGAATTAATTATGATTTTAGTACTAGTGAAGGATAAAGTATGCACTTTATTAAAAGAGATACATGGAACACATCATGAACTTGAGAGAGATTTGGTGGAAGCCCCAATAGATAAGATGACATCCCAACAAGATCCATAATTTCAAAATGACTGATATAACTAGGGATTAGATTTACATTCTTTACAAACATGAATACTCTATTATAGGTAGATATTCAAAGAAATACCATCTCATCAACTTCAAACTCTTGGTTTTTTCAGCAATTACCATCATAAATTTTTTATCAAATCTAAGCTGCTCTTTGGTGTTGTTGAATAGATCTAACCTTATTTTCCATTTCCTTAACTAGATCAAGTCCCAATAACATTTGTTCACCAACTTCATTCCAACATGTTGGATTTCTACACTTATTACCATAGATGTATTAAAAAGGATCAATTTTAATACTAGAGTGAAATCAGTTCTTGTAAGAAAATCATTTGAAAGGTTGGTGTTTATCCCAACCACCTCTGAAAAATATATAGAAATATATCAACATGTATTATAAACTTTTACTATTCCTATGAGAATGACCATCTGTTTGAGGATGATAAGTGCTGATGAGACTTATCTCTATATCTAAAGATTTCTTAAAGACTTATCCAGAAAATCGAGGTAAACCTCGGGTCTTGATTAGATATAAAGGAAAGTGGAACTCCAGGTAATAACACCACTTCCTAAATATATATTCAGGTAAACTAATCAATAGAGACGTATTATTTGATATAAATGTGGCGTGTTGACTTCATGAGGTGATCAATTATAACCCATATCGCATTATGACCTTTATATGTTTTGGGAATTTTGATGAAAAAGTCCATGGTATTGTTTTCCCATTTCCATTTTGGCATGGTTAATGAGTGTAACATCTATATAGACTTATGTCTCTCAGCCTTAACATTTTGAAAAATCAATCGTCGAGAAACATACTCTACTATCTCTTTCTTCACACCATCCTAAAATAAATACTCTTTCAGCTCCCTTTATGTATTTTTTCTTCTAGGATGAATAAATAATGATGAACTATGAGCCTCATCCAATATATCCTTCATTAATTCTTGTATGGGAGGGATAAAAACACAGTTCCTAACCATTATTTTTCAATAAAAATCAATGTTGAACTTGACTTCATTTCCCACTTTCTTTTGTATATCTATATCATCCTTCTATGACTCCTTAATATTCATATGTATTTATGGTTGAAGATTCATTTGAAAAAGATAATATTCTCCCATTCCCTTAAAATTTATAGATCCATCCTTTTCAAGTCCATAAATAATGGATCTCTTGTGATCCTCATCATTGTTAGCATAACATGGTCCTTTTGACTCAAAGCATTTTCCACCTTGTTCACAGACCCAAGGTGGAAATGTATTGAGCAGTCATAATATTAAATTAAATCTAAACATCTCCATAGGTGTAGATTCATCTCCTTTTTAGTGAAAATATAGTTTAAACTTTTACGATCATTATATATGTCACACATTTACCTATAAAGATATTTCCTCCATATCTTTAACGAAAATATCACCACAGCTAACTCCAAATCATGAGTTAGGTAATTTTTATAATGGATTTTCAATTTTCACGAGGCATAAGATATCACTATATCATTTTTCATAAGAATATGACTCAACCGCTTCTTGGATGCATCACTGTATACCAAAAAACATTCTCCACTACAAGGTAGTGTGAGTACAAGCCCACTGACTAAACTTCATTTCAACTCCTTGAAATTCTCTTCACATTCCTCCATCCATACAAAGTTAACTCCTTTCCAAGTCAACTTGGTGTGTGGATTAGATAATCATGAGAAATATTTCAATTTTTTTTGAGAGTATCCCTCTAAACCATTAAATCTAGGGATCATAGTTAACGTTGTTTTTGGGGTCAAAATTCAATAACTTTAATCTTTGTTGGATCCATTAATATTTCATCTCTTGAGATTATGTGAACCAAATAAAAAAATTTATGAAGCCAAATTCACACTTGCTAATTTTTTCACAAAACATCTCCTTAATTAGGTTCTTTAATACAGTCCTTAAGTGATCTTCATTTTCTTCCATTCTCTTTGAAAATACAATAATATCATATTTAAAAATTACCACAAAATGGTCAAGATAGTCTTTTAAGAATATATTTATTAGATCTATAAAGATGGTGAGGGAATATTTTATACCAAAATGCATCACTATAAATTTGTTGTTTCCATACCTCGTATAAAATTCTGTCTTGGGTATATCCTCCTTACTGACCCTTAATTAATGATATCCATAATGAAGATCAATATTAGAAAAGTATTGAGCTCTGAATAGTTGATCAAATAAGTCATCAATATGGGGATATGGAATTTTTTCTCGATAATGATATTATTAAGTCCACTATAATCAATGCAAAGTCTCATTAATCCATATTTCTCCTTAATAAATAGAATAGTTTCACCCCAAGGAGATGAAACTGGGAATATGAATACCCTATCAAGATTCTACTATAGTTTCTTCTTCAATTACTATAACTCAATTGGGGCCATTCTATGAGGTGTCTTTGAAATAGGCATACCACCCGGTATGAGTTCTACTAAAAAATCATGTTCATGATCTGGTGGAAGACCTATAAATTATTTTATAAAGACTTCAAAAAAGTCCCATAAAATACTTGTATCATTAATGCTAAGTTTCTCCCCTACCATATGAAATATATAACTTTAATTTATAGGAATTAAGAACCCCAATATGGAATTAATTTCCACTGTAAGTTCATATTCATCCTTGCACTGATAGACGGTCATGGATTTATTAAGAATATGAATTATGACTTCCCTTCCTCAGTAATTGATACGATATCCATATGAATAAATCAAATACATGCAAGGAAATACATAAAATTAAACTAATGTAAGGATTATAATATTTTTATGAATGAATTTCCTATATATTTCAACAAAAAAGAATTATAAACCTTTGATTCAACCATTGTTCCATTAATAGTTTTAACATCTAACTCGACATCAATTAGTTGAGGTAATACAGTAATACCCTTACAAAATAATTTTGAAATAAAAGAGTGGGTGGATCCAGAATCCAATAAAACATTGATATTTTAGATTGAATGGTAAGTGTTCCTTTCACCACATTATTGTTTCACTCCACATCATCAGTAGTGATCACATGAAATATACTTTTTCCTTGGCTGTAAGAGGTTGATGAAGTCAATCATCATTGACAACCATCAGATTTTGAATTATGTTTCATAATCACCATTTCCTTTTACTTAAAGCATTGAAGTATGTGAGGTTCATTATGTGTATCATTTTTTCAATTTTCATGATTATATATCATTTTTCCATCACTCTAGTATTCAACTGCCTGATTACATTCTTTACCATACTAAAAACATTTACTAGTCCCCTAAAAAAAGTTTCCACCATGTTTATTTTTATGCTTTGAGTATAATTTAAAGTTCATCGTCTTTTCTCTATGGTTTATCAATTTCCCCTTGAATTCCATTTTTCTCTTCTTGTCAAACCAATAAGATTTATGGGTGAATCCAATTTTTAACTCAACCTTGAGAGAACATCGAATGATTTCCTCATAGCTAGTGAAGTCCCTTATGGATAATTCCCTTTGGAGACTTGATTTTAAGCCAATTAATAATTGATCAAAATGACCCTTAGTTTGAATGATAATTATAGATGTGTACCTTAAAAGTCTTGTAAAATATTCCTCATAGGTACCAAGAGATTCTTCATCCATTTTATTACGATCGAGAAACTCCTTATCTATATTCTTACGAATAATACGAGGAAAGTAATTATTGGAAAAAATGTTCCTGAACTCGTCCCATTCCATAGGGTCAATTTTATCCCACAGCCTCATATTAATTATTATTTTACACTATTGATCCACTCCACCTTCCAAATGGTTGAAGAGAAAAAATAATTTCTCTAGTTATGAACATTAAAGAACTGAAAATATATTTTCCTTATATCACAAACTAGATTGGGTATCCTAGTAACCCAGTTACCAAGATGGCCTTAACATATCCTAATTGGAATTTATAATACCCACGGGTCCGTGACTTGCACCTAGCATCATAAAAAAAGCAAGTGGGAAGATTTATTCCACTAATAATGTGGAAGTAAATGAAAACATGATAATATGCATATCAAAGAAACTCCACTGGGAGTAAAGACCCAGAATAGAACAAGGAATGAAGAGACCCAAATAACTATAACCCAAGAAGGGAAAATATACCCAAGGTCCCCAAGGGCACAACTCACCAAGTCCCAATCTCCACATCTGGACCCATATCAAAGACATCCTTTTCCCTTTTCATGAACCTGGATGAAGAAATTTTATAAACACCCAAAGTAAAAATTAGTGTGTGAGCCTAATACTACAAGATTACCACAAAATATTCCTTAAAATATTCCAAATACAGATTAAAGAAAAGATTCGAATTTTCAAAATAAATAGGTTTGATAATTGAAATTCATATTTAAATAAAACATGCTATACATTTTCAAAATGATGGAAAATAATTTTAATGCAAAGGCTTTTACTTTAAAAGATATAGAATATTTCTAAAATAATGGCTTAAATAAAACATTTACATAAAAAAACTTTATGTAAATCTTGAAAAGGTATGTAAATTAGTTTTACAACATTAGAATACATTTATATCTCACATATAAATAAACAAGTGAGAAACATGGTAATTTTCCATGTAGGTATGAAGGTATTATCATGGTATAGGACTTTGAGCTCCTTAAGTGATGAAAATAAAATTAGTATACTCACATCCCCCGAAATCATGCTAAAGGAAACACATCACCCTCCCATTAGGGATGTGACCTACCACAAGTATGTTTTAAAATATTGTAATAGCATATAGTCTATCTAAATAACTCACCAAATACCTAAGAATTTAATGTTCTATTACAAAGTCAATGATGGATAATTTATTTTAAGACTCCTTAAAATAGAATTAAATCTCATTATTCAGTTTGAACTCCAATTTTCTATTTAAAACCAAACATGTTTTAATAAAAAAACATTCCCTTTACACAAGATAAAACCACTAGGTTTTTATAAAATCATTTTAATTCCATTTTCACACATTTGAAATCCATTCAATGCCAATTAAATATTTTTTTAAAAACATTTCCAAGATTAAATACAAAAATTTATTTGAAAAAATTTCCATTAAATACACTATTTCAATTCGAAAATTTAAATTTTCCAATTTCTATAAACACTCCCAAATTCAAATGGAATTTTCGGTTTTCCAAATTTTATTTCCAACCCTATTTAAAACCTCTCAATTCACTAGAATCAGGCTTTTTAATCAATTTAATAGAAATTATGTTTGAGAAATTGAATTTAAATCAATAACTGAAATAAATCAAACAATTTAGCAATAATAAATTTGGCTAATCAAGATGGAACCACCTACCTATTACCAAAATTCAACACACACAACAACACCCTTCATTGAGAAAAAAAGTGGAGAATACCTCAAAACCTAACCTAGAAGAAAGATCCAACACCACAGGGCCTAGATCCATCAATTCCAAGATGTTCTACTGAAAACCCCAAAAAGGAGAATGAGTGAAAGATGAATAACTATGAAGAATTTTTACCCATATATCACCCACCAAATCAACGATGATCGAATGCCAAAAGAATAGATCCAAAAGAATTTTAAGTCTTAAAAGACACATGGTTATGGATTTGGTTCAAGAGAATGGGAATCAGAGTGGGGAGAATTAAAATTTAACCAAGTACTACCTCCATTTTATAGCCACTTTTTGGGTGTTACATGGCGTGTTTTCCAGTTACAAACTATTTATGTTTAAATTTCCATAATGGTAAAGATGAGTCGAATCCATAAAATCCCTCTAAATTCTGGGTATTACATGGTGTGTAACCCCTTTTCACATCATGAAACTTCTCAGATTCATAATGGTCGAAAACCCTATCATTACACAATAAAAAATTACCTAGAAATAGTTCACATCATGTAAAGGGAATTTACGGCATGTACTCATCACACCATAAACCACGTATCATGGATTTCACCAAGTAGTAGTTACATGACTTGTAACCTAGTTACACGACCTGTAATATCATGGTAGTTTACAAAAAACCCATGTTTAAAGCTAAAAAATCCAACAAGTTTCATACATTACCATTAGACATACTCTTAATATAAACTCAACCAAACCTAGTCAAGGAAAAAGAAAAACAACAACAAGGATATAGGTGCACCTGTTAGTTGGGTTACGGGATGTTATTACCTCCCCAATATAAAATTTTTCTATCCTTAGAAATCCTATGAAGTAACTTCCATGCCAAAGAGATGAGGAAAATGATCGCTCATCAGTGCCTCATGTTCCCATGTCTCTGATTTTTATAACCGTGCTACGATAGAATATGAACCAATGGTATCTTCCTACCATGAAGTACCTTGGTATCATAATCAACTATTCCGAATGGACTTTCAGTCAAAGATAAATCATGTTCAACTTCAAGATCACTTCAGTTTAAAACTTGATATGGATCAGAAAGATATACTTTCCCAACTGTGATACATGGAATACGTTATGTATCAACATCAACTATGGGGGTAGTGATATATGTTAAGAAACATTCGCCACCTTCTCAAAAAAATAAAAAGAACCCACAAAATGAGGATAAATCTTCCCTTACCTCCCAATCAGTTGATGACCCAACTGGGGTAAACCTTCAAGAAAATTCGGTCACTAATAGAGAATTCCAAAGGTCAATAGTGATGATCTACATAAGAATTGTACTGGCTCTGTGCTGTCAACATTCTCTAACAAATCAACTGAATCTTACCTATCATATCTTGCACCAAACTTGGTCCGACCATGTAACTTTCACCAATCTCCGACCAACAAAATAGAGATTTACAAGGTCGACCATACAAGGCCTCAAATGGCTCCATTCCGATCTCAGACTAGTATGTATTGTTATTAGAGAACTCAAACTGTTCCAAGTTATCATCCCAAACCCCACCAAATTTAAGAACACAAATGTGAAGCCTATCCTCAATAATATATATAGATCTATCCTTATGACCATCCTAATATGGGTGGTAGGCCTTTATCAAATCGAACTGAGATGCTAATGCCTCTTAATGGACTTTCCAATAGTGTGAAGTAATCCAAGGATATGTATTAGAGACTATATATGATTGAACTCCATGAAAATGAACAATCTCTTTCACATAGAGATTTCCCAACTCCTTACATATGGCTATATATTTAATGGGTTTAAAGTGATCCAACATGGTTAGAAAATATATCACAACCCATATCGAATTATTATTTCTTTGGGTTTGAGGAAACCCACCAACAAAGTCTATAGATATTTCATCCCACTTCCAATTAGGGATTGGAAGTGGATTAATAAAACCTAAAGGTTTATAGTGCTTGGATTACACCTATTGGCATGTATGTAAATGAGAAACATACTCAGCAATGTCCTATCTCATACCTAGACACCAGAAAATTAAACTCATGTCATAGAACATCTTATTGGTTATTGGGTTCACAACCCATTGGGAATTATAGAAATCCCCAATTAAAACTATCCTTGCCACTAATGTCCCAATGTAATGGTTCTGATAACACAAAACACTCTCCTTTTTGAACGACCACTGAGAATCTGTCTCCCCACTATAAAGAGAGTCTATAAATCTATGGAATTCAACATTATGATCTTATTCTTGATTAATCATCTCAATAAGAGATGATGTTAAATGAATGATGGATAATGAAACATTATCCCCTTTCTTTTGAACTCTAATATGAAACTATGCAAAATGATCAATAGAAGTACACTCCTCCATAGATTGTTTTATAGCTTGGGTTAGAAGTATCTTGATCAATGCATATGAAACAATATTCTATTTCCTTGGATTATATGAACTGTCCAAGTTGAACGACTAGAGTTACTCAACCCAATACCTCTGGAAAAGGATCAACTCTTTTTGAGAGAAGATATAACTGAAGGTTTTGTTTTTTGAAAACATTGTAATCCTTTCTTCTAAAAGGTAATGCCGCAAAATACTAACCTCATGAATCACAACTATAAGTTCAAGATCATGGGTAGGATAATTCTTCTCATGTGGCCCAAGATGAAAAGATCCATAAGAAACTACATGGCTACCCTTCATAATAACGTAGCCCAAACCTGAACCCAATACATGGAAAAAGAACACATAGCCCTCCCCAAACTCTGAAAAAATCAATAATTACACTGTATTCAAAAGGAGTTTTCATTCACAAAAATAAGGCTGACATTTATCAACCTAAGAAAACTTCACTCCCTTTCATTTCAGATCAGTCATTAGAGAATCCATCTTCGAGAAGTCCTTCATAAACCTATGGTTGTATCCAAATAAGCATACGAAGCTCTGAATTTTGAAGATAATTTGGGGTTTCTACCAATTCATAATATCCTTTACCTTCTTAGGTTAAACTGTTATACCATGTTAAGACACCACACTTCCCTATAATTTCACTTCTTGAATCCATAAATCACACAGTAGAAAGCTTGACATAATGTCGATTATTTATCAGTAGACCCAGAATTGTTCTCAAATGTTGCACATTATCCTCATCATATTTAGAGTAAAATAGGATTTTATCTATAAATACGACTAAAAATCTATCCTGATACTCATGGAAAATCTTGTTCATCAAAAGAATGAAAACTTTTTTCAAACTAAAGGGAAGATCAAGGTACTCATAATGTTGTACCTCCTCTGAATGAATGTTTTCTGAATGTCAGATACCATTATCCTTAACAGATGGTAACCAGATCGAGGGTCGATCTTTAAAAACCATTTCACACTTTTCCACTGGTAAATAAATCATCAATATGTGAAAAAAATACTTTTTCTTTATCATAACTCGGTTGAGATTTTGTTAATCAACACATATGCGAAGATAATCACCATCCGTCTTAGCGAAGTGAACCAATGCCGCCCAAGGTGACAAAGATGGGCATATAAATCATTTCTCAAGAAGATTTTCCAGCTTGGAAATTGTCTCTTTCAGTTCACCAAGTTCAATGTGGTAAGATTGAATTGAAATTGGTTGAGAATCAAACATTAATACAATAAAAAACACGACCTCACTTCCTAGTGGAAAACTAGAGAAATCAGATAGAAACACATTAGGAAACTCAATGAAGACTAGAGGAAGATCACCACTCACTGAATGGCACTCCAGATCAAAAGGAAATTCTAATATCACTTTCCTCAAATATGGATAAAAGGGTCCATCTCTGCTTGAACTTGGGTCCCATTCTCCTTGAAATACAAGAGGCACACCACTGGATGTGGTAAGGTAGACCCGTCGAAGATAAAAATCAATTTGAGATTTATTGAAAGTGACCTAATCCATCCCATATATGTTTTCAAGATATTTGAATTCGAGAACCTAAAATATATTAGAAATCTTGATGTATGACAGAGAGAATACACAAACGAGACTATAGAGACATAGCTCTCTCTTCATAACAAGGGGTGTAGTAATATCCTTTGAATAAAATAAAATATCTATAGGAAGATTAAGAAAATTAACTATAAGTGTTTATAAAATTATGTGAGACAAAACAATATCAAATAGAGAATTCACTAAGGATGATGCTATAATAATGATAACTCTTATAGTCATTGGACCCATGTCTGCTTCCTCGGGAGACTCTACCGCTACATAAAGAAGTTTCGCTCTAGACGCCTATTTCTAGAACCCATTTGTACGTGAAGCATCTAATTTCCCCACAGTTTTAGGAGATGATGGTCCTGTTCTACTATGTGGAGTAAAGAAGTGATGGTAAAATTTATATAAGTGCGCTGAATGTTCATTGGAGCTATAATTATTGGGTGCGTCAATGAACACCCTCTTATAATGTCCTGACTTTCCCGACTAGTGGAAAACCAAAGAACTTCCCCTAGTGCTGTAGGAGGACTTGATTGACCCTACCTTAGAGAACTACCATGAGAATAATCACACTTCCATTTTCCTTTTGAGTAACCAAAATTACAACTAAGAGGAAAAGAAACCTCTGATATCCGTAAATTGCTATCATGGTCCATCTCAGCCATCATCTCCCTATCTAGCACATCATTGTAAGTGGAAAGCTTTAGTAAAGAATACCTAACAATGGATATCTAATCAAAGTCCCAACTCAAACCTTTGATCATTAATTCTATTATTAGATACAATCTCTGGACCAAATTGAACCAACTCAAAAAAATGATTTGAATACTCAGTCACGGTTCGGTCATCCTACACGAGATTGAAAAACTCAATTGCCTTATCCAACACCATTAAATCCAAATAGAACTATTTTGTGAAAAGAACCTTGATTTCTTTCAACTCTAATACCTCATGTTTCCATATCATCGACATCATGTCCCACCATCTCATACTCGGTCCTTCTAGTATGAATGTGGAACACTTCATCCTAGTAATGTCTGGTGTCTAGAAGAACTCAAACATACATTCTATCTTGACCAACCATTCCTCAGCATGTTGAGGATCAATGAATCTTTTGAAAACTAGAGGATTATGGAAAACGAACTATCGAGAACAATATCTAAGAACATCCCCCAGAGGATCCATAGCTAGAACCTGAATATGGACTAGAGGTGTAGCCTATCCTAGATCTTGGATAGTGTGCACAATAACCTAAACTAGATTTGGGTTCACTGGAGGATTCTCTCAACGTAGTTCAACAACAGCTTCTACCTAGATCTGATTTGCGTGTATTCTTAGAGGAATAATGAACAAAAAATCAACAAACAACATTGAAGACATTAGATTGATACTCAAACTAAGCATCAAGGGAATTTAGTCACCATAGATGGAATAAAAAAATTGGGATTCCACTCTATCCAAATAAAAATAGGAAAAGGACTAGAACTAATCTGTAATACATCCTTACCTAACCACCCCTAGAAACATAAGGATTATTGCAGTGAGATATATCCAGACACTTAATTGAAACTACCTCCTATGCCACAAAAAGATTTCAAAAAATGCATACTCACTTTAATAAAAAAAGACCAAAAATCTTCTTTTGATACCACTTTTTCACAAACCATCCTAGGTACCCTGGTAAGACAATAAATGAGATGGCCTGGACATTTCTTGAAAGTCTTTCTCAATCCCCAAAAGTCAGTGATTAGAACCTAGCACCATAAAAACATGAAATTGGGAATGATTTTTCCACCAACAATGTGGAAATAAAAGAAAACAGGACATTATGCACATCAAAGAAACTTCAATGAGAGTAACTTACTAGAATACAAAAAGGCATGAAGAGGCTAAAAGAACTACAACCCAATTAAGGAAAATACCCTCATGGTCCCTGAGGACACATCTCACTAAGTCCTAAGCTCAATAGCTGGATCCACATCCTATTTATCCCTTTCCTTTTCATGGACCTAGAAGAAGAACATCAACAAACACCCAAAGAAAATTTTTGGAAGTGAACCTAATCCATGTACGATACCACCAAAGATGCTATAACATATATAAAATATAGATTATAGAAATGAAATCTTTAAATTTTCAGAATAAACATGTTTTGAAATTCAAAATCATATTTAAAAAAAATCATCTATACATTTTCAAAATGATGGAAAATACTTTTAAATCACATTCTTTTACTTTAAAAGAGATGAAATATTTCAAAAACAAAAGATTAAATAAAATAGTTACATAAAATAGTTTATTTAAATCCAAAAAATGCTTATAATGCAATTTTACAACATTAGAATACATTTATATCTCATATATAAATAAATAAGTGAGAAACATGGTCATATACTAAGTAGATATGAAAGTATTATCCATATATATGAATCCACACTCTCTAAGTGACAAAAAAATTATTATACTCGCGTCTTATGAAAACTGGACAGAGGTGACTCGTCACCCTCTCATCAGGGATGTAACCCACCACATATTTGTTTTAGAACGTTGTAATAGCGTAAAGTGTGTCCAAATAACTCACCAAATTCCTAAGGTTTGAATGTGTTATTACATAATAAATGATGGGAAATTTATTTTAAGATATATTAAAACACAATTAAATACCATTCTTTTATTTCGATGCCAATTTTCCATTTAAAAATAAAATGGGTTTTAATCAAAAACAGGCCCTTTCAACTAGTTAAACCACTAGGTTTCTATCAAATCTTTATTAATCCATTTTGACAAGTCTAAAATGCATTAAAAATAATTCAATGTTTTTCAAAAACAATTTCTATAATAAAATTCATTAATTTTGTTAAAAACATTTCCATAAAATCCAGAATTTAAATTCTATACTTTAAATTAGTCAATTTCCATAAACACACCCCAATTCAATAGAATTTGGTTTTTTTTCAAATTTTCATGCCAAATTCATTTAAAATCCCCTGATTAACTAGAATAATATTTTTATCAACTTAATTGAAATAAATTTTGAGAAATTTAATTTAAATCAATAATTGAAATAAATCAAGAAATTTAAGAATAATCAATTTGGATAATCGAGAAGGAATCACAAACCTTTTCTCGAAATACAACACTCACAACGACACCTGTCTATAAGAAATATGGTGGAGAAAACCTCAAGACCCAACCTAGAAGAAATGTTCCAATACCAAAGGGCATAGATCCATTAATTCCAAGATGATTCATTGAAAATTCAAGAAAGGAGAATGATACAAAGATAAAGAATGATGAAAAATTCTTACTCAGATATGACCCACCAAAGAAATGACGATCGAATACCAAAGGTATAGATACTAAAGAATTTTACGAATCCAATAATGGATGGAGAAGGTCTTGGTTGGAGATAATGAAAATATAATAGAATAAAATAATGAAATAACAAAGTGATGCCTTTATTTTATAGCCGTTTTTAGGGAATTACATGGTGTGTAATCTAGTTACACACCATGAATGTTATAATATCTATAAAAGTGAAGACACATTAAATCTGTAACTTCCCATTTTTATCAGAGTATTACATGGTGTGTAACCCATATTCACGTCGTGAAACTCTGGAGATTACTAACAGTCACAACCCCCATCATTACTCATTAAAAACTGACCTGAAAATAATTCACATCATATAGAGGGAATTTACGATATGTACCCATCACATCATGAACCACGTTCCATGGATTTCACCAGAACGTAGATACACAATGTGTATCCTAGTTACATAATGTATAATATCTTGGATGTTTACAAAAGAAATCCATGTTTAAAGCTGAAAAATACAACAAGTGTTAGACTTTACCATTAGGAATTATTCTAATATAAACACAACCCAACCATGTCAACTAAAAGAAACAAAAATGACTATAATAAAGGTTTCATGTCAGTTCGGTAATGGGATGTTACATAGTGGAATTGATCCATTGTTTATTCACTAGTGGATCATAAGTCCCCCTGAAAGAAGGTGGACGCTGCCTTATGAATGACTCAACAGAATGTAGTTCACTCCTTTTCTCATTTGTAATTCATGCATGATTTATAGATATTGAATTTATTTTCAGCATAGAAATAAATTTTTTAATTCTATATGCCATTAAATTTTCTTTTTCTAGAGGACAATAATTTAATTTTTCATCACATTCAGCATTTATGTGGTTGCTTCGGGTTTCAGACAATGAAGAAAACTAAAAATCATAGTATGAAAAACACTAATGATAGTTGGAGAACTATATAATAAAGGGAAATTACTTATAAAATTTAAATCAAGGAAACCATAGGTTCTATCCAAATTTATTGATGATCTTTACCAAAACTCTAGGATTGTATCCTATACTTAGACTTATCCATAAGATTTTTACTATGGGTTTGTCATCCTCATTTCCAAAGGTTAACTAAACCTTGTACTGATACCAACTATAATGACAAATAGTTTTCATACATATATATTAAATTTAAATCGAATAATATTCATTACATATCATAAAAAAATCATGATATAACCATTTAGGATTAGATTTTATGAAAACTGTTAAACACAAACTACTAATTCATAAAACATCTACATCATCTCCAAATTATTTCTTCTTTACTAGACCCCCTTTTGAAATATCTTACTTAATAACTTTATTCAAATCCTAGGGGAATGAAGTATAAGAAAGGGTGATCTAAAATTCTTAGTAAGGGTAAACAAGAGAGATATTAATCATATCATAATCATAAAAAAAAGAACAAAAAGAAAACGTTTCAAAATCACATTCGGTATATCAAAGATCATGATATCATGTCATGTAATAAATAATAGATTTTCATAATGAATACAAGAGAATATTCCATGGGATTATAACATAAGAAATAGTTTTTTTTCCATTCAAATAATCATAGAAAATAATTTATTTACTAGTCAAGGATCATTTCCAAGACCACCATTATGAACAAAGTCCTTTATTAAACTGAGTTCACTCCATGTTCCACCCCTGTATTAATAAACCGAGTTTACCACCCCTTCCAATTTTTTCTATCTCATGTGATATAAATATTTACCTAAGGCATTGGAGGGAGATATAGGTCACACCAATCACTTAATTAAAACCAAACATATGTGTGCATGGGAAAATAATTAATTCATAGAACCCATAAAGGAAATGGGTTTCATATACATCATTCTATCATAACATAAACCATGCAAAAATAAATGGCTTTCATAAATATGATTCCATCATAAAAAGAAAAAAACCATGGAAATAATGTTATCATTGTTTGAAATTTTTTTGAGAGATCACATAAAAATAAATCTTGAGGAAAATATCCTTTCATCTTGAAAACATTTTCTTTTCATAAAACACTGTAAAATTTTAAAAGAAAACATTTTATATGAAAATAATATTGCATGATTATAATGGAATATTAAAGGAATTGAGTCATCATGAAATTAGAAAAATCCATTCATGCAGTATAATTTAAAATAAACATTACTTTGTTACTTTTGTTAAAAAAATCATAAACTAACTCATTAGAAAAAAAAATATTCATTTCAAACCATCTAGTAAAAATTTACACATGGGTAGAAATGAATTTACCAATTATAAAATAATATTAAATATATTATGTAAAACATTTTTATGAAAAATGGACATGGAATATAAATATTTCCTAGTAAATACTTAGTTATAAACTGTCTCAGATAATAATGGTATTGTTAAATTAACCCTTACCTTAGGTCTGATTTCCTTGGTATGTTTTTGAAAATCTTATATAAAGGTTTAAATAATGTTATTAACTTATTAAATAACCAAATTCATATTTATTATATCATATATGATCCTATTATATCATATTATCACCCTTTTTAGTAATATTTTATTATTACTCTTTTTTTGGGTGTTAATTACTTCATTTTCCTATGCATGTTTTGTTGTATAAGTCCAAGTTATTATGAATATAATATAGTTACATCATTATATAATGATATTAATGTAATATATATCATATTTAATTATTATGTACATTAATATAATCATTACTTAATTGTGAATATGGAAAATGAATTGCATCACATCATGGAGACGGCAGCCCGTACTTACATACGATCGATGTTATCATTATTTTAAAGTTAAAAGGGTAAAGAAGTGGATGGTATATTTTTTTGTAGAATAAATATCAATTTATAATTAGTATATATATATATATATACATATAAATTATTTCCCTCATTATACACATCCAAATAAAGTAGTGATTAAAAACCGAGTCTACCACGACGTGGAGACGGTACGTCGTACGTACGCATGTGTAGTGATTTTGCATTTCGAAGGATGGATAAAAGATAGAATATGGTTGTGCCATATTCATATTAAAATATCAGTATATATTATATACTAGAGTTATAACTTCCTAATGGAAACAACACATTAAGAGGAAGTATAAGAAGAAATAATCTTGAAAGAGTCAGTAAAGACAATTACCTCTTCTTTGGAGAACTTCTTTTAGATCTCCTCTTAGGGACCCTAAATATGGTTTTTGAGAAGTGAAACACCTCTATAATGGGTATAAGGTTATTGATAATGGAAATTTACAAAATTATGGTCGATCTTAAAAGATCAATGTGATGTGAAGAAGTAAGGGAGGTGGTACCCTTTTGGAATTCTTGAAAATTTTAATTTATAATAAATTAAATATCAATCCAAAGAAATAAAAAATTGAATTTATTAAAATATATTATAATATAAGGTTTTAATATCATAAAAAATATATTTTTTTATTAGTTTTGGTATTATTTTAATTCATATCATTTTGATTAACCCTTAGTTAACCAATATTAATTTTAATTAAGGTACCAACTCTTTTAATATTAAAAGGTTGTAATTTTTTAATTATGTGATGTTAATTAGATCATGAAAAAAAATGTATAAAATTTCAGACCATATTATAATTTTTTTATTTTTAAAGATTTTTTTTTGTTTTTAAATAATTTATTAAAATTTTATTTTGATAAAATCTCAGTAGTGTCAATTTTGACACTATTCATTACTTGGTTTTTAAAAAATATCATGATAATAAATTGTCTTATATCAAAATATTTTATATAATTCTTTATGAGGTCAATTTAATATATAAAACTCATTTACCACATTAATTATATGAAATTAAATTTCTTTTAATATTTTTCAGAACACTATTTAGATATTTCCATTAATAAAATAATTATTACATCAGCATTGTATAATTATTTAATATACTTATTTGTTCAATAAAAAAAATTAAAAATAAAATACAAAGATAAAGATAAATCTTATATATTTAATAATAATATTAATATTCAAATATATCTTTTGTGTAATCCTATATTAAAAATGATATAGTATTTGAAACCTGAATGTGACATCTTTAAATTTTTATTAAATAAAATATTACAAATATGATAATCTCATCTCAGTGGCCCAAAAATTCAAAAATAAAATTTTAACATGAAACTATGTTTTTGATGGTAAAAATATTAATTTATATTCATTGGTAAGATATATTTGTCCCCATTAGGAAACATAAGGGATATTTGAGATAAAAAAAGTTACATTTGGTGTCTCTCATTGATTTAAATATTATATAATTCATTTTTATGGACAAGTGTCGATTAAAAAGAATAATTAAGATCATTATTTTTAAGTGTCAAATTATATTCATCCAATAAATTTTTTTCATTTTTTAGTGTCATTTTATAGTCTTTATCAATTTATTTTTTTCCTAACTTGCCAAATTTTCCCATTACTGTAGTAAAAAAATTTACAGATGTTAATATTCATATTTACCAAAAAAATAAATGTGACATATTCACTGACTTTTTTACCTTTTTAATCCAAATATGGAATATATTTTTAAAAGGTTAAAAGGCACAATTTTCATAATTTAATTTAAAATTAAACTGGAAACTTCCCTGGAAAATAGTGTTTTTGGAAAAATTACCATTTAAATAAAAAAATTGGTTTATAATAAATTCTTGTATAAAATTCTTTCAAAAATAAATAAGTGGATTATTATATATAAAAAACTTCTACTTCAAATTTAAAACCAACACAAAACACAATTTTACCTTGTAAATACATTAAATTAAATTACACTTTTCAATAAAAATTAGTATTTTTACTATTCCATAAAAAAATAAATTTTCCTAGAAAATTATAAAAAAATATTTTATAATAATTTTGACATGATTAATTCAAAATTAAAATTAGTTTTGTTTAATTTCATTTCTATAAATTCTTACATTAACATTCAATCATTAAAATATGATAAAATAATTTTTTGAGAAAGTGTATTTTTTAAGAATAAAGTGATTATACTACTAATACATTCATAATGAGTTAGAACTTGATATTCATTTCATAAATTAGTTTTTTATATTTATTCTCACAAAATTAATATCCAGGTTATAATGGTTATTTTATACTAATAGTGTGATGTGGTTCATTTAATCTCACAGTTGCATGCAACACAAGATATTGAAGAATTAAAATTATTTAAAGAGGTATATTTATTAAAATATCAGGGTGTTACAACAACACTAACCATTTTAAAAATCCAGTGTAAGCATTCGTAATAGGCTATAAAATCATGAACAGTTTTGAATAAATTTTTTATAGTAACCTGCCAAACCCATGATACTACGTACCATAGTTATTTTCATTTGTGTCAGATATTCTTTGATTTCATTTTTTCTATGCAAGATCAACTATGATTAAATCCTTAGAGACAATTTGGACAACAGAAGAAAGTTTCTGAATCCATAATTTACACTTTCTTAATTTCCCATATAACTTGTTTATTATAAGAGGATCAAGAATTATCTATAAGGTATTCTTAGGGTCCTTATAACATTTAGACTATACCAAGATATCACCAATAAATATAAGAAAATTCATGGTATTAATTGAACACTTTATTCATTAGACACATAAAAATAGAGTAGAAATTATTTAATCTAAATTACATTAGAGTAAATTCAAAATGTCCTTACCTCATACAAAATAATATCTTAGGAATATCTTATTTCATTACTTGCAATTGACGATATCCATAGTGATGGTCAATCGTTGAAAAATATTTAGAACTATGGAGTTGATCAAATAAGTTATAAATGTGAGGAAGACAATAATTTTCATTATAATAATAGCATTGATTTATTTATAATCAATACAAAATATCATAGATACATCTTTCTTCTTAACAAAAAGAATAAGGGATCCCCAAGGTGAAACCCTAGGGAATATAAATCCCTTATCACAAAACTCCACTACTTTATTCTTTAACACTACTAAATATATAGTGACCATTCAATATGAATTATTTTATATAAGTATTGTATTAGAGATTTAATTAATAGAAAACTCCACATTATTCTATGATGGATTTCTAGGAAATTTCTCACAAAAATGTATTAATTCATTCCTTTATAATATTTATATCATCAATTTGAAGATTACATTTTACATTATCAAACTGTGTCTACTCTTATTCTACATGAATATCATTATAAGTAAAAAAGGTGGTTGGATATAGACATTACCCATATGGTTAAGTATCACATCTAAAGATAAGAAGTTATATATATTCATCATGAATTATAATTACCTTCTATTTGTAATAAATTTTTTCCATTATATTTTGAAAGAATATCTATTCTAAGGATTATATTCAAGAAAACCATATATATAATAATAAATCCCACAAAGAGGATTATTTTATGTGCCATAATTTTAACTGACTGACACATACTTGTTGAGGTGAGATTTCTAGCAAGAGTATTGACTGACAACTCTCTTAAGGTTTTCCAGAAATTTATAATTTTCTAGGAAAACATGGGACTTATAAAAGAGTGAGAAAATCCAGAATCAATTAAATAATTATTTAATTTTAGGGTATGATTGATGTACCTATCACAACAACTTCATGAAATTCAACCTCAACAATAGTGATCACGTAAGATTGGCCTTCTTCCCTTAACCTCTTTTGTGGTAAGTTCCCTCAATGATTGGGATATTAGTATGAATAATTTCCCTTTTATTTATTGTTTAAACACTGGATAGTAGTGGTATATTTATTTAACTTACATTCGTTATCTATATTTCCATTACCTCTAAAATTGTTAAAAACTACCATTACCTTCAATCATTTTTTAGGATATTTCTTTCCACAAATTTTTCATGATAGAAAAATTTTCACTCTCTTAATATTAATCAAAACATTCCCATTTTATTTGTTTTTAGTTAACCTATTATTTTACTAATTTCCCTTGAATATATAGGATCAATAATGTTCCTTATCCATTTTTAAAACAAATAATTATATTTCACCATATGATTAACAATTTTCAGAAACTAGTGCCCTTTGGAGTATTGGATTAATCCATTAAAATAAATGGAAAATATTAATATCTAGATTATTTACATATCTCATATCATACATGGATAGTATTGTAATGTTATCCTCATATTTTATAACACTTTAGTCATTTTTCATTAAGTTGAGGAAATTTTTCTTCATTTAAATTCGTTGCTCATGTGGGAAATATTTTTGGAGGAATATTACTTTAAAATATCTCCATAAAATATTATATAATCCTTATTCCTCCCTGTTATTCTAGATCAAAGGCCTACACTGATCAACATCACCTTTAAAATAATATATCTTCAGTATAAATGTTTTCTGGTGATCACATCCAAAATCCAGAAATATATTTTCAATGGACTTAATACATTACCAATCTACCACTCTATTAGTAGTTTCATTAAAATATAGAGGCTTAAATCACATTAATATAACTAATATAGGAGTATCCTTCCATGTAAAATCATGTTTCTTCATATATTCATGTTTATTAGTCTTAACCTGGGTTAGATGTAATAATATGACCATAATATTCTCTTCTCCAACTCCAGTTGTATTTACATGATCAATAGAGAATATTAATATTGGAAATGAGAATTGATACCATAATTTCAACCATGAAACATTTATAAATAATGTCATATATTTTATTAGGCCATAACATTAGGAATTCTAAACCATAATATGTAATTTTTATTCTTATGTACTACATAACATAAATTAAAAATTTATTTATCGTTAATCTCAGAATCACAATCCTAGTTTCTTTATGAACATATTTAAATCATAAAAATATTTTAAAATAATTAATAAGGGTATGTAAATAAAATGTGAATTAATCCAAACATATCCCATAGGAGTGTCAAACCAAGTGCACAGTAATGTACCAACCACCATGCATAAGAATAATTTCTATGACATACTCAACCAACCCATTTCAGGGTTATTACCCCTAGATGAATAAATTCCCAAACCACATACACTTGTAGTATAAATATTGGTATTTATTGTTATTAAACTACATAATCACTACCTTAACAGAAGTTTTATGATATTATCCTATAATTTGATACATCCTCAAATACTTTCATTGGGTTATGTTCTCTAATATATGTTTTTTAAAATATAGTTTCCAATGTTTCTACTATACTTCCCCTCATACTAACTTTAACAACTCGAAATCCAGTTACCTAAAGTTGGGATATAATATATTAATTTTTCATAAAATACAAGAGATATCATTTAAGAGGATCAATCAGTTTAATAGTATTTAAGAACTAGATACAGACATGATTACTATTATAAATTGGAAATAAAATAAAATCTGAACAAAAGAAAAAAAATTCATCCTTGAAACTCATTCACTGAATTCTTATTTATACCATAGGTAAAGTAAAAAAAAATTGAGATCATATTTTTTGTATGGGTTACACACGAAAAGATATATCACAACAAAATATGACATAATCAATATAGAAAGGTAGATAACTAAATACACATTCCATTTTATAAATAACTTGAGCATTAGATGAATATATGGATAATATTATTAAAATAATTTCTTGGATAAAAAGAAATGAATTACCCATGGATGAAAATGAATAATATTTAATTTCATGATCTCAAACATCAGGATATATTTACGTTCAAGGACTTATTCTAAGATAGCCAAAACTATGGGTAGGTATAGAAAATAAAACATTTAATATGTTTGGTCAACTAGTTTTCACCATGAGAACTTTTGATTCATTGAAGAGATATATAATTCCTATACCCAAACATCACTTCATTTTCAAATAATTCATCAAATTTTTAATGATCAAGTTAATTAATAAAAAATATATCTTAAAAAAATATATGCATTGAGTAAAGGATATAGAATATCCTGATTTCCCTGTTCAATATAAAAGCATTAATAGAAAAATATCGTGTGTAGAAATGGTATATAGATTAATTAATATAAAAATCCATAAAATAATCAATATGGATAATTAAGAGAAATTAAATTTCTGATGAAATACGCTCACAATAAAGTGAATGTATTGAAAAAAATTTAAGGACCAAAATATCAATAACAGGTCAATTCATTGGGAATATATATTTTAAAACAAATAAATTTCTTTTAGAAAACAAAAGAAAATAGAAGTGAAAATTTAAAATAAGTTTTCATTATTGGGTTTTATTTTTAAAACCATAAAAACATGTAGAATATACTAAATATCATAAAATGATTACGGTAGTGGGAAATTTTTTTATCATCTTATATATCAATTTTTTTTCATTTGACTTTTTCATAAATAATAATAAAAATGAAATTTTAAAAAATATTAGAAATATTACTTTAAAACCTTGTGAAATTTAAAATATAACTTTAAATATACTTAATAAATAATTTGAGTAAATAAGTGTAGTTATTTGTAACATTTTTGGGAAAATATGTGCATGGAAGTAAAATATACCATGTCTAAAATGAAATAAGGTCATCTTTTTTTAAAATAATTATTTGTTTTATTCAAGTTCCAAAGAGAGTAAAATTTAGATCAAAATATTGAAACTCATGAAATATATTGAGGATAAGAAAATATACAGATTTTATGATGGATAGATTATAATATTACTTCGTTGAAAATTAGAGCTATCCAAAAAATGAGATCCTAAGATAAATTCTTAAATCTTTGGTATCTTTTAAATTATGACCACATAAAAGTGTAAACTTAAATTAAAACTATAATCATAATGGATAAACATATATCATGTTAAATACATCAAATGGGTAGTATATAAACCATATTAAAGTAAATAGGTGCATAATACAAAATATATCTCAATAAATTGTAAATTGAGACTAAATCTATTCTAATGATCGTAACACTGAAGTAAGAATTATTCAACGAAGTGATTATGTGTAAAAATTAAAATCCACAAAAAAAATTAAATACATCATAAAAAATTATAGCTCTTTTCATACATAATCATGGAATAAAATTTTAAATGAATTAAAAGTATAATAGAATGAATGGAAATTAAGTTAAGTAACCCCATACCTCACACTTCCTCTTTTTTTATATGATTTAATATCCCAAAAATAATTGTTTTTAAGTTATTATTAATTTATAAAAAACTATAATAATATTTATAATATCATATATGATCCTCTTATAACATATTATCAGTTTTTTGTTAATAATCATTCATTATTACCATTGTTTTAGTTATTGACTACTTTATTTTCACGTACATATTTTACCACAAGATTTTTGAATCTTGTGAAAAGGATATATTTCCATAATATACCCAATTATATTACTTTTATAAAATCATATTTATTAATTATGTAAATTTTTTGAATCATTCTTGAAATTTGGAGATATAAAATGGATCATATACCTTTGTGGAGACAGTAAGTCGTACATAAACACAAGAGAAGTTATCAATTATTAATGGGTGAAAGAGAAAAGAATTTGATGATATAATAAATTTAGAGAAAGCAAATATTTCATAATTATGATATATATTCTTTGTTCCATCATTATTACTATCCATGTGAGCCAGTGATGGAAAAAAATTACACCATTTCGCTAGGCGGTATTCAATCATACACACGAGTGATGGTTTTATTTCCCATTTGATGGATAAAGATATGAATAAATATTTTTTCATCAACATAATAAAATCTAAATAAATTTTATGCACTGGTTTTACTATATTTTATTTCTTAGGATATAATTTACTGTGGTAAAGAAAAAGTCAAAACAAATAGATTTGCTTAGATGATTACCTTCTCTTAGAGAAGTCTCATTTGGAGTGCTTTTAAAGGGCACTTGGGTTAGTATTTTTGGATGAAGATAACATATTGAACATTTATAAGGATATTTGGGATAAATTTTTAGGGTGTTATTGAGATAAATGATTCAATAGGTGTTAATAATTTAGGTGAGTATCAGCCCTATATAATTGAGGTGAGTATCACACCTGTAAATATTTAGTGTTTTAAAATATTATTAAGTCACTTTCTTGAAAACATGGATCCAAAATTACTCCTACTATAAGGCGATAAGTTTAATAACTAAATCCATCCAACCAATAATCTTTATGAATGGTTTTATTTCATTTTAACCCCTATCATTTTATGTTATCTACCTGGTAAAATCGTTTTGACCATAACCAAGGTAATCAATTAATATTAATTTTATTGTTAATTATGAAAAAGAAATTAAGTTGAATGTATTACATAATATTAACTCTTCTGATTCTGAATATTTAACCCATTTTATCAAATTCAATTCACATAATTGGAAAATTTTAATTAAAAACAATCCCATAAATCTTGAAGAAAAATAAAATTTCACGAAATTCATTTTTTAAGCATATGATGATCTGAAATTAACCATATGACAGGTGATCATAATTATATGGGTTCAAGTTCATATATTTAGGTATATAATCTTTAAATTTCATTTAAATAATTTATTATTAAATATTATTTTAATTAATTAAAATGGAAAGACAATAAATATTTTAAAATTATTTTTTGAAAAATATCCATTTTTCCTCCAAATGATTTTATCATTATTTATATCAAACTAATAATATATTCATGGTTAATTGAAAATATTTTTACAAATTATTATAAATAAAAGTTTTAATACATAAATACTAAATTTTCAATTATTCACAAAATCTTATTTTAATGTGAATATTTAAAAAAATAATTTCATGCCAATTTTTACCTTGTAAGTTTGAATTCAATATTTATCTTATCAAATTAGAAATTTTGTTCCGTGAAAGATCAAATTGTAAATTTTATTATAGTTTTATTAAAATATAATGTTCACTTACTATAACTTAAGATCATATTTCACACTATCTCACCACTAGAGGTGATTCCCCTTCGATTAACTCAGGTAATTAATTGGGATTAATTATTTAATTTAAATTATAATGTGATTTTGATTGAAATCCATGATATAGAAAAAATAATTGTTATAGACTGCATGGGGTCTTGTGCACTGGTTTAATGCTTTGCTTGATGATGGATGAGGCCTTGAACATGAGATTCTATGTGACATTTAGACCCTTGAGTGTGGTGAATGGGCCTTAGAAGATGTAGTGGCCCTAGTGTTGGGGCATTTTACATATATTGAAGGGGGTGTGTTGGTATTTGATATGACTAATACAAGAGGGATAAGTGAGATGTTTGAGATGCATCTAAGATGGAGGTGAGGATTTAGGTAGTTACACCTGCCTTTATAGGACTTAAAGGATCTTTGGTATGCTTCCAATGTAAGGGTATTGAAGTTTTGGTTGGTATTTATCACACCATTTCTTATAGTAGTTACTTGGCCTAGGTGGAAGACATTAGGTTATTTAGGGATCCGAATGGGTTATTGAAAAAAATAAGTGGAAGCTTGAAATTGATATGGGATATGGGTCATCACCCATGAATAAGGTTTTTTTGGATTACCCTTTGATTTCATGACTCTATTTTATGTGTTGGTACTTTTGGTAAGTGCGACTTTCCTAATGAATGGGAATTATCCTGAGAGATAGTTGTGATCAAATATCCCAATAGGGATAACTACACTTTAATAATAACCCAAAGGATCCTAAGATGAATGTATCCACTTTTTTACGAACCCATATGACCCGAGTGGGTACCTATTTTCAGACTGACCCTAACAGGGTGCCTGTGTTGTGTAGTGATGGTTGGGGTGTCACTTTCGAACCCAAACAGATGTGTAAGCCTAATAATGATGATATGAGGATAATTTTAATGGGTGTTTTACCATCCCTTGTTGTTTTTTATTTTTATTATTGATGTACAAGATTTCCCAAGATGTCTAGGAATTAGTCATTAGGCCTGACATTGATGTGATTTCCAGGATGCGTGGGAATCAACTGATGTGATGGATGATGTCGTAGGATGATTGGTATGTACGGGAACTGGTGACATGTCATTTTCTAGTCGAATTCATAATTTGAATATAATATAGTATATATGGTTAATGTAGTAGTATATTCCTAAAGGTGGTACCTAGGATTCAACATCTGAGTTATGTGATAACACATATACATTAATTCCTAGGACTCCAAGGATTACTTTTATAGATAGTGAGTATATTTCGAATTCATGTGGATCCTAACATTTGAATAGTGATACCATTATACCATTCTGAATGCCTATGATTCCTTGTAATTTAATGGTGGTATGAGTTTCCTAGTTGGTGTATATCCATAGGCACAAATGTTTTAAATGATAAGGGTGATTGTTGGGTCCCCTTGATCATTTCCGAAGATTCCAATTAGGATTGAGTGGATACGCTAGTCTTGATTCAGCTATGGATCCACATGATATTGGGTCACTAAGAATATTAACCTTGGTATCTTGGAGGTTATTCCACTCAATTTCCTATGTAGACTAGGAAACATTCATACAATGATATATAGGATTGTCTAGGGACTGCCCTACCTATGAATCAGATGTCATCCTGATATTCAGAATTGCCACATATTACTTGGTGGTTAATCCTAAGGGATTTAGGATTAGTAATGTATTGTAACACCCTAGTATTTTTCACTTAGATATGAGGGTATGATTTTGGGGTCCCTAGAGGTTAGATAGTGGTTAGCTAAGGTGATTCTCATTCTTAGAGACATTTAGCATTTGTCAATGTATGTATGGTCGATTGAGTTCATGTACGTGAGGATGAAAAATGGTTATTAGTCTTGGCCCAAGACTTATGTGTCCACCCATGGGGTGGTGGTGACACTATTTTTTGTAAAGTAAAAATAACATCCTCATAGAAATCCTGGTATTAGTTGAAGTGGGTATTGATATGGTTATTATATATATATATATATGATTTTGGTTTATTAATTTTAGTTGGGTATTCCACACAAACATATTAAAAAATATACTAATTAGTAAGGGAAACATTTAGTAGTTATATATAGAGTTATATACTCACACCCTGATTGGGCCACTAATTCTAATTACTACCTAAGAAGAACTCACTTGGTTGCAAGTATAGAAATGCTATCATGATTTTTTCCACTAGAGATTGAGGATAGATGTTTTAAGTGTAAAAAACTGATCATAAATCAGTTTACCTTATAATTAGTTAGTTGCATTGTTTTCAATTAAGCTGACTAGTATATTTATTTCATTATTATTTTATGTCATGTGGATCCATGGTGAGTAACTTGATAACAATGGAGTGGTCCCAATGTATAGTAGGTGAAGTGACCCATAGCAGTCAGAGTTGGAACTCAGTGCCATTGTGATGACCCTTGTGGGTTATGATTGGAAGTTGATGCCTTAGTGTTACACATTATGAGGGTGTCTTAAGTGATAATGGATATCTTATTGAATTTTCCAATAATAAACAATATGTTTATTTCCCGTATATCTTGGAATGGAATTCTACTTTACCAAGCCTCTCAACTTTGGTTCCTTAATATGAATCATCTTGGATGATTCAGCAAGGGATCAAAATGATTTGTGATTCACAATGCAATAGTTTAGTGTATGGATTACTGATGAGAATCAGTTCTTAATGGGTAATTTCTAGGAATATCATTCAAGTTGTATGTGTAAATACCTTGAGGGGGTTTTGGCATGTGAGATATTTTATTGTTCTTATGCAGGGACCTGTGATATTTCTCTAGATCTTGGATTTTAGTGAGACCTTATTTGGGATATGTAAAAGACCATGGTGACCATGTTAATGTGAATCTCAGGTTTTAGTGATTCAGGTTTTGTTATTTCTTAATGGCTTCCCAAATGAGGGGTTGGTCCTAATTGTGTTGTGTCTCATACATGAGAAGAATCAATGAGTGCATGAATTTGAGATCAACATATAGAGGTTCTATCAAGCATGTGATATAGTCTTTTTGATGTGTTAGTTTCTTGAGAAAGGCACCATGAGTGATATAACTTACATATCATGTTTGGTGAAGGGAGGTTTCATTTCGATGCCTAACCCAGTTGGTTTTAGATGATTTTTGGTAGGTCATTATAGCAAGGTTGGACACTTTGGGTTTGTGGAATTATGTTTTGAGGTGGTAATCACGTAAATACTTGTTGAACGTGTTGGGTACCTAATTTTTTAGAGGATTCAAAATGGATCATTGGTTTATGATCAGGTCTAATAGGTTTTCTATCAACGGATGATAGTTAATAGCATGTATCGGGGTGAGTTACACATGATAGATGGTTCTGGGTGATTTTATATTCATGGAATGGTATAAGGGAATCCATGGGGTGGTGATCATGCCCTTCAAGTTCTGAGGGCCTGTCCCTCGTTATGGATGTAATATCGACAAGTATCCTTATTTCCATTATCAAGAGCCTAGAATGGGATGTAAGTGATGATTTGTGTTGAATGTTAGTTATGAATGAGATGACCATGTCCAAACATTGATTTCAGTGATTAATGGAGCATGGGTCCTGGTGGTTGGGTGTTTTTTTCCATGAAGATATTTTCACAACGCTTCTATGGTGGGGAATTATGTATTGATCTTTGGTCATGTGTCCCTTATGATGGAAGGGTCACCAGAACATGGAACTCACCATGGAGTGATGTTGGTGGAATTGAGATTTCAGTGTTTCATAAGATTGATTCATTACTTATTTCCTTAGGGGGGGATATCATAGGTTAATTAGTAGTTATGGTGGATGAAAATCAAGAATTGGATTCAAGCTTGGGATGTAAATGGATTATCTGAGGGATCATAGATTAGAAGTGTGTTAGTGTATATCCCTCTACAGAAGGATGATTATTAAGGGTTGACGATCCAAATATGGAATTACACCAAAAATAGTCATGGACTTTGGATATAATTTTTTATGGTCACTAGACTCCTCTAAGAATTAAGGCACCTTGATCAAGTAAGTGGTGATGTGCCTATGGCTTAAGTTGAGTGTTTTTTCCATGAGAAAACCATATGTAGATTGACATGTGTTCTCAATTTGAATTGAATTAAGTTACTTGAAACCATATTGGGCATGTTCTTTTTATAATATGTATGTTTTGAAATAGAAAAAGGATTTTTCAAGATAATTATGAATTCTCCTAGCTTTTCGTGAATGGTGGTTACGTTTCCATCTCATTAAATTTTCAGAGATGAGAACAGAGATAGGTCATTTTATGGGGTTATAACATGTGAAAAACCATATTAGGGTTGAAACTACACTGGGTGTTTCATTAGAAACTGTGTTCTCTATTTTGGTAGGCAAGTCTAATGGTGGAAGCACTTTATTATTCATGTTGACTATTATGAGCTAAGCCCTATGGTGGGGAGAACCACAAACCAAAATATGAATGAGGAAATTATGTGATTGTGTTTCAAGATTAATAGGAATGGTAAATTACTGTGTATGTGTTTTGTAAATGGTCACAAGAATTTTCTCAGGTTTTGGCAGTTTAACCTCCATGAATTAGAGGTTGTGCATTAGATGTGATTTGGGAATTTAATAAAGGAGCACAAAAACTGATGAGGTTTTGATGAATCAGGAAGGATGAGATTTTTGTTTTTATGAAAATAGAGACTTATTAGGAATGATATGTTGTATTATGGAGAGTTTTTAGTGTCATCTGTCTATACAGACATGCAAATATCTGAGGGAGTTTGAAGTTCTGGGTTTAGTGATCAAGTTATTTTGAGAAATGGGTTTTAAAATTGAATTATGAGAGTTATAGTTGCTATAAATTATTTTTGCTGACATGGTATGTTTCATGAGTGTTATCTTGTGGGATTATAGAATCCTTTATAGAGACATGGGAGGCTACTACATCCAAAACTATAGAAAACCAGTTGTTGACCTATGGTTTTTTCCAATAGCAGCTACTACAACCAGCAACCATCATCCAAAAAAAATTTAAATGATATGTAATTACATTTGTTCCCATCTTAAATTTCATAACTAGAATCCCCCTTTACACTTTCTATTATGTGTGTGTCTTGTTTTCGGCTCCCCCTCTTCTCCCTTTCTCTCATCTTGTTTGGGGTACCCTTTGATGGTATTTTCTCAATGATTTTAGATATGTTTCATCCTCAAATAACCCCTTTGGACATAATCCTCTATTATTATCTAATATATCTTTATTTTTTTTAGGTATTGATGTTGAATTATACCATATAATGGTGTAGTTGAGTGAATATAATGGGGATTTGACTCTTCCTAGGAATAGGGTGACCTATAGTGCCATCTACACAAGGAATATTTTTATTCTGGTTATGTTATAGTGGATGATCAGTTCAATTTATGTGTTCTCTTTAAAATTAATCTTTATTGACTCTTGATTGATAAATTAATTTTGATACTTTCAATTATTATTGGAATGAGGATGTTATATGGTCCCTCGGGGTATCATTGGATGTGGTCTCGGTGTGGCATTTTTGTTTGATGAAAAACAGGGAATTATACCTTTTTTTAAAATGGTTTAATTAATTATAAATATTTATAATTAAGTTTTTGTGATAATTATTTTTAGATTAAGTTACAGGAACATGGGATGTGGATGGTAGAGCTATGGTGAGTATAAATGAGGTCTGTTATCAAGTCATCAACAAATGTAAAAAATGGAAAGGGGCTTTGAAATGATGTTGGTAGCCCTATGTGCTAGCCTGATGGTTTATATGATTTTTTATGTTGTATGAGGTGTGAAAAATACACCAATAGAGGTGATTATACTTTAGTTAACACAAATATTTAATTAGGATTATTTATTTAATATAAATTAAAATATAAATTTAAGTGAAATCCATTAGAGAACCGAAATAAGTGGCAGGGCCCACATTGGGTCTTGTGAACTGACCTGATGCCTATACCACTGATGGATGAGACTTTGATCTTAAGATTATAATTTACTTTTATACCATTGAGTGGTGTTACTAGACCTTATGAGATATAGTGGCCCTATAATAGGCCTTCTTTGACTCTTTGATGAGGTGTGTTGTGAGTTGAGATGAATGACCCAAGAGGGTGAGGTGAATCCCTTTAGACACCTCCAAGAGAGAGGGTAGGATTACCATAGATACATAGGCCTATCTAGGCCTTAAAGGACCTTTGGTATGCTTTATAAGCAAGGGGATTGTAGTTTTGGTTAGTATTGAGCACAAATTTTCACTTATTAGTGACATAGCCTATGTAGATAACCTTAGGCTGAACTAGGATTAGGTTATGTAAGTGAAAAAACTGAGTGGAACCTTTAAACTGAGATGTACCATGGGATATCCCACAAGACCGGGGTTTATGTGGATTCCCCTATTAGTCCAATTGGTTGTTTTATGTGTTGACACTGTTGGGAGTCATGACATTCCCAAGTTATGGGTTTTGGATTAAGAGAGTAGTTGTGAACCAGGATCCCAAGAGGGATGTCTCAACTTTCATACTACCCCCAGGGATCAAAAGAGTGATTAATTAACTTTTTTAATAACTCAGAGGACCAGAGTGGGTGACCATTTATAGACTAACACTGAGAGAAAGGTTTCATTAAGTAGTGAAGGCCATGGGTTCCACCTTAGAACCTAAACCAACATTTTTAGTTGAAGGGGTTGAGAAGATTATGATAGGAATGGGTTTTTGGCCAACCCTTTTTTTGTTTTGTTTATGATTGACGCTAGATATTCCCCCTGAAACCAAGGAATTAACCATTGTCCCTAAAATTGATGTGATTTCCAAAGATGCCTAGGAATAACCTAATGAGATATATGAGACCTGAGGATGACTAATATGTTTAGGATCTCATCATATTGTATTGTGAGGCTATATTCCTAGTTAGACTAGAATCCAATATTTATAGTTGATGAAATAGTTGATTCTCAGGGGTTTTTCCTATGATCTAGTATAAGATCTTGGTTACATCATGCATATAAGAATTCCATTGATGCCTTTGATTCCTTTAATATATAGTAAGGCCATTAAAAATGTTTGGGAAACCTATGATTTGAATTGTAATACCATTAAACCGTTGAAAATTCCTGGGATTCCTAGGATTCAAGTGGAAGTGTGAGGATCCAGTGGGAATATATCCCTGAGAAAAGATTTTGTATATTCTAAGGATGAAAATTGGATCCGCTTAATAAAAACCTAATATAACCATAGGATTGGGTGGGGGTATGAGGTGTCAGGTGGGCATATATTTTAGATCATAGATTTTGTACATTATAAGGATGACTGTAGGGACCCATCGATTGATGCCTAGGATACCCTTAAGTATCAAGTGGGTACACTGGTTTTACTTCTATAGAGGAGCCATGTGATGTTGTATTCCAATGAGATTTGTTCTTGGAAATAGATAGAGTACTCCATTTGATTTTCCACTTCACCCAGTAATTAGTAATTTTAACACCCCAAGCTTTTATGGTACGTTTCCCTTGGAATAATGCAATAGCGTGTGTTGTACGCAACATCGAGTTCTAACACACACCACAACCGATCAAACTAGCCCTTATGAATAGTAATACCTAATTTTTAAAATTTTAGAAATTTTATCTCTCAAAATGGACTTCATTTTTGGATTCGGAGTATCGAATTTAGCCTAAGGTGAAATTTTGGTACTTTTCGAATAACATTAATATTTTGATGAATAGTGAAAATTACTAATTTTTAATTAAAAACAACTTTTTTAATAAAAATAATTAATAGTGATAAATTATGAATTCGAGTGGTTTTAAATTATATTTAGAATATATATTTACAATTTAAAACAATGTTTTCCATTGGACATAATTTCACAATTAAACCAGACATAAACAAGTACCAATCTTTTGATAGTTATTATATCTTAAAAACACGCTTTTTGTTTTGACAGCGGGAATTAATTTTAAATTAATTTCTACCACTTCTGTGTTTTGAATTTGGAAAAATGGATTCCATATTTTGAATCATTATGTCTAAATTTTGTAGATAGGTAACTTTTATTTTTAGAAATTTTGAATAATTACTTCGGTAAATATTTTATTTACCACGGTTAAAGAGTAAATCCGGTAAATAAGGGTTAACAGAATAATATTATAATAATACTAAATTACCCTAAAACGTGTCCTAACATTATTTTTGGATACATGTCCGACCATGGGAATCTTTGGGTCGATTTGGGGCCCCATGGAGCCACTTGTAGGTGATAGGGACACATTATTTTAATTAAGTTAAAATAAATACAAAAATGACAAAAGCATATATCTTTTAGCAAAACAATTTTTACAAAGGGTTATATATGTTGTATTTTCGACTATAAAAATTAATTAAAAATATAAAAAGATTTCCTACATAATTATATTTTATTTATAATTTCTATACATTAAATAATGTAATTTATTTATGACACAATGATGATGTAGTAAGTACCATAATAGTGAAACATTTAAATAATTGATATTATAAATACCCAAATAAATATAATTTGAGACTTTTAATGAATTGAACTAATTTTCTAGGATAATATGACATATTAGGATTGATATAATTGATTTTTTTCGAAGTAATCATTCTGTTATAATTTTCAAAAAAATCAATTTTCCAAATTGTGTCAAAATTTACATAAAAGAGTTTTTAAAACAAATATTATATTATTAATTGATATTCAATTCATAAAAATCTACGGTTCGGCCAAGAGACTTATATCATGATAGGTGTATCATTAATGGACCACTTGGGGGTCGCCTGGATGTATATAGTAAGTTTATTAACCATATAATATAAAAATACAAAGAGACATTGTAAAAGTGAAACTAATTAACTAAGAGCCAATACTTAAAGATAAGGTTAATATAGTAACCCAAACCTATATAAATCCTATTTATTGAGTGTTTTTAGACCTATCCCCACCTTAAACATTAAATAATCCACTTTGTAGCCATTAGAAACCGAATATGAATTTATTATAAAATAATATTTCTAGCTTTTCCAAAGGTGCCCATCACCCCTCTTATAAAAGGGAACTCCTCCTTCTCATTAATTCACACCTTCAATGACTTTTGGATCGGTAAAACCCTGCCAAAATACTCTCTCAACTTCCCTAAATTCATCATAGAGGCATTCTTATAGTCAGAAATCCAACCTAAGGAGCCCTTTTTATGAAATCAAAAGAAAGAACCCGATGTAGAGGTAATGATTTCACCACCCTTTTTCATGTTCCTTTCTTCTTCCACTTCTTCTTTCTTTGTTATTCCCATTCTAAAATAATGAATCCAGTATCTCCTATATACTGTAGTATTATTATAAATATGGTACAACCATATTCAGTATTATATTCTTCCTTTGAATGACATGTCACCATACGTGCGTACGTACGACTTACCGTCTCCACGTCGTGGTGTAATTGTTATTCAATATATTATTATTTGGATGGGTATAATAATGATTTTTAATTCATGTAAATAATAAATATAACATGATAATGATTCTGTATATATGATATACCATCAAATTACATATTATTTTAATATCAAAATAATGATATTGTCGCTCGTGCGTACGTACGGACTACCGTCTCCACGAACACGATGAGATTCATTCTCCATCGTATCCATTCAAGTATAATTATCGTTTGATGATTTAAAAATAATGTTTAAGGACTTGATATCATTATGGATATGAATAAGATACATCCTATCCATGAAAAACATGGCTTACGTAACAAAACATATCAAAGAAAATGAGTAAGTTAACACCCGAAACGACGATAATACTAAGATATTATTAACAAAGCAATGTTAAAAGATCATATATGATATCATATTAATATATAGGGTTCTTGTATAATTTAATAACAATTATTTAACCATTATACAGGAGGTTAACCTACCTCAACCAAGGATATTTACAAGGTAAGGGTTTATTTCGCAATCTCTTCATTATCGCAGGGTGTTTATACGTAATAATCTACTGGGATTTCTTTATCATCCACATCCATGTTTCTTAAATATTGTATTTGAAAACATTTTTACTAATTAATAGAATATGGGTTAAAGCCATTTATACCCTTTTTGACTTTTATAAGTGGTTTATAAAGGAATACTTCCATCGTTTTCAAAACAAGGTCCTTTTTATCCTTTTCGACAGAATTAAGGTAAGAATGTTTTTTTAACTTATACGGCGGGTGCGGCTATTTTCTGCCGTTATAAAATCGTCGAAGCTTCCCTTACAAGATTATAAGAATATTTTCAAAGAAAATGTTTTATTTTATGAATATATGACTCTTAAATTATTTCAAAATAGAAAGAGATATTTCTCTAAAAAATGTTTTGATTTCATCTATGTCAAAATCCTTTGATGGATTTTACGCTTATTTGAAGTTGATTTATAATGATAAAAACTTCTATATTTTATTGAAGGTTTTGTAATATGTTTGAATGCGGAAGTGTTATTTTTATACCATTCATGGTTTATGGATGAAATATTTACATTTCGTAAGCTAGTTTTAATACGAATGTTTATGTTATGTTTAAACCTTTTCATATGGGAATGCATTGGACTTAATATGTGACGGGTGGAGCCCGCTATAGCTCCTCGATGCATCGGTAGGTCTCATGAGACGAACTAGTGTCCTGGCACAAGGCCTTGACAAAATCTTATTTGTAGTCTTGGCACGAGGCCTTAGCTATGTGGTTATGATAGTCTGGCATTATGCATTCCATCATTATGAAAGTGGTTATTGATATTGCATGTGAATATTCTATTAGTAGAATATCCATGTGAATAAGTAAATGGAATTATTTCATTTTATTTTTTCCATACTATGTTGAAGTTAAAGTTTAAAAGGATTTTGTTTTAGTTATACATTTCGTTAAATGTTTATTCTTATTAATGAAAGTTTCAGCTATATTGTTATCCTTACTGGGCATTTGAGCTCACCCCTTTTCTATGATTTATTTTTCCCAGGATGTGAAGAAGTAATTTATGAATGACCTTCAGGGATAGTATGAGGGGATACGAGTGTGGACTATGGATACTATGTTGTTGTAGTTTTCATTTTTATGATGTAATGTTAGACATTATTAATGTATCTAGTTATTCAAAGGCATCTAAAATAATCTGTCTATCGAGACTTGATCATTCTAGTGATCATGCCAATGTTTTGTAATAATGCACCGACTCTGGGTAACTGGGGTCGGAGCATTACGGTTGGTATCAGAGGAAGTTTAGTACGAAACTTGGAAGCTAGATTTAGATAAACTCTGATTAGAGCAAATAGACCTAAGATGGACTTTGAGCATTAGTATAGAAGAACTTCCTAGAATTTTGGTATTGTAGATATTTTGTGAGTTTTCCGAGCAATACATCCCTGTCTGGATACGAGCAGGTAGAGGCCACTCTGGAACAGATGTACGTAGGGGTAAAACCCGAAAACACCACTTTGATCTTGACTCAAACGAGAATTGGTGCCCGACAACAGGCCTTGTTGCACGTCTGGTTACGACACTCCCGAGGGATATTCTTAGGATAACTCTCATTTTCATTAAAAATAATTATGAAGGGTTTATGAGTATATAATTCCTCAAAGAAAAACATTTTTATGATTATGGATTATATCCATAAATAGTTCAATTTATGTTAAGTGTTTTATTAGTATGAAATTTTGTATTTTGATTCATAAACTGATCTAGTTTATGCCATTGTTTAGAAATGGCGCCTAGTGGAAGAAATAGAAACCGTATCAATGAACGCACTATATGTAGGGATTTACCTCATACTCAAGATAATTATAGTGGAGTTGGTGATACAACTGGTGCCGATTAGCTAATCACCATACTGGGACAACTCACTCATGTTATGAATAGTAACCTTACCCGTATGGAGCACCCTGATCCACAATGTGGAGGATTAATGTTAGATTGCTTCATGAGGAAAAAACCACCAAAGTTCTATGGGAGTAAAAATCCATTGGTAGTTGAGAAATGGATAAGTTCCCTAGAGAAAATATTTCAGGCTTTGGGAAGTAGTGAAAGGGAAAAAGTTATCATGGAAGTTTACCGCCTCACTGGAGATTCTGATCAATGGTGGTAATTTATTCAAAACATGAAGGAAGATGATGATGTATAAAATATGGAATGGAGGGAGTTCAAAGATCTATTTTTAGAAAAATACTTTCCTCGTGACCATCAAGCAGATATGGAAAGACAATTTCTGAGTCTGAGACAAAAGGAGGATGAGAATGTCGCAAAGTATGGGGCTAACATTACAAGGTTAGCAAGGTATGCTGGAGATTATATATGTAACCCAAGAAGTAAGATTGATCATTTCTTTGATGGGTTAAAACCATTTCTTCGTCGAGCATTAGTCTCACAATCCTTCTCATCATATGAAGACATTGTCTCGTGTGCTATCAAAACAGAAAAGGAATTCTCTAAGTCTAATGACTTTAAAGCAAAGCAAGAGAAGAAGAGATCTGCTACTCAGTCTAGGAATGAAAATAAGGGGAAGAAGGGAAAGGTTTAATATTAATCCTGGGGTAAATGTGGGAAGAAACATCCTGGTACTTGCTTGAAGGGAATGGGTGTCTATTACAAGTGTGGTGAAAAAGGCCACCAAGCTCGTGATTGCAAAGGGAAGAAGGAAACTACCAATGTTTAGTGCTAAAATTGCAGGGAGATAAGACATTATGAAAATGTATTTCCTAAGAGTTAGGGGAACTTACCTCAGAAAAGACCAAGGGATCAAGTCCAAGCTTATGCTATCACTACTGCTGAGGTAGAATCTCCGAAAGACATGGTGACAGGTAATTTAATGGTTTCCTCAAGTTTAGAAACTGCATTATTTGATTCTGGATCATCTCATTGTTTCATATATTCCCAGTTTGCTAAGAAAATTAGATATTTACAATTTGATTTAACAAGGGTGTTGTCAGTTAAAACTCCCAAGGGAAGTATCATTGCAACAAATTTTTGTGAATCAGTCCCCATTAGAGCACATAAATGTTCTTTATCCGCTGATCTCATCGTCATACATATGATTGAGTTTGATATAATCCTCGGAATGGATTGGCTTTTGGACCGTGATGCGAAGATTTATTGTAAGAATAAGGAGGTTACGATTTTTGATGATGATGATAAGGAACACCTTATCTTTAGAGCAGAATCATCACCACCTAATTCTTATCTAGATCCACCCCCAGTAGCTCAACTAAATTCAATTATTGGGGAGGAAGAGGATGAAATTACAGTGGGTGAGGAAAGGAATGTTCAAATAGAGGATGTACCTATTGTGAATGAATATGTAGATGTGTTTCTGGAATATTTACCTGGACATCCTCCAGAATGAGAAGTTGAATTTTCCATTGATTTAATTCCTGGATCAAGGCCTATATCAAAGACCCCTTATAGAATGTCCAATGTAGAATTAGTTGAACTAAATAAAAAACTAGAGGAACTGAGTAAAAATGGATTTATTCACCATAGTGTTTCTCCATGGGGAGCCCCTGTTCTTTTTGTTAAAAAGAATGATGGATCTATGAGGTTATGTATCGACTACAGGGAGATCAATTCTATAACAATAAAGAACAAGTATCCCCTACCTCGAATTGATGATTTATTTGACCAACTGCATGGAGCTCAATATTTTTCAAAGATTGACCTTCGATCTGGATACCATCAGTTGTGTGTGAATAAGGAATACATTCCGATGATAGCATTTCAAACCATGTACGGGCATTACGAGTTTACAGTTATGCCTTTTGGATTGACTAATGCACCCTCTATATTCATAGATCTGATGAATAGTGTTTTTAAGGAGTATCTCGATGAATTTTTGGTGGTATTTATTGATCATATCATGGAATACTCCAAAATCTACGAGGATCATAAAAATCACTTGTGCATTATCCTGAAGACTCTGAGAAGACATGAATTGTATGGGAATTTTAGCAAGTTTGAATTGTGGCTTCATGAGATTTCTTTTCTTGACCATATTGTCCCCAAAGATGGAATCTTTATTGATCCTTCTAAGACCAAGGCAATCCAAGAATGTCCAGCATCGATGAGTATAACTGAGGTACGTAGTTTTATTGGTTTAGCAGGTTATTATCGACATTTCGTCCATAATTTTGCCCGGTTGGCTAACCCATTAACAAAGCTCACACGTAAAGGGGTTAAATTTGTTTGAAAAAAAGAGTGTGAAGAATGTTTCGAAGAACTAAATAGAAGATTAGTGAATGCTCCTATATTGACTCTACTATTGGGGAAATATGGGTTCGTTATTTATAGTGATGCATCGATGAAAGGACTTGGTTGTGTCCTTATGCAGGATGATAGGGTTATTGCCTATGCGTCACGATAGTTGAAAATTCATGAACAAAACTATCCTACTCATGATCTCGAGTTAGCAGCTATGATCTTTGCTTTGAAGATATGGAGGCACTACCTCTATGGTGAAAAATGTGAGATTTATACGGATCACAAGAGTTTGAAGTATATTTTCTCACAAAAAGGACTCAACATGAGGCAAAGGTGATGGATTTAATTACTCAAGGATTATGATTGCACGATACACTACCACCTAGGGAAGGAAAACAAGGTGGCATATGCTTTGATCAGAAAATATCATGGAGTTTCGAACAATATGAGAATTTAAAGGGACCTAATTTTCATGGATCTAGTGAAGATGGACATGAGAATAACCAGAAAAGGTGAAACATCAATGCTTTTTCAAACGGTTTCCAAACCATATTTACTAGAAAGGATTAAGAGTTCTTAGACGGATGATGAAGAATTTCAAAAGAAGATTAAATCTGTGAATGATGGGATATTGAGAGACTTTGTGTATGAATATGGAATTTTGAAATTTGGGAAGAGACTTTGTGTTCCCGATATACCTGATCTAAAAAGGGAATTGCTGGATAACGCTCATAGTTCCAATTTTTCTGTACACCCTGGGAGCACCAAAATGTATAGATATTTGAAGGAACATTTTTTGAGGGACAACATGAAGAGGGAGATTGCTGATTTTGTGTCAAGATGTATGGTTTTTCAATAAGTGAAATTTGGAAGGCAACTGCCTGGTGGAGTATTGCAACCTCTTCCCATACCTGAGTGGAAATGGGATAATATCACGATGGACTTTGTCATGGGACTACCAAAGAATCCTAGAAGGAACGATGCAATATGGGTTATTGTTGATCGTCTTACCAATTCAGCACATTTTATTACTATAAGAGAAGATATACAACTGGAACGTCTATCAAGACTATATATTGATGAAGTTGTGAGACTTCATGGAGTAACCCTATCGATTGTTTCTGATCGTGATTCCTGTTTTACTTCAAGATTATAGAAAAGTATTCAGAAAGCCTTGGATACTGATCATCATTTGAGCACTGCCTACCACCCTCAAAAATATGGACAATCAGAATGAACTATTCAAACCTTGGAAGACATGTTGAGATCCTGCTCACTTGACTTTCAGGGTCTGTGGGATCAATATTTACCTATGGTAGAATTTTCCTATAACAATAGCTTCCATTCGAGTATTTAGATGGAACAATATGAAGCGTTATATGGAAAGAGATGTCGCACACTAACCTATTGGGATGATGTTGGTGAAAGAAAACTTGTAGGCCCAAAACTGGTGGTGCAAACGATGGAAAAGGTGAAGGTAATCCAAAACCATATCAAAGCAGCTCAAAGTAGGTAGAAGAGCTATGCCGATAATCGAAGGAAGGATTTGGAATTTCAAGTCGGTGATCATTTTTTCTGGAAGGTATCTCCATGGAAGGGAGTCATATGTTTTGGTAAGAAAGGTAAATTGAGTCCTAGGTACATCAGACCTTTCGAAATTCTAGAACGAATTGGGGTTGTAGCTTACCGATTGGCAATGCCACCAAGTCTCTCCAAAGTTCACGATGTGTTCCAGGTATCTCTATTGAGGAAATACATGCCTGACCCATCACAGGTACTCACCTATGAGGAATTAGAATTGGAACCTGATCTGTCTTATTGCGAAGAGCTCGTCAAGATTCTTGATATGAGAAAACATGTACTGAGAAACCAGACGACTCGTCTGGTAAAAATCTTGTGGAGAAACCATAAGATGGAAGAGGCAACGTGGGAACCCGAGGAACTTATGATGAAGAACCACCCGAGTCTTTTCATGCAGTAGTATTCTAGAAATTTCGAGGATGAAATTATTTGAAGGAGGTGAGAATGTAACACCACAAGATTCTACAGTACGTTTCCCTTTAAATAATGTCATAGCGTGTGTTGTATGCAACATCGAGTTCTAACACACACCACAACCGATCAAACTAGCCGTTATTAATAGTAATACCTACTTTTTAAAATTTTAAAAATTTTATCTCCCAAAATGGACTTCATTTTTGGATTTGTATTATCCAATTTAGCCTATGGTGAAATTTTGGTACTTTTCGGATAACTTTAATGTTTTGATGAATAGTGAAAATTACAAAATTTTAATTTAAAACAACTTTTTTAATCAAAATAATTAATAGTGATAAATTATGAACTTGAGTGATTTTAAAGTATATTTAAAATATATTTTTACCATTTAATACAATGTTGGTCATTGGACATAATTTCACAATTAAACCGGACATAAACAAGTACTAATCTTTTGATAGTTATTATATCTTAAAAACACGATTTTTGTTTTGACAACGGGTATTAATTTTTAATTAATTTCTGAAACTTCTGTGTTTTGAATTTGGATAAATGGATTCTATATTTGGAATCCGTATTTCTAAATTGTGTAAATAGGTAACTTTTATTTTTAGACATTTTGAATAATTACTTCGGTAAATATTTTATTTACCCCGGTTAAAGGGTAAATCTCGTAAATAAGGGTTAATAATAATATTATAATAATACTAAATTACCATAAAACGTGTCCTAACATTATGGGTGGATACATGTTCGACCAGGGGCATCCATGGGTTGATTTTGGGACCCCATGGTGCCACTTGTAGGTGATAGGGACACATTATTTTAATTAAGTTAAAATAAATACAAAAATGACAAAAGCATATATCTTTTAGAAAACCAATTTTTAAAATGGGTTATTAATTTTGGATTTTTGACTATAAATATTAATTATAAAGATAAAAATATTTCCTACATAATGATATTTTATTTATATTTTTTAGACATTAAATAATGTAATTTAGTTATGACACAATGATGATGCAGTAAGTACCATAACAGTGAACAATTAAAATAATTGATATTATAAATACCCAAATAAATTAAATTGAGACTTTTAATGAATTAAACTAATTTTATAGGACAATAGGACATATTAGTATTGATTTAAGTCACTTTTTTTTGAAGTAATCATTATGTTATGATTTTCCCAAAAATCAATGTTCCAAATAGTGTCAAAATTGACAGAAAAGAGTTTTCAAAACAAATATTATATTATTAATTGATATTAAATTCCTAAAAATCTAAGGATCAGACAAGAGACTTATATATTGATATGTGTATAATTAATGGACCACTCTGGGGTCTCTTGGATGTATATAGTATGTTTATTAACTATATAATATAAAAATACAAAGAGACATTGTAAAAGTGAAACTAATTAACTAAGAGTTAATACTTAAAGATATGGTTAATATAGTAACCCAAACCTATCTATATCCTATTGGTTAAGTTTTTTTCGACCTATATCCAACATAACCTTTAAATAATCCACTTCAGATCCATTAGAAACTGAATATGAATCTATTATAAAATAATATTTCTAGCTTTTCCAAAGGTGCCCCTCGCCCCTCTTATAAAATGGCACTCCTCCTTCTCATTAATTCACACCTTCAAAGACTTTTAGATCAGCCAAAACCTGATAAAATACTCTCTCAACTTCCCTCACTTCATCCTAGAGGCATTCCTTTAGTCATAAATCCATCCTATGGAGCCCTTTTGATCAAATCAAAAGGAAGAACCCGAAGAGTAGGTAATGATTTCACCACCCTTTTTCAAGTTCCTTTCTTCTTCCACTTCTTCTTAATTTGTTATTCCCATTCTAAAATAATGAATCCAGTATCTCCTATATACTGTAATATTATTATAAATACGGTACAACTATATTCAGTATTATATCCATCCTTTGAATGACATATCACCATACGTGCGTACGTACGGCTTACCGTCTCCACGTCGTTGTGTAATTGTTATTCAATAAATTATTATTTGGATAGGTAAAATAATGATTTCTAATTCATGTAAATAATAAATATAACATGATAATGATTTTGTATATATGATATACCATCCAATTACATATTATTTTAATATCAAAAGAATGATATTGTCGCTCGTGCGTACATACGGACTACGGTCTCCACGAACGCGATGAGATTCATTCTCCATCATATCAATTCAAGTATAATTATCATTTGATGATTTAAAATTAATTTTTAAGGACTTGATATCATTATGGATATGAATAAGATACATCCTATCCATGAAAAACATGGCTTATGTAACAAAACATATCATAGAAGATGAGTAAGTTAACACCCGAAACGACGATAATACTAAGATATTATTAACAAAGAAATGTTAAAAGATCATATATGATATCATATTAATATATATGATTATTTTATAATTTAATAACAATTATTTAACCATTATACAGGAGTTTAACCTACCTCAACCAAGGAAAAGTACAAGGTAAGGGTTTATTTCGCAATCTATTCATTATCAGAGGTTGTTTATACGTAATAATCTACTGGGATTTCTTTATCATCTACATCCATGTTTCAAAAAAATGTATTTAAAAACATTTTTACTAATTACTAGAATATGGGTTAAAGTAATTTATACCCTTTTTGACTTGTATAAGTGGTTTATAAAGGAATATTTCCATCGTTTTCCAAACAAGGTCCTTTTTAACATTTTCTACAGAATTAAGGTAAGAATGTTTTTTTAACTTATACGGCGGGTGTGGCTATTTTCTGCCGTTATAAAATTGTCAAAGCATCCCTTACAAGATTATAAAAATATTTTAAAATAAAATGTTTTATTTTATAAATATATGACTCTGAAATGATTTCAAAATAGAAAGAGATATTTCTCTAAAAAAAGGTTTGATTTCATCTTTGTCAACATCCTTTGATGGATTTTATGCTTATTAGATGTTGATTTATTATGATACAAAACTTATATATTTTATTAAAGGTTTTGTGATATGTTTTACTATGGATTCAGTATTTTTATACCATTCATGGTTTATGGATTAAGTATTTACATTTCGTATGCTATTTTTAATACGAATGTTTATGTTATGTTTAAACCTTTTCATATGGGAATGCATTGGACTTAATATGTGACGGGTGGAGCCCGCTATAGCTCCTCGATGCATCAGTAGGTCTCATGAGACAAACTAGTGTCTTGGTACAAGGCCTTGATAAAAACTTATTTGTAGTCTTGGCACGAGGCCTTGGATATGTGGTTATGATAGTCTGGCATTATGCAATCCATCATTATGAAAGTGGTTATTGATATTGCATGTGATTATTTGATTAGTAGAATATCCATGTGAATAAGTAAATGAAATTATTTCATTTTACTTTTTCCATAATATGTTGAAGTTCAAGTTTAAAAGTCTTTTGTTTTAGTTATACATTGCCTTAATTGTTTATTCTTATTTATGAAAGTTTCCGCTATATTTTTATCCTTACTGGGCATTTGAGCTCACCCCTTTTCTGTGTTTTATTTTTCCCAGGATGTGAAGAAGTAATTTATGAATGACCTGCATGGATAGTATGAGGGGAAAAGAGTGTGGACTATGGAGACTATGTTGTTGTAGTTTTCATTTTTATGATGTAATGTTAAACTTTATTAATGTATCTATTTATTCCAAGGCTACTAAACTAATCGGTCTTTTGAGACTTGATATTTCTTGTGATCATGCCAATGTTATTTAATAATGCATTGAATCTGGGTAACTGGGGTCAGGGCGTTACAGTAATTTCTAGAAATATATGATTTTCTAGGTCATCCCCCTCCTAAAATTCAAATGGAATTCTAACATTGAGAATTGAAAGGAATTATCATGGGGTTCAAATTGAGGGATTGAGGATGGGGGTTTCCAATAAAACCCCACTAACCATTACTCATAAGTGGATGTCAGGGAAAGGGATCATCATAGTGTGGACATAAGTCCTCTGAGGTGATTCTTATGCTTAGAGACATTCTTGAACTAGCCAAAGTAGGCATGGTCGATCAGGATCATGATTCTAAGGACCAATGATGGTTACTAGGATTATCCTAGGGTTTATGTGTACACCATTTGGGGATGGTGATATTATAGTTTTAACAGTCGGCGTGATGTTCTCAGAGAGATATCAACATTGTCTTTAGTGGTTATTGATATTATTGGTTTATTTGTATATATTTTTTGGAAATTGTTTTATTTAATTCATATGATCATGTCACATAAACATATCACATCATATACCTATTAGTATAGAAATTTGTTGGTAATTCTATACTAATTTATATACTCAAAACCTGATCAGTACACCATATCAAATAGTTATTTGATAAGCTCTCACTTGGTTACAAGTAGAGTTTGTATGAGGCAAATTATTTTTTGTTTGAGCTCAAAAATTTGAGTGGGATCTGAAGATCTAAGGTGAGACTTGGAACTAGAGGAATGAACTATTAATTCACTTTTTTTTCTTTATTTACCTTTTATATGTGATCACCACAATCGGCGACCAGTCTTGAACTCCACTATGTTTTTCCAGTCCTTCATTCATATATATTCATTTATTATTTAGTGATATGTTTATTATTTCTGTATACTCTTATTTGACTATTTATACGATATTGGTTGATTTATCTATGATTTTTAACATTGATACTAGTGGAATATTTTCCTCAGAGCACCACCTTAGCTCCCGGTAAAATTATAAGACCTTTTTCATAAGAGGAGGTTCATCCAAGTTCACATTATTTTCTGGGTCGCCTACTGTTTGGAGTGATTCAGGCTAGGGAATGAAAATATCTAGGGTTAATAATACACTAGGGATGGCCATTAGAGATGCTGAAATCTGTACTATAAAGGGGGCCACCTTGATCACCATTTCTATTTATAACATGTAGGGAGTCATAAGATCCTTATTGTGATGGTACTAAGAGATATTCTAGGGAAAAAAGGATCCCAGTGTTTATTAGGGTAGGAATATGTTCCCACTTTCAGATTATATAATTCCCATGATGAGACCTACTTGATATCTATGATTATCTAACTCTAAATATTGATCAATATTTGAGTTCTATAATATGGGAAACGACCTTAATTTATTAAAAGCTTCTTCGGAGACCCCATAACTATCGTATGAATATGCTAATTCATCTTTTGGGAAAACCTAAAAATCTGTCGCATGCATTTTATAAGGTTGAAGGAGTGGGATTATGATACCAATTTGATTATTTATTCATTATCAGAACATATAGATGGGATTTATTGTTGAGTATGGGAATGTAAAACCACTCTTCAATATGTTCCATTAGAATATTCATACGGTGATGATACATATGGGAAGGAATATATTGTCGACTTTATATTATTTCTAGTGAGTTATTTCAACCCCCCCTTTTGAGAAACAAATTTGATCATGGTCTAGAGTGAATACCGAGATATTATAATGATATATGGTTACATTAGAATGGATATGAGCCTGTTATTAAGTAATTTACAATGTATTATGGTGAGAAACATTGGTATTGGAAAGGATATGATCCTTCCCTAAAGTGACTATTAGGATATATCAGAGAACTCTAGTCAAGAATGGGAATGTTGGTCTGATTATTTTCTAAATTACTCATTAGGATATCTGAATGATCCTTTGTAATAGTAATGAGAATGTGGGATGGGACCTAAGTGGCTATGAGGATAAGCCACATAGTTTAATCAATATTTATGGGATCTTGAATATGTTCTTGATTTTATGAAATTACCCACGTATTTTAGTGACTTATTATGGTATTTGTAGGGATATGATCCTTTAGTTGAGATATTTTCCAAGAATGATGGTTATATACTATGGTATTGGTATGGATATGGGATATATCTTGAGCTATTTCAAGAGTATTATAGAAATATCTTAAGGTATTATAAGGGATGTGAGCCTACTCATGATAGATTTTTGGAGTAGTTTAGTGAGATCATAGGGTATTGGTAGGGACACAAGATTACTCTATTGAAATTTTTGAGGAATATCAAAGATATAATGTAGTCTTAGTAAGGATATGAGACATATGTGAAGTGACTGTTGAGACATGTTGGGAAAATCTAGTTGGAGAGGGAATATAGGCAATCCTTTATTCTTTATTCCTCATTGAGATGTTCTGATGATCCTCCAGAATTAGATTAATAATATGGGCTCACTCTTGGGTTCCTATGGGGATATGTTGATGAGATTTTTAGTATTGGTGAGAAAAATAAAAAGGTTACATCCCCAAGATGCTATCAAAATATTCTGATGCTTTCCTTTTCTCACTACCTAAATTTTTTCATGGACTAGAGCGATGTGAGTAGGTATATAATTCCACTCTTCTATTTCCATTAGGATTTGTTGATGGGATTATTTAGTAAGAAATATTTTATAAGACCACTAAATCTCCTCAATTGGATACATTACCTAATGAAAAATATTATTAGAACCCTAGTTTAAGTGACCAAGGTTGATTTCTCTTAGGTGGTCATATAAATAAGTTCTGGAGGCACTATGGTTATGAATAGTTAGTAGTGTTGATGCCTGATAATACGAGCCACCCTGGGAAGTTCATTAACAATATCAGGGATGATGAAGAAATCCTCATCCACCTATCTTATAAAAGTGAGATTAAAATTTCTCTACTATGTCCCAAAGTGATTGGATGTGGTGGTAGAGGAAATATTTTACTCTATAGTTTTTCGTTGTTCAGATCATTGGTAGGGATTTACCTCCTAAAGGATTTCATGATATTCCTACAATGTTGGGATATATTCCTTTATATAGTACTCCCATATCATATTATTTTTCACCTAACACTAGAGGCTCTAGGATGGAGAGAATATCCTCCTTGGTGGAAAATCCAGGGCTCTCATTACTATATAGTTCTATGTCCGGAACCTTAGTTGGGAGGTAGTAAAAAAAATTTGTATCTCACTTGAAAACAATAATTTGTACTAATAGATTGACATGAGATGAGGTTCCTCAAGATTCTACCATTTTAATTAAAATATACCCTATGGGATTTAATAAAACTTTTGAAAAACATGGGATTCATGAATTTCCTAAAAGGATCAATAATAAAAATTGACAAACCCAACAATGCAATATCACAATTGAATACGGTCGACTAATTACTTCCATGAGTAAAATATTCAATTTGGGTTCACCATTATGTTTCTGACATGCAATGGCACATTGAAAATGTTGTGCGAAAAATAATTTATGGAACCTGATATCTTGGATCCAAATATGGTATCCATTTATCAATATTCCATCAATTAAGTGGGAGAAATAAAATTTAATATAAATACATAAAATTCAACAAAAAATAGTTTTCAAATTAAAAAAAATGTTTTTAACCATAAAAATTTACTTATATCAAAATAATGAATATTATAGATCCAAATAGAATCGATTAAATTATTCAATAAAAAATGGATCACATGTAACATTAAGACTAAATAATAAATATATTGTTTATTTATATTACTTGATATAATAAAAAGAAATGAGAGTACATGAAAAATTGATATTTTCTCACTATTTACAGAAAAATCAATTAGATTAGAAAAATCCCAAAATTTGACCTTATGTTCATTTTTGTATGATAATGTAAAAAATAAAGTCAATTTTATAAAATAAAATATTTAAAAGTTTCAAAATTAATTATAAATTCCATGCAAAAAATGAAATAATATATATTTTTATTGAAAATGAATTTTTGAAGAATAAAATGACTTCACTAAAAAACAATGTTATTTTTTTTTCCAAATAATGAATAAATAATTTTATATTGAGTGATACCATTATAATTTCTTTTGATAATGTTTTTAGTTATATTCATAACCTACAATTCAACATCTTGGTTATAAAAATATTTTTTATTATATCACAATTGTCATAAAGATCAGCGTTGCATGTTACAGAAGCTGTTGATCATATTATTATTTAAATTTTTTTGTGATGTTCTAGTTTAAGAAATGTTAATATATTACCAAATCGAGAAAAATTATGAATACTTTTTTTATAATAACTTTCCAAACCAACTAAACTATGTACATCAGTTATGTTGGTTTGTGTAGGCCATTATTTGAATACCTTTTTCTTTGCAAGACAAACTAATATTCCATCATTAGAGAAAATTTGGATAGGAAAATAATCTTTCTGAATCAAAACATTATGCTTTATAAATTTCCCATTTAACAATTTTCATTTAAGAGTCTCAAGAATGATCTAAAATGTATTCTCATGGTCCTCATATATTTTTGAATATACCATGATATCATCAATAAATTAAAAAATTCAGGATATTTCTTGAACACTATCTTCATTAGATCCATAAAAATAGAGGGTAGATTTGTCAATCTAAAATACATTAATTTAATTTCAAAATTTTCACACCTCATACAAAATACCATCTTTAAAATATCTTATTTCTTTACTCACAATTTATGATACCAAAAATGAAGGTCAATTGTTGAAAAATATTGAGCGTCGTGGAGTTGATTGAATAAGTCATGTATGTGAGGTAGAGGATACTTGTTATTTATAATTATAGCATTGATTTACTTATAACCAATTCACAACGTCATAGATCCATTTTTTTCATTACAAAAATAGTAAGTGACCTCCAAGGTAAAATAATCAGGCATATAAATCCCTTATCAAACAACTCCTCTATTTGTTGGATTATGTACGATCCCATATTTTTTCATGTATGTTTCTCTCTAAGTTTTTAATTTGAGATAGTGTCCAGGTCTTGTTTGAAGATGGAGGGACTTGTTACAGAAAATGACTAAACATTTGGGGCTGTATTCTTGTTTGAATCATGGAGTCTAGGTATAAATGTGACTATGTGTTAAATAGGTTCTTGGTAAGTTGAGAAGTTCTAAAGGAGGATTAGAGAGTAAAATGGAAAACGAGATGAAAAATCAACCTCAGAGCATATAAACATTTTTGAAATGGATTACACATCATGTAATTGTTTGAGGGTTTTAATAAAAAATCAAAGGTAATGGGTTTTTCATAGAATGGAAGTCAAAACATTAACATGACATGAAACCTGAATAAACGCCATATAAATGACCAACCAGGTGTTTTAAAAATGCTTTTAGGATAAAATGTTTTCTACTTCACTATAGCGTCTCCCAACTCGACCCTAGGGAATCCTCCAAAAAAATTTATGGTGTGAAATTCATCTCGAGATGTCCTATTTGTGTGAGAAATCCCAGGTTGGACCTTTTTATTGAGTTTCTTTCTTATATAACCCATTGGGGTGAAATATTTTGGCCAATTTTTTTTGGTTTTGATCTAAACAATTTTTGATATAGGAAACTCTTTAAAATCATTTGGACATTTATCCTCATAGTAATTGGCCATTGAAAGTGTTGTTGGATTATTGATTAATGGTAGGTGGTCTAAATATCAACCATACAGTTTGATCATAGTCATGTACATGAAATATCGTGATTGTTCCAATGAAGTGTGCACCCAAATTAAATAAATAAAAAATGGTATAATTTTTTGAATTCCCTTGTTCTCAATTGGATTCTGACATAGCTTATTATTGCCCATTATGTGATCAAACCTTTGAATATAATTGAATTGATTAATTTCTTAATGTATGTTTAGCATGACATGTGACATAGGGTGATTTCTTGATATAGAATCCCAATATTGTGGCTTAATTCTCATTGATATAGTTGTTATAGAATTTTGAATTGAATTGAAAAGTGTAATATGAATGAATAATTTTAATAATTATAATTAACCATTGAGATATGTGATGTTATATTTTGATATCCATGATGTATAATAGGAATTGTATTCTTTGTTGAGATGAAAATATAATAGGATATGCCTCGACACTTGCACATGTATATGTTATAATGATGATAGTGATAAGTCTAGATTCAGACCAATATTGTAATGCTTATAGGTATTTGGAATGAAAATGAAGTAATGCTTATAGGGATTTGAACTGGATTTTTTTTGTGACAATTCCATGGTTATATGGTGGTTGGAATGGTTGTAAGACATACTCAGATATATTATGGCATGGAATTGAAGTAGGTTATTTACCTTGTATATATGGTTGTGTTTGGCATGGTTGTAAGAAATGATTTGAGATATTTTGAAATAGAGCCGAAGTAGGTTGTTGTATTTATTTAATTTACAAATTAATTAATACACCTATTTATCACTTCATTTCCTACAATTCTAATCAGACAAGGTTTTTTTAGACGTGGTGGTGTCGAGCTACTCAGTTTTGCACACACACAATTGAAGCCACTTTTTGGCACCCGAGAAGACTTCATGGATGTAGGTTTGGAAAAGGGAATATGACCTTACTGTTTATTTCTTGTTTGTTATTGGGATGGAGTTTGGATGTGGGTTCAACAAGGGGCCCAAAACCTAAGATGTTGAGTTTTTTTATTTGATTCCTCTAGTATTTTTATTGTATTTTTCTTTCTTTAAATTTAGTTAAATTATACAATGTCATTACATTTTCCTTGTTATTTATTGGATTATTCAGTTGGCCTTTATTACCGTCTTACACATTATTTAGCTCTAATTATTTTCATTCTATTATGAGTGGTTTCTTCTTCTTTGAGACTTAATACCAAGGGGTATGGTCTCCCTACTATACAATCCACACCCTTTATATTATTCAATAGCCTCTGTCATTAGGGGAGGTGCGCTTGTGGTCCCGTTACCCACCAATTCTATCCATGTGAGAGAGTTCCAGATTGGGGGACGTTACAAAGTGGAATCAGAGAAAAAGGATCTCTTATCATTTTGTTTACTATTTTGGAATGATAAAAATGATATTAGGATGTGTCGAGACATGAAAAAGAGCTTGTTCATTGTATTAGATAACCCATTTATGAGGTAAAATATAAGGACCCACCCTTAAAACATTACTTAATCTTGAATTAAATGAATAGTTCACATTGAGGATCTTTTCAGGTTTAGAGTTTTAGAGAATTAGGCCATAACTAATACTTCTCAAAAGTTACAAAGTAGAAACTTCTACCCAGTTTCCATTTTTTTCATAAAATTTAAACTCTTGATAAAAAAATGTAATTTCCAGTTCCATGTTTTAGACAACATGACATTCCTTGATCCCATCCTTGACCCTATTCCACTTTATGTCCTGTGAAAAATATTTCAAAAACTTGGGATGAGCATAAAAAGCTCATTAAGGAATTCACAAAGAAGAAAACTATTAGCTTTTCAAAACAACAAGTAAACCATGAATAATTTAACATAAGTAATAATTTTCACCTTTATGAAGTATTAAATACTCTTCACAGAATAAAAGATCACTACTTACCCATTTGTAACCAAAAGATTACCCATATAAAGAACACATAACATATAAGGGAAACTTGGGACATGAACATACTTAAATGGAATAACTATATGGTCTACATCCATACATATCACTAAAGGGAATAGCCATACGGCCGACTTCCATACCCAATGCATTGGAGGTTATAACATAACCACCCATACTGGTATTCATGGCACCACACGCCATTTGGTTTATCACATGACCACACGTCAAATGTCCAAGTACAATTGTAAAATCATAATACATAAAACAAATAAAAAGGAAAGAACAAATTTCCACATTTCAATCACAATATATCACTTAAATATATTAACATAAAAAATATATTATCAAAACACTTTCCAATACAAAAATAAATAATAGAGTATATGGTATTTATTTTCTTTTAAAAACATTACGGCTTGTTGAAGAAGCTAAAGATCAAATAATACTCGCGGCGACGGAAAGTTCGTTGTCACCGCATACGTTAAAAGAAAAATTCCGTTTTTTATCTTAGTAAAATTCTTCACATAAAAAGTTTCCCTTTGAATGAAATGAAAATTAAAAGGTTTTTATACAGCGTATAAAATAAATTCTTGTATTAAAACAAAATATGCCTCAATGAATGGAGATTGAGACAAAGTCCCTTACCTCGTGTCCGACTTGAATCGATCGTTCTTTAATCTCATGAATAATAAACTAAAGTTAATTTAAACATTATTAAGAACATTTTTCCAGTTTATTATTCCTTTTATATCACTTATTTCCATGTTATAAACATTATGTAATCATTTAAATTAATAACGTTCGTTTTGTCGATATTTGGTACTTGAGTCAAAAATGGACTTCTTATAATTACTTGTTGTTCATGTGGTCAAAGGATCATTATATCTAGAATGATATTAATGATTTGGATATCATATATATCATATATATCTAGAATATACATGTATTTATAACAGTATATAACATTTAGAGGTAAGAAATTAAATGAATCGTTCATAGAGACGGTAAGCCGTACGTACGCATGAACGCTACTTCCATTTATATTTCATATTTAATGGAATTAAAACATAATGATACATAGTGGTATTATAATTCCAGTATATTATCATATATAATATCATTAACTCCATCCTTTATACGTTCCACATTTGGAATTAACGAGTCATATCACATTGAGGGGGCGATAGTCTGCACTTCCTCTAATGAGATTATCATGTTTACCCATAATGGAAACCATAAGGGTATGATATAAAAGAAAAATACAGAAGCATAAAGTAAACATAAACATAATATATATCATATATGAAAATAGTTTTCTATTAATGGCCACCATGAAATGTGTTAAAAGAAGATTGAACAATCATTGTTTTATGAGGCAGTAATTCGCCACCCACAGAAACAGTATGTTCGTTAACCATTAGACGGAGGTGTGTGTCTGTTTAAATAAAATACTACTCATAACAACATCCTAGTATGTTGATTATACTTGTTTCGTTATGTAATCAAAGAATAATAATTCTATGGGGAGTGAATATGGAAAAATAAAATAAAGAAACTAGAGAGAAGACATTACCTCTAAATCGGGTAACTCTTTTTGATTTGAGCCAAATGCTTCCTTGGGAAGACTTATTCCCAAAGTGAAGCTTCTAGGAGTAAGATAGGGATTTTGAGAGATAATATGAGCATAGGTTGGAAGATCCAACAGCTTGAGAGGTGTGGTTATGCGGGTAGAGGTGTGGGACTTTTATAAGAGGGAGGATGGGCACTCTTGGTAGGTCATGAAATGTTAATTTATTATGAAATGTTTTTTTTTCAGATTTTAAAGTTCCCACAATAAAATATTTATAGGATAAGGTGATAAGGGTTCTAAATTCACCCATCCAATAGGTTTTCGACAAGTTTAAGTCTTAGATTTTACCTTATCTTATCATTTTATTTAAATCATTCATTAATGATGTAATCACTTCATCATCATGGTGTCATAAATAAATAAATTTATTTAATGTATAAAAATTATAAAAAACACCATGATGTATGAAATATTTTAATATTTCCAATTACTATTTATAGTCTAAGACATAAATCATGTAAACAAAATTAAAATTGTTTTACTTAGGTGATACATACTTTGGTTATATTTCTCTTTCTTTAAAAAAATATGTTAAAAGGTCACTATCACACTAAAGTGATTTCATGGGGTCCCAAGTTTGGAAAAAGGAATCCAATTGTTGTAAATGACACAACAAAATGGATTTGGACACATTTTCGGGTTATTTTATAATATTATGATATTATTTTATTACCCTTAACCAACCGATTACTAATTAATCGTGATAATTAAAGATAATTGTCGTCGTTACTATCCATAATGTCCAAAAACAAAAGATTATTAATTACATAATTTGGAACTTCTAATTACAAATATGGAATCCATTTTACCAAATTCCAAACATATAAATTGCAGTAATTAATTTAAAAATAATTCACTTTGTCAAAACAAATAGCATGTTTTTAATAAACAATATCTATCGAAAGATTGATAATTGTTTATGTCCAATTTCAAAGTGAAATTAATTATAATGACCACCATAGGATTAAATGGTAAAAATATATTCTAATTACACTTTAAACCCAATTAAAAATATAATCAAACCATATAATTAAATTAGATGAAAAAGTGGTTTTGAAGTAAAATGCAGTATTTTTCACTATTCATTAAAAAATGAACATAGTTAGAAAAATACCAAAAATTTATCCAAGGTAAATTTCAATGTCCCAATTCTAAAGAATACTTTTATTTTTACCAATAGAGCTTATAAAATTGTCAAAAAGTAGAATAAAAATTGTTTTCCATCAAATGGCGGTAAAATAATCTTTTAAAAATATTATAGTATTCTATGTTTAAGATTGGATTTATTCTCATTTGAAGCCCCTAAAACACTATATAATTCATAAATAGACATAGATATGAAAATATATTATTGTTTAATTACTTGGGATGTTACATCCTTTCCCACATTAGGAAATTGCATCCCCGTAATTTATTTACTTATCGAATAAGTGGGGGTATTTATCCCTCATTGCATTTTCAGATTCCAATGTTTCCTCTTCAAATATATGGTTTTTATATATAACCTTTACTTAATAAATCACCTTTTTCTGAAACACTTTCTCTATATGGTTATGAATCTGGACCGGTTGTTCCTCATATGATAGATTCTCTTCCAGATGAACTACCTCTCGACTCAAAACATGAGATGGATCTAGCATATACTTTCTCAACATTAAAACATGAAAAACATTGTGTATCTAGGACAAAATTAGAGGTAATGAAAATCTATATGCAACTGATCTAACATTCTCCAGGATTTCATAATTTCCAATGAACCTCGGACTCAGCTTTCCTTTCTTGACAAAATTCATCACACTTTTACATGGAGAAACTTTGTGAAAAATATGATCACCTACCTCAAAAGAAAGATCCTTCCTCCGGTTATCTGCATAACTTTTCTTCCGTCTCTAAGATGTTCTCATGTGATTCTGAATCAACTGAACTTTTTTTGCTATCTCTTCTAACAATTCTGGTCCCATTGCTTCCTTTCCCCTACTTCATCCCAAAAAGCTTGAGTTCGACACCATTTACCATATAATGCCTTAAACAGAGTCGTCTATATAATTGAATGAAAACTATTATTATAATAAAACTCAACCAAAGAAATATGTTGGTCCCAAATTCCATGGTAATCCATCGTTAAAGCATGTAACATATCTTCCAAGGTTTTAATTTTTCGTTCTGACTGCCCATCTAATTGTGGATGAAAAGTTGTACTAAAATTTAATTCAGTACCCAACCACTTCTGAAGGCCTTTACAAAATTTAGAAGTGAACCTGGAATCACGATCAGATACAATAGAGAGGGGAACTCCTTGTAATTTGACTATCTCTTTAACATACAACTGAGAAAGTTTATCAAGAGAGAATGTATCTCAAATAGGAAGAAAATGAGAAGATTCAGTCAATCGATCAATAAAAACCCATATTACATTATTACCTTGAGATGTCTTTGGTAATCCCACAATGAAGTCCATGGATATATTTTCCCATTTCAACTTTGGAACTGGTAAAGAATGAAGTATCCCTTTCGGTAACTGCCGCTCTACTTTAACCAGCTAACAATTCAAACACTTCACAGTAAAATCCGCAATATCTATTTTTATTCCATCCCACCATTAATACTCCTAGAGATTATTATACATCTTAGTACTTCCAGGATGAACTGAAAACGAGGAACTATGAGCCTCACATAACAACTCATTATTCAACTTTTAAACACAGGGCACACACAATATCTTTCTAAATCTCAAAACACAATCATTGTCAATGTTGAATTCAGGCAACTTACCCTTCTGAACCAGCTCTACCTTTTTCTGTAACTTACTGTCTTTCTTCTGCGCTTTCTTAATTCTGTCTGATAGAGATGATCTCACTGACACTTGAAACAACATAGAATAAATTCCTACACCAACAAATTCTATTCCAAATTTAATCAAAACGAAAACCAAAGGATCTCGTTCCAGACGTGGCATGGTTAATGATGCATTACTTTTTCGACTCAAAGCATTAGCCACTTTATTTTCTTTTTCCAGGATGGTAATGAATTGTACAATCGTAATCCTTGATTAATTTCATCCATCTCCTCTGTCTCATGTTTAGTTCTTTCTGAGTGAATATATACTTTAAACTTTTGTGATCAGTATATATTTCACATTTTACACCATACAAATGATGCCTCAAAATTTTTAAATCAAAAAACAACAGCAGATAATTCCAAATCATGTGTAGGGTAATTTAACTCACGAGTTTTCAACTGACGTGAAGCATAAGCAATTACCTGATCATTTTCCATAAGGACACAACCAAGTCCTTTCAACGAGGCATCACTACAGATAACAAACTCACCATTTCTGGAAGGCAGTGTAGAAACTGGAGCATTCACCAACCTTCTTTTCAATTCCTAAAAACAATCATCACATTCTTTTTTCCAAATGAACCAAACACCTTTTTGAGTTAACTTAGTCATTGGAATAGATAACCGTGAAATACTTTCAACAAACCTCCTGTAATAACCTGCCAAACCAAGAAAACTACGGATCTCGGTTATATTTTTGGGTCTTGGCCTTTCTGAATCCACTTTAGTTTTAGTAGGATCGATAGTTATGCCATTTTTTGAAACAATGTGACCAAGGAAAGAAATTTTTTATAACCAAAACTCACACATGCTGAATTTTCCATACAGTTTCTTTTCTTTTAAGGTTAGCAAGAAAACCCCTAAATGACTTTCATGTTCCTCTTTACTTTTGGAATAAACCAAAATATCATCAATGAACACAACCACAAAATTATCCAAGAAGCCATGGAAAATTCTATTCATTAGATCCATGAACATAGCAGGTGCATTGATTATTACAAAATGCATAACTACAAATTCATAGTGGCCATATCTAGTACGAATCACGGTCTTCGAAACATCTTCTTCTTTTACTTTCAACTGATGGTACCTCGACCTCAAGCCAATCTTCAAAAAATACTGAGCTCCCTAGGGCTAATCAAACAGATCATCGATATGAGGCAAAGAATACTTTTCTTAATAGTGATGTTATTCAATGCTCTATAATCAATGAAAAGTCTCATTGAACCATCTTTATTTTTAACAAAAAAGACAGGATCACCCCATGGTGATGTGCTAGGTCGAATGAAACCTTTATCTAATAACTCATGCAATTGCTTCTTTAACTCTAAAAGTTTAACTTGATCCATTAGATAAGGGAGTTTTGAAATTGTCTTAGCATCAGGAACACATTCAATAGTAAATTCAACATCCCGATCATGTATAATACTAGGCAACTCATCAGAAAAAAAATAATTATACTCATTTACCACTAACACATCATTAATCTGAACAGTTCCTTTGTTTTCAACAATATGTGCAAGGTAACATTCATTTCCATAGTTTTCTAGTTTCTCACCATCCTGATATGTTATCAAAAGTAAGGGCTCATTATTGTACACAAACTGAAAATCTTTCTGAAAAGAAACCTTTTTACCTCTACAGTCAATCCTAGTATGATTAATAGAAATCCAATCCATGCCCAAAATAACATCAAACTCTACTAGAGGGAAACAAATAATTTTTGCTGGTATATTCTTTCCACACACAAGGATAGGAAAGTTTTTTAATTTTTTTTATCTCAACGTTTCCCCCCGGTCTTTTTACCATAAGTTCATGATTCATATCTTGGGATGGAATTACCAATTTACTAGAAATATTCTCAGAAATGAAAGAATGTTTAGACAATGAATCAAAAAACACATTGGCATAATCTGAACAAACAAACAGTGTACCTAATACTAATTCATTCGATGGACCAACATCTACTCAAGTATTTGCAAAGGATTTAACCACCACTTTATGCTTATAGTCCGACCGCTTCCCCTCATTTGAGTTACTCGTTAGACACTCATTTTCATAATGACCCATTTCATTACACTTAAAACATCTTATCGCTGGTTTTTCATTACCTACATGACCATCTTTCTTACAATTATGAGCAATATGACCAGACATACCACACCGAGAGCACTTTCCAGACTTGGATAAACATTCTCCAGGATGCATTTTACCACACTTGTCATAGGATGGATATTTTGTTTTCTTACCTCCAGGCTTCTTTGATGAATTATTTCCCTTTCCCTGCCAACTGGACCTCTTATTCTGTTGTTTGTTAGAGAACACCTAATCATTAGAAAACTCCATTTCCACCTTCTCCGCACATCGAACAAGTTTTTCATAACTATTGAACTCACGATATGCTAATTCCCTTCGATATTTTGGATTTAATCCTGAGTAAAAACTGTTGATTTTACTATCAAGATCTCAGATAAAATTTGTAGCATTCCTTTCCAGTCGAGTGAACTTTGCTTCATAAGCAGCCACTGAGTCATCCTCCTACCTCAATTCTAGGAATTGTTTTTTCATCCTAAGACAAACCACCTTAGGAAAATATTTCTCAAGAAACATACCTTTGAATTCATCCCAGTCAAGAGCATCAATCTCATCAGCATCCCTAATATTTTTAACCATCGACCACCACAAATCTGCTTCAACCTCCAAACAGTAAATAGCAAGACTAACATTTTGATTGTTTGAACACCCCATGACATCAAAAATATTCTCCAGTGCTTTAATACACCCTTCATCTAGCACAGGGTCAGATGATCCTCTGAATGATGGGGGATGTTGCCTCATGAAATGTTCCACCAGTGGCATGTTCCTCTATGGTTGATCTAGATGATCTCGTGCATGGATACCACCACCATTTATCGCTTGAGTCAACTACGCCATTACTGCAACAAACTGTTCAGTTCCAATTCTGACCATCTCAGGATGCTGATTTGGAAGGTCATTTCCTTATGTATGCCTTCCTAGCACTGTTTCTATGTTTCCTCTATGGAAAACCATTCTGAAAAAACATGTCTGAGATGAACCAACATGGTAATATTCAAATTCTATATCATTTAAATGTTAACATTATGTGTAAAAAAATATTTTTTGATAATAATTTAATATAATTATAACTCTTAATGTTATCTAAACCGACCTTTGATACCAACTATAAGGACTCAAACTTAAAAAATATTTTAATCTTGAATTAAATGGATTATTCACATTGAGGAACTTTTCAGGTTTAGAGTTTTATAGAATTAGGCCATAACTATTACATATCAAAAGTTACAAAGTAGAAACTTCTACTTAGTTTCCATTTTTTTCATAAAATCTAAACTCTTGATAAAAAAAGTCTTTTCTAGTTCCATTTTTTGACAGCATGACATTCCTTGATCCCATCCTTGACCCTATTCCACTTTATGTCTTGTGAAAAACATTTCAAAAACTTGGGATGAGTAAAAAAAGACCAGTAAGGAATACACAAAGAAGGAAACTATTAGTTTTTCCAAAAAACAAGTAAACCACGAATAATTTAACATAAGTAATACTTTTAACCATTATAAATTAGTAAATACTCTTCAATGAATAAAATATCACTACTTACCCTTTTGTAACCAAAATATTAACCATATAAAGAACACATAACATATAAAGGTAACTTGGGACATAACCATACTTAAATGGAATAACCATATGGTCAACTTCCACACGTATCAATAAATGGAATCGCCATACGGCTGACTTACATGCCCAATGCATTGGAGGTTATAATGTAACCACCTATCCTGGTATTCATGGCACCACCCGTCGTTTGGTTTATCACATAACCACCCATCAAATGTCCATGTACCATTATAAAATCATAAGACAAAAAACAAATATAAAGGAAAGAAAACATTTCCACATTTCAATCACAATATATCACTTAAATATATTAAAATAAAAAATCCATTATCAAAACCATTTTAAATACCAAAATACATAATAGATTACATGATATTTATTTTCTTTTAAAAACATTATGGCTTGTTGAGGAGCCAAAGATCAAATAATACTCGCAACGGCGGAAAGTTCATTGTCACCGCCTACGTTAAAAGAAACATTCCTTTTTGTTATTTAGTAAAACACTTCATAGAAAATGATTCCCTTTGAATGAAATGAAAATTCAAAGGTTTTTATACAGAATATGAAAGAAAGTCTAGTATTAAAACAAAATATGCCTCAATGAAAGGAGATTGAGACGAAGTCTCTTACCTCATGTCTGAATTGACTCGATCATTTCTTAATCTCCTGAATAATAAACTAAAGATAATTTCTACTTGATTAAGAAACTTTTTCATGTTTATTATTCCTTTTATATCACTAAGTTACATGTTATAAACATTATGTAATAATTTATATTAATAACGTACATTTTGTCGATATTTGGTTCCTTGAGTCAAAAATGGACTTCTTATAATTACATGTTGTTAATGTGGTCAAAGGTTCATTATATCCAGAATGATATTCATGATTTGGATATCATATATATCATATATATCCAGCATATAAATGTATTTATAATAGTACATAACATTTAAAGGTAAGAAATGAAATGCACCATTCATAGAGACGGTAAGCCGTATGTATGAATAAACGCTACTTCCATTTCCATTTCATATTTAATGGAATTAAATCATAATGATACATAGTAGTATTATAATTCTATTATATTATCATATATAATATCATTAACTCCATCCTTTATACGTACCAAATATGGTATTAACAAGGCATATCACTTTGAGGGGGCAGTATTCCGTACTTCCTCTAATGAGATTATCTTGTTTACCCATAATGGAAACCATAATGGTATGATATAAAAGAGAAATACAGAAGCATAAAGTAAAAATATACATAATATATATCATATATTAAAATAGTGTCATCTTAATGGAAACCATGACAGGTTTTAAAAGAATATTGAACAATCATCGTTTCGTGAGGTAGTAATTCACCACCCACAAAAACAGTATGTTCTTTAAACAATTAGATGGGGGTGTGTGTAAGTTTAAATCAAATAATTCTCATAAAAACAATGTAGTATATTGAGTATAATGGTTTTGTTATGGAATCAAAGAATAATAATTTTAGGGGGAGTGAAGAAGGAAAAATATAAGAAAGAAACTCGAGAGAAGACATTACCTCTAAATCAGGTAACTATTTATGATTTGAGCCAAAGGCTTAATTGGGAAGACTTATACCCAAAATGAGAGATCTTGGAGTAAGGGATGGATTTGGAGAGATAATATGAGCAGAGTTTGGATGATCCAATGGCTTGAGAAGTGTGGGTAAGGGGGTAGAGGTGGGGGACTTTTATAAGAGGGGGGAGGTGCACTCTTGGAAGGTCATGAAATGTTAATTTATTATGAATTTTTTTTTCAGATTTTAAAGGTCCCAAAATGATATATTTATAGGATAAGGTGATATGGGTTCTAAATACACCCATCCAATAGGTTTTTGACATGATTAAGTCTTAGATATTACCTTATCTATTCATTTTATTTAAATCATTCATTAATGAGGTAATCACTGCTTTATCATGGTGTCATAAATAAATTTATTTATTTAATGTCTAAAAATTATTAAAAAATACAGTGATGTAGGAAATTATTTTATCTTTCCAATGACTATTTATCGTCTAAGAGATAATTTATTTAAGCAAAATTAAAATTGTTTTACTTAGGTAATACATACTTTGGTTATATTTCCCTTTCTTTAAAAAAATATGATAAAAGGTCACTATCACACTAAAGTGATTCCATGGGGTCCAAAAGTTTGAAAAAGGCATCCAATGGTCGGAAATGACACAATAAAAAGGATTTGGACACATGTTGGGGTCATTTTATCTTATTATGATATTATTTTATTACACTTAACCACCCAATTACTAATTAATCATGATAATTAAAGATAGCCGTCGTCATTACTATTCATAATGTCCCAAAACAAAAGAGTCTTAATTAAATAATTTGGACCTTATGATTCCAAATAAAGAATCCATTTTACCAAATTTCAAGCACAAAAATTGCAGTAATTAATTTAAAAATAATTCCCATTCTCAAAACAAATAGCGTTTTTTACCAAACAATATATATCAAAAGATTGATAATTGTTTATGTCCAATTTCAAAGTGAAATTAATTATAATGACCAAAATTGGATTAAATGGTAAAAATATATTCTAATTAAACATTAAATCAAATTAAAAAGATAATTTAACCATATAATTAAATTATATGAAAAAGTAGATTTAAAGTAAAATGCAGTATTTTTCACTATTCATTAAAAAAATGAGCATTGTCAGAAAAATACAAACAAATTATCCAAGGTAAATTTCAATGTACAAATTATAAATAATAAGTTAATTTTGACAAATAGAGATTATAAAATTGTCAAAAGTTATATTAAAAATGGTTTTCCATCAAAAGGCAGTAAAACAATCTTTTAAAAACAGTTTACTATTCTACGATTAAGATTGGATTTATTCTAATTTTAAGCCTCTAAAACACTATATAATTCATAAATATACATAGATATGAAAATCTATTATACTTTACTTACTTGGAATGTTACAGAAAATCCAAGAACCTAGGGATGAGATTGCTTCTTGTGATGTGTTCTTGTAATAGTTGATGTTTTTTCACCTCAGGTGATTCACATGTTCTGTGGGGTTATTGTTTTATGATGATGTTGTTTCTTGAGTTTTGTACTCATGATATGGTAAGGCACGAAATGAGAATACATGCATCATAATCAGCACATAGGGATATATTGACATGTATTGTTCATGATAGGGACATATCTATTTTTGCATGTGATATATACTTTCTTATTAAACTGACATATGATAATTTTGATTCATTGTATAAATAAAATGTGTTGTTGTGTCATGTTAAAATAATTTTAATCCATGTATAGAGAGATAAATAGCTCGTGGTTCTCTTTTGAAGTCACATATTAGGCCGACCTTATTTCTAGCAAGTTCTCTAAGGTGTGTGTTTGTATTGTAGAAAAAATACCTCCTCACAATATTCGACTTGAGCTTCAAGAGTGGGGAAATAAATATGATTCTAATGGAACTAAACTATAACCTCCTATTTTTCTTATGGAGCAGATGGGGGTTGGGCTTTACAACATCTTCCTGGGGGGTCATGCAATTCATGGAAAGGGAGATTGTTCATAATGTTCATTTGATGTCAAATATGACAAGAAAGTAAGTTTCCGATTCATCATCCTCATATGATTACTGGGGATGGGGATCCCATACATCCGATTTTTGGATTGATTATGTCCATAAAATCTTCCATCATCTCAAGAAACTCACAGATAGGAGTGCGAATATTGTTGTGTATATGCTCCATGGAGCTACCAAGATCTGATAAGATATTTAGAAAGAAAGTGGGAAGTAGGATGAGGTATTTTGGAAGGAATTCAAGATGTAGTTCCTGATCTATTTCTATCTAGAGACCTTTAGGGATGAAAAAGATCATGAGTTTATGAAAATAATGCATTAGTATTTCTTATCGTTGAGCTATAATGGACATTTTACCGACCTACAGTGCTTTGTTCTATCTTTAGAAGATGATGTGATCTCCAGGGTGAGATATTTTCTAGATGGTATTCACTATGAGATCAGGTCATGGGTAAATGTTTTCCATTCAAGAAGATTTGAAGATGGGATGAATTAGGCTCTCATCACAGAAGGGAATCTTAGAGAGGCTCTAAGTAGCATCCTTGCCCTATAGTCGAGTGTCGTATCAGTGGTAGATAAGGTCATATTTAGAGGATATGTTCGAACATTCTATAGTAGACCAGTGGTACAGGATCAGGATAAGCTCTAGATTCAGAAAGGGGCTCAGCTACACCTCAACAAGCCAGTAGTTGGAGTTCCACATGTCATTCTATGTGAGGCAAGGGATGTGGTACCCCAGGTCATGAGTGACCGTACCAAGCAAGGGAAATATCTTAGGGTAGTAATATATAATCCCATGGTAGAGGGATGGGTCATTTTCACAGTATGCAGAATACTTTGGCTATCATGGATGTAGGACTATATATCATCAGAGAGACGATTATTATATCATCTACCTTAGATTATGGTTTGACTGATACAGGAACATCTCATTCTTTTCTATCTTATATTTTTCAAATAGTTTGGGCATTTATGTAAAAATATTGGATGGTGTTTTGACCATTGAAAAACCATTGGGAGTGCCGTATGGAAATAACAAACGTTTCAAGGTGTGTTCTCTAGAAATTTGTGGTTACCATTTCTTTTGGGAACCACACATGATAAAAATGAATGGTTTTGACTTCATTCTTGGTATTTATTGGTTAGTTCAATTACTGGATCATATCAACTATTACAGGAGTAGATTTACCTTCCTATCTCCAAAATGAATCAGCTATTCTCACCACGCTAAGTGGGATCATCATGCTGGTCCTGGGAGACTAATTCAGTGCAGAGTGGATTGTATTAGGTATAATATCCCCGATCTTACTTTAGATAATGGTGGAATGAAGAAGGATTATTTTCTTCTAGTGGAAAACCATTTTCAGGATGTTTTCCCTTAAGAGTTCTATGCCAGAGTGAGATGTTGAGTTGAAAATTGAGTTGGTTCCAGGTGAAGAACCAATTTCTATCCCACCTTATCGAATGGTACTAGTAGAGCTTTAGAGTTTGATGGTTTAGTAAGAAGATCTGTAATAAAAGGGATTAAAATTCACAAGTATATCACCTTGGGGTTCTCCAGTTCTCTTCACCAAATGCATGATGGATCTTTGTAATTATGTGTGGACTATCATAGATTGAACCAGATGAAAGTTTAGAATCAGTATCCTCTTCCATGTATTGAAAATATTTTTGATCATTTGAGAGGTGCAAAGATATCCTAAAAAATTGACATGATATTAGGATATCATTAGTTATGGTTTATACTACCGAACATACATATTATTATTTTTAGGACTAGGTATGGCTCGAATGAATTCGTAGTGATGTTGTTTGTTTTGAATAATGCACTAGCGGTACTCTTAGCCTTAATGAGTAGGATATTTCATTTATTCCTGTATTAGTTTGTGGTGGTTTTCCTCGAATATATCTTAGTGTACTCCTATTTATTATAATATCATTCTAAACATATTGAAGTCATTTTGAGTACATTGAGAGAGCATCAAATTTATGCCTATGTAACCTATTGCAGCTTCGGGATAACTAAAGTGCACTTCTTGGGCCATGTCATCTAAAATGAACGAGAGTCAGTGGACCCCGAAAAGGTAATAATTATGATATCATGGGAGAAACCTAATAAAATAATCTTAATAAAAATATTTCTAGTATTAGAAGGTTATTAACTGTATTTTATCAAAGATTTCTCCAATTTTGCAGCACTGATTTTGGGGCTGATTAAGAAAGGGGTGAATTTTGTTTGGTAGGATGCTTACGAGAGATATTTTCAAGAGATGAATTGCAGTCTGACACCAACATCTATCCTCACCCCACTTGTTTCAGGTAATTCCTATAACAGGTACTGTGACACATCCATAGTTGGACTCAAATCATTTCTAATGTTGTAGGATCGTGTGGTTGCTTATGGCTCCAGACAACTTAGACCACATGAGAGAAATTATCCTACTATGGATTTGGAGTTAGAAGAATTGTTACATGGATTGATATGTTAGAGACAAAATATCATTGTTGATAGGATTTTGGTATACAAAAATCAGAAAATCATCAGGTATATCTTTTCTCAGCAAGACCTTAACATTCGGCAGAGGAGGTGGGTTGAGTATCTAAAGTCTTTTGACTTTGAATTGGCTTATACACAAGGAAAGGGAAATGTTGTTACCAATTATTTAAGATAATATTCATAGGCATATAAAGTATAAGATTCTTGTGATGAGTGGTAGATAATGGTCCTCTTTGTATACATGCATCTGGATGTTCAAGAATTTCATGGGAGAGTAGTTCTAATTTCTACATTAGTTATACCTGTGCTTTTGGACTGGATTAAGGTTGAGTAGTTTTTTGATCTAGAAGGCTCAGTTCTGAGAGGAAAATTATATGGTGGGTAGAATCCATTAGTATGGTCTCTTTTTATTGTAAATTCTATTCTTTTCTTGGTCCAAGAATGGGATCCTACGGGCTTATGTGAGGAGATGATGAGGGAGTTTCATGCTTTTAGATGGGTGGTGCATCCTGGTTTAACAAATATGTATCATGATCTCTTTATAATTTTGTTCTGGTTAATAATAAATAAGGAGGTGGTAAGATTCATGGATATATGCTTTGTTATCAGCAGGAGAAAGTTGAGAATTAGAGGCATGTTGGGATTTTGCTGCATTTACCCATTTTTGAGTGGGAATGAGATGATGTCACAATGGATTTTTTGATAGGACTTCCCAGGATGACCCCTAAGAATGATGTTGTATGGATTTTTTTTTGGATCAAATTACTATGGTATCCCACTTATTTCTTATTAGGTAACTATTAAATTTAAATACATGTGAAATATTTATGTGTACAAGGTGGTTTGATTGCACGGTGTTATGTGGAGTATCATTTCAGACACAGATCCTCGTTTCACATCACATTTCTAGAAGGGAATTCAAAAAACCATGGGATTAAACGATATTTTATTAAAAATCCATTATCCATAAAATAATGGTCAATATATAGATACTATTTAATTTCTAGAGGATATACTTTGAACCTGTGTTTTGAATTTTGGTGGTTTATAAGAGAAACATATGGCACTCATGGAGTTTTATAATAATAATAGATTCAATTAATTGATCCAAATTGAACCTTTTGAGGATTTTTATGGAAGGCAATTTCGTTCACATATTTATTTGCTAGAGGTTGGTGATTCAGCACATGTTGGGATTAGTCTCATGAAAGAGAGATTTGAAAAGGTTTAGTTGATCAGACAGTGGTTGGTGACCATACAGAGTAGGTAGAAATCATATTTTTACCCTCAGAGATGGCCTCTAAATTCAATGTTGTTCAACATGATTTCATTCAGCTGTCGTGTTGGTTGGCGTAGCAACATTTCTTGAAACATGGAAAGCTAGAACAGGGTTTTTCGAGCCATTTGAAATAGTGGAAAGCTTTATTACAATGTCATGCCATTTATCCCTTCCACAAAGCTACAACACCATGCACGTTTTGATACATGTGTTGCAATTATAAATATATCATCCAGACCCTTCCAATGTTATAAACGTAGAAAACATCAGGGTTTAGTCTGATGAGTCCTTTGATGAGAATCCTATACAGTGAGACCTCATAGTGATGATTGGCGTAGCTCAAAGATGAGATGTTATAAGGTCAAGAAGATTGTAAGATCTTTTATTTTTTTGTGGTATGTTTCCCTTTTAATTTTTTTGTTTGATCCTTAGTAGCCAAGTCTTGTTTGGAGAAAGGGTTCCTCTTTGAGAAAGTGGCCTAAAGTTAAGAGATGAATTCTTGTTTCAATTTATGGGGTTTGGGAATAAATGGTTCTAAGCGATAAAATAATTTTTTGGTAAGTTTGGAAGTTTTGAAGGTGATTTTGAATGTTAAAGAGAAAATGGGCTGAAAAATAAACTGTGGAACATATACACATCATGTAAAGGGATTATACGTCATGTAGTTATTTGTGGGTTTTAATAAAATAAATCTGAGGTGATAGGTTTTTGGAGAATACCATTAAAACATTTACATGACATGAAACCATATTACATGCCATGTAAATACCTGACCTACTATTTTAAACATGTTGTAAGGATGAAGGTTTTTCTATTTCACTATATATCCTCTCCGTTCAACCCTAAGGAATTCTCCATGAAATTTTGGGGTGCCTAATTCCTGTCCGAACATCCATTTTGTGTGAGAAATACCTGGTATGTAATTTTGGTTCTGTTTTGTCCTTCTCTTATTTCTTCTCCACCCTATTGCGGTGAAATACTTTGGCCAATTGCATTGTTAGTTTGTATCTTGATTATTTTTCATCTAGGAAACTCTTTAAAATCTTCTGCACCTTCTTCCTCATGGTTGTTGGCCATTGGATTCATTGTTGGATCAGCAATTAAAGTTAGGGTATCTAACTCTCAACCTTATGGATGGATTATTGTCAAGTTTATCCAATATCCTGATCACTCTAAGAAAGTGTATGACCAAATTTAAAAAATAAAAAATGGGATTATTCTGTGAATTCCCTTGTTCTCGATGGACTTCTCACATGGCTTATTACTACCCATTGGTTGAGAAAACCATTGAATATAATTGAATTGGATAATGGATTAAATCATGTTTAGCTTGACAAGTATCCTTGGGTGATTTATTGTTATAGAATCTCAAAACAGTGTCTTAATGATTATTGATATAAATTTTCCTAAATTTTTAATTTAATTGAAAAGTGGAATAAGAAAAAATAATGGTAATTCATATAATTAACCATTGATATATATGATGTGAAATTATGTTATCTATGTTGTATGAAAAAAATGTGTCCTATAATGAGATGATTATATAATGGGATAATCCTAGGAACTTTCACAATTATATAATGTATTGCTAATAGCAAGCGGGCTTCGCCCAGTCTAATGATATAATGCGTAGTGTTCTTGGACCCAAAATTGCTATAATTATTATAGGTCTTTGACCTAGATTGAATTTTGTGACAATTTCATGGTTATGTAGTGGTTGGAATGGTTGTAAGACATGATTAGAGATATTATGACATGCGATCAAATTAGTTTATTTACATTGGATATATGGATTTGTTTGGCATGGTTGTAAGACATGCTCTGAGATATTATGGAACAGAGTCGAAGTAGGTTTCTATATTTATATTATTGATGAATTAATTAATATAATTAGTTATTTTTTCATTGTATAAACTTCTTATCAGTCTTTTTTATTTATACATGGTGGTTTTGACCAACTAAGTTTTACACACACCCAATTTGGGCCGCCATTTGGAATCCATGAAGACTTCGTGGATGCAAGTTTGTACAATGGAAACAGACCTTTGTATTTATTTCTTAATTGTTTTTGGGATTGAGTTTAGAGATGTGACTAGTATGGGGCCAGGAACTTGGGACTTTGAGTATTTTATTTGAGTCCACCAGTCTTTTCTTTCATTTTTCTTACATGAAATTTAGTTACATTCCATTATGTCCATACATTTTATTTATTATTTATTGGATTATTCAGTTGGACTTTATTATCGTCTTCCACATTGATTTACTATGATTATTTATGTTTATTAGGTGTCATTTCTCCAATTACGACACTTTATTTTAAGGGGGTATAGTATCCCCACTATATTTTCCACACCCTGGAATCTATTCGACAACCTCTGGCATACGGTGAGGTGTTGTTGAGGTCCCGTAACCAATCATTTTTTCCCACATGATAGAGTTCCATATTGAGGGAACCAATCATTTTTTCCCACATGATAGAGTTCCAGATTGAGGGAAGCTGCACTTTAACTATAATAATTTTATAGTGGAAATTATATATTTATTATTTTATATAGGTCTTTCATCAGGTATTTAATAAATACCAGCGTAAACATCATTCCTTGGTGGATACCTAGGTAATTCCTCAAGAAATGCATCAATGCATTCCTATACAATAGCTACATTCTCAATTTGAAGATGACCTATTTCATTAGTTTATTGTGTCCAATATTGTTCTATAAGAATATCTTTCAGAGTATCTACTATGATTACATGTAGATATGACCTATATGATGGATTTTCCCTTCTAAATATAATGAATTCCAAATATTCACCGTGAATTGTAATTTACTTCTCTTTACAATAAATTTCTGCATTATATTTTGAAACACACTCTATACTAAGGATTATATCAAAGTAAACCATAATTATAATAATAAAGTCTACAAATAGGGTCCATTTCTGTATCGTAATGGGAATTGATAGACACATCCTTATTATAATGTGATTTCCACTAAGAGTCTTGACTGAAAACTCTCTTCTAATGCTATTTAGAAAATATGTAATTTTTATGGAAATCATAGTAGATATAAAAGAGTATAAATAAATATAATATAATAAATATTTATTTAATTTTAATCTATGATAAAATTACCTACCTAACACCACATCTTTAGGAACTTGTACATCAGCTATAGCGATCACATAAGATTGGCCTTCCCCCTTTAACCTATTTTGTAATAGGTTCCCTTAATTTTTGGGAAATTGGTATGAATAATGACCCGTTTATTTACCATTGAAGCATTGGATAGTAGTGGTATCTTCATTTACCTTAAATTCATTAGTTTTGTTACCCTTATCTACATACTTATAAAAGACTCCCATGTACTTCAGTCACTTTCCAATACATTTCTTTCTAAAATTTCCACATGAAGAATTTTTTTTCATTCTCTTATTTTTATTTGACATGTTCCAATTTTATTTGTTTTTAGTTGAACTAGTTTTTCTTGATTTCACTAGAATATATATAATATCTAGAAAATTACTTCTCTAATTTTATAACATATAATACTCTTTCATCATATGATGAAAGAATTTGAGAAACCAGTTCCCTCCAGAGGATTGTCTTAATAACTTCAAAGAAATGGTCAATCATAATATTCATATTACATATATAGTCTATAGAATAATTAGATAGTATTATGAAGGTATCATCATACTATATAAAAATTTCTTCTTTCTTTTTCATTATATTTAGGAAAATTATCTTCATTTCAAATCATTTCTCATGATAGAAATATTTTTTGATGAATGTTAATTTCTCTCCATTTCATATGTTTTGTTTCTTCTTCTCCCCAATATTCTAGATCAATGAAAACCATTCATCAGAATCACCATTTGGATAATATAGTATAAGTATAATAATTTCTCTTTTATCATATCACAAAGTTAGAAAAATCTTTTGAAAGTATTTAATACATTTCTCAGTTACCACTAGATTAGCAGTTCTACTAATATATGGAGGCTTCTATCACATGAAATGACTTAATATAGGTGTATCATTCCATTGAACATCATTATTCTTCATATATTCGAGTTTATTATTCATAACCTAAGTAAGCTATCCTAATATCTATATAATCTTCTAAACTCCACCAATAATTTTATTTTCTTACTCAATAGATAAATTTTTTACATTGGCTATGAACATTGATACTATACTATCTACCACGATCCATTTATAAACAATTTCAATGTAATCGATTTGAACATCACTTTATGAATTTTAAATCATAATTTATAATTATAAATATTATTTATTCCATAACATAAATTTATAATTCATGTATTTTTAATCATTGGATAGAAAACATAGATTATTTGAGAATATTTTTAAATCATAAAAATATTCACAGATCTTTGATAATGGTTTATAAGGAAAATGAGAATTAACCCAAGCATATCCCATGGGATTGTCAGAACAGGTGTACAGTATGGGACCATTCACTATAATCATAAATGATGGATAAGATATACTCAACTAACTCTTATTAAGGTAATCACCCCAAGAAAAATCTATTCTAAAACAACCTCCACTTATAGTATATAGACCATGATGTATTGTTAGGAAAACCCAAAAAACACTACCATACCAAAATTTTTATGAAATTATACAATAATTAGATATATCCTCAATGCTTTCCATAGTTTTATGTTCCCCAATCAATATTTTACTAAATATATCTCTTAATTCGTATACTAAGATTCTATAGAAACCAACTTTAACAACCCCAACTCTAGTTACCCAGATTTTCTGTCCATATTGTTACAATAGAATACAATAGAAAGGATTTTCCCCTGAAGGACTGATTAGTTTTGTACTATTGAAGAACCAGATACATACATGACTACCATTATAAATTGCTAATAAAATAGAAAACAAAACAAAATAAAATGTTTTTAATCCTTGAAACTCATTTAATAATTTATTATTCATTTTAATGGGAATGAAAAAAATAAGGGTGAGGTCAAATTCTTAGAAAGGGTTACATACTACAAAAGTATTTCAATAGTAAATAAGGAATAAAAAATATAGAAAGGTAGATAACTGAAAAATCATTTCATTTAATCAATTTAATGATCATGAAATAAATTCATGGATAACAATACATTAATTATCAACGAATGAAATGATTAATATTGGATTTAATGTTCTCAAACATCATGATATCTTTACCTTCAAGGCCTTGTTCCAAGACAGTTTAAACTATGGGAAGGTATACACCAAAATCCCATTTAATAATTTTGACAAATTGGTTTGTCTCATGAGACCTTCTGATGAATTAAGGAAATATATAATTCTGGGCCCCACTTATCAGTGCATTTCTAATGAATTCCTCATTTAATTAATGATCAATTTAATTTTAAAACAATATTTCTTATTAAAAAACATATGTATTGAGTAAAATATATTAAATATTAATATTTTCCTAGTCAATCAAATAAAATTAATAGTGAAACACCATGTGTAGAAATTGTATATATTTTAGCCAATATGAAAATCAATGATATAAGTAATATATATATTTAAGATAAATTTAATTTCTAATGAAATATGATCATAATAAATTGATTGTTTCAAGAGAATGTTAATGAATAGAAAATCAACCAGAGATCAGTTCATTAAGAATAACTTCTTTTAATTAAATTCATGTATTTTCAGTAATAAAAGAAAATGGATGAAAAAAATTAAAATAATTTTTCATTATAGAGAATGATTTTTTAAACTATTGAAAACTTTTATAAGAGGATAAATATCATAAAATAGTTATGACAATGAGAAATTATCTAAACATTGTATATATTAAAATGAAAACTTTCCTTTTAAATTTATATTAATTTTTTTAAATGAACCCTTCTTAAAATATTAGAAATATTATTTTCACACATTTTATAAAGTCAAAAATAAATGAAAATTTCCTTAAATAATAATTTGATTAAATAAAATAACATTTTATGACAATTTTTTAAAAATATGGACTTGGAATAAAATATACCTTGTCCAAAAAGAAATAAGGTCATCTTTTCTTTTATATATTTAAATTTTTTATTAAAGTTACAATGAGAGGAAAATTTATAAAAAACATGGAATCACATTAACCATATAAAGGATAATAATATTTATGGATTTTATGAAGTATATATTATATTATTCCTTTATTGAAAATATGAGAAATCTCAAAAAAATTGAGATTGTAAAATAACGTTTTACCTCTTTGGTTACATTTAAATTATAACCCCTTGAAAGTGTAAACATGAATAAAAAATTTAGTCATCATGAATAAATATATTTTCATGTTAAATACATCAAAGGGGTAGTATATACATTCCATATCAAAGAAAATAGATTCACAATACCCAATATGTCTCAATCGATTGAAAATTTAGATGAAATCCCTTATAAAGATCATAACATTGAAATGAGAAATAATCAATAAAGAGATTATGTGTAAAATATGTAAATCCAAAAAAAAATTAAATACAATATAAAATATTTTGTGTTCATTTCACATATAATCATGGAATAATATTGTAAATAAAGTTAAAGTATAAACCGATGAATGGAAATTGAGTTCAGAAAACCCTCACCTCATGGTTCCCATTAGTTGAATTTTAAATAAAATATAGTATAATGGTTTTGAACGTGTTTTTTATTTATAACAGAACTATATAAATATTTATAATATCATATATGATTCTATTATAACATATTATCACTTATGTATTAACAATATTTCATTATTACCTTTGTTTCACCTATTAACTGATTCACTTTCTCATTCAGGTTTTTTTTCTGGAATTTCTTCCCCTTGTGAATAGGATATAGTTCCATCATATAAAAAATATTTTAATTTTATTAAAATCATATTTATTCATTATATACATTTTTGGAATCATTCTTTAAATTCGAACATAAAAAATGAATCATATCTCTTCATGGAGATGATAAGTCATAAAAATAGATGAGAGATGTTATCATTTATTAATGGATGAAAGGGTAAATAATTTTATGATTTAATAAATCTATAAAATATATATTGTTTCATAAGTATCATATATATTCATTTTTTCTATAATTATCACTATCTTTTTTATTTTATGATTGAAAACAAATTACATCAGTTCGTAAGGTGACAATCCTCTGAAAACATGAGTGATGGATTTGTTTCCCAATTGATGGAAAAGGAGATGAATAAATACTGATAAATGAACATAATAACATCTAAATATATGGGATATTTTTTTGTTATTATTTTTGTTTTATTTTTAGGATATAATTGAAGGTGGTAAATATTATGTAAAAAGAAAGATATTTTTTAAGGCGATCACCTTATCTTAGAGAAACCTCATTTGGATCTCTTATTAAGGGCCTTAAGGTTTGTATTTTGGGATGATAAGAAACTATATAACGTTTATAAGTATATTGGGGAGATATTTGTTTATTTTTTTCGATATAAATTTCTCAATAGTTGTAAATAATTGATTGGAGTATGTTCCCTTTTATAATTGAGGTGAGTATCACACTTGAATTTTTTAAAAGTATTAAAATATTATTTAATCACTTTATTGAAAAAATGGATTCCAAATAACTCATATTATAAGGTGATAAGGTTAATATAAGAATTTTTCAAATCATTTATTTTTAATAATGTTTTTATTTAATTTAAGCTATTATCATGTTAGACTAACCCATTATAAATCTGTTCTGACCTTAAACATGGTAATCAATTTGTACTATTAATACTATTAATTATGAAAAAACATTTATGTTAACTTATTAATTAATATTGATTATTTTGAATAATTTTTTTAATCCAACTTATCAAATTTAATTCACATAATTTTAAGTATTTAATTGAAAATAATCCCATAAAACATGTTGAAAAACAATTTTTCAAGATATGCATTTTTTCGAGCATAAGATTACCAAACAATAATGATATAACAAGTGATATTAATTATATGGACTCAAATTCATATATTTTGATAAATAATTGATAAAATTTTATTTAAATCATCAAATATTAAATATTATTTAAATTCATTAAAATAGAATGACATCATGAATTTAAAAATAGTTTTCTAGAAAATATCCATTTTTATCTAAAAATTGTTTTTTTCATTATTTCTATAAAATAGATAATCAATTAATTCTTAATATCACATATTATATAAATTATATATAAAGTAGTTATTTTTTATATAATACATTTTTATTTATACATAAAATATCATTTCAGTGGGAAAATTTCAAAAAATAATTCTAGTAGAATTTTAACGTAGTAAGATTAAAATCCATATTTAACATACCGAATTATATTTTTTGTTTCTTGAATTATAAAATTATTCAATTTATTTTATTTTTCTTAAAAAATAATGTTAACTTACTATAATTGAAGCTCGGGTATCACAGAGGCTCACCACTAGAGGCAATCCCCCTTTGGTTAACTCGAGCAAATAATTAGGATTAATTTTTTATATTTAATAAAAATATGAATTCAATTGAAAGCCATGATACAAACAAAATAAGAGATATAGACTATGGGGGTCTTGTTTTCTAGCTTTATTCCTCAACCACAAATAGATGAGGCCTTGACCTTTAGATTTTATGTGACTTTCGGGCCCTTGAGTGGGGGTGATCAGGCCTTATAAGATGTATTGTCCCTTTAGTAAGGGAATTTTCCACCTCTTGAAGGAGTTGTGTTATGATTTGAGATGACTGGACCAAGGAGGCTTAGTGGGACCCTTAATATACCTCAAAGATGGAGGCCAAGCTTTACATAGAGACCTTTGCCTATTTCTACCTTAAAAGTTCTTTAGTATGATTTTAATCCATGGGGATTTAAGTCTTGGTTGTGATTGATCACAACTTTTATCTTAGTGGAGAATTGTCCTATGTGCATAACAATAGGTAGACCGGGATAATGTTATGTGAGTGGAAAAACTAATTCGAACATTAGAATTCAGATGGTATATTGGTCATCAACTAGGAATAGTGTTTATTTAGCTTCAACATTAAGGCCATGTGGGCGTTTTATATGTTGGAATTGTTGGGAAGTGTCACATTCCTGAGTTATGCACAATATCCTGATATACTATTTCCAATAGAAGATCCCAATAGGGATTCCTACTCTTTGATATTGACCTAATGTATTCAAATATGGATGTATCCAATTTTTTACTAACCTATAGAACCTGAGTGGGTGCTTCTTGATAGACTAACCTTGAGCGAGTTCATGTGTTGTGTACTCATGGTTTCATGTGTCACCTAAGAACCCAAACCATTGTATACGCTCGATGGGGATGAGATGATGATTATGGGAATGAGTTTATATATTTATCTATGTTTATTCTTGATTCTTAGGATTTGGCTTGACACCTAGGAATTGGCCATTGGGCACAACATTGATGTAATTTCCAAGGATTCATGGGAATCACTTAATGTGATGGTTGAGACCTTAGAATGATTGGTATGTTTTGGATTAAGTCTCATAGTATTTCTGTGGTGGATTCCTACTTGAACTATAATCCAATATACATAGTTAATGCAGTAGTGGATGCCTAAAGGCAGGATCCAACATTATTCAATGTGAAAGAATGAATACATGAATTAGTATTATTTATAGGATTACATTGATATATATTGATGATATTTATAATGTCTTTAGAACCTACAAGTCAAATGGTGATACAATTATACCATTGTGAATTCCTATGATTCTTGGTATTTTAATGATGGTATGAGGTGCCTCATGGGTGTATATCCCCATGAAAAATTTTTATAAATTCCAAGTGTGACTTTTGGGTCCCCTTGATCATTTTCTATGATACCACCAAGGATTTATAGGACATACTAGATTTTATTTAGATAAGTATCCACATGATATTTCATTCCAAAGAGTTTTAACCATGGGATCTAGGAGGTAATTCCTTTCGATAACCTTGGTAACCCATGAATTAGTCATACAAATATATATAGGATTTTCTAGGACATCCTCACTTTGGAATTATATTTCATCCACACAATGAGAATTCCCAGGTATTACTATGTGGTTAATCCTAAGGAATTGGGAATGAGGGATTTCTAGTGATGCCCTAGGATCCATTACTCATTAGTGAAGGTGTGGTTTTGGGATCCCCAATGTTTGGATAGAGGTTGCCTAAGGTGATTATAATTATTAGAGGAATTTCTCACTTGTCTAAGTAGGTAAGGTTGATCAGGGTCATAAACCTGAGGATCAAAAAAATTATTATTCCTGGCCTAATTTTTATATGTACACTAATGGGGTGATGATGATACTATGGTTTTTATGGTCATCATGACATGAAAAGAGACATCCTATCATTAGATAAAATAAGTATTGGGATAATTGTTATATATATATATATATGTAGTTGGTTTATTTATTTCAGATGAATATTCCACATATACATATTACAATATATACTAGTTAGTAATGCACCAATTTTTCATTTCTCTACTGAGTTACATACACACACCCTAATTCGGCCACTATTTCACATGGATACCTATAATTTCACACTTAGTTGTGAGTATAGGTTTGGTTGAGGCCCGGTGTTGCGTGTTAAAGCTAGAGCAGCTCAAGTAGGATCAAGAGATTGGAGCTGAGGCTAGATGATAGAGGTGGGACCTGTTCGTTATATTTTCCCCTTATTTACCTTGTATTTGTGATCATCTTAGTGGGTCCTCAATCTTGTACACCAACATGATTGTTTCAGTCTATATTTTAGCCATATTCATTTATTATTGATGGATAATTTTATTAATTCTTCATACTCTGATGTGATTATGTGTAGAATATTAGGGGATATATCTGTGATTGTGAACTCAGATATGGGTGTTAAATTCTCTTCACTATACCACCTAATCCCCCAATAATAGTTGAATTCCACTTGCATATGAGGAGGTGCTCCTGAGGTTGAGTTTCAGTTTTTTTCTAATTACTATTTTGAGTGATTTGGGGTGAAGAATGATAATGTTTTATCAGAGTGTCTCTTTTTTCTTTTGTTTTACTATTTGTGATTTGGTAAAAGGAAATATTGAGATATTTTGAATCTTGTGAGGAAAATTAAACTGGTTTTTTGAGAACATGTGTTCCTATAATAATTATCAGTTACCAAGGGTTGGGATTGTGGTTTTTATATTCTCATGTCACGGATGTATATTATTTTCACACAAAGTGACTCACATTTATGTTTATGGTTCATTATTTACTATAGATTATAAATCTTGGAGTTAGAGGAAATATGGATCTCATGCATTGTTTTTCTTCATATAAAACTCCCATTACATGAAGGACTTCTAGTGTGATTTGTTTCCGTAGTGACTAAGGCCTAATTTTTAAAAGTGTCCATAACTACTCATATAGAATTTTTCCTATATAATTACTTGGTTGGATTCTAATCATTTAGGTTGAATAGTATATTTATTTCATTCTAATTATAGGCCATGTGGATCCGTGGTTAGTAACTTGATGATAATGGAGTAGTCTATATGTACAGGTGGTTCAGTGACACTTAGTAAGTCAGAGTTGGAACCCAGTTCCATTGTAATAACCCTATTGGGTCAATGTGGGAGGTTGATTCCTTACTATTACACATCATAAGGTTGTTTTTAGTGGTAAAGGTTTATTTATTTAATGTGCTAAAAACAACCTATATAGTATTTTTCCATATATATTGTAATGGAATTATACTTAATTGAGACTCTCATCCTTGGTTCCTTGACACATATCATCTTAAACAACGTTGTAATGAATCAACACGAGTTGTGATTATCAAGGTAATAGTCTAATTTAAGGATGTTTGATGTGAATCATTACTTAGTGGGTTATGGTTGTCATGTTATTTTGATTTTATGTGTGAAAAACTTGAGGGGTTTTGGTTTGTGATATGTTTTATGGTTTAATGGTGGGAACATGGGATGTTTCCTATGCTTTTGGATTAAAGTTTTACATTTTTTATGGTCTAGGTTGGATACCCTAGTGACCATATTTCTATGAAACATAGGTTTTATTTTGTCAGGTTATATTTTTTTAAGTGTTACCCACATGAGGGGTTGATCTAGGTTTTCTAGTGCCTCATAGGTGCGAATCATCAAATTGTGGTTGTATTTTAGATCAATGTATGTAGGTTCTATCGAGCATGTGATATAGGCTTTGTGATGGGTTTGTTTTTTTGGAAGGCACTATGAGTGATATCAGTTTGGTACCAATCCTGGGGAAGGGCATCCTCTTTTGGATTCCTAACCTAGTTAGTTTTAGAAGAGTTACAGAATACAAGTATAGAATGGTTGGAAACATAGGGTTTGTGGAATGACTTTGTGGGGTGGAATACATGTAAATTTTGGCACATGTTTAGTGAATAATTTTGAAGGGGACCACTAAGTGAGCATTGGTTGGTGATGATTTCTAATGAGGTGTGCTAACTGGGTATGACAATGATGATCATGGATCAGGATCAGTGACACATGCGAGATGGTTCTTCTTGAGTTTATACTCAAGTAATGGTATATGGGAATCCATATGGTATCAATCATGCCATTAATTCTTTGAGGGTGTGGCACTCATAAGGGATAAAATATCGGAAAGTGTCGTGAGTTCCATTTTCAGGATCTTGGAATGGGAGGAAAGAGGTGATTTTTATTAGAGATCATTTACGAGTGGGGTGACCATGTCCAAACCTTGGGATTGGAGATTAATGGAGCATGGGTCGTGGTGGTTGGTATTTGGTTTCAAAAAATCTATGATTACAACACTTATATGGTGGGGAGAAACATATCATTCATGGTCATGTGTTCATTTTCATAAAAGTGTCTTGGGTATATATAATCGACAATGGATTGGTCATGGTAGAATTGGGATTTTAGTGTGTGATATGATTAATTCATTACTTATTTCCTTGGGGAATTCCACGGGTTAATTAGAAGTGATCGTGGTTCAAATCCCAGAATTGGCCTCAACCTTAGGATATAAATGGAGTATCTGAGGGAGTTTAGATCAGTGGTTCATCATTTCATATCACTAGAAACAGTGAAGATTTTTATTGGTTGGTGATCCAACAATAGATTTATAAAAAATGTTGGCAATTGACTATAGTTGGAATGCTTTTAATATCAGGGGATGCCTCTGGGAATTAAGGCATTGTGATTAGGCAAGTTATGACATGTTTGTGGCTGGAGTTGAGTGTTTTGGAACGAGTTGACCCAATGTGGTTCAACGTGTGTTCTCAAGTGGAATTTAATGTAGTGAGTTGAAACCACATAAAAAAATTGTTTTTTATATGACAGTTCTATTTCAAAATTAAGCCAGTATTTTTGAAGATGAGTTGGTGTTCTCCTTGCTTTTTATGGATGATGACTATATTCCCATCTCGACCAATTTTTAGAGACAAGAACTGAGATATGTAAGAGAATGGTTTTCTCACATGTGATCAAGAAGACTAGGGTGTAATATAAAATGGTGTTTCATTAAAACATATGTCATCTATTTTTATAGTCAAGTCTAATTGTAGAAGCACTATAGTTTTCGAGTTCACCATTACTAGCTAAGTCATGTGGTGGGGATCACCATAGGACAAATAATGAAGTAGGAAATGAATTTATTGTGTTTTTAGATAAATGGGAACTAGATATCAATATATAGTTGTTTTCATAATGTTCATAGGAATTATTATGGGTTTTTTTGTTTGACAACCTTGATTTAGAGGCTGTTCATTGGATGTGCTATGTGCATTTAAGAAAGAGAAACAATGAACTGATGATTTTTTGATGACCCTAGAAGGTTGGGATGTGTAGTTGTATGACCATTGAGATGTCTTCGGACTAAGAAGTGTTATTATGCGGAGTTTTTAGTGTCCTTTGTCCAAGCATGGTTGAAAATTCATGAGAGAATTTAATTCTCTGAGTTCTGTGATCGGGTTGTTTTGAGAATTAGGCTTTGAAATCAAATTAAGAGAGTTAAAATGACTCTTAAGTAATTTTCTGGCATGGAATAAGGCTTGGATCATGTATCTGGGTCTTGGATAATCATTGGGAGAGAAAAAAACTTCAAAATCTTTAACTTGTTTTGATAGGGGTATATCTACTGGTAAAGGAATATTTTCTTTTGGTAAAAGGTTTTACCAACAAATATGCCCCATTCACTATACTGTTGGTAGAAACTATCTCACTAAATCTTATTACGATATTTAAAATAGTTATGTTGAAATTATAATAATATGAAAAGATAATATATTTTTAGTTCCTTAATTAATACCAACAATTAAATCTATTCCTAATATATTTTTCAAAAAAGAAAATATTATTTTCTATTACCATATACATTACACTATCGGAATTAATATATTTATATATAATATTTCTATTATAATTGTTATATAAAAATTAGAAAAATGTTCTGAATGAAACTTATAGAAATATGATTTCCACATAGTAAATAATCCAAAGGTAACTTGTTTATCTTATTTGAAAACTACTCCAACCACTATTCTCATTAATTTATATCAGTGAAACAACAATAATAACATAAACACCTAGAAATATATATTTCCACTTAAGTATAAACATAAAAAAACAACATAATAAAATCTTATCAATTTGAAAATGAATAATGTGAATGAAAAAATAGTTCTATGCTCTGGAGGTAAAAACCAGACAATAATAGCATGTCATCTAGAATCTATGTGTTTATGTCATCAAGAATCCCTATTTTATGGTGTGTATGATGAGGTAAATTCCCATAGATACTGATTTTGTTCATACTCGAATAGGGGATTCAGACAAATGGGTCCATCAAATCAGTTGGTTTTATGATCCCCATCGGATCTGTCATTCAAGCCACCTTCCTCATCATTTTTGTACAAAAATATCATTGGACTAAATGTCAACCAGACTTTCACATTCATTCCACACATGAAAAGGAATAACATGAGACAATTTGATACTAGAATGTGTTTACCATATAAATAATTAATTCAATTCCAATCATAGAAAATTTCCCACTAAATACATGTCCAACCTTGAGTGTTCACAATTTTATGAACTCTTGATATTGAATCTCGGGGTCTAAAATACAATCCAAGAGTCCCACCTCAGAATGAGAAAGGTAGTGCTGGACAAAAGAAAAGATGAATTTCTAATTTTATTCCACATAAATACAAATATATAAAAATAAAATCCAAAATAAGAGATAATAAACTGTATTTAAAAAAAATATAAACATAAATATCCATAATAAATTTTTGGATTCCGAATCAATACCAATGTATAACCATAAAATCCAAAAAAAAGAGGAATGAAAATGAATTTTAAAAAACAATCTAACCATAAAATATCCTTGAAATGGATTTTTCCTATCACCAGAGCATTCCTAATATTAACAAAAGAAATCAAGTAAAAAGTATGTAAAATGATAAAATGAAATAGTTGTATACTCCATCCATAACCATGGTGCCACTCTACATGAAAAACCAATAAAATATTACAAAATCATATATACTTCTAAAAACCATTAAAAAAGGAAAAAAATAGGATGATTAGATATATAAACACAAAAAATCCGAATCATAAAAATAACCCCAAGTTTTCAATATATATTTTCCCAAACTTCAAGGATCTAAAACAAGATTGAGAATTTATCTGATCCAAAAAGATATGGTATTCATTAACATTATAAAATTTTGAAGATCCTACATTGTCCATGAGTTAAAGAATTATAGAAAATAAGTTCTAACACTACCAACTCATGCTGTCCAATAAAATCTATAAGAGATTCTCTATAGCTCCCCGAACATGTATGGAATCAAAAAATAGTGAACATAAACATGAGTTCACATACAAGAGAAATGATCCTAGGAATAAGGAATTTATGTAAAAAAATGTTATGGAATACCTGTGAAACTGGTTAGTTGGGATTATGGTCACCACAAAATGATTCCTTAAGCCACCTTAACAATTTTTTTTGTATACCTATCATATCACTAACCATCAGTCAGACATCAAATTTCATTCCATTACTTGAAAAAGGAATAAAATAATACAATTTAGAGAGCCTACTAATTGGAAAAGGATGAGTCAATACTCTAGAAATTCTCTCCATAATTCTATAAGGGATACTCATGTAAGTGACAATGAAGCCTTCCCCCTTTCCGCATGTATTGCAGCTCAAAAAGTAGAATAATCACTTAGTATAATTGTCAATGTTGTAATGTAAAATTTTATAATCTAATAAGAATATACTTATATAGGATTAATTCCATTTCCAATCTAAATTCCTAGAATACATTTGATAAATATTTGAAAATAATTTATTCTCATGAGTTGATCATTATAAAGTCTCAGTAATAAAAGAACATACTCAATATTCAACCATCTTATTTTTTTCCTATTATTTTTTCATAGAATTTATAAAAAATGAGTTTAATTCCTAAGAGAGAAAAATAAAATAAAGACAACATCATATTTGATATTTGGTATAATCATATCATTATGAAAAATATTAAAAGGAAAGTTTGACAAAATGAATAGAAGAAATAATCTCAAGGAATTTATGTGGTTTTTCTAAATAATACAAACATAAATACAATTAAAAACTATTAATCATATACACCACAAAAGTTTAATAAATAAATTATAAAGTTAGTCCAACCAAACATTAAATAAAAATAAAGAGTACTTTCACATTCCAACCTAATAAGATTCAGTACACTGCCCACTATTCCCCAGAGAATATCTTTTCTTTGAGTGAGAATATGAAGGGACACTCAATCTGGAAAGTGCTGGATTCTTCAAATCTATCGTGTAACTATTTTCTTACACAAACAACAATTAAAATCATTATTATCTCTAACAAACATACATAATACTACAAATGTATTATAAAAATCATAGCACTGAGATATATACTAGATAAATAATCTCAGAATCAATGCACAAGAATATAATTTCCATGATTTCTCCCTCAAAAGGGATAATTTTTACATGTTGTCATCTCATCATTATAGATAAACATACAATGAATAAATTAAAAAAAATAAAATCTCATAAAATATAAGTACCATCTATAATTTTATAAACTCATTAAAACCCACACCCTTTAATATATCTATTTACCTGAGGAATAATTTTATCAATAAACAACCTATGCAGTCATATCAGGATGTTCCATATGAAAAAAAACACGAGAGTTCCTGAAGAAGAAAAATTGGCAAGTGGAGAGGGAGTAAATTAGGGCCACCTGGTTTCCTCTAGCCATCCATGGCTCCCTTATTATCGTGGTAGCTTTTATAGATTAATGGACCATCCTAGGGATGGACCTTTTCCAAGCTAGTGGAGTCAGTGTGCACTATACTACCTTCACCACTGCACATCTCCACATGAAAAACACACATATGAAAAAATTGATCCTAATTCATGGTTTGGAATTAATATCCAACCCAAAACCCACCCATTATTTTTTAAAACACTATTTTTATACATTTATAGTCATAAAATATAGAACTTTACGAAACCATGGAAGATACTTCTTCAAATATTTCCTTGACCACATCTAGATCCCAATTTATGTCATGCCATATCGAAGATTATTTTTTCTGGACATCCACTTTTAATCGAGGATTGAATTCATTATTTCATATATATAATGCATGAACCAAAGGATAAAATATATAATAATCATTAATAGTTTGTGTTAATGCAACATACACTAATATCCAGTGATAACAATAATCAAAAGATTATTATTGTCTTGCAACATCCCAAACACCATTAACAGTTTGTATAGATGCAAGTGGCTAGGTGGGTAATCTAAAAAATTACCTGGAAAAGGATTTTATATTGAAGAATAAATTTATTTATAGAAGATAAAAAAAACTATTTTATAAAGCCATGATGCATTCGTTAGATAGTCTTATGAAGAAATCCTCAAATTTTGATATGGATGATCCAAAGGTATCTCAGGTATAAAATTGACGGGATTTTGGTCTGTTCTGCATTTACCACATTGATCATGGGTTAAGACATTTATAATTATATAAAATATTAATGATTCCTAGATCAGGGAATCATCTTAGGGTCAGTGAATTTAGAAGGTTTCATATTGTATAGTCTATTATCTTTTTAGAGGAAATCATTACATTAAGGTATTGGTAGGAATGGTTTAAAATATTTATATTATAGTGAAAAATGTATTCTAAATGAGATTCCCCTAGATGGTTCTTGACTATGATAAATAGTATGTTTATGGTGTTTTTGATAACCCTCACTTTCAGTAGTTGATGGAACCAGAAAAGTACTAAGCACGAGTGGAATTATGATGGTTTATATTTCATTTCATTGTATTGTATCAAAATTTATATAGCTATGCACTATGTGGTTTTTTTGAGTGTGTTCAATTAGTAGTTTTGAAATCTAGGGGTTTGGGTGATGATTTGGACAAATATGTTGTGTTGTTACAGGTAAAGAACACCACTAGGTACACAACGGTGATGTACTATATAACCAGGTGAAGTCATGGAATGTGTTGATGTTATGTCAATAACCAATAGTGCAACATAGAGTCACATCAGTGTGTTGGGGGTTTTATTTATTATAACTATAGTAGGCTTGCGAGTGTGCAACATGAAAGATTCATGATTTATTCCTTAATATAATTCATTATATTGATTTACTCAAAAATATTTATCAAATTGATATATGTTTTTTAATGGATTGATGATGAAAATTGGGTCATTTACTCATAAAGGGACTACAAGTAACTGATGATCCATCATCTTATGGTTACTCAATATTATAGTCAACATACTCCACTCGGTGAATTTTAGAGGCTTATACCCTGAAAATAATTATATAATTGATTAAAAATTAATTAATAAGGTTAGTAAATATTTTTTGACCCTTTTGATGAATATAAATTCCTCATGGATGATGTCAATGACTAGGGGTGATCTAGTGACGATGGTTGGGAATTTAATTAAATCAAGATAACTCTAGTTAGAGGTTTCGAATTTTACTACATTATATTTAATTAAAAGTTATTTATCACTTGTTATCTAGGATAAATGGGTGGGAATGACATGAGATTTGTCTAAGGTGGGTTCCTTTTGATGTGGTATGATGGGTGTTGTAAATTAGGATGATAGTGGTTCCTATGATATTGGTACACTGATTATGAATCCACTGAGTGTAATTTTACCTATGTGAATATCATTGATAAATTTAGATTAGAGAAAAAATTCTCAGGTGACCATGAGAGGTCCTATGAGAGGGTGTAAGATATTTCACTAGATCATTATTCTATGAGAGTGGGTAATAATTGATAAATATAGAGATTAGTATAGTAAAAGTGGTGAACTTTCAGTGGGACTAAGAATAATTGAGAGGGTTTGGGTAGTCTATAATGATTATGAATGTGGATATATCCATATTATACCATTGTAATATCCAACTATTGATTAGTTAATATTTTATTGTTAGAGTTTTAGATGATTTATCATAGAGAGGTATAGTTATGTTACCATGCAAGAAGTGGCATGGGATATGGTTAAGGGATTCCGAACTAAAGAAGTGGTGGTTATATAGGATTAAAATGAATAACCTATTGACTGTCGAATATCACATGGTTTATAGATGACAGGCCGCTGAATCAACTACTAGAAATGTGGTTTTTAATTTATAGAAAAGGAGTTCAATTGATAGAGGTGTGAGATCCTATAGTGAGAGATAATTCAAGGATGACCATGCCTACTAAGGGTATCAATTATAATGACATGTGTTGTGGTCAGTTTTGTTAGACATGGGATAAGAGAGAGGTACTTTAGGATATTCAATGCATGAGTTGTGATGGGTGATTAGTTAAAAGCTATGATTGGGAAGGTTTTACCATGTTATGAAATGTGTTTTAGGAACACCTAATGTATGTATAAATCTAGTCTGGACTATACATATGGTGACCAAAAAAAATATTTCCAAAATAAATATTCTTCAAATTTTTTTTTATGAAATTCTTTCCATGGTTTCTCAAACATTGGGAACATTACAAGTATAAATTCATCTACTAGATAACAATACATTGAGATAATATCCTAATGTTTTTTGTCAGACCAATCCCCATTTTTTATTCCTAATCACCCGAATAAACATCTCAATATTTCTATATTTCAATAGACAAACCATTCCTCTAAAATGTAATCTAGGATTTAAAAAAAATAAAAACTCATAGAAATATACTACATAAAATACCATTTTTTCAGTTAAATCCGCATGCCATGTCTAGACCTAAAACTAAAGAAATTGATCATAATCTACCTAATCCTATTAAAAATTAACATACAAATTTATAAATAAAAATGGATTTCTCAATTAAAGCTTGTCTCTAATACAAATTAATGTCTTAAAATTAACATTTTCATGCAAAAAGTATTATTGAAATTATCATCATCGTGAACAATTAATTACTACTCTATTGAATTTTTTTTATAGGAAGTAATAATTATTATTTTTTGATATTATAATTGTGCAAAACCATTTGGGTTCCATTTGACATGACTTTTGAAAACATATCTCACACAATTTTTATGTAATTAGATTAAGAACAAGAAGGACCCACTACTATTTTATTCATAATTTCCTAAAACAAAGGACCAAAGAGTGCTACCTATTTTGTCACTAAATGAAGGTTAGAAAAAATATATTTAAAAACCTAAAGAGACCAGAACAAAAATAGTAGAGGTTGTTATGACGTTTTTACAATAACCTGAGTAGTGATTAAACAAAAAACCCAAAAATCAATTATATAAAAATTTATATCAAGAGATAAGGAAACAATAATCAATTAACATTTATTTAAATTTTATTTTATTTTTAAATAAATTTAAAAACTCAATTTTTTTGTCACAAAAAATAGAAAATGAAATTTCATCATAAAAAATATCCAGAAGCACTATAATTTTCATTTGTAATGGAATAACTTTGTTACTTATTTGTCAATTTTTAAAGATAGATCTATTTTGTTAAAAATATGAAACAAAAGTGTCAATATATAAACTAATGAATGGAATCAGGTCCTAAAATAAACTGTTTCATTAAATTAATAAGGCACATTGTCTGTAAAAAATAAATCACAACCGAAGAATGTCAGATTTATAGAAAAATCCACCCAACCCTAAAAGGAAAATGTTTCTAGTTTATAGAAACATAGTAAACATGATCATGAGAATAATTACTTGAAATTAAAGTGGAGGAGGTGAAAAATATAGAGAGAAAGAATAATAATAACATGCAAAGGTGAAGATTCCATGCCATTTCCCCTGACCATTTTTGCTTCGACCTCACTGTTGGTGGGGGTTTGATCGGATGGCTGGTATTTCATTAGACCAACATTGTGCTGATGATGCAATCATTTAGGATGGGGGGGGGGGTGTAGAACATGAACATAGGTAGGACAGAGGGTATCGAAGAGGATATTGGTGAGAAGGAAGTGATGAATGGGTTTCTTAGAAATTTGGAATAATAATATATTTTTAATAAATTTTATTGAGCTTAAATAATAATTATTTTATCTTATATTTTATGAATTCATCCCTACTTATTTTAAAAGTTATATTAATTGTTTTTTAGAGAGTTTCAAATTATTTTTTTGATATGTTCTAATTTTTCCATAAATAACTTTTTGTATAATGGATTATTTATTCACATTAAATAATTTATAAGAAATTTAAAATTCATTGAAAATGTAAGATAGATAATTATAAAAAATAATATATAGAAATTCAGGTCAATTAAAATAAATAAATCAATATATATATATATATACATTCATTTCAAAAATATTTTATATTATTTATTCTTTAATTCAGTTTATAAGTATATATTTTTATTGATGAATGATGTGTTGATACAAGGTGATTAAAAAATATTTATTCAACATATTGTAAAAATATTATTATTATTGAATAATTTATTGCAATATATTTTTTTTAATGTTAAAATATTTATTTTCAAGAATAATTAATAATAATTGAATTATATATTGGGAAAATATTTTTTGGTGTTAATATGATAAAACAAAAATTTAATTGTTGGTAAGAAAATATGTTGGTATTAAATGGTTAATTCCAATAGATTTATTTGTTGGTAAAAAAATTTATGGTATGTATAATTAAAACCAACAAAAAATAATATATATTTCATTTAATAATAGATATAATATCTATTGGTATATTTCTATAAGTATAGATTACTTTTTTTGTAGTGAGGGGTGGCTTCTGCATCCAAAAACTATAGCAAACCATTGGATGAGTGATGGTTTCTAGAAGTAGTAGCTACCACTACGAGTAGCCATCAAACAATTGAGGGGATTTAAATGAGACAAAATTACATCTCTTCCCCCCTTAAAATTTTTAAGGGGAATCCCCATTTACAAATTTTATTATGTGTGTGGATAGGGCTTGGATGTCCCTCTTATCCCATTCTCCCCTTTTGTTTGGGGTTCTATTTGATGGGTTTTTTCTCAATTATTTGAGATATATTTCATCCACCACTAAGCCTCATTGATACCCTCCCCTATTATTCTCTAATTTATCTTTCTTATATTAGTGATGTAGTTTCAATTCCACCATATCATGGTAGAATCACCTGAAAATAATGGGTATTTCAATGTACCTAGGAATAGGGTGACCCATAGTGCCATCTATACTTGGAATCCCATCATTCTAGTTAAGTTACATTACACCATCACATCATTTTAAGGGTTTCCTTTTAAATTAAAATAATTTTCCTCTCTATTGGGAATTTATTGTTGAGACTTTAACTTGGCATAGGTCCAGGGATGTGAGATGGGTCCTTAAGGTTTCATTGGATGTAGTTTCAGTGTAGTGTCATTTTTTTATGATAAACTAGGAATTATGCCATTTTTAATAAAATTTGTGATTCCTTTCTATGGATTATGTTCTAGGAACTTGGTTTATTGTTTGTTGAGAAAAGGAAAGAATAAACTAGGAAAGGTGGAAAGTTATCGAGCAATGTAAAATATTGAAAGGGGCTTCAAAATGAGGTAGGTGGACCCTTGTACTAACCTTATGGTATATATTCATTCTTTATGTGTATGAGGTGTGAAAAATCACCACAATAGGTGAATCCCATTCATATAACTAGGGTAATTAATTAGGACTGATTTTTTAATTTAAATTAAAATGTAAATTTAATTAAAATCCACGAGAGAACAAAACTATGGTTCAGGGCCCATGTGGGGTCTTGTGCATTGGCCTGATGCCTTTACCAAAAATGGATGAGTCATTGAACTTAATATTCTATTTAAACTTTTGATGTAACACCCCAACATTTCATAGTATATTATCTCTTTAAATTAATTCAATAACATGCGCTACACACAACTCCGAGTTCGAGCACTCCACAACTTACCAAACTAGGTGTTCAAAAAGCGGTTAGGAATAGTATTTACTGAATTTTGAATTTTATTTACTCCATATAATTTTAGAATGCAAATTATGTGTTTCTTAGACATAATATAACAATGTAAAGACCCAGAAATTCCATGTATTGTTTTTAATTACATTGGAATTTTACTCGTCTGTGAGAATTGACGGTGTGTGATTCCGAGGCCCAGTGTGCCCGAAATGAATTTTAGAACATTTATTTTGGTATTCGCTTAAGGAGACCTTCACCATGACCACAGTAGGTCGAGGGTAGAAGTTAGTTTTTCAATTTTTCATGGAAGAATAAAAATAAAATAGTTTAACATTGTATTTTTATTTGAAACTCCTGCGTGAATGTTATAAAGGTGGGGACCACAAGATTTAAAACCTCCCAATTTGAAATTAATGGCAGGGACCATCCGAACCCACTTAATGGGGGAGAAACCACTCAACTCCCCATTAATTATTTTCCACCATTAATTTGAGCCAATAAAATTGATACAATTAAATATGCCAACACCCTATTTAATTGTTGGATCCAACTAACAATTAATGAAATGTGTCAGTTTTTTAATTGTGCCAGCATTATTGATCTAATTAATTTAAATTAAGAAGTTGGATATTCCTCATTTTGGTGGAATTGGGGAATCTTTTGGAAAAGGGAAATCTTGAGAGAATTGTGGAGAAACTCATCCTCCAATGAAGAACACTCTGACCATCGAGGAATGTCTTAAACTACGACGAACTGAAGAACGAGCCCGGGATCGGAGGAGTGTTGCTGGTACGACGAACATCGACATCCTAGAATTCATTCTCACACCAACATCAATGAACCTTAGAGGTAGGGTTTTTGTTTGAATTTAATCCCCTTACCCATTCTTAACAATTCATTGTAAATCATGAAGAAGTTATAGTCACTTGCTACCGCTCTAACGCGGAGAGTGCGGTCCAAAAAAATATGGTCCAACCTCTCCACAATTCTTGTGATTAATTTATGTGTTCTACACGATGGGGTAGGATGAAAAAAAACCTCAATGGGGTGCATGAATGGTAGACGACACCACCGCCGGCTACGACACAGGCGACGGTGCCGCCCCGCGGTCCCGAAGCAGCCCGATGCCTCTGCCGTCCTGCGATCACCGCGCTGCCCGCAGACTCTGCCGCCCCGCAACCTTCGTCACCCCACGGCCTCCCCTGCCCTATGGCCTCCACTGTCGCATAGCCTCTAACACCTTGTGGCCTCACGTCACACGCGGTCTCTATCGCACATGGCCTCCCCTGCCCTGCGGCCTCCTCCACCCCGCGGGCTCCACCGCCATGCGGCCACCGCCGGCCCGCGGCCTCGCGCCGCCCGCAGCCTCTATCACCGACAACCTCGTGTCGCCCGCAGCCTCCGCCTCCTGCGGCTTCTTCCACCCAGGCCTTGCTACTTAGGCCGAGCCGCCCTGCGCGGGTTGGGCCGGACCCAGCGGGTCGGGCGACCCGAACTGGGTCTGGTCGGCCCATGTTGGGTCGGGCCCCATCGGACCGGACATGGACCAGTTTCGACCCCATATGCTCTATTGGCCATAACTTTGGCACCAGACATCCGTTTGACAAAAAGTTAGCGGCACTGGAAACATTAGAGCAAGGCGGCCGCTTTGGTATACCCCACATTAGATTAGGATAAATTTGGGATATAGTCGGGTTGGATTGAGCATGAATCCAATTAGGACCTCGGGATTTAAAGGCTAATAACATACAGATCAGACATCCAATGGATGCACCGATTGTTACATTGAGACCCGTATGATGTGAAAATCCTTTGGGATATTTCTTCGTGGGACTTTACGGAAGTTGGAGTGTCGACCAATGGAATGAGGAGTGGACCCTCCCGGAGGCAAGTGAGCTTAGTGTGGGAACCTTGTAGCTGGATGTAACGATGTACTAGGATCGTGTGTGGGTATAACAATGTACTGATAGTGTACTACAATCCTGTGTGGGTTGACAACGTACTAGAAATGTACATGTATCCTGTGTGGTTATGAAGACGTACTGGTGATGCACTAGGATTCTGTGTGGGTTTGACGATGTACTGACGATGTTCTAGGATCCTATGTGGGTATGATGATTTACTGGCGATTTACTAGGATCCTGTGTGGGTCTGACGAGGTTCTGGAGATGTACTAGGATCTAGTGTGGGTCTGACGACATACTAGAGATGTACTAGGATCGTATACGGGTCTGACATAGTACACGCAATGTACTAGGATCATGTGTGGGTCTGACAACATATTGGTGATGTACTAGGATTTTGTGTGGGTATGATGACATACTGGTAATGTACTAGGATCCTGTGTGGGTCTGACGACATACTGGAGATGTACTAGGATCCTGTGTGGGTCTGACGACGTACCGGCGATGTACTAGGATACTATGTGGGTCTGGCGACATACTGGCGATGTACTACGATCTTGTGTGGGTCTGATGATGGACTGGAAATGTACTAGGATCTTGTGTGGGTATGATGATGTGTTTTAGGTGTACTAGGATCCTGTGTGGGACTGACGATGTACTAATAGTGTACTAGGATCCTGTCTGGGTCTGAGGACATACTGGAAATGTACTAGGATCATGTGTGGGTCTGACGAGATACTGGCGATATACTAGGATCCTTTGTGGGTCTGACGATGTACATGCGATGTACTAGGATCATGCGTGGGTCTGACAACATACTAGAGATTTATTAGGATCTTGTGTTAGTCTGACGATGTACTGACGGTGTACTAGGATCCTGTGTGGGTCTAATGACGTACTGGCTATGTACTAGGATACCGTGTGGGTATGACTGCGTACTGACGGTGTACTAGGATCCTGTGTGGGTCTGACGATGTTCTAACGATGTCCTAGGATCTTGTGTGGGTCTAACGATGTACGAGGATCCTGTTTGGGTCTATGAATTAAGATCCTTCATGGGTATCCCTCTTAACAGAGTAAGATGAATTATCAATTACATCTAATCATCTCTACTACTGTAGTTACGTTATACTTGGTGTGAGCTGAATCTGTACCTGTGTGGTACTTTCCTTCATGATAATACCTTGGTGGTATTCTTCGATGTGGCATAACTGTGTGGTACTTACCTTTGTTATTTATCCTTCCTTTTTGGAATAGCTGAACTTTTAGTTTTTGAGTTGGACATTGTGTTTCCTCATGATTGAGATGGGATTACATGATAACTTAGGTATATGTATGGGTATATACCTAATTAGGGATGTCAGTTGATTTCATGTTGTTTAGTTTTTCCATAGAGGATTTTGTGAAACCTTGAGGGTCTCGGGGTCCCTACTGAGTATCGTTATAATTTCCCCTACATGGGCTATGCCCGCACCTTGTTGTGTTTGGTTCAGACGACGGACACTGCTGACTAAGGACGAGAGTACCAAGAATGGAGGTAGCTTGGAGGTGGGCCTAGATGAGGAGTACCGCAGAGATGACCATTCGAGTTCTGTACCTACCCTTTAGGTAGAATCCTTGATGTGTGTTCACAGGAGCTGTTTCAGTTTACTTGTACCATTTAGTTCCTTTTACTTTCCTGTTGGTCTTGTATTCTGGCACCTTTTACTTACTATACTCACTCTACTTACTATACAATTCACCTGTGTTCATATATTGTTGTGTGCTTCGGTGTGTGTGTTAACAGTTCATAAATTAAATGTCTTCCTAGTTATAGGTAATAAGCCTTCGGTTCTAGTCACCAGCCCCTGGCCTATGGAAGGTGGGATTTTGGTAGTCAAGACACAGACCCCGAGGGACAGGTCGTGACAAATTGGTATATGAGGAGTCATTTCTACCGCAGAGCACATGAGTATGATCTTTTTAACGACAATAGTGTTATGTTTAGTGAGTGTGGTTATCATTTATGGAAATCCAGTGTTGGTGTGGTGACCGATGTATCCATACACTAGGACCCTGACTTCTGATTTCTGACTCAGTGCACAAAAACAATGATTGCATGTGTATTCTGAAAAGTTTTCTTGTGTTTTCTTGAGTCAGGTCACCAGGTAAAACTTAATGACCATGGAACACCTATTCCTTTTCTAGATTTTGTTGTGTAGACATCCATCTAAGATTCCCGAGAGTACACAATGATTTCCCACCGAGCGACGAGGCCTCGGTGCAGGGACCTCTTCCAGTAGAGGCACCAACGGAGGCACCGGTGGTACCATTACCCATTGGTCCACTGATGCCACCAACCCCATCAGCATAGGGTTCATGCCACTTGAGTGCATTGCATGAGTTCCAGTGCCAGAAGCCACTTGGGTTCTGAGACGAGACAGATTCTCACGCAGCTAAGGGATTGCTGGAGGTGATTGCTAGAGTATTCCACCTAGTTGAGACACTGGTAGAGAAGATGGTGCTACTTGTCTTTTTTAGTGAGTGACCATGAAGATGGTCCACATAGTGATAAGGCTTCAGTACGTAGACCATTACCCAAGATAGTACCTTCATGTAGTGTGTCATCTGTATCATTGCCCGTTGGTCAGCAGTTATAACCGGCGGTACCGACAGAGGAAAAATAAAGGCTTAGTGCCTTATGCATTATTCAATATCAGATACCCCTCAGGTTCTAAGGCGAGATCAACTCACAGGTAGTTGGGGACTGGCTTGAGGAGGTAGCTGAGAGTTCTCTAGAGCTTCTACATCTTCGGCTGGATGACATGTCAGTAGCTGAGTATTCATCGAGGCATACTGATCATTCCTGGTACTCGTTGAATACAATATGATCAGTGATTTGGGTCTCAGACTCCGAATGAGGTGTGTTTAAGGACATCAAAGTGAGAACAAATCATCTATGCATTCTTCTTTATGTTATGGTGCTAGAGAGAACCATTTCGATTGAATATTATTTGGTTGAGTGGATGAAGCCAATGAATGTTAGTAGTGGGAAATTAGGAAACTGGCACCAGTCTCAGAGATTTAGGTGTGTAAAATTTTTCAGGAAGAGGATGTGATGGGGACAGATGAATCTGCAGGGCTGCAGATGTGGAAATAGAGATAGGATAACAACTTGAGGTGGTGTACATTTCGACATGTTACAACCACCCCCTATGTGGTCCCCACCAGGTTCAGGGAGATTAAGGATAGGGGAAGGGAGTAGCTGCATGAGGTAAAGGAGTGTGACCCATGGGATCTAGGAATGATTTGAGGTATGGTCGATGTTTACTACTTGTTGCCGTATCAATAGACATACGTACCAATCATTCCTTCCTTCCATGAATCATGTCCAAGACCTAGAGTTTCTAGTTAAACTGTTGACTTGACCATCATGTATGAAGATACCTTTGGGAGGAGACTCGATAATCACACTTACTCCGACGGTGTGATCTGGCCCTTGAGGAAAGAGTTTCGCTTGGTACCTCTTGGTGGCAGTGTTAAGGACTTATGATGTTAGTTTGGGTATGGATTGGCCATCCACAGTTCAAACTCAGACTGACTATATTAGTAAAATAGGGTTGTGGTTTACCTACAACATTGGAATGAGATTTTCCTTGGTTCGAAAAAAGGAAACCCAGGGAGAACAGGATAGACTCATGCATATGGGGGTGCAGCTGATCACTCATGATTCAGTCAGCCTTATCCTCGTGGTAGTAGGAGTTTTGAGTTTTCAGTAGAAGTGGCAGAGTTTGGGGACATCCTTTCAAATGATATTTCTAGGTTAACCTCCCCGAAGGGAGAGGAACTTCTTTTTGGACTAGGTAATACCAGAGTTTTGAACCAGACTTCTCGAGGGTAGCAACACCTTTATCAGCATTGACGAAGAAGGGGAAACCCTTCATTTGGTCAGAGAGATGCTAGCGGAGTTTTCAGGAGATGAGGCAAAGGATGACTAGTGCCCCATCGTGAGGCTACCAGAGGAGGGAATATGGTATGTAGTCTACTATGATGCGTCAAGGACCAGTCTCAGATGTGTCCTGATGCAGGAGCGAGTAGTGATCACATATGGTTCTTGATAGCTAATACAACATCAGCAGAACTACACTACCCATGACCTGGAGTAAGAAGCAGTCGTTTTCACCTTGAAAATGTGGCGACATTACTTTATGGGAAAATGATATATAGTCTACTCTCATCATAAGAGAATCAGGTATATCTTCTCTCATAAGGACCTAAACTTGAGACAACAACATTTGCTTGAGTTCCTCCAAGACTAAGAGTTTGAGATAGTCTATACTCTTGGGAAGGGAAATGTTGTAGAAGATGCACTCAGTAAGAGATCTGGTATACAACTGCTAGGTTAGGCGATGGAGTAGCTGGACGCTTTGCAGATATCCTTTGTGGATCATGATGTATCTCCTTTTCTTCAATCTCTTACAGTCACTCCCCCACATCTTCAGTGAGTCAGGGAAGTGTAGCATGGGAATGCTGACTACAAGACTCGACCTGATCAGATATCTACAGGACATGCACCTGATGGATTTTCAGAAGGTGGGGAGCACGTCATCTTCTTTAGAGGACGTACTATGGTACCAGTTTCTCTTCAGGAGGAAGTTTTTAGGGAGTTCCACACATCCCCTCTAGCGGTACATCTAGGAGGGGAGAAGATGTACTAGGATATCTGATGACAGCACTGGTGGCTGGGAATGAAGAAAGAGGTAGTAGAGATTGCCTCTCAGTACCTCACATGTCAGCAAGTGAAGGTAGAGCATCAGGTACCAGTAGTATTGGTTCATCTATTAGAGGTCGCAGAGTGGAAGTGGGATGAGATATCCATGGACTTCGTGACAGGACTTCGACGTACATCTCGAGGTCATGATTCTATCTGGGTGATCATCGAACGACTCACCAAGTCTGCTCACTTCCTACCAATCATAGAACAAAGTTCAGTAGAGAGATTGGGATGCATCTATGTGCATGAGATTGTGCGGCTACATGGAGTACCCTTGACGATTGTCTCCTATCATGACACATGTTTCACTCCTCCGACTATGGAAGGGGTTGTGGGAGGCTTTTGGGATGCAGCTTCATTTAAGCACTGCCTTCCATCCTCAGATGGATAGCCAGAATGAGGGGACCATTCAGACCCTCTAGGACATGCTAGGTGCTTGCATCCCCGACTTCAGTTGTAGCTATGAGGATCACTTAACTTTGGTGGATTTTTCATAAAACAAAAGCTATCACACCACCATTGGGATGTAACCTTTTGAGGCGTTATACGAGCGACCTTGCAGATCACTGTTGTGCTAGACTGACCCAGGGGAGTTAGCACTAATAGGACCAGAGATGGTACATGCTACCACAGAGAAAGTGCAGATCATCCAGGAGCAGATGAAGAATACACAGAGTAGGAAGAATTCTTATGTTTATAGGAGATAGAGACTTCTGGAGTTCGAGGATGTGGACCACGTCTTTCTACGGGTCTCACCTCGACGAGGTTTGTAGAGATTTGGCCGAGGAGGGAACTTATCTTAGAGGTTCACTAGATCCTTTCAGGTCCTCAAAAGAGTTGGTGAGGTGGCATACTGCCTAGAACTTCCTCCTCAGTTGCACCGGGTGCAGGATGTCTTCAACGTATCCCAGCTGAGGAGATACGTGCACAACCCTTGTCATGTCATCGACCACGTCAAGCTGGACATAGATGATGGGGAGACGTTTTCAGAGGTTCTAGTAGGGATTGAGGATCGATAGGAGCAGGTTATTCCTGGGTGGTCGATACCTCTAGTGTGCTTTTGCTGGAAGCATGAAAACCATCTGGAGAGCACATAGTAGTGGGAGACTCAGATGCGTGCTCAGTACCCCCACTTGTTCCCTTAGTATGAGTTATGGCTTATAGGGACGCAAATCCCTGAGGTGGGAATAATGTAAAGACCCATAAATTCCATGTAATTTTTTTTAATTATATGAGAATTTTACGAGTCCTTAAAAATTGACGGCATGTGATTCTGAGGCCCAGTGTGCCCGGAAGGAATTTCCAAACATTTTTTGGGTACGTTCAGTGAACGTACGAGAGGGATTTTGTATCTTTTGTACCGGTGCTCAGAATTGAAATCTGACGGCACCGTTGAACTTACAACTCCGGTATTCGCTTAAGGAGACCTTCACCTCGACCGGAGTAGGTCGAGGGTAGAAGTTATTTTTTCACTTTTTCATTGAAGAATAAAAATAAAATTGTTTGAAATTTTAATTTAATTTGAAACTCCTACGTGAATGTTATAAAGGTGGGAACCACCAAATTTAAAACCTCTAATTTTGAAATTAATTGCGGGGACCACCCAAACCCTCTTAATGGGGTAAAAACCACCCAACTCCCCATTAATTATTTTTCCTCATTAATTTGAGAAAATTAAATAGATACAATTAAATATGCCAACACCCCATTTAATTTTTGGATCCAACTAACAATTAATGAAATCTAACAGAATTTTAATTTTGCCAACATTATTGATATAATTAATTTAAATTAATAAGTTGGTTATTCCTTATTTTTGTGGAATTGGGGAAACTGTTGGAAAAGGGAGAAGCTTTGGGGAATCGTGGAGAATTGTGGAGAAAATCATCATAAAAATAAGAATACTCTCGCCTACGAGGAATGTCTTCAACTACGACAAATAGACGAACGATCCGGGGATTGTGGGCGTGTGGCGGGCGTGATGAACGTAAACATATTTTAATTCTTTCTCGCACCAACATCAACGAACCTTCGATGTAGGTTGGTTTTTTTAATTACTCCCCCTTACAAATTCTTGAAAATTCATCATAAATCCAGAAGATATTATAGCTGATTGCTACCACTCTAACACATAGAGTGCGGGCCAAAAAAACATGGCCCAACCTGTCCACAATTATTTTGACTAATTTTTGTCTTCTTTGGGATGGAGGAGGACACCAACCAACCTCGGTGGGGCACAAGAACAGTGGTCGTCACCATCGACGGCCGTGACGAAACGACGATAGAACCCCATATCCCCCGCACTGCCCGGGGCCTCTGTCTCCCCGCCACTTCGCGCCTCTTGCAGCCACTGCACCTCCTACAGGCTCCACCGCACATGGCCCCCACCGCCCCACAGCCTCTGCTACCCCCGGAGTCATTTCCCCCCGGCCTCGTGCCACGCACGGCCTCCGCCGACCTGGGACCTCACGCCGCCCGCGTCCTCCGCCGCCCTGTGGCCTCACGCCGCCTGCGGTCTCTATTGCCACGCGGCGACCCGCTGCCCGGGGCCTCCCCCTTCCCACAGCCTCACACTGCCTGGGGCCTCTACAGCCCCGCGGCCTAACGCAGCCCATGGCCTCGCGCCGTCCGCAGCCTCCGTTGCCCCGTAGCCTCACGCTGCCTACAGCCTCACACTGCCCAGGCCTGGCTGCTTAGGCTGGGCCACACCCAGCCAGCTGGGTCGGGCCAGGTCGATATGATCGGTTTGGACCGGACCCAGACCAGTTTTGTCTCTATATGCTCTATTGGACATAACATTGGCACTAGGCATCCGTTTGATGAATCGTCATCTGTGCTAGAAACCTTCGACCAAGGTGGCCCCTTTGTCGTACCCCACTTGTTATTTGGATAAAGTTGGGATACTGTCAGGTTGGACTGAGCACGAATCTAACAGGGCCCTCAGAACTAAAAGACAAATAACTTACAGACCGAGCATATGATTGACGCACCGTCTATTCCGTTGAGACCCCTATGACGTGACAGTACTTTGGGATACTTCTTCTTGAGACTTCGTGTAATTATGATTATTGACCAACGACATGAGGAGTGGACCTTCCTGGAGGCAAGAGATCTTAGTGCAGGAACCCTGTAGCTGGCTGTGAAGATATACTATGATCTTGGGTGGGTTTGATGACGTACTGTAGATGTACTAGGAACCTGTGTGGGTGTGAAGATGTACTGATAGTTTACTAGGATCCTGTGTGGGTCTGATGGTGTACTGGTGATGTACTAGGATCCTTTGTGGGTATAACGACGTAGTGGAGATGTACTAGGATCCTATGTGGTTCTGACGACGTAATTGCGATGTACTAGGATCATGTGTGGGTCTGACAACGTACTTGCATTGTACTGGGATCTTGTGTGGGTCTGACGATGTACTGGCGATGTACTAGGATCCTGTGTGGGTCTGACGACGTACTGGCGATGTACTAGGATCCTGTGTGGGTCTGACGACGTACTAATGATGTACTAGGATCCTGTGTGGGTATGAAGACTTTCTGGTGATGTACTACGATCCTGTGTGGGTCTGAGGACGTACTGGAGATGTACTTGGATCCTGTGTGGGTCTGACGATGTACTTGCGATGTACTAGGATCCTATGTGGGTCTGACGATGTACTGGCGATGTACTAGGATCATGTGTTGGTTTGAAGACATACTTGTGGCGTACTACGATCCTGTGTGGGTGTGATGACATACTGACGGGGTAGTAGGATCCTGTGTGGGTCTGATGACATACTGGCTGTGTACTAGGATCCTCTGTGGGTTAGACAACATACTAGTGATGTACTAGGATCATGTGTGGGTCTGAAGACCTACTGGTGATGTACTAGGATCCTGTGTGGGTCTGACGACGTACTGGAAATCTACTAGGATCATGTGTGAGTCTGAAAACATACTGGCGATGTACAAGGATCTAGTGTGGGTCTGACGACGTACTGACGGCATAATAGGATCCTGTGTGTGTCTAACAATGTACTGAGAGTGTACTAGGATCATGTGTGGTTCTGATGAGGTACTGATGGTGTTCAAGGATCCGGTGTGGGTTTGACGATGTACTGACACTGTACTAGGATCCTGTGTGGGTTTGACGATGTATGAGGATCATGTGTGGGTCTGTGAATTTGGATCCTTTGTGGGTCTGCCTCTTAATAGAGTAAGATGAATAAGTAGTTACATTTAATCATCTCTACTAATATACTTACGTTATACCTAGTGTGAGCAGAGACTGTACCTATGTGGTACTTTCCATCATGGTAATACCTTGGTGGTATTCTTCTATGTGGCATACCTGTGTGGTACTTATGTTCATGATTTTTCCTTCCTTTATGGAATAGATGAAATTTGGGCTTTTGAGTTGGACCTTGTGTTTCTTCATGATTGAGATGGTTTTACTTGATAACGTGGGTATATGTATGGGAATATACCAAAGCAGGGATGTCAGTTGACTTCATGCTGGGTGGTTTATCCATGGTGAATTTTGTGAGACCGGGAGGGTATTGAGGTCCCTACTAAGTATCGTTATACTCACCCCTGCATGGGCTATCCCCGCACCTTATTGTGATTGCTGCAGACGTTGGACATTGCTGACTGAGGAAGAGAGTACCAGCACTTGAGGATGCTCGAAGGTGGACCTAGACTAGGCGTACCAGAGAGACGACCGTTCGAGATCTTTACCTACCCTTCATGTAGGATCCTTAGTGGGTGTTCACAGAAGCTGTTTCAGTTTACTTGTACCTTTCAGTTCCTTGTACTTTCCATTTGTGCTTTTATTCTGTCCCCTTTTACTTATTGTACTCACTCTATTTACTAAATAGTTCACTTCTATTCGTATCTTGTTTTTTCTAGGTCGTGTATGTTTACAGGTTATAAAAGAAATGACTTCCCAGTTAGAGAGAATATCCCTTCAGTGCTAGTCACTAGCCCCTATCCTATAAAATGCGTCCTTGGGTTAGTCACGGCACGAGCCCCGGGGGATGGGTCATGAGAAAGAGAAATTCATTTTTCACATAAAAGAAGTATTTATCAAAAATGTAGTTTTTCCACCTTCTAATGGAGAACCATTTTTAAATCCAATATTTTACACTTTTATATATTCTATTAGATGATATTAAATTCTTATTTAGTATCGGAACATAAAAATCTAGTTTGGATAAATTTTCAAAGTGTTTATGATAACTTTCAAATTTTGATCAATAGTAAAAGACACTAAATTTTAATCGAAAACAAATATTTTAATAGAAATAATTTATTGTGTTAAATTATGAATTTTAATGGTTTGGAAGTATTATTATATTATTTTTTTATCATTTAATACAATTTTGGTCATTATACATAATTTCACATTTAAATCTGACATAAACGCTTGTCAATCTTTTGATAGTTTTTACTTTTTAAAAACACGTTTTTTGGTTTTGACAATGGGAATTAATTTTAATTAAATTAATTCAACTTCTATGTCTTGAATATGGTAAAATAGATTTAATTTTTGAATTTTAAATATCAAAATTAGCTTATGGTGAAGTTTTGGTATTTTTTTGAAAACTTTCAATTTTTGATGAATAGTGAAAAACACCGCATTATTGTTTAAAACAGAATTTTTATTTAAATAATTATATATTTTATTTAAATTTATTTTAAGCCAAATAGATATATAATACCAATATAAGTACAATGTAATTCATTGGAGTCATTTTATAATAAAATTAGATATATTAAATTTTGTTGAACTTTTTACCATCTTTTACCCACTTTCTAGACATATTTGAAAATTTGCATAAAACATAATTTTACCACTTCTGTGAATTGAATTTAAAAAATATATGAGACATGAGTGACATCAATAAGTAAAATTTGGGTCAATTATATGAAAATAATTTTTGGTGAATAGAAACATTTGAATTTTATTTAACACGGTTAAAAGTAAATAGGGAAATTGAAGGTAAAAATGTTGTTTGAATTACCCTAACATGTGTCCTAATTCTATTGTATAAGATTATTTCGAACAAAAAAACCTTAGGAATAAAATATTATCCATTTGGTCCCCTTGGATTATATTAGGACATTTATTATTATTTTATTCAAAGAAGAGTTAAAAGTGTGAAATTCAAAGTTTGAAACCTAAACCATTTTTAATATAGGGTTATACATAAGATAAATTCGACTATAAATACTCATTAAAAATATAAAAATATTTCCTAAATCATGATATTTAATTTATTACTTTTAGGCATAAAATGAATATATTTATAAAGGACAAAATATTGATGCAATATTTTCATTATTAATTAAATAATCAAATAAATGATATTATAAATATTAAAATAAATATAATTTGAAAATTTTGATGACATACAAGAATTTTATAGGTGACTATGACTTTTTAGGATTTATTTAATGTATTTTTTTCGAAGTAATCCTATTTTTATGACTTTAAAAAAACCAAATAGTAAATAATGTCAAAATTGACATAAATGAGTTTTTAAAAAAATACTATATTATTAAATGATATAATAGTCCTAAAAATATATGGTTCAGGTAAAATAATTATATAATAATAGATATTTCATTAATGAACCAATTTCGATTCACTTGGCATTTTATAGTAATTTTATTAACCATTTAGTATAACAATACAAGAATATATGGTAAAAGTTAAACTATTTATCTGGGAGTTAAATCATAAAGATAAGTTTAATATGGTGATCTAAAGCTGTATAAAACCTACTGGTTGAGAGTTTTTCGACCCATACCCGCCTTATCTTAGAAATAGATCAATTTGGAGCAATTATAAACTAAAAAAGTTTTTATAAAAAAATAATATTTCAATCTTTTCCTAAAGTGACCCTCACCTTTCTTATAAAAGGGTACTTCCCCTTCTCTCAAAATCACAACTCCAAAGCCATTTGGCTCAGCCAAACCCTACCCAAATCTCCTCCCAACTTTACTCACTTCATCTTAGATTCCTTAATATGAACAGAAAGGCAACCGATGGAGCCCTTTTGTTCAAATCAAAACAAAACACCCAAAGAAGAGATAATTATTTTTTCACCTCTTTCAAAGTTCTTTTCTTCTTCCACTTTATTTTTCTTTGTTATTTCCATAAAAAAATAATATCTTATGTACCTTATTCATACTGTGATGTTATTATAAAAATCGTACAACCATACTCATTATTCTATCCATCCTATGAATGATAATGTTAACATGCATGCATAGGTATGGCTTACCGTCTCCTCACTGTGGTGTAATTTGTTATTACACACTATGTTATCTGGATGGATATAATTATGAGTAATATGCATATAAATAATGTAAATAACATGAATATTTATCTATAAAATTACTATACCATCCCATTCCACACCTTTTAATCATTAAGAAAACGATATCATCGCTCATGTGTAGGTATGACTTACCGTCTCCACGACGCGATGAGATTCATTTATAGGTTCACCATTCAATGATGACTATAAAAATATATATTATTAATAAGTACGTAATATATGAAATAATAATTCTACTAGATATATAAATATATGTATGTATATTCTTACATATATCTTATTCACTTACATCTGTTCAATACGATACGAAAATGGAAACAACGTTTATGCGTACGTACGGTCTACCATCTCCACAAATGGAATTTTCTATTTCACATATATATCTATTATACATATTTATATTCTAAATATATATTATATATAAATCATTTTTTATATTCTGTAAGTATTTTATTCATGATCTAAATGATATGATCAAAAATAACAAGTTAAAACATGTACGATAAAGAAAGTGATTATTACCCAAAATATTAATTTAACATGGAAATAATTATTAAATGGGTATTATAAAGTCATAAATAAATATTTTATGATATAAAAAATATAAAAATGGTTCGGGTATTATTTAATAACAAACTATGGTCATTATATAAGAGGTTAAACATACCCTCAACCAAAGGAAATTGCATGGTAATGGTTAATTCCTCAATATCATTATTATCTGAGATTGTTTACGTGTATTTTTTAATTGAGGATTATTTATTATCCGGGTATATGTTTCATAAAAGTGTTTTCAAAAGGATTATTTTTAAGGTAATATTTAACTAAAACATCATTTTAAATTTTCTAAGTATTTATTCCTCTATATCTTTCTAACTAATGCCCATATTTTCGAAATGGTTTTAAGGATTTATTTATATGGACATGAATGTTTTAAAATGTTAATTCCATTAAAATGTTTCTAATTGGTATGGGACACTTTGATTCAAAAATATCTTTTAATTTCCTTCTTTTATAAATTGCATTACTTTTAAATGATTTCATGAAAAAAGGGTATTTCACTCAAAGAGTTTTACAGAACATTTTCAACTATATCAACATTTTTTACTGTATATTATTCTTGATTGAAGTTTATTTATTATTATAAAATCTTCCATATTGTATTGAATCAGATATGATATGTTTTACTGTGGATGTTATATTTTTATACCACTCATGGTTTACGGATAATGTATTTAAATTTCATATGACAGTTTTAACGCGAAAGTTTATGTTATGTTTCAAAATTTTCATATGAGGAATGCAACGGACTTAGAAAGTGATGGGTGTGGCCTGCCATAGCCCATAATTGCATCGGTAGGTCTCGTGAGACAAGTTAGTGTCTAGTAACTAGGCCTTGAAAAAAAATTATTTGTAGTCTTGGCGTGAGGCTTTGACTATGTGGTAATGATGTTTGCCATTAGGCATTCCCTCATTATGAAATTAATTATTATATGCGACTATTCAATTAGTAGAATATCCATGTTCACGTTCATAGGGTAATGTTTGATTTATTTTCTCCATATTATGTTCAATTTTATGTTCAAAAGGCTGTTGTTTTTATTACACATCTTTCCTTAAAAGTTTATTACTTCCAATAAATTATTTACCCTTACTGAGAATCTGAGATCACCCCTTTATTATGTTTTATTATCCCAAAATTCCAAGAAGTGTATTATGATTGATATATAGATTTACTCTAGGGAAATAATGGTGTTCTCAAAGGATTATTTATGTTGTGTTTTATGTTTGAATGTGTAATGTAACGTTCTTGTATGTAATCTATTTTCGACGACTGAAAAACTGATTGGAACTTTGGAATTGATTTCTTATAATCATGCCAATGTATTAAAATAATGCACTGGCTCTGGGATTCTAGGATTAGGGCGTTACATTTGTTATCAGAGGAAGTTTAGAAACAAACTTGGAAATAGATTTAGATAAACTCTGATTATAGAAAATTACCCTAAGATAAACATTGAGGATTAATATATAAGAACATCCTAGAATTTTGGTAGTGTATAGCTTTTTTGAATTTTACAAGAAATACATCCATGTCTTGATACAAGCAGGTAGTGGCAGCTCTGGCACATATGTACCTTGGATTAAAAAATCTGAAAAGGAGTTTCGAGCTTGACCTGGGGTGTCCTGGTACACGACAACGGGCCTTGATTCACTCTTGGTTATGACAGTCCTGGGGGATATTCTTAAGATAATTCACATTTTCTTTATAAGCCAATATGAAGGATTTAGGAGTAAATAATTTCTCAAAGAAAACATTTTTTTATGATTATAGATTATATGTATAATCTATTCAATTTTCATTAGGTATTTTACAAGTTTGAAAATATGCATTTCAATTCATAAACCAACCTTGTGTATGACATTGTTTAGAAATAGAACCCAGTAGAAGGAATGAAAACTCCATCAATACACATGATCCAAAGTTTACGAAGGATCATATATTTCACGGTATTAGGCCACTATTTAGGAGGGAAATTGTGTCCCATATATTATCATCATATGAAGAAATAATATCATGTGTTAATAAGATAAGTATAGAATTCTCTGAGTCCAATGGAAATGAAGGGAAGCCAGAGAAGAAAAGGATAGTAGAGATAATGATGGATAGTGGGAAGAAGGGAAAGAAGGATTTTCCCATATGTGATAACTGTGGAAAGAATCACCTTGGTAAATGGTTGAAGGTAATGTGAGTTTTTTATAAGTGTGGAGAGAAAGGACACATAGTACATGATTTCAAGGGTAAGAAAAAGGTTTCAAATGTACTATGCTTCATCTGTAAGGAGTTAGGACACTGCACGAATCAATGTCCCAATAATTAGATTATACTACAGATAATGATATTAGATAATAATCAAGTTATGATACTACTGCAGATGAAGAGGAATGACTAGTGTTCTTATGTTGATATTAATTAATTATGAGTGTCGTATCAATGATGTACTAGTTATAATAATTATGGAGTATATATAAGGATTCTACTATAGTACTATTTCATTAAGGATTTGAGATTGTGTGGTACCATGAAAAGTGAATCAATAGGAAGTTAAACTTTTTCAAAAATACATGGTTGAAAGAAAGATAAACATTAATATGGTCCGTATATTGAGGTATTGATTTTTGAAAAAGAGATTATTGATTTGGATAAATTATATTGGAAATTATTTATTACCTTGGAACTAATTAATGGTTTGTTTATTCCATAATTGTTGGAGATTACAAAATTTTTGGATTTAAGGAGTATATCCAGTATTCTATGTTTTACAGAAGGAGTAAAGAAGTACGTACCTATTCAAATATGGTTTTCTATTAGTTCATTTTATTAACACATTTTAAGGGAATACACCATGAAGGTATTCAAATTTATATTATGTGAACTTCCTTATAATTTTTGGACTGTGAGTTCGGACAGAAGTATTGTGGATAAGTTTAAATGTTGGAATAGTTTAATTTTGACATTGGATATGATTATTAAGGTTAAATCATTTATTAATATTAATTGTGTATTGTTATAAAAAGTACAACCTAGAGGTTGGCAAACAACCTGTCACGTCCGGCAAGGCCACAAGACTTGAACCCGCAACTGAAGGGTGACAAGGGTGCATCACCTACCACTTTCCTACGTGATGTCTTGGTTTGTATAATGTAGTTTTTTTAAATATTATGACAAATGAATTATAAGTTCATTATTTTTGAAACCCTATACGATAATGATATATAGAATATTTTTGAATTCTATTATCTATTGAAATGAAAGAGGAGTTTGTTGGAGGAATTAGTTGAAGGACGAAACTATACTTTTCAAGTATATTTTTTCTTCCTAATATTCTATGAATAAATTAATTATTAAAAATTAGGGAAGGGATATTAAATCCAAAAATGTTTTATCTTCATTCCTTATGTTTAGTTGAACTGATGATATTTTAAATCACCACAGATTAATGGCTTTGGGGCCCACAATTTTACACTTGTTTGTGATTGATGACCTCAATCAATCCCTATAAATATTTATGTTTTCCTTCTAATTATGTGTCTATAATTTCCACCAATGTTATCTTAATCAGGATCATAATTTTTTGTTGAATTTTTCATTTCCCTTTCATTCTTATTTATACTAAATTTTAATAACCCAATTTCTAATGTGGGTTTTCCACAAAGGGGTTTTTATATTTTTAACCTTCTATTTTAAAAGAAAAATATCAAATTGTGAGGATGCACTTTGTCGAAGTAGGGGATAATGTAACACCCCATGATTTTATAGTATGTTATCTCTTCAAAGTAGTTCAATAACATGCACTACATGCAACACCTAGTTCGAGAACACCACAACTTACCAAAATAGCCGTTAAAAATCGGTTATGAATAGTATTAACTGAATTTTAAATTTTATTTACTCCATATAATTTTAGAATCCATATTATGTGTTTCTTAGACATAAAATAAGAACAAATTCATTTTTTCAGATAAAAGAAGTATTTTTCAAAAATAAATTTTTTTCCACCTTTTAATGGTAAAACATATTCAAATAAAATAGTTGACACTTTTATATATTCAATTTGATGAAATTAAATTCTTTTTTAGAATTGGGAAATAATAATATATTTTGGAAAAAGTTTCAGTGTTTTTATGATAACTTTCATATTTTGATCAATGGTGAAAGATACTAAATTTTAATTGAAAACAGCTTTTTGAATCAAAATAATTTATAGCGTTAAATTATTCATTTGAATGGTTTGGAAGTATAATTAGATAATATTTTTTATCTTTTAATACTATTTAGGTCATTACAAGTAATTTCACATTTAAATTAGACATAAAAACATGTCAATATTTTGATAGTTTTAAGTTTTTAAATCTCTCCATTTGGTTTTGACAATGAGAAATAATTTTAAACTAATTTATTCAACTCATATGTTTTGAATATGTTAAAATAGAATTAATTTTTTAATTCAGCATATCAAAATTATCTTATACTGAATTTTTGTTATTTTTTGGAAAGCTTTTAATTTTTGACAAATAGTGAAAACACTACGTTAATTTTTAAAATTGAATTTTTATTAAAATAATTATTTATTTTAGTTATATTTATTTTGACTAAAAATAGATATATAATACCTATGTATGTTAAATATAATTCATTGGAGTCATTTAATAATGAAATTAGATGTATTAAATTTTATTGAACTTTTTACCGTTATTTACCCACCTTCTTGGCACATTTGAAAATTTGCATGAAACATAATTTTACTGCTTTTTTGAATTGAATTTCAAAAATATGAGAGACAAGGTTGACATATGTAAGTAAAATGTGGTTCAAAAAGATGAAAATAATTTTTGGGGAATAGTAACTTTTGAGTATTATTTACCACAATTAAAAGTAAATAGGGTAATTAAAGGTAAAAATGATGTCATAATTACACTAACACATGTCCAAATTCTATTAGATAAGTTTATTTCGACCAAAACCAACCTTAGGAGTAAAATATGATCATTTTTGTCCACTTGGATTAGATTATGAGATTTATAATTATTTTATTTAAAGAAGAGTTAGAAGTGTTAAATTCAACGTTTAATAACTAAACCATTTTTAATATAGGGTTTTACAAAAGATAAATTAGACTATAAATGTACATTAAAATATAAAAATATTTCATAAATCATTATATTTTATATATAATTTTTAGACATAATATATATATATATATGACACAATAATGATGCAATATTTTCCTTATTAATGGAAGAATAAAATAAATGATATTATAAATATTAAAATAAATATAATTTAAAGTTTTTTGGCCATACAAGAATTTTATAGCTGAATATTTCATGTTAGGATTGACTCAATTTATTTTTTTCAAATTAATCAAGTTTTTTTGACTTTCAAAAAAACTAAATACTAAATAATGTCAAAATTTACATAAATGAATTTTTAAAATAGATACTATATTATTAAATGATTTCATAGTCCTAGAAATCTGAAGTTCGGCCAAAATAATTATATAATAATAGATATTTTATTAATGAATCACTTGGGGTTCACTTGTCATTTTATATTATGTTTATTAACCATTTATTATAGTAATAAAAGAATAAATTGTAAAAGATAAACTATTTAACTAAGAGTCAAATCTAAAAGATAAGGTTAATATGGTAACCTAAACCTATTTAAAACCTATTGGTTTAGTGGTTTTCGACCCATCCCCACCATGTCTTCAAAATAATTTAATTTGGAGAAATTAGAAACAGAAAATGATTTTATAATAAAATAATATTTCAAACTTTTCCTAAAGTGGCCCTCACCTCTCTTATAAGAGGGTACTTCCCATTCTCTCAAAATAACACCTTAAAATCCATTTGGCTCATCCAAACCCCACCCAAATCTCCTCCCAACTTCCATAACTTCATCTTGGAGTCCTTAACTTGAGCATAAATCCATCTTATGGATCCCTTTTGTTCAAATCAAAATGAAAACACCCATAGAAGAAGTAATTATTTTATCACCTCTTTCAAAGTTCTTTTCTTCTTCCACTTTCTTTTTATCTGTTATTTCCATACCAAAATAATAACTATAGTAACTTATACATACTGTAATGTTATTATAAAAATGGTACAAAAATACTAATTATTCTATCCATCCTATGAATGATAATGTCACCATGCATGCATACATAGGGCTTACCGTCTCCACGCCGTGGTGTAATTTTTTATTCAACACTTTGTTATTTGGATGGATATAATGATGAGTAATATGCATATAAATAATTAAAATAATATAATAATTTCTCAGTATAATGAATATTCCATCAAATTCCACACATTTTAATCATTATAGAAATGATATCTCGCTCCAGTGTACGTACAACATACCATCTCCATGACACGCTGAGATTCGTTTCCAGGTTCACAATTCAATGATGATTATAAAAATATATATTATTAACAATTATATAATATATGAAATAGTAATGATACTAGATATATATATATATATATGTAAGTTTGTATGTATGTACTTACATATATTTTATTCACTTACTTCTATTCAATACGATATGAAAACAGAAACAGTGTTTATGCGTACGTACGACCTACCATTTCCATAAACGGTGCTTTCAATTTAATATATATATATATATATATATATCTACTATAAATATTTATATTATAAATATATATTATATATAAATAAGGTATTATATTCTGGAAGCCTTTAAACCATTATCTAAATGATATATTCAAGAATAAAAAGTTAAAAAACATATGATAAAGAAAGAGATTACTACGCCAAATGTTAATTTAACCTGGAAATCATTATTAAATGGGTAGTATAAAGTCATAAATAAATAATTTATGATATAATAAATATGAATATGGTTCTTGAATTATTTAATAACATACTATGGTCACTATACAGGAGGTTAAATGTTCCCTCGACCAAAGGAACGTGCAAGGTAAGGGTTAATTCCTCAATCTCATTATTATCTGAGATTATATATGTGTATGCTTTTTCTGGGACATATTTATTATCCATGTCCATGTTTCATAATAGAGTTTTCAAAGGAATTATTTTTAAGGTACTCTTTAAATAAAAAATAATTTTAAATGTTTTAAATATTTATTCCCCTAAATATTTCTAATCAATGTCCATGTTTTCATAATGGTTTAAGGATTTATTTATATGGATATGAATGTTATAAAATGTTAATTATTTTAAAATATTTCAATGTGGTAGGAGAAAATTTTATTCAAAAATATCTTTTAAATGTATTCCTTTATAAATCATGTGACTTTTAAATCATTTAATGAAGAATGTTATTTCACTCTCAGAGTTTTACTGATCATTTTCAACTATATTGTAGAGTCTCGGGTTTTTGGCCATGTCAGACTTTGGAATATTTCTAAGAAGGATTCCAGAGCTAGGCGCGAAGACGGCGTGCGATTCTGAGGCCCGGTGTGCCCGAAATAAATTTTATAAAAATATTAAGTATTTTTATACTATGAACATGGCAGGGGTGTGATATCTCCTAAAAGGTAGCTCAGAATGGAAATCTGAGGGCATGGTTGAGTCCAGAACGTGTCGTTTACCATAGGTGAGGTGTAAACTTTGCGGGCGCGGGCCTGCAGTGAGAAACGCCACAAGGGGCGTTTTTGTTATTAAATGGAGAAGTTAGTGTGCGATCGTCGGCTCAAATAACTTCTGAACGGAGTCTCAGATAGAAAATCTGAGTCCGCCGTTGCGTTCAGAACATTGCGTTTACCCTAGGGGTGACCTTACTTTTGTTCGCATCGGGCATCGGGTCCGAGGCGGGTTTGGCGCCGGCGGGCGGCTGATATAAATATCACCCCCCCTTTATCGTTCCTCTCGATGCTCTTTGCTGTTCTTCACCGACGCTCCGCCGAATCGAGCAAACAAAGTTCCCATGAGCTCGGAATTCGATGGCGAACGTTCCAGGAGCGTGCAGCGGAAGCTCTGGAGCGCGGATCTAAGGCAGAACATCGGCGTTCCGCCCGCGAGGTAGGTGGATTTGAGTTTTAACCCCCGATCCCGTTTTTGATGCGTTTTTCTGCTAATTGAAGCCGTAGAAGTGTAGATCGGGTCCCGAGGGTCGTGTAGACTCCTCCGAATCATAAAACGGACCATCAGGGTGCCCCCGGCGGTCCGCGGAAGATCCACCGGCGCGACATCGGCGTCGCGTGGACTGAGGCGGTCCTCGGCAGCACGCGGCGGAGCCACACAGCGCGTCGGGAAGCGCGGCGGCGCTGTGCGCCGCGCGGCGGAGGACCGCCGGCCGACGCGGGCCGGCGGCGGCGGCGGCCAAACTGGCCAGGCGGGGCCGGTCCGGTCCAAATTCGACTGGGGGTTCTAAACACCCCCGTTCTGTGTAACCCAGAGGTCCGATTCGTTAGCCGTCTGCGGCGACGCGACCCTGGGATTGAGACGGACCTATTGGGATAGGTTCGGGTTTTTTTCGGGCTGGGTCCGTGACCCGGGGTTACGAAACGTCGAATAATAAAAATATTTTAATTATTATTCGACTTTGACCTCCCATAACTTTTTCCTGGAGTGTCCGTTTGACGTGATGTCAGTGGCGTTGAGACCGTGATGGTACGATGAAATTTTTGAGTTGGTTTCTGGGTGTTGGGACTGAGAACATGGTGTGGGCCCCACGAGGCTGGGTTTTAGCATTTGCAGAGAATCACAGCTTTTGCAGCAGGAGTCCGATTTTGGCGGATGAATAGTCGATCTTGTGTGTTTTTCAGAGAGTATCGCAATGGTGTGATCCGTTCGATGAGTTTCGGAATCCAGGTGTGGGCCCCACCCAAGCTGGCTTCAGTGAATAGTACCTTTTTCACCGGGTGTCTGTTTTGGACGAGCGAGTGGTCGATTCCGCTTGTTTTTCTAAGGGGATCACTGTGGTATGATCCGCTCGATGGGTTTCAGGATCGTTGTGTGGGCCCCGCATGAGCTAGCTACAGTGAATAGTTCCTTTTTCACTGGTGCTCCGTTTCGGGCAAGTAAACAGCCTATCCTACTTGTTTTTCCGCGTGGAACGCGATGATGGCCTTGGATTTGGCCTAGGAGGTGCGCAGTGTGGTGTTGTGGCAGGTCGCTCAGGTTAGCGACGTTTGGACCAACAGTGTTTGAGGGTTCTCCCTTGGTTTGTTCCTACGAGGGTTCACGCGGCATCACAACCTTCATATGGGTATGTGATCCTCTCTATGGGATTTTTAAACTTTTAGAGTTGTGGCATCCCTCTAGTGGGCTCAGAGCGGGATCCTCTAGCATCTTTACCCTAGATCGGGTTCTTGGTATCGTTGTGACCGCTTATTCACGGACGACGATCCCCTATCTAGCAGGTTAACCTCGTGGGGTTTATGGCATCATCGGGAATATGATCCCCTACGTGGTGGGTTGTGCTCAGTAGGGTTGTGGCATCGTCAGGAATAAGATCCCCTACTCAACATGAGGTTTATATTAGGGTTGTAGTATCGTTGGTTATACAATCCCCTACTCAGTGCTTGGTGTCGGTAGGGTTATGGTATCGTTGGTTATGTGATCCCCTACTCAGCGTGTGGTTTCGGTAGGGTTGCGGCATCGTCGATTCGATCCCCTACATCACGAGTTATACCCGATAGGGTTCCGGTATCATCGTGACCACCTTTATATGGATGATGATCCTCTATCTGAGTGTTGAGCTTCTGTCAAGTGCCAGACTGGGTTGTGGTATCCCCCAGTGGATCCTGGGTGTGATCCCCTATATGTGAGAACTACGTATGCCAGATCGGGACGTGGTACCCCCCAACGGACCCTAGGAGTGATCCCCTATCTGTGAGCTTCGTACAATAGAGAGGGTTCTGGTATCCCCTAGCGGACCCTAGGAGCGATCCCATATATGAGGAGTTTGGTGGTTATGTTATTTCTGTGAGTTCTCAGTGATGCTAACCGACGAGCGTGATCTCTCGGGTGAGCGTCTGAGAGGTTTGTGAGAAACCTGATGGAGTGTATCTCTCGGATGAGTGTCATCTGGGATGACAGTGAGCATGGAGTGTGCTCTCCTAGTTTTGGATAGTTGCTGGCGATGAGGTCGGTACCTCTTGTGGCTTTGTGGCGTGAGCTCAGTTTATCTGGATTGTTTAAGGTGTATGTATGGGCATACAACTGAGTTGAGCTGACTAGTTGTGTTTAGCTGAGGATGGTCACGAGATGGAGTTTCTCTCTCGTATGGGTTCCCTCTGGCTTGGATGAGCGGACTGTTGCCTTTCAGTTTCTCTCTTTTGTTTTGGGTTTTTGGGGTGCCTACTGAGTATGTTTATACTTACCCCTGCACGGGCTTTGCCCGCACATGTTTGTGTCTTGTGCAGACCACAGGCCTTTCGAAAGAGTCCTTGGAGGACCCGGAGCTGGCGGAGCTTAGTGAACGTGTTGACCGGGGTGTTTACCGGAGCTATGCTGAGGGAGCTTTCTAGCGGGTGTTTGTGGCAGCGTTCCCCTTCTTCAGAGCAGGATGGATGCACTTTTGTAGTTTACCTTTGGTGGGACCTGTTTTTCCCTATTTTCTTTTACTGTACTCCGGTTGTGGGATAGTTTATGCAAGAATTTACTTTTCAGTTTTCTATATCTCTGCACTATTGCATGGAGGTGTTTTTGGGTGAGTGTGTATAGGTACCTTAGGCTAATGCCTCCCATGTTTGTGATAGCCTACTCGGCGCTAGTCGCCAGCCCCTGGCCTATTGGAGGCGGGCTTGGGGAGTCACAGCTCGAGCCCCGTTGGGTCGGGTCGTGACATATATCAACATCCTTTACTGGATATTATTCTTGATTGAGGTTGATTTATTATGTTACAATCTTCTATATTGTAATTAATGATTTATGATATGTTTTACGGTGGATGTGATATTTTAATACCATTCATGGTTTATGGCTAAAGTATTGAAATTTCATATGCTAGTTTTAATATGAAGGATTATGTAATGTTTCAAAAAATTTATATAAGGAATAGAATTGACATAATAAGTGATGGGTGGGGACCACTATAGCCCCTCTATCCATCGTTAGGTATCCTGAGACAAACTAGTGTCTTGGACAAAGGCCTTGACAAAAATTTTATTTTTAGTCATAGCATGAGGCCTTGACTATGTGGTAATGTTGTCTGGCATTAGGTATTCCCTAATTATGAAATTTTATATTATATGTGATTATTCAACTAGTATAATATTCATGTGCATGTTTATATGGTAATGTTTGATTTATTTTCTCTATATTATGATGAAGTTTATGTTCAAAAGGCTGTTGTTTTTATTACACACCTTGCCTTAAATATTTATAGCTTCTGCTAAATTATTTACCCTTATTGAGCATCTAAGCTCACCTCTTTATTAGGTTTTATTTCCCTAGGATTCCAAGAAGTGTATTGTGATTTATATGAAGGGTAAATCTTGGGTAATAATGGGGTTCTAAAAGGATTATTTATATTTTGTTTTTTTTTTTGTTTGAATGTCTAATGTAACGTTTAAGTTTGTAAGCTATTTTCCAAGACAATTAAACTGATCGATCCTTTGGGACATGATTCCTTGTAATCATGCCAATGTATTAAAATAATACACTGGATCCACGCTTCTGGGGTAGGGGCATTTCATTTGACCCATGAAGTTGGTAACCAGACCTTATGAGACGTCATTGATGTAGAGTAGGGGCCTTTTTCACCTTTTAAAGGAGGTGTGTTTTGAATTGAGATGACCGTGCCATGAGGTCCAGGTGAGACCCATGAGGCTCATCCAAGATGGAGGTGATAATTAACTTAGATAAATATGTCTATCAAGGCCTAAAAAGACATTTGGTATTCTTTATATCCAATGGTATTACAATATTGGTTGGGATTGATCACATCTTTTATCTTAGTAGTTAAATAGCCTAGGTACATGACCTTTGGCTAGAGTTGGATTGGGTTATGTGAGTGGAACAACTAAGTGTAACATTGAGATGGAGATGGGAAATGGTCTGTGGGGTATCATAGGAATTGATAGAGAGAACCCAACAAGAATCCTTATTATGTTAAACATATTTTCTCAAGTATATATTCTTACTTGACACCACTTACCACCGCCCTATCCTAGGGGGTATCCTAGGAATTGATTGTTGGGTTCCAACAATCATCCTTAGTATGTCAAGCATCGATTATCAGGGATATACACCCAATTGGAACATCATGACTCCATTTGAATCCTAGGAATACAAGGAATTATCAATGGTATAATGGTATCATCATTAAAATCTCAAGAACCTTGGGAATTCATAATAGCCTTATTGTATATCAAAGGAGTCACAAGCATCACATACATTCTTATATAGATTCTTTTGCGTAGTATTGAAACTGAGTGTAACAATAATCCTTAAGACCACCCCAATGGTATACACATAAATCCTTGGCTAATCCAAATAACAATCATTTTTCCATAGTTTTGTGATGCCAATCTACAATACCTACATTGGTCCTTGGAATTCCAAATGTTAGATTGAGAATTCCAAGGACCGATGTAGGTATTGTCCATTAGCATCACAGAGCTAAAGACCAATGATGGTTATTTGGATTAGCCTATGTTTTATGTGTATACCCTTGGGTGTGGCGATATTTTAGTTTGTAGAGACAAAGTGACATTCTCTGAGACATCTCCACATTTGATAAACTAGGTATCGAGATTATATGTTTATTTTTGTATACTGTTATGTAGTTGGTATATTTATTTCAACCCATCATGTCACATAAACATATCACATCATATAATACTTAGTATGGGACTAAGTTTTTCATGACCTACTGAGTTTCATAATCACACACTTATCTAGACACCATTGCATGTGGGTAACTGAGAATCTATCACTTGGTTACAAGTATAGTTTTGATGAGGCCCAATATTGTGTGTTCTAGAATGAGCATCTTGAGTGGGACTAAGATTTTAAAGGTGAGGCTTTGAGCAAGATACATGACATATTTATTGGATTATTTTTTTCTTTATTTACCTAGTATAAGTAATCACCCTATTCGATGATCACTCTTGTAATATAACATGATTTTCTTGGTCTTTATTTCATTTTTATTCATTTATTATTTTCAGATAAGTTTATTAATTATGTATAATTTAATTTGATTATGTGTATGATATTGGGTGATTTTTCTATGATTGGGGAGTCTGATACTGGGAGAATAGTCTCCTCACAATACCACCTTAACCCCCTGATACTAGTAGCTAATCTTTCGTATATGATGAGGTACATATATGGCCACATTATAGTCTAGGTTGATTACTCTTTAGTGTGAGACGGGCCAAAGCATGAAATATTCCATGGTTAATAATACTATATGGAGGACCTTAAGAGTTGCTAAAATATGTACTCTGAAGTGGACCACCATGATCATTACTACTTATTACTACTTTTAAAGAGTTATAATATCCTTCATGGGATGATAATAAGATGTATTCTAGGGATTTAAGGATTCTAGTGTTGAATGGGGTAGGAATATGTTCATATTCATTGACTGTATAATTCCATTGATGAGGCCTCTAGATCTTTGTGTTCATAAAACAAGGGTGTATACCATGATCAATATTGGAGATATAATGTGGGAAACAAGGTTTATGTATAGAAACCCTCTTCGGAGTCCCCTACCTATTGTCAAACTAAACTAATAGCTCTCCTGATAAAATATTGGAATGTATGGAATGCCTTTCAAGAAAAGGAAGGAGTAGGAGTATGATATTATTTCATGTATTTAATCATTATCAAAACATATAGATGTAATTACTACGTGGGTATGGGAAAATAATACCACTCTTCAATAGGTTCCATTGGGATATTCCTATGGTCTTGATACGTATGTGAATGAATATATTCATGACCTTGTGTTGTTTCTAGTGTATTTTTTCAACATTCCCTTATTGCAACATGAATATGTGCCTATTATAAATTTCTTATAGGGGTATTATAATGAGATTTTGTGGCATTGAAATAAATATCATACTATTATTGAGTGATTTACAATGTATTTTGTCAAGCACCTTCATTATTGGCCAGGATATTATCCTTTCCTTAAGTGACTATTAAGACATATTGGAGAACTCTAGTTAGAATGAGAGTATTTTTCTGAGGATTTTATTACTTCCTCATCGATATATATGAATGATCCTCTAGAATAGGAATGGTAAATTGGGATGATCGCAAAGTAGTTTTTAGGACCTGGAAAATTGATTATTCCATATTGATCATATAAGGAATATGTTCTTTCATTTATGTAATTAAAAGTGTATTTCAGTGAGTTATTATTGTATTGGTAGGGATACATGCCTTCTCTTGAGATATTTTTTTTGAGAATGATGATGAGATCATGTGGTGTTGGAATGGATATGGGATTAATATTAAGATATTTCAAGAGTATTAGAACAATATCTTATTATATTGGATTGGATACGACCCTACTCTTGGGAGATATATAGAGTATGTCAGTCATATCCTAGGGTATTGCTAGGGATATGAGCCAAATTTTAAGAAATTTCCAGGGTATATCAAAGAGCTCTTGTAGGGATACTGGGGATATTATCCTTTCATGAAGTGACTATAAATACTTTTTATAAAACACTAGTAGGAGATTGAATATAGTTCTGACCTTTTTATTTATTCCGCACAAGGAAATGTTGATGATTTTTTGGAATCGGTGTAGGAATATGGGCCCACTGCTAGATATTTTTAGCGATACAACAATGTCCATTCTTAGTGTTTTTTAGAGAAATAATATGGTTTTATCCTCTAGTGGATATCAAAATATGATTATGGTTTCCTTTTAGCACTACCATAATATGTTTGTAGACATGAGAGGTGTGAGTTGGGATATAAGTTATAACGACCCATACTTTACATACATTGTTAATACTTCAAAATTGAAGCACACTTATTACAACATATGATAAAACCACAAAGGACCGTATAGGTATAGTGTCTTTAGAAACTGGGAAACATAAACAACTGGTTCATAAATCTTCTACAGTGTCTCCCATTTATTTCATCATATCTAGGGTCCCTTTTAGCATTTTCTACTTAATATCCATCTTCCTGACCTGGGGAAAAGAAAACATAAAAGGGTGAGCTCAAATGCTCAGCAAGGGAAATAAAGGAAATAAAAATCATATCATATCTTTTTTTAAAATCATAACCTGCAAAAGAGATCATAAAATCTTAATAAATCATAGAAGTGAGAATGAGATCCCCATAATCATAACATGAAACTTGAAACTTTGTGGTATGCACACATAATCATGGAAAATCATTTCTTGTTAGTCATGACTTATTGCCAAGACTATCTTAGTGGACAAAGTCCCTTTCTGAACCGAGTTCACTCCTCGTTTCAGTCCTGTATCACTGAACCAAAATAACCTTCCGTTCCAGCCATGTCTATCTCATGAGATATAAAATCTTTACCCAATGCATTGGAGGGAGATATAGGTCCCACCCATCTTATAATGAATCCTTTCTTATGTGTGCCACATAATCATAAATCATACATCATCGCATAACTCATGTAATAAAAATGGGATTCTTAAACAACATGACATCATAAAACAATTCATATAAGATAAAGGAATTCATAAAAATGTTTCCATCACAACATAATCAAATCCATGTAATAATAGGGGTAAAAACAGAACCCTTTTATTATCTTAGATGGAAAATAATTTTGATAAAATACTTGAACTACATTCTTGAGGAAAATATCCTTTCTACTTCAAAAACACTTTCCCTTTCTTAACATGTCATACAATTTTAAAATAAAAGAAGTTGATTAAAATTAAACTTGAATACTTATAAAGGAAGCTTCTTGGAAATAATTTTTTAGAAATCCATTCATGCCGTATAAGTTAAAAAAAACATTCTTCGTATTTTTGTCGGAAAAGTCAAAAAGGACCTCGTATGAAAAACGACAAAAGATTCCTTTCATACATATTACTAAAAACTCACCTAAGGGTAAAAATGGATTTAAACAATTGTAGGTGGATGGAAATAATATTACATATTGATGAAACATGGATGTGGATGATAAAATACACCCCAGTAAATACTTACGAATAAACAATCTCGGATAAAAATGAGATTGTGATATTTCCCTTACCTTAGGTCCAATTTGCTTTGTACGTGTCCGAAGCTCCTGTATAATGGTTAAATAATGTTATTGACTTATTCCAGAATCATACATATTGATATGATATCATATATGGTCATATTATTAACTTCTTGTTAGTAATATTTCATTGTTACTTGTTACTCGGGTCTTTATAACCTTTTTGTTCTTATGAGTGTTTTGTTGAATAAATTCTTATTCTTATCTTTAGGTTATAGATAATTCATTTCCAGAATGGTATTAGTGTAGTATATACCATATTCATTCATTCAATTTATATAATCATTATGAAATGAAGATCATGTAGAACGAGTCGCATCACATCGTGGAGACGGTATTCCGTTCGTACGCACGAGTGATGATATCGTTCCTATGATCGTGGAATTGTATTGGAGTATATATATATATATATATTATTTCAGTATCAATATTACTTCATAATAATCATATATAGTTACTCATTACACCATTATACCTATCCTTGTAAAGTGATGGTGGAAAAATAGATTACACCACGGCGTGGAGACGGTATTCCGTACGTACGCACGCGCGGTGATTTCATTTTTCCGTAGGATGGATAGAAGGTGAATTAGGGTTGTTTCATATTTATAATAACATATCAGTATGTAAGTAATACTGATGTTATTACTTCATCATGAAACAACTAAAGAAGAAGAAGAAAGAAATTGAAAAGATCGGTAATGGATATTACCTCTTCTTTGGAACGCCTCTTTGAATCCTTCACTTAAGGAACTAAGAGTGGTCTTTGGAGAAGAACAGGACCTCTAGGACTATTCTAGGGAAGTGGGGAGGAGAAAATGGCAGGGGTTGGCCGAGCTTGAGTGCTTAATTTGGTGTGAGGAGGAGGGGGAGGAGGTGCCCTTTTATAAGGGAGGAGAGGGGCACCCTAGGAATATCTCAAAATATTATTTTATATTAAAGTTAAAATCGGTTTATAATGGTTCCAAAGGGTCTTATTTCGAAGCTAAAGTGGGGAAGGGTCGAAATCCTATCAACAAATAGAATTTAGACAAGTTTAGGATATTATTTTAACCTTATCAATTAGATTTAACTCTAAGTTAAATAATTTAACTTTTACCATGTCTTTTTGTTTTCTTTCACTATATGGTTAATACACTTACTAAAACATGACAAACGAACCCCAAATTGTTTATTATTAATATATATATCCTTATCTAAGTCATTTGGCCGAACCTTAGATTTTTAGGAATAAAATAACAATTAGTAATATAATATTTGATTTAAAAACTATTTTGTGTCAATTTTGACACTATTTGATATATGATTTTTGTGAAAGTCATAACAGAATTATATGTTCGATCCAAATTGATTAAATCAACACTAATATATCATAGTAACCTAGAAAATTAGTGGAATTCATAAAAAGTGTCAAAGTACATTTATTTTGGTGTTTATAACATCAATTATGTCAATATTTCGTTAACAAGATAATTACTGCATCATCTTTGTGTCATAAATAAATTAAATTATCTGATGTCTAAAAATTACAAATAAAATACCATCATGTAGGAAATCCTTTTAGCTTTCTAATTAATATTTACAATCTAATTTATCTTATGTATAACCCCATATTAAAAATGTTTTAGTAAATAAACTTTGATTTTAACTCTTTTAACCCTTCTTTAAATAAATTAATAATAAATGTCCTAATCTAACCCAAGTGGGCCTAAATGGTCATATTTTATTCCTAAGTTTGTTTTTGGTCGAAATACACTTGTCCAATAGGATTAGGACACGTGTTAGGGTAATAGTAATATCATATTTACCCTTAGTTACCCTATTTACTAAAAAAGTAAAAAGTTACTATTCACCAAAAATTATTTTCATCTCATTGAACCACATTTTTGTCCTTGATATTAACCGTGTCTGTCGGATTTTTGAAATTCCATTCACAGAAGCGGTAAAATTAAGTTTTATGCAAAATTCAGTTTTTAACCTACCACTTAGTGGTTTCACTATTCATCAAAAATTGAAAGTTTTCAGAAAAATACCAAAATTTCACCCTAGGCTAATTTCGATATTCTGAGTCCAAAAATGAAGTCCATTTTGAAAGATAAAATTTATAAAATTTCAAAAAGTGGCTATTACTATTTATAACGGCTAGTTTTAATAGCATATTGTTATTTAGTGAAACTCGGTATTGCGTACGACGAAAGCTATCGAGGAAGGTCGCGATTGCGTGTAAAGCAAGCCAAGCAAGTGTTGTGTAGAAAAAGATTCCTTTGATGATTTATATAACATAAAAGTCTCAGGTGTTACATTCTACCCCCCTTAAAAAGAATTTCGCCCTCGAAATTCGTCACTTTGTAACAAACAGATGAGGATACTTCTCCCTCATCATATCCTCAAGCTCCCAAGTAGCTTCTTCAAGTTGGTGGTTCCTCCATAAAACTTTCACCAATCGAGTGGTCTTGTTTCGTAGAACTTTTTCGCTACGATCCAGAATCTCTATCGGCTGTTCTTCATAAGAAAGATCTTGCTCCAGCGGTACAACTTCTGAGCTGAGTACATGTGAAGGATCAGGTATGTACTTTCTCAGGAGAGATACATGGAACACATCGTGAACTTGAGAGAGATTCGGTGGAAGCGCCAATCGGTAAGCTACCTTCCCAACACGATCCAGTATTTCGAAAGGACCGATATATCTAGGGCTCAACTTCCCCTTCTTTCCAAATCTCATAACCCTCTTCCAGGGAGATATTCGTAAGAACACTTTATCACCCACTTCAAACTCTAGGTCTTTTCTTCGGTTGTCGGCATAACTTTTCTGTCGACTCTGAGCTGCTCTTATGTGTTGTTGAATAGATCTGACCTTTTCTGCCATTTCATCAACGAGATCAGGTCCTAATAGCTTTCTTTCCCCAACTTCATCCCAGCAAGTTGGAGTCCTGCATTTCTTTCCATAGAGAGCTTCATAAGGAGCCATCTGAATACTGGAGTGAAAGCTATTATTATAAGAAAATTCCACCAAAGGTAGGTGTTGATCCCAACCTCCTTTGAAATCCATAGAGCAAGCTCTCAACATATCTTCTAGGGTTTGAATTGTTCTCTCAGACTGACCGTCTGTCTGGGGATGATAAGCAGTGCTGAAACTCAACTCTGTATCCAGAGTATGCTGAAGACTTCGCCAGAACTTCGAGGTAAATCTCGGATCCCGATCAGATATAATAGAAAGTGGTACTCCATGCAATCTTACCACTTCCTTTACATATATCCTGGCAAGCTGATCTAGAGAGAAATCCTCTCTAATAGGAATGAAGTGTGCAGACTTTGTAAGACGATCAACTATGACCCAGATAGCATTATTGCCTTTGGATGTTTTAGGAAGTCCTGTGACAAAGTCCATAGTGATGTTTTCCCATTTCCATTCGGGTATGGGTAATGGTTGTAACATCCCCTTAGACTTTTGTCTCTCAGCTTTAACTTGTTGACAAACCAATCATCGAGAGACATATTCAGCAACATCCCTTTTCATGCCATCCCACCAGAAGTACTCTTTCAGGTCCCTATACATCTTCGTACTTCCAGGATGAATAGAGAATGATGAACTATGAGCCTCATCCAGCAGCTCCTTCTTTAATTCGGGGATGGGAGGAACACAAACCCGATTCCTGAACATTATTATCCCATCACAATCAAGGTTGAATTCAGGAACATTTCTCACCTTCTTTTGTAACTCGACATTTTCTTTCTGTACCTCTTTAATCTTCACATGTATAGATGGTTGAACATTCATTTGAGAAAGATAAGATTTTTCCCCTTCCATTATAACTCCAAGATCCATCCTTTGTAAATCCATAAATATTGGATCTTTTGTGATCCTCATCATGGATAAACTAGCATGGTCTTGTCGACTTAATGCATCTGCCACCTTGTTTGCTCTCCCAGGGTGGTAATGGATTGAGCAGTCGTAATCCTTAATCAGCTCCAACCATCTTCTTTGACGCATATTCAACTCCTTTTGTGTGAAAATATACTTTAAACTTTTATGATCAGTATAAATATCACACCTTTCACCATAAAGGTAATGCCTCCAAATCTTTAATGCAAAGATTACCGCAGCCAACTCCAAATCATGTGTTGGGTAATTTTGCTCATGGATTTTCAACTGTCGTGAGGCATAAGCTATCACCATTTCATTTTGCATAAGAACACACCCCAATCCCTTCTTGGATGCATCACTGTAGATCACAAACCTTTCTCCACTACAAGGCAGTGTGAGCACAGGTGCACTGGATAACCTTCTTTTCAACTCCTTGAAATTCTCTTCACATTCCTCTGTCCAGACAAACTTAACTCCTTTCCGAGTCAACTTGGTGATTGGATTAGATAATCGTGAAAAATCTTTTACAAAACGTCGATAATATCCAGCCAAACCAAGAAAACTTCGGATCTCAGTTACTGTTGTTGGTCTTGACCATCTTTCGATAACCTCTGTTTTTGCTGGATCCACAGATATCCCCTCTTTTGAGATTATGTGACCCAAAAATGCACCTTTTTGAAGCCAAAATTCACACTTGGTAAATTTGGCATAAAGCTTCTCCTTTCTCAGGGTCTTCAATATAATTCTCAAGTGATCTTCATCATCTTCCTTGCTCTTTGAATAGACAAGAATATCGTCTATAAAGACTACCACAAATTGATCAAGATAGTCTCTAAAGACTCTATTCATTAGATCCATGAAGATAGCAGGGGCATTAGTAAGACCAAATGGCATCACTATAAATTCATAGTGTCCATACCTTGTACGGAAAGCCGTCTTTGGTATATCCTCCCTTTTGACCCTTAATTGATGACACCCTGAACGAAGGTCAATCTTGGAAAAGTATTGAGCTCCACGTAGTTGGTCAAACAAGTCATCAATGCGTGGGAGAGGATATTTGTTCTTGATAGTGATCTTGTTAAGTTCTCGATAATCAATGCAGAGTCTCATTGATCCATCTTTCTTCTTAACAAATAGAACAGGTGCTCCCCAAGGTGACGCACTGGGGCGTATGAATCCCTTATCAAGATTCTCTTGGAGTTGCTTCTTCAATTCCTGCAACTCAATTGGGGCCATTCTATAAGGTGTCTTTGAAATAGGCAAAGCACCCGGTACGAGTTCTATTGAAAACTCAACTTCACGATTTGGTGGAAGACCCGGCAATTCCTCCGGAAAGACATCATCAAACTCCCGTACAATGGGCATATTCTTAATCGTGAGTTTCTCACCAACCATTTGAGATAAATAACCTTCATTTAGTGGAATCAATACCCATAAGATGGAAGAAATTTCCACTGGAAGGTTATGTTCGTCCTTGCATTGATAGACGATCGTAGATTGATCTGGAATATGAAATGTGACTTCCCTTCTTTGACAATCGATATGAGCTCCATGTAGAGAAAGCCAATCCATGCCAAGAATCACATCAAATTCCACTAAAGGAAGGATCACAAGATTTGCAGGAAGCACTTTCCCACAAACTTAGATCGGAGAAGAATTATAAACTTTTGATGCGATTGATGTGCCATTAGGTGTTGTCACAGCTAACTCAACATCTAATTGTTGAGGTAATACGGTGATACCCTTAGAAAAGTCTTCAGAAATAAAAGAGTGGGTGGATCCAGAATCAAATAAAACATTTGCTACTTTAGAGTGGATGGTAAGTGTACCTTTCACCACATCGTTATCGTACTCCACATCGCTGGTAGAAATTGCATGTGACTTTCCTTTGTCTTTAGCCTTAAGAGTTTGTTGACGTCGACCATCATCATCAACCCTTGGATTTGGGCATTGATTGGCATAATGCCCCATCTCCTTGCACTTGAAACATTGAAGTGTAGTAGGATCATTCTGTGTATCCCTTCCTTTGTTTGCATCATTAGACATCTTCTTCCCATTATCACGGCATTCAAATGCCCGATGACCTTCTTTTCCACATTTAAAACATTTACTTGTCCCTTTAAGACAACTCCCTCCATGTTTCTTTCCACACTTTGAGCATAAGGGAAAGTTCATCTTCTTTTCAGTGTGCTCTTTAGAGTTTCCTTTGAATTCCATCTTCCTCTTCTTATCAAACCCATGTGACTGATGGGTTACTCCAATCTCCATCTCGACTTTGAGAGCACATCGAACGATTTCCTTGTAGCTATTGAAGTCCCTTATGGCTAACGCCCTTCGAAGACTTGGTTTTAAGCCACTAAAGAATCGATCGATCTTACTCTCAGGTTGGATAATAATACCAGAAGCGTACCTTGCAAGTCTTGTAAAATTTGCTTCATAGGTACTAACAGATTCATCATCCCTTTGCTTCAGTTCAAGGAACTCTTTCTCCATCTTTGTTCGGAGAATACGAGGGAAGTACTTATTGAAAAATAAGTTCTTGAAATCGTCCCATTCCATAGACTCAATTTCATCCCTTTTCCTCGTATTCTTAACAAGATTCCACCACTGATCAGCATCTCCTTCTAAACGATACACTGCTAGGATGACTTTATCATGTTCAGAACATTGAAGAACTGAAAATATCTTTTCAGTAGTACTAATCCATTGTTCAGCAACTAATGGATCAGTAGACCCACTGAAAGAAGGTGGACGCTGCCTCATGAAGGATTCAACAGAATGTTGCTCCCTCCTTTGCTCGTTTGGAAATCCTGCATGATTCATAGCTTGAGAAAGTTGTGTGAGCATGGCTACAAGATTTTGCATTCCATCTCCCATATTGTTTGGTTGCTCAGGGGGACAATCATTGCATTGCCCATCGCATTCCGCATTAACACGGTTCCTTCGAGTTCCAGCCATTGACTAAAACCAAGAAGAATAGTGTGAGCAACACTAATTATAATAGGAAACCACATAATTCAAGAATAAAATTTTCATGCTTATGGTCTTATCCTAGGTTATTCAAGGCCATTTCTAAAACACTAAGATTGTGTTCTATGCTTAGACATATCCTTAGGGTTCTTACTAAGGCTTTCACATCCTAGTTTCCAAAGGTTGACTATACCTTTCCTCTGATACCAACTATAACGACCCATACTTTACATACATTGTTAATACTTCAAAATTGAAGCACACTTATTACAACATATGATAAAACCACAAAGGACCGTATAGGTATAGTGTCTTTAGAAACTGGGAAACATAAACAACTGGTTCATAAATCTTCTACAGTGTCTCCCATTTATTTCATCATATCTAGGGTCCCTTTTAGCATTTTCTACTTAATATCCATCTTCCTGACCTGGGGAAAAGAAAACATAAAAGGGTGAGCTCAAATGCTCAGCAAGGGAAATAAAGGAAATAAAAATCATATCATATCTTTTTTTAAAATCATAACCTGCAAAAGAGATCATAAAATCTTAATAAATCATAGAAGTGAGAATGAGATCCCCATAATCATAACATGAAACTTGAAACTTTGTGGTATGCACACATAATCATGGAAAATCATTTCTTGTTAGTCATGACTTATTGCCAAGACTATCTTAGTGGACAAAGTCCCTTTCTGAACCGAGTTCACTCCTCGTTTCAGTCCTGTATCACTGAACCAAAATAACCTTCCGTTCCAGCCATGTCTATCTCATGAGATATAAAATCTTTACCCAATGCATTGGAGGGAGATATAGGTCCCACCCATCTTATAATGAATCCTTTCTTATGTGTGCCACATAATCATAAATCATACATCATCGCATAACTCATGTAATAAAAATGGGATTCTTAAACAACATGACATCATAAAACAATTCATATAAGATAAAGGAATTCATAAAAATGTTTCCATCACAACATAATCAAATCCATGTAATAATAGGGGTAAAAACAGAACCCTTTTATTATCTTAGATGGAAAATAATTTTGATAAAATACTTGAACTACATTCTTGAGGAAAATATCCTTTCTACTTCAAAAACACTTTCTCTTTCTTAACATGTCATACAATTTTAAAATAAAAGAAGTTGATTAAAATTAAACTTGAATACTTATAAAGGAAGCTTCTTGGAAATAATTTTTTAGAAATCCATTCATGCCGTATAAGTTAAAAAAAACATTCTTCGTCTTTTTGTCGGAAAAGTCAAAAAGGACCTCGTACGAAAAACGACAAAAGATTCCTTTCATACATATTACTAAAAACTCACCTAAGGGTAAAAATGGATTTAAACAATTGTAGGTGGATGGAAATAATATTACATATTGATGAAACATGGATGTGGATGATAAAATACACCCCAGTAAATACTTACGAATAAACAATCTCGGATAAAAATGAGATTGTGATATTTCCCTTACCTTAGGTCCAATTTGCTTTGTACGTGTCCGAAGCTCCTGTATAATGGTTAAATAATGTTATTGACTTATTCCAGAATCATACATATTGATATGATATCATATATGGTCATATTATTAGCTTCTTGTTAGTAATATTTCATTGTTACTTGTTACTCGGGTCTTTATAACCTTTTTGTTCTTATGCGTGTTTTGTTGAATAAATTATTATTCTTATCTTTAGGTTATAGATAATTCATTTCCAGAATGGTATTAGTGTAGTATATACCATATTCATTCATTCAATTTATATAATCATTATGAAATGAAGATCATGTAGAACGAGTTGCATCACATCGTGGAGACGGTATTCCGTTCATACGCACGAGTGATGATATCGTTCCTATGATCGTGGAATTGTATTGGAGTATATATATATATATTATTTCAGTATCAATATTACTTCATAATAATCATATATAGTTACTCATTACACCATTATACCTATCCTTGTAAAGTGATGGTGGAAAAATAGATTACACCACGGCGTGGAGACGGTATTCCGTACGTACGCACGCGCGGTGATTTCATTTTTCCGTAGGATGGATAGAAGGTGAATTAGGGTTGTTTCATATTTATAATAACATATAAGTATGTAAGTAATACTTATGTTATTACTTCATCATGAAACAACTAAAGAAGAAGAAGAAAGAAATTGAAAAGATCGGTAATGGATATTACCTCTTCTTTGGAACGCCTCTTTGAATCCTTCACTTAAGGAACTAAGAGTGGTCTTTGGAGAAGAACAGGACCTCTAGGACTATTCTAGGGAAGTGGGGAGGAGAAAATGGCAGGGGTTGGCCGAGCTTGAGTGCTTAATTTGGTGTGAGGAGGAGGGGGAGGAGGTGCCCTTTTATAAGGGAGGAGAGGGGCACCTTAGGAATATCTCAAAATATTATTTTATATTAAAGTTAAAATCGGTTTATAATGGTTCCAAAGGGTCTTATTTCGAAGCTAAAGTGGGGAAGGGTCGAAATCCTATCAACCAATAGAATTTAGACAAGTTTAGGATATTATTTTAACCTTATCAATTAGATTTAACTCTAAGTTAAATAATTTAACTTTTACCATGTCTTTTTGTTTTCTTTCACTATATGGTTAATACACTTACTATAACATGCCAAACGAACCCCAAATTGTTTATTATTAATATATATATCCTTATCTAAGTCATTTGGCCGAACCTTAGATTTTTAGGAATAAAATAACAATTAGTAATATAATATTTGATTTAAAAACTATTTTGTGTCAATTTTGACACTATTTGATATATGATTTTTGTGAAAGTCATAAAAGAATTATATGTTCGATCCAAATTGATTAAATCAACACTAATATATCATAGTAACCTAGAAAATTAGTGGAATTCATAAAAAGTGTCAAATTACATTTATTTTGGTGTTTATAACATCAATTATGTCAATATTTCGTTAACAAGATAATTACTGCATCATCTTTGTGTCATAAATAAATTAAATTATCTGATGTCTAAAAATTACAAATAAAATACCATCATGTAGGAAATCCTTTTAGCTTTCTAATTAATATTTACAATCGAATTTATCTTATGTATAACCCCATATTAAAAATGTTTTAGTAAATAAACGTTGATTTTAACTCTTTTAACCCTTCTTTAAATAAATTAATAATAAATGTCCTAATCTAACCCAAGTGGGCCTAAATGGTCATATTTTATTCCTAAGTTTGTTTTTGGTCGAAATACACTTGTCCAATAGAATTAGGACACGTGTTAGGGTAATAGTAATATCATATTTACCCTTAGTTACCCTATTTACTAAAAAAGTAAAAAGTTACTATTCACCAAAAATTATTTTCATCTCATTGAACCACATTTTAGTCCTTGATATTAACCGTGTCTGTCGGATTTTTGAAATTCCATTCACAGAAGCGGTAAAATTAAGTTTTATGCAAAATTCAGTTTTTAACCTACCACTTAGTGGTTTCACTATTCATCAAAAATTGAAAGTTTTCAGAAAAATACCAAAATTTCACCCTAGGCTAATTTCGATATTCTGAGTCCAAAAATGAAGTCCATTTTGAAAGATAAAATTTATAAAATTTCAAAAAGTGGTTATTACTATTTATAACGGCTAGTTTTAATAGCATATTGTTATTTAGTGAAACTCGGTATTGCGTACGACGAAAGCTATCGAGGAAGGTCGCGATTGCGTGTAAAGCAAGCCAAGCAAGTGTTGTGTAGAAAAAGATTCCTTTGATGATTTATATAACATAAAAGTCTTGGGTGTTACATAAGTCCACTCTTCTATTTCCATTAGGATATGATGATGGGATTCTTTGGAATGAACTGTTATATAAGACCACTTCCTATCCCTAGTGGGATATTATCGCTGATGAAAAATCCTCCCAGAACTATGGTCTAGGTGACCAAGGTTTATTTCTCCAGGGTGGCCTATTAAATATGTTTTGTAGGGGCTGAGGTTAGGAAGAGTTTTTGGAGGTGATGCCAAATAATAAAAGACCTCGTAGGAATTTTTGGAATAGTAGTATAGATTTCAAGGACATCCTCATTCACATCCGTAATATAAGTGAGATATACATTTCCATACCATGTCCAAAATTAATTTGATCTGGTGGTAGAGACCAAATTCACCTCTATAGTTCTTTCTTATTCAGATTGTTGGCAGATCTTCACCTCCTAGAGGATTTTTGGAGCTTCCTATAATGTTGCGATGTAGTTGTCGAGATGGTAATTGAATATCATATTATTTTTCACCGAAAACTAGAGGCACTGTATTGGATATAAAATCCTCCTTGGTGTAAATTCCACAACTCTCATTACTGCATAGTCATATGTTGGGATCCTCAGTTGGTAGGTAGTAATATTTTTAGAAGCTCAATGGTGAACACTTGTTTGTACTCACAGTATGACATGATATGGGGGTTTTCTAGATGCTACCATTTTAATTATAATTAACTCTATGGGGTTCATTAAAATTTATTAAAATCCCAGGAGTCTTGAAAGTAAAAAAACACCAATAATCAAGAATAAAGATCCCCACAATGTAGCATCACAACTAAATTGTGTTTGATTGATTATATCCATGAGTAAAATAATCACGTTGGGTTCACCAGTATGTTTCAGACATGCAATAACTCATTGGATATATTATAAGAAATGAAATTCCTATCACCTGATATCACTTATAAATTCTTGATTAAGGGATTTCATATCATCCATTCTATTTTTGATGTGCGCTGTGCCTTTCATTTTTTTGCGTTATTATGAACCTACACTCAAAAGGCATGTGGTCAATGATAAATTATCAATGATTCTTTAGTTTGAACATTGGTTGGGAGGATGAAGGTAACTAGTTCAGTGTTGGGATTTGGGATCAGGACCCTAATAGGGGCTTACTAATTATCTCTTATAAAGGGAATTAAAACTCATTGTTGAACGGGACACGTTATACATTTTAAGTTCATTTCAGAAAGACAATCGGGGTTCCTTTTAAGGTTGTGCATCCATGATTATAAGAGTCAGGATTGGACCTCAAAGTAGAATCCTACATATATTGATTAACCAGAATCAAAGCTCATATAGATCAGGTTTCACTATTTAAGATCATTTGTTAGGACCATACCATACTGTTTTGTGTTATTTGGTAACACTGAAGGGAAAAAGAGTATTTAGTGATGGGGTTTTACAACCAGTTTTCAAAACCATCAATAAATGGTTCATTTATTTTTTAGCTACAATTTTAATAATCTATTTCTAATTCAAAATGGTTTATTAAAAACCTCTTCCAATTAGAAAAGGTTATATATATATATATATAATTTATATATATTTATATGTATTTATTTATATATATATATATATGTATTTATAAGTATTTATATGTATTTATATGTATTTGTATATACTATGTGTGTATGTGGGTGCGTATTTATATGTGGTTATATATATATATATGTTTATATAAAATTATATATATATACATATACATGTGTGTGTGTTTAATATATTTATTTAAATATATTTATATTAATTGATATTTATATTTATTTTTTCTATATTTGTATGCATTTATATATATTTATATACATTATGTTATTTTATATAAATACACACACACACACACAGACACACAAACACACACACACATATCCATATATTTTTGTGTGTTTATATTTGTATATAATTCTATTTAATTATGTATATTTCTTTCTTGTGTGTGTGTTTTATATATTTTTTTGTAAATTTATATATATTTAATAGATATTTTTTATTTATATATATTTGTAATTTTTTTATTTATATTTTTATAAGGATGTATTTTAAAATTATGAATATATATATATGTATACATATATATATTAATGTCTGCTTAGTCATGACATGAAGGACCTGGTAGATCAAAAAAGGCTTTGTTAAATAACCAAAACATAAGGGGTTCAAATCTCACCATGCACATATTTATGTATCATTCCATAATAATAAGTAATAAATAAATAATTTTAAGTAGTAAATAATAAATAATAAGTAATATATAATAAATAATAAATAATTAAAAATTAAAATCTTTTTATGAAAATAAAAAACCACCACTAAATAATTTGTAACTGTTCATAAAAAATTCATTAAATGATAAGTTAAAGTTTTTGAAGAGTTTCATGAAATTACTAGAATTCCAGTATACATGAAGAACTTGAAAAAATGACATGGATCATTTAGTATCAGTTTAAACCATAGATAAAAGGAAAATTTTAACGTAGTTTAAGGATGAATGTGTCATGAATGAGATTTAAATTAAGGGTCGATTGGGGATTATGTGTGGGCAGCCTAAATGGTATGCTTCATAGGGAATATGACCCTTTGAGTAAGATGGTTCACAAAGAATATAGACTGTTTAGAAGGATGGATCGTTGATAATATAGACCTTTGTGTAAGATGGATTATAGGGAATATAACCCACCAATAAGGATGGTTCATAGAAACATGACTTTTGAGGAGTATGTCACATAGGAAAAGGCATCATGAGGATGATCTTGGGCTTACACATGGGTTGAACTTTAAATATTAGTTGTTATTTTACCTATTAGTAAGCTTATATGCTTGTCTACTTCCAATCAGTTAGTGTTTTGGAAAGGAAGGATAATTAGACTTGTGGTGGATATTTCCCTGTAATAAGAAACTTGGGGATTACATATATTGTACACATCCAATATCAGATCACAACATGTATGGATATTGTGAAGGTGTACATGTCTTGGTAAGTTACCCATGTGTGGGTATTATTTCATATCTTACACCTTGTAGTAATTGATTTTATAGATTTACATAGATTATTTATGATCCATAATTATGAAATCACTGATGGGAATATAGATGTGTCTTATACGTAAGGATGAATCCCATACCTACATGGCTCATTGGGTGAACTAGGGAGGACATTCTGAAACCTTGTTATTCAAGATAATAATCTCAATCCATGGGAGGTTTCACCGATTTCATCAAGATATGGAAACTTATTATCAAGGGGATATATTATTTAAAATCCCTTAAGGGTCCTTTCGGCTAGGGACGAAAAGTGAGAATTCCATTTATCAAGGGAATACATGATCGAGGGGATGGAAAACAAGGCCATCTAAATTAGGATATTGTAGATGAGTCGATGGTGAATGGGCTCCCAGTTAGAAGATCTGGGAAAGGGTTTAATTGAACATGAACCTATAGTGAGTAATTTTTACACTAGCATGGGTGTTGGGAAAGGCTACACCATAATGTAGGGCCTATGTGAAACTTGGTTACATAATATTATTAGTTCTGGGTGCTGGGTGTATATTTACATTAGTTAAATGATTTAGAAAAATGATTTCACTCATCGGGAGGCATGAGAAAAGGTTTTCATAGTTCAAGGGTAGGGAAAAGTGCTCTCCCTAGTGAGTCAAGGTAGAAGTGGTTTCCCTAATGACGCAAGAGAAATGAGGTCATCCTAGTGGGACAGAATAGTGAATATGGTATTCAAGTTGAATTTTAGGATGATGTTTCACCATAGTGGGAGGCTAGAGTGAAGTATCTCTCTATGGGAGGGGTGGAGAAAAGTTTTCATCCTACAGTTGTGATCCAGTAGTGATTTTGGGCTTGTGGAACCTTAGTATGGCTCACCCAGGTGGGGTCCTTTACCTTAGTTCAATGTAATAAGGGATAAGTGGTTTTTCGTGAATGTTTTATTGTGTTAAATATTTGGTTGACACAATCAACCAATTTTTTTCGTTATTTAACTTGGTTTTTAGTGTAATAACCATTCCCAAATGGAGAAAAGAAGACCTAGGTTCTATTTAGGCATGCAAGGTGGATTATGCAAGTAGCTAGGCTTGAGATGTGGGTATTCATGTGTTCTTAAAAAAGTGTTCCCATGAAAGTAGGCTATTTTAAAGAGGTGATCACATCAACACATTATTACAAGTGGACTAGTGCACAATCACCAGGGTGTTCTAGAATAAATGGGTTATCTAGATCTAGTTAATGACTAAGGCCTTAAGAAAACATACTTGGGAATGTGAACATGTCCTTGGGAAAATAATCGATCTTCTTCTTAGATACCTTACCCTCATTATTTTAAGGTTTCCTTCCATTTCTAAAAAAGGAGTACCAACACTGATCAATGAAATAAAAATAGAAATATTATTCAATCAAAAATAGTACAAGGAATTCTTGATGTTAATAGAAATAATCTTCAACAAAATTGAGGATAGAGAATATATCATTCAAGGTACGTGATAGAAGTATATTCATTAAATCAGTGATGTTACAAAAAAATTATAAAGGGTTATTAAAGTAGTAATTGAAAAAATATGCCGTCAATGGAATGTACATGTAATTATATATCTAATAGAATAATGATATATAGGATTTTCCCAAAGAATTATTTTCAATATAACTATTCAGATAAACATAATAACTTTTTTAATACTAATAGTACCCTCAAAGGATCTTGTATGGCATGAGCTATATTACCTGACATAAAATTTTGAAAAAAATATTATATTTTCCATAAACACAATTCCATACATATAATAAAACATACATAGAGATTATTTTGAGGCATAACAGAGAGTATGCAACCACTAAGTGGGGGTGAATCAGTGGTTTCAAAAAATACCAACCCTCAGACTACATGATTCTAATTATGGGCTAGTGTGAATAGATCTTGATAGTGATGATGTGATTATTAGATATATATAAAATAATAACACACAAGGAAATATGTTTTCTTCCCAGGATTAATCACTTTTATTATTAGGTAGTTAATCCTTAGTGTGAAATGATTGCAATCCCACTACCCACATTTAAATTTATTATCAATGGAATAAGGAGAGGGGAAAGGAGAGTGTCTTGTACTCTCAAATGAAAGATAAAAAGTGAGAATAAATAAGTTGAATGATATTGACTTTACATACCTCAGGTAAATCTGGAATTTATACTAGGCATTCACCCCTATTCTTCTACCCAATATCCTTTCAAATTGCTCTTGGAAAGATAATTTCACAACTCAGAGTGTATACTTTTCATCGCACACTATATCTAGGCCTCTCAATATATATATATATATATATATATAAACCAAAATTTTGGTTTTATTCTTTCATCAATGGAGTGATCATAATATTTAAATTTTATATAAGTGTAAATCCCAAGGATCTTGTAGTAACTTGAAATATCATTGATTATTTTTTTGGCATGGAAAATATATTATGGTGTGATATATTAGATTCTTCTAAAACTAACAATCCAAAAAACTACTAGATCCAAAATTATTATAACATGGGAAATGTTGTATTGAAAAGAACACCTTTAATATCTAAGGCCATAAAATCCATAAATATTTGCCACCCATGTGGTATAACAAGGTTATTCTACAATTTCATGGTCTTATTTACTTCACCACACATTATAGAACAAACCATTGTCTCCTAGAATGATCAAAACCCCATAATCAACTCCTAAAAAATACACAACTGACCCATTATACTGAAACCAATCCAATTTCACCCTTTTATTTATCCCAATAGAAAAAATCCTTACATAGGAAATATTAACACATTCCTCCATAAACTATATCACGTAAAAAATGAATCTTTTTTTAGTGTGAGTCTTCTCATGTCAGATTAATTCATTTATATGGAAGATTACCTCAAAATAATGTGAGGTATATTCTAAATCACAAAATATTTCACTTACTTTTGAGACTAACTCAGAAATGTCATAACATGATCACACCATTCACTCAATGGTTTAGTTAACTAAAAAATGACACTTCTTTCATTTGTGTGCATCTTCGCTCAGCTTTAGTGAGATCCCAACTCATCAATGAGTATGTTTCTAATGAATACAACAATAAAAACATCCAAAACTCATAAAATAATTTACTTAAGAAACAAGTAATAACATGACTCCAGTATAAAGTTCCTATAAACACCACAACATAAGATAAAATGGTGATTGTGAGTGAGTTACATCCCCTGATATAAGACCAATTCCAATTTAACCATGTCTCTACTGAGTTAAAATTAGATTCACTTTTATTACTGAACATCATGAGTGTTATTTAATATATAACATATAAAATTGATATTCAATATAACCCTTTTTATTTGTTCGATACATATAAATCAACACATGATCACTATGTTAAACATCTATTTCCAACACCTCATATTCTCCCTGATTCAGAATAATTCCCAACTCCTCTCCCTTATATTGACCACCTACAAAAAAACTACATTCTATCCCCCTTTTATTGAAGATATCTTATTGTATTATTACCCATTTTAAAAATATTAAAAGGAAGGAAAGAGGAAATATAATTAATAAAACATATAAGAATTTTAGAAAACTATGAACTACCAAAAACACACTCAAGTGCTAGAAGAAAACGTTCAAAAGTGGTCATATCAATATATTTTTGAATTGATATTTTAATTTTGCATGTTAAAAATAAATATCACCTTGCTTCACCTTATCCTTGATAAAGTGGTAATTGATGTCAATAAGCATTATCTTCTAATGTTATACTAGATTCTTTAACAAAGTTATTGTACTCTACTTATCACATTCAATCACATATGGGTATGAAATAATCAGCTTTATATATTCTTGTTGTGAATTCGTTAATATAATATGAGTTATTGATTGTGATTCAACAATAGTATTATCTTTTTTGAAGATAATAGTGATAAAATTACTCTTCTTAAAGTGTAATTTAATAAATATTTCTATGATAAAGAAAACTCCTCTAGAAGTTGTGTTTTAATCCATAATATCTCTTAACCAATATGAATCAATATATCCATAATTATATAATGATTATTTTTTTGATAATCCTTAGGTCAAAATCATGATTTTTTTGATAAATTGTATGATCTATTTCTCTAACAAAATATGAGACTCCTTTTAATATCCAGAAGAGTGTAAGAGAAATAATTTACAAGGTTTGGAATCAATGAGAGAGCATACCTCTTACCAGGTTCAAGTTAATTTTTAAGATCCATATTGTCACTATAATATATGTTATTAAAATTTATGGGTAGTTTATTTCCTTGAATCATATTATGTTTTCAGATGTCTGGTAAAAAGTAAGGGAAATGAATATCATTGAACTTCAACTAAAACAATAAATGAATGGATATTGTTTACCATGTTATCCCAAACCATAAAAAATACTAATCTAACTTGGTTTAATTATTTCATTATAGTTCTCTAAGATTTTTGTTTCATAAGATAGAAGATCTTTTTCAATAAATTATTTGACATCTAGAATGTTTAGAATGTAGTAGAATCAAATTAGCATTCCTCTATTTACTTCCTTAGGATGATCAAGTCAAATGAAAGATCACATATATATGAAAATGATCTACCTCCTAAAAAATCACTTAAATGAGTAGTAACAATAATAATTTTCCAAGAGCTATTTTAAATTTTAGATGCAGAATAGATCAATCTCATAATTCTTCTTTCTCTCCTTTATACAAATGATTTTTCGGAGCAATAATGTATCACCATATTCTCTAAAAATATGAAAAAAATAATTTATCTTCAATTCTAGATTTTGTACCCCCTAATTACTTATGAAAAATATTCCCTTAATTTCTTGATGTAAATTCCTTAAAACATTCTCCTAAAACAATTCCTTGACAAATAGTTGTTTGAATGTCGGAATATTTGTTTTATACACTTATAGTTTTATCATATTTTAATGAATTTTAATTTTAAATAAAATTCCTATGATAATAATTCCCAATATTCTCATTCATAAATCACCATTAAAACTTTAATAAAAATAGGCTCGATTCTTAGTTTGGACACTGCTTAAGATATTTAAAAAATAGTATCACAGTAAATAATCATCTAACACATTTTTTATTAGATTTCATAAGATTACTATATCTTATGAAAACTCATTTATACATTACATACATATTATACTACTAATTTATTTTTAATATTTCAAATATTACACAGATATGATCTTTTGAAAACTTCTTCTTTTATGAAATAGATCATATTATGTCCACTTCTTAAATAGCTATCATACAAGAAAACATATCTTATGGGTTGATGGATATATTACATGAAAAACTAGTCATAAAGAATTAGATATTATATCAAACATTATATTTCATGATACAATTATTTCTATCATAAATCATGCATCTTATTAGATTGAACATTATTATGAGAACAACCAATATTTCAAAATGAATTCATCCTGTGAAAGGGGAGGTATATTTTACACATATACTATCATATGAAACTTCTATAATATATATGAATCCTTTCATATGATGTACTAATTGTCCATTTTTTTAAACATTCTACAAAATTACACGTTACTCAAAGTAAATGGTACAACCTCTAGAATTTATCACCATCCTTTTACATTCACATTTTAAACACTTTTAACACATCTTTAGACAATTTCATAGTTGAAAAAAAATTAAACATCCTCTTACCACTCCAAGGGAACTTCAATACCCAAATTGTATTTTTTTTCAACCACAAAAAACTCTTTCTTAAGAATAAATATCTCATTCAAGAGATAACCAATCATATCCTTTATCATGGGAAAAACATCTTAACCTAACACTACTGGTCAATGTAGTTGTTTTGAAAAAATTTGATATCTTAGTGATAAGAAACATTTTGGACTAGTGATATGATACGTACCTTTAATGAGGAAACTAAACTATTCAAATAAATCCACCCTATTCAAAATAAACATATCCACTGAATTATAAAATGATAAGGATAAAATTTAACCTTTTATATATTATTTAACCCATTTTTTAGGAAAACTATATCTTCCATAACATGCCAACAAATAGTTATGAATTTACTTATCTCCATTTGAAAAAATAATCCAAGTATCATTGGGGGTATTCCCAAAGGCTCTCAATAGTGTCAGAGGGGCTGAACATTCATGTTCATCCATAAATCATAAAATCTATCCTTAGGGACAATATTAGTGACAATATAAACCAACTATTATTTGGTATTAGTAAATTCTAGGTTGATGTATTTTTTGGCCATCCTATCATTGATAAATTGAAATCCAATATCTTTATTTATTCTTTGAGTGTTGAATGAAATTATTTTTGAGGTTAATAATAATTTGAGTTTTATAATGAATTCAAAGATTTTTTCAATTTTCACTCTCAAATAATCCATCTTCTCCTTCATCTAAATAGTCTAAGTGCATGTATAAATATCAGCCACATACTTAGCCTGTTGGGTTATCAATGTCATTGAATTATACTTTCTATAATTCAATATCATATTTCTATATCCCAGTAGGAAAATTTCAGCTGAAGTGGGATATTTATCATCATAATCTCATACCTAGTCTATATTAGTAAATATATAAAGATTTAGTTTCATCCCCTTTTTATATAGCAATGAATAACTCAGAGTCACATTGAAATATTTAAGGAATATTTTTATAGCCATAATATGTGATTCCATTGGATCACTCTAGTATCTAGAAGAAAATTTCATAGCATAGAAAAAGATGGGTCTATATGTAGTGAGATATAAAAGAAACTAATAAATTTTCAAAATTATCTTTTACCAAACTCTAACCTTAAGAATCCTTTAATAAATTTATCCCTACTTGAACATGTGTACACAATAGTTTGGAGTCCTCCATCTCAAACATATTTAATAATTTCTTGTCATTCATTTATTTCCACAAGAAGGTAAAATTTTCTTTCTTCATCAGTTATAATCCTAATATTTATCTCATCTCTCACCGTATGGAAAACTCTAAGTGGTTCTTTATTTTCTTTGTAAATACCTTGAAATAAAACTCTTTCATTCCTATAAAAATGATGTCATAAACATATACATTTACCATGAGAGTACCTATTTTTACCTCTTTGATGTACATGGTGTTCTCCACATTGAATTTTATAAATTTTTGGTCTTTTAAAAAACTATCCAAATTCGAATTCTATAACCTTTGGGCCTATTTTAATCAATTAAAATTATATTATATTTTGTATACTTTAAAGAATTAATTTTTAAGCATAGAACCATAAGCTATTCAATATAAACCTCTTATTTTAGTTCTCCATTTAAGAAGGTACATTTGAAACTTATAATAGATTTTATATGCCTATAGGCTATTGAAACAAGGAAAATTATTATTTAATCATACCTTCAAACTAGACAAAAGGACTCTTGAAAATAAATCCCCCCAATATGGGAGTACCCTTTGAAAACAATTTTACCCCTGTTCTTTGTGACTTATCATTTTTTATATAATTCATTTATGAACACCTACTTGGTCCCAATAACATTTGTGTCATTTGGTCTAGGAATAATATAACAAGTTGAATTATTCTCAATTTGGTATAGTTACTTATTTATATTAACAATAAATTTATTTTACTTCATAGATTCATCAAAAAATGTGTATGAACTTATGATATTATAGTTTTTTTATCTTCACATCTTAGACTTCTTCTTGTTTTAATATGAGACTTCAGATTTCAAATTATATTTATTTGTATCCACATGATTCTTTACATTATGATACTTCTGATTTTCGCTTTGAGCGGCATCATCCTCATCAATGGTCTGATTGAAGTTGGAATTTACTACATATGGTTTAATCTCAAAATATTCTTCATTGGTTTCTTCAAAAAATTTCTTGTTGTATGCAACTAGTTCTTCAACATATTCTACATCTAGACCACTGATTTTATATTTATTTTCAATTATTTTAAAATTAAAATAGACCTACACTTTTCGAATCATTTTACTAAGGTATATACCACTTTCAACTAGATAGGTATCCCAATAAGATACCCTCCTTGTATTTCTCATAACTTACCTTGATAATAATTTTTTTCACTATTAGTAAGGGACTACCAAACACTAAGAAGTAGAAAATTGTGGGATTTTTCTTATAGAAAAATTCACAAAATATTATATTGGAATTTTACCTCAGCAATAATTTATTTTATGTAGGAATATATATAAAAATATCATCCCAGTAATAAAATTTTGAGATATTATGTTCAATTGTTTTTGTTTCCTTCGCTACCAAACTTTTATTTTTCCTCTCAGGTGCTCTATTTTTATGGGGTGTATAATTAGTATTTGACTAATGCTTTATATAATCTTCTTTGAGGTATGATTGAAATGATATAATCTTTAATTAATTATTATTTTTTAGATATGAATTTCAGGATGTTCAACCCCATATATTTCTTGACTATTGTTTTAGTTATTTTGAACATATCCACTTGCTCATATTTTTGTTTTGAAAACACCACATTAGTCATTCCAGTGTAATCTTCAATATGTGTGATAAAAAAGGTCACTAAGAGTGGTATTGTTTCTCATGGTTCCAAAAAAAGGAATATATCAACTCAAGAGGCTTGTTTTTTTATTTAAACTCTTTTATGATAGCCTTGAGTGATTTGAAATTATTTATAGTTCTCAAAAATATCTTCCCTTTAGATTTTGAGGTGAGGTGTGTCCCCGAACATATAATTTTTTTTATTTTTCTCAAAATCCTATAATAGGGAAGGATTAACATTCTATTCCATAATTTATTCTCATATTTTATTCCCAAGAAGAATGTATTATTTGAATTTTCAATCTAAAAGATTTTTTCACTTTTCCTTTTACCTAAGATAAAAATATTTCTATATTTAATTATCTTCATAATATAAGTTGTTATTTTAAAAATAAAATAATTCCCATCATAAAAAAACTAACTTAAACTAAATATATTTTGTTTAATCTCATTAACCAATAATCCTTATTTTGATTTCTGCCTTTGAGCCTCAATTTAAAGTTTTCTAATTCTTTTGATCTTAATGGGGATTTAATTTCCAAAAGTTACTACAAATTCCCCATGTTCTTCAAATTTTTTCATCCCATTTTTATCCCCAATAATATTTTATAAGCATCATATATTAAGTATCCATGTATTTATCCTCTTAGGTTCTTTGATATCCACTTTAATAATGAGTGACCTATCAGAATAGGCTTTAATATGAGACTTATTTATTTTTAAAACATTTTAGATAACCTAGAATCATTATCATAAACTCTTATAAATATTTACCTTACTGGTCACACCGTTTGTAAATCTCTTCAAAACTATAAAACATGTTTTAAAAATGCATCATAGAAATAATTTTACTCATATTATATTTTATCATAGCCCTATTGCATTTGAATATAGGTAATTCCCCACAATTATGACCTTATTTTGTTCTATGGGTGATGACATATTATACAAAAAAACATATTTTTTATCCCCATAAGCACCACAACAACATTATTATCCCATGAATTTAGTTCTCTCATGAAAATTTTGAGTCTATCTTTGAAAATATACTGGTTTTGGAGGTGAAATATTAGCCTTCTTTTAAGTAGGTTTTTGGGAACATTTTTTAACCATTATGAAAATTTTATGTTATGCTATTCAAATTATGTGGGTTTTTATCAAAACATTTTTCTCACATTCTCATTGAAAAAATGCACTATTAGATGAAATATATTTCTCATTTCTAAATAAAACATGTGTAGATTTTACCTAAGTTAATGAACACGATTTCTCAACACTCTTTGATTACTCATCTTTCCCATTAATAGCTTTTTCAAGGTCACTAATCATATTTTAAAGATCCTTATCATACTTAATACACCTTCATTCAGTTTGGTTAATTATTTATTCTTGATTCATAAACTTCACTTAAAACTCTTTTATAATCTTATCCTTATCAAACACTTTCACCTTGAGAAGCTTGATCTCCAAAATTTGATCATTTTATCTAATACACAACCCATAATCCACATTAATTATATTTATTATGTCTTTATTAAGAGGATTTGATTCTTTTTTATGGTGGGTAGTTTTAAGACATACTTCAATTTCAATTTTCCACATGTTCATTATATAAGTCACATGTCCTTCATCCACTTCTTCACTACTCAATATACCTTACATTTTCTAAACATGTTCCATGAAATTGGAACCTATTCTAGAATGATAATTTTTATACTCAATAATTATAGAATAATATTTCTTCCTTTTAATTCAATATAATCCTTTTAATTCTTCTTTGTATTCTCTTTCTTCTATCATTTGGGCTCTTTTATTCTTTTAAAGATTGAAATTTTTACATCCTTTGATGATTTTCATCATCATTTTCCTCATATAACTCCACAAATTTATTTTTTCTTAGAGAATATTCAAAAAAATGTATTATTAATCCATAAATAAATTATTTAAGTGGGATATTTCAATTAAAATCTAATTTACCTAGTTTCAGATTTTTTATATAAAATTTATAACTCTCTTATGGTTTTAACCATATTCATCATCTTATTCTAAATAACAAGAGGGCTAAACTTCTTCATCTATTATTATCAACTTATTCATATCTTTTAATGACATTTATTCTTTACCCTTATTCTTAAAAGCTAGATTTTTTCTCATTTCACAATTTAGTAGAGTATTCTGAAGTTCATCTGGATAAATATCCTCCAAATATTCTATGGATAAAACCTCATAATAAAACATTTCTATAATGTTTTGAATTAATTTCTTAAATAATTTTGATTCCTAGAACTTGAACCCAAAATATCTAATGTTACAAAATATATCATTCACCCAGGTGAAATATTCATCAACATTCTCAACTCCAGCCTTCCAAATATCTTTAATTTTTTCCATCAAATCGGTAGCTTGGATTCATGGATCTTAGAATTTCCCCCATAAATGTTTTTATGTTTTTCCTGTAATTGTTTTATTTTTGTTAGAACAATCAATTTGGTATATTAATTTTTTAAAAAGGTTGAAAATATAGAATTTATATCCTCCCTATATACCACTATATTATTCTTTTTAGGAAAATTCAAAGGTACATATACTATTAGAGGTTAATATCCCACAATAACAAAATTACTAGCCACTATCAATTATATAAAAAAATTGGGTGTCAACATGTTAATCCATCAATGAGAGTTTTTATCATCAAATAATGTTTCTCTTCTTATGTTCATAAAATTGAAATTCATTATTAATCACTTTTAGAAGAGTTTAATCTTAGGGGAACTTTGTTTTATCTTATACCATTTAATTTAATCAAATTAGTTAGGGTTCCATTGAGAGGGAGGTGAATTAGGGATAAATTTTTTTATAGGTTATTCATTTTTTAATTAAACCCATGTTACTGTTTAAATTTTTAATCTACTCTTAATATCACATCCTCACCTATATGAAAATATAAGGATCACAAACTACAGATGGGAAATTTTATATTGTTCAGCATTAATTATATTGAAAACTCCTTTCTAAGTCTAGGATGTGTTTTGAGATCAATAATATCACTATAATATAAGTAATTACAAAATAGGGGTAGTTTACATTCGTGATTCATGTTATACTGTCATGTATCTAGTACAAGATAAGGTAATAGAGCACTTTCAACTAAAACAACAACAATAACTTAATTAGATTTGTTTACCTAGACTATGCCATCCTTATAAAAATATCTATTCTCTTGGTTTAATCAGATATTGAAAGTGACCAAGATGAATTTTAATCAAATATAATATATTCTTTTGGAAATTACTCAACTATAAGAATACTAATAATATAGTAGAAACATATCATCCTTCTTCTCAAGAATTATTTTGGAAGTTGAGGTCACACACAATGACATGAATACATGAAAATGAACTCCTTCCCCCTCAATAGAAAGCACCCGAGTGAGTATCAGTAAGAAAAAATTCCATCATTCTCTACATTTTTTTGATGAATCATAGGTCATCATCATATTTATTTTAATTCTCATAAATAATGATGATTTTTTGGAGTAGTAGTGTATCAACCTCATCTCACAAAACATTTCCACTTCATTCTCATTATTTAGAGATTTTATAATTCCTCAATATTATTGAGAAATATTTCCATATTTATTTAATATAAATTCCTTGAAAATAAGTCATAGAAAAATTCTCTTAATACTTATTCAAATATTGGAATATTAATTTCAAAAACATTTTTATCAGCTTATAAATTCCTTTAATAATTACACTTGATATTATATTTAATTAATCTTCATTAAAACATCATTGAAAATAGGGTTGAATCTTAGCTTGACCACTGTTAATGATATTTCTGAAATAGTCACCTATTAAACCAATATAAGATTTAATGTCCAATTTTATTTCATAAGATTTATTTTATCTTATTAAAGCTCACTTAAATTTTAAATGTTTCTTAAATGTCCGAATTATATTATGTGTTCAACATCTTAAATGAATCTCATCTTATGAAAGATTCATTTCTTACAAAATGGCCTATCATATGAAGTCATCTTCTTATGTGTTTTTGTCTATATTATGAAAATATTCTATCATAATAAATGGAATATCATATGAAGATAGTGTTTGTTACATATATCTTGTATCTTACATGATCATCCATTATTATAGGAATATATTAACTTTTGAAATAGATATATCATTTGAAATAAAAGGAATCACATGCACATCTATTATCATAGAAAATATCTCTCTTACAGAGAACCCCTTTCATATAAAGTGATAATTTTCCATTTATCACACTTCTATTCAAGAATCTAATTTACTCAATGTAAATGGAATAAACTCTTGAATTTATAACAGTCCATTACTAATCACCTAAAAAAATGTTTCAAAGACATAGTAAAACAATCTAATTGATGAAAACAAAGAAAAAATCATCAACAATTACAAGGAAACTTCAAAAATAGGTTTTTAATTAAATTAAAATCTTCAAACATAGATTTTTCCAAAACAATAACTTAGATAGTGTATTTAAATAATTATTTCAAAGTATTAATCGATTCAGAATATATATAGCCACGATTATTGCGTGTTTCATAAAATATTTTGAAGTGTTATACTTTATGAGAATTATTCTTACCATATCCACCAATGTCTAATTCTTCCTCTTAGTGAATAAATTTTTTAAGGTGTGTATGGAGTTATTTATTGATGTATAATACAATGATTCTTAATATATGATTCAAATTATTCATTATTTATTCAGAACCATTATCGTATCCTAACTATTTGATGACATACCCTGTTTTATTCTCATAAATGTGTCAAAATTGTTTAAATATCTCAAATTTTTATTTACACTTTATAAAATAGTAAAAAATCACATGATTAAAATAATAAATAAAATTCATGAAATAATTATTTATAAAGGGAGACTTCAATATCATTTATCTGGAGGATTATACCAACTAAAGAGGTCTCCTCATTTGGATTTCCACTAACTTGTCACTCTTATTCACAATCTTTACATAATGAAATGTAACACATGTGTTAAGTCTCTCATGAATTAGATTCAGTAGGTTTCTTGTAGATTCAATATTGATAAACTGTTCCATATTATTCTATCCCAAATGGTCAATCATTCTATGATTAATCTAGTTTTCATTCTTTATTCTCATGGAATATAAATTTTGATTATATGAAATATTTGATAAATTTTAATTTGTTCGATTCCACTTAATTATAATTTTGTCATATAATAATGTTTTGATGGAAAATTTATTCTTTTAATAGATCACCTTATTCACAGTATCCTTAATTTGATAAACAGTAAGGAGATTGTGTCTTGATCCATAAATAAAGTATACCTCATTGGATTAATTTTTACTAATCCTAGTGTATCTAACTCTTTAATTGAGTGATATATAATTTTCAAGAGTGAATAATCATCTATCATATCTCTAGTTTTCTTCCAAAAATATCTCTTTCCAGACATGTGTGATGAGAAAACATTATCAAGGATTAAAATGTTTTATACTTTCACTTATTTGTAGGAAACCTCAACAATAGTTACATATTTTTTAATATTCCTACTCATATATGATTAGGAACCTTTTTTTTGATTCAACTACCCTGTTATCATGGTAAGATATTTTTTAATGGTGTTTCTAGTTTGATCACACCTTCCACGAGTCACCATAATAGAATCAAAGGAATTTTTCAATTATACTTTCCATTAACATGTTTTATTGGATGGAATTATTTAATTTCATATTTAATCCCTCTCAATAAAAAATCTATTTTATAATGAGGGAGTTATATATTATACCATCACATGTATAATTTGTGTCCACAGACCCTATAGCACCAACAGCTACATTTAAAGGGAAATATCCTTGGATAAAAAAGTATTTCATTAAAATTAAATCCTTCTGTTTAATAATTATTTTAAATCCACTATTTTTTTAACTTTATCTTTATTATATCTATTTCATCTACCATGACCATTCTCTTAAGTCTTCACCTTGGTGTTCTTATATTCCCACACCGATTTGTCATTATTATTTCCAGAACCATCATCAAACATAGTCGTGTGCATGTGTTACTTTTTTTGGTTATGTAATAATGTATTTTCTTTGCTTTTTAACTATTTACACCATTGTAAATTGAATATCGGGTGTCTAATTTCTTTGGAACCATGGAATAAACTATGGACATATAAGAATCATTAGAAACGTTTTTTTGTTAATTTATATAATTCTCCTAATTTTTTCACTAAATTATTGAACTTCGACGAGTTGTATTGACTCAAAAAATTTTAGCTTCCACTAGCATATAATCAAGAACCTTCACTCATAATTATTAGAAATTATTTTTACATTAGTATTTTTTATAATTTCATCTCAAAATTTATGAATTTCACTGAGATCTTATTTTTTTTGAACTTAATATATATATCTTCAATATATTTGGAATTTATCTCATCAACATATTTTTTCAATGAATCATTATTTATCATTAATATTTTATTTTTTCTTTCATTTATTCTGTTATCTTTTAATCACACTGTAATATCTACTCTTTATTAGAAATCTTTTAGTGTCTTTTCATCAGTTCTTTTTTTATTCACTACACATTTCTTCATTTTCTCCACTAGAGGTATCCTTTAAGTATTTAAATATTTCTAAAAATGTAGTTTTTCATTCATCTTTATATTATTCCCTTTCCCTTTCACATTCCTTATCATAAAATGTGATATAAGGTTGTGTGAAAATAATTTCTTCTTTTTATATTTGCTTTTCCATTTCCATTAATGAATCTCTCTTTAGGGAAACTATTAGTTATTTTTTTATTGATATTTGATCTTTTTGATTGATCATAATTCCCTTATTATTGTTACTTATTATGTAAAAATACTAAAAAGTGGACAACCATTTCATAATTAAATTATTTAAATGGTAACTTGTCTCTATATTTACATTTCCCTCACTATATGTATTTGGAAAATAAAAGATAAATTCTTTAATGTACTTGGAGTCATCTTCATTGTTTGTTTCTTCCTCATGATACTTCACTAATCATCTTGAAATAAAATATTTGCATCATATAATTCTAGGAATATTTTTATTAGATTCTTGGTGATGTTATAATCATAAATAATTTCACTATATGTTATAATCGATGCTACAATTTTGTTTACATAAATGAAGTATTCATCCACCAATTCATATTCTCCCTTTCAAATAAATTTGGAATTATAATGAAGTGTTCTTAATCGAGACTCTTACACCTTATTGTCTCCTTAAGGGATATCATGGAGTTTATTGAATATCAAATCTTTTGTTTTCATTCACATAACTCATATAACATATTTCTCTGAGAGTGATGAAAGCAACATGTTACATCCTCCCCTATTAGATTCACTACTCTTATTATATTAAAAAGTGTATTCCATTATATCGTTGAGACGATTAATACCATTCAGGGTGATATAAATAACACATATTCTGAGTGATAAAAGATATTAAAAATTCCTATCTCTATACAAATGGAATCTCTTACAATCAAACACGGGGAATCACTTATTGTTGTTAGTATTCATTGAATGTATTGATCAAATTGATAAAAGATATAAGTAATTAAGCTAAAACATAGATATACAAGAATCATACATAGAATATTTTCATGAATAGTATGATATAAATTATGAGACCCATGAGAGAGAATACCACCGCTTATAATGGGTGAATTAGTGATTACTGAAAAAAAATTCTCAAACTACATGATTCCCATATATAGTTAGTGAAAATAGATCTTGGTGTTGATTATGTGATGATGTGATATTGAGAGTGCATGAACTAGTTTAGGAAAGAGTTTTTTATGTCAGGTTTTTTGAGATTTTAACATTAATTTCCTCACACTTTTATTATAAGTGACATTGTAAATATTTTTTTCTTGTCAGTTATTATTTACCAGTATAATAAATATTTTTTCACGTTGGTTTTATAAAATATGATGTAGAAACCACCATGAAACTATATTATTATCATGTTTTTTCACATATCTTATAAAATATCCTGGGTGAATTTTTTCTAAATTAAATTGAAAAATATTTTCCCAATAGTATAGAAATAGAAAAAAAATTCCCACACAATAATAGAAAAATAACAACATATATTCAAATAATTTTAACTATATAATTTAATTTTAAACTTTTTAATATATATTATAAATAATCTAAAACCCAATAAAAAATATGAAATATTCCTCCCATTATCATTGTAAGAGATTCGAATCTTATAGAGTATATTGATGAGGGTCATCAAAAAGATAAAAATAAAAAACATAGAATTTAACATGTTTTCTCCATATAATTATAAGACAAATTAAAGGAAATTTTATAATAAAATCCAACCTTGTGTAATTTTTTAACTATCCTGTTAAAACTACTTCCAACATAATTTTTAGAATATAATGCCCACATTCCTTTACTCATAAAGGATGAAAAATCAATTTCAAAATATATTTTCAATGAAAAATAAAATTTTATGTACTTGGAACAAAAATATAGTAATTATAAATGAGAATTTACATTTTCTTTTACATATTTTATCTTTATGATCTTTGTTCTCCTATTTCCTATTGTCTCTCTAAATTAATCTCATTCCATGTTTGGAAATGATATATATGAAATAAAATTAATTCATTTTAATATAAAAGTATTCAAAAAAAATTATGTGTTCATTACTTTACTAAAATTGTACCATACATCACCATGTATAGAGAATAACTGGAGATTTTTTTTCACTCTTGGACAAAAAATACACAACATCCAATGGATACAAATAATGTTTTTTAATTTGTGTGGTTATTCGGATAATATAAAAAACACTTTATGAAATATGTATTACATTAATTTCAAGATAAAGAAACATCAAACCCTAAATTGAAATATTTTTATATCTTTCTGTAATATATACTATATTTATATATAATTCACTATCTTTTCCATTTGTGAAATACATTATGGGTTAAAAAATTCCATATAATGATGTGTAATGAAAATAAATACAATTTTTATAAATATATATAATACAAAAAAAAAATTATTATGTTTTAATAAATTAAAACAACTGGATGATATATTTTAATTGACTCACATGGAAGAGAGTTCTATCACATTGATTTTAAAAAAAATATCTAGTTACAATATCTATTATCTCTATATTTAAAATTATCATAGTTAGGGTACACCTACAAATTATAACATCCCTTGGAAGCTTATAAACCTCTCATAAAAAAGATGAACATGTTGACAATCTATGAAGTCTAAGAGAATTAGAATCTGAAGACATAAAAATATGATCTTGTTGATTTCTATATAGTATCTCATCAGAGTTAAATTATTCATATAATAAGATATATAATTAGATAAATATTAAAATATTAAATAAATTTAACACCACTATAAAATAAGTGATATAATATATACATACCTCAGTGGTAATTTTTTGGACATGTATAGATGACCTAAATAAAAAATGGTTGATACTTCATCCAACTGTAGTGACCATATCTGTAAGAAATGGTTCTCTTGTAGATCTATTTATAATATCATATAAGGTGACCCTAATATTCTCTTCATCTATATATTGATGATTAATTATTTCCCTAATATAATATATATTATCATGTGAAAAAATGTGATGTTGGGGATCGAATATATATAACTCATGTTATGTTGTGGAGGAGGAGGTGTAGGAGTTGTATAAGAAGGAAAAGGTAGATCAAAGATAACTGTAGGTGGAGGTGGAGGAGTGGAATATTTAGACTGGCATGGAGGTGTGGAACATATAGCCTAAAAATGATTTTCTCATGTCTGTAAACATCTACTATATCGAAGCTCTAATCTTCTGTCCCAACATCTCATCTATTTCATGAACTTTATATTCATAAGGTTCTATTTATATTTTATATACTTCCTCCATTGAAGAAACTCTAGAAGGAACAAAATATTTTTTATTGATACACTTACATATATCCTTGTATGCAAAGTAGGTGATTGCGATTCCCAAATGCAATAGATAAAATGTCTTTCCAACCCTTAGGTATAAATGTCACTTATGTGCATTTCTCCTCAAGGGATTCATGAATATAATATTTCAAAAAAATCATTAGTGAGTCACAATATATCAAAATTTTAATTAACATAAATAAATTAAATAAATTCTTATAATCCTCTGAGCTACATTTCATAAATATTCCATAAGATATTGGCCCTTTTATCACCTTCGAACACTCCTCCATTTTTCATTTTTATCTTGGGGGAAGGAGGCTTAACCTTTGTTGATCCTGAAGACTAAACACTCTGTTTATAGAAATATTTAACCATAATTTTTTTTCAAATAACTTATACCCACCATGAGATAATGTGTGTGGTTATATATTTTTGGATTGGATCTCATAAGGAGATATCCTCATTATATGTACATTTAATATAAAAAATTATTTATATGATCACTAATATAAAAAAACCTAAAAGATAACATTTTATTTACCAAATATGATTCCTGTCATATAATTTTATCAAAATAATTACATGTATCATCATATATATAAGGATATATATCATATGTTTTTATATTTTTTATTTCCACAAAAATAAAATATCTTGTCATAATTGATTTAAAATCCTGCCATCTCCTAGAATCCAAATCTAAGAAATTTTTCCAAAATTCTTTAGTGTATGGGATATCAAATTTCATCTGATATAATGTAAAAACACCAATATTTGTAGAAAAATAATTTTATGTGAAATAATAACAAATGAACATACTAAGATTTTCTCTTATAATTGAGATATTATCACTTTGTTGATAATTTTTCAATCACAAATAAAAATACAAAATTTTTTATCATGCTTTCTTTGAATGAAAAAAGTCTTCAATTTTTTTTAATTTTGACCCCTATGAATATCATTATCCATAAACTCTATTGATATCATCTGATCCCAGCTGCGAGAAACTAATAACATTGGTAAATTTATGGAGCCACATTTACCAAACCTGGAAGTGTTATCTTCCCCTAGAGAGGTGGATATCTCCTTTCTAGAAAGATTAGGGATATCATTAGTGGAAGTACATGTACGGTCCTCTATAGAACCCCAAGATGAATTATATGTTTGATATGACCTTATCCTAAAAAACAATGTAACAAAAAAATAGTACACCAATATAAAAATACAACCATTAAATATAAAAAAATTATATCACAAAAATTAAAATAAACTAAACACATTTTTAATCATATTTGGTAAATTAGTTATATAAAATTATGAAAACATTAACGAGTGGTGGTTGAAATGAAATAAAGACACTAAATTAAATCTAAATGTTGCTGAAAAATTCGAAAAATTATTTTAAGAACATAAAAAGAAAGAAAAAAAGTAAAAACAGAGGAAAAAATATTATGTAAAAAATTAATAAAAATATATTAGTTATGTATACAGTTTAATAATTCAAAAATGAAATAAGAAAAACTAAATTTATCTAAAGAAAACACTTGAAATTTTAGTTATAATATGTATTTTATTTAATAAAATTAAACTAATAAATCTATTATTTTATGAATTTTATAAATGTAAAAAAGAAATAAATATACGTTACCTATAATATTAGGAAAATACTAATGGATTCATTTTCTATATTCCTTCTTCATGACTATTATGTATGGAATAAACCATGTATAATAATTTTTCATCAATACTATGTTAATATTTCTTTGGAAGTAGGGATCTCAAATTAATCAGTATCTTCATTAAATGTTTCATCACCAAAATATTATATTTTTCATTGTAAAATGAGAGAATGTTGTATATTAGTTAGATCTAGAATGTAGAAAAAAAATTGCACGTGTTTCCAAGATAAAAGGATCAGTTTTATATTCTAATCTATTCAAATTAACTAGCATTGTACTAAACTTATCTTGTCTAGTACTGATATTACTGATAACCCATTTCTAGGTAATCACTCAAAACTAAAAATTTAATGTAATCAACCTCCCATATTTCTTCAACAACTCAGTAATACGCACTTGACATGTGGATTGGGTTTTTGTCTTTGTAACTAAAAAACTGAATTTATTATGAGAACATCAATAAACTACTATTCTGAACTACACATCTATTGTCCCGGTCTTTCATATGGAATGTATAACCATTAATATCTTACCCAAACCTTGTTATAAAATATAAATTTAGGTTTCCTACAAACAATTTCAATGTTTCTGTTGCATCTGATCTACTATGTAAGGTCTCTTTAAACCTTGGAGAAAAAGTTTTCTTATGCTCATTCAAAATTCAAAGGTATTTATTATTTAAATAACGTTTTTTGATATATTATTTTGAAATTTTATATATGTTTGACCAACATTTATGTTATTCAAGATTTATAAATATACCTATTTTATCTGTTCACCTATCTACGATTTCATATTCAAGGCACATATCCTATTTCCCCCATAATTTAATAATTCAAGGTGAGATGTACACAATGTGATGCGATCCACTATAGAAATGTATCCTGTAAAAAACTCTAAATACCCCTTAGAAATATACTTCACAATAATTGATGCCTTAGGTCGATATGGATTCTTAAGATATTCATTCAGTATATTTATATAAAATTCAAAAGGATACATCCAAAGTATATATACATGTCTGTAAATATTTATTTTCTACACCAAATAACCCATTAAATAAACCATGGTATGAAGAAAATATGGAGAAAAATACATTTCTAGTTAAAAAGTTTATAAACTGCATCATTCTCCATATTAATTAAGGAATTTAGATCAATAAATTTATTAAAATTTGAATTAAAAAACAAAATACATTCATTATAGTCATTCTATCATGGATGATAAATATTCCAAGAATTGAAATTGGTAGGAGTTGTTGCATCAGGATATGATAATTATGAGATTTCATGTCTAACAACTTCAAATCTTTTAGTGACACAATTTTTTTTTAAATTTGAATAATAACCTTACTGCAGTTTGACACCAAAGATACACTGATAGAAACTAATTTTATACCTCTTGGATTATGTATGATAATCATGATGCAAGAATATTTTTATTTCCATTAGGAGTGGTAGCTATCTCCAAATGCATTCCCATTGACAGTAAGTCCAATCTTGAATTTAACCCATATTTACTATATCCTTTATAATCAAATATTGTTCCAATTTAATTTTCATAAATAATATTCTCTACATTAATGATATAACTTTTTTCTTTGAAATCATGATATCTCAAACATGAAAGCTTAAGAAATATTGATCATTTCTTCTAAATATTTCTACCATATTGAATTTTTATGTCTTTTTGAATGTGTCATCAATGTTTTAACCATATCAAAATAATTATCAGTGGACAATGACTTTGGATGAATATCAAATTCTTGTGATATTTTCAATGCCTTTTTAATCGTTGAGAAGAGTTATCCATGAAAAAGAAACCTAGATTCCCAATGTATAATTTTTTTCTCCTTTGTTTAGATGATAATATGAAGTCTATTTTCCATTAATTGGACAATATTTATGCCCCATAACATTGCATCTAGACAAAATTCAATATGTTATAATGTCATTTATAGTGAATATAATCATTTCATATATTTTAAAATCTTCTATTTTTTAATAATTATACACTATAATACCTTTATCCCATTAAAGTTTCAAATAATCAATTAATGTGATAAGAAAAAATCAATATCATTCTTTAGGTTTTTTTGGTCTAAAAATCAATAAAATCAAAATGATATATTTATGGTTCATACATTATTACGAATATAAGTTATAAATGACTAATAAAACTGTCCAGGAACTATTTTTTATACAAAGGCTTAAACATGGATTCATTCCATCTATGTATATTATAGGTTTGAAATTTATAATTTTAGTTCTAAATGTACGAAATTGTTGATCAATTTTCATCCACTATGGACAATCTACTGGATTACATAATTTTCCATTATATATCCATCATCTACATGCCATATTATTATTTCTTCGTTATTTTAAATTTCAAATGAACATTTCAAATGAATAATTTTAGAAAGATACAAAATTACCTTTGTTGGAGTCTCTGTAACTATTAAATCTTTCTGTGATTTTTCTTTCAACTTATAATATGATGTCTCATATTTATTACAATATAAAAATATAATACTCATTACTATATAGAAAAATTTTATTAAACCATGCTTGTAACTTATTATAACCCAACCCTATCAAATATAATATTTTCTTCACATTATAATGTGAATGTGGATGAATGTTTTCATTAGGAAGTATGTCTTTCAATAGCTATAGAAACTTTATAAAAATCTTCTAACTCCAACCATTTTTTCATTCAAGTTAATTAAAAATAACAATGTTGATAAATTAATAAATTCCATACAACTTGGATACAATTATTTTTCTATATCACCATATAAATACTCAAATATTGATTCCATGCCAATTAGTTCTACATCAATATCAGGAATTATATCTTCAATTTGATTAGACTTTTCATCTTGAAAATTACCATAATCAATAAATCCTGAATTTTTCCCACTTTCAAAAATACAAATGAAAGTGTTGTAACTAAAATAAAAACTATGAAAAATTAAATTACCTTATATTTATATATTTTTCAACTTCATAATATTTGTAAAAGTTATGCATGGATAAAAATACAATTTTTTAGAACATTTGGTTTAGAAAATTCTAAAAAAAGTATAGACATCTTTGTCATATTCACCACCTTTTCACATTATAGTAATCCAACTTTAAGTCACTACTATATATAAAAAATATCATGAATTGAAAATACATTATTATATTATAAAATATAATATCAAATTTACTTTTATAAATTAAAATAATAAATAATAAAAATTATTTTTTAAATAAAATAGAGAAAACAAATTGGTTAAACAAAATTTTCACTTTGAAAATGTTTAATTATCATTATTTCCTAAAAAATAAAAAAGTATCATGCAATCAACTGGATCATATAAATATATAATATTATTTATCTATATTCAATCTTCACAATCCACTATACCATTAAAATAATTGTTCACAATACAGACAAAAAAACACAATAGACCCACATTAATTAGTAAAGTAATATTATTTATAACAAAAATTCATTGAATAATCTTTTAATAACACCTTAATCACATAAAAATCCTTAACCAATTAAAACATACCTTTTATGTATGAATAATCTCAACTAAAAATACAAATAAGGAAGATAAGAAGACATTAACTGGAAACCAAATAGAAAATTAGAGCTACAAATACAAATTAAAATACCATGGATGCATGGAAAATAAAAACCATTTAATGACAAAATATATTGATATCAGAAGGGTAAATTGAGAAGGAAAAACACTATAATTTTAAATAGAAAATTAGAACTAAAAAAATTAAAATACTACGTATGTAAGGAAAATAAAAATAATAAACACAAACAAAAAACTGATATCATAAGGGGTACAATAGAGAAGGATAAAACGATGGGATTATGACACAAAGGGAGATTCAGTTATATTTAATGGTTTTTAATGTTGTAAGATAGTATTTAATGCAAACTGAAATTCAATTCAGGCCAGCAGATCAAAGAATAAAGGGTTATGGTTCACTATGTGGGAGAAAACATATGGATTCTGTATGATTTAATGAACACAAAATGATTGATCCCAATATTTCATAAAAATATAATAATTTTTTCACTTCAGTTATTTAATAACCAAAATGAAAAAATAATTTTCATGTCAATTACTAAATAAAATATCTAGGAAAACTAATTTTCAATGTCATTTACTAGATAACTAATTCTAAAAAGATATATATTTTATTTTTCACATCGGTTAAAAAATAACTAATTTGAAAAAAATAGCATCTATTATAAATAACTAATGTTAAAAATGTATCATATTAAATTTACTTTGTACTAGTGTAGAACACACATATACACTATGGTTCTTATAAGGTTTTTTTTCACACTTATTATCATGTGGTCAATCCTTATTGTATAGTGGTTGTGATCTCACTACCCATTTTTTAATTTATTATCAAAATAAAAAGGAATGGAGAAAGACTATTGTCTTTAACTCCAAACAACAAGATTGAAAATGAACATAAAAAAGTGTAATGATCTTTGCTTCAGGTACCTCAAGTGCCTCTAGAATTTGGAATTTATGTATACCCTTCTTCTTCTCCATAATAACTTGTAAAATCCATCTTCAAAAGTTAGCTATATCACTCAGGGTATCCTCTTATCATCCCAAAATCTCTCTAATTTAGTCACCATATATTTATAGATTTAACCTATATTTAGGCGTGATGATTCTTCTTAGGGAATGATCCTCAGATCTAGATGATACAAAAAATTAAATCCCAACTATATCATATTTTCTCATAATATCTATTATTGAATTTGTGATGCGACCATCTGATTAATACATGGAATATTCAATTCATCAATAACTAAAAATCTTCCAAATTATTATAGTCCAAAACGGTATTGCATGGAACATATACTAATGTGTAGTGAACCTTGGATATCTAAATCCAAATAATAAAAAAAACATTATTTTCTTAGGTTACAACATAATAATTTTTATATTATGTCATGGTCTTCTTTACTTCACCAAAAATTTTGGTATAAATAATAATTTCATGGGTTAAGGACAGTTTACTCAAAAAATAAAATGATCCACAATTCTCCCATTATGGTTTCCAAGATATAATTGAAATTTTAAGAAATCCTCAAATGACCCATTATTACACAACTAGTCCAATTTCAGCATGGTTCTTCTCATGTCAGAATAAATCCTTACTCACCTCAAATTAAATCATTCCTCAATCAACATCATCATGGTGGAACCAGAACATCTACGATCTAATTATTCTCGTGTCAAATTAATTCATTTATATGGAAGACTAACTCAAAACATGTAATATATATTCCTTCCCATGTAATACATGTTTACTACTGTATGAAATTAACTCAACCATACAGTAGCATGATCACACCATTCATGTCATGGTTTAGTCACTTGTACTAGGACTTTATTCCTATCATTATTGTTCATATCTACTCATCTCTAAAGATATTCCAACTGATCCCTGAGAATTATTATAAAGAATACACCATTTAATAATCAGATACACAGAAATAAATTGCATCATGAAACAAGACTTAGTATCCTTCAAAAAAAAGGTCATTTAAATACCACACCAAGGACAGAATATGGGTTTTGAGATCACTCCACACATTAGTGTAAGATTAATTTAATTTTGACCATGTCTCAATTGATATAAACTCATCTCCACATTTCTCAATGCACTTCATGAGGTTTATTCAATATCCAATATCTTAATGGGATATTCAATTATACAACAAAAAATATGAAGGATAATGTCCAATTTACAGAAAATATCTTGAAAGTAAAACAACATGAAATAAAACATTAATTATAGGGTGATGAAACTATTTCCTTCCTTTTCTTTATAAAATAAATACCAACCTTTCATGGTATTAAAAATTATCGAATTTAGAGAAACAATTATGATATATATATATATATTTCAAATAAAATTCTAAATTAGAATTAGGATAATGAGATGGTGATGTAAATATATAATTCAAGAGGAGATGATTTTTAGAAAAAAATTAATAAAATTGAGTTAAAAACGAATTAGTCCTATAAGAACGAGTAGTTTCATTTACATTTTAGATTAAAATATGTTTTTTCTTTTATCATGTATGATATTTATTATCATAATAATTGCTTCATTTTATTTATCAGAATTAACAGTTTTTCATATTTAGTTTACTATTTAGGAAAAATTCAACCTTTTATTTCAATATTTAGATTCCAAATCTGTTATCCCATTTATGGATATATATATATATAATAAATATATTTACTTAATAAAGACCATATGTTTATTAAAAATTTACATCTACCAGGTGATTTCCATTTTTATTTTTTTAGAAGTAAACATAAAATTACATTATTATTCATTGATTTAAAAATAAGTATTTACATTTTTTAACCAGAATAAATAATATTTAAATAAAATCAATAATTTGTATTAATGGGTGAGTGCTTTTGTATTATTTCAAATTTCAGGGGTTTGGCCCTCAACTACCTCATATTATTAAGGTTTTTTGGTCTTTAGTAGTTTGGCACATCATATTTAGGGTGAAGAGGTTTTTCATACTTGACTGGAAATAGTGAAACATATAGGGAGTGACCGACATTGGGGAACAAATAGGAATCTTGGGATGAATTTTGTGGGAAGTTGAATATGGAATAATTTATAGGATGATGGATTGATGCATGCATAACATGAATTATGATGGTTTCATGTGGATGAAAATCCATGATGGGTAGCATGATTCCATGTTCGTAGGCAGAAAATGATTGAATAGGAGTTTGTAAAAAACATTGGTTCAATTGGTTTATCCTTCAATCTTTTGTCTTGAACAATTCCATAAAAAATATTGGCAACATGGTCTATTCAAAAATTATAATAATGTTTAGTCTGGATATTTATTAACTATTGGGAGAGTGATATCCAATTAATTCTTACCCATTGGGTGTTTGATTTTCATTGGTTTATTATAACCCCTACCTACTAATTACTAATAATTAATAATTACATAAAATATATTTATAACATCAAATTGTTATCATGTATTTTTAATGGTTAAATTATATTTACCTCATATAGTTTATAATGATCACATAACTTCCATTTATAGTTATCTTAATTACTACTTCATCGCCTTACAAGTATTATTAATAATTGTTTTGCACGTATATATTACAATATATTTTTATATTTCAATTTCAAAATCACACTTTCCATTATAATTTCTATTTCCTATTCACAAAATTTATATTTAATATATTATATTATTCTTACAATTGACCACATTTTTGTATAGTCAAGCTATTTTCTAGGGACTATGATCCATGAGGTTTCCAAATACTATTCATAAAGTTAATTTTATTTATTTTCCTCTTCTTTTAATGATAATAATGAATGTATATATTTAGTCTTACCATTTTATTATGAAATTAAAAAATTGTTTGGTTTGTATTCACTCTATAGTGTTGTATATATTTTTTATTATTTACTTATAAAATTTTCTCCTTCTAACTCTATTCAGGAATCTTTAACATTGAAATATTATAAATCCAAAAGAGTATTAATTGAATCAGTCAAAATATTAAATAAATTTTTTAAATGGTTTAAATTTTATAAAAATCATGTTTTTATGATTCCTAAACTCTGAAAGATTATTAATAATAAATATTTAATATTAAATCAGAATTTGTTGTTGTGATATTCCCCCGACTATCACATTCATGGTGTATTATCATTAGAGGTATTTTAACCTTTCACCACAATATTATTGAAAAATAAATTTCAGATTAAACTAAAAAAATTAGTATTATCTCCAATAGTGAGGTATATTAATACAAATCTTGGTACTATTTGTTTATAATATTTTATTTCATCATTAAACTATTACTAACAAAATGTTATTTTTTTTAAATAGGTATATTTTTAGAACAAATATAAAATAAAATATATAAAAATTAACTCTAATTAATAAAAAAAATTAATTTGTCTGGGGTAATTTTTTGTAATATAAAAAACCAGGAGAGAGGTAACATTCATCAACACTTTATTAGTGATATCTTTGAAATTGATAAATGTTTTTAGTTTTATTACACAACCCATATGAAACCCCACCCATGTTCATAGTGAAGACAAGTATAACCATTGAATCCTATCTCTAAAAGGAAATTGTTAAATGACTTTCATTGAGGGTATTTATTATACATATATAAGGCATTACCTTCATAAATCCCTATGAAAATAAAAGGAAGCCACCGATAAACTCAATTTTTAAAATAAATGTTAAAAATACCTTATCCAAACCAAAAATATAAGTTAATTAATAAAAAATAAGTTCAATTACTGATGAACCTCTTAGACTTCACTCTAGGAGGTAAAACTGTGTCATATCTAATCACCATCAGACTATCCTTCAAAACAACTAAGAAAAGTTTAAAGGCGTTAGAACTTTGGCATTATCAATAGGATCATATTTCTAAATAATAATACATCTGTATGAAATAAATGTGTTGGGATGGCCATGAATTAAATCCTCTAAGTAGGAATATAAGATAATTATGAATATGAATTAAAAAAGTAATCAAATACGGATGTAAATACAATTTCATATAACCACATAATCATCACCTTCACCATATCACATACAATTATCATACGAGATATAAAATTTCATATTATGAGATTAAAAGATGGTTTTTTCATATTTTCATGGTTATATAACAATAAAATAGAAATACTATAACTATATCACCATCAAACCATAACATCACATCACATTATATGAATATTTGATTAGAGTAAATAAATGAGGATAATATTAGGTTTATGAAATCATATACAAATAATGGATAATTTGTTGAAATAAATCACCATTATTTTATCCATTATAATAATTACACCATGAATCCATATTAAAAATGATCACAACTATTCAAACATGTCACCATCATAATCATAACACAAACCGCTACATCACTCTAGCCATCACACCACTCTTACATCATTATAGATATAACATCACCACAACCACCACATCCCCAACGAAACAACCATATAACAACCAACAAATCACCATATAATCATCTTATCGACTTGTGCTATAACCTTGTACCATAAAAGACCAAATACAAGACATAACCTTAAGCCATCATAGTCAGAGGAAATGTGAACATGTTAAAACATCAACCCATTAAAGATCATAAATATGTGCATGCGTAAAAACCTTACTCCATTACATCACCATATGTATATATAAATAAATTATACCTCAATCCATTTTATACCTTGTATACGTATAAATTTACTTCACAACTGTAAGACATTACAACTTGTAAATTCTATATATACATGATCTTTGAGCCATAACAGCCTGTGTCTGGATAAATAGTTCCCTAAGATATTATACCCCATGGAAATATGAAAATAAAAAAACTAAAATATAACCATAGTGTATAGTATTATTATATCACCAAAAAGAATAAAAAAAATATGAAATCAATCAACCAATCAAATAGACAGTCACAAAAACAATCAGTCAATAAAAAATGACATGAAATAATTGTAATTGTAACATCACAATAAATAATAAGAAGAAACAAGGATATAGAATAAATAGTAATTACAACATCGTAATGAATAATAAAAATAAAAAACAAATAAATAGATGATAAGTCATTCAAAAAATTTCTTGATCAAATAAACAACACCGTAACTTATAAGAAATTTTTAACAAATATCACTACAAAAGTAATGTTAATTATTAACATACACATTAATTATTTGAACAATAAATTACCTAAATATTATCCCATTTTTAAACACCACTACCTAATTATGATATGACCATAACCAATCCTTACAACCCCCCACACAAATTTATATATGGATACTAACTAAATAGAAATAGATACCATACACTTAAAATTGAACTCCAAAAATATAACTTCTAATAAAACACACCCAAATTTCTTATTATCGTAATTTGTTACTACCCAAACCAAAACACATAGACCTTTTCTTCAAGAAAGGAAAATAATGACATGATAATCAAATAATATAATGAGGCTAATGCTACCTCACCATAACAATAATATTATACAATAGTATAAATAACATTCATGAAATGTAATGAAAGAACAAGAACTCTATTCGTAATCCTACACTCAAGTATATTCTAATTCACAATCCATAAACAAGATAATAATCCCATACTATATGAAAAATTCCATATTATATATCTTTTAAATCCTATAGATCCATTTTATTATCATGTTATTATTATTTAATCACTAATCTTTAGATGTATGATTTATTAATAAAATCATTAACACAATGTAACACACACACACAAATATATATATATATATATATATGATTCATCATATTTTCAAAATTTATTATGGAAACACATTCATATTTAATAGGGGTATCATAATAAGGAATCTTATTTAATATTCCATATTTTCCATTATTAATCCATATTTCCCTTCGTAATTTTACTTCCAAAATACTTCCACTCTCTCTTGGAATGTCACATAATTTCAGCTATGTGAAAATATCTCTTAACCATCATATAATCATTTAAAAAATAATAAAAAACCATTCTAAATAATTTTTTAATAAATAAAAAAAATAACCATGATAAAAAATAAAGATAAAATTACACAGATGTAGAAATAAAAATAATGATGAAACATGAAATAAACCCTCCCCTCATACCAAACACCTCCATGAAGCCTGAGGAAATAGTATATACTTACCTTTCCTATAGAGATTAGACAAGGGTATATAATCAAATTTTAGAGTGGTAAAATAAGTCATAGATTGTTGGAATTAATATGAGGTTTTCAATTAAGAATAATGGTGATGATTTTGATAATTACTTTCTAAGATCATTCAAGTGACGATATTCAACATCAATGGTTTCAAAGGGATTAAAATATAAGGTATTAAATTTTTAATCTGATTTTCTTAGATGTTTTTCACTGCATATCTTGTAAAAATCATTTCAAAGATTGGGTAAGGTATTAGAAATACAATACCAAATTTTACACTTCAACGTTTGACTATAAATATTTAGGGAGAAAGAGATAATCATAGAGACAATAATGCATTAGTCATATATCTTGGATCACAACAATTGATCTCCTAAATTCATAGTCCAAGATCATTCTAATGGGTCTCTTCTATATCCAATTATTTATCTCGATTCTTTCGTTGTTGATAGGAGAAGCAGGATCAAATCTAGATAAGGGAACCCAAAATTTAATAACTTGGATATAGGGAACCATGTCACAATTCACCCGAGAGTTTACCTCTTCTAAAACTCAGTCAAGGACCTAATATCAATATTATCAAGATTTTTTCATTGGGAATTTAATTATCACCAACTCGAAATATTTAGACCACCTATAAATCATGGAATAATTATGATAAAGTGAAGGTAATATTAATTAAATAAAAATGTTCCTGATTTTAAGGGTTTTATAATTGATAATTCTATTATTAATAATAAAATATAATTTATTCCAACCAATAAAATATTAAATGTAAGAATATTACATAGAGTGGACATTAATATTACATATAAATATTTTACTCTTATATATTATAGGGAGACTAAGGACTTTTAAAATTTCTTCAGTCTACCTTAGAGCTACTTTTACTCATGAGAATATGACACTTACATACAAAGAGTTTAATTTTAAATATTTAAGGAATGAATAATATGTATGGTAGAATGAGTCTTTTGTATCAAAATATTACTTGTATATATGAGAAAATTATACTTAAATATCTTAGTAAAGACTCATAAATATTGAAAATATTGAAAACTATGGGACAATTTTATGATATTTTAGGGTCATTCAGTGAAAAAGGGTGATACATAATGGTATTTTCTACAACAGAAGTACTATATAAGAGTTATTTCATGATAAAGGGATATGTAAGGGTTATAGAGTGATGCATATGGGTATTTGAAGAGGAAAAATGAATAAATAGTGGCCATTCCTAGAGAAAAATAATATACCTAAGGGTATTTATAGAGTTAAAGGAAATAAATAGTGTTCTTTCCCAACTTATCAAAATAAACACCAAAATATTCAATTTACAATAATTAGAGCCACACCATAACTAACAATCCTCACGTCGTGACCTAAAAAACCATGGTCTAATTATTGTACCCCCTATGAAATAGTGAAACATATCACTCTCATTCCATAAACCCTATGTAATAACCCAAGTTATTATGGGTTTTAAATTTTAGGAAAAACTATAATTTTAACTATAGAGTAGGGGAAATTTTTAAAATTAGTATTTGGATTAGAATTTTTAGAGATGGAGCATCTTACTAGTATTTTTTAACATAGATTGAGGTTCAAGAGATGTAATGGTTTCTTGGGTGAGTGGTGGAGTAGGGGTGGTTGGAATTATTAAGTTGTTCAATAGAAAAATGTCATGTTGTGATGCTTTGGATGCTTTTTTATCATCTTCTATGAGTTGTGAATCTCATAGTGATTGAGGTTTTTATGAAACAACAATTTCTGTTGATTTAAAAAAGTGAACAAGTCTTATAAAATGGAATATGACATGAAGGGGTATTATTCCATAACAATCAGTCTTATAAATGGGTGTGAAGAATTAAATAGTCATTTCACACTAAAACTCTCATGGTCACATCCTAGTTGATCAAAAAGCATATTTTTAAAATAGGGATAGACATATAATTTTTGGCTCATCCCTCTCGGGTTCTTGGATAATATATCCATGAAACATAGTCCATTTTCATTGGTTATCCACCATCCTCTTCCTCTTTTTATTTTACTTCGATGTGGGAGATATTGGTGGATATTTGGAATTGAGTCTTGGTATGTTATCAACTCCCTTATTTTTTGTCTTTATTCAATTACTTTTAATTATGATGTAATCTTGGTAGGGTTTTCGAGTAATTTTCACTAGATCATAGTGAGGATTATCTAAAAATTTGCCTTTTCATAATATGGCTAGAGGATGTATAGAGAAGATGTTTTAATTCCATTTCTAATTGGTTTTAGAGATAAATTTACCAATGTATTTATTTATCATTTTTTGACGTAAATTAAACTGACTATTAAATCTGTTGTGGTGGTTAGGGATTTTTCTCAAGATAGTGTTGAGAGTACGCCGTTGACCTTATGCTAGTGTTTGGAAAAAGTTTTAGTGAGATTTCATGACCTAGTGAGTTGTTATGATTTTATTCCTATGTGAATTTAATTGTAAAAATTAATTGTAAATTTAAATAATTAATTGAATTAGACATTATGTCTTTGAGGAAGGTTCTCAAGAGTTGATCAATGACATGAATGATCTTAAGTAAAAGTAGACAGCTTGTTTTAAGGGAAAAACTTTATATGATATTGGTGGGATATATGAATTCCCATATGGTCTATGTATGTTCTCATTTATATGTGATATGCGATCTCTCCACCGAGAGTGATAAACCATTTATTTAAGTTAGTTGTTTTTTTAAAAAAAATGCATATGGATGCACACAAGTCTCATGGGAAACATCAGAGCCTTGAGAATTGGATTAATGTAACATATACCAATGATCAAAGTATTGATCTTAAAATTTATTCCTCATGATGTATGGACCCTAATGGGTATAAATTAAAATAAATGTAGTGGCCCTGGTATAGGTTCCATTAAACACCTCCGTATAGGGGAGACTAATATATAGGAAATGATTAGCTCATGTAGGCCATGAGAGAACCTTGAGATGATCTGTAGCCTTTGTAATAATTGAGATGAGCATGGGTTGAGTTTTCTTCTCCCACAAATATGTGTGTACCCAGGTGGGTTTTACCTAGGTAAAATTATAGATTGATTGGTTGGGTGAGAACCATCCTTGGATGACTCAAAACGTATGATGGTCTTATTCCATTCATCTATATTGATGCCTATATTTTTTTTCTTATGAGGCAAGTGGGGCCACGATATGATCATGATAATGTTGAGGGTGACTAATCCCTATTAATGAAGGACTTGGAATAAGAGTTAAGATTGAGAGTGAGGAACCCATGTAGGGTATCCAGGCTATGATAATACCAAAGAGACCTTAGTGGGTTCCATAGTATCATATTGACCCTCAAGAGGGATGGGATAGTGAAGTGGGTTTGATTTATTTTGGGAGTCAACTTATGACCCTAAATAAATATTGTATTCCTAGTGTGGTTGTTGAGGTAGTTTTAGGTCATGTATTTATGATCCAACCTTGGTTACGTTTGAAGGGACTGGATGGATAACCAACCCATATTATTATTATTTTTATTATTACATGATTTATTTTATAATGGATTTAATGCCCCCATTTTTTCATGAATTTGATACCTATGAGATATTCTAGGATCTTGTATTTACACCCGATGACTATCATATTCCAAGAATACTTCCTAGGGTCTGAGTTTATCCTAATTCCTTTGGGACTCCTAGGATACTTCCATGAATCCAGATTTATTCTTATTGTTATGGGATTCCTAAGATACTTCCTAGGATTTAACATTACACCTGCTGACTAGGGGATTCCTTGGATAATTCATTGGATTTGAATTGATTCCTGATAAATATTGGATACCTAGGAAACTTCTTTAGATATAAATTTACACATTCTTATATGGAATTCCAAGGATTCTTTATTGGATCTATATTTATTCATGATGAATTATTGTATGCTTAAGATACTTCCAATGATATGGTATTAGATATGATAATATATTTGATATTTGGGACACTCTATAGAACCTTTTTCGTACAACTAATACTATATAGGATTCCTAGGATACTTCATAGGATCTAGTTTCCACACATGATATGTGTTCGGTGTATCATGTGAAAATCTATGTGGGACACTCACCCCCTACCATGTGATCATATACACATATGACAATATGATGGGTGGGAATTCACTAGAACCTTATCAAGAAATATTTTATGATAGTAGACACTCCCAACACTAGTTTAATAAGGTATTGTTAGTACAGGTGGCATGTTAGAACCTTGGGATCGATAGTGATTATTATTTATACACTTATTATTTTACTTATTCTAATCCAATCACATGTTTATACACAATGATGAATTATGATGTTAGGGGCCTCATTGATTGTTATCAACTAATTTTTACTCACATACTCTTCAATAGATCATAGATGTAACACACCAACATTTTATGTTATTCCTCTTTAAAAATTTACTCTCTTAGATTGTTTATATTATAGATAACACCAATCAAAAAGAAATTAATAAATATTATTATTTAATTGTGATAGTTATCACATAACCATTGGAATGGAGGGAATGAATGAGATAAACTAAATTATCAAAAATATAGTTTACACATATTTATAAAATAAATTAATTTATTACTAATTACTTATTAATTAAAATAAAAGCCAATTTAACATAAAGGATGTGTTTTTTATAACATAAATATTTTTATTCCCATAATGTAATTTAATTATAATATATTAACTTAATCACTATTATTGAATTTTAATCATTAAATTTATATTTTATAAATTCAATAATTGTTTTTTAATTCATCTAATATGTTTGATAGGATTAAGATAATAAATAAATTCAATTTTAATAATAAAAAACCATATTTTTCTAATAGTTAATTTTTCTGCCCTTCAATGGTGCACTAATTTTAAAACAAACTTTTTACAGTTTTATAAATTTAATTTTACAAAATAAAATTAATTTTTGAAATATAAATTTCAAAAATAACTTTGGGTGATATTTTTGTATTTTTCAGAGAAGTTTCATATTTTGATTAATATTGAAAATTAAAGAATTTCAATTGTAAACTGCTTTTTATTATAATTTATTTTTATAGTTAAATTATATTTTAAATTGATTTTTAAGCATAATTAGATAAATTATACATAAATAAATCAATTTTAGTTAATTTTAATAAATTTCACATTGATATTGGATATAAAAAATTTCATTGTTTTGAACTTGTTCACATTAAAAACCCGCTTTCTCATTACATCTACGAGATTAATATTAAATCTAACAATACCAATAATGTAAATTGAATTTAGTTAAATTGATTAAATATTTGGAATAATATTTTTTAAATTAGGTTATAATTTTATTTTACTTTCTATATATAAAAAATTATCGTGGTAAAAAAATTACCATAATATAGGTAAAATAATGTAACATGTTAAAGTTAAAAGGTAGAAGTATAAAATACCTAAAATTTAAAACATTAAATTATTGTTTGAAGTTCATATAGACGCTAAAAATCCTTTGAAACATTAATTATCATCAATTATTTTCGAAATTAATTCCACCTCAATGTGGTTAGATTTAAATATAAAATAATTATTATTTAAAAACTTATACACATGCCTCCTTAAGTATAAATACCACCACATTTCTCCTCAAAAGCCTTTAATAACCTTATATCTGCACCAAAATCACTCCACCTCAGTCTAATTATTTATGGGGGCTTATGGTATCACAAAAATACAAAATCAATTTTCCTCAAGGAGGTTATATTTGAGAGGTTATTTTTCCAAAGCACCTATGTTAGTTTATTTTTTATACTACTTTCTCCTCACCTCCAACATCCATAAAGAAATGATAGCTCTATAATAATGTATATACAAGAATTTTATGTGTCTAACGAAATTTCTTATATATAAATATATCCCTTTTATTACCTGCCATTATTCAAATAACATAAACTACAGTTCAAATTATGTCGGTTAATCACCACCTTGAATAATAATTTTGTTCGTTTTCCATTACCGCCTCCATGGTTGGTCATAAAACCATTAATATGGATAAATATGATTTTAATTGGTATATTATAATCTATTTAATGTTTTGTAACAAACATATAAACCCAATATTAAGTAAAATGAAACTAGTTTATGATTTTTTGGAAAACTCCCAAATTAAACTAATCATATGTTTTTAACATTTAATCAAATGAATCATCCTCATGTTAGGAAAATTTAATATATGGGACCATTAATACTTCTGGAAGTTAATTAATATCATTTCATTCAACATCTGGAGGTTTATTTTCATTTTTCTAGAACATCAACAATTATACTCATAAGAAATGATCATGAAACCCTGAAACAAACACACCCAAAATAATGAAAACTAATGATATATTATTAATTAATGGGTCATAAGATGTTATAAAGTAATCATAAAAGTTATTGTAAAAGTAATTATATATATTTAATGAGTTAATAATATTTTTTAAACCATTATAAAGGATTTTAATGTGTATGAAACTAAATAGAATCCTGATGTAAGGAGATTTAAAGTCTCAAATTTATTTTTGTGAGATTTATTCTATTTTCCCTAATCATTTATTTTTTGTTATGTATATACTACACTATGAAAAGTTATATAATTAATTTAATTTATTATAAGTTTCAATATATGTTATTCTTTCATGGATAACATAATTGAAAAGGTACTTGTGTAGTAAGGGATTTCATCCCAATTTACATCCCATTGAGACTTATTTGTTATTATGAACGAATTCACTTTAATGTGGTGTATATTCTAGAACATATTCATTTAATATCTACATTCACTCATATTTTATTCTATTTTATGTTTGAATATGAATTATCTCATTCAATGGGTTCAAATTTAAAATAACTAAGTGGTAAAATTTATATTTATAATATCACTTTCTTTTGTTATTGTTAACTTTATCTTGAAATAATTACTACCTTATGATATTATTTCATTGGAAATTACATTTATCGTGAATATACACATTCTTGTGTGATAGAAATTATTATTTCCCTAACCATATATCATTTTTTCATATGGTTTTTTACTTTCAATGTTATTTGATTATTTGGGAAAATATTTATAAATCTATAGCTTTCACTCAATACAATTATTTGATAAGGAAAATTATTTATAACTAAAATTGATTATTTAAATATATGATAAATGTTTTCTACATGAAGTACAAGGGTTGGGGACCTATTAATGAAATATATTCAATGCATCATTAGTCTCATGGGATGAATTTAGTTGTCCATAATCCCTTTTCATTTCATTAAAATCAGTTTTAAACTATCTGGAGGAAAGACTTTTATAGTGGTGTCATGTTAAAGGTAATAACACAAATTAGATGGGTTTTTACCCACAGGCTTAAACTAGAAATGTAATTGATCATGACAAAAACTATCTTGAGGATATATATTGATAGTTTGTATGTTCAACATTATTTATTCCATAATTATTGTAACTTAATGTGATTAATTTGTTAGTTTGATTATCTATGGTAATGTTTCAAGATAACGAGATTATTTATATGGAACTATTTGATAATATTTTATCCATGCCATATTATGCTCATTTTATTGATAAATTGGCACGTGTTTTAGTCATTTACCTAGTTATGATGACTATACTTTGTTGATTTTTGATACATTATTTTCTCCTTGTCAAAAACTAGCCCAGGTACCCTGGTAACCTGATAATTGTGCTGACCCTAACAAGGCTCAAAGGGCATTCTAAATCCCTATGGGTTGATGATTATAACTTGGAATTATACAAAATTAAAGTGGGAACTAATTTTACCCAAAAATTGAGGAATCAATATAAACAAGGTAGTATGTATAAAAGAAAAACTCTATAGGGAGAAGTGTACCAAAAGACAAATAGGCATATAAAAACCAATGTACTATAGTAAATATGAGAAAAATGCATAGATAACACATGTCCACTTGGACTCAAATCTCCAAATCCACAAATAAGTTGCTATAGCCACCTCTAATTTGGGATTTACCACTCCTCAAATCTAGATGGAGATAATCTACAAACACATGAAGGCCTACGTAGAGTGTGATCTAGAAGCCTAGTGGGTTTTCACCAAGTATTCCATAGTAGATTCCAACATTTAATTAACCAAATATTTTTTTTTCAATATTATATAAATATATTTGGAATTTCAAAATAATATTTAAAAAATCATTCATTACATTTTAAATGATGTAAAAAATTTAAACAAATGGATTAAATAAATTTTTTATAAAGAACAATTTATATAAATTCAAATGCATGTAAAATAGTTTACAAAAGTGGAATACATTCATTTCAAATACAAATAAGTGAGAAAAATGGTCATATTCCTAAAATATATGTTATTTCCAGGATATAGGACACCACACACTCAAGTTAACATGGAAATAGTTTCACACACACACACCCCTTTGGTATATCCAAATGTCACTTCATCACCATCCCATCGAGGATGTGATATGTTGCATTTATGTTTTGGAATGTTTAAAATCGTAGATTTCTTTCCAAATAACTCACCAACTACCTAATTTTTTCATGTACTTTAATAAAAAAAGAAATGATGCAAAATTTACATTAACAAATTTTAAAATAAAATTCATCCCAATACCTATTTTAAATATTCCAATTTCCATTTAAAAACAAAAATGAATTTTTTATCAAAACATGACTTTTCCAAGATAAAACCCAATGGTTTATATCAAAACCATTTTAAGCCATTTTCAAAACTACCAATTTGAATTCAACACCACAAAATAAATTCTACAATTCAACTTCCATAATTAAATTCAAAAATTTATCTTTAATAAAATTCCATCAGTTTCACAATTACAATCTAATTAAATGGAATTTAGGGTTTCCCCAGTTTTAATTCGTAATTAAATTTCCAAAAAAAAATTCCAAATTCAATAGAATTATGTTTTTAACAATTAAAATTCATAAGGATCAAATACCAAACATTCAATTGAAATCAGTTTAATAAAATCAATCAATTTAGGTTTAATTAAATAGGCCAATTAAAACGGAACCACACACCTTGTGATCATGGGATCTTAAAACTCCAAACCATAACCCGTATTCACCAATGACTAATGATGAAAAAATAATACAATAATTAAACCACGGTTTAATATTAAAAACAATGGGTATTATATCCTCTAACTAATACAGAGAACAAAAAAATATTAGAAAGGAAAATAAATAGAGCAGGTCATAGAGAATAAAAAGTGGAAACTAACTCAGAGAAGATCAAATGTAGTTCCCTTAGCCTCTATTTTCTTCTCAAGGGGTGTAGATGGTCCAAAAAAATCTCTTGGGAGGTCATATGGAAGATGAAATATATATTGTTTCATAAAATCTTGTAGGGGGTCTAAAAAGGATGTTTTGGATTTTAAAACATAATTTAGGATTAAAAAACTCGTATGCCATGTTAGTCGGGATGGGCTTCACATTTAGACCAACCTATTCACCCTAGTCATATAACCACTTTAATGGGTTCCATGGTTTCTCCTAATTGAATGTACAGTTTTTAAAACCATGATCTAACTCTATAAAACACCACTGCTTAGGTTTTCATGGTTTTTCTTGAATCTGTGTATGGTTTGGGAAAACCATGCGCTAACCACGTACAGCCCAGTAAAATTTAAAAATTTAAAAATATTTCACCCAAAGAAACACGAAATAAAACCCCAAAAATCATGGTAATAATATGGGTTTAGGAATACCTGATAAAAATTACATGATGTTACAACCTCCCCACCATAGAAATTTCTTTCCCCAAAAATTCTACTCATAAACATCCATGCCAAATAGATAAGGACACATCTCTCTCATCAGTTCCTCCCTTTCCAATGTCTCATGAGAATCTAAACCATGATTCCATAACACAAAAACCAACGGTATTGTCCTCCCATTAAGTACATTGGTTTTAGAATCAACTATACTAGTTGGTCATTCAATCACGGATAAATCATGTTTAACCTCAAGATCAATCCATCTCACCACATGAGGTGGATCAAATATATAATTTAATATATGGGATAAATTAAATAAATTATGTATCAAAATAATATATTGTGGATGTTATAAATGATAATAAACGTTTCCCACCTACTCAACAACTTCAAAAGGTCACAAAAAACAAGTTGTAAGTTTCTTTTTCCTCCCAAGTTATCGATGAGCTAACTGGTGTGAAAGTTTCAAGAACACCTGGTCACCCATTGAAAATTACAATGGCATGTGATGATGGTCATTATAATACTTATATCATATTTATGGCTTTAAAATTATATAATGAATCAAATAAATCTTTTCTTTCATATCTTGAACCATGATTGGTCCAACAACAAAACATTCACCAAACTCTGACCAACACAATGGAGATCAACAAGGCTGGACACACAAGGCCCCAAAAGGAACCATTATTACTGTGAACTGGTAACTATTGTTATAATATAACTCAACCATCCCTAGATGGTCTTCCCAAGATACACCAATGTTCAAAATGAATGGAAAAATAATATCCTCAATAATCTTTATAGGTCTTTCTGTCTAACCATCCAACTACGGACGATATGATATACTCAAATGAACCTGAGATCCCAATAAATCCTAATGGAATCTCTAAAAATGAGAATTTAACCAAGGATACGTATCAAATAATATAGAATATGGAAATATTTTCAAACAAATAATCTTCACCAAAAATATATTTCCCAACTCCCAAACTTTGGTTGCATTATAAATGGGTCTAAAGTGAGTTGACTTGGCATGCGTATCAATTAAAACCCATATCAAATCATTATTTTTGTGGGTATTCATCAACAAAACCAAAAATTCCAAATATATAACATTACACTTCCATGTTGTAACTAGAAGTGGATGGAGAAAACCTGATGATTTATGGCACTCGACCTTAACCTGTTGGAATGCGTTACAATGAGATACAAATTCAGAAATTCCCTATCTCATATAAGGACACTGGAATTGATGCCAAAAGCCATTGGAAATCTTAGTGGTTCCTAGGAAGACTACCAACTAGTATTTATGGAAATTCCCCATCACAACATTACTTACCACTAATATAACACAAAATCTATTACAATAGAACATAATTCCCTTGGTGGATAATGATTAGCCACGTATGGTCTCCGCATCATAAAGAGAGTCTATAGCACTGCAGAACTCATCATCAAGTAGCAGTTCCTACTAAATAATCTTAAGAATAGTGGATTTCAAGTGAAAACCTACTACGAAAACCTTGATCCATGATTATTGAACTCTGATATGAAACTCTACAAAGAGCGCCATCAATATCCACTCTTCTAACGATTCCTTCACAACTTGGTCCAAAAGATTCCATCTCAAAGAATCCATGATGTCATTCAATTTCCCTGGGGTATAGGTGTTGTAAAATTAAAAATATTATAGGTATCCCACCCAACTTCTCTAGTGGAGAATCAATTATTTTTTAGAGAAGATATAACTCAAGCTCTTGTGGTCTGAAAACTTAGTAAATCTTTCTCTATAAAGGTAATTCTACCAAATATTAAGTGAATGCATCACAACATAATATTAATGGTCTTAGGATGGGTAATCCATTTCATAAGGCCTAAGATAATGAAATACATAATAAATGACATGATCATACTATATAGGAACAAAACCCAAACACAAGACAGATGCATCATGAAAGACCATGTATCCCAACCCGACATCTAGAAGAGTCAACACCGACATTGTAGGAAAAAGATATTTTAGCGCAAAAGCTGAAAATTTTCATTCGAATTAAATTTTACTCACTTTCAAATCATACAAGTCATCATAGAAGATAAATTTGAGAATTCCATAATGAACTAGTGATATTACCCGGTTAACCCAATAAGCTCTGAATCTTGAAAAAATTACATGGTTATTCGCATGTCATAACATCTTTTACCTTATTATGATTAACTGAAATTCCATGTCCTAACACCATGTGTCCCATGAAATTCACTTCCCAAATCCAGATATCACATTTTGAAATCAAGGCCTAAAGTAGGAGATTTATGAACAATTCTATCACTCTTCTCACATGACACACATGATGTTCATCATACATAGAGTAAAATAGGATTTCATCCAAAAATACTACCACAAAACAATCTAAGAACTCATCGAAAATACTATTCAATAAATCCATAAATACTACAAGAGAATTTATTTAAACCAAATGGTATGAAAATGTACTCATCATGGATGTAACTTCTCTAGAATCCAGTTTTATGGATGTTAGGTTATTTTATCCTCAACTGATGGTAACTGTATTGAAGGTTGATCATTGAGAAAAAAGTTCCCCTTTCATCTGATCAAACAGATCATCAATCCATCAAAATTGATATTTTTTCATTACTATGACTCTGATGAGTTTTCAGTGATCAAACATATGGGATGTGAACCATTTTCTTTCTTAGAAAAGAGAAATGGAACCGCCCAATGTGACACAATCAAGATTATAAATAATTTCTATAGAAGATCATCCAATTGATTCTTCATCTCCTTCTTTTCATTTGGTTCAATTTGATAAGAGGGAGTGGAAACCGATTGGGTACCATGCACAAAATAAATATAAAACTCTACCTCTCTTACTGGTGAAAAAATAGTGAATTTAGAAGGAAACATGTTGGGAAACTCATTGAAAAATTGTACGAGATAACCAATCAAATATTATAGCTCTAAATAAAAAAGAAAACATATTTATTAGTTTTCCAACTATGGATCTAATGTTCTAGATTTTCTCGACCTTGGGTCCCATTCTCCATAGAATAAATGACACACACCATCGAGTGTGGTGAAGTAGACTCGTTAAAGATAATAATCAATCTGGGATTTATTGTAAATGATCCAATCTATTAAAAAAATGATTTCAAGTGGTTAAATTCTAATAACCAGTTAACTCAAAGCAATCTCAACAACTGAGAGAGAGAAATCACAAGTGGTACTAGGGAGACCCTTCTCTCCCTTCCTACCATGGGTTTGAGTAATATCTATTTCAAAAGATAAAATCTTCATAGGAATACTTATTAGATTGAAAACATGAGTTGAAATAGATGAATGAGATTCACAGGTATCAAATAATGTAGTCACTAATGATGATGTTATAATGATGGTTCCTCTCACGATTTCTAGACCCATATCCTCTTCCTCTAGAAAGCCTTCCACTACATGAAGAAGATTGATTTTGTGTTTATAAAGATGAAAACATTTTCACCTTGAAGAATCTAATTTCCCCAATGTTTAAGAAAGTGATGATAATGTCATGAATATATATGAAGTTGATCAAACATGGAAGAACATCTGTAGGTGACCTGAGCATCCAAAAGAACCACATACATTGGGTGTATTAGTGAAGACCCTTTTGAATTACCTGGATTTCTAAATGGTAAAAAATTAAAGGACCTTTTCTAGGTGTTGTAGGAGGATTATAAAAACCCTTATTTTAAAAACCACCACAGAAATAATCATGCTTCCTCTTCCTTTTTAAAGAACATGCACCACCACTCGGGTAGGAAGAAACATCCAAAAACTCGGGCTTACCAGTGAGTTCAATTTCGACCATCAGTTTTCTATCCAACAAATAAGAATTATAAGAATATTCACTAATAAAATATAATAAAGAATATCTTATCTAATTAAAAACTCAAACCTTTGAGCCTTCATGTTTTCATTCGATACTATCTCATTTTTTGAACTACATGAGCTCAGAAAAATAGTTTTACAACTCTTTCAGGGTCTTGTCCACCTACTCAAGTTTGAAAAACATAATATCCTTGGACAAAAACATCAAATCTGGATAGAATTATTTGATGAAAATAACATTGAAGCATTTACACTCTATGAACTCATGGTTATTTTACATCACCATCATGTCCCCTAATCTCTTTCTCAGTACTTCAAGTGTGAAGGTGGCACACTTCACATTATTTTTGTCAGGTATCTCTAAGAAACTCAACAAACGTTACATACTGATTCACCATTCCTAATCCTTTTAAGGATGATTTTATCCCACCAACGCTATTGGCTTCAGGAAACAGAATTCCTAAGAATGATTTTGGAGATCATACCTTTGAGGATTCACAATGGGAGACTAAATGAGAGCTACTATAGGGGCATGTACCAAATCTTGGACAATATACACAATCACCTAAACTAGATTTGGGACCTTATGAGGATTTTATTGCTAAGGTTCAACAATAGATTCCCCTGGATCTATTTTGAACATATTCTAAGAGGAATGATGCTACACAACATCAATAGACAACAAAGAAGATATCAGCTTAACACTCTAATAGGGAATCAAGGGAAATCAATCCAAATGGACAGACAAACAAGATTTGGATTTCAATTTATCCAAATAAAAATCAATAAAAAACTAGAACTAATCCATAAGAAATCTATCCCAAACCACCCCGAGTGACCTATGTTTTATTATGGTGAGATTTGGTTATGGACTTGGCCATATCTAATTCTTATGTTCTGACAATATTACAAAAACTAAAAACTAACATCAGAAGACACTACTAGAAATCCTACCTATACCCATGCCAAATCACCCAACGGATGCCCAAACCATTGGTATAGGCTACACCAACCATTTGGGGACCTATATCAATGGTTCCAGACCGTCGGTATAGGTAATTATTGTAATAGTGAGAATGTCAACATGAAGCTATGATACAACTTTTTCTTGAACTGTCCTAGTTAACCTAGTAACCCGATAACCTAGCTGATCCTGACTTGGACTGAAGGGTATTTCTACTCCCTGTGGGTTTGTAACTAGAACATGGAATCATTCAAAAGTAAAGTGATCTTGAATTTTCAAGAGACATTACAGAAGAAATATAAAAAATACTATATGTATACAAGGGAAAAAATTCATGCAGAATTGTACATAAACTCAAAAAGGAATAAAAAACCTGAAATACTATAACAGAGTAATGGAAAACAAGACAGATAACCCAATTCTCAATTTATGAAACATTCCACTTCCATGGATTAGCAGGTAGAACCACCTCCAAGTGGTGTTTTGTCCCTACTAGAACTTGGGAAGAGATAATCTATAAACACTCGAAGGCATATGTAGGGTGTGATCCAAAACCCCAGTGTTGTCCCATATAGAATTCCATAATAGATTCCAACATTTAAAAAACTAAATAAAAATCATTCAATTTTAAATAAACAATTTTTTTATATCAAAATAATATTTAAAAAAATCATTCCATACACTAGGAATGATGGAAATATGTTTAAAAAATGGATAAAATAAAAATTTTATATAAAAAAGTTTATATAATTTCGTAAGTCATGTAAAATAGTTTATGAGAATTGTATATATATTTTACTTAAATACTATAAATAGAAAACCATGGTCATTTTCAAAAAAGGTAAGATAGTTTTAGGATATACGACTCTATACACTCTAGGTGAAATAGAAATATGTGTATACAGATGCCCCTTTGGTATGAAAAATGGCTACTTCATCACTATCTCTTCAGGGATGTGATGTGCGCCATTTAAATTTTGGAACATTGTAAATCATAGAGTGTTATCCAAATAACTCACCAACTACCTAAGGATTGAATGTTATCTAATAAAAAATCAATAATGGGAAATTTACTTTAAGAATTATAAAAATATAATTCATCCCATTATCCATTTTAAATATCCCAATTCCAATTTAAAAACCAAAATGGAGTTTTCATAAAAACATGCCTTTTCCAAGATCAAACCCAAAGGTGTCTGTCAAAACCATTTTCATGAAATGTTGCAAAATTCTAATTTTAAAACAATTTCACCTAGTAAAATTCACAATTAAACTTCCACAATTATATTCCACAATTTAATTTTGAATAAATTCCACATATTTCAAAAATACACCCCAATTTATTGGAATTGGGTTCTTTAAAATTCAATTTCATAAGAATATAATACCAAAAATTCAACTGAGATCAATTTAATCGAATCAAGAAGATTAGGATTAATTAAATTGGCCAATAAAAATGGAACCACCTACCTCGATATCACATGATCTCAAAACTCCAAACCCTAATCAGGATTCACCAATGAAGAATGAAGACACAGAATCCATGAATCAAACATAGGTTTAAGAATCAAAACAACATGGATTAGATTTTACAACCAACATAGAGAACAAAAAAACCCTAGCGTGTAAAATAGAGAGAGAGGGAAAAAAATAATGGGAAGAGTAAACATACTAGGAGAAGATAAAATGATGTTATACTAGATTCGATTCACTTCTGGAGGGGAGTATAGGTGATAAAAACTGAACTTGGGAGATAATAGGGAATAAGAAACCAATATGGGGTTTCAAAAAACTATCATGGGTCTAAGAAGGATGTCATGGGATTTTAAATATTAGTTGAGGATTAAAAACACATTTACGCGTGGTTAGCTGGGTAGAGTTGCACGGTTAGACCAAATTGTGCACCCTATACCTGCACCAATTTTAATGGGTTTCATCATTTATTCTAAGTGATAGAATGGTTTTTCAGATCATAAACCAATGGTAAAAATCCCCACTTTCTGGTTTTGCATGGTTTTCCGTGAGACGGAACACGATTAGGGAAAATTGTTGACCAATCATGCACAATAGAGAATTTTATAAAAATTTCCAATGTTTTCACCTAAAACAACCCCAAGAAAACCCAACCAAATCATTGTAAAATGTTTTGTTTAAGAATACCTAAAAATATTAATAGGATGTTACAATTATTAACCCATAATAGTCATTTAACATCACCACTTTATTTTGTTTTTTTTTCATGATTCCATGATTTTTAATATGATTGATATGCAGGGATAATCTAGGAGAGTAATGGTGTCCTCAAAGGAATATCTATGTTGTATTTTATATTTTCAATTGTAATTTAAAGTTAAAATATTTATCTATATTTCCAAACCTACTAAACTATTCAGTCCTTCTAGATGTGATTCGTTTAAATTATGCCAATGTAATAAAGTATGGAACCTACTCCAGGAAACTTGGGTCTGGGTCATTACAACTGGTATTAGATGGGGGTTTATTAGAAACCTTGGGATCTATATTTAGGAAAAGATACATTATAGAGAAAACCCCTATGAAATAATTTGACAATACTCCCAAAGAAAACAAAATTATGATTAAATATTAGTTAGACCTAAATTTTCATTTTACATTAAGTAGTTTAAAGATTATTCATTACGATTCAAAATGTTTTATCTTAATCTAGTTTATACCATTATTTAGAAATGGAACACAGAAGAAGGAATGGGAGCAAGTTCAATGTACGCAATACAAAGAGTAAAAATTATCATTTATTTGATAGGTTTAAGCCAACTGTTTGAAGAGAAATACTAACCCAATCATTCTAATCATATGTGGAAATAGTATCATGTGATATTAAGAAAGTGGAAAATTTTCTATGTATAATAGATTAAAATGGATGCACAAATAGAATAGGATTGTAGGGAAATGGATGGATAAAGTTAAGAAGGTAAAGAAGGATTTTTCGACATGAAATAATGGGGTAGGGAAACACCATGGTGTATGCATAAGAGGAAAATGTGTTTTCTTCAATTGTGAAGAAAAAAGTGACCAATCTCATAATTTCAATAAAAGATAATAATTTTACAATATACAATTCTTAAACTATAATGATTTGTGGAACTAAAAAAAGAATTCCCAAATCATCAATGGAATATACCGTAGAAGAAGCATAGGATCAAGGTCAATCTTATGCTATTAATTCAGCCAAAGTGGAAAGATTACTATGATTGTGTTTTTGGATTCAAATATTATTTTGTAAATTTATCAATGATATTCTAGTTTCAATAATCAGGAGATATTTAGGGATTGTATTTTAGTAGTTCTTCTTAAGGATTTGAAATCATGTGATGAATATTACATGTAACCAAGATAAGTTATTATGTTGCAATTTTATCTTTTGGAAACACATTATTTGGTTAATATAGCCTTAAATATGTTCATAATGTTGATATAATATTGATATAAAATTTTTGAGGGAAATTATTTATGACCATGGAATTTATCATTACTTTTATGGGTTATGGAGTTTACTATATGTTTGGTTTTATAAAATATAATCAATAAATTGAGATCTTATTTTTTGAGGCATTCTTGTTTTAATTAAGGTTTAAAGGTGATCATCGTATTAATATATTTGATATTTGAAAATAATATCTACATTTTATTGTTCAGAAAACATTATGTTAAGTTGATTTTTGAGATTTATTGACCTTCCTTCTCAATTTTTGTTCTCTGAATTTGGAAATCCATATTTTGGATTATTGTTAGTATTAAAACCTTTCGGAATATATAAATATGACCTTTGGATATTTTTATTTGAGGTTAACGTATGATTTATCATATTGGAGAACATGTGATAACCCGTTTAATTTTGGAATATATTTAAAGGAAAATGGATTGACTTATGGATCTTTTGATAAAAGTTATTCAACATAAAAATTCATCTTGAATATCTATATATTGGTATAATAAATTCAGTGGATATAGATATAATCACATTAAAATAGTGAGATTCTAATTATGAGTTTAATTCAAGTGATTATATCTTCTCAAACGATTTCACCAACATTTTTTATGATATTAATGACCCTTTTAAACCTATTTGGTCTATGGTTTTGTGGTCATTACAATTCCAATGACCTTGTACTATATCATTCTCCATCAAAACGTGATAGTTATATTAACCTTCCATTTTCAGGTTTTCAGATACCATTAATTTTATCCCATTTGGAAGCCTAATTTTGTGTTGGCCAATGAATTTCTCTTTCCCTCTTATTAGGATGATATTTTATTATCTCTATTTGCAATCTGGGTTTCCCACAAAGAAATTTTCATGTATCTGACTTTGATTGTTGAAGAGAAATTTCAAATTTCTAGAATATAATTTATTAGATGAGGTAGAATGTAGCATATTTAATATTTAAGGTATGTATCTTTCTAAATTTAATCTCTTTGACATCTTACATTAGATAGAACATTGAGCATAAAAATGATTAAATATTATTATTTAATTGTGATAGTTACCACATAGCTATTTTAGTGGAGGTAATGAATGATATTAACTAAATTATAAACATATAGTTTAAATATATCAATAAAATTAATAAAATATTTGACAATTAATTATAAATGTAAATTGAAACCAATTGAACATAAATGATTTTTTTTTATAAAAACACTATTTTATGCCCATAATGTAATTTTGTCCTATGTTATTAAATTAATCACTATTAGTGAATGATAATAATGAAATTTATATTTAATATATTCAATAATATGTTTTTAAATTCATCTAATATGTTTGATAGAGTTAATATAATAAATAAATCCAATTTAAAGTATAAAAGAATATACTTTTCTAAAAGGTAATTTTGTTGCCTTTTAGTGGAGCACCAATTTTAAAACAATGTTTTGAAATTTTTTTTTAAATTTTATAATAAAAAATAATGTTCATTTCTAAAATAGCAATATAAAAATTATCTTGGGGTTATATTTAGGTATTTTTCAAAAAAATCATTTTTTGATGAATAGTGGAAATATAGTATTTTAATTGAAAACTATTTTTCATTATAATTTATTTATATAATAAAATTATATTTTAAATTTGTTTTAATGTATAATTATTTCTATTATAAATCAATAAATCTAATTTTTTTCATTAGAATCAATTTCAAATTGAAATTGGATATAAAAAATTTCAATATTTTTTACTTTTAGGCTTTAAAAACCTTCTTTCCCATTATATCAGTGGGATTAATTTTGAATAAAAATTTTACAATTATGTCAAATGAATATGGATAAATATTTAAATAATTAGAATCATAGAGTAGAAATTATTTTATTAGGTCATTTTTATTTTTATACATAAATAAGTTACTCTAGTAAACAAAATATTTACCACAGTACATGTTAAATAGTATAACATGTTAAATCTAAAAGATAAAAACATAAAATACCTAAAAATTAAAAGATTAAATGGTTTTTTAATGTGTTTATCAACCCTAAAAAGACCATAAAACATAAATTATCATCATAATTCTGGTAAATTAATTCCACCTCAATGTGGTTGGACTTAAATATAAAATAATCATTATTTAATCACTTAAACCCACCCTCCTCAAGTATAAATACGACCCTCACCACCCCATATCTACTCAATTGCCTTGAATAGCCACTATTATTTGAGAAAAAACTCTCCTAATCACTATAACCACATAAAATTTCTTATTATATCACCAAAGAACCAAATCCAAGGTCCTTAATGAGTCCCTTAATGAGGTGATATTCAAGAGGTAATTTTCTTAATGCACCTATTTATTTTCTTTTCGTATCCTACTTTTTCCTCACGTCCATCATCCATAAATTAATTATATCTTGATAATAATTTATGAAATTTAATTTTATGTTTTTATGTAATATATTATATCTATCCCTTTTATTACATCCTCTAATTCTAGGAAACAAAATAATAATCTAAATTATGCTGGTTAACCGCCTCGATGAATATTGATTTTGTTCATTTTCCATTAATGCCTCTATTTCTGGTCATAAAACTATTATTCATGATATATTAGACTTTAATAGTTATATTATAAACTATTTCATGTTCTATAACTAACATATAAATATAATATTAAATAAAATGAAACTAGTTTGTGATAGTCAGAAATACCGCCAAATTAAACTAATCATTTATCATTAACATTTTACCAAATGAATCATCATCATGTTAGAAACCAAAATGATATATTGGGATATTTATAATTTTTTATGTTAATTAATTCCATTTTATTCCACTTATTTTGTTTTATTATCATTTTACTAGAACACCCATAATTATACTCAAGAGAACTGATCATGAAACCATGAAACGAATTTAACCAAAATAATGAAAAATCATAAAATATTATTAATGAAAGAGTCATAATATTTTATAAAATAATCATATAAGGTATTATAAATATTAATATTTTCCTTAAATTTGTTAATAAAATTATTTAAATTATTATATAGGAGGTTAATGTACATGAAACTAAAGAGAAACTTGAGCTAAGGGAATTTTTTGTCTCATTTTTATTTCATCAAGATTTATGAAATATTCACTCATTCGATATTTTTTGTGATTTATATAAAAAAATCTGACATTTTATGTCAATAATTTCATTTATTTTATATTTAAATTGATGATATTTACACATGGATCTCTTGAGTAAAAAGTTACTCATGTAGTATGGGATTTAATCTCAATTTACATTCCATTGAGAATTATTTGTTATTATGCCTCGATTCACATTAATATGGTGTATATACTATCCCTTTGTCATTTAATATCATTATGAACTTATAATTCATGTTATATTATGTTTTTATATGAATTATCTCATCCATGGGGTTTGACTTGAAAATAACCAAGTGGTAAATGTTATCATTGCAATCTCACTTTATTTTGTGATTGTTAAATTTCCCATGAAAAACCCTGTTCCTTATGATCTTTTTTCGTTAGAAATTAAATTTCAAATAAATATACACATTATTTTGTAATGGATATGATTATTTCCTAAATTCTATATCATTTTCTCATATGATGCTTAGTTTGAGATATATTTGATTAACTGGGGAAATATTGATAAATATATATCCTTTACTCAAAAAATATATTTGATAAAGAACATCGTTTGTGATTTAAATTGACTATTTCAACAAATGAGTAATGTTTTGTACATTTAATACATTGGTAGGGGATTCATTAATGAAATCCCCTCAATGCATTATTAGTCTCATGGGATGAATTTAGTTGGTGACCAACCCTTTGAATTTTTTTCCAAGAAGTTTTAAAATGTCCAAAGGATAAATATGTAAAATAGTGTCTTATTAAATGTCTTGAAAAAAATCAGATAGGTTTTTAACAATTGAAATAAAGTAGAAATAGGATTGATCTAGACAATAAGTATCTAGAATATATATTTTGATAGTTCAGACATCAGACATTTCACATTCCATCATTATTGTTATTTCATGTGATTAATATATTAGTTATATTATTAACTGTAATGTATTAATTTTTATGTGTATTATTTTTTGAATATTATATGTATTATTTTTTAGACCATAAGATGAGATAGCATGCGATTCGGGGTCCCAATTTTCCCAGAATAAATGTTTGAAATATATTTATTATATTAAATATGACACACACATAGTTTTACAGAAAAATTAGAATAAATTCTAAATAGTTCCCTAGTTCAGAAATATGGGGTCATTCTTGAGCTTATAATTTGTGGTTTACCTTGGGAACGAATTTAAATTTTTCATCACGGGTCGTTTGTTTAAAATTCATCACATGCCTGAAAATAAATAAAATAACAAAATAAAATTATTTTAAATCTTTTTCATTGATGCAATGACTAACCATATTTAAATATATTTTTATGGATAATTTACAGGGTTATCCACATAACCCTAGGATAACTGGAGAGTCGGTGGAGAGAGATTTAGAGAATCCTTTCAAGGGAACAATGATGAGATAGTGGATCGAAGATCAACGCACATGGGATTTGACGGATCTTTCCAATGATGACTATGTTGCATCGTTCATCATAATTAATCGAACCAAATGAATTTAGGTAACGTGTTTTGATTTTTTATTCCATGTTCTTGATTTCTACAATGAACATAGGCCAATCAATGAATAGATTGATCCGTAGTTCGATCATCTTGCGAAATGGGTTTATTTGTAGGATTTGATGGGAGATTTATCATTGTGATTTTATTATTCAATTATCATTATAAAAACAACATATTTTGATCTATATGAACATTGATTAACTATATTCCTCAAATATGTACTTGTGTTCTCCCCCGTTCATCTTTCATCATGGGTTTTCTTCATTTGGACCACGAGTCAACTAATCCAGATTGAACGATCATTGCACACCCATTTTTTGGCGCAATGATTTGATATCATAGATATGGGATCAAAATAGCATGAAAAGGTGTTATTGTGGATATTGAGTTATTCAAATGAATGTGGATGCCCGAATTAATGTTTTTTGGTGTTCTTCAATGCACAAAAAAGAATGAATATTTGAACCATCTTGTGAGAAGATCTGATGATGAAATACATTGTACGATGATGAAAATTCTTGGATGATCATGGATATTTTATTTTATGGAGAAATGATTAATGGATTGAAACACATATCAAATGGGAAGTAGATATTGGATTCTAGAATATCCCAAACAAAGTAGCCCATAAATAGGATTTACACACTATGTGGGACCCTATATGTAGTAGTTAGGGTTTCCTAAGAAATTTATGTTTAACATAACCTGTGGCTATACCAACATTGAATATGGTACCTTCTATATGAACTCAGTGTGTACTTATTAAAGTACACTAACACAGGGTAGATTACACCGGATGCCTACACCACATGTACTCGACTCCACGATACGAGTTGGACCAAGAACATGAGCTATGATGTGTACTCGTACATAGACATGGGAACATGGGATGAATCTATGTATTAAACATTGGTAGAGTATACAAGATTACTAAGACTTGGGGTTGTGGGAAATGGTTTTTAACCCTTCTACACACTGTGTACTCTTTTCTACATGGATTAGATCAATTTTCCTTAGTGAATTGTGAAAGATTGTTTAGGTTTTGTTTCCATTATCCTTTCCTGGATGGTTGGTACAGTATAATTTCCTACTCCTAGGAAAACGATCCCATCAATAGGAATTCTTGGATTGAGTTGTTGGAATCCCTCTGGGAGGTCTCATAGTGGGATCCTCTATTTATCTTCATGCCCTAGGTGGAGCTTGTGGTGTTTATGTGACCGACACTATGCAGTCATTAATCCTCTATTTAGGGATTTAATCCATATTGAGTTGTTGGTATCACCACATGGCCTCATCAGTGATCCTCATATGTGCATCGTATTATATTCAGATTACCATCATGTTATTCTTCGTGATGTGTCTCAATGAAAAGTACCTCTTATAAATAAAACATCAGTATTATCAGACTCAGGAGTGTGTTCTCCTAGATGAGTGCTTCGTGGAATATTCGAGCTCAAATCCTATGAATGGTATACTATGGTTTTGTATTACCTCTATACTATGTGTATTTTTTTATTATATATTGATATTCTAGTTGTATGTGTTGTAGAAATATACATGTGTATCTCTGACTATATTTCCCTTTTCATATGCTTTTTGGTTTTGGGGCATCCTACTAAGTATTGTTATATTCGCCACTACACATGATTTTTCCACATATGTCATGTCTTGTGTGGATGATAGACCATTTAACAAATTCCTAGGTGGACTAGGACCAGATGGTGCTTACTCAGAGTAGACATACTGAGGTGTGTTCCTACGACTTTCATATAGTAGTCCCAGTACCTTTACATTTAGGTTCGATTTATGTTAAAGACCATTTTTATGGGATTTTATTTGCCCATGTTTACTTTCTTTACTTCTTATAAAACTCTGGTTGTGGGATATCGATGTATGCATGCATTTTTTGTTCAATTTTTTTTACATTTCAGAATTTTGTGATCTTGGAGATATGTTCTAAGGTACATGTACATAGGAAAGTCCTCACATGTTAGTGATATGCCAACATGGTGCTAGTCACCACCCCATGGCCTATTGGAGGTGGACTTGGGGAGTCACGACATGGGACCCACTTAGATGTGTTGACATAGTGGTATCCAAAATGGTTGGTTCTAACTTAGGACTAGGAGTTTATGATATTGGTTAGGGGAAATAGTGTTAAGTGGTTCAAGTTTAGTTTTTAGTCCAGGGAATCTAGTGTTTGTGTGGCAACCAATGTATTCATACATCAGGACTCTAATCTCCTTCTTTTTGAAAAATTACATGAGAACATTGGTTTTAGGGGAAAATGGTACCTACATCATATAGGAATGGTTTTTGGTTCAATTTCATTATTGATTCCACTCTCCAGATATACCCATTGATTTTGGTAGATCATGTTTGTTTTAGGATGCCTCCGCAATGTACACCAGAAAGGATTCAAGATGATGATCATGAATATGATACCTACCGTGATGAGGCATTGATAAATGGACCGGTTCTCGAGATGTAACCTCTAGGTGGTGCACCAGCCATACCACCTCTAGAGCAGTATGTGGTACCCATAGTACTAGCGTATGAGGTGCACAGGTTGAGTGCACATCTTGAGTTCCAAAGATCGATACCCCTATGGTTCTAAGGATAGCCTAACCCATAGGTGGATAAGGACTAGATGGAGTCGGTGGCACCTGATTTCCATCTAGTCAGGACACCAGCAGAATATATAGTGGTATTGGTAGTGAGCCTTTATCATGGATCACTAGGGTAAGGGTGGGGCTTAGTGACCTTGTCTTAGGGAGAGGAAAATATTTCATGGAAAGAGTTCAAGTATCTATCCAGAGAAGAGTTTTCACTAGCTATGCTTAGGGATATTTGTATCTAGTAGCTTCTGTATTTCCAAAAAGGAAGCACATTTGTTGCTAAGTATTCATCAGTCTCTTAATACATGATGGATATTGTTCAAGATCAGTTCTTCTGGGCTCAGAACTTAACATTATGTTTTCGTAGATACATCATTTACATTGTTATTCCTATGTGAATTCCTATATATTTTTTGGTTCTATAATAAGATTTAGTGGTCAAGAGTTTATTGGATGAGCAGATGAAGCCAGTGGTTGTCAGTAGTGGGGAAGTAAGAGTAGAGACCTCAGCAGTAGGGAGCGGATGTCAGTCCCAAGAACTGGTACATTCCAGATAATTTAAAAAGAGGTCCCAGGGTATGGGATCTACATTTTATGGATCACAGTGTAGGTTTAATAATCCTATAAATAGGTGGAATTACTAATGTGATGGTAGGGGATATCTCACATGAGATTTGTTGACCCACCGTACAGTTGACAGAGAAACCATATATGGTCCACTGAAGTAGATATCATGGTAGGATCAGGCATGTTCGTAGGATGTCAGACTTCGTAGAGGATATGGTATAGTAGTAAAAGGTGGTCCATTCTTTCACATGTTACCACCACTAGCCATATGTGGTCCACACTAGGCTGAGGGTGCTAGAGGACAGGGACATGGACAACTGCAGGTGATTGAATCTTATGACTCATAGGCTCTAGGAATGATTCAATGTATTATCTATAACTTTTATACATGAGATTCAATACTTATAGACAAAAGTTCTTGTCATTATTTTATCTCCACCAGTATTTTATGAGACAGAGACCTTCTAGTTGAACCTTTGTATCAACCCTTAAGCTTGGAGACTCATACTGGCGAAGACATAGTGGTCATGCACTTGTGTCGATAGTGAGTCCCGAATCTGAAAGGTGGGATTTTATATTATAATATATTGGTAAAATCGTCTAAGCCTTAAGAAATAATTATTATTATAGATTTTTATCTATATTTATTTCCTAGATTTACATTTTCAGGCGAAGGGTGTGGTGTGTTTGTTGTTATGGAACAAGGTTTTCTTTTGTGGTGAAAAGAAACCCATGTAGTGAAGGATAGGCTCATGCATAAGGGGGAGCATCCAATTACTCATTAGTTGGCTAACCTAAACTCTGGTATAGTATATGTTTTTATTTTCCAAATTCATACATTAGAGGAAGAGTATGAGGAAGTCTTTCTCAATGATGCTCTAGGATTTCCTCCCCACCAAGAGATAGACTTCTCCCTTGATCTACACCCATGTACAACTCCAATATCTTCACCAAAATACTGGATGGATTTTTTAGAGCGTCATTATATGAGGGTTAACTTAGAGGAATTGTAGAGTAAGGTATTTTTTAGACCCAATGTTTCACCCTATGTAGCCCCAATTTTTTTCGATGTTGGCATACATGATCCTGAGGTTTTTTGTAGAATATCGATGCTTGATCCAAGTGATTATGAAGAATAAGTATCCAATACTGAGGATCAATTATCAATTTGATCAGTTGAGAGGGGAAATATGGTTCTTGAAGGTTGAACACTAATCATGATATCACCATTTTCTAGTATGAGATGAGGATATACTAAAGGCGACATTCAGATATTGGTACAGTCACTATGAGTACTTGTTGATGACCTTTATCATGATGAATGACCCAAAAGTGTTCATGGGAATAATGATCTAGATCATTTATCCTTACATAAACTCATTCATGGTAGCCTTAATCAATGATATCCATGTCTACTCACCAAATGAGAAGGATTCTGGTAGCCTTGAAGTTCCAGTTCTGGATTCAGGTGGTACACTTTCTGGGACACATTATCTCAGTATAGTTAGTGGTAGTGGACCTTTCCATGGTAGAGATAGTGTCAGAATGGTATCCAACTAAGAGTGTGACAGAGGTGAGGAGATTCCTTTGGTTGGAAGGCTATTACCATATATTCATACATAATTTCTCCAGAATATCTACACCCATGATAGATTATACTCAAAAGGGGAAACTTTTAATGTGGATGGAGAAGTGCTAGTAGGATTTCTAATAAGTGAGGCAGAGTTTTATGAGGGATCCCATATTAAGATTTCTGGATGAAGGTGTTAAGTATGTAATGTTATCAGATGCATCTAGAACTGATCATGGATGTTTCTTGATGTAGATGAAAGTGGTGATTTCCTTTGGTTCATGTCATTTGAGACCACATTGGTGGAACTACATGACCCATGATCCTGATTTAGTAGAGGTAGTCTTCACTTTGAAGATGGGGTGAAACTACCTGATGGGTGGGTGGTTTATTGTCTACTATGATCAAAAGAGTCTCAATTATATATTTTCTAAAAAGAATCTCAACTTGAGAAAGAGGTGATGGTTAGAGTTCCTCCAAGACAATGACTTCGAAATTGTCTATACACCTACTAAGGGGAACATGATAATAGATTCTTTCAATAAATGATATTGTTAGTAGTTTCTAAATGAGGCATCAAATCCATTGGCCTCATTAAAGTTATCCTTCATGGATGGGGATGTAGAAGCTTATCTCTAGTTGATGGATGTTACCCCCTTGATCATGAATCAAGTCAGGGAGGTACAACATAGGGATGTCACCTGTGAGACCCCACATGCTGAGATATCCATTAGACATGCTCCTAATGGATTTTCTAAAGGTCTGGAACATATTGTTCTTTACATAAGACACATGATGGAACTGGTGATGTTGAAGGAGGAGGTTCTAAGAGAGTTTGATAAGTCTCCTTTGGAACTAATTCTAGGTGTGGAAAAGATGTACCGAGACCTCCATTATCAGTTTTGGTGGCCAGGGATGAAGTAGGGAGTTGGAGATTTTGCCTCTCAATGCCTTACTTGTTAGCAAGTGAAGGCTGAGCACCAAGTTCTAGTTGATTTAGCTCTCCCCCTTTAGGTTCCATAATGGTAGGGGGATGGGATATTATTGTACTTTGAAATGGGTTTACCATGTATGTATTGGGGACACAATTCCCTATGGATGATCATACACCAAATCACCAAGTCGTCACAATTGAAAGCTATCTGAGAGAATAGTTCATTAGAGATCTTGGAATGACTCTATGATCATGAGGTAGTCCAACTCTATGGAGTTCCATCGATGATTATCTATGATCGTGATTATCTCTTTACATCCCAGTTGTGGAAGGGATTAGAGGAATTAGTTGGGACCCAGTTACACTTGATAATAATGTTTCACCCATAAACTGACATCCAAAATGAAAAGACCATTCATTATCTATAGGACATGGTGAGAGATTGCATGTTCCACTTTCGCAGTATTTGAGAGGATCAACTACCATTTCATGGTGTCTTTTTACAAGAAAAACTACCATTATACGATAAGTATGGCACAATTAGAGGCCTTGTACATGAGACCCTATAGGTCACCACTATGCTGGACTGACCTAGGGGAGTCAGCACTCATGGACCCATAGTTTGTGAGAGCCACAACAGAGAAGGTTTAGATCTTATAAGGGTGGATAAAGACTGCACAAATCCATAATAAGCCTTATTCTAAGAGGAAATGGATGTCTTTTGAGTTTGAATAAAGAGGCCATGTGTTCATATATATTTCACCTCTACATAGATTACAAAGATATGGCCTAAGTGGTAAGCTATCTGTAAGGTTCATCATTCCTTTCCATATACTATGTAGAGTTAGAGAGGTGGAATACTAGTTAGATCTACATTTGTATTTAGACTGGGTACACAATGTTTTCCACATGTCACAGCTAAAGTGGTACGTGCCTAACCAAACACACGTTACCGACTAAGGAATGATAGGAATAGAGGATGGATAAAACATTACCGACCACTCAGTATAGATTGATAATCGATGGAAGTGGATCCGTCTCACTTGATTTATTCCTTTAGGGCATGTTTGGTGGAAGCATGAGAATCTCCATGTGATCACATTGCAGCATGACTCTCAGATTTGTCCTTAGTATCCACATATTTTTGAGTTGTATTTGTTTAGGCCTTTTGGTGATGTAAATCTACAAGGTAGGGAGAATTTACTGTATTGGATTTTCTATGTATTATTTTATATTTTATGGATTATTATTGAGACCAGGTGATGGAATGGTGTGCGATTCCAGTTCCTGATGTGTCCAAAAGAAATTTTTTAAATATATTAAATTTATTAACTAGTAAACACAAATATTTTTCTTGTAAAAATGGAATGGATTATAAATGGATTCTCAAATAATATATCTGAGGGAACATTTGGGCACAAAAAATGAGTTTTCCCATAGGTTCATCTTAACATTAGGAGGTGTGGGTTGTTTTTGGAAAATTCGTCATGAGCACAGAAATGAATAAAATAATTAAATAAAATTATTTTAATTCATTTTCATTAACATGATGAATAAAAATCAATAAATATATTTTTATAGAGAATTTGTAGGATTAGTATCACAATCCTAGGAGAATTGAAGAGTTGGTGAAGAGATATTTGGAGAATCCTGTTTGGCAAATGCCTACGAGATCATGGATCGATGATCAACACACCTTGGAGTCGACAGATATTTCCAACTATGAAAAAAGTGAATTATTATTCATAATTAATAGGTCACAATCAAGGTAGGGATGGTTTTTTTATTTTTTATTACTAGTTCTTGATTTATATGATGATCACAGAACAATCAATGAAAAAATTGATATGTGGTTCGATCATCTTATGGGATGGCCTTATTTAAGAGGTTTTTACTGGAGATTAATCTTTGTGATTTTATTATTTGATTTCCATTATAAATGATATGGATCAAGATCAACATTAAAATATATCAAGGTTCTTTAGTAAAATATGATCTTGTACTTCCACCCCCTGTTCGTCGTTCGTCATAGGTGTTATTCATTTGGCCCGTGACTCAATTTATCGCGATCAATCGATTGTTTCAAACCCATTTCATGGAACAATGATTCAGCATTGTAGATCTGAGATCAATATAGAATGAAGGATGTGAAACGATGGAAACAGAGTGATTCAAAGGATTGTGGATGCCTAAATTTAGTTTTTCTGGTGTTATTCAGAACATAATTAAGAACAAGGATTTGATCCATTTTATTAGAAGATATGATGACGAAATGTTTTTTTCTATGACAGAAAGGCTTGGAAGATCATGGATATTTGATTTCATAGAAAAAGTATCAATTAATCAAAGGCCAGACTAAACAATAAGTAGATTTGGGATTCTAAAAAATCCCAAACCACATGGTGTGTAAACCGAATCTACACGCTGTGCACCCCCTGAGCGATAGATAGGGTGTTTAAGAAATTTTAGTATCACAAGACATGTGGATATGCCTACATGGAATATGATCCATTATGGTTGAACATGGAATGTACTTTAGAAAGTACACGGACATAGGGTGGTGTACAAAGGATGCCTACATGTTATGTACTCCAATACACATCATGGGTTGGACCAAGTAGCCGGGCTACGCCATGTATCAGTACATTTACATGGGTACATCGACTAAGGCTGTGTAATGTCATATGGGATGAAGCCGTGTACTGTCACAAATGATGAATCCATGTACTGTCACATGAGTATAGAACATGAGATTCACACAAAGTGTGTACTACTACACAGACGTGTTTTGATGACACGGGTTGTTCACATGGGTAGGAATCAGGGTGAATTGACATAATGTGCAACCATTCTACATGCCATTTTCTCTTTTATACTTTTCTTATAGCCCTTTTCCTTAGTGACTTGAACAAGTTTAATTAGGGTTTGTTTCCCTTATCCTTTCCTTGATGTTTGGTATAGTATCATTTACAACTCCTAGGACAATGATCCATTCAACATGAATTCTTGGATAGAGTCATTGGAATCCCTCTGAGAGGCCTATATTGAGACCCTTTATTCTTGTTCATTCCCTAGTTGGAGTTATTGATATTGGCATGACTAACACTATGTGGGTATCCATCCTATACTTTTCTGGTAAATCAATATTGAGTTGTTGGTATCACCGCATGGCCATGGTAGTGATCCTCATCTAATTATGATACTCTCTTCAGACTATTGGAATGTTATTTCTCATGTCAAGAACCGATGGGTAGTACCTCTCATATAGACATCATCAGTGTTATCAAACTCGGGATTTTTTTCTCCCAGATTAGTGGTTTTTGGAATATTTTGATGAAATTCTAGGGCTATTATAATATGGTTGTGGTTTAATTATAGACTTTGTGTTGTTGTTAAGTATATTTGGATATTCTTGATTTATGTGTTGTAGACACATAATTATGTATATTGGACTGTATTTCCTTTATTGTATTCCTTTTGGTATCGAGGTTTCCTACTAAGTATTATATACTCACACTGTATAGGCTTTTCCTACATACATCATGTCTTGTGAAGATGATTGACCATTTGACAATGTCCTAGGAGGACCAAGACCATATGTTTTTTAGTGAGATTGGACATACTGAGGTATGTTCTTATGAATTTTAGAAAGTAGTCACAGTTCCTTTACTTTTAGTTTGGACTTGTGTTATAGACTCTTTGTGGTGGGCTTTTATTTGGCCCTATTTACTTTCTTTACTTCCTACCGTACTCTGGTTGTGGGATATAGATGTATGCATGAATTGGTTGTTGAATTGTTTTTACATTTCATCATTTTGTGGGCTTGGAGATGTGTGTTTGTATACATGTATTTAGAAAATTCCTCCCATGTTAGTGATACACCTACTCAGTGCTAGTCACCAGCCCTTGGCCTATTGGTGGAAGGCATAGGGAGTCGCGAGCTGGGCGCTACTAGGATGGGTCATGACATCAATGGTGAAGTTCCAAGATCATGTGGATATTTGTTTGTTATTATTAGATCATATTTTATTTCTTCTATTTTATACACAATTTATTTATTTATTAGAATGTGTTTCAATAATTTACCTTTCTATGATGATTATTCATTATTGATTTATCATAGCTTCCAATATACTTAACCCTTACTAAGCATTTGACATTACCACATTCTTGTGTTTAATTTTTTCATTGATTCAAAGAACTTTATTATGATTGATATATAGGGATAAAACATGAGGTTAATTGAATTATCAAAGGATTCTATATGATGTATTTTATATTTTCAATAGTAATGTAAGGTTAATTTATGAATCTAGTCTACCAAAACAACTAAACTCTTTAGTACTTTGGGGTTAAATTCATTATAATCAAGAAAATTTAATAAAGTAAGGTACTGGCTCTAAGATGCTAGGGCTAAGGTCATTACAGTGGAAATTGGGCTCCCAAGAATACATCAGTATCTATGTGTTTAGGTAAAGAAGATTCACAGTGTTGTAGGATCAACCTAGAGAAGCTCAATGGGGGTCTGGATACTAGGATGTGATGATGATCAAGGATGGTAGTATTCCCTATTTATATTATTACATTTGATTTTATAGGGTATTTTATTAGCCTCATGGGTGACCGATGGTGATGTATGATCGTACGCCTTCAAATACATCATTTATAGAATTATTGTTTTATTTATTTTTCGTATTCTAAGTGTTTTATTTATGGGTGATGTTTGGTTATTTATACCATTGTTTTAATATTATATGATCTTATAATCTCCCCAAGTAAAACCATATACCCTTAATTCTAGTCATAATCCCTTGACATTAGGTGGTGTGAACCTCCGTTCATTGGGTTCCTTAGTCCAGTTATAGGAAAGTGAATCATGGAAGGGAAAAAAAGTTTAATGAAATCATTTTATTTTGCCTTAATATTTGGGAATATGGTAGATAGGTGATATAATATTATGTCAGATCTTGTGAGAGACCTCAAAATAGTGTGTTGGGAACACCTTTTTTGATAGGAAGTGTAGGTTACCGGGGATATGAGATTTTTGTTCTTGGTTTTCTTGTAGTTTAATTGAGATATTTCGTCAATATGATCTTTGTATTTAGATTTATAATTTTTGGTTTTTATCTCTTGGATCATTTTTATGTGACATGTGTAAATTCATCATTCTTGAAAATTAGGAATAACATGACATTATTGTTCTCTCATGTGATTGATGTCACTAAAAATGTTTGTTTCTCTATTTATTGTTTTGATAATAACATATATAGGGACTTCCAATAAACAAATTTAATGGAATTCTACTCATCTCCACAAAAATATAGTTTTTATGACATTATTTGTGGATTCTATAGAGGCATATTCCTTGATGATAATTGCGTAGTCCCTCTATGTAATGGATGTGTAATAACCCCTTGAGGGTTAGTATGGTTACTTGATTCTTGGGTATTGGTTTCAAAAGGATTGGGTTTGTTTATTTAACATGTCAATAAGAACATGTGTTGTTTCCACTCATATATATTCTTAGATTCATCCCAGTTAAATTATCCAAATTATTATGGTTCAATCAACATGGATCTTCATGGGTTGATTTCGTTACGTATATTTTGATGAGGCCATGGTCTTTGAGGGGGTGGTCTCATTTTTAGATGCCTGACAAGGATTAATACCCAGATCAGGTAGATTATATGGCATGTAATGTTGATAAGTGTTCGTTTGTGTGTTTTTCTATATATATTATAATCCTAGATTTGGTGTTTTATAACATGATTTAACTTCAAATATCTAATATGAGAGTAGGGATGTTCCTTGTAAGGAATCTCTTATAAGAGACATGATTTACTGGCTAGGTGGGAGAACCTGATATTATATGGATGGATATAGGAAGTGTAGAACCTGGGTAGAAACTTCTAGTTTTGGAAAAATTATCAGGTTAGTGGGTGATTATGTGATTGTCCTTGGTGATAGATACACCATAGGCTTGTTGGAAGAAGAACTAATTCTCTTAGGATAGATGATACTTTCTTGCATGATGAGCACGATTGGTGGTTAAAGAGTGTTAGCCTAGAATTTATAGTGTGTGACTCATGGGAGTATGAGTCAGGTTTTGTGATCGAGTGGTATGGGAGAATACACCTATTAGGTTTGGATGAGATGAAGGTGGTATGTGTAAGTTATTCACGATTTTGATTAAGTCTTCCATCACTGAAAAATCAAGTCTGGGTTAAGGACTGATGGTTTTGATGAATTTATTACAATATTTTCTACCAAATTCAATGATATAAATGAGAGGTGATGTCAAAAATAAATCAAGGTGTGGTAGAACTATTGATCTAATTTTTTCCCTTGACATAGCTTGTTGATTAGTAATGACGATATAACCTATTGAGGTTATACTCTAGGAGTTATATAAGCCAATCCATATGCTAGAAAGTGCACTTTTTTCCATTAGAGGGCATGAACCTCAATGGGAATGTAATTTCATTGGATGATGAGGATAATGTTCTTGGTGAGATGGGAATGGGCCGTGAGTGATGTTTTGTGTTGGCGTTTTGGTATGAGTGTGATAGCCATGTCTAGTCATTATGTGATGTAATAGATAGAGGATGGATTTTGGAAGTATGAACCTTATATGGGTTGGGTAATAAGTGTGGTGAGATCAGTTTTTTGACGGTGGAGGTGGAATTCAGATACTGATGTATAGTCAAATGAATTGTTTTCTATTTCTTTGGTGAATACCATATTTGAGATTTGGATATTATAATAGATATAATTAGTGTTTTGGCTTAGCCTCAAGACAGTTTTAATTTGATTTGATGGTGATTTATCTTTGAGATGCATCTGTTCTTAGGGGGAGGGAATGAATTATAGTTTGGTTTGTTGAGTATCCAACCTCAGAATTACAATGAGTGTGGGGTTTGATCTTTTCTGTGGGTATTTGGATACCTTTTGGAGCTAAAGACCATGATTGGGTGATGTGACAACACGTTGGTGGGTGTGTTTGATCATTTTTTGGAATGTTTGGACTAAGGAGGACCAACTAGTATTTTTTATTAAATAGGGTGTGTTGAGATGAGAACTACACTGAGAAATTCGTTATACCACTGAGGATGCATTTCAGTAGGTGATTTCAATGATGGGGAGCACCATGGCTTTGAACCATACCTTTTTTAGATGAACCATATGGTTGGGAGCGCCATGATATTCAGAATAAAATGATTTATGGAACCTTAGTATATTTTGATAGATGGGTGTGAGAAATCATAGTTTTGAATATGATAATGATGATGAGTTTGTGGCCTATGTTTTTATAAATAGTAAACCTTATGTTTAGAGGTACACAATGGAGGGTCCTTCAACATTTGAGGTTATAGTGTGGTGAATTGAATATGAATTAAGGATCAGGAAAAATATAGATTCATGGTTAATGGACCACCATGACTTATCCGGTATGGGAATTATTATGGGGGGAGTCTGGTATGACCCGCTACATTGTGGGTTATAAATTTTATGGTAAATTTAATTTTTGACTCTGAAGCAAGGGTTATTTTGATAATTGGTATTCAGATCATAATAATGAGAGTTATATCTTCTTAATGAGATGTTTATTGATGTAGATTAAGTCTTGGGATGTGTAATGATTGCTCAGGTGTGTTGGAGGACAAGGATTAGTGGCCTTACTAAAATTCATACCCTATAGAATGCCATGTCACAATGCTCTGGTCAAATTGTGAAGGCCAACTATGGGAGGGGGCATGTCACACCACGTTAGAGGGATTTTCATCATGATAATTTTTATGTATTTGGGAAAAGAGAAAGAGTCTTATGAAATGAGTAATGTTGTGAAGGGGTTATCATGCTACGATGATGACTCTTATGAAGGGGTATATGGAATCATGTGGATTTGTCACACTGAAACCCATCAGTTGCACCATGAAAGAGTGTTGATATACCCCAAGACCACTACCTAGGACAATCATTTAGTTACCCATAGGGGGTTTCACTATGATGGTACCAACTGGGGGGGTCAGTCCCTATGACTAGGGGATGGTTTCAATGTGCCGATAAGAATCACACCACAATCGAGTTACATCTATATTTGATAAATTGGGGAAGATTTCTAATTTTATGTTCATCCCCATAGGGTTTTAGTTGAACTATTCACATGGGGGGGATATCATCTTTTCCTCCACCCTATTATTCCTCCATCAATTCCAGTTCGATGTGGGTGTTCTTGGTGATAATTTAGAAAATCCTCTAGCCATTTTCTCTTCCTATTTTCTTCAATTTTTTCTCTAATATATTGTGTCTAATTTTGGTGTGATTTTCCTAGGGTTGGTTGATGATTTCCACTTGAAATGGTGTAAATGATTAAATAAAAATTAAATTTTTATTATTATAAAACACTTTTGTGGAAAAAGAAAGAAACCTTCTAGTTAAACCTAGGAAACAAACATTAAACCTGATATATTTTTTTAGGTCAAATTTACACTATTAAATGAAAACTACCTATTAAATTTCTAGGATAGATTAGTTACCGTTTTATCCAGTTCATCTAGGATAATTTCATCAAAATGGTAGGCCAATATTTCCCACATTTTCAAGAACTCATGCACTATTATATTCTTCTTGTTGAATTGTCTAGTAATAATTAAATGTTTCTTATTAATCTAATCACCTTGATCCATGGTTGTGTACACTTAAATTGGCCTCCCATTTTCTCTTTCTACATCCTCATTAGAATCATGAATGATCAAGACCTTCTCCAGCACTTCTTCATCAGAGTGTACAAGAAGGACCATTGAATTTTCTATGGACTCATAATCTTCTACCCACTATGATCCATTTTTTATTTCCAATTAATCTTCACCAATTTCAGTAACCTTTCCTAATATCCTAACCTTTCCTCCATGAAAATGTGTTCCTTCCAACCCACTCCCAATTTCCCCCTCACTCTCTATCTGATGTTAAATCCAACTTCGTACTCTAATGCACCTCAAATCCACTCGCGAGAGACTTGTCATCCTATATAGGTGTATTCTTGTACGAACTTATGGAAACAGATTCCAAACATTGAGATAATGAATATTCCCCTAGTTTGGTGCCATTATTCTTTTCCGTTCTTGAATATCGGGCTACAATTTTCTTTAGGGTGTTCGAGTAATTTTTTTGGGGTCTTGGTTTCCCCCCTAGAGAACCAAAAAATTCCCAACCAGGTTCCCCTACTTCCATTTCCATGATCAATATCCAACAAAAGTATCCTTATTATAGTCCAATATTGGATATGATTACCCATCTCTATCACTTGGCTCCTTATATTATGAGAGTCTAGCTCCGACCTATTTACACTTCCATCTTAGAATGACTATTTTACATCCTTATGAACCCTTATTTTCCATTCCATCATCATTCAGAATTGAGTGTCAATTGTGAATCAATATTGACTTTGTATCATTGAAAAGATCAGTCATATACTACCTCATAGACACACCACATTCACTTTAGAGATCTATGACCCATTAAACACATGAAGCTCAACTTGAGTATCATCAACACCATGGGTTGAAAATTTTTAGGTCACCTGATCTTGGAAAATTACTAGGACCTTATCTATTTTAGAAAAAGAAGGTGTGTGGGGGGGGGGGTCAACTCTATCGACATGGGGTAACCCACATCATGAAGAGGTCATGAAATGAAATCCTCAACTATCAGGTCCTTAGAACTACAGTTAGAACTCGACATAGAAAGGGAGAAATCAGGTCTTGTGAGAGATCCAAAAACCCTTGAGAGCCACTGTATCCTTAGAGGCATGAAGCATCCTCATGGCATATAAGTTTTTACATTGAATAAAACTCATTACTTGAATCAAAGACCACCTTATGCTAACATCATAATTCCTCACCAATGGAGATCCAAACCAAGTCAACGTGAGGATTGGAAATATCAACTTTGTTGCATTAATGTAGAGAAATAGGGTGACTCAAAAAATATGTTCTATTATTCATCCACATAAATTGACTGAAAAAATTCCCTAACACATGAAGAATTTATGGATTTTGAAAAGTTAGTGGGAGTTTAGGAAGACATACCCAAATACCCATCATCGAATAATTGTGATTCATGTGAAGATCGTAATACCATTGGAAGGGAAAGAAGTGAAATCCTTGGAAGGATCGAGGAGAAATATACCACACGACAATCAAATCTTACTTTGTGGAAAAACATATCATAATGTGGCGCTTTTGAAGGAGGCTATAAGCTACCAAATCATGAAAACCCCAAGTTCTGGATATGAATCTATCAAAACAATCCACCGAAGGTCTTTGGCGAGAGAAGCGAGCTATAAAGTTCAAATTCAGCAAGGATGAGGCCTCTGTGAACTCCTCTATTAATATCAGATATTGATGGTAGCCAAGGAAGATGTTAGGTATTTTAGGGAAAAAATCAATTGTAGGGATGGGCGGGATAAGGTCTGTTTTGGAGAAGGGGATGAATGGAGAGGGATGAGCTGTAGTGGTAGATGAAGATATTCCCCCCTCAGATGGGGGAGAGACTATAGTGGCCAACATCATCAACTAGGGCATTGTAAGTCACTGAGAAAATGTATGCATACTTGTGATCACCATTTCGTTATAGATAAGGCACCCTATGGATATATGTAGGGTATTTGTTTAAAATTAAATTAAATTTGATATTTAATAGATGGAAATTTTTTATTATTATTTTTAGGATAGTGTTGATAATATGCTATGAAACATTGGTGGATAGTTGGATGTGGGTTTTGTACGGGGGGATGACCCGATGAGTTATTAGTTGTTTAACCCTCTTTGAATTGAATTGTAAAAATTAATTGTAAACTGTTATAATTAATTGAATTGGAAATTATACTTTGAGAGAGGTTCTCAGGAGCTAATTTTAGGTATATTTGAGAAAAGGAGAGAGTGTTCAGGATTTATTTATGGGAGAAAATTCACATGAGGTAGGTGGTTCCTATGAATTTCCCTATGGTTTGTACATACTATTTTGTGCATGTGATATGATATCACAACACAGAGGTTGGTTTTCTATCTATCTAAATGAATTGTTTCTATAAAATAAAATTCATATGGGTGGACATAAAGGGAAAGGGCCATATTGAACACTTGACCATTTGATTGATGCCTAGGTCACTAATACTAAAGGTAATGATCAAAAAATATATTCATTAATATGTATAGACCCAGAAGGATTTAAGTTAAATGAAATGATGGATATGGTTGCTCTGGTATAGGTTCCCTTAGACACCTCCTTATAGTGGAGGTAATTGGAATGGAAATGATTGGCCCATGTAGGCCATGATAGAACCTTGATATTTCTTAAATCCTTCGAGCTAGTTGAGATGAGTGTGGGGTGAGTGTTCCTCCTCCATAGATATGTGAGTACATGGGTGAGTATTCCATTGGTAAATTATTGATAGGTCGGGTATTCGAGGACCATCCTAGGATGACTCAAGAAGTGGTATGATCTTATGTTATCCCTATGGAGTTATAGGGAAAATGGGTTTCCTTTTGAAGCCAGTGGGGTATTGATATGATCATGAGAGAGGATTAGTCTAGAGTCCATTTGAGGTGTTAATATTTCATTTATATCTCCTACACTAACATAGTAGTGAAGGGTCAAACCTAGGGGAAAAGGGTGAATGTACAAAGGTATGATTTTTCAATAAATACAGAACATTGTTAATGAAATTTTGAAACTAAGAAGAGTTTTTTAAAAGATGTGAAAGAGTCAAATAAAAATGGTTGAGGTATCAATAATTTTAGATGGATGTTATGTGGTGGGAAATAAATGGAAATGATATCTAGGGGATCTCAATTGAATTATCATTTAATAAAATATTATTATCATGAAAAAAATAAATCAACATGAAAAGTAAACTTGGAATTTATTCACAAATGAACTATTGGTCATTTTTCAATGCTCACCTGACCAGTTCCAACCACTAAATACATTTACTTATAGTTGTGGGAAAAATAATCCAAAATTTTATTGAATTATTTTTCATCCCGTAATACGTCAAGAAAAATAAAGAAATAAATTAAAACAATATAATACCAAGAATAATGTGTTATATATTGAAGAAAAAACCACATTAGTGAATTATCAAACTAAAACAATTGTAATTTTTAATTAATGTAACTTAAAAACATGTTTTCAAAATAGGTGGACAACAAGTGAAATAAAATAAAAATATAAAAACAGAAAAATAATAGGAAATTAATGTTCTTTTCTATTAAGATATCATATATCCCTTATATTTGTATTCTTCTTCCTCCATGATGTTTTGGATCATGCGTCCCAAATAGACCATCCCCTTTTCTCTGAAATTTATTATAAGTTATGTTCCCAATATATATTCTTTTGGTCAGTTTTTACCCCAAGAGAGTATTTTTTCATTCATGTTACACACCATTTTAATGAGAATTTAATCACATAATTTTTTATTTCCACTAACTTATTTCTATAATAGTTGAAAGTGAGAGTATTATTTTTCCTTCTATATCTATTGCATTAGATGTATCATATTCCAACCATAAACATTGCCACTGTAATGACTCAAACATTCATTAATGGAAATTCCTCTTGATCTAATTAAATGTGTCATTATGTAAAATATTTATATAAAATGTGAACTTCATTGGTTTTATGTTTGTGGGTTTTAAAATACCATTAGGAATTTTTACAATTTCATATATAGCCATTGATCAGTGATCAAATGATTAGTATAAATATAGGGCTTTAACAAATCCAATTTACTCAGACAAAGGAAGTGATGGCCTCATCCAGTAGACTTTCCCCATATAAATCCAGTTTTTCAGAGCTTGGAAAGGAGGTGGCATCATTGGGCCTTTCTCTTGACCAAGCCCAATATGAGCTACAACATGTTAAGCTCAAACGGAATCACCTATGAGATAAGTGGAAGTTGATAAAGATTACCACCCCATCAATTTTATCCAAGCCACCCCAAGAGTCTGTCACCATCACACACCTTACTCTTCGGACTTATGTGGGTGTTATAAGGGGTTACGTAACAAGACCATATCACAATGACTATATGCATTATTTTGTATATAATAATGATTATACATTCATTTTATAATTTTTACTTTCTAAATATGTTTTTAAAAGAACAAATAGTATTTTTAGTTAATATTAAACTAAGAAATATATTTTGATGAATTAATGGGTTTTTGAATTAAATAATAATTTATTAAAATATTATTAAATATTATTAAATTTATTTTTATAAAATATAACTGATCATATAATTTTATGAATGCCAATGTAATTTTTATTAAGGTTTGAAAGCTGTTTTTGTCAAAACCCATGAATTTTCGATAAATGTCGGTTTTTATTTTAAAATTAAAAACTCAAATATTTAGGAAATTATTTAGATAAAAATGAATATTATTTTTGGAATCAGGGGGTCGAAATTAACCAGCGGTGAATTTTTCATAACTTTATGATACAGTCGAATGTTTGAGTAAAAATTAAATACCATTTAAATATATAATGTGTTCTATGACATCATAATGACCTAATAGTGTTGTAATAAAATAGTATAAACATTATGTTCGGCCAATATATGTTTTAACATTAAAATAATTTGGTTTTGGGTTTGTTTTATTTATTTTACAAAGCATTAGTGGACCCTTCAAGGCTTATAAAACATTTTTCTTTTTAAATTTCTTTCCTTAAGAGTGTGACTCACCTCCACATAAGAAACCCTATTATTTTAAGAAGTTCGGCCATTGGGATTATAAAATTATATTTTCCACTCCCCTTTTTCAAAACCATGGGCTGGTTTGTGTTTTTGATTATTTTAATGTGAGGTGTCCCAAACCTAAATAATAAAGAATTCTTTCTCCTTTCCCATATAAACCCACCCAAGTTCCCTCTTTCTATTCACTAAATAACTTTGTAGTTCTTCCATCCTCTTCCCTCCTCTATCTAGAATCTTCCCAACGTTCCACAAGATCCCAATAAGCCTCTCTCAATCCTCTCTCAAGCCTTTGGAAGGACACTTCCAAGTAAGGTATTCTCACTTTTCTTATTCATGTCCATGTTTCCTTATAATGTTATTCCCTTTTATTTTTGATTATAAATGTTAGGTTATGATTTCTCACCTCCCCCATAATTCCATCATTATTATTTAATTATGATAGACCCCTTTTTCTCTCATTAATTCCTCCCATGTACTCTCGTTACCATGCCGAAATTCCATAGGGAATTTCTCTATCCTCATTTACATTCAAGAAATTATTTTATATTATGCATCTAAATTCCATTAAATATGTTTGTATATTATGTACCGTTATACCCTTACTGTAAATTTTATGTATAAATAATGAGAGACCCCTTTCACTCTCATAAACTCATTTTAAAAATCTCTATTTGACATCCTTATGCTGCCAAATTACAAAAAAACTTCCATGCCAAACTCATTGTGTAGTGAATACCATACCCACTCCTCTATCAAGGGTACTCACATTTATGAACATGTACATGTTGATTGGGGACTTAAATTTGTTTTTTCCACATCTCTTATTTGTGGAATGAATTATGATGTTAATGAATCCATGTTGTATGATCTATGTGGCACACTATGCATGAAATGAAATGATTATGAAGGGTGCGCCTTGATAACGCTCCAAAGAATTGGGTAATGTTTAGTATCATGATACGTCATGTGCAATGAGTTTTGAATCATGCTAATTCATGTGCAATGAGGGTTTACTAGTTCTTCATTTGGAATGAGTATTTACTCATGCTCTATGTGCAACGAGCCTTGGCTCATGCTAATTCCATGTTAAGTGTTGTTGCCACATTTCCAGGTTTTGATTTTCACGCCTTATCATGACTTTATGTTCATGTTTCTCTTATGCTCCATTGATAAGCCTATTGTCTAACATGTATTTTATTCCTCATTTTATTCTATGTTTATTCGCTTACGAGGATTTATATCTCACCCTTTTCTTATGCATGTCCTCAGGTTATCGTATGCAATGCTATGTACGAGGGAATGTAGGGGTAAGGTAAAGGATGTTTTTAATAAGGATGCTATATTTCATGTTTTAAGTTATTATGTAATGGTCCTAATCCCCAAATACAATAGAACTATCGATCTTATATGTAGTATCAAGTGAATATTATGTAATCAATTTTTTTAAGTGTGTAATAAAGATCAGGGTTGTTATATCCACCTGTTTATACATCCATTTTCATTAGATTAAATTTATATTTGCATGATCACACATTCCATAGCTCTAGTAAACATGACATGGAATTATAACCATTTAAACATTTCGAAAGAATAATCGTCCCCTGTATATTTTCACTCAGTCGAATTCAACTCTTTATTCAATCCGAGAATCATCTTCATCACATCAAACATTTATCAGTGATAGAAATACCATAACAATAATTTTTATATTATTCTATGAATATTCACTAGAAATGGTATCATCAATAATCAACCTACTTTTATTGATCTTCTTGTCCCCTTTTTCAATTTTTATCAGCCTCTAATTTCCATCAACTTGAATTCCCTTATACAGAACAGATGTTCTACCCCTTTAGTGATCCAGAAAAAACTATCACTTGATCTTCATCCATCACCAGTGATTAAACTGTATTTGATTGTGAAGCAAAGTTTGGATCAATTGGTCAAACTGGGATTGACACAATCTCTAACATCGACTAGCTATGCCAAGTTACAATGAACAATGATTTCATTAATGAAATTAATCAAACAAATCTTGTGGACCCCTTTTCATACTCACAATTGAAGTATTGAGAATCACTAAGGACACCCTCATTCATCATGGATTTCGTCCAAAAAATAGATAATCTAGGGAACACAGGTTTTATCATTTTCAAATTGATTGGTGAAGCTGTAAAACACAACATGAAAACTTCAATATTTAAGTATTCATCGACCTTAAAATAAATCATCTTTATTCATCATCTTCAATGACTATACCATCTTATACAATTGTATTATTTAAATTAGATTATTAATCAACCTATCATGGTCATCAATCTTTTAGGATGACTTGGTTTCAAATTCACCTCTAACCATGTTCAGAGTATTATGATTCGGTAATCATAAAAGAAGATCAATGGAACAGGAAAATGAATTTTATATCGCTAGGAATAAAGGTTAGAAAAAACCCCTCACACAACTCCCTTTTTGTAACACATAGTTCTCTCAAGGATATCTCATTGAATATAATGATCTCTCTTAACTCTTATAATGAATTCAAGAAGCTCCCCAAGGACTCCTTAAATATCCATGGTGGGAGGTGTCTTGTTTGACATGATTCTCACTAATCCCCACCAACCATTTGACTTCAAATACGGAATCCAACTACGCCATTGAAAACTATAATGGCTACCAAAATAATAGTTTCAATACATGTAGAAAGTGAAAAAACCAAAATGGAAGTCCACGGGAGGTGAGGTTGGTGAACCACCTTTGACAATGGTGGTGGGAAGATGAAAATATCCATAAATTATCCCCCTATATCTACAATTCGTTGGAACAACCACAAAGATTTACCTTCTCTTGAGAAACCTTCCATTTCAACATATCGTCTAGGTACTCCTTTGTGGGGATCTTTACATGTCATAGCCACTGTTGATCAATCACCTCACATATCCAGTGATCATGATTGTCAATGTGATTAATATGGGAATGGAACATGGAGTTATTGATGAAATCCAAATCACTTTGACTATTACAAAGAACGTTATACTCTTTTATTTGAATCTGAGCTCCTAGAGAAAATTATTTAGACACAAAATCTATTTACTATATTCTGAAGAAAAAATGTACTGTGCATCTATCATGGGAAAAGTAACACACTTTTTTATCCCAGAAAGACATGATACAACTCCTCCTATAAGATTATAGTTGTATCCTAATGTAGATTTCTTACTATCATCATCATCATCTATATCGACATCTATATTTCCCTTTAAGAGTGAGTGAGTTTTACCATATCAAAAAAATAGGCATGAAGTACCTTTAAGATACCTCAGAATCCATTTGACTATATCCCCATGCTACTTTTCAGGATTGTAGAGAAATTGAACCATGATCTCCACTACATGGATAATGTCTGGTCTCATACTCCCCAAAGCATACATCAATATTCAAACTTCTAATTACTATGGTATCATCTTTATTGCATGAATTTCTTCCTTGGAAGATGAACATGAACTCTTTCTCAATATCAAATGGTCCGTAATAGGAATTATCACATTTTACATTGTCCATGTTGAATGATTTCAGAATAAGCTCTATATAAGTTTTCTATTATATAAACAACAACCTCTTATTTCTTTCTGAATTTTTCCCCCAAAATATTTTGAGATTTTCCAAAATCCTTCTCATCAAAACCCTTGGAAAACTCCTTCCCCAACTTAATGGTCTTCATTTCATCCTTCCTAATGATAAACATTTCATCAACATAAAGTTAAATAAGAATAGAGTTAGTATCCTTAAATCATTGGAAGTAAACACATTGATCCACCTATTTCGTCTTGTATCCATGAATCGCCATGAAAGATTCAAACTTCTTGTACCACTATCTAAGGTATTATTTCTGTCTGTAAATTCTCTTATTCAATTTATAGATTAGTTTTTCTTTCCCAAAAAACCACTAAACCTTGAAGATGTAATATATAGATATCCTCTAAGTGGTCACCAGGACGAAAATATTTCCCCATTTTGATCTAATCAATATCCACGTCTAAGCTAGTCACCAATTTTAAAATGACACTTATTGAATCCATTCTCACCATGTATGAAAAGATATCATCAAATTCAACTCATTTATTCGTATGGAATACCATTACTACTAGTCAAACTTTATGTTTGAATTCATTTTTTATTACATTATTCTTCTACCTAAACACCCATTTGTTGTTTTAGTGTCATCTTACCTTTGGGTAGTTCCGCCAAATAATATTTATAGTTCTTCATAAAAGACTCCATATAATCCTCCATTGCATGTGGCCATTTTGTTTTTTCAGGATGATACACCGCTTGATGGTATCCTTCTTGCTCCCCCTCATCATTCAGCAATCTGTACCTAGACTATTGATATATTTTTATGGCATTATTCCACGTGAAGATTGTTTAACCTGTGAAATTTTTGGTTCATGAGTTATAACATCAATGATCTCTTGTGATGGTTCTTCAACTTCTTATGGATAGGAATGAGTCTCCACCAACTCAATATCCTCCTATACATCTTCCTACTCCACTACCAATGAGTCTTCTTGAACCTCCTCTTCTTCATTTACTGGTGGTTCTTGTGTAGTTATTGGATCATGAATTGATTCCTCAACTCTCCCCCTTATGAAATTCTAGTAGTTTAAGTATCCTTGGTCATCTATCTCTCGTGGAACATGGCATTTTTTCTTCAAATCAATTTCATCTCCTTTGAGACCCAAAGCTTATATCTGAACTCCCCAAATCCATTACTGACGAGAATCAATAGATTAGATCTATCATCTAGATTCATCCAGAGCACATTGGATACATGTGAAAATGAAAAAAATCAAAATACTCATAAATAAGCGTAAGATGGATGTTTACCAGGACATCTCTTCTATATAATATCATAATTTAGTGGAAAAAATGGTGACCTATGGACATGAAAGAATTCAACATAAAAAAAATCTCCCTAGAATGGAAAAGGAAGTTTAAATAATTTCATCATGATTATGACCTTCTACATGATGGTTTTGTTCATCCTTTTCACAAATCTATTTTGTTGTGGGGTGTGTGGGACCGTCATTTCAGGTCGAGTTCCCTGAATCTTATAATAGGCATCCAATTCTATCGATGTGTACTCTTCTCCATTTATTGAATTAAGGAAATTCATCTTCCTTATAGTTTCATGATAGACTATCACATGGAACATCTTGATTTAGTCCAGTACGTGGTAATTCATCGCCAATAAGAACACTCCCACCCTTCTAGTTTCATCATCAATAAATGATAAGAAGTATTTGTTACCTCCTGGTGAATCCACCTCCATGGGATCACGTGCATACGATTTCACAAGATCCAACAACTCTAATATCCTTGATTAATCTCTATTGAATGATACTCTATGTTTCTTCCCATAAAATTAGTATTTTCATGGATTAATTGATGCATCCTTTTAAAAAATGATGTACTTCTTGTTTGTCCGAGAAGATAACCTTCTTTCACACATGTGGCTAAGTATCTTATGCCACATATTGTATGGCCTATCTCCATCCACCATTGTGTGGATATCAACACAAACCAATCCATGATTGTTCTATAACATACTACATATGGGTCCTTGGGTTATGAAAATGGATCCTTTTTTCATCTTCAATGCTCAATTTTTAAAGATATTGTCATAGCCTTGTTGATCAAAGGCTATTCCTAATAACAAATTGAGATGAAGGCTTGTAACATGTAGACCATCCTTTAGGTTTATTGTATATCTAATTTTCATCTTTATGTGTAAATCACACATGAAAAAAATCTCCATAGAACATGTTTTCCCCACATTGACTGCACCAAAGTCACCAATTTGATATGTCATGAAATACTCCCTATACCGAGTGATGGGGTACGATGTTTTATTGTCAACCACCCATTCCATATCTTGGATTGATTTGTGAAAGAAAGTCCCTTCTTCATATTTGGATCAAATAAAAACTCTCCCTATGATTCTCACATAAACGACTTCATTTTTTCTTTGTTGGTTGTACTTTGACCTATTTATTGTAACAACATTCAAAAACTCTTCTTTAAGTTTCCCTCCATGCTGTAGTGGTAGAATTTTTTTATTTGAATCCTTCCATATTTTGACCTTCTACTACTCTTGTTTCTCCCCTTAATTTTTGCCCCTAAGCCTCTTTCTTATTGTCCCCCCTCACTTCTCCATGATGAGATCTTACATCAATTTTTAACTTGCATCCTTGACTCAACAATCCTTATTTAACAGTGCATGATTTACCATTTTCATGGTATATTTTCAACTGAGTGGTGAGTTTATGAGTGAGTCCACAAGAGTATCCAATATAATGGGATATGTTCAAAGTAAGTTGTTCTCCTGATCTTAAACAGTATGAATCTTTCTTGGAGCCACCAATTGAGTCACCAAGTTTTAGAACTCACTTGTTTGTTTAGATATAGATTTTCCACATTGCATTTGAAGATACACCAATTTCATTAACAAGGTGTTCTTTTCCTGAGTGGTCTCTTACTAGTATGTATTTTCCAACTTCATAAATAGTGTGTACATGCTAGTCTCTTGAGAAGTATAGTGGTTGAAACTGAGATCGATCAATAAGTTTATTTCGATAATCGTCTTTTTATTCAGCTTCTTCCACTTAGATTACTTAGTGGAATCATGGTTTAATCCTTTATTCTCAATGGGGTAAAAAAATATTTTTCATTAATTATGACATCCATTCAATTAATCCAAATAAATTTGTTCAAAGAAGTCAACATCATCATCCTTTTATGGATGTCCCCTATTTAATTTCATTTCTGTGAAAATTAGTGTAGAATTTGGAAAAATGGAGCTCCTAGGTGTGTTTGTAATAGTTGAAATTGATGGAATGAACTAATGGATCATCAAAATCAGAAACCAATTGATCAATATATAAAAAAATTAGTGTCAAAGGATGTGATCAGCTAATGACATAACACTGATGTGGCATTCTAGAGAAACTACTAGAATCTCCCCAGAAATATCACCAGCACTGGAACTATACTATATTCTCCAACAATGGGGTACTATAGCACCATAAATTTGACCAAGACTTGGGAGATCATTTTGGATATGCTTTCCACACCATTTGTTCTATTGAAATTGAATCAACATGAACTTTAAGAATACACCTTAAAAACATGATTCAAAGGAACATGAATTTTCCATTCATGATAAATTTTCCACTTCTCACTGTCGTTTCATCACAACCCCCACTTATACCACTGTTACTATTCATTGATCATAAAGAGAGATAAATGTTAGAAGAACCCATACTTTTATTTTAGAAAGAACAATGGTTACAAAATACCCTTCTGAAACCTCTGTTTTCTCTCACAAATGGATCTCTCAAGACTCTCTCATCATAGATAATTTTATCTCTTTGTTTCGATGATGATTTCAGGAATATACACAAGGCCTCCATAAATAGGCATGGTGGGAGGTGTCATGTTTTACACAACTCCTACCATTCCCCACAAACCATTAAAATTAAAAAATGGATTCCAACAAAACCATTTAAAACTCCCAGGGCTACCAAATATAATAGTTGCTACAGATGTAGAATGTGTATCAACCAAGATAGACGTCCTTGGGTGGTGATTTTGGTGCACCAACTTTGAAAATGGTGGTGGTCAGATGAAAATCTCCATCATATAGTTTTCATCCACTCATCTTATTTAACAACTTTTGGTTGGTTTATCTCATTACAAATGTGTATCATTAGGGTCTCCATGAGCTTCAATCAAGTCATTCACAGCCTTACTCCTGATCATATTGGTAGTCAACATAAATTTAATGATGTTTGAATGAACCCCATTTTATTGATAAATATGATAGCTTCAACTTCTATTAACCTTTCTAAGGGTTCACTGAACATTATAGATCATGTTCCAATGGTCTTCACCAAAACTAAGTTGACTTTAGTCTTGATCCATAATTATCCATTTAAATCATTATCCTAAATCAATTTTTCTATATATTAATGTTTCCAATCTTTAAATACAAATGTACTCCAGTAGAAATGATACATGTCAATTGATGTTCGGTTGAGGGCATTTCAAAGGAGAATCATTGCTATCTCAGGTGTAATGACTCGTAAATAAAAGTGCATATTCAGTCATACCCACTATTAGTGATGTCTCACATTTCAAAATATTATTCAATTAGAATAGAAAAATGTAAGAACATATAGGATTTATGAGGTTTGGATGTGACTATGTCCACATATTAATAGGGATCATTTTCTTTATTTACTCTCTGGATAAACATCGAAGGATAAATATGGTTATAATTGGTTTTTATTCATTAAAATTTTGGGGGATAATATCCCGTTTTATAGACTAAATTAAATGATATGAAGGGTCGATTGAATTGGTTCATTAATCCCTGAATATTCTCCCACAATCAACTTATCATCGACCGCATTAGCTTCCCACCAATGAAGACCTAAAATAGGATATTTCCAAAAAAACGAGAAAAATTTCAAATGATTGTACTCCATAAATGAAACCTAAAAATGTCTATCTTTATCATGAGATTCCAGCAACAAATATCCCCCTCATGACCAATTTAGGGTTTAACCTAGACCTAAAATATCCTTAGAGGCTTCCATATTATATTTTGGTAAAACATTCATCATTATTTCTACATTAATATCATTGGTTTGGATTTTATCAACATTCAATAATATTTCTTCCAAAAAATTTTGAATCCAGTAATATCACACATCAATTTGTTTGGGACTAGATTTAAATATTGGATTCTTTCTGTGATGAATAGTTCTCTTTCTATCACAATAGAGAATGTAATTCTCTTAAATCAATCCCAGCTTCTATAAAAACTTCTTAAACCATATCATCTCCTTGAATCATTTAGTGACCAAAATATATTCTAAATTTATGTTAGATAAGGAAAAAAACTTTTAAAGTCATGATTTTTGTGACACTAATCACCCTACCAGTGATATCAGGTACCCAGATATAGATTTCATCATGTTAACATCTCTATCCATATCACCATCTTTGTATCCTTCCAAAACAAGTTTACCATTTCCAAGACATAAATAGTGACTATATATACCTCATAGATACTTCAATATAAATTTGAAAATTTTCAAATAATTTTTTAATAGATTTAATAGGATTATACTCAAAACTCAAACACTGTGATAAATATCTGGTCTAGTGCACACTATATCATATAGAAGACTGTTAACTACTGACTGATGAGAAATTTTCTCCATTTATTCTTTCTCCACTACAATTTATGGAATTTGAATTTTATGGGCCTAAAATAACTTATAAGTGGAGTTAAAACTGATATTTTATTTCTCTTATTGAACATTCTCAAATTAACTTTCCCAAGATAGTCAAATATTGTGATTCCTTATGTCTTGGGTAATCACCATACCAAGAATCTAAATATAATCTCTTAAGTCCTTCACATTAAAAGACTTGTTCAAATCTTTATTCAACCAGTAAATCTTAGGGATATATCCTCTAATAATCAACATATCATCAATATAAAGCAACAAGATAATGAAATCACTATAATAACTTTTTATGAAAATGAAGTGATCATTATTTATCCTTCTATACTCATTTTCCCAGGAATGAGTTGAATTTCCTATAAAATTTCTTGGGTTCATATTTCAAACCATATAAACATTTCATAAGTTTATATTCCATATTTTATTTACCTTTCACCGTAAATCCATCTTATTATACCATGTATGTCTCCTCACCAATGTTTCCATGTAAAAACATTATCTTTAAATCCAATTGTTGAACCACCCGGTTAAGAAAAGATGTTAATCAAAGAAAAACTCTGATATAAGACATTTTTACTATGGGAATAAAAAAAATTCATCGAAACCAATAAATTTCTTCTAATTAAATCCCTTTATAGCCATTCTAGCTATGTAGTGTGGCTATAAGATATCATATTCTCTTTAGATTATAAACACCAACTTGTTCTTGAGTTCCTTATTTCCTTGTGTTAATTCCACAAAGTCAAATATATATTTTTGAAATGATCTCATCTACTCTTGCATGACCATTTTACATTACATATTCTATTGACTCATGATAGAATCATTATAATTATCTAGATCTCCCACATTAGTGAGAATCACATACTCATGTGGTGAGTATCTACGACTCTGTTTCCATTCACTAGTAGATTTCCCTAATTGTACTTTAGGGGGAATCAGTTTCCGAATATCATATGATGGATACATATCAGTAAATATAGACATATTACCTTGTATTGATACAACATTATTTTAACTAATCTCTCTAACACTATCTAGAACTGATGTTGGTGATATTGTTACCAAATTGACTATAATTTCCTCAGACAAAAGCTTCTCCACAATTTCTGGAATCTCAAAATTTTCAATCATGTCATCCTTAAGAAACACCATATCAATTATTATAATGATCCTCTTTCTAATAGTATCCCATATTCAGTATCTAAACACCTCAAAGGAAAATCCCAAAAAGAAACAGTGTTTTACTTTTCCACATATCTTCTCCCGATCGTCTTTCAAGATGTGAAAAAATTCCATGTATCCAAATACTCTCAAATGTTTGTATGAAACCACTTTAAATATCCAAAACCTTTCTATAACAACATATTTTAGTGAAATTATGGATAAAGGATCATATGAACAAATTTTATCCTCATTTTCTCCAACCAAATGGTGTCTGGAAACATTTCATTTGAGAGCATACACTTGACTCAATCATAATTTTTTTTATTCATCCTCATAACAACAATTATAATATGAGGCATCTACAATACAAATTTTTCCATCATGATTTCAAAACACTTATAGTACTCCTTAAATGAACAATGATAATCTCCTTTATTTTCTTCCCACTCACAATTTAACCGTATTCTTATTTCTCTATCCACATTCACAAGAAACATCATGAAATCATCATTCACTTGATCTTTAGTTTTCAGGGTATACACCAGCACTTTTATATAATGATAATATATAAAGGTAAAAAAATAAAAAAACAACTCCCATAAACTTATTACTCATCGTAAAAACATTAGTGTCAATGAAATCCAAAAAACTTTTTTTATAGTAAATAAACAATAAATGATGTTTTGTGTAGTTTTCTCATTATGAAATCAACACAATCATCCAAATCCAATCCTTTTGTTCCTGGTAATAAATTATTATTGGAATGAATTTTGATTCCTCTATAACTCATATGACCAGGCCATATGTGCCATGATTCTATAGGAACCACTTTTCAAGGTACATTTACTCCTCCTCCACATGGTCTTTCATCTATGAGATAATGGAAAGTATCTTTATAACCTTTAATAATTGCTATTTTCCTTTGGAATGCTTAAAAATCTAATCAAAGAAGGAACTAATATATCAATTTTAGTTATGTATTAATGTAGATATCATATATAGGTGAATATCATGAACACGCCTCACATACATCAATAGAAACCTACATACAATATTATTCTCAACAAAAATATTATTAACACTGGTGATAATAGATGCCCCATTATTTCCAATCATAATATGTATGAAACTCTATAATGTGTAAGAAGAGAATAATTATCTTCTAGAAGTGACATGGTAGGAATCATATTAATCAATCACCCATGTTTAGTCTTTGATTTCAAGATTAACCTTATCATATTCTTGAAAAATTAAAATATCTTCATTGATAAATAAAAAATCAATATTATAGGTTTCGCCATCATAATTCCTCTACTCTACATTCATCTTCGAAAACTACTAGATGAAGTGTCTCGTTTTTCCACAGTGGTGGAACATCATGTCATATCATGATCATGATTTTGACAACTTCCTCCTTTGTAGACCTTAGTCTTGAGGTTCTCTTCCTCTAGTTCCATCTTTCAATTTTTACATCCCTTTTCTTTCAATGACAAGTGATTCTGATTTTGGTGTACATCCCTCATTCATCATTCAAGTCTCATCATTTAACACTATATATTTCACTATTTCCATGGTGTTATCTCAATATAGAGTTTAATTTGAAACTAACACAACTAATGTACCCCGTCTGTTCGGTAAACAAATCAATAACAGTAGTCCCCATAACTCTTTATAAACCATCATTTTCATGGAATAAAACTAATTAAAAATCACTTGGAACTCACTCATATTCTTTGATATGTTTTTCTCATCTTTTTACATCACGATGTAAAGCTTTTATATTAGATTTTTTGTTCTTTATGGTTTTACCTGTATAAGTTTTTATAATTTTCACCGTAGAACATAAGAATAATGTTTATTAGAAAAGTAATGGATGATACTCTTATAGATCCACTATTTGATTTGGGTTGTGCACTTGATGTTGAGAACAACCCACTCCATATAAACTTGTGGGATATATGTAGACATATTCTGACTCGATTCAAGTATTTTCTAAGACTCATCTGATTAGACTACAATGGGATTAGTGTTTTCCACTATTTTCTTCCACAAGGCCTTAACATAAAAAAGATATTCTATTTTTAGTTTCCCAATGGAATAATTAAAACAGATAAGCTTAATCATGTTACTGGTATATTATTCCATTCATATAGTGATATATTATTATTTTTAACTATATGGATGGAAATGTCCTGGTCTAAATAGTTGGAAAAGACTTACAAATAGATAAAAATATACTATGATTGGCCAAGATATTTCAAAATTATTTTCAATGGTCATGATTTGCTGATGAGGTAGTGTGGATGTGTCTTATTGAAATAGTCATAATAAAACCAGATAGAAATTCTCCCCTAATGTGAATAGTGTTGTATTCTCGAATAAGCTGGTACTGTAGCATACTGAGTTTTACCAAAACATTGACTACCTCTTCTGACATCATTTTAGATCCTTTTTTATGCCATTTACATAATTGGTATTGTCCCAATGAACTAATCAATAATACGGATTCGAGTATTCATTCTAACTAACGTTAATTTTCTGGTCACTAGAAAACCTCTCTTCATTATTTCTGTTTCGACCATGATGTATCCGAAACCAATTTTTTGGGGTAGAGAATGTTTCTAGATGAAAAAATAAAACACATGTAGAAGAGAAAAAATTAATTACATGAAGTATTTTTTTAGTTCATTAGTGTTCCTATGTCCATGGGATAAAGGGGATAATTTTCTTTATTTACTCTATAGGTTAACATCATAGGAATCATTAGGTTACAATATATTTTCTTGTAACACTTTAATGGGATTCAACCTCATTTTATAGAGTAAATTAATTAATGTCAAGGGTTGGTAATTTGGATCATCTACACTTGACAGTTTTCCTGCCACCAGCTCTTAACCCACCATAATGTCTTCTAACCATGTATACCTGCAACATGATGTTACTGAAAAAGGATAAAAATTTTTCACCAAAATTACTCTGTAAATGACTTATGAAAATGTATCCCTTAATTAAGATCACCCCTCACACTCTTCTTTTTTAATCATACGCAACCACTAAAGTTTTCTTAAAAACTCTGTAGTGGAAAACACATATGGGGCTATGCTTATTGCTCATACAAAATTCTCTTAGTGACTCATATGCACTTGCCACAAAATTTACTCATACGTAATGCCTCACGATGACTCACATGTAATTTCAAGAAGTTATAGATGTTTTGAATAATTTATCAAAACAAAATAGAATAAATTCCATGTATAAAATTTTCAAAACTAAATCAAATTGAATAATAATTTCCAGACATTAACAATTAAAGTTAGAATATATTCCAACAAGTTATATTCAAAATAAAAACATGAAACATTGAAAATATACCCTCTAAAACTGAAGTAATGATAAATACATCAAGAATTATATTTTAATTAATGTTACATCAAATAATAATTAAAAAATTGCTTAAAATAAAATAAAATAAAACTAAAAAATATTTTAGAAATTAAGCAACAAAAATACCCATTTTCAATCAAATATTAAAAGGATTTATATTTTGGTACAAAAGGATAAATATTAATTATATTTTAAATTAAATATCATTTTATCAAAAAAGCATCATATTTTCATATAAAATATGTTTAAAACATGTATAAAAATAAATCCACATCAAATTATCTCATGCTTAGCTCATTTTTTGTCCTCAAGCAATCAATTTAACATTTTTCGTCAATTAAAAACAATATTAAGACTTGAAGTGTTTTAATTCATGAAACGACGTAATTTTTAAAGATGGTTCCCCCAAAGACACTTTCTAGTAGGAATGGATGATTTCTCCCTTAATGAAATGATTGGCCAAAATATGGTTTCCAATTTTACATAGATAATTGGATTATAAATTTGTGAAAGGAAATAAGACAACTTCATTTTGTATTCAATTTTTCTTATAATTTTATATTTTTTCTCCATGGGGAACAAGAACACATTATTTAGGAAAAATTTTAATTAATTATAATTGATGGATGTTTGGGTTTAATAATTATCATGAAATAACAATTAATAAGTCCAATTGTTTTAGAATAGAAACAATAATCTCAACCCAAATTCGTAGTTGATTTTTTTACATTGAATGAAAAGTTTATTTGTTGAATTCTTAATCTAAATTTTAAAATTAAATTAATATTTTAAAAAATACTCTCAAAATTTAACCAAAAACATAATTTTTAATGGTTAATTAAAAATATTTTACCAATAAAATATTAACACACACAAAGATGAAAATCATACATTAAATTCTAGATAAATTTTCATACATGGAAAATGAAAAATGAAGCTTAAAATTGATTTCATAAAATTGTATGGGTATTTTGACAAGGAATTAATGAAATAAATTTTATAATTGTATAAGAACAGTCACCCATACTTAAAATTCAACATTTTCACCAGTTTTTAAATTAAACGACAAAGAAATTTTATAAATAGTTCAAGTTCAAAATTATTTTTCAAAACATAATTGAAAAATCATGGGTACAGAGTAACAAGATTTTTAAAATCACATATTTTTCACTCAAAACTTTTTAAAAAATTAAAATCACGAATTTTTTTCCATCTAGTTACTTTATAAAATTGGAATGTAAAAATTTTATTTTTAGAAAATTTCATACTTAATGTTTTCTGTTCATAAAAAAATTATAAAATATATAAAAACTAGCTTGAAATAACAAAAATTTATCACTTTGAGATAATTTAATATTAAAAACAACCAAAATATTTTTATAGTGATTTTATAATGTATAATCACTTTTAAATAAATCATCCATTTAAACCAAAAAAATAGTTGATGTAACTTTTAACAAAATAAGGGATGAAAAGAAGATGTTAAAATTAATAGAAACTCTCTTATAAGTGAAAATTTTATCTTTTAAGTGTATACAGTAACACTTACCTTACATTAAAGTTGAGAAATATCTCTTCTTTCCAAATTCCATATCCTAAAAAACAAAAAAAAATACAGGATATTAAATTTCAAATAATATTCAATCAAAACATGAATTAATTGGAACGTTTTTCAAGGGTGCTCCTACTTTCCACTTCTCATTGTCCATGAAAATTGCTTGAGTTTCTACCCACAAAAAACTAAAATTATGATATTACTATAAAATTTACTGAAATTTCATCTTTTATTGGATGGTATTCAAGACTAGTATTAATGTTCCTCATAAAATTAATTCATTGAGAAATATATAAAATTGTTATAGTGGAAATTTAGGGGAAATCATTTTCCATTAAATATTTTTTGATCAATCTTAATAGAAGATTTTAAAATAGAAACTATAATTCACATAAATTTTTATTTTTTAATAGATTTAAAATCCTTAATTAAATATTAGAATATATTTTATTAACAATAATAACTGTCACAACTTTGAACAGAATTAATAATTTGTTAAGTATTTAGACTATCAAATTATTAATTTAGAGACATACACCACACTAGTATAGTGATGAACCACTATTGTACCTAATTAAAAGAGGGTGAATATTCAAAGAGACTTATTTTTTAGTGGACTACTAATAATAGGGAAAAATATTTTTTTATGAGAGAGTGAATGGCGTCCAAGAAATGGCTATGAAATCAAGAAACTATATGGGCATTATGGAGTAGATAAAATTCCGAAAAGTTATTAATGTATCAAATTAATGTTTCATATTAAGAAATATAATTCTCTTGGATGATGGGTTCTAGAAGACTAGAAATATGGATAAAATAATTGTATATAATATTTATTTAGCCATATAACTACAATTGGAATTAACTAAAATCACTATCAAGAAGGGTTTTCTTTTAGTAGCAGGAATTAATGTGATTGGGGTCATTAATAGATCTCACTATAATTTAACCATGAATTATCATTATTTCAGCTCTAATAGTCCTAAAATTATACTCTCGTTATTATTTCATAGTAGATTGTCTTCCTTAATGAACACTAGGGTGGAAAAAATTATAGTTACTAAATGTTGAAAACACAAAAGGATTTTTCAAATCATTGTATTGAGAGTAAAGGGATTACTTTTCTATTCAATAATTAATGATTTATTATGATAGCCTAAAATATGTGGGAACACTTTCAAAATAATTTGGAACATTATGATGTAATTTAACGATGTTTTTACGGTTGTTAATATAATATTTAAAAATATGATTGAAAAATATTTTCATGAACACAAATTTAAGAGATCATAACATTATTTACTAAAAAAATATATTTATCTTGTGATAACATTGAAACATCATTATAATTAAACTTCATCCATCTATATGAAACTCTTTTTAATGATATAGCTTCAACCACACTTAGCTTCAGCAAAGGAAATATTTTAATCTATGGTATCATCTTGGTTAATCTTCTAAGGATGATTGAAATAATTTTACAATTAAATCATAAAAAAAATGAAAACCAAATAAAAATGAATAGTCATATGACAATCAAAAAAATTTCAAAATAGAATTTACTATTATATTTAATTCATAACATAAAAACAATACACATTTCACCCATGAAGAACCTAAAATTGGAAATTCAACTCAATATTAGAATACAAAAATGAAATATCATTGAAAATGAAACTATAATCAAATTGAAAAAGGATATGTAAATGAATTTAACCTCCTAGCATAAGTAAAACAAATGAGTTTATCCATATACCATGAGTTAAAAAATTGGAAAAGATAGGTGACTATTATATATTTTTAACAAATAAAATAAAACTATACAATAACAAAAATAAAAATCATTTTTCAAATGAATAAAATCAAGGGTTACCACCCATGTCATTCCAAATTTTTAGTCATCATTCAAACTTCCCTAAATATCTAACTAAACTATTTTGGAGATTGTGGTTTCCTTGTTTTGAACCACCAAAATATTGTTTCCCATACGTTTTATTATGAAAAATTAGTAAGATTGTTTTTATATATTCTAGGGAGACAACTAAGTTCTCTTGGAGCTACCACACACCCTTGGAATACCCCCTTGAAAAATATGAAATAGGATACCAATTTGTTTATAAAAAACATGCTTATTCTACAATCTAGATTTCAAGCTAAATTCAACCATTTGGAGTTTTTTTGAAGTGTAAATAGGGTAAAAATAACTTCATAATTTTATGAAAACATTTGAGGATTCCCTCACCAAAAACACCCCCTAATACATGGAATCAATGGTGAAAACTATTAGGTTTGGAAAATAAATTTTAATAGAAATAACTTTTTTCACATTTGATTGAAAATATTTAAAATCATTATCATTCAATGTTTTTTGATCTTTCTCTATTTTCTTATATTATCTGTAAATTTAATTAACTAAAGTATCTTATTTAGAAACAAGTGGGAATTTTTTAATTAGGAAATAATTTAAAATTACCATTTCAACATTCATTAAAACATACTAAAAAACTTGATTTCCAATATATTATTCACACTTTTTAGATGTAGTCATTTATTTAAACACATAGGGAACATAGTTGAACCTCTTATAATTTTATTTCCTAAACCAATTTACCTTATTGTTTTTATAAACATTGGATATCATTTTAGGTTTATTGAAATGTTTATCATTTAAGTGTGGAAAAGTTTTGGTAAATGATCTTCTTTTTCATAAAATAGGTTTATGTTTGAGATTTTCCCGTGAATTATGAAATCTATAGTTATATTGATTTAGAAAATAATTTTCCTTCTCTGATCACAAATTCAAAAAAATGATTATTTAATAATTCCAAATATGGGAATTTATCATTCATGGATTGGGTGATAGTCCTATCCTTTTCAGCAAAATTAGTAAAAATATTTTGTAATTCTTTATCAATATGATATAATATATATAACTTTGTTATTTTTTACAAATAATATCACTCATCATCATTTAATCCATCATAAAAACACTATACCAACACTATTAATGGAATCACATGATCGATACATTGAATAAACGGATCATTATAACTATCTCATGTATCACAGAAACTCTTCTCATTCCCCATAATGAAACTATTAATCTGGTATCTATAATTATTATTTCACTTATAAGATATTATATTTTTTTAATTTTTTAATGTTTTTTAAATTAAAAAATGGTATTAAATAACAAATTTTCATGATCAAAACACAGAAAACAATTAAATGTAAAAGTTAATACATAATGAAACTTATTTCAGCAAGCAGTTTTAATTATGTTAAATCCAAAACAACATAATTATTTTATGCTCATTTTGGATTTCATTTTAATCATTATAAATCTAATTCCATGTTATTTTTGGTGAAAAGGGAATATGGTATTGTGGTCGGGCGAATAGGAAAGTTTAAAAAACAAAATGTATTGAATTAAAACTCCAAGTTATTCATCAAATTTATTTATTATTCACATGTAATAATTATAATAATTGAAAAGTAAATATAGAACACGAGAAATTTTTATAGTAATTATGTTTAATGTGATCCTAAATATTTTTATCACACCCTTATACTATTTTAGAAGTATGTTATTAACTATAAAAATATATTTTTTATTGGGAATCATAACCCAATTATACCATGCCTATTCAAGTTATGGTGTAACCAATAAAATATTAACTTTTATTGGTAATTCAAAACACTTTAAAAAATAGAATTTAGATATAAATAGTCACATCCTAAAGATACAAACTTTATAATCTATGAGTCATAATGAGAAGATAAATAATTCATTTAATGAGAAAAGAATAAACCGAATAATGTAAGTATAGTTGAGAGAGATAAAAATAATTAATACAGAATCAAACTGAACTAAGAAAAATAATTCAATGAAGATATGTAAATTATAACTGTGGGTTCATAAGTAATTGATCAATATATCTCTTTAAGGTTGTATTAATAATTTAATATGTTTTAGTTTATGTTGAGAGTTTATATAGAATATGAAAATGCATTGCTACATGAAAACTTGGAAATTTGGAAGTTCACATAATCACATAGAACATTAGAGTTGGAAATTTTACATTGAAAAAAAATCATCTCAACTCAGTAGTGTAGTATTTGGGAACCCGTGAATAAGTCTTGACCCCTTTCAATAAAACTAAATAATAACTAAAAAGTATATATGAAATCATCTAGATAACTCAAATAATATTTTTGAATTACCATATATGGGGATAAAGATTAATGGTCCATAATTATCATTCGATATTCAAAAACTAAATAATAGTTCAAATAAATTTTAATTCATCATTAAATAATTCAATACATCCCCTGAATTAATAGTTAAAATAAATCCTATAAATATTATGTGATTTATTTCTGAAAAATTAAAATTCAAAAATATTCAAAAGTATATGCATGTGAATAATTAAAGATTCAAAATTCAAATAAAACTAAATTAAGAAAAAAATTCAATATTTTCATTATCACAAAAAATTAATTTATAAAAATTAAAAATAAATAAATCACTCATAATAAATAAATTCAACATTTTGAAGGAACTATTTAAACCATGCAGTAAATAATAATATCAAAATATATAGAAAACATAGTGGTTTGGTATATATAGAAAATCAATTAAAAGATCAATCAAGTTTATAAACTTATCATGAAAATAAACCGAGAGGATTGAATTGACCATGAGAAGAAGAAAAATGATGGTGTGGTATCGACCACATGTACTAATGACTAATCATATGAACAAATGGATAGCTTCATCAACAAATTGATAACTACATAAGCAATGGAATGACTACATGAACAAATGACAGGTCATATAAATAATTAATTGTATGCATGAACAAATGACCAACTTCATGAAGTAGACAAGATACTATGAGGAAGATATATAATAAGTACAAGTTACTATGAGAGGAAAGATATTGTGAGATAGTCAAGGTACCAATAGAATAATCAATTATAACACAAAAAAACTAATAAATAATAATGTAAATAAAGATTGCAATTTTTTAATATCAAAAATAGTATATAGAAACCACATCAAAGAAAAATTACACACTAAGAATATTATGTGGTGAGAAAATATAATTACATTATTTGAGGTATCTTTAATATTCAAAAAGTAGCAAATATATCAAAAACAAATACTACAAATCCTAAAAACGACAAGAACTAACAAAAATACCCATTTAAAAAATTAAAGAACTGAAACACACATTTATAATTCTCTTCCCCATTTTGAAATTTATCAAAAGTTTATTAATATGAATTAAAAATATAGGGATATTTAAAAAAGAATTGATGAAAAATCATGTTTAATCATTAGATAACCCCTCTCCTAAATAAATACATTATAACACAAATATATAAATGAGACTAAAATAATAATTCAAGCTAAAGCTCCATCATACAATGTTAAAAGTTTATATTCTCAAACATTTAAAAAACAATGGGTTTAGTAAAAATATTTTGTAGTTGATTTTTAGATTAAATATATTCCAAAAAATATCTCATTCTTTAAAATTATCTCTAAAAAATTAAGTATAGTCTCAATAAATTTTTTTCTTAGAATTAATTAATGGAATTTTTAAATTAAAATAACAGATGAATTAGTAAAATAAATAAGAATATTTTTAATATTAAAACAATAATCATAATATTTTTGTTTAATATATAATATTTAGAATAAAATTCTTCTGTAGAAATATATTCATTTTCATCAGTATATAAAGAAACTGATTTTTTTATTTCTACTCAAAGATACTAAATTTTTTCTAAGAAAATTAAACTTGTATGAAGTATTTTTCTACCAAGTCAAGATCCTCGACAATAACAATTAGAATAACCAATGAAAACAAAAAAAATGTCAATAATAAAAAATCCTAAAATTTATAGTTCCATTAACATATCATATAATTCATTTATCAAATTTTAAATAATATTTTTTGGGATCACACTCAAATATTTCACATAAAAAAACACAAAAAATAATATTAGTTCTAGAAGTAGTAGAATATAATAAACTAAAAATCATACCTCTAAACATTTTATAATTTTTATATTTTACATATTTATCTAAATCTAACTTATAATTAGTACCTATAATGGTTCTAAAAGATTTAAAAAAATCCAAACCAGACAACATAATTATGTGTTTATCATATTTAATTTTATTCAAATATATTCCATCATTTCATTGATTATTTTGAATACCTAGTAATAAGTTATGTTCTCAAATTAAAATCCTATCAAATTTACTTACCATCAAGTTATAAAATATCATAAAATCAATTCACTTGATAGTTTAAAATCAATTACATTAACATAGATTTATAAAATTAAAATATCTTTTGAAATTTTTTTAATAAATAATATTAGATATAATTCACCTTTATTAATATTATTTTGAGACAAAAACAAATATATTTTATCATAAAAAGCACGAGGTTCTTACTTAATACCAAATAAATAATTTAATTACTTAAAAAATGATTATAAAAATTCATCTTTTCAAAACCAGTAGGTTGAAAAATGAAAACTTCTTTAGAAATTAAACAATTTAAAAATAAACTTTAACATCAATTTGTTATTATTTAAACCCATGAAAATAAAAAAAATATTCCAAAATTATAGTAGAGTAATCCATATAAACTCATGCAAAATATTTATCGAAATGAATTCCTTTTTAATGATATTAACCTTGATCTAAATGTATAACTTTATTCCTAAAAATTTGACCCGATATATCCATTTTATTATAAAACTCTATTTAGTTCCAATAACATTCTTATCCTTATGGTTTTAACTAAATTCTAAAAATTATTTCTAGAAAATTTATTAGGTTCATATTTCACTAAAAATATCCAATTATACACATTCAAAGATTTACAAACATCATTTGGAACACTTTCATAAATAAATGTATACTTTTTATAAAAAATCAAAACATATTTTTTGGTTTTAATTATAGAATAAAAACTTCCAATTACAATGTCAATAGTGTGGAATTTATGAATTTTCCGGGATTTAGGATCAGAATTAGATTAATTATGCTCCACTTCAATAATTTCATTGTTTTATTCTCTAAAATTATAGTGTTTAATATATTCTTAAAAGAACACTAAATCTGAATTATTTTAAAAATTATCTTCTTTAAACATAATATGAATATAAATTTCTATAAACATAGTAATTTTATTATAAATGATAAAAATTTACTTTTATTTGAATATCCTAGAAAATTTACATCAAAACATTTAGAATCAAATTTATCAAAATTATCCTCAATATTTAAAATAAAAAGTTTACACCCAAAAAATTTAAAATAAAAAACATTAGTTTTTTCATCATTAAACAATTAAAAAAGAGTTTTCTTTATAAAAAGGTCTAATTGAAACTATATTTAAAATAAGAAAATCAATAATAATGCATCCATTATATATATATTTAGCTAAATTATATTCATTTAGTATAGTTCTATCCAGTTTTATAATAATATTGTTTTTATATTCAACAATATCATTTTATTATGGGGCTTTAGGAGAAAATAAATTGTGGAAATAACAATTTTATTCAAAAAAATTAAAATCAAAATTATAAATTCACATCAATTATCACTTCTAATAGAAATAATAAAATAAACATTTTGATTTTGAACTAATATAAAAATAAATAAATAAAGGTAAGGTTTCACTTTTATGAGACATAAATTATTCTAAAGTGATAGGTTGGATATGGTGATGGTATCAGTTCTAGATCGGGGTTAATTTCACTTAATTATAATTGACGAAGTTATTAAAATTATTCGTGAAAAAGAAGAATAGAACAAAAAGACTAAAGATCACAAATAATTTTCTTGTATTTCAATCTAGATGACCTAATACACACTTCACACCCAAAACTATGAAGTATAGAACCCATTATTTCAGGTTGATAATTTTACAAGTGAACATCCACAACCCAGACTTTTACAATGGGATCAATCGTAGCCAATGGATTTAACATCAGAGAAAACCCAAACCTAACTAGCATTTTGTAGGAGAAAAAAAAAATAAAATAAGAAATAAATACAAAAATAAAAGAACCAATGGAGTGTTGTAGAAATAGATGCTGGTGTAGAAAAACTCTTCTTGGCTGTTAAAAATGGATTTGAAATATAATGTTTGGGAGTTACAATAGTTTACATCAACATGGGATGAAGAATGATAATGTTTTTTTTCGTTTGAATGTATCTTGCAACAGTTCTCTTGAATGTATAGTTCATGCAGTGTCCCATCACTTCTTTTATCTAATTATAGTGTAAGTTCACAAAAATATTGTTCCACTATCTGTAATCCTTGCATGGCTCAAGAAATTTATAAAATAATTTCTCAACATATCCAAATAACTCATTAGGAAATTCAAATCCAAGATAATTAAAATAATATAAAATTATTTAGGAGGGAAAAAGATCAAACCATTATATCAATAATTCTATCATTTCAATTTAAAACCATTTGAAAAGTTGAAACTATTTTTAAATCACTCATTAAAATATTTCAAGAAATCTACTAAAATAATTCAATTATATCTTATAAATATCACAAAGATTAAAAATATAATATTAAAAATTTAAATTTCAAATTTATTTTAATATTTAACATGTGAAAATATAAAACTATAAATATATTGTTATAAAAATTGAAAAACAAGCTCGAATAACATTAATATAAATAAACATGAATATGAAAATATTAAAATCAAGGATATCAACCTGATCATGTAAATTCAAAATATTTGAAATTTCATAAAATATATATATATATATATATGAATTAAGAAAACATTTAATCTATATATAAATGTGTTCAAAACAAAATAAAAAACATTATAGATATTATATGTCACTTATAAGAATTTATAGAATGATTAATCAAATTTAAACACACGTAACAAACATGAAACAAATCAAAATACATTCAAAATCATGAAATTGATAAATATGCAGAGAATTGGAATATTATACCCATATAGGGTTATTTTAATGCATGTGTAAGGGGAAACCAAAATTTTAAAACAATACATATTGGAAACCTATACTTTTAACTTGTTGTTAAGGGTAAGCTGTAATACAAAAAATCTATATAAAGGTAATCTCAATTGGAGCATAATTTAAAAGAATTCACTATGTAAGGGTAAACTCAACAGGTTGTGTAAGGGTACACAAAGTAAAGGTATAATCAGTAAGGCATAAAGGAAAATAAAAAACAAAACATGTTATGTATAAGTAAAGAAGAAGTTTTATAAGGGTACAATAAAGTTTATATCTATTATTTAAGGGTAAGATAAAAGTTTAAAAATATTATTACTAGTAAATAATAATTAACACATGATACACAAGTGTAAATAAAAACTTTACAAAATTAACTTTTGACCCAAAAAAATTAAAAAGAATAATAATAATAACTATAAAACAATTAAATTCAATAAATTATAAAATTATTTTTATCCTAATAAAATTATGAGACATTAATATTATTAAAATATATAATAATTTAATTTTGAAGGATCCAATCCAATTGTAAATTAACTAAAACCACTAATAATAAAAAAAATTATTACCTCTTGGACTAGAAATATGCATTGGGAAATAAAAATTTTAATTAAAAATATGAAGCGGTCTTATTTCTTTAACTTTATTAATATTTCTATAATATAATCCAAACTATTTTTCTTTAAAATACAAATCAAAAATAAAATTCTAACTGATTATAAAATTATAGCTACTACATGTATCATTTTATTGATAGATTGTGTAACATCCAAATGTTATCATTCTCAATACACTAATTCCCTAACATACCACTTGTTTTAAATAATTAGGATGCATAAAATTCTATTAATTAAACTGAAAAAAATAAATATAATATATATTCCATTTACTATTAGAATAATATAAAATAGATTCATATTCGAAAACTAAACATTTATTATCATTAAATTTATAACTCCTTCCATTATCAAATAATTTTGGCATTCTAATTATGTTATATTTTAAACCTTAAATATATATGCGTTTATATTGTACAAAAATATAGATATTCATGATTTGGAAAATCCCTTAGCCTTTCCTTTTGAGTTATTAGAGAATGTCAAAAAGTATTCATCATTGTTTTTATAATATAAAAACATTAATGGATCTCTAGGTATGTGTCTGAAGTGTTCATTATCCATGTACCATGTATCTATGACACTCTTAAGGATGGTTTCCTAAAAATATTAATTTAGTTGAAAAATAATTTTTCAACCATTATATCTTGGTTTCAATTGGGTCGGTATAATAATTATTAGGTACCCAAATAAATTTAAAAAATTATTTATGGGTAATATATAGGATAAATTATTTGAAAAAAAGTTATAGTATTGAAAAACTAATAAGGAAATATTAATGATAATTCATTATAATAGTTCTCTTTCGTTCCACATATAAATCATATAACATTATATATACATCATTTAGAACTCATAAAAAAGAAAATTTTATATAACAAAGGTTTTTACTTTTTATATCCAAAAAATCTCTTATTTATTTTATTTCATCACTATAATAATCTTATCATAATAATGTTGACCTTGGAGGAAAGTGGATAAGTTTTCATTCAAATGGAAAATGTCCATCTTCATATTGTCATTTCATTTTTTTTGAAATCTCTAAAAACTATAAAAATTAATATTTGAACAACAACAAGTATTTTTAAAGAATTTATTTTAATGAATAAATTTTATTCTTTAATAAGCTATTTGTTTTCTACTTCTAATTTCCAATACAAATTAGCAATTCCTAAATCATCTTTTTTAAACTTTTCATTTTTAAAAAAATTCCACCATATTAGGTTTTTTAGACTCTAAATAATATGAACTACATAAAAAATAACTACCAACCATATTCACACAAATCGCTAATCAGTAAATGTTAGTCATTTATTTCTTATTTCTAGTTTCATCACGTGAATCTGATTCTTTTATGTAAATGAATCTAGTATTTAAATAAATTTTCTAATTTTTCGTATATATCTTATATTTTCTTAGTTTCTTCAATTTCAGAGAGTTATTTCATAGGTATCCCTTTCTTATACACCATTAACATTTCGTTTGGAAACATCATAATAATCAGGATTATTTTTATTCTATCGATCATCCTTATTGTAATCCTTTCTAAATAGTCTCTTGAATCCTCTAGTCATTTTCCTTATTTTTTAAACACATATAGAATAATTATCTATTTATTTATCTCTTTCATATTATTCAGGGTCTGAATAGTTAATGTAAATAGTTATAATCAATTTAAATTCAACTCATATGTTCTTTATAGTCTTATATTTGGCTATGTTCTTCAGGTACAGTGTTTATAGAAGTAATAAATCAATGAGTTTATCTAATGTTTATTATTTGAAGTTATTTATCTAAAAAATTTAATCTTTATTTTTATAAAGATTTATAGGAATATATATCAAGTCTCTTTCAATATGTACAAGATTCTCCAAAATCTTTTCTATGGTAATGTATTCAATTCACAATGCTAGTAAATCAGGGGAACATTATTATGACACATTCATCATCACCCATCTTGAAAACATGGTACTCAGCCCAATGTATTCTGATATTAGTTATGGATAGATTTTCTATTTTAAGGTGATAAACTAGTCAAATTTTGAAAATTTCCAGACATTTTTTACAATAAAATACATGGATAATTTTTTTAATTAATATAACAATAAAGAATATTCATAATTTTATAATTCAAAACATACCTTGTGGTATCAATTACTGTAAGATATTCATGTTTATAATTAGGTAAAATATCTAGTTTTATCGTTGTAATCTACTGATAAATGCTAAGTTTCATGAGGTATATCTTTATTCTAGATTTTTTGTAACCATAATAATTTTATTTAAATATGGGGGATTTTTTGGAATCTATCCATCATTCTTGTTCACTCCTTTATCTTATAAAGATATTTTTATTTTAGTGTTAGGTATACAATATATAGGTTTATATAAAAAATAATAGTAACATAAATTGTGTATAATAAGATTAAGATATGATACTGTGTCTTAAGTCCAATAAAGAAAGAATATGATCTATATTGAGTGAATATAATAATTTAAAAAATTAAATAGTTGACATAAAGCTCTAATTTATTTATCAAAGTTAATTTTCATGAACATAAAATAATAATAAGAATTATAAAAGTAAATAGAGATCAAGGGAAATTTTTATATTAGTTTGGTTTAAGGAGAACCTATATCTACACTTTACACCCTTCTACTATTTGAGAGGTATGTTCTTCACTAAAAATTAATTTTATAAGTGTAAATGTAACCATATTACATCATACCTTTTCTATTAGAGGTATAAACAATAGACACCTAACTTTTATTTGGTATTAAAAACCAATTACAACACTGGAATTAGAACTAGGAGTCATAACTTGATTATCCTAAATTTAGAACTCCAGATTCACAACATAAAGATAAATGATAATATTTATGGTAATATAATAAAACAAACAATGTAAACACATGTGATATAGACCAAAATAATTAATACCGACTCAAAAAAAAACCAATAAAAAGAATTTTATAGAGATAAATAAGGAAAAAGTATTGGTTCTTAGGTAATTGATCCGTACATCTATCAAAGGTAGGTTTAGTAGTTGAAGATGTTTTCGTTCCCCTTACTAGTTCACCCAGAAGATGAATTTTTTTTGCTCATTTCTATATAAAAATTGGGAAGATCATTTAATTTCAAAGAACATGACCATTTGAAACTTCATGTTTAAATAAAATGTACACATATAATGAGTATAATATCAAGGGAACTCATTAAAAACGTGTTGATCCCTTTATGTAAAACTAAACAATTGATAAATAGAATACAAGAAATAAACCAGATAATTCAAATAATAAATCATATTTATTCTAGAGAGAGATATTATCGTTCCGTAGTTATCATTAAAAATGTTTTTAGATTGATTTTGATACATTTTCTCCTTATATTATCTAGATAATAATTGACATTTCAATGTTTTTATATTCAATGTTTTCTCTAAAAGGGAATTTTATTGATTTAGAACATTATGTGATGAAATTATTCTTTATTTAATATTATTTTTCAAATTAGTGATATTTTAGCTTAATTTTTGATAATTTATTTTTTATAATTTTTCATACAATTTTATGAACTGTATTTGAATTTTCCTCAGTGGAATAATCATTGAAAAAGAATTAAAATAATTTAGGTGATTCAATATTGGAATTAAATTTTATAAGTTATTTGATTTTAATATTTTAATATTCTTTGATGGAACAAATTTTAAAATTACTTTTGAATCTATAAATTCCTAGATCAATTTTTTGAAGAGTCTTATTTTAGTTTTGATATAATTTCATTTCATTCAGTGAATTTATAGTTGAATTTTTGTTGGAATACATCCCCACATTATTTTTAGAGGATTTCCCCATAATATATTTGTTATGTTGTAATAGTTGTTGTTTCCTATTTTTCCCCTTATTATTTTTTGATGCCTACCACTTGGTGAATTTGGAAGAGGAGGAATAAGAAAAAAAAATTTCATCTCAAAGAGAATATTCAGTAGACATCACGTATGATTTTTTCAAAGAGTCCTCATATGATATTTTTTAGAACCCCATAAAATAATTGGTGTATAGGATAATTTATCTATTTAGTATTCAAAAAAAACTCGAGCTCATTTAAAACATAGATGGCCCATGTTTGAAAATGAATTACATCCAAGTAGAGCTTGAGGAAGAAAATGCACCTGCTGAAACTAAACTTGGTGTAAAGCTTTGTTGATGAAATAGAGATATCGACAAAGATACCATATGAAAAATCACAGGATCCAAAATAAAAATAAACTCTAACTGAATCCATGAACAAATAATGAATCCTATCTCGGAGAACCATTGATGTCATGCATATTCCAAGGTTAGAATTTGAGATGGATTGGGTTAAATAAGATATTAGGTGATGTGACGTAAATCATTTAGAATTGTTTTTTAAATCCAATTGAATTTGATGTTATGGTAGAATATTCACCAAATTTAACCAACACCATGATGATAAATAAAATCCAATCCAATGAATTTCCTATTCAAGCACATATGAGGTGATGTTGTGATAAATGTGATTAGAGGTTTAAAACTAGGGGGAAAATGTCAACCAAGTGAGGTGGGGAAATTTCTGAAGTTAAGATTGAATTGGTTTCTGACTGGGTGTTCGGATAAAGATTGGGTAAATAACAATTTTAATTTTTTATTCTCGATTAGTCGTGGTGAATGTCATTATAATGTAGGTTAATTAATTTTTTCCAAGATTAATAAATAAAGCTATTTAATTTTTCAATTTTTAGGTTATTTATTATCATACATCAGATTATTGAATTGACTGGAGAGGGCCTTAATTCCCCACATGGACATATCTAGGATGTCGAGGATTAACACATTCATGTTTCCTGATAATTTCCTATGAGAATATAGTTGATTACCAGTTGAAAAAATTGATTCTCGATCCTATCAAGATGGTTCCATTAATAGAAAAGATAAATGATGTGGTATAATACACAAAGCTATAAGACATCAAATAGTGATTGATTATCCTTGTATTCTTCAACAAACTAGAACGTGGATGAGTTTTTTATTTAGGTTCACCATGGGTATCTTATGAATCTGGGTCTGTGGTGGAGGATTATGTGAGTACATGGGTGAAATTAGTTGAACTAAATTGAAGCTAAGGTGAGCATGTTGTTTTACTAAAGATGAGTTTTATAAGGGATGTCCATATTCATGCTGACGTAGTCAGTAGGTGGGGTAATTAATTTCCTATACAAGTGACATAGGTGATTTAACATATTCTATAAAAAAACATTGGTGTTGACATAAGGTGATGTTTTAACTTTCCCAATTGATTGTCACCATAGGAGATGGTGTCAATTATGTTGGTGAATTAAATTCATTGAAAACGTAATTTCTAAGGTATTTGCAAGGGGTAAAACATGATGAATTAATACTATTATTTTAGGGATATTAAAATCATTGTGTAAAAGAAAAACTTTAGAATAAAGGTCATACTTTATGAACTAATTTTTTAATTTCTAGGATATATAGATTGATAGGTTGACTAACATCTCAAGAGTATAGGGAGGTAACATAAGCGAGTGGAGTTACACTCTCTATAGTGAAGGATTCAAATTTTCATTTTTTTATTTCGTATTGAAATTATATTTCATTATTATTGTATTTCCCTTTCATTGATCATGTAATGTAACTAAACTTCTTTAGTGAAATGAAATTTTTGAATTCTGTATTCAATTTCTATTCTAGATTTTTGTTCTTGATTTTTTAATTCATTCCCCTTACGATTTTTCTTCTTCAAACCAGTTCTTGATTTTTGTTGATGAACCTATGGATGAGAAATTGCTTCAAGTTTGTTTGATTAATTTCTTCCATCATAATATTTCAACAGGTTATGTATTTTGTTGTATAGGGAACGAATATTTGATATTAAATGATTGTTCGACTCTTGAGTGAATCTTCTTGTTTTCAAACCCTTTCTTTTAAAATAATCACATCCATAGACCACTCCAATATAATTCCTTATCTTCTATAATTTTTCATGTATCCTTCCCATAATCATCAATCTAGACTTTGGCCTTTAACACTTGTTATATATATTCAACCACCCCATTCACAACTCATTTTTCTTTTTTCATTTTGTTTCCATTTTTTCAAAATTTTAGTATTGTTTTTAGTAGATTAGGTTTAAATAATACCTTTGTATAACTCACCCCCATCACTTGAGTTCAACATTTCTCACCACTATCATAGTGCTTATTAAAAGATTTAATTTTTTATTTTTATAGTTAAAATGGTATGCTGTAAAAATTTGGAATCATTGTTGGGAAGGTTGGAGATGAGTTTCTTAGGGTTATAAAAAAGTAAAAAAAAATATAAATATAAATATAAAACAAAAAACCATTCCATATGAATGTATTAGTAGAGATGATTTTAATATTCTTTTTCTTCTTATGTGTGTTTTATCATTAAAATATTGTTATTTTTTATATTTGTTATTGGTGGGGTTACATGAAATATTTAATGCCTTATTTGTGACTGTTATCATTATCATATGCTATTTTTGGGATGGTTTTAATGCTTTTGAAATTGATATTACTTTTATATGTTATATAAAATATTATTTTGTGTTTGGGAACCAATAAAATCAATCTTTTTGTGTTTTTTGTTTTTATTTTGGGCACAATATTTGGAATTGTATCTAAAACTAGAAATGAAAACCCAATCATTATAAAGAAACATAATAAATTTATAAATTTAAACTCAATGATAAATTCAAATTGAAATAAATGGTGCAAAATATCATTTCTATATTTGAAAAATATGATGAAAAAGATAATATTTGAGCATCCAAAAGTGAAGATTAGGAGGTCGATAAAATTATTAAAGTGTATGAATAATTTTAAAAATTCATAAATGATGAATAATAATTTTACCCAATAATAAATTCAATTAATGAAGAAAAAAATAATAAAATTATAAGAATAAGAATACTATGAAAATTAATAATATAACAAAAAAAGTGAAAACCAACCATAAATTGATGATTTTTTTTAAAATCTGATGCAACCAATATGATTTAGGTGTGGAAGAAAAAGAATATACCATTTTCATAATTCTACCAAAACCTATAAAAATCATATGGTTTTTTGGAATTGGTTTCCTCAATTGAGAAGAAACTTGAGTATGTGATCTTAAATAACAAAATATCTCCAACTTGTTTTTATAAAACCTTGAAAAATGAGATAGAACCATAACATTGGGAGCCATTGGAAGAGAAAATAATATATAAATTTTAATTATAAATTTTTTAAGTTGATTTTCAATTTGATCTTCCATATTTTAAAACTGTAAACTCAATAAATTCTAAACTAGTTATAAATAAAAAGTTTTATGGAGTTAACTCTAAATTACAATTAACTGAATAAAAATCATTCGTTAAATGAATCACTGATGTGTCCCCCTTTAACATTGAAATTAATGGGAATAAATTGAAAATAAACTTGGTTGATATAGAGAACCCAAAATTTGTTTCATTTACCTTGGGGGGTGAAATTTTTTTTATTGATCTTGAAAATATGACTAAAAAAACACATGTTGATTTAAGAATAGTATTTTTAGAAGTAGGCTCTTTGTTGGTGGTGTAGTGGTGAGGGAGAAGGGTCATAAAAATGACATTTCTTTGGAGGTATGTGGTTCAAATAATAGTATTCCACTCTTGGGGGGATTTCTACATCCCCCATCCATCTCACCTTACCGGGTCACCTAGTGCTGTATCAGTAGCAGTACTGTAGCGTACTGTAGCAGCGGTGACATTGTAGAAATGGTGGTTACTATAGTGGTGATAGGTCACTGTAGCGGTGGTAGTGTACTGTAGTAGCGGCAAGTACTATAGCAGGTGGGTACTGTAGCATTACTATTCACAAAATGGGACCTGGGCCAAAATTTTGGGCCTACCAGCCATGTAATTGGCTAAATACCCCCTAGGCCTTCTGGCTATATAATGAGTATCCCTCTAACCATTTGAAAAATGAATTTTCTTTGCATAAATAAAAAATGAGGCTTCAACCCCAACCATCTGAAAAAAGGGTGCAACCCACCTAGTTTATGTATTTCTGTGTTGATCCATCATTGATTAGGTTATTACCCCAAGGGACACTCTTCCGTCACAGCTGGTAATGACTAATTCTCAGATGGGTCTCTCTCTAGAGTGATCCCTTGGGGGGGTCCTAGGGTAGAGGGTTCAAAAAGAACCCTCCTATAGATTCCTTTTAAAAAAGCATTAATATTGTTGAAATTATTGAATGTGGGTTGTCTTGTTTTACATGAGGAATGTTTGGAAGAAAATCAAAACTTATCAATACCAGAATTCAAAAATTTCCAAGATGAATAAAACTAACTTCTTCTCCATTTTTCAAAATTTTCCTCAATAATTTGTTGTGATGAAATTAATATTTAAGCGAATAATAAATATTAATATTTTTTTTAAAATATTTAAAAACTACACTAAGAATTATTAAGAAACATATTCCTAAATATAATTTTGAAAACTCATCTTTTTGTACCATTTTTAGTGAATTTGGTGGTTGTATATGTAGAGGAGTGTATTTTGGATCATGTTACACCCTAGGTAAAACTTATTCACTATTTTTCCTTGAGGAAAAAATAAAAAAATTAAATTCAAAAACAATTCAAAAAGTGTATGGTAAGTTTTCCTATACTTTAAAATAGTGTTTCGAGGGGTATTTTTCTGTTTAAAAGATGTTTTTTGGTTTATCAGGAAGTTTTTTTGCCTAAAAATATCAACTATTATTTAGAAACAATTGCATAAAACATATGAGGTGTGTCATATTTCGAAAAACCATCCTTATAATGACTATGGTTAGTTTTCTAAGAGTGTATTGTTGGGAACTCTAAATATAGTTCTTTATGAGATGCAACCAATGATTACTTTAATTTTTATTTTGTAGCCTATTTTTATTTTAAATAAAAAATCACTAATCTTATTTTTGTTGATTTAATCCTAGATCTTCCATTTTCATCAACCATGTATGAAGATTCATCATCAAATTCTCTTATTTTTACTGGTTTCATGTTTTTTATTTTCAATGATGAATATTCAATTTTATATTAGGTACACAAAAAATAAAAACCAAGTGGATCTAAAGTGTTCATGATAGTTTCTTATTGAGATGTTTAAAAAGGGAAACACCTACTACCAAGGAAGTTATCTTGATATTTAATTTTGATTTTTGACAATTTAAACTACTAAATACTACCTTGATAGTTGAATTTTAATTATTGTTGTTTTTATTGATTTTTTAATTCTTAATCATGATGAAAACAAAGTGTGTGGGGATTTTATGAATTGTTGAAATATTTTTTTGATAAAATTTTGAGCTGAAATTGAGGGGTGTTAGTTTTTCATTAATCTAACTTACTATAAATTATTTTAACTAGATTTAAACCCATTATTAGCAACTTTAATTTTTCATGGATTTTTTATAGTGTTAGAATGTATATTTAAAGTGGTCTTTTTTGTTTGAATAAATGTTTTCCATGTTGTTTTGTAGAGTATAATTGTAAAATTATATATTGATTTTCATAAAGTAAATTTTTTTTATGTAGTGTCTAATTTATATCATTGATGATTTGTTAATAGTAGATAATATAACCAATTAGAGTATAAAAACAACTATTTTCCAAGAAAAACATGAGCTAACACTTATAGAAACATGAATTTTACTCCCTTTAAACAAAGCTGTAGTTACATTATATATAAAACATCAAATTATGAATAATAAAATTGATCTTTTCATCATATCAGATTTGGAACTAAGTATTTGGAGGGACTATTATCAAATAATAAGGTAATACTATTATTGGATTAAATTTACTAAATATATATTATATATTAGAGTTGTAATAGTTCTATTTCTACATTTTTATTAGTAAACCTCTTATTGTTGTTTTGGAATATAATTATTTAAAAATTCTGATTTGAAAAGTTATTTATATATACTGATATCACCTATACATATTCTCTTAATTATTTTTAGTTTTTAACATATTTGTGTCATATAATTTATAAAAATAATGTTTATGTTTAATTTTCCCTTGATCTAAAAAAATTATTTTGTGATATTTCATTGAAAATAATCTAAAAAAACTATTATTTTCTTTTATCTCACCTTAAGTGATAAAAATTATGGATAATGATGTGTTTTAATTGTGAGGGATGGGTCTTAAGATATTCTTAACTTTACTTCAATTTTTTCAACATCAAAATACCCCCAAAGGTTTCAAAAATTAAATGTATTTAAAGATTCGATATTATTATTTCGAAGTTCAATTTGTTTCTAAAATGTAATGTATGATTTTCACCTTTTTAGGGGGATACTTTTTCTATTACCATGTGGATTTAATTATGTAAATAATTTTATTTCCCTTTGGCAGAAAAAAACATTCTTTGGGTAGAATTGTTGGAGCATGTCATAGAATTGTCATTGGTTTTGAACATCGTTATTTGAATTAAACTCAGCCTATGTTCATCTAAATGCACTATGAAATAAAAATACTAATACATGTTTAAAATTGAATTCTTTATTATCTTTCCAATTTATGAGATAATTATTCATTCAGTTTATTATTATTATTCCAACCCATCCATAATGTTTTTTCTATTTATTCTCAATTAAATTTTGTGTGTCTATTCCCTTAAAGGTAAATAGAATTTTGGATGTTTAGATGTATGATTATTAATGTGTATTTAATACTTTTTTGAGAAATAAATTTAATTCATTTTTTAAAATGGTAAATCAACTTTGACCTAAATTCATTTAAATTTAAGAGGGAAATCACATTTACTACATGAGTTGGTCCGTGTGGGATTTTTTTGAAAATAAATTAATTTTCTCTTTTCATTTTTTCTCTCTTGAAATGTATTTCCTTCCATGAAATTTGACTAATTCGTTACTTTAGGACTAAAAATGTGTTAAGTGTGGGGTAATTTGACGTATAATGACCTAATGACAACACTATTGGATCATGTGCTAAAATTCATAACATTACATTCATAGCTTTGATGTTGATAATTGTGTCCCACGTTTTTTCAAGAAAAACCTTACAACCTCAAAATTAAAACATGGGTCACTTATTTCTTGGAGGATCTTTTAGGTTAATTGATTCAGATAATTATGATAGACTCCTATATAAGAAATTCACAAGACTTTTAATGATAATTTCACCCACTTAACCCATGTTTTCATTATCACATTAATGCATCATCATCATCCATATGAAATCCCTTCTTGACATGACTCGTTCAACATAATTTCTTTAAAACATGGAGGAAAGTAAACATAAGACTGCTGAAATAAAATTCAAAGTAAGGGTAAACATAATAATTAACTATCTAAATCCATAAATGATAATAAAAATAGATTAATGGTATGATAATATAATCAAATTGTGTGAGAGATTCATAAAATAACTCAAACCCATAAATACGTAGATCATCTAATATAAAAACAAGTAAAAGGAAAGTTTCATTAGAATCAATAATTAAAATCCATGTGATGTAAATATCCATCACTAGAAACATTGTAAAACAATATAAATAATAAAGAAAACATATTCGTATAATAGAACATCATTTCATTGAACCCTTTCAAACCCCTTGCGGATCCCTTACAAATTGGAATAACAATACGTATGACATCCAACATTATCATTACAAAATGAATTTGAGAGCTATAAGGGGCCCACCCAACACCGTCTTGGTAACCCCATATTAACCTATAATATGATTTATTAGGGCTATCTAGGCCAGACCATGTTAATATATAAATAGATTACCTAACATTATCTAGTACACCTAAAGTTATGATGTAACAGTCTTACTTGGTGCTGTATGGGTCACCCCATCAGGTAATATGTCCAAGAACCACAACATGAATAAAAAACATAGAAAAAACATTTTTTATTTTACAACATAATTAAACCATAAAAAATAAATGAGTATCATTTTAATTCTCTTGAAATATGATTAACTCATGGAAAAGATATGGGTTACATAACAATCTCATTGAAACATGATTAAACCGTGGAAAAGAAATGGGTTCCATAACAAATCTCAGTGAAACATGAGTAACCCATGGAAAAGAATTGGGTTCCACAACAATTTCATTGAAACAATATTAACCCATTTAAATTAAATGGGTTTTATAATAACCTCTATGAAACATGGTTAACGCATGGAAAAGAGATGTGTTCCATAATAATCTCTTTGAAACATTTTTAACCCATAGAAATGAAATGGGTTCCAGAACAATCTCTTTGAAACCAACATAATCCATCCAAAAAATGAAAAATAAGGGTATAAATTAAAAAATATACCTAGTGGAGGATAATATACAACAAGTGTTGTTGATTTTTTTGAAAATAAATTCCATTATAAGATCTCTAAAAACATTTATGATGAAAATAATCATTAAAATTTCATAGTGTCCCATACCACCTTGAAAAATTTGAATAATAAGCCCCATGAAGTAATAGAATTAAAGGATAATAATAATATCATGATAATAATTATATTAAAAATATAATATTTAAAAATATATGTATATACACCTCATAAAATAAGATAGGTGTATAATATAACAAACGTCTCAAAGAAGGAAACTTTTGACAAAATCCATTATGGATTTGGTAATTTTGAAACCTTAAACCCTTTGATTGAGATAATAAAATGCATATATATATATATCAGCATAAATTTAATGATATAAATCCTCAAATAAATTCAAGGGAATTATATATACCACACAATAAAAATAAGTGGTTAATATGGCATAAGTCTGGAAAAAGTAAAAGTATGACTAGAAATCCCCTCACAACTATAGTAACAACTGACTCGGAATCACCAAAATTAATAATCATAAATTGAATCATCTAATTACCATGAATATAAAATAATTCATGTTATAATATATCCAAAAGGGTAGTAGATACACCACCCCAAAATATGTAAGTGGTGAATATGACATTTATCACACATATGTAAAAAGTGATATGAAAATCCTGTACAAAAAACATATCGTTGGAGTAAGAATAGATAAATGAAATAATTCTGTGTAAAAAAATTATATCCTCAAAATAAAAGTATAGATACAAAATAATACAATCACATGTAATTTCACATATATTCATCTCATAACATAATAAATTAAATTGTTGTTTAACCTAATGAATGAAAATTGAGTTAAGAAACCCATTACTAGTTGAGTGAAATTTAAATCATGATATTCATAAAGTAATAACATCAATTGAAACATCTAATATCATTAAATACATGAAACTCATGATATAACAACTCATAGGTCTGTAGGTATACCTTGTAAAAGTAACTTGGTTCACAATAAAAATTAATTCTCAATGGAATGTAAATTGAGATGAAATCCCTTACTACTTGAGTAACATATGAATCATGAGATCCATGAGAGAATAACATAAATTGAAACCTATATTATCATGAAAAAAATGAAACTAATTGTATACCAAGTAATAGGATAGTATATAAATCATATAATAGTATATAGGTACATAATAACATATAAGTCTCAATGGAATGTAAATTGAGATGAAACCCCGTACCTTGAGTCATATTTGTAATTATTGTCCTATTTTATCTGAAATAATAAAATTATTCTAATTATTTAGTTTATTTAGAAACTTTTACAGTTTTATTATTAATTTTATTTCACATCTAAACACGTTATATATAATTACTTATTCAATAATATTTAAGTTATATATTTTAATCATATTCAGCTTATGTGTCTATAATGAATTTATAGGTCGACTATGGAAAATTATTTAATTATTTAGACATATAAAAAATAATAACCATGAAATAATGATAAAATTTTTACTTTAATTATACTTTTAAAATAATACAGTAATTATGGTTATGAAAAATGAACCAATGTTACGATCATGGAGACGGTAGGTCGTACGTACATATGAGTAACATTACCATTTTTCAATGATCATTACAGAAGGAATGAAGGTAATTTTTATCAATAAAGAATTAAAATTATATCATAAATACCATATTATATAATTATATATACTTATATATATCATTCTTGTGATTTGATGATAAAAAACAAGAATCACATCGCTTTGAGGAGGTGGTAGTGCACACGTCCATGAATGACATTCTAACTTTCTAAATTTATGAAATAGAAAGATGAAAATGAAATGTTATTTTTCTAGATATATAATTATTGAATTAATATCATAAATATTTAATATTTATCATTTTTTAACCCATCCCTAATAAATTTCATGTAAAGTGTGAACGAATCACATCCCTTTTAAGAGGTATTAGTCCACACATCCACAAATGATGTTATCATATTCCGAAAAAATGGATATCATGAGGTTATGTGTTATATAATAATTAAATAAGAATAAATACATAATAAATATAATATTTAGGATATAAAATTATTAATCCCATCCTTATTACATACCTTGATTTGTGGTAATGTAAGAACAAATTACATCAGTTCATGACGTGGTAGTCCACCATGGACACGAATGGTGATTGTATATACGATTCGATGTAATTGAATTAAGGTGTATGTTTAAACCATAAAATAAATAATATCAGTATATTTATGATATTGATCTTAATATATAATCATGGAAGAAAAATAATTTATGTGGTTTGAGAAAGAAATTAAAAAAAGTGATCGTAGAAGAATGTTAGCTATTTTTTGGGTAACTGCTTTTGGTTTTCTACAAAGAACTTCTATAGATTCCATTATTCATAAATATAATATTATAGGATGGTAGGAGTGGTTTTGGAAGATTAATTAGGTTGGTTTTTAACAATAAAAATGGCTTGATATGTGTGCATATTTGGGGATGGTGAGATCCTTTTTTTAGTGGAGAGGGAGTGGAATTCTTGTAAATATAAAAGGTAGACACTATTTGGTTGTATCCCCTAAATAATGTGCCTTAAATAATGATATATATTCAATAAAAAGGTGTATATGGTCGAATAAAGTCTAGTAAATTGGTTTCTCACATGTTTCTATGTAATTTGGCACAATAAGATTAAAGTATAACCACTATGTAAACTCATTTTTTACCATAATTGATGTAATTAATTTTTATTAATTTCACTAGTATATTTTATCAAAACAATGTCAAAGTTATTAGAAATTATAAATAATTTTATTTCAAAATAGAATCCATTTTTCCAAATTCCAGTCACAAAATTTATAGAAATTAATTTAAAATTAATCGCGTAGAAGGGACGATAAAGTGGGGTTTTAAAGAGAGAAGTTCAAAAGTTTGAAATGTTTTTATATAAAATCTCAATGTGTAATTTAATAAAAAGGTGTAAATTTATTTACCTGATATAAAAGTGATCTAATTTTATGTTTAAACCAAATATAAATACAATTTATCATGATAAATTATTTATACAAAAAGCAGTTTTCAATTAAAATTCGGTATCATTTACTATTAATTAAAATATGAAAGTTCTTAGAAAAATTCCAAATGATAACCTGACGTAAATTTTAATATTATTATTTCAAAAAAGAATTTTAATTTTTCCAAAAAAATTATGAAAGTGTAAAAATTTAATTTTAAAAATAGTCTTCCATTAAAATGTAGTAAAGCTACTGTTTTAAAATATACAAATTTTATTACTTAAAATTAGATTTATTCTTATCTTAAGACTATAAAACATTTTGGAATAATAGAAAAAAATATTTAAAATATTAAATTTATATTTTATTAATCTCTTTCAATAATAATGATTAAATAAATTTGTTAATATAAAACTCCATTATGTTTTTAAAAATAGTGTTTCAAAAAAATGAATCTTTTATATTCAATTGAATTTTATTTTCATGTATAATTAATTTTTCACTAAATAATTAATTATATAAACATATATAATCCATATATTATTAATTTAGTCAATCATATTTAGTAACTTTATTCTAATGGGTTGGTGATAACTATCAAAATAAATATTAATATTATTTTGTTTTCTAGAAAGACTCCAGCTTGCATGAAACATAAACCATCGAAGGAAGTCATTATTTCATGAAACACAAGATAAAAATGGTGTTTATGAAATCACTAGATAAAATATGAATTTCATGTAACACAAGATATCAATGAATTTAAATTAATTTGAAATAAAATATTTCGTAAAATATCAAGAACATCCATTCTACCCCCCTTAAATTGAATTTCTCCATTGAAATTCATCTTGGTAATCAAATGATTAACATTAATAAAATTCATTTACTGAAACCCACATAGTAAAAAAAGTTAATAAAACCACCTTTTAAAAAAGGAAAGGTAGAAAAAAAATGCCACGACAGGTTTGACATTACTAGGATTTTACCTAGGAAAAACATTGATGGTAAATTAAAAGATCGATTTGGAAGTAAAAAATTAATTCCCATGGAATATCAGAGAGTGATAGAGAACTTGGTAAATATAAATCCAATGAAAAAAACATAAACCAAATAATGTTGGAAAAGTTAATTTTTATCATAAAAAATGTAGTAATATGATAAAATTTTACTTCAAGATAATTTTCCTAAAGTTGAAGGATTTATATCACCATCTAGAATAAAAATATAATGATATATAAATACTTGATGAGTATAATTTTATCCTTTAAAGAATTTCAACTGAAATCTAATTTATTTCCAATCAATGAGTATTAAAAATTTATTTTTAATTCCTCAAGAACTAAAATCAACTTCTAAAGACCACATGACAAAAAAGGGATAATCAAACTATTCTAACTCTCTTTATACATTAATAAAAGCCAAAATGGTTAGCACATATTAATATATTAACAAAAAATTATGGGTTCTTCATATGATAAATAATATTCCAAATTCAATTATAATACCCAATGATGAAACTAAATCATTATATAACTCTATATCTCAATTAAAATCAATAACCTCAAAATTAAAGAGTGTATTAACATCAAGGGTTATCTTATACCTTCCATATTTCAGGACCAAAATTTGTATAACTTTTTTTAATGTAAAATTAGTCACTTAGTTAGCAAATAACTATTCAATCATGTGGTTATATATATGATAATACTCGTGTTCCCTTAATTACATCAATATCTCAGATCATATGAACCCAAAATTCAATTAATACCATTTAATGTATTTCTGAAAATGGATAATGAATAGTTCACATTGAATCAAAATTTTATATATACTACCACCCAATAAAACATCTCCTAAACTATCATTGATAACCTCAAAATTGTTACCACTTAAAAACCTCAAATGGGGTGTCATAAGACATTGAACTTATGATTAACCATAATATTCTTGTCCCAAAATGGTATCAACAACACTTAAGATATACTCACATGAAAACATCATAATCTATAATGTTATCTAAACCAAACTTTGATACCAACTATAATGACCTAGAACCAACACTATAGGATCCTTTATTCAAATCTATAACTTCACATTTATGGTTATGATGTCAACAATTATGATACAATTTTTACCATGAAAACCTTACACCCTCAATATTAAAACATGGATCACTTACATTCTAAAAAGACTTTTAGGTTTTAAGTTTTTGATAATTAGGAAAAACTCAAACATAAACATTTTAATAGACTTTAAATGATTATTTCCCCCACATAACTAAGATTTTATTTATTACATTAATATATTGTCATCATCCATAAAAAATCCCTTCTAAATAAAAATCATTCAACACATTTTCTTTAAAACATGGGGAAAAGGAAACATAAGAAGGGGGATATCAAATGATTAGTAAGTGTAAATATAATAATTAACAACAGAATTTCATCAATGAGTGTAATAAGAGAATGAGTGTATGATGAAAAAATAAATGTCCATGAGTGAGTCATAAAAGAACTCAAACCCATCGATACCTGGATCATCAAATATTAAAACATGTAAACGGAAAGAGTCATCATAATCAATAATCAAAAGCCATGTGATATCAATATTGATCATTAGAAACATTAAGAATCCATATAAAGAATAGAGAAAACATATTGGATTCATGAAATTCCATTTAATTTAACTCTTATTGACCCCTTACAGAACCCTTACAAATTGGAAAAACCATATCGTAGATTTCCAACATTATCATTACCCAATGCATTGGATAGAAAAAAACAGGATCACATGGAGCTATCTAGGCCATCCCATGTTAATATGTAATGGTATTTCCCGATGCTATCTTGGGGACCCCATTTTTATCTATAACGGTATTACCCAACACTATTTTTCCACCCCATGTTAAGAGGTAATGAGCTTACCCAGCCCTATCTGGTCTTCCCCATCATGTAGGATGTCCAAAAACCTAAGCATGAATAAAACATATAGAAACAATCATTATTCCGTTTAAAAAAATTTTAAACCTTGGGAATGAAATGGGTGTCATGTAAATACCTTTGAAACATGATTAACCCATGGAAAATAAATGGTTTCAATAACAATCTCTTAGAAGAATGATTAACACATGGAAAAGAAATGGGGTCCATAATAAATATCTTTGTAACATGACTGAAACATGGAAAATAAGTGAGTTCCCTTAAAATATCTTTGAAACAAGATTAAGATGTGGAAATTAAATGGTTTCTATATAAATTTCTTTGAAAAATGGTTAATCCCTGGAAAATAAATGAGTTCTATAACAATCACTTTGAAACACAGATAAACAGTGGAGAAGAAATGGGTTCCATAAAAATATCATTGAAATAGGAATAATCCATCAATATAAAGAAATTATATGGAATCAATATGAAATATACATAGTATAGGATATTTAAAAACAAAGGTAGTTGATTTTTATTAATGAAAATTCCCTTAAAATTTCATTAATAACATTCATGAAGAAAATAATCTTTAAACATTCCAAAGTGTCTCGTACCACCTTGAATCATTTGAATCATAATCTCTATGAAGGGATATCATTATATGAGATATATAATATCATTATTATAAGTATAATGATAATATATCATATCAAATGATAAGTATTTACACCTCATAAAATAAAATAGGTGTATAAATTAACAAGCATCTCAAAGATAGAAAATTGTGACAAAAAAACCATTATCGCATTGGTAACATTGAAGCTATAAAATCCATGAAAGAGTGATACAAAAATTTATATTTAAATCACAATATATTTAAGTATAATAATAATAAAATACAATTATTGGAATTATATACACCACTCAATAAAAAATGTAGTGAATACGGCATACGTCTCACAAAAAAAGTGAGACTAGAAATCCCCAAAAAAGTGTGGTAACATCGGAATTTGAATAACCATAAGTAATAATAATAAAATTAAACATTTATATACCTTGAATGTAAAATAATTATTCATATAATATATCAAAAAATTCATTTTATACACCATAAAAAAATTAAGTGGTGAATATGACATCTATCTTACATATATAAAAAGTGAGAGGAAAATCCCTTACAAATAACATATCATTAGAGTGATAATAAATCAATGAAATAATTATTTGTGAAAAATTTAATACCACAAAATAAAAGTGTAAATACATAATAACCCAATAATATTTCATTTAACACATTTTCTTGGCATAACATTATCAATGAAATAAGATTTTTACCCAATGAATGGAAATTTAGTTAATAAATCTTTTACTACTTGAATAACTTTTGAATCATGTGATATATGAAAGAATAAAATAAATTGAAACATTAAATATCATAAAATAAATTAAAATTATGATATAAAAAGTAAAATGGAGGTTTATAACCAATATAAATGTAAATTGGTGCATAATAACAAATAAGTCTCAACAGAATGGAGATTGAGTTGACACCCCTTACTACTAGAGTAACTTTTGAATCATGAGATACATGAAATAATAGCATCTATTGAGACATTTAATATCATAAAATAATTTCAAATCATGATATAACAATTCATATGGTTGAAGATACACCATATAAAAGTAACAAGGCTCATAATAACAAATAAGTTGCAATTGAATGTAAATTGAGATGAATCTTCTTACTTTGAGTCTAATTTATCTTACCTGACATCTATATTACAGAAAAATAAACTCATTTTAATTATATACATTATTTATAATTTATATAAATCCTCATACTTTATAATTTCTTTTATTTAACTTATAAACAAGTTATATTAAATTACTTAATCAATAATATTTATGTCATATGTTTTGACCATATTCATCTTATATTTCAAAGATGCCTTTAATAGGTACACTTTGGTCGATGAGGTCATTATTTAAAAATATACTGAACAATAAAAAATAAATAATGATCATATTTTCACAACAATTATACTTTTAAAATAATACGAGAAATATCTTTATGAAAATTAATCCAATGTTACGATCATGGAGGCGGTAGGTCGTATGTATGCATTAGTAATGTTCCCATTTTCAATGATTATTATTGAAAGAAGTTAAGTAAATTTTATCATTAAATATTACCAATAGATCTAAAATATCATATTTTTAATTATAGTTACTTATATATATCATTCTTTTTATTTGATGATGAAAAATGGAAAATCACATTACTATTAGGAGACGGTAGTCCACACATCCATGTAAATATTGAACGAATCACATTTCATTTAGGAGGCAGTAATCCATACGTCCACAAATGATGTTATCGTATTCCCAAAAAATGTAAAGCATGAAGTTATATGTTATATAATAATTCAAGAAGCTTAAATAAATCATAATTATAATATATATCATATAATATAATTTAAACACATCGTTATTCCCAACCTGGGAAGGTGGAAATGGAAGAACGACCGCCATAAGTTCGCGAGGCGGTAGTCCGTCGTAAACACATATAATAACTGTGTATCCCATTTGATGGAATCATATTATGGTGTCAGTGAAATATTTAACACAACAAAATATAATAATATTTTGGAAAATTTATTTATTATATAATCTTATAATATAAATAATTTAAGTGGTTTGATAAATAAATAAAACAAATGTGATGGTTGAATAATGTTACCTCTTTTCAGGTAACTCCTTCTGGTTTTCACCAAAGGACTTCCTTGGTGTGAATTATTCCCAATGTGAGGATTATATGATTATAGGAGGTAAATTTTGAGCTTATTTGGTCATGTTTTGGATTAGACAAATTAATTCATATATGTGAAAATATTGTGAGGCTGAGTGCCTTTTTATAACAGAGAGGGAGTGGCATTCTTGTAAATATAAAAAGGTAAACACTATTGGGAGGTCTCTGTTACATAATTTTCCTCTAGTAATGAACAAAATTTTAAAAAACAAGGTATATAGTATAATAATTGAAAATTAATTGGTTTTTGAAATGTGTATAGGTTATTTGTTTTGTTAATATTTAAGTTTAACCGTAAAGCAAACTCATTTGTACCTTAATCATTAAAATTAATTTTAATCAATTTCAATCATATTTTATGTAAAAAACTATGTTGGACTTATTATAAATCATAAATTATTATTATTTCAAATATAGAATCTATTTATCCAAATCCCAATCACAAATGTGGGAAAAATCAATTTAAAATTAATCCTACAGATGAGACAACAAAGAGGGATTTTAAAGAGAAGAGTTCAAGAGATTGAAATGTTTTTATATCCAATTTTAATTTAAAGACGATTCAGATGACCTAAAATGGTTTAAATGGTATATAAAGGATCTTATTATACTTTAAAATCAATTAATAATATAATTTATAATTATAAATTATTATTATTATAAAAAAGCATTTTTCAATTAAAATTCAGTTTTATTCATTATTCATCAAAATATACATGTCCTTAGAGAAATACTAATAAATAAACAAAAGTAAATTTTTATATCATACATTAAGAAAATAGGTTAATTTTTTTCAATTAAAAAATAAAAATATTTCAAAATTTAATTTTTATAATGATTCTGCCATAAAAAGGCGGTAAAAATTTCATTTAAAAATATATATATATTTGATTAGAAATCGATGTATTTCTATCTTAAGACTATAAATAATATTGTATAAATTGAACAATATTTTATTTAATATAAAAAATATAAATCTCATTAATATATTTTAATAGTATTGATTAATTTAAATAATTAATATAAAATCTGATTCTGTTAATAAAAATAGTATTTTTAAAACACATCCTTTATATAAAATTTATTTTATTTTTCATTTCCAATTAATTGGTCACCAAATAATTAGTTATAAAAATTTTTCTAAACCATATATTCATAATTTAGTTCATCATATTCAATCACAGTATTCCAATAGATAGGTGATAACTCTCGTATTAAATATTAATACTATATTATTGTTCGGTAAGACTTTGGATTTTGTTCAACATAAGTAATCAACAAAACATGATGTTGAATGCAACACATGATAAGATTTTAGTTTTGTACAATTATATACAAAATATTAATTCTTTGTAACATAAGATATGGAAGAATGTAAATTAATTTGAAAGAATATATTTCTTAAAATCAAGGGATGTTAGATGATGTGTCTTGATTATGTTATGTTTGGACGCATCTTATCCAAGTAATAATTATTATTTAAGGGTTTTATGTATTAAAAATTTGACATAAATGAGATTATTATGGACTCGGTAAAAATTATGTTGAAATTATTTTTTGTTGAATATTATTTTTTAAAAAGGTTTATTTTTTACATAATTGTTTAATGTTCTTTGATTATTATTTTTATATAATTTTATATAATTTATTTGTTTTTTTATTATTGGAAAATTCATTGAATATTTAATTTAAATGTTTTAGGGGATTATTTATTGGAATTAGAATTTACATGATACATGATTTAGATTTTTAAATATAGTTTTACGAAATAAATTTTAGAATTCGTTTTGAATATGGAAATCCATGGATAAATTTTTTTAGGTGTCTTATTTTAATTTTTAAAACATTTTATTTCAATCCAGTGAATTTGAAGATATATTATTTTTTCAAACATCCTATTTATGATTTTTACAAGGTTAACCTATAATAAATTTTGATTATTGCCACATATGAAGTTTTCGAAGTTTTCCCTATGTGGTTTTTGGGAGTCATCCCCTCTGGAAACCTATATCTTTATTACTCTGTATTTCATATTTTAGTATATAAAAACACACTTAATAAAATCCAAGAAGATTGTGAGGTGTAATGTATTTGGAAAAATTAGATATATTACATAATAACTTCAAATAGTGATACAAAGATATTAAAAAAACTCCAAAAAATTCCCATTATATCCATTGATATTCTAAAATTACACTGGATAACCTAGGGATGTACATAAGAAAGGGGTGAGGTATAAATCCCCGTAAATGAATAATCAAAGAAAAACATGATAATAGTAATAAATATGAGTTAAGATAAATATAATTGTGATATTAAAGGTGTCAGAATCATAAAAATGATCATAGAAGCATGATATTAGATGATAATAACAGGGAAACATAGGAATTTGGAAACAATAGATAACATGAAATCATAAACATAAGTCAATTATAACCAATGTGACCCTATAACAAAGTGTTTTAAAGATATCATCTGGTGGATAGTACATGGTATATCATGATATAAAAACATTAACCACTGAATTAGAGGGTTATATAATTCAAGGCCCAACTATCACATTCATATCATGTACACACATAAGTGTGATACATAGATGATATAACATAAGGATGTATTTATTCACTTTTAACCCCATAATTATGAATGTGATAGTTTGACATAGTAATGGATTTGGTAAAGGCTATAAAAAGTGGGTAAAAATGACCTCTCATTATTAGAACATAAATTGTATTGGTATTGGATATTTATGAATACATGAAAACATAATCAATTTAGAGTAAAAATGTTAAATACAATTAAGTTGCTTCAATGGAAAAGAAGAGAGTGAGGTCCCTTACTTTTAGGGGGCTTATAAAATCTTGGAATAAGCTTTTTAAGAGAATGGGAACACATTTGGAAGGATTTAAAGAGGGGGAGGTAGATTAAATTCATACTCAATGAGTTTTGAGTGAAGAAGAATGTGATTTTGGTTGGAATTTATAGAAAAAGACGAGGGATTCTTTATTAATTTATAAACATAGGTTTTAGACTCTTTGTATTAAAATACTAAAAACCAGAAACCTTTACATGGTATTTGACAATGATTTCTACAAAATTTTATTATTTTCAATATTTTGTAATTTTGAGAAAATAACTCAATAAAATAATACCAATGGTGATGTAGAAGTGATTCAAGTTCATAAATAATTGATTATAAAACATTGAAATATAATATAGGTTTTTGGGGATACAATAAAGATTTTTAAAATTAATAAAATAATTAAAAAATTTATTTTTTAGGGTAAATGTATTTTTGGTCTTGTATTCCCTCTATACTATTTATTACATCACTTTTGATCTATTATGAGGTCATAATACATACTGTATATTTATAACTTGTTTACTTTTTACCTAAAAATTTAATAGTCACAAAAAATTATGAAAAAATAACCAAAATATAAATTCCTCATGATGATTTAAAAAATAATATTTATTTTATAGAAATAATTTTCTATATATTATAATTTTTACTTATAAAAAAATCATCATTTATTGAAAAATAGTATTTGTTACGAAACTGACATCTTTCGAACCCTTATAAAATTAATTTAGACTTCAATAAATTATATAATAATTTATATTTAAATAAATGTTATTTAAAAATAATTTCTTATTAAAAAAATATGTATTTAGAATATATTAATTGAAACTATATATTTCATAAATATAAAATTTTGATGTCTTTGAATCAAATTATATTTTTTATCAAACTCCTTAATCATTTTTAATTTAATAATTAAAGGGAAAATATAATCATTATTTTAATAAAAAAATATGTAAATTCATTCTATTATGGACTGGATACATAACCCCTTATTAAAATAGTGTACATCCTAAGGGTATGATGTGGTATGGTGACACATTATTGGGGTCGTTTGATGAACATGGTTTGGGTCATGATCTATATATGATTGAACTTATCCCATAAATATTTTCAATCAAGCTTTATATTTTGATTATTGGATAGGGATTGTTCATGGTAAAATCCCATTTATTCCATATCCCTTAGAATCTTTGATTAATTAATTTCATAGGGTATAATCCTACTTGTCAGAACCATCACTTCCTTAATCTATGTCAATTGGATTTTACCCCAAAACTTACTATAATAATTTTAACGGTCACTATACAAAGATTATATTACCAATCATTAGGATGTGTAATGTTCTTTTAAACAGGATAGGATATAATGGTACAAAATATATAAATTAGTGCATGTTTTTTCTATAACTATATTACTTAATTAGGAATTTATTCACTCAAAAATGTAATTTCATTTGTGGATGTTCAAGTCAATATATTCATCCATGGTCAGAAATTTCACCCTTAAAATTTCATTTAATACACTAAAAAAGATGATCATACTTCTAAATCATCACTTATTTCATCTCTAAGATTCTTCCTAAAGATTGTGGTTCCACCACATCACATTGAAAAGGTGATTTGTCTTGTTTCACATAATTATATCCCTGTAATATGTGATCTTCACTGTATTCTCATTATATAAAATATTGTTATCCAAAGGTAACAACATTTGATAGAGTGCGTGTGAGGTTTCTAGCATGAACTTCCTCAAGAGTGTTATATAGAACACATCCTAAACCTGATATAGGTCAGGTTGGAGTGATAGTTAATAGGATGTTTCTCTGATGCGATCAGAGATATCAAAGAGAAAATTGTATCTAGGACTTTGATTTCTCTCCTTCCTAAACCTAATGAATTTATTCATTGATGATATATGAATGAACAATTTCTCTCTAACCTCAAACTCTAGGTCTCATCGATTATCATCTTTATAGATTTTTTACTAAATTTTTACATATTTCATATGACACTGAATGGTTTAAAATTTATCTTTTATCACTTGGATATGATCTAGTCCCATCTACCTCCACCTATAACTTCATCCTAGTATGGTGGAGTTTGAAACCTCTTCCCATATAGATCCTCATAAGGTTCTATTTCAATGATATAATATAAATTGTGGTTATATAAGAACTCCACAAGGGGATGGTGTTGAGCCCCAAATACATGGAAATCAATTGAACATGATCTCATCATATCCTATAGTGTTTATATGGTTCTCTCAGACTGTCCATCTATATAAGTGTGATAAGTAGTACTAAAACTCAACATTGTTTCCAATTATTGTTGAATTCTTCTCTATAAAATGGAGGTAAACCTTGGATCTCAATTATATATAATTGATATTGTCACTCCAGGAAGTCTTACCAATTCCATTTTTCATATATTGGTGAGTAGTTCAAGTGGTAAATTTTCTGTGATATAAATGAAATAGGATGAATTTGTAAGGTGATCAACTACTACACATATGTATTTATATCATTTATGTGTCCTAGGGACTATTATCAAAAAATCATTAGTTATGGTTATCCCATTTCTATACTAGTATGTGTAATGGATGCATTATATCCTCAGACTTTGGTCATTCAACCATAACATTTTCCATATAAATCATCAAGATGCAATTTCTAAAATCACCATATTCATGTTATCCCCAAGAAGTTTTTTCTTTATATATATACATCTTAGTGCTTCTTGGATAAATATATAAGGATAAGCTATGTGCATAACCCCGATGTTCCCTCTTCAGCAATGGTTTTATGGGCCACTTATCTGGTTTCCAAACCTTATAACTTTTTCTTTATGAAGTTTAACTCTTTGATATTTTTTACTGTTGTTTTCATCACCTAATAATATGTTTGGGACTCCTTGATCATCTCAAGAATGGACGATTAAATAGTTATTTGATAAATTTAAGATGAATATCCTTTTGTTATTCCCATGTTTATCCATTTAATTTACAAGAATATTGGGTCCCCTTTGATCCTCTTTATGGATAGGGTTGTGGGATCCTTTCTACTTAGAGCATCTTCAATTTTTTTCACCTTCCAAATATGTTAATGGATTGAACAATCATAATCCTTTACCAGACATAACCAAAATTTCTAGCACATATTAAGCTACTTTTGTTTGAATATATACTTCATGCTTTTATGATACATATATATGTCACACTTCTCCGAATAGTGATATTTTCACCAAATACTTAATGAAAAAAATCACAATAGTTAATTATATATCATGCATTGGGTAGGTGTTCTCATGTATATTTAATTTGAAAGAGGCATAGGTTATCACTTTGTCAATTTTCATGAGTACACAACCCAATCCCTTTTTTGATGCATCACTGTAGATCACAAATCCTTCCCCATAACTAGGTAATGTGTGCACATGTGTAGTGAATATATTTTTACTTAACTCTTTAATGCTTTCCTCAAGCTCATTAGTCCATAAAAATTTTCTCCCATATGAATTAGTTTGGTTAGTGGGATTGAAAATCCTGATTATTTTCTCATAATTTGACGATAGTACCCGAAAAATCCAAGGAAACAATATATTTTCATTATAGAAGTAGGTTTGGTCAGTCCTTCAATTCCATCAATTTTTCAAGGATTTATAAATATTAATTTTTTAGTGATAACATGCCCCATGAGTGTTACTCGCACCATCCAAAACATGCATTTTATATACTTCACATTAAACTTTTCATTTTACAATGTTTTCAATTTAGAATTAAAATGATCCTCATGTTACCAACTTTGTTTTTGAGTAGATAAGAATATAATCTAAAAATACTACAAAACAAATTTCAAGGTAATCTCTAAAAACTCTATTCATCAAGACCATGAAGATAGTTATAGTAGTAGTGAGTTTAGATTTCATCAATATGAACTAATAGTGCCCATACATTGTATAAAAACATTGTATGGGGGATATCCTCCCTCTTCACCTTTACTTAATTATATCACAACCAAAGATACACTATGGAAAATTACAAGGCCTCACATAGTTGATGAAACAATCTATCAATATGTGGAAGTGGATACTTTTTTACCACGATATTTTTGAGGTCATAATAGTGAATATAGATTAATATTGACCCATCCATCATTTTGAATAAATTTATCAGTTCACCCCATGGTGATGAACTTGAGAATATAAATCCTTTATCTATATTATCTTGTAATTATTTATTAATATCCTCATGTTAAAAAATATAAATTGTATATATATTCTTGGAAATTGTTAAAGATTTCGGTATATTTTCAATTGAGAACTCAACCACTCAACTGGGAGAAAGACTATAAAATTATTCTAGAAACAAATTAGTGATTTAACATACAATTACAATTTCAAAAAGGTTGATATTTTACTTAGTCTAAAAAATATAATCTAGATAGGCTTTCCCATAAAGAAATAATTTACATTCTTGATATAATGATACCATAGGAGATTCATCCTCTTCCAAGAACATGTATGGACTAGAGTGCAATTTTTGATATAGGGGGTGATTTTCTAGAGAAATTTATGTCAGATCTATATAAGGATTTTCAATCCATACACAAAATAACATCTAATTCCACTAAAGGGAGTGTCAGAGGGCTCACTGGAAAGTTCCCCACAAAACAATTGATAGGGTTAGAGTTATATAACTGGGATGTAATAATTGGCCAATTTTTCATCTTCATCGACCACTCGAATTCCATGTTTTTAGGTGACATTTAAATAGTTCGACTAAAATTGTGTGATTTTAAATAATTCGTAGAAACATAGTCACATCGAACTTTTAAAGTTCATGGGTGGACGATAATCCTACCTTTTAAAATTTTGTTATGGTTTTAATCATTTAGTTCATCCAAAATAGACTTTGGGATGAAAATTTCCAAACTATTACACACATTAAAGGAAAAATATAAAAATTAAAGGGATGTCTCATAAATGAAATATATACCTCAACTTATGAATTTATAGTTGTCAATATAATTTATCCATGGTCTTTTTCTTAACATTCAATTTTATAGGAATTTTTATCCCCATAATAATTGATCATAAAGTGATCTTGAATTTTATAAAGAATATACCCCATAAGAGTCAGACCAGGTGTGTAGGAAGGCCTCTTTGTTGTGAACAAGTCCAATATCTTATTAAGAGCAGTGTTCCCTTTTCAAGGTTATTATGCATAAGTAAACAGTTCTAGCACCAAATCCACTTTTAGTATACAAACAGAGATTTGGTTTATTAGAAACCACTTACTCTATAATTTACAAAAATTTAGAGATATTTTTATTTATTTAGTCTTATCCCAAAGTATTTCAATAAGGTTTATTAATCTTAATTCCCAAAAATAACTAGACTGTATTATAACACCAAATGTGATAATCTATAACTTTTATTCACTTTATTACATGTTTTATTACATAAAAACACATGAAATAAAATCAATAAGATTTTGAGGTCTAGGGAATTTGGTGAATTATATACATAACGTAATAACATTAAATAAGGATAAAAATTTATTAAAAACTCTAAAATATACCCTTAATGTCCATTGATATTATAATAGTGCATGGTAAAACATGGTGGTGTATATAGAAAAGGGGTGATATATATATATCCCAGTAAGGGAATAACAAAATCATAGAATGATAAATGAAATAAATTTGGATGAATCTGCATATAAAGGTTACATAAATAGTTTGATAAAAATAAAATTGAACATCAAATAATGATATAAGATAATAAAATCATGGCAACATAGGAACATGGAAACAACATAAAACATGAAATTGTAAACATGAGTGAATGATAAACACCGAGACATCATAAAATTGATTTATTGGGATAATATAAAATTCACCATACATGTATTATCATGATTTTAATACAGTACCTAACCCATTGGAGGGATATAAAATTTCTGGGCCCACCCATCACATTCATATCATGCACATGGATAAGTGTGCAACATGGATCATACAACCTAAGGATGTTGTTAATAACTTTTAATACCATTGTTAGGGAGTGTGGGTTACATGAATGCTAGTATACAGTAAAAAGAGGATAAATACATATAAATTAATTTCATTAAATGTAAATGGGTAAGTTTATTCATTGCACAAATGTTGTGTGTGGGAAATCATAAGATAATTTCATCTGTATAATGGGTGTACATAAGGACTCATGGAAGGGTTTAATGAGAGTGAAATTATGTAATAATTTTCTTGAAAATAATAAGTATAGTAAAAGTTTTGTGTAAAAACACAATACAACATTAATTATGAAAAATCAAAAGGTATGACATAAAGAAATTTCTTCCACATATAGGAGGATATGATCCCTTACTTTAGTGTGGTAAGGGCTTGGGTAAAGGCTATAAAAATAGGAGATAAATGATATATAACTCTTTCACATAAATTAGACAATAAGGTGATATTTATAAAGATATTAAAACATAATAAAGTGAGATTGAAAAGGCTAAATACATGGAATGGTATTTGAATGGAAAAGAAGAGATAGATATCTTACTTTAAGGGGTGATTCTAAAAGCTTATGACGAAATTATTGAGTGACTGAGAACAAACTGGGTGGGATTTAGAGTGGGGATGGGAGACGAAATTCACGATACATGGGTTTTGAGTGAATATGAATGAGAGTTTGGGTGGGTATTTATATCAAATAGTGTGGAATTATTTATTAATTTCTAAACATAGTATTTGGAATATATATAAGAAAATAATCAAAACCAAAAACCTTCCCATGGGTTCAACCAAAGATGCGTGATTTTCCACATTTTAGTAGGCTAAGAACCAAGAAAATTAAAATAATACCATTTGTGATGTTAAAGTGAGTCATGTTCATAAAGAATTTATTTTAAGACCCTAAAATATAATACAGTTTTTGGGAGCATTTAATAAGGAATTATAAAACTAATCAAATAACTTTAAAAAAAATATTTTTAATTACAAACACATTCTTGGTAGTTTATCCACATTATACTCTTTATTAAATCAAATTTGGGCTATTATGACGTCATAACACATATATATTTAATTTTTTCCAAAAAAATTGACTATAACATTAAATTACGAAAAAAAAACAACCACTACAAAATTTTGAAGTGATAATTTTTGAAATAATATTTATTTTTTAAAAATAATTTTATAAATATGTGATTTTTTACTTTTAAATAAAAAACTTATTTACGCGAAAATACTGGTTTTTACTACACTGAAAACTTTCCGAACCTTATAAAATTACATTCAAAATTATTAAATTATATTATCAGTTATTTTTTAGTAAATATTATTTAATAAGAATATTTTGTTAAAATAAGATTTATTTTGATGATCTTAATTGAAAATATATATTTCCCATAAATATATTTTTTACTTCTTCATAAAAATATATAATTTTTAGTAGACACATTAATCATTTATAAAGTAATAATAAAAGTAAAAAATATAAAAATTATTTTATTAGAAATAAAAAATAAAAAATCTTACTATTAGGGTCTAGATACATAACCCCTTATTAAAATAGTGTATTTCCTCGAGGTAAGGTGGGAGATGGTGAAACTATCATAGAATGGTTCAATGAACATGGTTTGGGTTGTGATCTTGATATGCTTGAGAATATTCCGTAAATAGTTTCTCACAATAATTAGTGATTAAATCATGGATTAAGATTGGTGAAGAGTAATTCTTAGTGATTTTTTCTCCATTGAATGATTTAATAAATGGGATTCATGATGATCCAAAAGTATAGGCCTTTGCTTCCGCCATATATGTTAATTGAATTTTATCATATCCCTTGTTATATTAATATTAATGGTCACTTTTCAACATCTATATTATCCACAGTTAAGATTCCTAATACCCCTTTAAATCTGATCGGTTATAATGGTCATAAATAAAAAAAATTAGTGCATGTGCATTCTATAATTACATTACTTAATATAGAATATTTTATTCAAAAAGGAAATTACATTTATAAAATTTTGCGATGTTATAGACATGTATGTTAATTTGGAATAAGATTCAGGAGATAATATATTCTATCTATAAGATATTATTTTAAATGTATCTCATCGGATTTTTTCAAATAGTCTAAGTATTATATTTTTGGGCACCCCATAAAATAATTAGCACATAGAATAGTTTATACTATGTGGTATCCAACCCCAAGACCCTTTAAAACATATTCGACCTATGTTCAAATATTATGTACTTAAATCCAATCATGAATAAGATAATGCTTCAAGTGGATCTGAAACTAGTATTAAGATTAGTCAGAGAAAATGAGATGTTGATGCCTAGAGAAATTCAAAGAAACCGTGAGAACCTAACATGAAATAAATATCAACTAAAGAAATGAAATACTAATGAAGTTGTGATAAATGACCATCTAAATTTGTATAGATGTTGAGCCTAGAATTTGAGATGTACTAGGATAAATATGTGATTGGGTGACTTAATATTGTTCATTTAGATTTTTTGGTTTAATCTCATTGCATTATATGTCAATATGAAAGATTCATCACACATAGAAAATATCATGATGATGAATCAGAGCTGAACCAAATAATTTCTAGGTTGAGATCACCTGAGGGGGTGATGAGCCGACCAATATACGAGATTTTATATTGATAGGAAAATACTGACCGAGTGAGACTGGATAAAGTCTGAAGCTGATTCTAAACTAATTTTGAGATGGGTGTTTTGATGAAGTTTTGTTTAGTTTCATCTTGAACTATTAAGTAGTATTTTTTGTGGTGATTGAAAAGAACATATTTAACAACCTACATCATTACAGGGTGGAAATTCCATAAGAAATTTTAGTTTTCCCATTGGTGGATGGATCATTTTGAGAACTAGTGTTTGGTATGTAAATAAAAACCTTCTATAATATTAAAATAAATATTTTGGATGTGTTTTGAGGATTGGATGGTATTCAAGTGCTCATAATATCAACATAAGAAGTTGGGAAGTGGTCAAAGGGTGATGAAAATAAGAAAAAACCACTAGCTAGCTGGTGATCCCCCACTGGTGAGATAATGGGCTTAGCATAACCAAGAAGCTCTTCCTAGGAACACTAGCTAGTAGGTGGGGCTGTTGGAGGGGTGTTTTAATGAGTTCCATACCAATAATTTTTCTAATTTTCCTTCTTGGATTTTTGATTGGGAAGGGGGCTCAGGAGAGGCCATTATTAGCCAAATATCCCCTAATCGTCATTGTTTCCCCAAAATGGGGTTGTTTCTAGGTGTTTTAAAAAATGAATTAACGTAATTTCTTTACATAAATCAATACCATTGATCTTCTTGAGACAAATTAATAAACTGATGAATATAATATTCAAAAACACCCCTATCCTAACCTTATAAATATCACCATTTTTTCCACAACCTATAAACCATAGAGATCTCACAATTTATACCAAATTCCCTTTCCAATAATCTCCCATAGTTTCTATTTCAACTAGTCTCCAAATGGCCAATTCCAGGTTTCTTAAGAACTATTTCAAGGAGATGACATTTTAGATGTAATATAGTCTCAATTTACCTGTTCAAAATTCATTTATTCTTCTACCTTATCCACACCTCCCTAATCGAACAAGGAATAATAAAAAAAAGTATCATATATAAATATATATATTAATTTTATATTTCTAATGGAATATATACCATTAACCCCTTACTCATATCCTCTTATTCTAAAAAACAAATCCATTTTCCATATTATGTCGGTTCACTGTCTTCATGGATGATAAGTTTTAGTTTTCCACTATCACCTTCATAGAGAGTATAATTAACATATAATGGTTTAAAATGAAATAATTACGTATAATATATATTTTTTCATATTATATAATTTCTATAATATTAAATAATATAAAACTAGTTAGTGATGGCTGAAAAATCCACCTAAATGAACTAACTATATAATTCAAATGTTTTTAGTAAAAGAATCATCCCTATGTCAGAACACATATGGGTGTTCGGGACCATTTAAATTTTTATAAGTAAATTAATTACAATTTATTTCACTTTTATAGTTTTATTCCCCATTTAAAATAACATCAATAATCATCCACAAGTGATATGGAATTGAAACCATGAAAGTAACACTCACAAAACCATGAAATTAAACATTATATCTCATTGAAAGGATTATAAATGAATATAATCGATTTATAATTAATAAAAAATATATGTAAAATTTTCATAATTATTTGGTTAATTATCATAATATTATGTGTTGAGATGTTAAGTGAAAGTGAAGTATGATTCTGGAACATATGATAAAGGATCTCCCTAAACCACCCTTTTTCTTTGGGTTATAAAGATTCTCTCTATAACTCACTTTTCCCTCTATTTTATGAAATTGGATAACAAGAAATTCCATATATATATATATATATGTTTTAATCTTTAATATATACCTTTATTATTCTCCCTTCCTTATGACTGGGTAACACACTCCTTAAGATCATTTCTCAAACGTAACCCATTTATTTCCATGGTTAATTAATATAATACAAGGAAAGATTATGAATCCCATTTATTTACATGGGTATTAATATTGTTTATGAATGATAACATAATTAATATTTTTTAATTCATTTTCTTTCACATGTTAGGATTGGTGATCCCAGATAGCACTCCGTTGAAGTGGGTAATGTTTTTATCCCATGAGGCGATGTGTATGGAAATATAGAGTAAACCTAATCCATGATGGGAATTTTTCAACCATGTGATGTTGCCTTCGAATTTATCCATCAATCATTATTATTTAATTATTCTGGTTGTTTCCTCATTCCAATGATTCTTTGATCATATGATACCATGTTTATTAGGTAATTCTCCCATGTGAATATTCACGAGCCTTCGGTTTTATGAAGTCATGTTATATCATTGACTCACATCTTATGCTTCATTATCATTTTTATTCCCTTATATTTTTTAGCTCACCCATTTTTTCAATGTATTACCCAGGTTATCCTATAAAATTTTGGATCTTAATGGTAACTTAGGATCTCATTATGGAGATTAAAATAAATAATTTTTATTTTAGTTTCATGTGGTTACTTTGTACAACTTTATTTTTCAATGAAACTAGTATCATCTATACTTTGGTAGTATTAAATGCATATTTATATTAAAAATCATGTAATAGTATGTTTAAATGTATTGGTTCACTATGATCAAGGATATTTTTTAAGGTCAATACTAGTTGAGTTCCGTACTCGGTGGTCTGAATACACTTTCAGCTATTGTGGGGGCAGTGTGGATGGATTCTCATGGTTCTGGAATTATGCCTGCATGGAGTGTGTTTGTTAAAACCCGACCAAAGTTGGGGTTATATCCATAACTTCCCTGAGCCCGCCTATATAGGCTAGGGTTTAGCGAAAAGTGCTGAAGGAACTATATACTTGTTGCATCCTTTTCCTAAGAACCTGTACACACGCACACAACTAACTCAATGAAAAAGTGTAGAGAAAAATTGAAAATGGTGAAACTTCTACAAAATAACATAAAAATGCTTGAACCACTAGATAGTAGAATGGTATGGTAGTGAATACTGATATGTAAAGGGCTAGAAAACATGCCCAAACAAGAATTTGATCCCAAACTGAAGACAATTGGAAAAGCATATCAACGGAGAGAGCCCAACTTCTATATCCCAACTATGACCATCGTATGTGGTCCACGATTCCTTTATCCCTATACTCCTTTTTAGTCATCATCAACCAGTCCTCCATATAAAAAATACACTATATGTGTTGATAAAATCCCATTTAGGTGTGAGTGTATACATTCCCAGTAGAACACCCCTAAGAAGTTGAAGGGGGGGGGGTTAGTAAGAGATACAACTGAAGAGAAGTAGTAAATGGAACAAGTTAAATTAAAATATAATGGAAGGAGTGTAGCTCAATCCAAAAATAGTGTGAAAGGAGGCTCATCCTAATGAAAGGAGATTGAAACATGAGGAGGTGAACTACCCATCAAGCCTTTTCTACCTATAACTAGAGAGTAGACTCGTCTAACCACAAGAAGCTAGACACAGAAAGAATGTGGCATACTCCACATGTTTTCAGCTCTAATAGAAGGAGAGTATCCAAGATACAATGAGTGGATAATTTAGTGGGATATATATATATATATGTGCTTAGTCAAATAAGCTCAACTAAGAGAGTAATGGGATATTTGTATCACAACTCCCTCAAAGAAGAGAGGAGAAAAAATTTCCAAGGTAGAACCATCTGCAATGTCAAGTACATCATATGTCTCCACAGGAGACACAAGAAAAAGGGGCATAAATCAACACACCTTGCTACTATCTTCATTGGGACGAACTGACTCATCTGCATGCTTTTAGGTCTTATCACAAGACACATCTCGGTGGGGAAATCACCCCTCTTTCTCATGAGTCCTTTGGTATGTCAAATGATTCCTCTCTATTTTGTCTCATATTTGAGGCTCTTATTTCAGTAATCAGGGACTACACTTCACATCCCAGTGGTAGGGTCAGCTCGGAATCTCTCATCGGGGACTACACTACCCATCCCAGCTGGAGGGTTATCCCGATATCACTCATCGAGGACTACACAACCCACCCTAGATAGAGGTTATGCTCGATATCACTCATCGGGGACTACACTACCCAACCCAGTTGGAGGTTTATCCCTGAAGGTCTTTAGGGACTACACTACCAAAATCCTACTAGAGGGTCATCATGGAAGGTCGTCCTAGTAAGCCTATCTAATCACCTTCATCGGGTTTCATCTCTTCACATTCTAACCTGAAACAACCACATCATATATAAAAATACACTTCCATGGGAACTATCACATTCTACAAGAAAAAGAACTCATGATTGACATCTCTTAGGATGAAATACGAGTTCAAATGAAGGAGATATGAAGGATGGAAGATTTCTCATTGGAGATCAAATAGTACAAGATGTGTGAGGGGGCCCACACAACATGTGGCCCATCATCATTGTGTGGATGTCTATCTGGTCGGAGATGTGACCTGTCCCATGTAGTAGTGAATGCCGTGTAGGTGGACTATACTATGTATTCTGTTTATCTGGGGACCGGGCTGTGTTTGCTGGTCATGTCTATGTACTCATACTCCATGTCCGTGTACTTTAGGACCTGAAATGTTGGTACACATGGGATTCTTCACATGTGACCAAGACGTGTATGTGTGCTCGAAATAGAGAATTTTCCTGGCCACGTCATCTTTACACAGCTCATCTCACAGGGATATGTGGTACACGCTATGTCAATGGTAGTACACACAGTGTCATCCTTATCTTTTCCCAAACCCTTTCACCACCACTAAGGGAGGCAAAATGTCATGTGTTCTTTCATGAGTACAGATTGTAGTCAGGATTTTTCAAAAAACCCCAAATTTCTCAAAAATCTACATCCACACTTCTAATATGCTCCATCTATAGTATGAGGCACTTGAATCTACTCTCAAAACTCTTGATCTAGCTTAAGAATGTGGGATTTCTTCTTCGTTCGTCACAAATTGACATCATTCGAAAATGGGGGTTCGGCCTGATATTCCGAATGATTCTTTGGATTCATTTCTCATTATATTTTCATGAAACATTCTTATTTTTTATCTCTTCATAAATTTGTTTCTATATCTATTCCTTTCCCACAAACCTATTTTCATTTCACGATTCCATCTAATTTCTAGGAACCTAATCGATCTCGAGATGCCCGAAAATCATCGAACTGAGATTCTATGGAATTCCATGGTGAAGGAAATGAATAAATCAAGGGGAAAAACCAAAATCAAGGTTCGGAATGTTGTCCAAGAGTTCTTAAACAACCGATCACAATTGTGTCATTTGGGTTAGAACAACCAATAAATAATTTATGACATGTACTCAGGACCATGAAATGTTTTCATTCAATGGTGCGGGATAAATATTTACATTTCAACTTCCTCAAAAATTTAATAAAAGTTATAAAAATTATAACGAAGTGTCCTACCTAGATTGGATCGATCAATTTTTTTGAAGAATGTTCTTGTTGATGAAGGATGAGAATTTTTTGCATTCATTATTCCTCGATTCTTCTCAAACCAATGTTTCCACATCGTTCGTTCCTCATTCGTCATTTACCAATAGAAGGGAGAGGAGGAGAGGAGAAGAGAGGCCATTGGAAAAATATGATTATTAGGACAACTACTCAAAATCAATAATTTACAGAAATTCTATTACGTTAAAGTATTTTAATTAATTAATCAAATTAATTAATTTAATTACTTAAAATGTGCCACCAACAAGTGATGGATATTAACATCCATGGCTGACTAGTTTTTTTTCATCATTTAGGAATCACCATGCTTCAAACCCAATCATTTTCTCTTATTTCCAATGATATCATCCATTTAATAGTTAAACCATTTTCCTTAATTAACGATTCATGCATAATATAAAATATCATTAATATTTTTATAAAATTAATTTCGGGCACACTAGGCCTTGTAACTGCACGTTTTCTCTTTACCTACCTCTATAATAACATTTAGAAATATTTCAAAGTCTTATTAGGAAAAACCAAGTCTCAATAGTTTTTTTCTAGTTAGCCATGGAATAATAGATGCCTTGGTCCATTGGTTGACACTGAAATTCATGTGGGTCATGGTCAGTGGGTAAGGTATGTGAGACAAGATTATGTGAGAGGTGACTAATGGGAGTGTGTCATTGTGTTTGGTTGGGACTATGTTCGATATTAAGAGATAACCTATGTGAGGGTTCTCAATAGATTACTTTACCTCAGGAAGAGGAGAGTGAGTGTTGATGAGTATTTTAGGTAAAGTATCTATGTACGACGGTAGGCATGTGGGAGCGACACAAGGCTCCAACAAGTTCATGGTTTTGTGAGAGATCTATATGCGGGCCTATTGGAATCAGTTCAGGTTGTGAAATAATCCTAATAGTGTATCTATAGTGGTGTTATTGTGGTTTTAGTTAAGTATCACTAATAGAGTTAGGTGACTAGTGAATTAGGTAAGATGCATGTGGGAATAGTGTCATAGGTCCTTTTGCGAGAATTTGGAAGCAACCCTTTGTTGTTAAAGGTGATATCGGTGATGGATCAACGTGTCATAAAATGATCTATTGGATCATGTTATTTGAAAATATTTTCAAGGGGGTGTGATCATGGATTAGGAGGATTAATGCTTTTTTATTGGTTAGAAACATTGGGATACTGTATCATGAAGTGATATAAGGGAATCCATATGGTGGGGAGAACACCATTTTCCACTTGGAGGGTGTAACCCTCATTTCAGATGAAATTTAGCTGTATGTTGAATGGATTTCCTAGAGAGTCAAGAATGCACAGTGGATGGAATTTGGAGTTCGACCAATTGTATGAGATGGTTGGACATGTCCAATCATTGCACATAGTGGTTGATGGAGTGTTGGATGTGGAGTATGTGAGGTTGGATTGGAATGTTATGATTATAGTACTCCCATGATGGGGGAATCGTATCATTCATTGGTAAATGACTTTTGTATGGGATGGGTCATAGAGGGATGATAGGTCATGGAAGATCGAGGTGGAATGAGGATATCGATGTGTTAGTGACCCCGAGTAAGACTAGTTCCTTGGAAAATACCTTATTTGGAGTTAAATTGATGTGTTGGTTGGATTGGATAAATTGGAGTCAAACTTGAAGTGGTTTTGACATGATTTGATCATGTGTTTGATTGGGGGTGCGTTAGTGCTCATGATGTGAGCATGATTGTTGAATCATGTGGTTGGTGATATAAAACTGGTATTAAACTATAATTCAGGTTAAAAATTTTGTGCCAATACCTAGGAAATGCTATTATGCCTATGTGTGTAAGGAATCATGATGGGGATTGAGGTTAGAGTTGCGTCAACCAATGCAACCAAGCATTCAAAAAGACATTGGTTTCAGGTACGATGGTTTTATTGTTAATTTTTAGATATAGAGATGATAAAAAAATTTAAATAATTTCATATAGGATATGAAAGGTGTGTTTTTGGAAGTGCATCCGATATTTTTGGAGGGAATCCAGTGTATTTGGGTTTGGTGTTTGGAGTTGTGAAATGAAAACATGGTTATCGTTCTGTGATAGAATGTGGTGAGTGCTCGGAGTTTGTTGATCGAGGTGGGTTAAGAATTTTTTTGGAGGTTTCCACTTCCTCTCAAAGATGATAAGAATATTTTTTTGGAGTTTATAATTATCCTTATCATTATGGTTTAGAAATCCTTAAGGGAATCTGGATTTTCCCATTGGTGGATGGTTTGTTTTGAGAACCAGCATTCAAGAAGGAAATATGAACATTTGGGAATATTAAAATAAATATTTTAGATGTGGTTTGAGGATCGTATTGTATCCTTGTTCTCAGGATATAAAGAAAATGAATTTGGGAGGAGGTAATATGGGTAATGGAAATCTCCAACACCCAATGGTGAGTCGGTGAGCCCCCACCGATGAATCGATGGGCTTCAAAGAACCGAGAAGTTCTTCTTGGGCACACCTAATGACTAGTGTCCTAGGACTGGCTAGCCTATAGGGATATTATAGGGGGTGGGGGGTTAATAAGGGACATCCTCATAATTTTATAGTTTGGGATACTTAGGTTTTTGAATGGGAGGGAGGGTTAAGTGATTTTATTATTAGCCTAATCACCCTCCCCTTACTTTCCTTTCATCCCCTATCGAGGGAGGATGGTTCAAGGTGTTTTTTGATGAAGAATTGGGTAATTTTTTTCTATTTACTTAGGACTTGGTATCCCTTTACAATGGACTTTTACTTCCATTGGTTTGGGATAGTTTTTTGGTTGTTAATTCCATTGAATCATAGTGGAATTGAATGATGGTGATGGGGCTTTTACTCTTCTTGCATAGAGGGCCCTCAAGATTTTGTCTATATGTATTCATAAGTATTTTTTGGTCAAGGTATGTTTTATGATAAATTTTAAAAGATAATTTGAATTTAATTATATTAAATTATCCATGGAATTTGTTTTATGTCATATGTAATTATCTTGATTCGGTGTCAGGGAGGTGTAATGAGCCTTTCATGGGTGGATGGTTGTGGTTTCAGCTCGATTATAGTGCTCAGTGAGTTTTAAAATGATAAGGTTTTATTTTATTAAATTATATTATTAATTATTATTGTTTTATAATTAATTATTTATGTATTTGGAAAGAGTTATATTCATCGGAGCATGGAAAATTCTCGATTGTCTTTGAAATTTTTAGAGGAGGCATGTGTGGTCTTAGAAATTGCTTAGATGAGGCTCGATGGAGTTTGGCATGGGGGTAAATCATTGATCAAAGTATGTGTTCCCTATTATAAAAAACTGTATGTTGTTTATGCTTGATAATGCATGCCAGAATAAATTCATGGGTTCCATAATGGGGTATATGTTACAGTGAGGTCCTTAGCTGAGGTGACAAGGTGGATTAGGGCCTCTCGGGGAAAGGATAAGTTATCCTAAGGACTAGGATGATTTAGAGCCACATAGGGGATTTTTTATACATGGGATGAAGGTACCATTGAGTTTATGGAAGACCTTGTAAGTTCTCAGGGTGCATTTTGAGACATAGATATTTAATATTGTGTTACATAGGGTTGTTTAGTAGGCATGAGGGGCATGGGGGACGGATGAAAATGGGTGAGATCAGTATGAATCATGGGTGATGGGAAATCCATCACGAGGATAGAGGAAAGTCTTGGTTCACATGTTGAGTGGAATAATTTGTTCATGACTTGGTATCCGGATTCCAAGTTGTCTTGATTTGGTTTTGGACATAACCTATTAAAGACATGGTCATGTTGGAATTCAATGGGGAGGCCCTTTGGTAGTGGAACTAGGAGTGATGAGGGACTTCAGGGAGGTTGGATCAGACCTTGAGTTATATGTTAGGGTGCTCCTTTGGGTAGTGATGCCACTAACAAGTGATGGAATTAATGTGGTATCAATGAGTAGGGATTTCAATGGTTCGGTAGGACCTAGTGGATACCATATGGGGAAAGATAATGTATGATGGGGCATGGGTGGATTTTTGAGGGATTGTCCTAGATGTTCTGAGCTGGTGAGATGTTTAATGGTCAATAGACCTTTTTTTTATTAAGGGTCCATTCCATGGGTATTCATGGGTCCGGATTCTTGAGGTGACCTCCCTAGAGTCTGGAGGGATGGGTTGGGATATCGATGGAACTCATTAGTTTTTATAGGTATGAGTGGTGTTGTAGGTCACCTATCTTTAGATGCATGTGTCGGTGGATGACTATGACCTGATCATATAGGTATATGGTTTAGTTATTTTCAATATGTGGTTTTTTTAGTAAGATATAACTTCCTAGTTTATACTGGGATGGGTTGGTGGATGACCATGCCTTAATGCTTGATTATTAGGTCAAGTACCTTTCCTGGTGTGGCTTGGGTTAGCATGCATGTGTTGGACCTTTCCTTATGGAGTCATGGGTAGAGAAAGACCTTTTTTGTCTGGGTTGTGGTAGGATGGATGATCAATTGACTTCCCTAGAGTGATTATATATGGATCAAGGATTATAGACATATGATCGTGCCCGTTGTCAATGGCTATCAGAACAAGCTTTTGGATGACACCAAAATCTATTTATGTATGTATGGGATGGGTATTAGTGTGGTGGAATGAGGTAGAGTGTGGAATATACTATTTCACTAAATTTGGTTTGGTTAGGTTTACTATAGCATGTGTAGCATCTGATGACCTATTGGGCATGTGTACCTCATTAAGTGTCAATGCGGTCTGGTTAGTGCATGATGAATCAATGAGTTTTTTTATTTTATTTATTTTTCCCATGAATAAACAATAATTTGATTGGGTATATTAAGGGTTATTGGGGAGACCCTACTATGTTTTAGGATCACACCCTGCACATGAATATTGGTGTGTGTGTGCATACCTTATGTTTTCAGTTTCTGTTAGAACATAGGTTTTTTAGAGGTTTAGGATGAGGAAGTTCAAGGGTACTAAGAGATTTTGATTTGTCCTCATGATGAAAGTATGTATAGGTTGAATGTTATTTATTTAAGTTTTTTTATTTTTGGGACCATCCTAGTGATAGATAAGCAGTATGTTTTTATGGTATTATCATGTATGTTATTGCTCAAGTATTTTATTTGGTATACTCAAATAATTTATGTATTTGGTTTGGTTATTTTTTTCATTTTTGGATTCACTGTGATATAAGGGAATAGTCTACCCATTTTATTGATTCTTCCCTTATCATTTATCAGAAGGCTTTGGCATATAGGGAGGCATGCATAAGGCCATGTGGTGCACCAGGTCATATGGGTTCCATGTTAGGGTATTACAATAGTGGGGGCCTCAATATCCCAAAATTATATAGCTATAACATAGGGGTTTTAACTTATGCATGGTTATTGATCCATTAAATTTGAGACCATTATATTAGTTTACTAGATGAGGACCTACGAGCTTGATCTAAGCTAGATGAAACTATAACCAGTGAAGATGCTCAATGTGGTAGAGGACATGAAGATATAGGAGTTTGAGCACAATTTGAGTATCCTAGTTTTCATATAAAATATATATCTAAGATGAATAGGTATTTTAGCTTATCCATGGTTCAATGATGAATTCTCACATATGATAGAGTATCTTTTGAGTACATGGATGAAATTGGTTAATCAAAACTAATATTTAGGATAGTGTGTTGAATGAATAAATTTGATTTTGGAAAAGGGTGTACTGATTCATGCTAGCATATTCGATTAGGGAATAAAATAATTACCTATAGAAGTGGTAGAGGTGTTTCAGGATATTTTCATGAATTACATCGATAGTGGTAGAAGGAAATATTTTAACTATCCATTTTCACATTCAATATATTAGATAGTTGGAAGTATTTTTGTTACCGAAATTCTTTTAAAAATGAATTTATAAGGGATTATCAAGATAGAATACTAGAAAAATTAATTCTATAATTTCTAAGAGATGGATATTGACATATTGACTAAAAAATCCATATCATAGCATATATTTGAAAAAATAATTCTTGAATTTCTAAGGTATTATGATTTACTAATATACCGAAAACACTAGAGTAGAGGGTAGAAGATTAATGTATGGGATGCACTATAAAGAGAAGGGACTTTTGAGATGGATAAGGAATTAGAGTTCAAATCTTGATAAAGAAGGATTCATATTATCCTTATTCTATTTCTTATGGAATTTATATTTCATTCTTCTTGTGTTTCCCTTTATTTAAAGATGAAATCAAATAATGTTTTTTGGTGAAATTTAATTATTGAGGTTTATTTTTAATTTATGTTCTTGATTTTTTATTCACTCATATTAGGATTTTCCTTATTTAAATGATGTCTTGATATTGGTTGATGAATATATGGTTGAAAACTATCTTTAAGACTATTTGAATCATTTTTTTCATCATAACAAACCGATTGGTTCTGCAGTTGGTAGTTGAGAGAATCAACATTCAAGATAAAATGATAGTTTCCCACTTGATTTATTTGTTTGAAAACCTGTTCCTAAAATGTCATCTTTAAATATGCCAATTAAGTATCATTTCTTCTCTTTTATAAATTTTAATTTCTCAGTCCCATAACCTTTAGTTCAGACTTTAATATTTAACACTTTTCCTCATTATCCACGCACCTCATTCACATATTGTTTTTATTTACACATTCTATTTCCATATTTTTATCAATTTAGTGATTTGTTTTGTATATTGGGTTAAACAATCCCATAGTACAACGCAACTCCCTCCCTAGTTTTTGATCATACCCAAAAATATACTAGTGTGTTGTATGAGATATAAATTTTTATTTCTATAGTACAAACAACAAGATACCAATTTTAAAAAACTAAATAATAATTCAATCTAATTTTAATTCTTCATTAAATAGTTCAAAAATATATCCATAACAATATATTGAGGGAAATACCATAAATATCATATGTTTTCCTTTTGTAAATATAAATTTTACCAGTGAAAGATAATGTTTTCAACATCATATTTTATTTAACATTGTTTATCAAATCAACAGTTATAGAAATTAGTCAAAATCCTTTATCACATTTGTTATTATAAATAACTAACATGGTAAAATATATTTAACATAAGTAATAGAATAAAATGTGTGATTTTTTTTCAATATTTTACATCATTTATATAATAACAGATGTGAAGAATAATTTTTTAATAAAACGTTAAAATAAAATAAAATATACCAATACTAGAGAAATAGAAATTAACATCATTTTAAATTTACAATTTGAAATATAAAATTTAAAGTAAATATTTAAGCTAAAATATAATAAAATAAAACTTATGAAATAATCCATGTATTCTCATTTTATATGATTTAGATTGTTCTTAGAATAAGGGTGAGAGTCATTAAAAGATACAAATTAAAATGAAAACATTTAATGTGTATGGTCTATATAATTATAAGATAAAATTTAACCTTGTGGAATTTTGCAACTATCATAGTGGATATTATTTCAAACATAAATCTGTGAACATAATATCCACATTAATTTTCTCCTTATTGATGATGATAGTTGTGTTTCAAGAGATATTTTCAATTAAAAAAATAATTTTAAGTACTTCCATCCAAAATATAGTAATCATAAATGAGAAGTCACTTTTTGCTCACATATTTGATATTTTTTGTCATCATTACTCTTGAGTCTATAATGTAATCACATGACCAATTTGAAAATGATATATAGGAAATATATAAATTAAAAATACAATTATTCAAACAATAAATTTATATGTCCACTATGTTATGAATTTTTTTTCAGGATCCCATCCCTCCAAAGATACTTCAATGAAGGATACGAGATAATGACCCCCCGATTCCCGCTTCAAGTCAGCCTTGGGTTTACAATTAGAAAAAGGGGTATAAAAAACCCACATATGGGAGGCACCAACCTCTATAAATATAACAGTATTGGGAAATAGGGTAAAAAATAACCAAACAACTCCCGAAGATAATATAAAAGTAAACCAAAAACCATACCATAATTGAATGAACAAAAAATAAACCAAGGAAATAAAAGTTTCCAATATATACGGTGACAAAACAACAACATTAACCAAATAAAATAATGTATATATAGGTCCCCAAATTCCTACTCAAAACCTAAAAAATAGTTTATATGTGTTGTGTCATCATAAATTGTATAATAATTAGGGAGATAACCAAGGTATCAAGTAAACATGAAAAAAATAGAATACTAATGTGTCATTCAAAAAATAGTAGAACAAAAAAGAACCTAAACAGGTGAACTAACCAATCTTAGCCTCACTAGAGATCACTCACAGAATCATGCATCCAATATAGTAATATAACATTGAGATCCTAATGTAAAAAGGAACCCCACTACCACTTCCCTGTTTATTTAACAATCTCACACCCCAACGTTGAACATCCTATGCTCCCATCCCTTCTGTATACGCAACATCTTACAACAAATCTCTGATGTGGGTCGGGATGAATCTCTTCCTACCCCACCCTCGCAAGGTATCATATCTCATATTAGCATCAAGAACCATTACATCATATCTCATCATTTAACCAAAGTTGTAGGGTATCTTGAATGTGAAGGATATAAACCTCATTCCCTCCTCCAACAATGCAAGAATCCCATCATCTACCATGTCTCATGACAACCACATCACATCACATATTTCCCAAAAATACCCGGGTCATCAAAAATCGCCTCACCCAAAGACCCTTGGGCCATCACTATTGAAGAAAGATTCGTGAAGAGGGGGTAGCCATCCATCCATAGCACCATCATCCTAGATATTGGGGAAAACACTTGGAACACAAAACCATTTTTCATTGGTATGGATATCCAACTCAGGTAGGGAACATATATAAATAACATCAAATACATTATAAATAGATATCACATGATAAAAAACTAATGGGATCACAATAATTTCACAAGCACACACCACCACAACCACTACACCGTATGTCAACTATCACAACCATTTACACTAATATATAAAACACACCACACAACCAACATGCTAGCCACACATTCAATATATACAATATTTATTTACTACATAATTCATTAAAATTTAAACTACCATTTAATTTAATGTGAAATTATTTTAATCCATTTCATTCCCTCTCATTTATTTGACGCCTATATCAGTTTGTTTTAACGTCGTAATTTACTATATAGCTAACCAAGAATCCAATGAAAACATTGAAAATCATTAACCCACTTCCCATTAGCCGTCATTGATATTACACACCATCCAAACCATATTACCATAAGAACCATACATCACATATCCTAAACACATCGCACAATACAAAAAATGAACAAAATAACCACACGTCACCACCACACATCACCACCACATTGAATAACTTCTTGCATCACATCCATGCTAACAAACCATGACATGCTAGCCCCACACACCATATAGTCGAGACGGTCTCCTCCATCACCACACAATAAAAAAAATAAGGAAACACAATAAGAAACCTCACAAAATAGAAACACACCCTATTTCCCCCAATTTATTCAAGGGTTTTCATTTCATTACTTGTTTATTTAGCATGGTTATTATCACACAAACCAGATTCCATGTTAAACAAATTCATTAACTATATATATGTTATTTGGAATTTTATTCTGTGTGAGATCACACACAACATATTAGGGGTCCTATAACACATAATATATATTGTAAAAAATTCCCCCAACAACTATTATTTTTAGAAAGGAAACAAAATAGAATAATATGATTAAAAAAATAAAAACAATTAAAACATGTAATATCTCCCCATATCCATCAATTTTAGAATATAGAAATTCATTATATGATTACTCGAACCCTCACCATCAATCCAAAGGACGAAAAACCATGAAATCCCCACACATAGTATATTAGCAGGTGATAACGACAATTTAATAAGTCAAAGATGATTTCTTGACTCACTATACACCATTGGGTGAAGAGGAAACATCATGAAAAGCTCAACCGCACACAAAAAACCATGGTCACCCAGAAATACACCAAAGGGATGTCAAAAAAATAGTTCAAAATGAAGAAAAAAAACCACAGTGGATCTCTAAGGAATGAGATATAAAAAAACTAAAAAAAAGAATAAGGGATTACCATAAAACTCCAAAAGACCACCACCAAAACCTAATGATCAATGCAGGGAGAAGGGCATAGAGGATCTCCCAAAGGCACCTCTGGATTTTACAAAATTGAAGGGGATATGGATGAATGAAAGGAAATTAGATTGGTGAAAACATATATATAGGTTTTAAGTTGCATGAAATGCCACATAAATTTTATATATAAAACATAAATTCTACGGGCCATAAAACTTATAACCTAAAAACACTTTTTAGGCCATAAATTCATTTTTAATTGAAAGACATGGTGCCTCCAGGCATACTTAACATACACTATAAATCCCTATCTTAATACATTAAAGCATTTCTCAAGAACATCCCCCCACATTGTACAAGATTTAACCACCAGTTTCTCAAGCTGTAAACTACAAACATACACTATAAACCCCAATTTTACAGCCTAAAACCCCTAATGTAGTTCATTTTGCTGGTCCAAATTCCTATTAACATCATCAATACTCCTCCAAACACTCTCCATCCACAAAACTATAAAATTAATAGTCTAGGAAGGAAAACATTGTTACATTAGATACCTCTCAAATGATTCTCATCCTTAAAAATCAAAACCAAATCCAAAGAAACAATGGGGTCCAAATAATCACCCCGTGAGATACCTCTCAAGGATTTTATTACATACCAACACTACCACCAACAAAATCACCAAACCAAAACACCAAAAAAACATATCAGTCAACCACATCACAACCACTCACTAAGAACAAAAACACACATCTAATATCATCTATAAGCCACTAATTTCCAGGCAACCATCCTCATAAACATCCCAGCCTCTACATAGCCCAAGAAAACCATAGTCAGGACCAACTCACAACACTTACTCATGAACATAATTTTATAAATTCCACCTTATATGTCAATATATTTTCTATTTCGTTAAATATGATGTCTCCCACATGGATTTAAACATGTGAAGGTATAACACATCTTGATTTCGAATCAAGTCACCCACACTTTCATATACAAGAATATTTTTCACACATCAAATCATCAAGGAAATCATCATATATCATAAAGTAACAAGATCCAAAATCATATCTCAATGAAAAATAAGAAAGTTTTGAAAAAAAACTCCAGGTTCTAGGAACAAATTTGCATCTATCTCCCCATGGTGCTCTCCTCTATGCCACCATTCCTCCACAACACACAAACCAAAGGGATGGTTCTACCATGCGTCAACTTCTCTCGATGATCCTTGATATATATCATCTTTTCCATGAATGTCATGCTACCCTAGATATGAAACTCTCCCCAATTGATGATGTCAGGTTCATCATGAAGGTAGTAAAAAAGCTAGTACATGTAGAAGACTTCATGTATCCTCTCCAACAATGATGTAAATTCCCACTGATATGCATCCTCACTAACACACCCCAACACCTCCAAGGTCTTGAAAAAATGGGAGAAAGTATACTCCCCTTGTCATTATCATATTTCCCATTTCATGGAGATACTCTCAAGAACACATGATCTCCAACATCTAACTATAGTGAACTATTTCTTTGATTGGAATATGGATTCTGATGGTCATATTCCTCCCTTATCCTCTCTCGGACTAACTAGATATTCATAATCAGGATCCACACTACATCAAGAAAAAAATGTTTCTTTCCCAACCTATATATAGAATAATGGGGAATTACATGGCCACCCATACAATTACATATGCATATCCCTTCAATTTTATTAGTGATAGTTGTTGTTATATGAAAACTCATCCAGAGGTAAGTGTACGTTTTGGAAACAGAGGAATCTTTGGATGGGTCATTCCCATTTTTTTCATTATAGATGATTAATATTAGATTTACATGATGATAAACACCATGATAAATTTAATTTAATAAAATAATATATATAATGGATAAATTATGCAACCAAATACTAGGATCATAACATATTATTTGTAATTAATTTTAAGAAAATAAGAATTACTTTGTAAAAAATCATTTCCTTGTTGTAGGATTTGAAAATTGATCTTCTTCATAGAACCATTTTGATGTAGGAGTAAAATATATATTACCTCTCATGGTGAACCACATGCATTCCACAAATGTCCAAAATTCTTCACAAGAATCTCTAGGTTCTATCACGGTAGAGCTTATCTCTTGTATCATTCTCCATTGATCATCTCGAGAATCAATTCCAAAGGATTCTCCTTAAACTCTATATACATGAGAGTGGAATGTGGAAGAATATATCTCTCTATTATTAATGGAATTATTAAAGTGGGATCCCTTAAGAGATTGAGAGGATTCTCTTCGGATGTCATAGTTCAAAAAAAAATGAATTTGTTATCTTGGAAAAAATAATGTAATTAGGCTTGTATAAATATATGGTTATAAATAAATAATTCCATAAGTGACCTTCATTATTTATTTAATCCCTAATAAACCCCATGTCTATAATAATAATAATATTATTATTATTATTTCTTTACATACAATAAAATCACATATTAAATTAAATAATATTTAATAAAATAATATTAAACATATATTATTTCTCACCGGACTATTAAACTTAGTCCACCATTCCACCATAATATTTATTTTGGATTAAAAAATAACAATTTATTTAATAAATAAATATCCATACATTATTATCTAATAAATAATTAAATAATATTTTCACTAAATGAAACCTAAAAATTTACTAAATATTTATCCCACATAATATTTTCTTGAATAACTGGTGATAAAATTCATGTTATCAAGAAAACAAAATAATTATTAAACCACATGCTATAATAATATTTATTCAACTTATTAAATAATAAATAATAACATATTATTTTACTAAAATTCTGGATATGCATAGTGTGTGACCCTCTTGACCTCTTTCCTAGTTTCATTAGGCAAAGTATCTAAATATCCAAGCATAGCATCTAAAAACACACAACGACACCAATAAATAATGTAGCTAATGCCATAATGACATAATACTTCATACATACACCTACTGGGTAATATAATTCCTTTATTCGGATATATTTAATCATGTAGGTTGAATTCTGGTTCCATCAATAAATGTGCTCGAAGTCTCCTTCTTTAATTCCCAAAAGTTAATTTTTTCTATAGAACACCATAGTCATGAATAAATTTATGATATATAATTTCCATTAAAGGTCATAAGATATCAACTTTCATTAAATAATAGAAGGTGTAAATCCTTTCTCGTAATGGTGATTATTCAAATATTACTCGTGACAGGCCCAATGTGCCATACCTGACAAAGAACATATTTTATCGTAGATTTCGTCAATACATCAAAGTACACAATTTATAGTAGTCATTAATGATAATATAAAAGTATAACGATCAATACAAACATATGACGATAGGAAAATCTAATGACACATATTAATGTGCATTTCATAATGGTGGGTCCCATTCTCATAATATCCTACACTACATATTACTAAGGGAATACACTATGAGAAGGTGTCTCAAAGACCTATGGGTGTCCAACCATGATATCTTGTATCATTTGTGTCCCCAAAATGATATCATTTAGTTAGAGGTAATATATTTAAGAATAATGTCATGGAACTTCTGGGTTATCATCTTAGCGGATAACTACTATTACCATTTAGTGAATCAATTACTATTAGAACCTTATCACATACTATGTTATTTAAATTAAAAATCATGATGTGATAAAGAGTTTATTAATATTAAAATATATTAATATTGGTTATTATAATGTACAAAGAAATTGGTTCTAGGGAACCCACTTCAATAGAATCCCACTTTCACTAGAGACAACTCTAACAATATTCTATATGCTATCTCCCACATAATACTCAAGCTTCTGTTGAGATATGACTTTAGTTAATGTGACTTTTACATTTTGTTATTTGGGATCTATTCTTATTGAAACTTCAACCATTTGATAAAAATACTTCAAGAGGTGATCCTTCTAGAGTTTGTTATTTGTCTATTGGTGTGACCTGGATCTTTTGGAATATCCACCATTGCATTATTATCAAAATACAATGTGATAAGGTCTTTTCTGCTAGGTACCACATCAAAAAACTTGAGAATGTTTCATATCCAAATAGATTACTTGGTTTTATCAAAACACCCTATATAATTGGACTTCACTATATGATCAGTGAAAAATGGATTTTTTGAACTCTCCCATATCATGGCTCATCCATTTTGATTAAAAACATATCCTGACTATGACATCATATTATTTTTGTATGTTTTATAACTAGAATAAGTAGAACCCTTGATGACCAACTTCTTTTATCCTCCAAACAACAAGAACATATCCTTAGTTATTCTATGATGCATTAGGTAGCTTGAATAGAAGACCAATGTTGTTCTCTGGGATCTACTTGATTTCTTCATACCATCCTTACTACATAGGCAAAATGAAGTCTAGTACATAACATAAGAAACATGATTAATTCTATCACTAAACCATATAGTATTTTAGTCAATATATATTTTTATGGTTGTTTCTGGTGACATGTTTTCATAGAAAGATGTAAACCATGTGTCTTTGGAACCAATCCCCTATTGGATTGTTCCACACAAAATTTCTTTAGTATTTTCTCAATATATTTACTTTGAATTAGTCTATTCTGCCTCATGGATCTATCAAGAATGGTCATGGTCACTAGAATATAGACTGCTTCACTTATTTCCTTATAAGATCCCAACCTTTTCTAGAGTTTTATCAAGCCGGTTTTAAATTACTATTTTCCCTAGTTTTGAGTACTTTTTTGGGTTTTTTTCTTATATTTCTTTGGGTGAAATTTTTAAACTTTTGGTGGGTTTTTGGGGAGTGCATGATTGGCACACGGTTTTTCCCAAACAATGTTCCATGGCCTAGAAAACCATGCAACCCCTTGTAGATGGGGATTTCATGGTTCATGCATGGTTTGTAAAACTACTCTCAATCTTTGTAGTAACCACATGGCCCCATGGAAGGACGTCAATGGTTAGGTGATTGGTTAGGAAAATGTGTGTTCCCAATAAGGAAACCGTGAACACAAAACTTTAATCCCCTAAAAATTATATAAAAAATTCCCGAACCACCATAATTAACCCTAAATAGACCCTTGATCAACCCTATGTGATTAGTCTCGTTTTTGGTGGCTCTAAAATGGATTCCATGGCCTTAAATCCCCTTTTCTTAATAAATCAAAGCCTGAATTGATGATTTTCACCTCTCCAGTTAAGAGAGTATCATCTCATGTGGTTTACTCTATCTCCCTAATATTTCTCTCATCCTTTGAAGGGATTTTTCTTATGTTTATGATGTATTTATACATTGGTTTTTTAGATCTTGTTTATTATGATCTTGAATCTAGGTTTTGGATTTAGATCTCATTCTTCTTCGTGACCTTCATTGTTCCACTTTAATTGGGTATTTCTGATAGTGAGAATTCATCATCAATATTAAGGTTTGTTTTCTATTATTAAATTCCCAATGTCTGGATTTCTGTTATGTTTATGTAGTTGTAGAATCTCAATTTTATAAATATCAATTTATTCTTGAATTGAATTAATTAATTTTGGTTAATTAATTAATTAATGGGAAATGTAATTGATTGATTAACAGGGTTATGATATTAGTCAAACGATGGGTTTGTGTATTTATTCAATTACATTAATGATTGAAGTAATTTAATTTAACTTCTATGTGATAAAAAATTGGGTCAAAATTAGGTCAATTGGGAATTTGTGGAATTGGATTATTTGATGGGTTAATTGATTAATGGGTTATTGTGATTGTGTAATTGATGGAAATTGGGATTGTGTAATTGGTCAATTAATAGGATTATGAATTAATTTAAAATGGGAAATAAGAGATGATTTGAATTTACCATAATGGGTTAATAGGTTTTATGGTTAAATGATGAAAAATGTTTTAATAGTAAATTGTTCATATTATTCCATGTGATTAAATTGAGGAACAATGTTTGTTTTGATAAATTGTAATTGTATATCATGATGTGTGATGTTCATGGAAATTTTTACTGTTGGTTAACCTTGAATAATGTGATATATGTGATATATGTGTGGTTTTGGTAAATATTATTGTGGGACACTAACTAAGGCTCCAAATAGCCATATGTGAAAAATGAGGTGTAGTATTAGGACTGATGCTCCAAATGCCCTTATCTGATAAATGAGTTGTGGGACATGGACTAATGCCCCTAATACCCATATGTGATAAATGAGGTTTGGGATGGGGCATGATTCTCCAAACTCTCATATGAGATAGTGAGTATTTGATAGGGACTGAGGATCCAAATACCCATGATACATTGTTGTGTGGGATAGGGATTGAGACTCCAAATACCCATAGGGTGTTAGACATGATGCATTATTCCCATGATTTGGCATTAGAATAATTTTCAAATTTGTCATGATATAATTTTAAATGAAATGATAAATGATAATCATGGTATTGTGATTTGGTTCAAACTCTGGTATGGGCTGAAGTAGGTATTCAGGGTTCAAGTGTCCCTAGGGACTCATGGGTTTTTTTGTAAATTATAGAATAATGAATGATGACATATATTTACTTTATGAATTTTAATTTATTATATATACAACTATATACACTATTATTTATTGGATATTGTTTTATATATCCTTGGTGGTGGCCTACTGAGTTTTACTCACACCCTAATTAGATTGCTCGATGAGTACCAAAATAGAATTCCTGTTTAAAGGACATGATAGGGGAAAAGGACCTATGTTAGATTGTTGAGTTGGGATGGATCATGGTTGAGGGAACCAAACATTATATCAAGACCCTATTGTTAGTTCTTAGTGTCTTTATTTTATGTTTTACAATTGGTATCAAACACGCACTTGGCATGAAATACATACTGCATTAGTTTTGGATATTGGATTCTTATTTTGGTCATCATACGATATTGGTATTATTCATGTTATGGATATATTTTTTGCAATTTTTTATTTATTTAAACTTTTTTATTACTATAATAAATAGGGTATAGTATACCCATGATTGATATTATACCCCTGCTACTAGTCTGTATCCTCTGGTGTATGGGGAGGCACTCTAGAAGTTATGTGATCAACCATCTTGGGGCACCGTTGTGTGGAACCCGGCTTGGGACATTACATTCCTTTACATATAACTAATTTTCCAACTAGTCCTTAACATATTGAAAGACATGAATTTAATTTAAATAAGTAATATTTCATCAACATATACTACTAGGATAGTGACCTCATTCCCACTAAACCTCGTGTGAACACATGGATCACATTCTTCTTAATGAAATCAATTTTTTTTATAGATTCATCAAATAAAATGTTTCATGACCTAGATGCATTCTAAAATACATGAATGGATCCACGCAATATTCAAAAAAATGGTAATGAACTATATAAAGTAGAATTATGATGGATTTAAGGATATAAACTGGTGAAATTCTTTCATCATATTCAATTCCATGATTATTTTTAAACCCTTTAGCCACTTTCCTTTATTTATATGTATTTACCTTACCTTCCATGAAAAATTTATCTTGAATTTCCATTTTAACCCTATGGTATATACATCAATTGGTGCATCAACTAGAACCTAAACATGGTTTTGATACATGGAATCTATTTCAGAATTCATAGATTCAGTGCATATTGTAGCTTCTGATCTCTATAATCCATCTTCTTTGGAGGGAGGTTCATCATTTCCAACCAATAACGATTCCCCATATTCGGTTTCTATAAAACAATATCTCTCTAGTTCTCTTACCTCTCTAGTGCTTTTAAACAGTACTTATGTTTTGGGAACTAATTATTCCCCAACTCTTGTATATCATGTGAACCAAATTCATTGAATTAAATCTTTCTCCCACTATCAATTTTCAGGATGTGATCCCACTCTGGAAAGACAGCTTGTATGGCTACAAAAAAATTGTTTTCTGAGGGGTTGTATAGGTAATATCTGTTTATTTCCATCAAATTACCTATAAAGATACACATTGTTCCCTAGGGTACTAGATTTTTTTCCATAAAAGGATTTAATAATTTCCTCTCAACCTCATACATACTTATGTGAAGAAATAGGTTTCTATCCACTCCATAACCTGAAGGGAATTCTATTTTTTTCTCTAATTGGTACTTAGTTTAGTGTGTATGCTGCATTTTGTAATGAATATCCCCAAAAGGATAATGAAATATCTTCATGACTCATCATTGATCTTACCATTTCTAACATGTTATGGTTCCTCCTTTCAAAAACACCATTCCCCTATGGTGTGTAATGTGGAGTGAGTTGATATAGTATCCCAAACCCCTATAGAAAGACGAAAAATTCTTGGTTAATATATCAACTACCTCGATCTGTTTTATGCTTACTTGTATTCTTTCAATGTTGATTCTCAACTTTATTCATGGATTATTTGAAATTATCAAATGAATTATAATTATACCTCATTAAGTAGACATGTCTATATCTACACACGTCATGTGGAAAGGTTATGATGTTAGGATACCCACATCTAGATTCTAATGGAAATGGTCTACACACATCAGTGTGTACAAATCCTAAAGGTTGTATGGCCCTTTCACCTTGACCACCAAATAGTGGTTTGGATAATTTTCCTTCTTCACATGCATGAAAGTTTTCAAGTGGTTTTAAATCATAACATTATAAATATCCATCTTGATAGATCATTGTTAAACTCATCTCATTTTCATGACCAAGATAGTGATTCCCTGGATAGGTATTATATGATTCATGTGAAGTTGTTTTATTATCTATTACTAATTCTTGGTGTTTTCAATTTAATACATAAAGAAAATTTTATAAATGTACATTAAAGTAATATATGTTGTCTTTAGAAAATAAACAAGTTTTATTTATAAATTTGAAAATAAAACTATCAGGATCTAGGAATGATACATAAAAAATATTATTGGTAGAATTTGGTACATAATAACATTCCCTTAAAACCAAAATCATTCCTATTGGAAATGATAGGTGGTAGTCACTAATGGCTATAGCTTCCAGCCTCACATTATTATTAGCTCAAAGATCCACCTCTCCTCCAACAATCTTTCAAAATGTAATTTTTTCTCACATTTGGATATATATGTGAGAACTACAAGATATATCTAATACCAAATTAGTAGATATTGAAATATTACACTTTATAATGAGTGAAAATTTAACTTCCCCTTCTTCTGGGTGTATTTATTCTTCTAATGGCCTTTCATTCCACATGAAAAACATACTACCTCATATTCCTCACCCTTCCTTTGGATGTTCATTTTCTTGGAAGGATGATGCTCGAGAGATGTAGACTTATTATCATTCTTGGGCCCCATATCCTTGTTCTTCCTTTTTTTATTGACCATAAGGAATATGGGTTTTTCATGCCCGATTTCCTTTTCCACATAGAGAATCAGAGTACGGGTTTTTGAATGACTCTTCTAATTATTTTTCATAATATAAATAATATTAAAACAGGGGAAGGTCCTGGGATGTGAGGAAAGTATGATATCTATGAGAAAATCATCTGAGAATTTAATACCTTATATTTATAGGAGTTTAATTAATCCAATAATATTAAATACATGAGTAATTTCTTGCACTAAATATAAAAGGTTAGTTGTAAACAAAGTATTGGATATCTTGTATCTCTTTGATCTTGCCTTCTCAATATAGATATCCCAAAGGTGAGACAACATGTTACATATATCAATACCATAATTTTTCTTTAAAATCTCATTAGTCATGGATGATAGAATGATGCAATGAAATTATATAGAATAATTCAAATGATTATCATAGAGAGATAATTTTTTTTCACTTGGCTCATTATCAAGGGCATTAGTAATTGGTTCCTCCAACACATACAATTTCTTTTCATGACATAGGATACACATAACAAAATTTTCCACTCTTGTAAATTTGTTCCAGTGAGAAGGTTTTCCTTATCATATATGGATAATAGTGATATTTTTGAAGTCATTTTAATTATTTTTTCTAAAAATAATATGACTAGAGATTTAGTATTTTATCTGATACAATTTGGAAAAATAAATAATTATTATAATTATTAATCTATGGCTATTTTATTGAATCCCAATATCCCTCACTATTGGAATTGTAATATCATGTTTCTTGGAAATTATAGTGGAAAGGATCCATATTTCCCTTATCATCACACCAACTTTGGTTGTTCGACCAATTTGATGGGTTTTAGGTAGGTATTCCAAATTCGAACTGTGTTAACTCGCAATTCCTTGATCTATTGAGTCGACACCCCAATTCAAAAATAATAAAATTGGATTTCTGAAAACTTTTCCTCTTAGTTACACTATGGCCTACTTTTTCAGTCAACCCTTAATGTGAACTAAATTATTTCACCCCAAAAAAATTCAATTTATAATTCCCCAATAATTTAAATCACTCCAACTTTGGCGGGTCAATCACTTTGAACTATAGTTCATTTTTTACACATGTATTGGAAGAATATATCAACTAAATATATATAACTGATGGATTTTATATTTATGTGTATATTTATAATTATTATCTTTATTACATGCTTTTAATATAGAGTGTATTTACTTAAGTTATTAACCATGACTCACATAATATTTATGCAAAAGCAAATTTATTTTAGTTCAATCTCTCATGCTTTTTAATTAATTAATTCATGTTATCATGATAAACCATATATAATTATATTACCATAAAACTTGATAGAAATAAAATAATAAACCACTATGATTAAGATCTTTTACTAATGGTTATTTTATTTTTCAGATGATAAACTAACTATATACATAGGGGAAATGCCTTGAACATTTAAAGGTTCGTGTTCCAGATTTCCACCAGTCCACCAATATATCTTTCTTGGATTGTTTTCTCCTTGGCTTCGTACTTGAACCACCTCCACTAGCCTGAGAGATTAATCAGTTTCATATTTTTTTACTCACATGATTGTGAGGGGAACCAATGGATTGGTTAAGTGGTTTACATAAAAGAAATCAGGGGTACATAAGACCTTACATAATGAGAGGAGAGAAAAAATGCAATAAAATTTAATTTAATAATAAATTAAGTGAAAACAATCACATAAAAATGTATTTACTAGGATCTTTATCATCTTCATGCATGAAAATAATTACACATTTTATAAAATTAGATTTCAATTATAAAAAAAATTATATAATAAATCATGCTCAAATAATTTATTTATTTTCTTTAGTTAATAAATTATTTTATCTTAATTCTCATATGAATTTCCTTGAGATTCTTATACATCATAATTTTAAACAAATTAAATTAATTAATTTAAAATTAAATATGTACAAAAATATATATATTAGAGGCAACACAACGAGTACCCGTCCGAACTACCCAGTGTGTGTTACACTCAAATATTGTTTACTGTTGAGACATGTGGCATAAATGACTTATCATGTAATTTCATGGTATTTACTATCAAATTAATGACCACATGAGACGAATGGTATTTACATAGTATGTAATGATTCGATGTTCATAGAGTAATAACTATAATACTACTTATACATGATGTGTAGATCTGAATATTATTCATAAATTAATTATATATATATCCCATAACATGGTTTGTCTTATCAAATGAATGATCACACACAAGAACAGGTTGATAATGTTTTAATAGTATAATAAAAAATAATATTTCAATGAATCTTTGTAAAACTATGTGGGGTGAATATTTATGTTTACATGAAATTTATTATTCTCGTCTTCTAACCATGGCACATGACTAGGGACTGGTCATGAAACTATTCCATAAACTTTTTTTGGAGTACATAAAGTGTACATGGGATACATAGAATATGGTCCATATGTTACATGGACACTGTTAGTGTTGATTGTGTAAGAAGATACATGGAATGTCTATGAATAAAGGACTACTTGCCTTATATAGAAGTTACAAAATGTGTACTCTAAACAACTTGTACCAAGATGGCCTAATCAAAATATGGTGTGTAATTAAATTAACCATATATAACAAATTCACATGAATTGAATTAATTCTCGATAAATTAAACTCCAGTATACAACGTGTACCGCAAAGTTACACAGCGTACACTCTTGTGTTATCCCACCAGATTCCTTGACACATCTAGATGAGATCTTCAAATTTATTTCATTCATAAAATGAATTGTTTTGTTTTTATTTATGAGAAACGGAGAGGAAGAAATAAAATATCAAAATCCAGATTACAGAATAATTAAACTAGATTTGATAACCAATAATAAATGCACAAATAAATCAACTATATATAAAAAATTATATTTAATAATGAATCCCACTCCCATACCACTTGTATGTTTCGAGCATAGTGGACACATCATTTGTGTCATGCCTAAATTTTATTATTATCATGAGAAATGATTAATATCATATTTACATTTAGATTAACATTATGATCAATGTAATAAAATGAATGAATATTGAAAGTTGATAAATTATAGAACCATATTGCATGATTGTCACATATTATTTATAATTAATTTTAAAAAATTAATAATTACCCTATATAAAATTCTTTTTTTGTTGATGGATCTACCAACAGATCTATTTCATATTGTCATTGAATTGTAGGAATCAATAATATATTCCCTCTCATGGTGATCCATACACATTCCATGAATGTCTAAACATTGTCATAGGAATCTCTAGGTGCAATAATGGTATATCTTATCGATTGCCTAAAGAATCACTTCTCAAGGATTATATTTGATCTATCTAGACTAGAGTGTGGATGGTAAAGGAAGATCACCCTCGAGTTTTTGGATTGTTTTTGTAGAGAGTGATCTCTACTGCTTGAGAGGATTCTCTTTGTAGGTCGATTTTTACAAGTAAATGAATTGGATCTCTTGAAAAAAAGAATATAATTGGTTTTATATATAGTTATGGTTAGAAATAAATATTTTCATAAGTGAAAATTTTTATTTATTTAATCCCTAAGTAATCCCATGTCTATAATAATAAAAATATTATTATTTCTTGACATGCACTAAACTTGTGAATTAGATTAAATATTATTTAATAAAATAATATTCATAAAATATTATTTCTTAACGGACCCTTAAACTCGGTCCACCATTCAACCATAATATTTATCTATCCTTAAAAAATGACTATTTATTTAAAAAATAAATATTATTGCATTATTCACCAATAAATAAATAAATATTATATTTATGAAAGTGAAAATAAATATTTATTAAATGTGACACTCACATAATATTCTCTTGAATAAATTGTTACAGAATATATTTGATCAAGTAAAAATGAATAATTATAAAACCACATGCTGAAAAAAATTTATTCAAATTTTTAAATATTAACAATAATATATAATATAACTGAGATTTTGGATACACTTTGTATGTGACCCTCTAGGCCTCTTTATCCATGAAATTTGGCGAAGCAGCATAAATTCATGTGTTTATATCTTAAAAGATGCAAAGGAACCCATTGAGAAAGAAGTTAATGATGAAATTAAATAATACCTCATACAGATTCATGTTATATAATACAATCCATTTTCATGATATCTCTAATGACGAAGGTTTCATGCTGGTTCCATCAACATATATGTTCAATGACTTTTTCTTTGACTTTCCAGAAACTAAACAGGCCTATAGAACATCATAGACATGGATTTATTAAACATATATAATTTCTATCAATGATCCTAAGACATAAACTTTTGTTAATGATTATAAGGGAAAAATACTTTATTTCATTATACATTAACGAAATAATTCTCATGATGCACCCAATGTTCCATGCTCATCGTGAACATATGTCATCACAAGTTTTCTCAATACATCAAAGTACATGATTTGTAACACTCACTGATAATATTACTAAATTATAAGGATAAATACACAAATTTATAGATAGAAACATCCAATATCACATAAAAATGTGGATTTCCTACAAGCAGTTATTGTTCTCATTATATCCTACACTAGATATTACTAAGGGAATACACCACGAGAAGGTTCCTCAATGTCCTATGAGTCGCCACCCCTGATAGCTTATATAATTCATGTCCATCAAATGATATCGTATTGATAAATAAAATATATTTAATAATACTTTCATGGTACTTCTAGGTTATCATCATAATAGGTAACTACTATGACCTTTTAGTGTGATATATACTCTTAGAACATTATCACATACTATGTTACATAGAAGAACAATCATGATGTGATAAAGAATTTATTAATATTAAAAAAAATTGAATAAAGGTTGTCATAATGTAAATAGAATTCGGATATAGGTAACAAACTCCAATAATAGGCACCTTACCCATTATTCGCCAAAGTCAAAGAGGTAAGCTCTCAACATATCCTCTAATGTACAGATGGTTCTCTCCACCTTCCCATATTTCAATGGATGGAAAGTAGTGCTCTGACGAAACTAGGATCCTAAAGAATAAATAAATACCCTCAAAACATGCAAAGTAAATTGAGGATCCTGACTGGAGATGATGGTGATTGGTACCCTATGAATAATAACGACATTATCCACACAATAGATTTCTAAAACATTGACGACACTCAACTCACAGAAAACAAGAAAATGAGATGACTCCTTCAACTGATCCACTATCTCCCAAATTAAATTATAGCCTCCATGATCTCACAGTTTCATTGTGATAAAATCTATTTATATTCCTTCCCATTTCCACTCGATAACATCTAAGGACTACAAAAACCCTACAGGAACATTGTTCTCCACTTTTACCAACTGAATATCTAGACACTTTCCCAGAAAATCTACCACTGGATATTTCATCCCTGACTATAAAATATGTATCCTCAAGAATCAATACATCTTTGTCACATCATGATACACTGCTAAAGGGGATATGTGAAACTGATGGAGAACTACCTAATGAATCACCTATGGAATAAACAACCTCCCCTAAAATAAAACTCACTTCTGACCATCATATTACCATCTCTCTATATCATTACCATGGAGAGAATAATCACGCATCACATATACCTCGGAGTCATACCCCTAATACTCCTCTAAGTGATACATCAAGGATGAGTCTATATTCATTTCATAATTAATACCATGGACACTACTCTCTCCGATGTCAATACAAGATTCTAAAAGCTTCCCTATCCCTTTCCAAACATCTACCGACTTCCAAACCATATATACTTGGGAATTCTATCTTAATCAAACGATTAAAACATTCCAATTTACTATGTTGTAAGAGATCTCAAAATAATAATCCTGAAGAAACTCTGTCCACCTGTACCAACATATATTCAAATATCACTAAGAGAAAACATATTTTAGTCTATTTTGGTTTGTGAAAAGCACAAATTTCTCACTAATGAGTTAATTCCACCACAACTTTTGCACAAAAAGAACTATCACTAGCTTAGAATCAGGGGTGGAATAGTTAGGCTAATGAATGTAATAGTTTCTCTAATTGAGAAGTAACTTCCTAGACCCACAAGAGATAACTAGTTTCTATTACATTAACATGCATCCCACGAATAGATGGGACATGTTATATAAAACATCAAACAACACAACCTCCTCATGAAACAAAATAATCATGTCACTGACCTACTTCTCATTCAGGTAATTGATTTCTGTCTGACATTGATCTCTGCTCACAAAAGCCTAGTCCTTCCAAGTTAATGCAACTAAAGGGGATGTAACTCGAGATAAATTAGGTACAAAACTCTGGTAATAACAAGATAGACTAAGGAAATGGTGATCCTTTACCAAATTATTGGGTGTGTCCTAAGAAATAGTTACCTCGAACTACATCATGTACATGAACAAACCATAATTAGTCACTAAATGTCCTAATAAACACACATCTCATGTCTAAATCCTATACTTGGACATCTTTCCATAGAGTTAATGGTGTTGAAATAAATTTAAAAGAACTCTAGGATGCTTATAATTATCCTCCTATGACAATGAGTGGATCAAGATATAATTGATGAATAAGATGAAAAAACAGACTAGGAATTCATAGAACACATATTCAATATGCCCTATGAATATGTCTACTGAATTAGACACATAGAACAACACAACCACAAACATGATGTTACAATACCTGCACCCAAAGGGTGCATTCAGGATATGCACATCTTTCACCCCCATCTAATGATGTACATACTACAATTTAATCTTCAACAAATAACTAGATTCTATCAGTTGGTTGAATAAATCAATAATCCATAGAAGAGGGTAATGTTTCATGACCATCACTTGATTCAACCAATGGTGGTAAATACAAAATCTTAGGCTACCATCATTCTTCTTGAAAAAAACATTGGAAAACCCTTTGGAAACACACTAGTTTGGATGGTAACCCTATATATCTGATCATCCACCCATGACAACAAATCATGTAACTCCATAGAGACCATCTAATAGGTATCCATTGAAATTGGAGATGCACCCATAAATCACTTTATCCCAAACATAACATTTCATCGAGAAAGTAGTTCAATAACATAATATAAGAAGAAATCCAGGAAATCCCCACAACATTGGGAACATCCGCAATCTAAGAATCCACTAACAAATCCTCTATCTGATCCAAAAGAGGATCATGTTTCTCATCACCCATCTAAAAACCTCTCTTACCAACGGACTCCACTTTCCAACCCTCTATATCTAAAAATGAAACATTCCTCTTCAAACATTCAATGAATACATGAATAGAATATATCCTTTCTTTTCCAAGGATAATATCTTATGGATATATTTGATGTAAGAATAAATCTCCCATTGACTAGTGTTTCCCCATCACCAGTCTACACCAACAACACATACCAAAAAAAAGAACTCCGACAAGTGTAGATAACACCAAGGTTACTAGAAACCCCTCCACATCTAGTCCTAAGGAACATAAAAAAGTATAAGAAATAGAGGTTTATAAAGAACCTAAATCACCCAAAGAAAAAAAGGGTAGATAATAAAATTACTATACATTGACTAACTCTTGGATCTGTTAGTGTTATCAACTCTAAAATGTGCATCTTACCACGACCAGTCCATCACCCTCTCTAATGTCAGCCTCCATGACTGATATATGTTTTCGATCCCTATGGATGGGGACCAATATGAGACTAAAATTTTCCAAAACCATCTTCCCTAGGAAATTGAATAATAATCTGTGGTTCCTATCACATAAAATATCTTGAAAGAAAACTACTTATACTACTGAATATGGGAATGAATACCCCCATGACGCTGGCCTTCTAGAGTGATCAGGAACTGATCAAGGTGATTCCCATGGAGCCCACAGACATAAAAAAAATGAGAATCCCATGGAAGGTACTCAGATTCCACCTATCCAAGAAGAATGAGAGGAGATCTACCACAGTTGGCTCCCCACTTGTCGAAACCCTAACTTCCAAAATGCACGTAGCCCTCTACCTAAAAATATACTCCTAGAGGTTCCATTCTGGCCACCCTCTCAAGGATAAAATCCCAAATAAATCATCCTCTCCATAACATTTTCCATTTTCACCACTATTTATGTATGGAGTGTAAATAGGGTTACCTCATACATAATCACTGGGCACAAAGACTCCTCTAGATGACATGTTCTAGACTCATCATGTCTAAAAAATATGGGGAAAGTGAAACAGATACTTGAACTTGATTTCAAGCTCCTTCAAAATAAATATCCCCAATATAGGAAGGGAATATCCCACCATTTCACTACCTTCATCATCGGTGAAAGGAACTTCGAATAGAACCCCCTCTAAAAGTCTGTCCAAAACACATTTTTCTCCTTTCAGTCACCAAGAAATAGTTTCCACCACTTATAGACATTTCCCCACAACTACCTAACTACCAATGTAACATAGAACTCAGTTCAAGCTGAAATAAGACTAAAAAGTGTTCTTGATCTCCTATAACTATTGCTATATCTACATATCTGAGACACTCTCCTCATATATTCCCAAACTCTATCATCAAAAGTCATGCAAAGCCCATTGTCAAGACTCATCCCCAAATATTGGCTCAATCCTACAACTATCTTCTGGATTAGTCTATTTATCCTAAAAAATATGTTATAATCATGGTCAATGAATAGGATCCATTCCAAAAAATTGAGGATAACATCCTAAACCTAGTAGCATGGAATTTTATAAAATATTATTTAATAAATTCTTTTTAATTTTTCCAAGATGACCTAGTTTGACAAGAGCACAATCAATCATGATGAATATACCTCTCCTAAGTCTCTATCGTGAAACCATATCCATATAAAATGGTTGTTTTGTAATCTCAATGACTTCTCATAGGATCACTAGGGGGCATAAAATCATGTGTTTTAACTGGTATCCATGGAATATTTATCAAATCAAGATCAACTGGAACCATTTCCATTACAAACCAGGAAATCCCCATTGTGAATTACTCTAAAATCCATCTTATCTCTAAACCATAACCGCTTTTACCACTCTATTATGACCCCTTCCTTGAAAATATACCATTATGAAGGAATATAAATAGAAAACCTAGTTTCCTTCCACCAGTATAAGTTAGGTTTGTGACTAGCACCGATGGTATAAAAATATCACATATTGGAGGCCTTAAACTCTTTAAATGATGTAGGATTATGAGATAGTATAAAACACCACCAATAAACTACAAAAGATAATATAAAAGTAAACCCAAAACCATCACAGAAGTAATTAACCAAAAATAAACCAATACAATAAAAGTATCCAATATATACCAAAAGAAAATTCTTACGGTACCGACTCAACAGAAATTCCAACCTAAGTTATTAATGACCTGCCCAATCCCTAAAGTCCCCTTGGATAACTAAAAAATAGTTTATATATGTAGGGAGAGAATAATATATATAATTTATAGGATCATAACCATTTTCTCAAGTGTACATATGAAAACATCATACTAATCATTTAGTATATAAACAACATAACCAACAAGAACCTAAATAGGTCAAATAACCAATCCAAAACTCACCATGGATCACTCACCAAATCATGAATCCAATATAGAAATATAGCTTTAAGATCATAACGAAACAAGGCACCCTTCTACCACTTCCCAACGGATTTTTTTCTATCCCACACCACCATCGAATGCCCTTTTCTCTCATCTTTATATACATGCCTCATCTCACAACACATATCTGATGTGGGTCCAGACACATCCCTACATACCCCATCTCCATACGCTCAAGAATCTAATGTTAAAATCAATCATCATCACATCACATATCATCAGACATGAAAATACCTAGTCTATCACATCACATATCATCACATAAACAAATTAGGAGGGTATGTTGAACATCAAGGACATCAACCACATGCCCCCTCCAACCATTCATGAACCCCACCATCTAACACATCTCATCATTGCCTAAACACATCACAAATTTCATTTAAACACCAAGAACATCACATGGCACCTCACTCGAAGACACCTAGGCGATCACTACTGACGGAAGAATAAGGAAGATGGGGTATCCATCCATTCCTATCACCACCATCCAAGATGTTGAGAAAAAAAGAACCCAAAACCTTTGTATGTTTTTAAGGATATCTAACTTAAGTGGGAATGTATTGAAATTATATCAAATACATGATATATAGATATGAAATTATACCCGGACTATGGGATCACAAAAAATACACTAATTTACACCACCACAACCACTGCACTATATATCAACCACCACAACTGCTACCACCACTATATGAAACCCACCACACAATCCCCACAAAAGAAACACATTCCACATTTATTTTATAATAAACATAATTAACATTTACACTTCCCATGAATTTAACATTCAATTGATTTATCCCATTTACCACAAATCCATTTCCAACCCATATCATTTATTTACCTCCCTATTTCATTTCCATTTGATATTTATTCCATTTCTAATTGAGGACTAACAAAACTAGTACAAAGTAAATTACCCATATCAAATCAACCATAATCACCACACCACACCAGAAAAATAATCTTTCCACAACAAAAAAACAAAACACATCCCAACCAAATGTCAAAATATAACCACTACACACAACAATGACACAAAACCACCACATCACATGACTACCCACATCACATACAGGCTTACTGACTACCACATCACCACCCCTTGAACCACACGGCCGAGCAGGTCACCGCCATTCCCACACAATAGAACACAACATACAAGGTAACAGAACCATAAAATACACACAATAGAAACAAACCACATTTCCATAATTTATTCAAGGGATTTAATTTCATTACTTCTTTCTTTTTCATGGTTATTATCTCATAAACCATATTTCAGGGGGGAAAAATTCATTAACCATATATATTCCCTTTAAACTTTTACAAAAGGTGTGATTAAACAAAAACATGGTAAGCCTCCCAGTATATATCATTTATTGTGAAAACATAGATACTAGTGGCCATTATTTTCAATAAGGCAACAAAATAGAAAAATATCATCACTATTAAATCAAACTGTCAAAAATTGTGATATCTCCCAATACTAATAAATTTTAGGTTATACCAATTCATTATCAAAATTGGCCTACCCATATTATCTACCCAACATAATAAAAAGCATGTAATCCCCCAAAAAATAACATGAATAGTTTATAAAGTATATTCCCTACCTCAAATAGGCTTTCTCGACTCACTGCGCATCGTAGGGCGAAGAGGAATGAACCTGAAAACCTCAGTCATGGATGAAAACCATGATAAACCTAAAACACACCATAGGGCTACCAAAAACATAGTGCAAACCAAATAAAAAATATCATAGTAGATATATAAGGGAAGAAAGTGAAGAATAATCTAACAAAGGAATATGTTCTTACAACCAGACACCAAACAAACCCCCATTGACACACATAGATCATTATTGGGAGAAGGGGCTGGAAGATCATCCAAGGGCGCTTTGTGTTCCTCAAAAAACAAAGTACATAATGATGAATGAGGGGAAATACATCTATGTAAAACATATGTGTTGTCTCTATGTTTCCTAGATTATGGCACAAATTATAGATTTACAATATAAATTCCATGAGCTACATAACTTATGTCATAAAAATACATTTTAGGTTATAAATTACTTTTCCACAAAAAATATGGTTCCTCATTCTCTAATTAAATTATGTTTTTAATCCCTATATTATTTAATAAAACCCTTTTTCACAACCATATCTCCACTATGTACAAGCCATAACCACTGACTTCTCAATCCATAAGCTATAAACTTAAGTCATATCCCTTATTTTACAACATGAAAATCCAACTACAATTCTTTTGTATCTCTAACCACTACTCAAACTCCACATGCCTCATCCGACCACTCTCCAACCATAAAAAAAATAAAATTATCTTTCTAAAAAGGTACAAACCGTTAAATTTTTTCTTTCATGTCACTATGTATAGAGCATAATAAGTAAGTCGTCTTCTCTTTTTTACAAAAAACACACCACATCCAATGGAAACTAATATACAAAAAAATATAATGTGGGTGGTTATTAAGTGAAGAGAAATAAAACATAATGAAAGAGATGTTATATACACTGCAAGATAAAGAGGAATCCATCATAGAATTGTATTATTTTTAAATCATTCCGAAATATATATTTTTATTTCTATATCTTTAAATTTCTTCGTTATTAGTTAAATAAATTGTTGGTCAAAAAATAAATATACTGATGTTGTATCATACTAAATAAAAAGTTTATAAAGATACCAAATACAAAATAATCATAATTATTAAGTTTCATTAAATTAAAATAATTTAAAGAAATATGACCATCCAATTACATGGAAAATAAAGACAACACACTGATTCCAAATAAATATTCAGTTACATGATCCATGAAATCTGCCTTTTAAATCATCATAGTCATTTCATAACCATAAATTATATCATTTATTGGAATCTTATAAACTCCAAACAATAAAGAGGAATATTTTGATTATTTATAAATTCCACAATAATTAGTATATATGTCTATAGTGCCCAAAAAATGTTGTTGTTTTACATATATATCTTCTACTTTAAAGTATTACAATAAAAAATATAGTTGAATAGATAAATATTGAAATGTTATTACAAATTTAGCACCAATATGATATAAAGGATATAATTTATACCTACCTTAGTGTAAATTTATCTAAAAAGTTTATATGTCCAAACTAAAAACGGGCTAATTCTTTGTCCAAATATAGTGACCTCATCTGTAGAAAATGGTACTCTTCTTGATCTATCTATAATATCATGTATTGTGACCCCAATATTATTCATATCTATTTTTTATGATTAACAGTATCCCCAACATAATATATAATCTTATATGATATAATATGATTTTCTGGATCCTCAACATATAACTCAAATTATATGGGAAGCTATGGAGGTAGAGGAGGTAGAGGAGTGGGATATGAAAATGAAGGTGGAGGAGTGGGATCTGCAGCCTAAAACTGTATTTTCATGTCAGTAAAGATCGACTGTACCAATGTTCTAATATTCAACTTCATCATATCACCCATATCCATAACTTTATCTTATGAAAATTCTATTTTTCCTTTATTTAAACCCTATTTTTAAAAAAACTATAGAACAAACAAACACATTTTTGACCAAAATATCCACCCCATATCCTCATATATGACCCAGGTATTCCAGTTTTCACAAAGTAGTAGTAGAATATCCTTCCTAGCCTCATGTATGAAGGTCCCCTATGTGCTCTTCTCCTCAAGGGATTAATTTATATAATATTGGAAAAATTTATCAGTAAATAAAAATATATAAATAGTTTAAATTACTTAAATTACATAAATAAATTAAATAACACTTTACAATCATGTCATCTAAAACTCTCAACTATTCAATTATATATCTTCTATTTTTCCCTTTCAGAATCTCTTCCATTTTTTCATGTCTAGCTAGATGGAAGAAGGATCGACATCTATAGATCCAAAAGACTCAGTTATCATTTTTTGAAATTTCCATGTCATCATTTATTCCTATAATATAGTATACCTTCCATGAGATAAAGTATGAAGGTATACATTTTTTGATTTGATCTCCTGATGGGATCTCATTAGTTTCTACAAATTAAAGATAAACAAATCATTAATAGGATAATTATTGAATATTTTTTTATAAAAGATAACATTTCACTTTCCAAGAATAATACCTATCATTTAATTTCAAAAAATTAATTTAATGCATATTTATATAGAAAAATATATAAATCACATGGTTTTTTATTTTGAAATCCCCTAAAAAATAAATTTGATGTGAGGGTTGATTTAAAATCAATCTATCATCATGCATAGAATGATATGCATTTCCTATTTCCTTCTCTACTTTTATGTATATCAATTTTCATCAGATAAGAATAAAAAAACTTGTATTAGTAAAATATTAATAAATAACTATTCCAAAATTATATCTCATAAGTGAGATATTATATCTTTTTCATAAAAAGGATAACTTTCTCCCAATATTTTTTTTAAAAAAATCCTTAATTTTGTTTTGGAATTTTGACCCCTAGGATTATCATTATCATCGAACCCAACACATATTTTATATTCCTCGTTATAGGAAAATAATAAATATGGTAAAAATGTACTACCACTTTTTCCAACCCGTTGAATCCTTCACTACCCCGGAGGAAGTAAAAGGATCCAATGCAAAAGGAAGAGGAGGATCCTCATCAGAAGTTTGTGTATAGTATACCCCATAAGCTCTAGGTAACTCAGGTGTTTAATATGACATTATCCAACAAATCAAATTAATAAAAAATATCTAAAAAAATATAATAGTCAAACTATTACATATAATATTAAATTAATAATTAAAAATTATCCAATAAAGATTAAACTAAACATATATTTATTCCCATTTGTTAAAGTAGTTAACTAAAATGCTAACATCATAAATGTGAGATGAAATAATATAAATAATGTAAAAAATTAAGTAATGGATTTTACAAATACAAATGTTACATTAAAATTTGAATCTTAATTTTAAAATTATGAAAAAAAATTAAAATAATAGAAAACAACCCACTATTTATCATATTGGATAGAGTGGTTAAAAGAAATTTAAAAAATATTAATAACAATGATCATTATCTAATTCATTTGAAGTTAAAAATGTTAAAATAATACTATCAATATTTACGAAACATAAATGATATAGAAAATATAAAACAATGTGTAAGATAAAAAATTATAAAAATATAATAGTTACATATAATGTTGAATAAATGTAAAATGATATAAACAGAACTAAAATATTCTAGACAAAAAATTTATCATATTTTTTAAAATAGGTTTTTTAAGTAACAAAATTATAACTAATATATAAAAAATTCATCAAATTTCAAAAAAGTAAAAACAAATAAGTGTATGTTACGTGTATTAATAAATAAATTTAAAGGATTGTTTTCCAATATTACTTTCTTGTGATTATTCTTTATGAAAAAAATAATTTCTATAATGTTTTCTTTAATATTATCTAAAAATATTTTATACGGATGTAGGGATATCATATCAAAAAACATCATTGTCATGTTTTTCATCACTAAAATAATATTTTTTTTCTCTCTTAAAATAACATACCACTACATATTTGATGGATTAATAATATAGATTTTTTTTCATGTGTTTCTGTGATAAAAGGATTTGTTGTATATTCTGATCAATTCAGATGAACTAGTGTCATACGGAATTCATCATATCTGACATTTTTTTTCATAAATATTCCATTTTAATTTAATCAATAAAAATCAAAATTTAATTTAATAAATCCCAAAATTTTTCTTAAAAACTTGATAACACAAAAGTGATGATGGGTTAGGTTTTTATCTTTGGTACTTGAATAATTCACTACTTCGGTGAACACCAATACACTACTATTCTAAAATACACTTCTATTTTCCGAATCACTGGTATAAAATTTATATTCATTGGTGTTATATTTATACAACATAATCAAATGTAAACATGGTTTTCTAGCTAACCATATCAATTTTCCTAATGCATTTATTCTACCAATCATGGACTCTTTGAACAGTATATTGTTTTTTTATTCTAATTCAATATACGTATATCTTTATTCTTAAATGACATTATTTTAAATAATTAATATGAAATGTTATATATGGTTGATCTTATTCAATTTTATTAATGATGTATAAATATACCTACTTTATCTTTTTATATGTCAACTATTTTAATTTGAAGCAACAAATCCCATTTCCCCCAAAAATGACATCGTCATTGTGAGATGTAGGAAAACTAATGTGCTATATATAAGACAAGTAGATTGACAAAAACCATATGACCTCCTTATAAATATACATCTCAAAAGAGGAGTCTTTTATTCAAAATGGATTCTCAATAAATCCATTCAATATCTACATATACCTTTAAAAATTATACATCCAATGTAGATATATAAGCTTACAAGGATTTATTTCTTACATAAAATGAACCATTAAATTCATCATGGTATCAAAAAAATAAGTGGGAAAGAACATTTCCTGTTGAAAAGGTATAGAAACAACATCATTCTCCAATTTTTTCAATGAATTCAGATCAATAACATTGTTACAAATAGAATTTCACAAATAACCCACGTCAATGACAGTCATTTTGACATGGATGGGAAGTATTCCATACAATGAAACTAGTAGGAGCTATTACATCATGATATGACAATCATGAAATTTCATGTATGTCAACTTTAACCCTTTTAGTGACATAAATTGTTTTCTAGTTAAGGAATAACTCTATGGAACTTTGTTACCTTGAAGTAACTGACAAAACATAATTTTCTCCCACATATATAATAAATGGAAATCCATAGGATGGTATATTCATCTTCCATTAGGAGCAGGAGCTAAGTCCAAATTTATTCACATTGTGATTAAGTCCAATATTGAATTCAACCCATACTTATTCTTTACTTTAATATATAAAAATGTTTCAATAAAACTATAACATATATTCCTCTCCACATGCATGACATCAATGTTATTTTTGATCTTATGATATCACTAATACAAAAAATCAAAAATTATTAATAATTTATTCAAAATATTTATATCATTGTTTTATTTTAGTTTCTTTTCTAATGTGACATCAATGTTTTTCACCCTCTTAGAATATTGATTAATTGATAAAGGTTTTAGAGAAATATAAAATTCCAATGAAACATTGAATCCCTTTTTTAATCTTTGATGAATGTGATCTATAGATAAAAACCTTTAATGAACCGTGTATACTATATTTATCCATTTTTTGGTTGATAATATGACGTTTTTATTTATAAATTAGACATGATTTATGTCCCTTAATACTGTATCCAGAAAAATATCATATACTAGGAAGTAATTTATTCTGAACATTATCATTTCATGTAGTTGAATTTTTTTTATTTTATAAGAATCATACATTCTGATTTTTTCCTCCCATAAAAGTTTCAAATATTCAATAAATGGTGACATGGAAAACATCAATATCATTTTTAGACTGTTTTGGTCTATAAATTATTAAACTCAACATGACATATTGCTTCTTTAAATAAAATTCAGGAGATAAGTGGTAAATTACCAATAAATCAATTCATGAACTATGCTCTATATAGGCTTAGATATGGATTCAATCATATATGCAGAGTCCATGTAAAATATTTCTATCGTTATTTTTAAAATTAGGAAATTTTTTATCAATTTTCTTCCACTATGGACAATCAACAAGATAACATAATTTTCCCTTATATATTCTCTCCTTTTAATATCACATTAATGTTTTTCATCATTTTAATTAAAAATTAAATGTTTTAAACTATGAATGGTATGAATATACCAAATTGATTTGGAAAGAGTGTCTGTAACTATTAAATCGGTCTGTGATTTTTGTTTTATCTTATACTACGATTTCCCACATTTCAGACACTATGATAGACATTTGTAATTATTCCTAAATAGTACACAGTTATTCAAGAAGGAATTTATCTTCTTCTACAACAAAACCATCAGCCATAATGTCTTATTTTCTTTATAATGTTCATTTTGATGATTTTTGTCTTTTGGAAGTGTGATTTCAATAGCTGTAGAAAATCTGTAAAAAATCTTGTTGCTCTATCCAATTATATTTTTTATGTTAATAAAGATTATGAACAATGATAAAACCATAAATTTCATATAACCAAGGTACATAGTATTTTCAAGATCACCATATATATTCTCAATTATTAGTTATTTCCCAATTACCTATAATTCAATATCAGGAATCATTTCTTAAATTAGACCAAACTTATCATCTTGAAATTCATCCTCCTCAATAGATATTGAATTCAACCCAACTTCACCATGATGAATCCAAGAACTGTAACTCAAATTAAAACCATGAAAAATTAAATGATCTTTGATTTATTTAATTTTCAAATCCTTTTATATTTAAGCATTTCAACCATAGACTGCAAAATATGTCATCATTTAGAATTTTTTAATAAAATTCCAAAAAAACCAACAACATCTTCTTCATATTCACTAGTTGTTCACAATGCAGAAATCCATGTACAATATATTATTAATTATAAAAATTTTCAAGAATTGAAAATGAATTATTATATTATGAAATTTAATTTTAAATATATTTCAAAAAATATAAAAAGAAACATAAAATATTTCAAAAATAATAGAGATAAAACATATTTCATAAACAAAAGTTTCAATTTAAATATATTTAATTTTCATCCATTAAAAAATTTACATAAAAACATTAACATTGATTTTAAAAATTTTACCAATAAAACACAATTATATAATTTTTTTATTATGTAATTTAAAATTACATATTTATCCTTTTCAAAGTAAATATTGAAATATCATAATATAAATGGTTAAATATTAAAGAGTGATAAAAATGAGATTGAAAATAATGATAAAGAATATAAATACATTCCTATACCTATACCAAAAATGACATGCAAGGGAGAATACAATAACATACTCATTAGGCTCATCGAAAACAAATTTTGTACAAATAAAAATTAAATTAAAATCCAATCATTGTAAATTGGTACTACTAGAATAATTCAAATATTTACAAATGTGTCATATTATATAACAAATAAAACTATTAAAATGATTCAATTTATAAATCTACAGCTATTAATTACATTTCAAGTAGACAAAAATAACATAACAAAACCAAGAAAATATTCAATCTTAGTTAAGACCTATTAAAACAAAGGGGCTTTAACAAATCATATACTAAAATAAAATTTATTGCCTTTTAGCAATATAATTGTGCAATATATCTTTCATTGCTGATTTTATTAAGTGTAATTAGATGGTTTTTTATATAGGTAAAATTATGAAAACAGCATAATCCTCTAAATATATATTATTATTACTCCATATTCAATCATTAGGACCCACTTTTCTTATAAAATTAATGTTAATAATGTAGGATAAAAACATACCTTAGACACCCATTAATTGGTAAGTTAACATTATTTATAACACCAATACATCAAATAATCAATTAATCAAAACAAAACCTCAAAACATGTAACCATTAATTTTAAAATACTTTAAATGGGTGAATAATTTGAACTAAAAATTAAAATAGTGAAGATATAGAAAAGAGTAGTGGTGGTGGATATCACTAAAGAATAAAAAAATAAAAAAATATACATTCATAAAATTAAATATACATTATATACATGTAAAATAATAATAATAAATAAAAACCACAATGAAATAAAGAAGATAAGAGGCAAGAAAGGACAATAATGAATGAGAAGGTGAAAATGATGCTGACAACAACCATGATGGAAGTGTCCACAAATGAGGGTTTAGATAACGAGGATGAGGGAAAATATTGAAACAAAAAAATTCCAAGGAAGAAAAAAAGGGTCTAAATAGGTGTAACTAAACATGATACATGTAATATGATGGCTTTTTTAAAATATTTTTTTGTATTTTTTTAAAAACTGACATCATAACTTAATTTTTTACATTATTTAATATTATAATCAATGTAAAAATATTTTTCCTTCATATCATAAATTATATAAAAACCATGAAAGATAAATGAAAATGTTTTTTATATCATTTAATTTTTAACCAATGTAAAAAATCATTTATAACGTTTTATTTTAAAAATGTTGTTATAACCCCGTCATAAAAAAAATATTTTGTACTACTATTTAAAAAATATTCCGAATAATATGTATAGAGATACATAAAGAATCAAAATTTAAGTATCACTTCATTAAATATAATAAAAAAACATTTAATAAGTTTTTTGTCATTAAAATATAATTTAAAAACATTAAAATAAAATTAATCAATGAAAATAAATAAATTCATCATTTTGAAGCTTCAAGTTGTAAGTTTCTATATGAAATAATAAAATTTTAAATATTCATTTAAATATATCTAAAAATTTTAATAAAAAATTCTTATAGTTTATATATTATTAATTAGAATTTTTTAAATCAGAAAATCAATTAAAATAACTACTAAAGACACGAAGTATATGAAAATATCAAAATAATTGAGAGAGGGTTTTGAAGAACATCAAGAAAAAATAATTAAAATAATGACCATGTGGACTAATTAACCATTCAGATCATGTGAGAGGATAAAATCACCTGTAATAAGAAAATTACTGATCGTGAGGTATTAGTCACATGTACTATTGACTGACCACATGAAAACAAGATTGATCGCATGGACAAGTGAGTAACCACATCATCAAATGACTGACAACACGAACAGATGATCAACCCTATAAAGTAGACAATCTACCATGAGGAAAATACCATAAGAATTATAATCGATCATGAGAGTAAAGATACCGTGATATAGTCAAGCTAACATGACAACAGGCTATCATAATATAGAGAAACATGATAAATAAATATATAATCAATGACTATAGAATCCCTTATAAAAACAATATTGAAAAAATAGTAGAAATGATGCTATAGGATATTATAATTTCATTATTTGAGGAGTTTTAATATTAAAAAATCACAAAATATATACATACAACAATATTACAAATCCTAAAAAACTATAGGCACAAACATGCCAAGCCTTCTCTGAAAAAAGTTACAAATTTTGATTGGGCAAGAGGTCATCATTTTTGGGATTAAAAAAACATATCCCTTTAGTACAATGATTATTGCAAGGTAAAATTAAAGTTTAAAAATAAAAAAATAAAAACAAAAATTGGAAACAATGTGGAGAAACCCCCCAAAAAAAGGGTAAAACCCATAGAAAATGGAAGGATCTCACTATGGTAAAATGAGATTACATATTCTCCATCTATATCTGTTATAAAGAGAAAACACTCAAAATATTATCACTTGAATAAATTAATAAACATCTCAGAAAATACTACACTCAATGCTGAACCCTAGAGATAACATGTTTCTTGAGAAGTCGATGATCAAATCAGTTAGGGTAGATCTAATTTTATTGTCTCTCCTCTCCCTCCATTGGAATACCATAAAAGAAATTTCTTTTATCAAATTAGTTGGGGAAAATAAAGTTAGGGAACCACTAAATTTGAATGAATTAAATGGGGCATCCATTATTATTTTTTCTCACCTCAAAACACTATTGACATATCTCCCACTTGAAGATATGATTGAGAACTAATCACATCTCCACAATTCCTTTATATATACATTATATTATATATATATCTATGAATGGATACTGGATGATCTACATCATTTAAACTTATCAGATCAAATCACACTTTTTAGGAAATCTTCTCGATTTTCATTAGTGTGAATTTTATCCATCTCCAAACTTCCTTCCCCCACCACATCTATAGCAAAATGATATTGTACACTAATTTTAAACATCATGGAAAGAATTGATAGATTACTTAAAATTTTCAATCCAATTTTACTATCACAAAAATGATGAAATTTTATTATGTTTGTGTCAAATATCTTCTAATAACTTTTTTATCTAAATTGCATATTTACAAGCCTGTGTAAATGCCATGTAATCTGCCTTGGTCATGGAAAATTCCACAATCAATAGTAATTTGGAAATCCAACTAACAAATACTCGTAAAAGACTAAACACATAACAAGTATTGGATTTCCTCCAGTTAGAATCAACTAAAAAATCTGAATCAATATAACCTCTCATAGTAAAATATAATCCTCCATATCATAATGCTGTATTTGAGGTCTCCTTGATGTATCTCAGGATCCTCTTCACTATTATCCAATGCTCCCATCCTGGATTCAACATTTTCCGACTAAATGTACCCACTAAATGTGAAATATCAGGTCTAATTAAAACCATATAGAACTTTAAACTCTCCACTACTGATGCATTTGGAACTTGAGACATTTTTATCCTCTCCCCTTCAATGTTAAGACATATCATGGAGGATAACATTAAATTAATGGGAAGAGGGTTGGATATTGTATTAAAATCATTAATGTCAAATAATTTCCAGACATTCATCAAGTAATTCTTCTATGATATCCAAATATTCCAATTATTTCTGTCTCAGTGGATACACATCCTAAAAATATTGATTGTGGGTCCCATGTCCATCATATCAAACACTATACACAATTGTGTCTTTGTATACCACATTTGATCATTATTGGGGATTGAAACCAATATTTCATCCACATACAATAGAATAATGATAAAAACATTACCATGTAATGTCTTGTAATATACATAAGGATCTGAATTAAGTCTATCATATCCATGGCTGATGATATAGGAATCAAATCTCATGTACCAAAACCTTGGACCTTTTTTTAGACCATATAGTATATTTTTCATCTTATAAACCAATTTATATTTAACTTCTTCGAAAAAATATTCTTTTTTTAGAATATAGATTTATTCATTAAGATGACTATAGATAAAAACTAATTTCACATCTAGCTGCAATATATGTATAATGTATATAGAACACATCACTAGAACTACCAGAACATTCCTTGTTCTAACAATAAGAGAAAATATTTCATTGAGAACAATAACTTTTTTATATGTATAACCATTGGCCACCAGTGTCACATGATATCTTTCCACCTACTCCTTTTTTCCCACTTGATTTTATAGTCCATTTGTTCCCAATTAACTTTTTAACACTTTCATATTTTTTTGAAAAATTGTTTTTCTAATTAATTTATCTTTTTTATATTTTTCATTTCATGTAACACTATATATATATATATATATATATATATTAAAACCATAATTTAGACATTCCATTCACATGACACCAACTTGGATTGTTCTAGATACAACATTTACTTGGATTTCTCTGCCGAAATCAATGACATTTCTTATGCTACAGACAAAAATCACTTGGTGTACGTTACACGAAATACCAAATTTCTATGAAACAACGTTTTATAGTTATAATTATTTAAACAAATTAGTTAGAACCAAGCCATTAGAACATAGTAATATGAAAAGTAATATCTAAATTTTAAATATTATATACAATGTATTTATATTCATAATAAATTTTGATAATGATAGATATATTTTTTTGGTGAAGATCTTATATGTTTTAAAAGACTATTTTCTCAAATGAAATAATTATAATGTTCTTTAGTGAAAATTAATAAAATTAATTTTAGACACATTTGGAAATTTAATTTGAAAAAATAAATTTAATTTTTGAATTTAGATTAATGAAATTATCATAGGGTGAATTTTTTGAATTGTATGAGATACTTAATTTTTTGATAAATAGTGAAAAATACTGCATTTTAGTTAATAATTGCCTTTTTGTTTAAATGATTATTAATGTTAATTATATTTTAAATTATTTTTAGCTCATATTATATCAATTATACAACTATTAATATAATTTAGTTCATTATAGTCAATTTAACTTTGAAATTGCATATAAAAACTTAATAAATTGTTGAACGTTTTCTTCTTTAAAACCCCATTATTTCATCTCATTAGTGGGATTAAAATTAATCTAAAATTTTATACTTCTTTGAATTTAATATAAAAAAATGATATAAAAAATTTTAATCAGTATAATATTTTTATTCTAATTAGATCAAGTTAATGTTTTTACCAAAAATATTACTGAAAGTGATTAAAATTAATCATAGTGATTGGGGTCAAATTAAGCTTTATTGGGGACTAAAAATTAAACATAAGGGGGGGAGATGACCTATCCAATTGTCCGAGAGCCATTTTTCCCACATTTTTAACCCTATCCTCCCTTTTCTATAATTTGCATCCCCTATACATTTAAAACACATGTATGGAATTCTTTTCTCAAAATATTACAAGACTGACACTCCTCCTCCACTATAAATAGCCTCTTCTACTCCCACATCCTCATAGATATCAATCCCATTGTCTCACCCAAAATCTGATAAAATAATCTCCCAAAATTTCTCTCACTCTTAGAATCATACACTTGGGAAGAAATCAATCAAAGAGTGATTTTTGGCACTAACCAAGACGAGTTACCCGATTAAGAGGTATCAACTTCTCTCAAGATCATTTATTTTATTTTATTTCTCCACTTCATCCACTCAATTTATACCATTATTGTATAAAAAATCAATATAATCAATATACCAGGATATTTTATGCTAATCGTTCAACATAAACTTACACACTCATCCATCTAATGGGGGATGAACATACTGTTTATGTGTACGAAGAACATCCACCTCACAAAATGAAGATTGTTCAATTTTCCTTACAAACTCTCATGGAAAAAATTATGATGTACACTCTGTTTATATATATTATATATTATATTTATTATTTATTTAGTATTATTTATTATTTTTTACAACACATTCCCTTTTTCCTTCCGATTTGTGTTAATATGATAATTTATTTTGAGAAAGTGTGGACTACTGCCCCTCAAAGCGATGTGATTCATTCATACACTACATGGAATGTATTGAGGACTGGTTTAGTGAATATATATGATATATAATATATCATAAAAATACATTAATTAATTTTTATATATACATATATATATTTAAGTGTATTTTATGTTCTTTTATTCAACACGACAATTAAACAGAAATAACATTCATGCGTACGTACATCATACCGTCTCCATAAACAATGTATTCTTTTTTATAATTATATATGATATAAATTATTACAATACAAATATAATGAATAAAAATTATTTTTAAATTATTTTTTACATTCTTAAAATCATTATATAAATATAAGGACCAAAGATATAACAAATTAAGAAAAATGTGACTAACAGAGTAGATATTACCCGAAGTGAATGGTTAACATTGAATTGTTAACAAGATGGTAAAATACATCTATTATAAAATCATATATGGTATTATAAGTAATAATATTATTATTTTGAAAATTTATAATAAATTTATATTTATTATACATGATTTTTGTATGGATACAAATAGAGTCCAGACACAAGGTAAGGGGATTTCTTCTCACTTTTTATTTGAGTGAGATACATGCTTTATTCACCAAAAATTACTTTTGTGTGGTATATTTAATTCCAGGGAATGAATTATATTTATATTATAATTAAATTTATGTGTATTTAAATATCAATTCTAGGATCATTATTTCACGAGATTAAATGTTTCAAAAGATACCGAATCGGTAAAGTAGTTTCGTCTTAAATTTCCTTCATTGAGGGACATGTTTTTTATACATCCATGATCATTAAAAAGGTGTATATAATTCGATTTTACAGGTTATATCAATAATATAATTCCTTTAATGATATTTTATACTTCATTTAATTTCATTTTCTTACATTAATAGTATGATCCCAAGTAACCAAGTGGTAAGAGTGTATTGAAACAATCTTATTGCTTTTCAAGATTTTTAATGATTATTCATGTTTTAATGAAACATTATGATCTATCTTTCAATAAATCTCACAATATTTCTTATCCAATGACTATTAATGATATATATATCAATTATTTCAATTTTCTACTATGTGATACTTAGGATTATTAAGAATGATATTTATGGAAAATCTGACTGTATATCTCTCTTCAGTTAGAAATATATTTTATTTCAAAACCATGTTTTAAAAAATGTTTTCCAATTATCTCTGAAAATAATTTTCAATTAAAAAGGATTTTATAAATTTTTTATGGTTTGAAAATATTTATTTGTAATTTTTATGGTCATTTCTAGTTTAATGGGTTTCAAAACATTTTCAATCTTCTATAATATATTTTCAAGTAAAAAGGTTTTCAGAACATTTTCACACTTTATTTATATATTCTCAAATTATTTTCATTGAAATGGATTTCACGAATTTTTAATGATTCTTTAATATGTTTTCAATTAAAAATGTTTTAAAAATATTTTCAAGATTTCATTATAATTTTTCAATGTATTTTTAAATAAATGGTTTTCAAGGCATTTTCAATATTTTTTCATATGTGTTCAAGTAAAAAGGTTTTCAAACAATTTTCAAGATTTAATTATAATTTTTTAAAGTGTTTTCAAAAAAAAACATTTTAAAATATAATTATTCTTATTTTATAAATTTTCATGAAAAAATGTTTTCAATATGATTTCAAGTATTCTTTATAAGTTTTCAAGGTATTTTCTATGAAAATGATTTTAAAATGGTTTTATGTATTAAAAAGGATTTTTTAAAAAGAATGGATATTTTTGTCAAGTAATTTTTTTAAAATATATTTCAAAATTATTTTCCTTCTAAAATGTAATAAAAACATGTCACTCATTACCTTCTTGGAAATGATCAAAATGGTCTATTAATATTCATTGTATGAATGTGTTATGATTAATATAATAGTCATAGTGAAACCCAATTCTCTTTCATAGGTTATATATTTTTGAAATCTATTTCTATTTCATAGGATATTTATTTATGAAATACTCTTCTCTTTCATGGGTTATGCATTTTGTGAAAAGGTTATGAAGCTTGTAACTTCTTCCACTTGTTATGATATTTTAACATGTTTCTGATACCCATTTCATTGAATGGGTTATGAAATGATTGCTTATGATATTGTGGAAAATCTATGTTTGATTTAATTATAGGATGGTTGGGACCTATTTCTCCCTCCAATGTGTTGGGTAAATATTTTTATCTCTTGTGATACACTAAGGTGGTCATGGGAGTAAAGATTGACTACTAAGATGGTCGTGGGAGTGAACCATGACCACCAAGATGATATGTCGAGTGAAATAAATATACTAAGATGGAAATGTGAGTGAACCATGACTACCAAGATGTTATGATGAGTGAAATCATACTACTAATATGTCCATGGGAGTGAACCATGACTACCAATATTGTATGTGGAGTAAACTCATACTACTAAGATGGTCTTGGATGAAATGCCTTGGATACTATGGAAATCATATTATTTAACTATGTGTTTGACACAATTCCATATTGTATTAATATGTAATAATTTCAGGGATTATGTTCATTATTTCCTTATGATTCATTTCTTCTAAACTAAAAATAGTTATTATGATATCAAATCTATAAAGTATGATATTTATATGCTATGATCTAGTTCCATACCCTTTTTTCATGTTATGATTACATATTTCCTTTATTTACACTTTCTGACCATCTGAGCTCACTAATTTCTTTTGTTTCCATTCCCTAGGTTATGAAATATTGTTTAAGGTAGATGTAATAAAGTTGGAGATTTTTATGGGCGATGTTTAAGATCTTTCACTAATATTGAAGATTTTGTTTCCTAGTTTCCAAAGACAATAAACTATTATGGTCTTTAGGAATGTATTTTTGTAATTTATTGAATATTCATATAAAATGATTTACTATCCATGTATGTTAAGCCTATATTACTATATTATTCCTTCCATATGTTAATGGAAGACGATCCCAAGTCTTATTCTTGTACAAGGCTTCAAGTTCCTCCTACATCACCGTCGTCCATGGTAATGTGTCCAAACCCTGGGTTTCCTCAACCAATAAAGATAGATACCCATAATATGTCAATAAGAAATATGCATATTTACTATTAGTGACATAATATTATTTCCCTATTGGAGATATATTCTCTAGAATTTATTATTGTTGTTAAGGACTATCTGATACTTGATTATCATTCTCTGATAAATCCTCATAGGAAACTGGTTCTTCCCTTATTATTTCCTCCACCTAGACTATTTTTTTGTACATTCATTCTATATTTCAATATAAATTCGAATTTGAAACATAACTTCTATAAAAATTAATTATTTATAAATGATAATTTTGCGGGTAGTGGGATCCCAAAAAAATGATACCCCTTCACATAATCAGTATATCCCAAGCAGACACATTCCCTTGATCTTGACTCCAACATTGATCTCTCTTAGTCATTAAAAAACGCATATAAAGCACTTATAAATGTGTTCAAATGAGAACAGGTAGCAGGTTTACAATTACAAATCTACATTGGGGTCATAATATAAATTGTGATTGAAGGATGTCAGTTGATCATATAGCATGTGATATTCACAACTTCTCTCCAGAATGTCTTATCAACTCCTTTGGACATAAAAATATAACGTATTCAATAAAAAATGTTATATTCATCCACCTCACCTCACCATTATATATAGGAGTGTATGCCACTATGAATTTTCTCTAAATTTCCTTCTATTGATAAAAATAATCAAACCCCTCACTCGTATATTCTCCACCATTTTCATCACTCAAACACTTTATCATATTGTATGATTCAATCCACTTCCATGGTTTTAATGTTTTTAAAGACATCAAATACATATTCTTTCCTCTTGATTTTAAATGAAAAAAACTCATGTAACCATCATCAATTAAAGATAAAAAGTACCTTTCTCCTCCTACGGATACAAATGGTCCTAGCCAAACATCAGAATAGGACAACTCTAAGATCACCTCATTCCTCTCTATTGATGTTCCAAACTGAAACATGTATTTCTTAATGAAATAAAAATGCTTGAAAAATAATTAATATACCTTCATAATATCCTAAAGTAACTTTCGATTAGATGGAATCTTCAAACCTCATTTGAAAATATGGTCAAGATTCTGATTCCTTGATGTCAAAAACGATTCTATCGATGTAGTTTATGTGACAACAGTCTCCACATCCTTTCATGTTTCACCCATAAGTACAAACATGTTATTTGAAAACTTTTACATCTTCATAACTATAAGGGTTCCCATCACAATCTACATCATCCCTTTCACGGTGCAAGCCTTGAATTTGATAGCATCAAATTATCTCAAGGAAAAAATGATCTCATTGAGACCCTTCACAAGGCACACTCCCTAAATGATTCAAACTATGATATCCTACATCTTCAATTTGATGGTGTGGAATCCAATAATCTTTACGTTATGAGCATTCCCTATATACAAAACTCCATATAGGATAGTTTCATATCGATTAAACCATTCCTAATAAAACTCCATGTGTCATGTTACTCCTGAGTTAATAATATATGAATCATAAATATTCTATCCACCTTTAGTAGTCATTTCTACTTCAATGAAAAATATGTATCCATTTATAGAAGTACTCATCAAGTTTCCTTGAGATTTGTTTTCACCACCATTATTATTCCAACAGTATTTGCAGACAATCCCCCTCTAACCAAAATTATAACATATGAAATGTTTTTCCTTCTCAAAAATTTATTCATGTGAGTATTCTATCTCCCATTGGAGCCATGATCCACCAGTCTTCCACATTCCATTGATAGATATTCTACTGGGTGTGATGTTATATGTTTATATTCCTTATTCTGGAGCTAACTTTATTATTCAATAATAATGGTTATAAATTCGTTGAAGATTGACATACCCATTAGGATATTTTTAGTGAGTTTGATGATTAGTTGATCATAAGAATATGGAAAACTCTATAGAAAAATTTCCACACATTCAGTATCCACAATTTTTATCCCAACGTTGTAAGATGATAAAATATGGCATTGAGGGTGTTGATTTGGTCAATCACCAACAATGACTAATTCATTCAAAGAGTATATAATTTTTTCCATCAATAATTTTTTTGTAGATTGACTTGGCATCGTGTAGTTTTTTCAGATTAAACTAGATTTCATTCACCATATTTTTTTCTATAATTGTTGATTGGACTTCATATACCAAATCCAAATGGATTTTGAAAATATAATTTATTTCCATATTATTCGATTTCTCCTCTATCACACCGACCATTTTTTAATAAATTACATATAGGCATTGTTGAGTGGATTCTTGAACCACATTATGTTTGGATAATTACAAAGATATATGGGTTTTGTTTCCTTTGAGAGTATTGATACTTTTTATTATGTTTTGAATAAATTATGGTTATCTTTTATTAAATCAAAATATTTATTTTCTTAAAATATATTTAAATTTCATGTTTTCTTTGTTATAACATGTTCTGAAATTTTCATATAGTGTTCCTATGCAATATAAGTCATATAGAACCTCAAAATTTTATTTTTCAGTGTTTCTTATTGTTCCCATGTAAGGGATTCATCTATAAATGTATCCATTGTAAGGGATAAACATAGAAGATTCTCCAACATTATTAACCATGTGGCCGATTTCTAGAATTAAAATAATTATTTTTTTTGACCATGACTTTGGCTACACGACTTCTAATTGAGTGATTATTAATTCATTAGAAAGCTAAAAATTCTCATCATCTATTTAGACTCTACTAAAAAACATGATTTTAATAATGATAAAAAACGATCTTTATTAGGGGTTAAAAGAACTAACAATATAAGTTGTCATGGCCCCCTCCCCACAAAGTGTACCGTTCCTGGGTCGGTAATGTGAGAAGGGAGACAATGTCCCCCGAGTACCATATGCAGTAGGCCCCGAGTTGGCGACATGCACCGAGGGTATATTAAACACACAAATAGGAGACATTACCCTCAAAGATAACACATGAGAAAGAGATTGATAAGATAGACACCAGCCAACTCCAATGAAGATCTAGAATATAAAATAAAACCCAAGTGCACATATGAAATGTCATGCAAAACTACTACAACTAGAAGGGAAAACTGCAAGTACCCAAAAGAAAGTAAAAACAATAGCAACCACAAGCCTGAACAGCTCCTGCAACCCCAAGCTAGTAGAAACCAGCTTGATCTCCAACCTGTTCCAAGTGACCTGAAAGACAGTTTTTATTTACATAGGGTTAGTATAACAGTATAATCAGTAGGATCCTCCCCGAAGCCTCTCGTGCATAGTAAAGAAAGCATTCTAAAGCACAGTGAACAACAATTGAGACTAACTCGTCACCTAAACAAGTATACTAAGTTACCAGCCTCACCATGGATACCCTCACAAAGTAACACATTCAATAATATATCATATAATAAATAATATAATGGTTACCCCACTACTACATCCCCACGGGTTTTCCACTTTTCCCCAACGTCCCACGTCCTGAGCATCTCTCTCTAAAAAGGATTTCCCGCAGACACCTAGGAGAAGCACCACAATGTGCACCTTGTGAAACAATACCACCACCTCCACATAAGAAAAGTAACCATGTAGTTTCTAGGTTCCACTACAGCCCGCATAATGTGTATCCTACATTGGGTATTATACCTCAAGCCATTACAGCCCACACACTGAGTAAGGATCCTCAAGCCATCACAGCCTATACACATTAAACCTATAGTAGTCCATATGATACTATATCCAGAATTTATGTGTGTGAATAACCACAATCCATTATATCCCTCTACACACATATATGGGGAAAACTAACCATTATTCCTACCAGCACAAATAACTACCAAGAAAAGAGAGCGGGGCCAAAGGTGGTAGTCATACATTCATCCTCCCATCGGAATGTTAGGGAAAACACCCCCCAGGGCTCAGAATCCCCGGGGTGTCAGTTGGCCTTACTGACTGGGTGGAGTAGCATATAGAAAAATAGAAAGTAAAACATATACTACATCTCACAACCACACTATGGTCATAACCTAGTCTTAGACACAACTACCACTAACTTCTCTCAGAATCCAGGCTGCTACTTCTATGACTAGGTATCCTCTAAGCACACAACCATTTAAAGAGCTTTATTAGATTACATCATTCCCTTTTTTTATCAGTTCCACTTTACGTTAATTAATTCATTAAACATTAATTATCCATGAGCAGTTCCATATTAAATTTCATTAGCATCACACCCAAATTTAATTGTTCCATCAAAATTAAAACCTCATCATTATGTTCTAGTAGATGCCAACCCCATGGGTTATCCCCTCTTATTCAATTATTCATTATAGAATTACTTTCCCATATTCCCAAGAATTATAGACAAATATTCTATGCTACAAAACACAAGGGGGATCAACATAGTGAGTAGATGTACTACCCGTCGATTCTTTACCGCTTATAGAATGAGCATATACCCATCCTTCCTGGAGAAGATAAATATGGAAAGCACGTGGCATACCCCACGTGTCTTCACCTCTTTCGGAGGAAGGGAATGTGAGACCAGCTGGCTTGAGCAGTGGGGAAAAGTAAAGAAAATAAACAACCAATCAAAAAAATATCCAAGCATCCAACAATCACATCCATCCCCTTCCATCATCCCTGGTGTCCTCCTCGACACCCACATGCGTACAATGATGCATCTCGCCACTCTAGGTGTCATCTGCTGCCACAACCAAAAGCCTCCATGCCCCCACATATAACAACAACCATCAAAGATCACATCACAACACAAGAAGTAAGAAAACAAGAATCACATCAATTGGGCTCTTGGACCTTTAAAATCAAGATGGTAACTCACAACCCTTTAAGGAATTGTCAAACAATCAGTTCTTTAATCCATCTTGAATTAACAGGTTTATTATTCGTAGGTTCCTAATTTGGGAAACCTAATAAGTAAGCTATCACAATTAATTAAACATGCTTACTACGCCAATTTGATTAACATTAAATTACAACATGAACCATATTCATTTACATGCCTCTTATCTTTAGCCAAAAAATTATCAATTAATCCCAATTTACATTATTTACCAATTTCCATCAAGAATGAACAGCTAAGAAAAGAAAGCATAGATATCACACTATCTAGAAAAACAAGAGGCAAATAACATACGCTCGATATCAATTTATTTATCTGGTTAAAATATTTTTCATGTAAATTCCATTATCATCCAGTCAGATTTAACATGCTAAAAATACAGGTGAATGTAAAAGAAAATAGAAGTAACAAATCCCCTACCTCAAACAGTTCCTCACATTCTTTATCGACACAATGGGTCACGATCCTCCTCTCGTGACAACATCATCCACCCGAGGATGCCACGGTATGACCACACCAACCAAACCCCAACAAAAACCCCATTAGAAGCATGGATATTACATGCTATAATATGGAAAGTATAAATACGAGAAGATAATCCCCAAAAGAATGATGATAAAGCATACCTTATATCGATGATTGATCGATACAGCTTGGTTGTCTCAAAACAGAGCGGAACCAATCTGAGGAGTAAAGTTTGATTGTGAAACTCTTATGGGAAGGATTGAAGGTTCTAGCATCTCATAGTCGTGAAAAAAGAGGAAGAACAAGGGAGGAATATATCTTGTCCCTTTTGAAGATTTAATGGGGTGACGGTTTAAGATATGCTTAATTCCCCATTAAAAGAGGATGGAATTAACCCATGCGGTTTGACCAATTAAAAACATCCTAATCCATAGAAATAATTAATATAGGATTTATGGAATTTGAATCGGAATTAAGAGTCCTTAAAATAAGGCTTTAAATGTATTTTATTTCAAAGGAAACATCAATGTGGCGAACTATAGGATGCTTGAAACACTGTACACCTACCGTTACTGTACACCTATTGTTGTTGTACACCTATAGTTACTTTACACCTACCATTAGAGGTTACCGATAGAGTTTACTGATAGACCTCAATATTCTAGAAACACTCTACATGTATCATTACTATAAACATACCGTTACTGTACACCTTCTGTTACTGTACACCTACCGTTAGAGGTTACCGATAGAGGTTACCGATAGACCTCGCTGTTCGAGATGCACTGTACACCAACTATGACTGTACACCTACTATTTTTTTACACCTACCATTTGAGGTTATCCATAGAGGTTACCAATAGAACTCACCGTTCTGGTAACACTGTACACCTACCATTACTGTACACCTACCGTTACTGTAAACCTACCATTAGAGGTTACTGATAGAGGTTACCGATAGACCTCGCCGTTCTAGAACCATTGTACACCTACATTTATTGTACACCTACCATTACTGTACGCCTAGCATTACTATTCAACTACCATTAGAGGTTAATGATAGAGGTTACCAATAGACCTCACCATTCTAGAAACACTGTACACCTATTGTTAATGTACAACTACCGATACTGAACACCTACCGTTACTGTACACCTACTGTTAGAGGTTACCGATAGAACTCACCATTCTAGAAACATTGTACACCTACTATTACTATACACCTACCATTAGAGGTTACAGATAGATATTATCGATATACCTCACTGTTCTGGAAAAACAGTACACCTACCGTTACTGTACACCTACCGTTAGAGGTTACCGATAGAGTTTAACGATAGACCTCACTATTCTGGAAACACTATTCACTGAACCTCACCAATAGAACACTGTTCACTGAACCTCACCAATATAAAAATGTTCACTGAACCTCACCACTACAACACTGTTCATTGAACCTCACCGATAGAACACTGTTCACTGAACATCACCGATAAAATACAATTCACCTACCATTATAGGTTATCGATAGAACTGTTAACTGATGGAACTATTCACAGAATTGGAAATTTGGAAATGTTTGTGGGATACGTCACCAAGACCTCCCGAAACACCTCAAACGCCACATTTTCACTAAGTAATGGACCGAAGAGGTTCGGGCCAATACATAGGCAATATTAAAATATCGTGATCTTTATCAATGATATAAAAAGAGTGGAAAAAGATTACCTTTATCAGTATTTTTTGGAAGATATGATAAAGGTATCCTTTATCAGCACTGGATGAAACAATGATAAATGGAGCCTTTATCATCTATTCATCTAGTACCGGTAAATATCATTTTAGTTTCTAAATAGTTTCATCCCTACATCATCCATGCAATATCCCTATAAAATCAAACCTAATAAGAATGAAGAAAAGTGAATATAAATATATAGTAAATAGGATTGGAATAAATATGACACATTAACATATCATTTAAATTCAAAATATACAAACAAAATATTTACATTAATTTCATATTTACAATTAATCAATGAAATTATGACGCATATACAAAATCAAAACAAGAAGAATCTTTTCCACGATCAACCTCTATATAAAAGTATGTACCAAAAATAAAACCAATTTTTATTTTAATAAAATTAAATAAAATAATAAAATAATAATAACTTCAGTGTTATATAATCAACATATGATAAATTAGATTTCTACTTATTGAATACATCGATGATATTATTGGTTAATCAGTTTTCAGATTAATTTGTGGTTGATTCATAAATGTTATAAATATATTATGGATGGTTTCCTTAAATTTTGAAAATAATCTGATTTTGTTTTCTCAATTTTGTAAAAGTGAGGTTTGTTTTAAACTAAAATGACACTTATAATTAAAACTCATAGATTGAGTTACACAAACCAGGTCATGTGTTGGATTCACATATGTTTGATTCCTACATGTTACAGATAAATTATAGATCACTTTTCGAAATTATGAAGACAATATGATCTTTTTTGACAACTTATGTCTATGTGAGGCATGCTTTAAACTAAAATGACACTTATATTGAAAATATTCACATCGAGTCATACCAACCACTTCATGTGGTAGATTGAAATTTGTTATTTCCTACACATCACATATGTATTATGGATCATTTTCATAAATTCTGAAGAAAAAAATGTGAGATCATTTTCTTGATTTTAGCTATGTGATATGCGTTTTAAACTAAAATGACACATTTATATTGAAAACAAGAAATTTTATTCATACTAACCACATCGTCTATCAGATTTATGTGCATTTGATTTCTATATTTCATAAATTAATTATGTAAAATTTTAATAAATTTGGAAAACAATTTATGATCATTTTCTTTGTTTTCACTATGTGAGGCATGTTTTAAACTAAAATGAAACTTAAATTGAAAACATGAAAGTTGAGTCATACCAAAAACATCATGTGTCATATTGATAGGTATTCAATTCATAAAAATCAGAAATATATTATGGATCAATTAAAAAAATTGAATATAATCTGATCTTTTTTTCTCAATTTTGACTATATGATACGTATTTCAAACAAACACGACACTTATATTTTGAAAACACACACTTCAAGTCATACTGAACACATCATGTGATAGATTTAAATTCATTTTATTCCTACAGGTCATAAATATATTATAGAGAATTTTTCAAAAAATTGAAAATATTCTGAGCTGATTTTCTTGGTTTTGGATATGTGAGGAAATTTTTAAACTAAATTGATACTTATATTGAAAACATGTGGTTTAAGTCATACCGACCACATCATGTTTTAGATTTATTGTTATTGATTCCTATATGTTAAAAATATATTATAGATTCTTTTCCTGAAGTATAAAAATAATCAGAGTTTGTTTGCTCAGTTTTGGCTATGTGGTGCATTTTTTAAATAAAAATGAAACATTAATATTGAAAAAACTGAACATCGAGTAATCCCACCCACATCATGTGTTAGATTGAAATTAAGGCAATTATAACACATCAGAAATATATTATAGATTATTTCCCAAAATTTTGAAAATAATCTGAGATCATTTTCGTAGTTTTGGATATGAAAAGTTCAATTTAAACTAAAATGACACTTTTATATTGAAAGCATTCTCTTTGAGTCATAATAACCACACCATGTATCAAATTTATGTTTGTTAAATTCGTACATGCCATTATTATATTATGGATCATTTTTGTAAATAATGAAAATAATCTTATATTATTTACTTGGTTTTTTCTATGTGATTTTTCTTTAAATTAAAACGACACTTATATATTAAAAAACATAAATTGAGTGATACCAACAACATAATGTGTTATACCGACATGAAGACAATTCCTATACATCCGAAATATATTATGGATCATTGTCTTGAAATTTGAAAACAATTCAATTTCATTTATTTTTTTTATATGTGATGTGCGTTTTAAAATAAAAGGAACATTTATATTGAAAGCATGCACCTTGATTAATACCAAACACATTTCATGTCAAATTAATTTGAGGTTTATTCATACACATTATAATTATATTATTGATCATTTAATTAATGTTTTAAAATCAATCTAAACTCATTTTCTTGGTTTTTCTCTTTGACGCATGTTTTAAACTAAAATGAAACTTATATTGAGAAAACGCACTTCAAGTCAATCTAACAAAATAATGTGTCATATTTAATTGTGGTTTATTCCTACACATCAAAAATATATTATGGATCATTTTCTTAAAATTTTAAAACAATCTAAGACTGTTTTCTTAGTATTGGCTATTTTATGTTTGTTTCAAACAAAAATAGAATTTATGTTTTGAAAACACACACTTTGGTTCATATCAACCACATCATGTGTTGTATTGAAATGAAGTTTATTCCTACACATTATAAATTAATTATGGATCGTTTTTCTAAATTTCTAACACAATCCATGATTTTTTTTATTTTTTTTTGAAAATATGAGGCATGTTTCAATCTAAAATGAAACTTTTTGAATTGAAAAAAATATAATTTGAGTCATACCAACCCTAACGGGTGTTGTATTAAAATTTGGTCAATTCCTATACATAAATATGGAATTATGGGTTATTTTTTCTAAAATTTTTAAAACATATAAATCACTTTTTATCGGTTTTGGCTATCTAATGTGCATTTTAATCTAAAATGAAACCTTCATATTGAAAACAAGAACTTAGTGTTATACACACCACATCTTATATCGAATTGTTGTGTGGTAAATTCCTATAAATGAAAAATGAATTATGGGTTAGTAAATTAATTTTTTAAGATAATACATGCTCGTTTTCTTAGTTTTGAGAATGTGATGGGTGTTTTGAACTAATGTGTAAATTCAACAAAATAATTATCAAATAAAAATGATATGGAAATTAACTAAAAAAATTAGATAAAATGATGAAAAAATTAACTAAATAACTAGTTATAATTCACATCTTCATGATGTTTGTATACATGATAACATCATGTATTATGATCATCCATTTTTAACGAAGTTCATTTATTTAATTATACTTCTCCTTGAAAAATAGATAAAAAATAATATATATGCATTTGGGTGCTAATTTTTCACAACCCAAATATATTTCTAAGGTCATTTCCCATACTAGAAGACAAATATAGTAGTTAATCACCTAAATTTGTTTTCAAAAAAAATATGACACCATATACGTTACTCACTTATCTCTAAACAAGTTTACTACTTGTATGTAGATAATCAGAAAATTTCGTAGTAATGAGAAAATATATCAAAACAAACAATTACCACATATTTTTAATGAAATTGTAATTAACTTTAGAAATTACCAAGTAGGGGATACTAGTATTTTTATGGATTATGATATATTTTATATGTTTTAAATCATAATATCCATAATCATTATTTTTATCTTACTTCGAAAACTACAAAAACAATGGAAAAATAATTTAATTATTTTGAAATGTGTTTTGATAGTAAAATATTTCTATATATAACTTAATATGATTCTATTAAATGTAATCCATCAGATTATTATATTTACTCACTGACTTCATACCATGATTTAGCCTATATTTAGAAATCACCCAATCATAACAAAATTCATGTTAAAACAAAGACTAAAACATATAATTCAATGTTTATCTATAAAATTTGAATTTTAGTGAATTATAAATTCAAAATACGTGTCATGTATAGTAGGTTTGATGGATATCCATGAATTCAATCCAAAAAATATATTTTGGGTATCGAGATAGATTGCGATCAGTATCCAGTGGTTCCTAAAAAACAAATACAATAAGTAAAGAAAAAGTTAAAAAATATTTTATATGATTAGATTGTAGAGTTTTACCCCTAAATTGTAGGAATAAAAAATAGTATGTTTTCTGTTATTTTCATCTCAAACAGGTCCTTTATCTCATATTTTTTCCTATCAATTTGATTTAACTCCAATCTAATTTGTTCATTCACACGATATAGGGATTAAGTAATCCAAATCATGATTCACTAGTTTTCCCATTATATTATAGTAATATACATGCCTATAGAAAATATGAATAGTTAATAATGTCAAAAAACAAATTGGATCATTTTTTGGATAGATGTATTATGAAAATGTACCTTATGAATGTATTCAAAACTGAGACTCCCAACCATTAAAACTGAAGAATCTCATGTATACTCTTGATACAAACCATATATATAATGAATCCTCCCAATATTTATTCCTCATGTGGAATATAGGACATGTCTCCATCTTTTAATGTGGTTTCTGCATGAATTTTTAATAATAACAGAATTTTAGTGGAATTGGTGTGGAGAAGGTACTCTTAGAAGGATGTTTTGTTTTCTTGGTTGATTCACTAGATTATATTGATCAGAAAAACCATTTAACTCATTTTTTATCCATATTCAATACCATACCTCACTTGAAATTTTATAATTAACTATTATAGGTTTTTAATTTGAAAATGTTGTTAAGGATGTGCCTCCTATAGCATTATATGGTTATATGTTCATGCTATGAAGGTTAAAATCACATCATAGATCATCGTAATATCTATATCATCAAGTGGAATAAGAAACTCAACACTAATCTCTAGAGATACCTCAATTCCCTCTCTCGTGTGATATTTTGGGTGTTCTTTGTTGTGTAACTTGTCTCATGGGATATTATACATTGTACCCCTTGCAAAAAGGAAATCTGTGGGTATTGATAGATAAAAATCACATACCATTTTTCCATTTAATATCTTAGTAATATGATGTTAAAATAAGTTTATTTATTATCATTTAAGAGAAAGAGTAATGGAAAAATTTATTACCTTGAGTATGGTATGTAGTTGTAGGGAAATGACTAGCCTCAAATATAATGGGGTTATTTGGTTGTTCAAGAGCTGATCTTTGTTCCAATGTCAGTTTTCTTTGATCTTTTTTCATATATTGGTCTATCAATCCAGATAGGACAATAATATATTGAAAAGAATATATTTTCTTTTATAATATTTTCATCATCTGATACGTAACTAATTTCTATTTTTTCTTCGTGAAATATGTTAGAGGAGACACTCTAAAACAAACACCACTAATGTGACCATATTGTTTCAGTAGCATCAAAGCTACTAAAAGTAGTTTTTATTTTAGTATGGTCACTATTATTTCTTATGTCTAAACTGTATAAAAAAATTGTAACAAATAGTTATTATTATGTAATAATTTTACAAAGCCTAAAGAATTGGTATAATTACACACTTACACATTTTTACCATACTACTTTTTTGTTTTCATCAACTAGTTTACACAGGCCTCCTTTCAAAGAATATGACGTGGGATGGAAGTTGAGTCAGATTTAAATCCCTCAATATACATATAATCAAACGAACATTTTTTATTTCATCTCATATATAACATTTATTATTGATTTAAAATACATATCACTTTCTTCTCTGGTGAAGAATACCATGTGCATTCTTTTTGATAGGGGTACATTGGTTTTCATGCACGTTGATTATTTTTAGTACTGCTTTTATGTTTCATAAATTATAAATTTTGAGTCAAATTGGATAAAATAAATATTTTCAAATAGTATATTAAGGACTATAATTCACCTAAAATGATTTCTCATAATTATGAATAATTAAAGCATTCCATGTTTCATGCTTTATAGTTTTTCCATAAATAACTGGTGGGGGGATTTACTTTCCCCTTATCATACTTAATATGAAACTTGGTAACAAGAGACCGAAAGTCTCTATGAGTTTTTATAGTTTCCATTAAGACATATTTCTTATGAAAATTATCTAAAATAAATAATCTTTACAAGGAATAATAAAAATTAAATCAACATTTAATTCTATAATTTTTTAGTAAAATAGAGGTAGTATATCATAACGTTTTCTTCATATATTTAAAAAGGGTTTCCTCTATTATCGGCTGGACTTGGAACCAAATATATTTATATATATATATAGTCAGATTCATCCTTAGTGTGACCCCAACATAAGTAATGAAAATTGACTTGTTTGCTTCAATAGGTAGGTCACATTGATTCCATCCAAACTAAAATTTTATACCCTTAATTCTTTCATTGATAATTTTAGTCAACACTATGATACTATGTCGTTATTTATTATTTCAATATATAGGAATTTGATCCCCTTTTAATTCAATAGTTTCATCATCAACCATCGGTTCTTCATCGAGATTGGTAACATCATCATGTGTAGAATACATTTTATTAATGATTAGTGAAGAATTTAATTTTGATTATGTTAATATATTATTGAACACAAAGCATTATGTGGAAAATCATAGTGTTTTAAAAACACTTGTACCTGATCATTGAACTCTATTTCTTCTTTTAAAGGATAGATGGATTTGGATTCTCTATCTATAATCCAAATACCCTCTTTTCATTACCCTATATAGTAAATGACATTTTCTATATTGGTACCTCCATTGCTTTATTGGGATCTCCCTATGAAGGGGTTATCCTCAATGGAATTTTCATTTGACTCTACAGTTTCTTTAGTTCCCAGTAGGATAATCGACCAATTTTTGTTTTCTAGATCTATGATATAAAATATGTTTACTAGTGATTCCATTATGAATGGATTTACCTTTTCACATTCCACACATAAATTCACCTTCACGAAGCATATTTCATCATCTTTCACTTCACTCCTATTTTCAACTCATTCTCAATGGATATTCTTCACATTAAAAGTTATATAATACAACTTGTGCATCTATTCGATAATTGCAAAATATGACATATTATATTAATTTTATTTCTATACTTGAAACCATATATGTGCATCTCTTCACCCACATGTATAACTCCACTATTTTTAATATAATTTAGTCATTGTGATCTTTTGTATACAAAGTGTAACCATTGATTAAAAAAATTGTAAGATATAACATTTTCATTTAGTGACCTAGAAAGCCATCCAATTCATTCAAAAATTTATTTTATATTTTAAAATAACTCCTTATAAATATGATCTCATAAACATATCGTAAACTATTGATTATGTGTATTTTATATCCATCCTTCATCCCTTGATGGATGCAAGTCTCTAATAATTACTTTGTGGGATTCAACCTATGGGTCAACATCTTCACTATTATGTAAAATTTAAATGTGTGCTTTCCCTAGCTCTATGACGGTAATTATAAAAACATATCTTATAGATAATCCTTCTTTCATAAGGCATCCACTAGGATAAGGCTTTGGGTTACCGATTTTTTCAACATCCAACAATAAATTAGTATAGAATTCAAAATCTTCTTCAACAATATATCATTATACAATAAATCCTTCTTGCTAACTTTGATTCTCAACAAACCCATTTTAAATCATCATATACTTTTTAATTGGGAACACACATCTAGAATGGATAGGAACACATAATTTCTCCTCTCTGACTAAGTGAACCCTGAAGTGGACCATTATATCAATGAATGATGGTGGGAAGAATATCTATAATTCACATAATAAAACTACAACAAACTTATTAATCATATAAAACTTCATCGAGTCTACAAATTTACTACATATGGATTTAAAAAAATAATGTTTTCTTTAATGTATGTTATACATTTTTAGGAAGAATGTAATTTAATGTGATGGGTATCAAATCATGTATTAAAACATGATAGTCATTTTATTTTATTCCTCTTAACATCAAATTATTCATATAACACCCCGAACCTAGTTACCTAGAGTCAGTTCATTATTACACAACATTGGAATGACCACAATGGATTAAATCCTAAAATATTGATCAGTTTAGTAACCTTGGAAGTACTAGATACATACAGATGTTTTATATTACATTATGAATTGAAAAAAGACAACATTGTGTCTCATTTGAACACACACATATCCATTAGCTTATTACTACAAGTCATTCATAATAAACTTCTTTTCATCCTGGGAAAAATAAGTCATATAAAGGGGTGAACTCAGATTCTCAATAATTTTAACAATATAGCAGAAACTTTCATAAACAATCATAACCATTAAAGGAAACATATAAGACTAAAACAAAAGCCTTTTAAACCTAAACTTCAGTATAATATGGAAAATATAAATAAAATAATTTCATTTACTTGTTCACATGGATAATCTACTAGTTGAATAATCACATGTAATATCAATAGCTAATTTCATAATGATGGGATGAATAATGTCGGACATCATAACCACATAGTCGAGGCCTCGTACCAAGAATACAAACAATATATTGTCAAGGCCTTCGGCCAAGACACTAGTTTGTTTCAAGAGGCATATTAATGAATCGAGGAGCTAGAGAGGGATCCACCCCTCACTTACTATGTCCAAGGAAATCCTCATATGAAATGGTTGAAACATAATCTAAACATTCGTAATCAAACTAGCATATGAAATGTCAATATTTTAACCACAAACCATTATTGGTATAAAAAATAGTCCATCCAAATTCAAACATAACTCATTCAATAAAATATGTAATATTTTATTATAATAAACCAACCTTAATCAAGAATAATGAAGAATATTGAAATAAATGAAAATACTCAGTAAAACTATTTGAGAGAAATATAACCTTCTTCTTGAAAACATTTAAAAGTCTCACTATTTATCACGAACCTGTTAAAAATATATTTTTTAATCAAAGTATCCCATACCAATTTAATACTTTTAAATGAAATTTAATTTTCAAAACATTCATGTCCACATAAATAAATCTTTAACACCATTTTAAAAACAAGGACATTAATGAGAAATATTTAGAAGAATAAATCATTAAAACATTTAAAATGATATTTTAGTTAGAGTTCCTAACCAAATATGAGATTATTGAATAAAAATTATTGAGGTAATAAAAAATTTATAATATCATGAGAATAAAGGGATTTGTGATATACTATGTCAATGTACATTATGTACACCATATAAATGTGAATCGACACATAACAACAAAGACTCAATGGAATGTAAATTGAGATGAAATCCTTTATAAAGACAGTATCCTTAGGTTAAGGATAATTCAATGACATAATTATGTGTGAGAAATATAAATACACTCAATTTGATTGGAGATTCAGTTTAAATAAATCAGAGGTCATTCACACATATTCTTGTAAAAACAACACCAATGACTTGGATGTCTAACTCAATGAATGGAAATTGAGTTGTGACTACTATTATAAAGTTCATATCAATGTCTTTAGAATTTATCAATGGAGTGATTATCTGTATAAAAATTATAACCACACAAATTGGAGTAGAAATTACAATATAAATAATTAAATAATGATTTCACACATAATCTTGGAATAAAATAATCAGTGAAGTTTCTGTAAAATCGAATGAGTGGAAATCAAAATTAGAAATCCCCTTACCGATTAGGTAACTTACGAAACATACACCCCATGAATGAATGATCATAAAATTAAGATGTAAGTACCCATAAATTAAATTATATTACATAAATAATACAATCATTAGTATTACATACACCATAGAAAAAGAAATATTGTCAATATAGCATGAATCTTACGGGAATAAGAAGTGATATGAAAACCCCATACCTTTTACTTTTCCTTAGTAGACGGTATGTTAACCTCCTGTATAATAGTTAAATAATGGTTATTAAATTATAAAGTAACCACATATATAAATATGATATCATATATGATCTTCTAATATTTCTTTGTTAATAATATTTTAGTAGTATCATTGTTTTAGGTGTTAACTAATTAGTATTCCTTTATATGTTTTGCCACATAAGTCATGTTTTTTATGGATAAGATGTATTTTATTCACATCTATAATGATATTAGGTTCTTAAAAATTATTTTTATTCATAAAATGAAAAATTATTCTTGAATGGTTATGATGGGTAATGAATCTCATCGTGTTCATGGAGACTGTAAGATGTACGTACACACGAGTGATAATATCATTATATTAGTGGTGAAATTGTATATAATTAGATGATATATTATATATACCGAATCATTATCATGTTATATTTTTATTTAAATCAATTATTCTCATTATTATACACAACCAAATAAGAAAGTGTTGAATAACAAACTACACCATGATGTGGAGAAGGTAAGCCGTACGTACGCACATATGGTGACTTTTTCATTCATAGGATGGATATAATAATGATTATGGTTGCAACATATTTATTATAACATCACAATATGTCAAAGGTACTAGAGTTATTATTTTAGTTTTGGAAACAAAAATGAAAGAGGAAGTGGAAGAAGAAAAGAACATTGGAAGAGGTGATTAAATTATTACCTCTTCTTTAGGTGCTTCCTTTTGATTTGATTAAAAGGGATCCTTAGGTAGGTTTTATGGTAAAATTAAGGCCTCTTGGTTAAATTGAGTGTATTTGGGATGATATTTGAGGTGGTTCTGGCCAATAAAAATGGATTTGGATGTGTGATTTTACGAGAAGGGGAAGAACCCTTTTATAAGAGAGGTGAGGGTCACTTTAAGAAACACTTGAAATATTAATTTATTATAAACTCATTTCCTATTTATAATGGCTCAAAATGGATTAATTTATATTATAATCTAGGTATGGGTATAAATACTCTCAAAAAATAGGTTTAAGAAAAGTTTAGGTCACCATAGTAACCTTATCTTTAAGATTTAACTCTAAGTTAAATAGTTTAACATTTACAATTTCTTCATGTATTTTTATATTACATTGTTAATAAACATACTATAAAATTCCAATAGAACCTAAAGTGGTTCACTGATGATATATATATATCTCATTATATATTTCCTTTTATTGAGCCTTATATTTTTGGGAATATTATATTATTTAATAATATAGTATTTGTTTTAAATACTATTTTTTGTAAATTTTGATACTATTTAGTATTTTGTTTTTGTGAATGTCAAAAAAACATGATTACATTAAAAAAACATGTTAAATCAACCTTAACATTTCATTTTAACCTATAAAATTATTGGAATTCATCAAAAGTCTCAATTTACATTTATTTTGATATTTATAATTTCAATTATTTTAATCTTTCCTTAATAAGGTAATTACTACATCATCATTCTGTCATAAATAAATATAATTATTTAATGTTTAAAAATTATAAATAAAATTACATTATGTATAATATATTTTTATATTTCTAATTAATATTTATAGTGGAATTTATATTATTTATTACACTATATTAAAAATGGTTTAGTTATTAAACTTTGAATTTGACACTATTAACTCTTCTTTAAATAAAATAATAATTATTTTCCTAATCTAATACAAGTGGATCAAAAGGATCATATTTTATTCCTAAGTTTGATTTTCATCTAACTAAACTTGTCCAATATAATTAGTGCACGTGTTTGGGAAATTATAATATCATTTTTACCTTTATTTACCAAATTTACTTTTAACCATGGTAAGTAAAATTCAAAAGTTATTATTCACCAAAAATTATTTTAACATATTGAACCAGATATTACTTAATGATGTCACACGTGTCTCTAGGATTTTTTAAATTCAATTCACCGAAGTGGTAAAATTATGTTTTATTCAAATTATCTAATGTTCCTCGAAGGTGGGTAAAAGACGGTAAAAAAATAAATTAAATTTTATATATCTAATATTATTATAAAATTAATTTAGTTAATAAAATTGGAATAATATAGGTATTTTGTATATATTTTTAATTTAAAATAAACTTAAATTAATAAAATTATTTAAATAAAGAGTTAGCTTTAAACAATAACACAATGTTTTTCACTATTCAAAAAAATTGAATGTTTTTTTGGAAAAATACAAAACATTCACCCAAAGATAATATTGATATTACAAATTCAAAAAGATTTATATTTTACCAAAGTAAAAAAATATAATTTTTATTAATTAATTTAAAAAAATATTCCCATTTGCAGAACCAGAATGCGGTTTTTGGAGATGTAAAAACTAACAAAAGATTGATATGTGTTTATGTCTATTTTAAATGTAAAATTACTTCTAATGACCAACATTGGATAAAATTATAGAAATATAATATAATTATTATTCAAACCCATTAAAATTTATAATTTAACATTATAAATTCTTTTGACTAAAGTAGTTGTTTTCAATTAAAATTTCATATTTTTCACTATTCATCGAAATATGAAAGTTATCAGAAAATCACCAAAAATATATACAAACTAAATTTTTATACCCCTATTTCAAATAAGAAGTTTATTTTGTCAAATTTAATATCTAAAGGTGTAAATGTTGGATTAAAAAATTGTTCCCCATTAATAGGCCGTAAAATTTCTTTTTTTTTGAAAAAATACTTCTTTTATATAAAAAATAAATTTGTTCTTATATTATTTTTCATAAACACATAATATTTATGTTAAAATTATATGGAGTATATAAAATTCAAACCTCATTTAATACTATACATAACCATTTTTTGAACAGCTAGTTTGGTAAGTTGTGGTGTGCTCGAACTTGGTGTTGCTTGTAGAACAAGCTATTTAATTACATTAAAGAAAATAACTTACTATTAAATATTGTGTTGTTACAATTAATGAACACAAAATTATTTATATTTGATAAATACACCTCCATAACTTTTAAACCATTAATAAAAATGAAAAATTGTAAATTTTCCTTTTAGGATAGAGTGTAAGATGCTAGAAGAAGCTAATTATGCCCTTTACCATTCAACAATACCAGATCTTACCTTATACTAGTGTCAATCATGTCCAACCATGCCTTGATTCCATTTTTTGGAACATTTATTAATGTGAAAAAAAACACAATCAAGTAAATTTTTTTCTACATTCAATTCATCAGTAAAAAGTCTAACATACAATCAATTCCAATAATGTAATTCTATGAAAAGTGATCTATTTTTTCAAACTGATTTCATATAGTTTTTAAAAAATGGTTTAGCAAAAACAAATTCAATATATTCTACTTTATCAAATAGTTTACCACCTTTTAGTGGAGATGGTGTTGTACCTTGTTCAGTATTCCCATCAAATGTGGTTTTATAGGATTAAAATTTATGTTTTTGTGGTAAAAAACCCCAATGTCCCAAAGTCACAGTATTCGATAAATTTTTCAAATGAAATAATTGTGTTCATTATTCACAAATGAGAAACCCCAAAATTACATTAATTATATAGCATGAAAATTTTTCATAAAGAGTAATTTTATTTATCAACCCATAGAACATGGAACTCAATGTCAATTATTCACTTATTTGAGAAACATACATTGTGACACCTATATCCTATATAATTTTTATATCATTGCTCAATACATCCAAATATATATAAATATCATTATCTGTTTGTTTTGGTCTAGATATAATCAAATATAACATAATGTATTTTCACTTCATGAATAACCATAACAATAAGTTATAAATTACCAAGATGACTAGCAATATTTAATGACTACTACTATGTACCCCAAAATGATTTATTCCATCAATAGATAACATAAAATGTATGTTCCAAGTAATATTTCCAAATCTATGATACTCGTAATAAATGTTCATCCAATGAGGATAGTATGCTAGATGATGTAGTTTCTCATCATTAATTCTTGTATCTGAATTCTATTTAAATTGTATCTTGGTTTTATGACATCCATATTGTATTCTAAACCATGTAATGGTAATAATGTACCATAATTATTTGTAATGAGTTTATTCGTCATTCTTGTATCGTTTTGTGCCACACTAAGGGAATTTACTGTGTGATTCATGGTCCTTGTGAAAGAGTATGAAATTATTTTGGACATCATCTATTTTTTAGAGAACATGACCATTGAACATATAATTTATTTAGCCTCATATGTTTGATATGGAGGTTCATTTTGTTCTTGTATCATGTCATTTAGGAGACCATTTAGTTCTTTAAATCTGGTGTCGCTCCATCCAATATAATCATTCAATTTATATTACTTCAATACTAATAAAAATTTTGTTTATTTACTAAAACAGGTATAAAATGGTCTCTTAGCACTTCTATTTAAATTTCCAAACAAATTTGAACCATCACAAAGGTCATCTTCAATTTCCATTTTCATTTAATACATATGATCTACATCATTATTTACACTGGTATTCATATCAAATGATTCATAAACCGCAATATTATCAGAATCAGCATGCACGTTTAGTTTTTCCTAGTTCTTAGTCAAATATTTATATATTTTATTTCTTCCATTATAAATAAAATGTTCTTCTAAATTTTTTTGTAAAATATTTCATTAATAACAACAATATAGACATGGAATATGGATTTGAGAAGGGTTTTATGCATGCTCGATTGCAAACATGGAAAAATATTTAACTACATCTTCCTACTATTTTGTCATACGTTTAGTGTGAATCCATTTTAGATTCTTATCCATCCTATTAGGTTCTTAAAATATTCATTTTTTAAACAAAAATATACATAAGATATTTATAATCTAAGGATAATGTAATAGATAATTATAACAAAGGGATCCCAACATTTGAAATTTATTAATTAAAACTCCTAACAGGTTATCATTTTAGAAAAGTGTTACATGAAAAGAAATAACATGGGGAAAACATGTGGTAGTTTGTACAGGTTCTCAATTGGATATTGTGTCGAAAAAAAGGTGTTAATTTTATAATGGTTTATGTAACCCTTTTAGGTGGGATTCCAACAATCAGGAGGAGTTAATGATTATCTATTTCTTTCCATTTTCTATGGTGGGATATGTGGTATTTAATTAATATTATAAGTGCGGATTTAAATGAGTAACAAATTTATTGTTACCTTTACGTATTAATGGAAAAATATCTTGTATGATTAATTCGAATATCCAAAAATATTAGCGAGCAATTGGAATCCCAAGGGACATTTTACCACTGACATGTATCGACCAATGCTTGATCCTTATTTCTTTAATTATGACATCTTAAAAATGGTATGTAGCCACTTCAAGAATAAATTATTCCTATCTAATTTATCCTCATTTACCATGTTTTGATATAATTTACATCATAAATCAAGGGCTTTCAAATCATAATTTCCAATATAATTATAAATTATCTTATTATCAATATTAATGAAATGTATTTCTTACACAACTGAATCACTTATAAATACTTATTAATCTAATAATCTCTAATAATTATTTTTGGGAAAAAAATATTAATTATTTTATGGAATAATTTCCTCATAAATTATTTCATCTTTCTTTCCAATTAATTTAAACTTGTCTCTCTATGTTTGTGTAAAATTATCATTATTGTAAATATAGAAGATTACATAACCACTAAATTTTAACTTAGCTTCAAAGATGTTTAAATTTCATGAAACCAATGGATGAAAAAATTATTAATGATAGAAGTGATATTTGATTCCATGTCACCCTCTTTTTATATAGATTATATTAAACCATGTATCATAGGAATATCAATAAATATATTTTTAATATATCCCACTGACGAAACCCTATTTCAAAAAAAGTAGAGTTATCAATATTAGGTTGATTTCATAAATCCTAAAATATCCACAACCTCTATTCAATTTCCATAAAAATACCATATATATGATACTTTAATGGTCACTAAAATAAAATATAGAAGGTAATTTCATGTTTTGAAAAGACATTAGGGTTTTAATCCAAGGGAGTATAAGGGATACTTTGATTGAAATGGGATGAATTGTTTTCTTTTAATCCATGGGAGAAAGAGTAATTCTTGAAACATGAAGCTGATTACTATATGGGAAACACATAAAACATACTACTTATTATTTTTAGTCATTACCTTACATGATAAGTGGGAATTGTTTTGGGGTGCATAACTTGTAACTCCATGAAATCAGAGTGAGAAATTATGATGAATGAGTAAAAATGAACATGAATGTGAGGGAGAGGGTGAACCAATTATAGATCGAGGAAAGGGAGATTTGGTGGAATATGAGAACAATAGAGATATTTTGAACATAGATCTGATTACAAACAGTGTACCACAAAACTCTATCACCTAATCATTCCCATCACCACCTTAAATTATTGTAGGTAGGGTTTTTGTGGTGCACAAATAGGAGATACATGCAATCAATGTGAGAAATAATAATGAATTTGTGAAAATAAATGTGAAGGTAAGGGAGAGGGTTAGCCAAAAATTTATTGAAGAAAGAGAGTTTGGGTAAGGAATTAGTGAGTTATATCAAGGAAAAATAAGACTTCTTGCGTGTGTTGTTCAAACCATTTGGGAAAATTAGAAACAAATGAAGTTGATTGAGGGGAGAAATAGATCACAAGTAATCACTTAACTTGATTTTAAAATATCATTATAACTTCAAAACAAAATATATAAATAATCATTAAACTAATAAAAATATATGGAAACTCATTCATTTCCAATAGAACCATTGAAACCAATGATGTAGAAAAAATTTCAGCTAAAAAATTTATAAAACCGTTTTATTCTGAATAAAACATTACAAACAAGAAATGAAGCCAGAAATTTAATTTATAAGGACTTCAAAACTCATTCAAATATCGCATTAGATAAATATTTATGTATATAAGAAAATAATAATTAGTTTAATATATGAAAATGATACTTTATTAATTAATAATTAACTTTACTCACATTAAAATTATAATTTATAATTCTACTCAAGAAACAACCAACTTCTACTATTTATTTAAAAATTTCATTTCATAATAAGAATAATATAATAAATAATTTATGTATCCCTTATAATAAAAAGCCAAATTTTTCAAAATCACTATAGATGGAAATCATAAAATTTAGATATCTACATGAAAACTATAAATATACATTAATCAAACAACTATAAGCATTTAAAAGAAACAACTATGAGAATCACGTAATGTTTCTTGAATCACTTTTAATATATTATATTCCAAAATAACACTATAATGGATTTATATTTTCCTTAAATTAATTAAAAAAGTCACATTAAATGATAGAATGATAGATTTTTCCCATTTACACATAAAATGATTTGTTTTAAACTTCTCATACTCAACTTGGAAATAAGAATATCTTTACAAATATATCCCCCCATTAGAGGGATTTGGAAATTTAGAATTATAATTTAGAAAAAAAATCCCTTACATGAAATAAATATTTTAAAATAAAAATATTACATAAATAAAATTTTAATTTTGAAATTAAGACCCAAAAAATACATAATGAAATGAATATTAATTTTTAATTTTATTAATGTTTTCTAAAACAACCAAATGTAATTATCATTACATCTTACAATCTTAAACTCTAAAAATTGAATTAAAGGTATAATGTTTATTTATAAAAACTATATAAGATTCAATAATATAATCATATTTGTGATAACTTCTAGTTCATTATTAAAATCATTAATTTAATATAATGATTTAACATGTTATTTTGGTTTCTATTCATATCCTTTGGCATCATGAACAATATTTTTACACGTTGTGTTGAGTATTATAGAGTGAGGGGAATATTATTAATCACACTCTAAGTAGTTGTAAGGATTTTTTTGGAAATGCGATTATTTCATATCTCATAGCCGTCATTAAATGTATTATTTGTAGATATAATGCCAAGATACGAGAATAAAATTAATGTATATATCACAAGATTATAAAAAATGTTTTTATTTAAATTAAAATAATAAAAAAACAAATAAATTCCATGTATGGCCCTTTAACATATCATGTCGGTTAATTAGATTAGACCTATAAATTCCTTTCCTTTTGTTCCTTAATAATTACATAAAATTTAATGACCCCAACACCCATTTTATGAAATTCATTAAAAAATAAAAAATTATAACAAATACTTGTATTAATGGTGTCTGGTAGTACGGTGAGGGGAAAACCCAGAATGCGAGGAAAGAGGGGGGGTGCATGAGGACTCAGTAGAGAAATTATAGGTACATATAGGTGGTGAAGCTCAACTACTAGTAGTGGATCTCAGAAATGACTATGGATTTCAATGATTTATGGGTTTCAATTTGCAAGGCAAGGCAAGAAATGGGGGTGGTGAAGCTCGATGAATAGTAGTAGATCTCAAGAATGGTAGAAGATTTTGATTAATCAAGGGTTGTGGGTTTTGATTTGGGAGGTGAGCTAAGGTGAAAAAGAAATGGTGGTGATGATAGCGGTAGTAGTGTTGAACAAAAAAGATATGAGATAGGAGGAGAAAAAAAACATACCTTGGATTTGAGGCTTGATTCGTCCAAGAGAAGATTGAAGGGAAGTGACGATAATACTAGACTTCAGTGAAATCTTGAACGACACGTCTAAAATTTTTGTAGTTTTGGTTGATTTTAAATGATAGGGGATGGTTTTATAAGCGCTTCCAAGAAAAAACTGATAAAGAGAGGATTTATCAATGCTAAAATAATAAGCGCTGATAAAAAACATCTTTATCAGTTCTTATTTAGCCCTTATAAAGACTTATAGTTATAATTATAAATAATTGTATTTGTAAACATGTTTATAAATATTGGTATATAATTATATATATATTTATATAAATAAATATATAACTATATATATAATCATATAATTATATATAATTGTATAACTATATATATATATAATTATATATATATTTAATAAATATATATAATTATAAATATTATAAATATATTTCATATTTAAATATGTTATTTATAATTTTATAATTATTTAAATATGTAATTATTTATTTAAAATTATTTAAATAATTTTTTTAAAAAATATTTATTGATTTATAATTATAAAAATATAATTTTATAAATACGGTAAATATACATTTATAAATATATTTATAATAATTTATTTATAATTAAAATTTTTTATACTGTTATATATGTTTAATAAATAAATATAAGTATAAATATAATAAATATATTCATTATTTAAATATATTTATTATTGTTTTATATTTATAAATATATTTATATCATTATATATATTTATATTATTATATATACTTTTAATAAATATATGTAAATATGAATATGAATATGGTAAATATCTTCATCATTTAAAAATATTTATTATAATTTTATAATTATTTAAATATATAATTTCTCATTTCTAATTATATAAATATTTTTTAAAAGATATTTTATTTAAATATATTAAAAATGTTAATTATTTCAATATATTTTATATAATTTTATAATAATTTTAATATGTAATTATTTTTTTATAATTATTCAAGTAATTATTTTGAAAATTAAAATTTTTTATTTATAATTATAAATAATTTATATTATAAATATAGTAAATATAAATTTATAATTAAATATATTTGAAAATAAATTTTTAAATATTTATTTATAATTATTTTTATATTTATACAATTTTATATATTTAATAAATAAATATAATCGCACCCTTGAGCACCTAATATATATATTTAATAAATATATATAAATAGAAATATAAATATAGTAAATATATTCACTATTTGAGTATATTTATTATAATTTTATAATTATTTAAATATATAATTATTTATTTATAATTATATGAATACTTTCAAAAAATATATTTTTATTTATTTATATTTATTAATATATAATTTTATAATTACAGTAATTATGATTTTATAAATATATTTAATTATAATTATAATTTATCGAATATGTTTTTCACAATATTAATGAATATATAATCTTAAATGAGTGATTGTTAAAAATGAGTCAAATTGGAAAATTTAAAATGAGTAGACCTCAAAAATATAGAAAAATGGATATATTTTATATATGATAAAAAATTTTAAAAAATATATATATACTGAATTGAAGATGAATACATATTGAAAATATTTAAACATATTAAATTAATATACGTAAATAAATATTAGAAAATTATTAAATTCTAAAAAAATAAAAAAAAATGTTAAAAATGAATAAATCATACGAAATGTTATGATATTAAAAGTAAATAAATGAAATATACCTACATAATATATTAAATATATTATGTTACTAAATGAAATTTTAAAATGAATATTAAAATTTGAATAAATTGCTTAAATATTTTGTGTATGTGTTCCTATCTAAGATTTCATTGATTTCATAAATATTTGTGTGTGTGAAATTATTGTCTGTATATATATATACAAGATTGATATATGTTAAAATAAAAAATTAAATTATATAATATGTAGTGTCTATTAATTAAATAAATAATAATAAGAATGAATATATTAAAAAATTAATAATTTTTGTTAATTATATAGATAATTTATTAAAAATGAATGTTAATATATCTTAATGAATACATATTAATGATATAAAATAATACCTTGTTAAAAACATTTAATTTTAATGAATAAAATGTATAAATAAATAATGAAAATGAATAAAATTAAAAACATATTGAACAATGAAAATTTAAAAAGGAATAAATTAAAAAAATATAAAAAAACAATTAAGATTATTAATGAATAAATACTATTAAAAGTGAATAATTTCAATAAAAATATTAAAACTTAATACATAGTATATTGAATAAAAATATATAAAATTATGAAATTTTCTAATTAGAAGCATAAAATATATTAAATATATTATGTTAATAAATGTAATTATAAAATGAATATTAAAAATTGAATAAATTATAGAAATGTTGTGTGTGTGTGTTCATTTTATTTAAAAATATATTAATTACGTATATGTATGTGTGAAATCAATATATCATACATTTGATATATATAAAATTGAAAAGTCATATGAAATTCAATTAAAAATCTATTACTCAATATAATTAATCAATATTTTAAAAAAATATTATTTTAAATTATAAACTCTTCTTCACTAAATATATGAATTATTTAATGTTAGAATAAGTCTTTTTATTATAGAAATAATATTGTAGGAAATATTATATATATTGATATATAAATATATATATATATATATATATATTTGAATATAATTGTAAATTAAAAATATTGATTAATTAATGAATAATTATTTATAAAAACAATTAAAAATGAAGAAGACGTTACTAAGTTTTTAATTATTACATTTTATTCATTTTCTATTTTTATATTTAATATATATTATTTATTACTATATATAATTTATATATCTACATATATATCATAACATTATTCATTTTTATTAATAATTGTTTCTTTAATAACTTTTTTAGTAATTTTATAATTTATTAATTTTTAATTATTATATTAAATAATAACAATTTATTCGTTTTATTCATTTTATTCATTTTATATATCCTTCTTTAATATATACAATTTGTTAATATTTATAATTTATATATATGTATATTAAATTTATTGATTTTTATTAATAATTATTTAATTAATATAACTCTTAATAATTTATTCATTTATTCTTTTTTAATTTGTATTTTTTCATTTATTTCAATTTATTTATTTTATATATCTATATTTAATATATACAATTTATTAATATTTATAATTTTTGTACTATATAATTTAATTATTTCAATTTATTCATTGTATATATCTATATTTAATATAAACTATTTTTTAATATTTATAATTTATATATATATATATAGGTTATTAATGATTATTTAATTAATGAAATTTTATTTTTTAAAAAATTTATTCATTTTTATTTTCAATTTTTTAATCATTTCAATTTTTTAATATTTTTAATACTTATTATTTTTTTGGTATATATAAAAAAATGGCACAAGGCCTAGAAGGAAAGGTGGGCTGGGTCATATAGGACCTGACCGTGCACATAGGAAGTGGGCCGAGGTGTGTATCTGAGTATGCTAAAGCCCACGTGGTACATAGGGTGGGACAAGGCCTACACATGCCCATGTTGTTGTATGATGTGTATGTGGGAGCCCATCCCTACAACCGTCTTCTAAGATTAGCTTGTGGTGAAGTCTTGTACAAAGAATCGACCGAACAACTATTATTTTGATGTGGAACTCACACGTATGATTGGGGCATTTATCAACACCTGAAAAAATGTTGATAATGGTTACCCTTTATCATCATTTTTTTACTGATCTTAAATTATGACATTGTATATTGCACATTTTTTAGTTGTAAAAAGACATCAAACTCTGATATGATCGTTATCATGTCATAAATTAAGATAGAAGTCACTGTATGTTTTTCAGTCTGAAATTTGACTTTTTCTAGAACTATTTTTCTTATATATTTTTATGATAACATGAGGTTTAAGAGTCAAATTATTGTGATTATTAACTATATGAAAATGTAATGAAATTATATAAATATAATTCAACTAGAGATAAACCTAATTCGGTCATTTTGAAGGTCTTTATTATGTATTGAAATGTTTAAGTGAACCTCTCTACAAATTTCATAATTCGTCTATGTTGTTTATTGGATATGTGATAAATTTACTTATGTGGTGATTCCCTTACATGAATCCACTACTTGAGTAATTTTTTTATGTGAATGGATACATGGATATTCACTTATGTGAAAAATATTTCCAAAATGAATAAATTGGTTGTACTGAAAAATAGTTATATGAATTCATTGTTAGAATCCATTATATTGGTTATTGTAGGTGACATTTCTTTCAATCCCTAAATTCAACTATGACTATTTAGCTATATTGACTCAACTACCTAAAACGGTTACAAGAATTTCTTTATGTGAATCACTTATATGAATTTTCCAACATGGTTCATTAAATTTTAAATGGATATTCTATAACCTGTGAATATACACTATTTTACATTGTATTCGATTTTTTCCATTTTCTGCATGTTTATTATGGATACAATTCACATTATATTTGTTCTATAATTACATATTAATTATATAGAATCCATGAAAACATGTTTTATCTTGTTTTAGGAAGAATTAAATTGGTATCTCATGGTATAATAATTTCTTGGAGATCATGCTGAAATTCAAAAACATGAATGAATCAAATAAAAATGGGTTGGTATATGAAGAGTTAGTCTCAAATAATATCACAGAGTATTTCATGGATGTTAACACTTATTAATAAATGCAATATTAAATGTTATAATGAGTTACACTATGTATGTGTTTTATTTTATAGAATATTGAGGGGATCTTTATTATATATTATTTTTCATTTATAAATTTTATACATGGGGAATATCATCTAGGGAATTAGCAGGGACAACTTAGAATTTGACCATTGATGTGACTTCGAGAAAATAAAGGATGCAACGGTATTTTTATATTAATTTTTTGTGCATAAAGAAATATTTATTGTGTTGGCAGAACCAGTGCAAAAGAACAAACAGAGGTTGAGCATACATTCAAACTATATAGTGTTCCATTTTTTTGGTGAACAATAATTGCAACCAGATGAACTAAAAATAATTTGATCCTTTATTACTGCAGATTTCAGTGCTGCCTCGATACTTAGATATTGGAACTATTCATATGGTTCTGTGTTTTTACATTTTATTATAATCTTTGTATGTGCATAATTTTTTTAAAAGAGCAAGAAGAAAAGCTTCATTATTGAAAAAGAAAGAGATTACAAAGGCATAAAGGTAGGAAATTTAAATTTTCCTCTTTGCAAAAATAGAGAGTAAATCACATGTGATGCTGGACATATGAGTAAGATAATCTTCAGAGATCCCCATGTTCGCAAGGCCACAAGCAAGACAGTTGGCCTCACGATTGAAATGATTTATGATATAGTGATTTTAAGTAAGGACGTCACAACATTTAATCCATTTGGATGTGAGTCTCCAAACTAGATAAATCTTCCCCATTCTGACTGCTTGAACTATTGTGTATGAGTCGCTTTCAAACAATATTGTGTTCCAATTTATTTGTTGATCCACATCCAATGTAGTAATAAGAGCCATCATTTCTCCTTCTAGAGTAGTGACATTCCCACAAGGTCCCAATATCACTTCTAAGAAATCACTACTATCATCCCTGAAGGCAATTCCATATCCAGAAGGCCCTAGGTTGCCCCGCAAAGCACCATCCGAGTTACATTTTCTCCATCTTTCAAAAGGAGGAGTCCATAAGAAATAAATGGTGCATATTGGTTTAGGATAATTACCATAAGTTGCAATTTACTCAAGACAACAAAGTGTCTAATTGAGTAATCACAGTGCTTAACATGGAGGTTGTTTTCCAGTTGTGTCACCAACAATATCTTTGTGAGAGTAGTTATGTAATTGAAGGTGGAATTTTATTGTTGGCATTTATTCCTGCTCATCCAAATTTTGTATATGGTCTTTGTAGAAGCCACCAGGAAGAGTATGCAAATCTATTTTAGGAGAGGTACCACTGAAATATATAGGGGACAGTCTAGAATATTATGGACATGCAACAGATGAACCTCAAAGTGATTTCAGACCAAGGACTAGAGGGATGAAGTCAGCTTGTATGATAGAAATAAATAATTTATATTATCATGGTTCTGATGAAATTGTGAAAACCTAGGGCACAAGGAGATTAACACTTTTTATAGATTACTATTGACTGGAAGATTGTTCAATTGCATGCGCCATAGGTGTGTAAATCCGGATGGTTGGAGAAACTTTTTGTGATAGTTCAGAAATCCTGAAATAATTCTTTGTAGAAGATGATTATAAAATAGTTTGGAATCAAGAATTATATTTTTTCCCAGTTCCCATATATGTATATCTTCTATTTTCATAAAGTCACAAGAAGATACTTTAATTGCAATCTGAGGTGGCAGTGTGTTGATCTGCTGAAGTTGCATATGTATAGAGGTATTTTTGTCCATATCAATATCTATGATATCAACATTTTCATTCAATGGAGAGAATGTCCAATTGTACTTCCACAATTTCATAGATTAATTAGCATTGAACAACCATTGTTAGTGCATATTAATCTTTTGGATGATTTTTTAAGGCTTTTCTAGACTGAAGATTTCATATAAATCATCTTCACTTAAAGATGTTTACTTAGAAATTTGTCTCTGAGGAAACCAATGGAGTGAGGTTTTTCATTGGTCTGCCTCCAAATAAATTGAGCCTGAAGAGATTGATTGAAGAGCTAAATGTTTTTGATGCCCAATCCTCCCATTTCCTGTTGTAAACAAAATTTATTCCAAGGTGCAGTGATAACATTTCATTCCAGAATGCTACTGCTCCACACAAAATTTCTCATAAGAGAATTGATAATTCTGATGATGGAGACAGGCCATAAATACACCATGAGAGAGTAAACCAATGTTGGAACAATCACATCCTTAACAAGACAAATCTTTCCCACTATTGATAGTGGTTTAACATTCCATGTAGAGAGGGTTACTCTAACCTCACTCACAACATCAGTAAAATCTGAGGATCGAGGTCTTCCTAGGTACTCAGGGACACCGAATTAATTGAAAGGTAGAGACCCCTATCTTATTCCAAGATCTTGTATCAAATAGTGTTTCCTAGATGGATCAATATTTTTCCCAAAGTATATTAAACACTTCCTCCAATTAACCATCTATCCTGAGAACTTTTCATAAAGAAAGAATGTTTTCTTAATGTTTTGAATGTTCCTCCTATCCCCCAGAGTGAAGAGAATAATATCATCAGAAAAAATGTAAGTGATAGGGGGAATATATACCTCTTACTACTCGAATTGATTTGATTTATCCTTTATCCACATTGTGAGTAATGAGTCTACTGAGATAGTCCACTACAATAGAGAAAATAATGGAAGAGAGAGGGTCTCTTTTACTAACACCACTTGAGTACTTAAAATAACCTTATGTTGATCCACTGATAAGGATAGATATGTGAGTAGAGTTGAGCAGATTTTTAGTCCCATGTATAATTGTTGTGTTAAAGCCATACTCTTGAAAAATTCGGCTAATAAAACTCTAGTCAAGGGTGTCGAAGTATTTCCTGATATCCAGCTTAAGAGCAATGATCCCTCATCATGTAGTCCTCTGGAAAATATTAATGAATTCAAAGGTAGTAGGAAGATAGTCTTCTATCCTCCTTCATTTGACATAGCTGTACTGGTTTCAAGAGATGATTTTTTCAAAGATGTGTGAAATATGATTGTCTAGAATTTTGGTAATGATCTTATGTAAAGTATTGATCATAGAAACTATCCTGAATTGACAAATGCCACTTGCACTCTCTACCTTATGTATTAAGACAATGAATTGAGAATCGAGGGCATGAATGTGAGATCCATCAGTGAAAGAATGCTTCACAAGTTTCCAAAACTCATTCTGAATGTCATCCTAATAAAATTGGAAAATTTGATCGGTTAATCCAACTTTTCCCAGAGAGCATTTTTTCTAGATTCCTAGCACTGCATCCATAATTTTTATATCTGTAGGTTTATGTGTGAGGAGGGTGTTTTCTTCTTTAATGGGTTGTTTCAGGATAATACCATTCATTAATTGATGAGTTCTACTAGGACCATTTAAGAGGGTCTTATAGAAGTAGACAATATGATTCGAGAGAATTTGTTTGTCATCCAGGATAACATCCCCATCCTTTAAAACTGAAATTTTTCTGCTAGCCCTTTTGGCTCTTTGAAGCGCATTGTTGAATTTGGTATTTCTGTCTCCATCTGTAATCCACTGATCTTTGAATATCTCTTTACTAATCTTTTCCCAACCTATAATCAGGTTTTTCAGATATGAGAACATGTATCCTCTTTCTCATCATCCCCAGAGAAATCAATGGTGGTCTTTGATTGCTGAATATCATGTAAAGTGTTTTCAAGAGCATAAATTTCCTTATCAAGAGTTTTGAAACTTCTCTTACTCTAGTGATTCATTTTTAGCTAGAGAGTTCGAATCTTGAGAACACAAGATAATAGATTGTTATTTTAATCTTCAATAACCCAAGTGTCTTTGAAATGTTGGGAGAATTCTAGAATAGCAGTCAAAGTATTGTTAAACCTAAAGGGAAGAGGTTTTCTCTCACTTTTATTAATAAAGTTTGTCATAATTGGATGATGGTCTTAGATGTTCCTCGCTAGAGTGACACATGTAATGATTTTACATCTATCAAGAATGTGATCATTAACAATGGCATGATCAATCATACTAGCCCTCATGTTGTCAAAATATTTTCTATACCATGTGTACTTGGCCCCCAATAGAATAATTTCAGTTAGGTCTGACTCATCGTTACAGGATCGGGAATCTTTCATAGACATGAAACCAGATTCTCTCCCAAGACATTCATCTACATGGAGGACATCATTTACGTACCCCATTATCACCCAAGCATATGAGATGGAAGTAGACAAATTAATAATGTGTCTCTTGAGAGATCTATTAATAGAATAGTAATTAGAGGCATACACAATAGAAAAGATAGTATTGTGGCCATGTTTTTTGAACCTGCACGTGATGACCTACTTGTCCACCGAGATAAAATCTAGATTATTAACACTATTATGTACCAAAATCCATAAGTTGTCTCGATCATTATCATATACAGATCTAAACATTGAGTATCCATTTCTATGAACTGTAGAACTAGTGCTGGTTCCTTAGATGTTTAGTTCTAAAATCCCAATAATATCATGTTTATATTTACCCTCCAACAGCCTATGGGAACATAATGTACCAAGATTGGCTAATCCCTATAAGATCCAAAATATGGTCATCATTATGATTCCTATTTGGGAGTGCAACCAAATTTTTCTAATGTTTTTCTAAAACTCTATTCCTTCTAGATCTTCTCAAATCTGTCTTTTGGGAAGCATCAAGGGACATTGTATGCCTTGAGGTAACTGCAGTGTAAGGTGGAGTAGAATACTCAGAATTCTCTTTGATTTCTATTTTAGTGTGTGTATCCTCAATCTGTTGTGGATTTCCATGATGGATCAGTTATTTCTCTATCGTATATGGAGAAAGTGTATAGTCAATTATGTCTGCAGTGTCTTTATCTATGACCTAAATGATATTTTCACTAATTAGATCCCATGTGAGCTCATCATATTCTGTGTTAAGCACCAGATGAGAAATTTCTTCTGGGAACACCTGTTGTTCAGAGAGGTCATCATGTTTGGGTAAACCTCTTGTCTGGTCTATTTCATTGAGGCGAACCTACTCTTATTCTTCATCAAGATAATACCATGACTTTCTAGCCTCGACGGGTAGCTAAAATGAAACCTATTTTTAAGTCTCAATGTTAGTCTTCCTAACATACTCTATTGAAGTAGTGGCTGCCTTTAATGGGACCTCATTCCATGTGGTATATTTTGTTTTTTTATGGACAATATTTTGAACAATGAATAATTTGTCAATGACATGGACAACCATCCTCCAATGCTCAAAATATTTAGGTAAGTTCACAAATTTAAACCTGACCCCCCTCACCACCGCTCCCATCCTGACCACCCATCGTTGTCTCTCTCATCCCTACCCTTCTACCCTCCAATCATTCCAACTCCCACTCACCTCTTTCCACTTTCCACTCACTGGTTATTGCTCCCCACTCACCGCTCGTCGTCGCTCACCTCTCCCCTCCTCTCATCTTGAGCTGTAGCAGCCGTCGCTGGCCCCTCCCCCAAAAACTCTTCACTCCGCATGTCAGCTTCAAGACTTACATAGAGGAATAATTTAAGATTTTAGAAGTTTTTGTTTTAGTGTTATTCATAAATTTTACTTAATTATGTTGAAATCAATCATTTATGATAAATATTTTTCTTTAATTAGGAATAGTGGAACCCAAGATCATGCCTTCATGTATTTTCACATCGATCCATTTGGGTTTTAAATTTTTCATATTCTTCCAAGGGTTTTCCCCCAAAATAAATTTTATGCATTATTGAATATGAATTTTAAATTGGGGATTTGTGTAGCTGAGGTTCATGGATGCATTGGGAGTGACAGAGCCGAATAAAAACATTATATGAAGGATTTATTTTTCAAAATTATATTTCTTTTACAATAAAAAAATTCATATGTGAAGTGCGTGCTTTGTGACATTTACATTCAATTTTTTAATATAAAAAAGTATGGTAATAATGTGGTTTTATCAACCTCTATGTAATAACATTGACTGAGGATTTTATCTCAACACCGGAGAACATTTTTTTTAGCTCAAAAGTGTTTGATTTCATTTTCAAATTCTTTTTTCTAACATTATAAAAAAAATTTAGGAAACATGGTTTTCTCTTCTTTCAAATGTTTATTATTGTTGGAAAATTTCATATTCACTAGATCAATTAGACAACCCTCAAGGTTTTTAGTTCGTTAGTTTATCATTTTACAACTCATCAGACCATATGATCAAAAATTCTTTCTTATCATGTTCAACCTTATTCATAGGTGTGGATCCATTGGTAGAAATTTATTTAGAACATGATAAAATTGGTTCTTTTCCCTTACTAATAATCAAATTTTTTGTACTAGGAATCAAATTCATATATATGATATCTCCATGAACAACATAATTACACATTCAAAAAACATCCTCAGCTTCTTTTGACTTTCCTTAGAAAATATCTTAGGATGTTCTCCAGAACGTTCAACTACTAATACAACTCTAATATCTCTTTCTTGGATGGTTTTAATTTTTAGTTCAATTTTTATACCATAAAATTTGGAGATATTTATGTCTATTCTTAAAATTGTTTATCCACAATCCATTTTTTATTTTATTAAAAATCCACTTTATGGGTAAGTGGGAACCTATAAAAACATCCTTCAGCATAATGTCACACCCTCAAAAATTATTAAATAGTCTATAATGTATCCATTACTACCGTAATAGAAGCATATTCTCCATATTAAAACCACATTATGATCATCTCTTTTCAATGACCACTTGGGAGTTTCTTTTTCTACTTTTTTCTTCATTTTACACCACATGGTAGTATTTTTTCCTTTTTCCCTACTTATTCAATCATGGACTACACTATTTATTAACATATGCCTCAATTTGAGTTTCTAAATTTACCAAAATTCCATATAATAGAGACCATATACATTGAAATCTTCACAAAAATTATCAAGGATTTCAAATATGTTTCTAAGAGATAAATTTCGATTCATATGTGAAAACTAATTTTTCACAATAGTTTTTTCATAGTTTTAACTATTCCCTCATTTTCTTATTCTCTTATACCACTTTTATGAGTATATATATTATACCAAGAAACAATTCCCATGTGCCCAAAATTCCAGAAACACCAATATTTTACAAAAAATCTTTTTTCTTTCTCCTTTGAGGTAGTTTTTCTATATTTATTTCATTGATGTCTTCAGATTGATTCACCATAATTTTTGGATTGTTTTAGGGAACTACTCTTTTTAGATATTCTCACATCCTCCATTAATGTATTGGTGAGTTTCATTATATTTTATATCATCGAGTTTTTTATTGACATTGATCATTGTACAAGATATACAAATAATGATGACACAGCAATTATAAATTTATTAGGGTAGTGGGATACATTATTCCAAAAGGACGAGGTGGAGGAATCTCCAAATGTTCTAAAGATTTATTTTTTACTAGTATGAATCTATTTTTAGTATAAAATATTAAATGTGATTTCAGTGGTAAAACTTTTCTTCTCAGTTATTTGGAGAGGTTCATATTGGTTTGATTCATTATTCTTTGAGAATTGGTTTAAGATCTAAGCACTTTATAATGTGGGTATATTTCCCAACCTCAAATAATATTAATCTCTATTAATATTATGAATTTATTCATTATTAATCTTGTTAATCTCTTGTAGTAATCTAGAAATGTCTTTATCCCTTTTAGTTGTCACATGTTGTTGAAAATCCTTGATATTGACAATGATTTGATACCAATATTCTAATGAAGGAAAGATTCTATAGTTTTCACTTTTCTAATCTAGTTATAATTTATAGATACTAAGATATAATGAAATTATATCTTGTTAGGAATCATCAAAAGTTGAGCACATTCTACTCAGTTCATCTTGGGCTATAAAAAAGTATTGTATTCTCTATTATAGAGAACATTGTATGGAGTAACTGATTGGAATTATGTTAGAGAATCTACTTTTAGCACATCTTACCAATCACATTGAGTATTTTGGTAGTTTTGAGACTAAAACATGTAATAATATTGCGTCCTTATTCAGGTTTAGAGTATAGTAGATAGATTTTGATGCTTATAAATAAACTATATTTTCTGATTGTATAAGGTACAATATATGGTCACTTTATAACAATACACTTGGTTAACATCTTAGTTATAGATGTGATTGTAGGAGTAATTCATAACCCAATAATGGATCGTTAAAAAATAACTCCGTTAGATTAATGACTATGAAAATTAATACTTTTATGTTTTAAAGGATCTAAAAAAGGGATTGTATATTAGATTCTAGCTATAAATGGGATGATAACATTATCATTGTATAGTTCAACTATAATGACACATACAAATCTATCAAAGACATGGAACCTTCCTTATCCCATTATTTTTTACCTTGTTGATCATCCCTTTATTGGATATTGGTAAACATATTATCTCTAATACTGAAATGGTTGAAGTTGGTGAAAATAATTAAGGACTTGCAATGAAAATGTGAATTAGATTTAACTATTAAGTTTTTTTGTTCTAATAGTTTTATTTATTACAGTACATATCCCTTTTTAATATTTTCCCTATGATATATTCTATTTGATTATAAATTGTGTCCTCCAATAAAATTTTCTTATCGGGTGGGATAAAAATTGAGTTTTATTTCATCTCTAATTCACCACCTATTGATTTCATTGTTTGGTTAATTGAGAAATATGACATTGTCGACAAAATTTACATGAATTTTGTGTTTTTTGAAAATCATTAATTGAGAAAGATGATATTTACATAATGAGATTCCGATTGAGGATAAAAACATAATTAAAAGAAGAAAAAAAATATAACCTCAAGTAAAGCTATCCATTTAATTGTTAAATATTATTTTCCAGAATTATACTTTTAAATATAGTTCTAAAAATAGATATTGTTCATTACTTATAGCATATATTATTTCTCATGTTATTTGTTTTTCTAGTTCTTCTAGAATAACAACAGTACTTTCCTTAATATTATACATTCATTTCCTCCACTTCAACCTACATCTTTCTTTCAATAATTTCTTTTAATTATTTGTAGTTTAATTAAAAAATATGTTTGAAATCATGGAGGTTTAATTTTGAGAAATCCAAAGAGAAGAGTTTGGGGAGTTCTTTTTACCTTGAGCTCATGACCTCCACCTCCGCCTCAACGCCCCGACCTCTGCCTCCCGAACCCCATCCCCTCTTGGATCCCACTCCTCCTATCTACATCTCCTCGAGAGACTTCCTCCACACCTCTTAGATCACTCTCCTCCACCATCGTCCCTCGAACCCTCTCATATCACTCTCCTCCAGTGACGCCCACATCCCCTTATCCTCTCCAGTCACCCCGTGAGACCCCCACGGCCGAACACCCCACCCGACATCCCCTTTCTCAGCTCCCTCTCCTCCCAACATTTATTCCGAATTTCTTAAGGGTTATTGGTCGGTAAATTATGAGAGGGACATTTTGGGATATACCTAACACTAAAAGGGGGGGTGAATCAGTGTTGGGGACTTTTTAAACCAATTCCAACTTTTATCCATGTACCTCTTAACCTGTTAAGATCTTGATTCTCTTATTCTCTTTTCCTTGTCGCATGAAATAATAGAAAGCCATAAAAATATGCACACAATATTTTTACAAGGTTCCCCACTCAATAAGAGTAGCTACATCCTTGCCATGCATGGGAATGACCAGTGCATGGATTCTCCAACATAATGTAAAATTCTGTTACAATGGAGTGGCTAGGAAAACAATCCCTTAACCAGTGTGAGTCCCTACAATTTGGAGGGGGGTGGGAAACAATCCTCTTCCCTGGACTGGTGATGACCTAGTCTAACTTGCAGCCTCTAGCGGTTTATTTATACTACCTATGGAGACAGTCTTCTTCCTTCTTGATAAGGTAGGTTCTGATCTTGATCTATTTCAGTGCTCTTCACTTGATTACTTGCAAAGTAGTAGGCAAAAAATTCTATTCTTTATTTCTCTTCTTCTCTAGTGCAAAAACCAACTTCACTAGTTCTTCTTCTTTCTTCCTCTTAGTGCAACAACTAACTGCACTAATCTTTTTTATTCCTTAGCAAGAATCACATACACCAATGTGATTATTCAATCACTGAGGATCCTCTCACAAAACATCATCTGAATTTAACTGCCCTGAACAATTGTCAGCATTCAATTGGGCATACTCTATTATACTTCTTCTTCTCTGCCTTTTCTTTGACACAGTAGAATATGGAATGGCACTGCAGTGTCTTAATCTCTTTCTGCAGTTCTCAATACCAACACGTAAGTGTATCGGTATAAAAAATTCTTTCTTCGTGCAGATATGAATTTAGTTGCAAATCAAGTTCTTCTTCACTTCATAATGCAGAACGAGAGTGTTAAACACCAATCGTGTGAGTGCGGTTCTACTTATCTTCATGATACCAAATATTTCACGGTACTTCCTTCTTCACAAAGTCTCTTCGAGAGTACTATACACCTGTCGAAGGCCTATGGTACCCTCTAATTTTTTGTGCAACCTTCTAGGTGGCTTGCGCATAAAATTCAATCATTGCTCATAAAAACACCTTATGGCATGAAAAACCCTTTTCGTGCAACCCCTTTTTTCGCGCAGAATTTCCCTTTCTCACGCAACACTTTATTTTTCACGCAACACTTCTTCTTTTCGTGCGATACTCTATACTTCAATTTTTCCGCATGTCAGAGATTGGGATTTTTCTATGTGTCGAGTCTCTACTAATGAAAGGGGTTCACCTCATATTTATAGTTATTTTTGACCTTGGGTGTAAAACCCCTTCCTGCACGTAAAACTGTCTCTCACTTCTTCAGATTATGCGCACCTTCCTGGATTTTTCGCGCACCCCATGACTTTGCCATTTTTTATCATTCTAAGCATGAATACACTCTTGCGTGGAAAACATCAAACCAAAATTTTTCACAAAACCAATTTTCATGCGCACACGTCTAATATTCCGCACACCTAGCGCAAACATCTCCAATTTTTCGCGCACCTCTTACCTTTGTCATTTTTCGACTTTCTAATCACGATGCATCAATTGTGCGCAAAATTCCACACTGCGTTCCATATTGCGCACAAACCCAATCTTTCCTACGATATCATATTTCGCGAACTGCTCCAATCTTTTGCGCATTTCATGCCTTTTCCAATTTTTGAGCTTCTGATATTGAAACACCTTTTGCGTGAAAACTTCATTCCTCTATTTCACGCACCATGCCAATATTTAGCACAACCTTCATTTTTCGCTCATCCCACTGATATTACACGCACAAATTTCTTTTTGTGCATCCCACTGATATTCCGCGCATCCCTCTTCTATTTCGCGCACCGCTTTGTTTTTCGCGAAATTTGCCACGGTTTCAGTGCACTCCATGCCTTTATCATTTTTCAATGTTGTGGCCTTGAATAATGCCTTGAATGTAGAAATCTAAACCATATTCAATCTTGAGTGCAATATCCATTGCCACCTTAAACTGTGCTTTTGTGCCGCCCCCAGATTGTCCATTGCTTTGTCATTTCTCTCTTCACTGCTTCCCATAACCATTCTTCAGTATTCATCACGAACTCCACTATCGTGATGTATATCCTTTGATAGATCAGCTTTAGCATCGTCAGAGTTGTAATGAGAAGTACTGAAACATACCATCTTCCAGCAGCATCATTCCTTCCAATCAAAACTGTATATGACTGGCATCATCATCTCTCCACCTTTCCATCATAAGGCTTGCATCAAAAAATCTCTTGACTTATGATATTTGAGAAATACATATCAGCAAAGCATCGTCTGGTTTGGATATAATGAGAAATGCATGGCTAGCTTATAATGCCATGCCCTTTCACATTCTCTCTTCTTCTTCAGCCATCATTCTATGCTTCATGAAAATCATATGATTTAATTATTCAAGTAATCATGTCACGACCCGTCCTCGGGGCCTGTGCCGTGACTACCCCAATCCCGCCTTCCATAGGCCAGGGGCTGGCGTCTAGCACCAAGGCGTAAATTCCCGATAAAAAGGGAAGGCATTGCCTTTGTAAAGTAAACAAACACCATAGAGCAAGCAAGCAGAAGAAGTAAACACTAAGTAAAAGCTAGTACAATAGTAAGTGTGGAAAAGTAAGTGGGCCAGAATACAAACCCAAACTGAAAGTAAAATACAAATCGAAAGGGAAAACATCAACTGAAAGTAAAGCCGCAGCGTTGGGTCATCCACTGGATGTCCCACCTGAAGGATGAGTACAGATAGCCTCCTCTGCTCCTCGGGTCCAGCCGACCGCTCCGAGTACGTCCTGTCCAGTGGTTCGCCTCCAGGTACCGTCCTGCTCCGCAATCCTCGTCCATGATCAGCGTTTTCGGTCGTCTACAACCAACACAACGTATTTCGGGCATAGCCCGTGAAGGGGTGATTATAAGCTACTCATTAGGGACCCCAAGACCCCCGATGGTCTCCCAAAATCCACAAAGGATAATCCACAAGGAAAGATGCAATCACGAAGTAACATCTGACACTGCTTAGGTAAATTCCCATACACATACCTAAGTCATCAATTCTCGTTCGGCTCCAACATCCAAGCCCAAGTACAACCCAGTCCACATAGGAAAGAAAACGTAAATCCACACAGGATAGCACAACACAATCCACATAGGAAAGTAGAACGTAAATCCACACAGGATGGCACAACACAATCCACATAGGAAAGAAAAACATGATTCGGCTCACACAAGAATACTTCTTCGTATGATGATAGAGATGATCAGATATATCCACTGATTCATCTAAGTCGTCGGACCCACAAAGGATCGATAGGTACTAACCCCCGCAATGACCCACATAGGATATGACCCACAAAGGATCGATAGGTAACTTACACCTGCAATGACTCACATAGGATCTGTAGGCACTGGCTCACACAGAACCGCTGAGCGTTGACCCACACAGGATCGGACCCACACAGGATCGGTAGCACTGATCCACAAAGGATCGCTGAGTGCTGTAGTCATCGCCATCGAATCCACTGAGGATCTCTGTACAGTCATCGTCATCACAGTAACAAACGCAGCCAGCTCTAGGGTTCCCGCACACAGCACGCTCGTTCGGGAGGGTCCGCTCCACGAGCTGAGAGGCTGATACATCAACTGACACATAGCCCAGAGTGGATGTATCCAAAAGTTCTGTATCATCAACAAGAACTCAACGTCGCAGACGGTGCGTCAATCAGACGCCCGGTCTGAGAGTTATTGGCTTTTTCGTCCCAGGGGCCCGGTTGGTTTTTAAGGAAAACCCAACCCAACTGTACTCCACCTGCGTCCAAACCTCGGGCGTAGTAAGCCAAAAGATCCGTCTCACTATGAGGAATCCTACAAAGTCGACGACACGTCAATCGGACGTCCGAAGCATAAGATATGAGCGTTTCCGCTCTGAGAGCCCGATTGGTTTCGTGTACGAACCAACCCGGCCGAACTCAAAGTATTCCGAAACCTTGAGTGCGATATACCAAAATGACCATATCAATCCATGGATCGCATCTCAACTGACGGTGCGTCGATCGGAGGCCCGTAGCACAAGTTATGGCCGTATAACCGGAAAAGATTCGGTATTAAGGGGTTCAGGCCCGGTCTGACCCGGCCCAATACCCCCAGGGTCGGCCCGCACTAGGGTGACCCGAACTGGGTCCAGGTCCGGCCCGCATGGGCGCGGCCCGGCCCGGCCCGGCCTGGGCGCGGTCCGGCCAGGCGCTCGGCCAAACGGCCGAGCCGTTTGGAGTGGGGGGCGCCTGCCCCCCTGGTTATAACAGCGGCCCCCCATTAAAGGGGCCGTTGTGCTGGCTGGCCGGGGGTTTGAACCCCCGGCTACTCTCTTGTCCGGTAGGCCTGCCCCGGCCGGCCAGTTTCTGCTTCCATGGGACCGGCGACGGCCGGTCCCCCCTGCTCCGACGCCGGCGGCCCGGAACCGGCCGCCGGTCTCCTTGCTCCGCCGTGGCCCGAAACCGGCCGCGGCCTTGATTTGTCCGTTGCGGCGCAACGGCACTGCATCCCTCCATCGCGGCCCCGCTCCGGCCATGGTGTTTTTTCGGTTCTCCATCGCGGCGCGATGGCGCCGCGACTTGGTTCAACTTCACGGCGCGGCGTGATGACGCCACACATTACTTGTCGCACGATCCCGCGTGGTGCGACGACACCACGCCATTTCGTTTCAACCATATTAGAAACATAATCAAGGATAAGGGAGGAGGGTCGGCCATGTTTGTGTGGTCTGGCCCCCTCTCATTAATCGAAAGCATTTGGTCGTATATCCACAAAGAATGACGAAGTAGAATTCAAGAAAGAAATAAATAAATAAACCCATACCTCGTGCGAGCTTGAACGGAGGTTTGTCGAATGAGGATTCGTCACCGGAAGAGACGTCATGGAAGGAGATGTTGTAGAAGAAGACGTCGCGGAAGAACCGTCGCGGTATACAGTGTCGCGTAGTCGGTCTCTGAGGACTCGGCGTTCTTCGACGGAGTTCGATGTGATCTTTGCATTCTCCGTGTTCTTCGACGAAGAAAATGAAGAACTCTAGCATTCCTTAGCTATTCTCCCCAAACCTCTCAAGAAACAAAGGTTCCAACTACAAATAAAATAAGCTCACCACATATTTTATTAACATAACATAACTTTTGAATTTCAAGAGTTTGAAATTCAAACATCCACACTTAACTTACTTAATTAATAACATAAGTTGTCAAAAAATTAGTGGTGAGTTGAGGGGGGTTGAAGAATATGAAGGGGTGGGGTTCGTGTGGGCCCCACCACCCTCATAACCTCCCTTGGGGAGTTGGGTAGTTACCGAACTTCCACCCAAAGCCTTAAACCACTTAAAGAAAATAAAAATTGTAGTTAAATTATAAATTAAACTTCCACAATTTTTATCATATTCTCTCAGGTAAACGCAACTCCAAAAATGGCGTTCCTAAGAAATTACTGGCGTTGTGGTTCCATCGGTGCCCTCTGAATTCGATTCCGAGCACCGGTTCAAAAGATAGGAAAACCCGCTCGTTCGTTCACTAAACGTACCCGAGCTAAACTTTGGATAGAAATTACGGGCACACCGGGCCTCGGAATCAAGTGCCGTCAAAAACTGCGTTCTTGTAAAATCCCAAAGAAAATTAAGAAAAAAAATTCCTTGAATTTTACGAGTCTTTACATTACTCCCACCTCAGGGATTTACGTCCCCGTAATGATACATCGAAGACTAGGGAAACAAAAGTGGGTACTAAGCACGCATCTGAGCCTCCCGCTCCCAAGTGCTCTCCTGGAGGTTCCCGTGCTGCCATCTGATGAGCACTAGAGGAATCGACCATCCACATAGGACCCGCTCCTGTCGATCCTCGATCTCCACTGGGACCTCCGTAAAAGTCGCTCCATAATCAACGTCAAGCTCCCCATGGTCAATGATATGCGACGGGTCGTGCACGTATCTCCTCAACTGAGATACGTGGAAGACGTCGTGCACCCGGTGCAACTGAGGTGGTAGAGCCAGGCGATAAGCCACCTCACCAATCCTGCTGAGGACCTGGAATGGTTTGATGAATCATGGAGACAACTTTCCACCTCGGCCAAATCTCCGTAATCAACATCGAGGTGAGACACGCAAGAAGACGTGGTCGCCATCCTCGAACTCTAGTGGCCTCTACCTCCTGTCAGCATAAGACTTCTGCCGGCTCTGAGCTGTCCTCATCCGCTCCTGGATGACCTGGACCTTCTCTGTCATGGCCCGGAGCATCTCTGGTCCCACAAGTGCTGACTCCCCAGGGTTTTTCCCGCACAAAAGAAAATCTGCAAGGTCTGTTGTATAACGCCTCGTATGGTGCCATCCTGATGGTGGAGTGGTAACTGTTGTTGTACGCAAACTCCACCAAGGGTAGGTGGTCCTCCCAACTGCGACCAAAGTCGAGGACACAAGCGCGGAGCATGTCCTTGAGAGTCTGAATGGTCCTCTCCGTCTGACCATCCGTCTGAGGGTGAAAGGCAGTGCTCAGACGTAGCTGCGTCCCGAACTCCTCATGCAACCCCTTCCAAAGATGGGAAGTAAAGAGAGCATCTCGATCAGAGACGATAGATGATGTCACACCGTGAAGTCGTACAATCTCATGAATGTAGAGATGCCTCGAGCTCTCCACTGAGCCCTGCTCTCTGATGGGTAAGAAGTGTGCCGACTTGGTGAGTTGGTCGACAATCACCCAGATGGAGTCATGACCTCTGGAAGTGTGTGGAAGTCTAGTCACAAAGTCCATAGATATCCCATCCCACTTCAACTCCGGGTCCTCCAAAGGTTGTACCAAGCCTACTGGTACCTGATTCTCTGTCTTCACCAGCTGGCAGGTGAGGAATCGTGAAACGAACTTTGCCATAGCCTTCTTCATGCCTGGCCACCAGTGTTGTCTTCTGAGATCCCGGTACATTTTCGCCACTCCAGGATGTACCGCCAAAGGAGAAGTGTAGAACTATCTCAGCACCTCCTCCCGTAATGCAACTGGTACCAAGGTACTTCCTCTAAAAAGGATTTCGTGCTCTTATCCAAAGGAGAAACCATCAGGTGCCTGCCCTGAGGATATCTGTGCATGCCACGTCTCACAGTAAACGCCCCCATGTTGTGCCTCTCTAACCTGCTAGAGTAGTGGAGGGGTGACTATGAGAGACTGAAGGAAGGCTGCTCCATCTCCATCCACGAAGGATATCTGCAAAGAGGCTAACTGCTCTGTCGCCTCCTCAAGTAGCTGAATGCCTGTCCTCCTGCTGAGAGCATCGGCTACCACTTTCCCCTTCCTAGGAGTATAGACTATCTCAAAGTCATAGTCCTAGAGGAACTCGAGCCATCACCGCTGTCTTAGGTTCAGGTCCTTCTGAGAGAAGATGTACCTAAGACTCTGATTGTCAGAAAAGACTGTAAAGCGCTCGCCCAATAGGTAGTGTCGCCATGTCTTCAGAGCGAAGACTATTGCTGCTAACTCCAGGTCGTGGGTAGCGTAGTTCTGCTCATGCGGCCTCAACTGACATGATCCATAGTCCATCATGACCCGCTCCTACATCAGGACACATCTGAGTCCGGTCACTGATGCATCATAGTAGACTACGTACACTACTCCCTCCTCAGGCAACCTCAAGATAGGTGCGATGGTCAATCTCTGTCTCAGCTCCTGGAAGCTCTGCTGACATCTGTCTGACCACACAAAGGGTTTCCCCTTCTTTGTCAAATCTGAGAGTGGTGTCGCAACTCTGGATAAACCTGGCACAATTCTCTGGTAGTATCCAGCTAGTCCCAAGAAACTCCGCACCTCCGTCACGCTCCTGGGTGGCTCCTAAGCTAGCACTGCCTCGATGTTCGCAGGATCTACTACAACTCCCACCTCAGAGATGACGTGTCCCATGAAGTGGAAATCACGTATCCAGAAATGACACTTCGAGAGCTTTCCATAAAGCTGGTGCTCTTGGAGTGTGTCCAGTACAACTCGCAAGTGGTAGGCATGCTCCTCCTCAGTGGTCGAGTAAATCAAAATGTCGACGATGAAGACCAGGACAAATCGATCGACGTATGGCTGAAAGATCCTATTCATGAGGTCCATGAACACTGCTGGAGCATTGGTTACGCCGAATGGCATAACCAAGAACTCATAGTCACTACTGGAAAATGGACCTATCCCCACGGTTTTCCCCAAAACCGTGGGGATAGACCCCCCCCTATACCCACGGTTTTCCGAAATCGTGGGTATAGGTGAATTTTCAAGACCTATACCCACGGTTTTGGCATACCATGGGTATAGTGGAGTCTATCCCCATGGTTTTGGAAAACTGTGGGGATAGGTCCAGAAAATTCAACTATACCCATGGTTTCCCAAAACCGTGGGGGTAGGTTTGGGCTAAAATACCTATACCCACGGTTATGAAAAACCGTGGGTATAGGTCACATTTGTGTGCGAGGGAATTTTTTTTCCGCGGGAAGGAAATTTTTTTTGGCGGGAACCCTATACCCATGGTTCTTCCCTCTATACCCATGGTTTTTATAACTATATTTAACTAAATATATATATATATACCTATAGGTGAAGTTAGGTTAGTGGTTATATGGAGTGTTTCCAGCGTAGAGGTTGCGGGATCGAAACTCGGCGCCTGCATTATTTTAGGACCTATACCCACGGTTTTGAAATTGTGGGTAAAAGACGTTGACACCATGGAAATTGGCTATGTTTCAATGACACGGTGGCGGGACACCTATACCCACGGTTTTGGAAAACCGTGGGTATAGGCTGGGGACCTATACCGACGCCATTCCACCCCACGGTTCCCAAAACCGTGCGTTAGGCTATACCCACGGTTTTGGGGGCTATACCCACAGTTTTGAACCGTGGGTATAGTCCGTTTTTTCAGTAGTGAGTGGCCATACCGACACCTGAAGGTCTTCTTCTGCACGTCCTCGTCCCAAAATCTAATCTGATGATAGCCTGACCTGAGGTCTATCTTCGAGAACCACTGTGCTCCTTTGAGCTAATCGAAGAGGTCATCAATCCTCAGTAGCAGATACTTGTTCCTCACTATCACCTGGTTCAGGCGACGATAGTCGACACAAAGTCTCAAGCTCCTGTCCGCCTTCTTGGCGAAGAAAATTGGGGAATCCCAGGGTGAAACACTAGGTCGGATGAAACCCTTTCCCTGTAAGCCCTCCAACTGTACCCGTGGCTCTTGAAGCTCGGCGGGGCCATCCGATATGCTGGAGTCGATATCGGGGCTGTCCCAGGGTACAGGTCAATATAAAAGCCTACCTCTCTACGAGAAGGTATCCCTGGAACGTCATCGGGGAAAACATCTGCATACTGATCCACCACTGCAGGAAAGTCAGGACTTCGCACGTCAACTGCTCCTGGGATGAGGCTAGCCAACTGGTGAGTGATGGGCTTTCCTGTCCTACGCAGAAGTCCATCATGTGCTGCAAAGGCTCCCTTCTCACCAGTGAAGGTGAACCTGCTCCCGTCGGTGCGTACACAACGCACCTTGTGCCTAAAACAGTCAATCTGTGCATGGACTGTAGAAAACCAATCCATGCCCAAGATGATGTCGTAAGGCCACGACGCCGCTACAAGAAGATTCCAGCTGAAGCTCTCACCTCCTAGAGTAATCTCACACTGCCGGAACTAGTGCATAATCGTCGAGTCTGCTCCCGTAGGAGTCTCTAGCTTCAAGGATCGAGCCAACGGCTCAGTCGGAATCTCCGAGCTCCGAAAAAGGGCAGCGACTATGAAAGAGTGACTCACTCCTGTGTCTATAAGAACTGCAGCAACGGTGTAATAGACACAGATAGTACCTCGAATCATCTCGGGCGCGCCGTGGTCGTAGGCTTCCGCTGCCTTGAGTTGTGCTTGTCTCTTCCCGCCAGCTCCCTGGGGCCGGGGTGGACCTCCTGGTGGTGGTGGTGGTAGAACCTCAAAGCGTCGCCCACCACCTGCTGCTCGGCCATCTCCTCTACCTCGTCCGCCTCCTCCCTGCGGACCGCCACGGTCGAACCTCTGCCTCTGCCTCGGTGGTCCCTCAACTGTCTTCTGCTCCTCGACACGGCGGGTCGGGCAATCACGAGCCATGTGGCCCTGCCCGCCGCATGAGTAGCATTGCCTGCCTCTCGAAAGACTAGCTCCGTGCTGTGTGCCCCGCACTGCTGAGCCAGTGTCCTGAGGTCGTCTGCCTGATGGTCTGGTCTACCTGGACCCATGAGTCATCTGTCGACTGCCTTCTGTAGAAGACTCTGCTACGTGCCGCCCAGCGGTAGATCTTGCCACTTGTGTAGACTCAGCAAGAAATCTCTCGATCAAAAGGGCTCACTCTAGTACTCCTGTCTGAGTCAGAATGCTGAGGGAGATCAGTGATGCCCTGATCTCGTGTCTCAATCCCTGATCAAAGGTCTGGGCCCGGAAGAATGGGTCTCGTACCATGTCTGTAGAGTAGTGCAAGAGATCGGTAAATCTCGCTGAGTACTGGGCGACTGTCAAGCTACACTGCCGCAGCTGAAGAAGCTCCTGGATGCGCACCGCACAGAGGGTGGCTGGGACGAACTCTGAGCGGAAGAGGCCCTTAAAGTCTGTCCAGAGAAGAGATGTCTCATCATGCACCTGGAGCATCAAGCTCCACCATCGGCATGTTGCTGCGTGCAGTAGGCTCGCTGCGAGGATCACCATGAGGTCTGCTGGTGTCCTCACTAACCGGAAAACTTGCACCACTGCCTCGAGCCAGTCCTCGGCTGCCTGGGGGTCCGTCTTCCCACAGAACCTGGGCGGTTGCTGGCGCTGGAACTCATGCAGTGCACTGAGGCGACGTGCATCATCAGTGGCTGCTGCGGGAAGCATCAGTGGCTCGGCGGGTAAAGGTATCGTCGGTGCCTCAGCTGTCAAAGGGCCCTGAACCGAGGCCTCGTCGCTCGGTGGGCTGTCGTCACGCTCATCTCTTGGAACCCTAGCTGGCTGCCGTCGTGGGGCCATCCTGAAAAGGAAACAGGTGCTCCACGGTCAGAACAGTATACCTGGTGAGCTGACACAATGTAATCACAAAGGAAGCTTGAAACACACATGCAATCAATGTTTTCGTGCATTAAGTCACAAATCAGAAGTCAGGGTCCTGGTGTACGGATACGTCAGCCACCACACCAACACTGGACTCCCTGGACTGATAACCACACCCAATATGCTTAACATTATTTCTTCACATAGAGAAAGATCAGAGTCCCAAGTTCTATGGTAGAACTGAACTCCTCTGATACCAATTTGTCACGACCCGTCCTCGGGGCCCATGCCGTGACTACCCCAAGCCCGCCTTCCATAGGCCAGGGGCTGGCATCTAGCACCAAGGCGTAAATTCCCGATAAAAAGGGAAGGCATTGCCTTTGTAAAGTAAACAAACACCATAGAGAAAGCAAGCAGAAGAAGTAAACACTAAGTAAAAGTTGGTACAACAGTAAGTTCGGAAAAGTAAGTGGGTAGAATACAAACCCAAACTGAAAGTAAAGTACAACTCAAAAGTGAAAACATCAACTGAAAGTAAATCCACAGCGTCAGGTCGTCCACTGGAAGTCCCACATGAAGGATGAGTACAGATAGCCTCCTCTGATCCTCGGGTCCAGCCGAACGCTCTAAGTACGTCTTGTCCGGTGGTTCACCTCATGGTACCTTCCTGCTCTGTAAGCCTCGTCCACGATCAGCGTTGTCCGTCGTCTGCAACCAACACAACGTAGTGCGAGCATAGCCTGTACAGGGGTGAGTATAAACTACTTAGTAGGGACCCCGAGACCCCCGATGGTCTCCCAAAATCTACAAAGGATAATCCACAAGGAAAGATGCAATCACGAAGTAACATCCGACACTACTTAGGTATATGCTCATACACATACCTAATTCATCAATTCTCATTCAGCTCCAACATCCGAGCCCAAGTACAACCCAGTTCACACAGGAAAGAAAATGTAAATACACACATGATAGCACAACACAATCCACATAGGAAAGTAGAACGTAAATCCACACAGGATGGAACAACACAATCCACATAGGAAAGCAAAACATGATTCAGCTCACACAGGTATAATTCTTCGTTTGACGATAGAGATGATCAGATATATCCACTAATTCATCTAAGTCGTCGGACCCAAAAAGGATCGATAGGTACTAACCCCCGCAATGACTCACATAGAATCTGACCCAGAAAGGATCGATAGGTAACTAACCCCTCAATGACCCACACAGGATCGGACCCACACAGGATCTGTAGGCGCTGGCTCACACAGAACCGCTGAGCGCTGACCCACATAGGATCGGACCCACATAGGATCGGTAGCACTGATCCACAAAGGATCGTTGAGTGCTGTAGTCATCGCCATCGAATCCACTGAGGATCTCTGTACAGTCGTAGTCGTCACAGTAGCAAACGCAGCCAGCTCTAGGGTTCCCGCGCACAGCATGCTTGTTCGGGAGGGTCCGCTCCATGAGCTGAGAGGCTGATACATCAACTGACACATAGTCCAGAGTTGATGTATCCAAAAGTTCAGTATCGTCAACAGGAACTCAACATCGCAGACGACGCGTCAATCGGACACCCGATCTGAGAGTTATTGGCTTTTTCGTCCCAAGGGCCCGGTTGGTTTTTATGGAAAAACCAACCCGGCCATACTCTACCTGCATCCAAACCTCGGGCGGAGTAATAAAAAATATCCGTCTCACTAAGAGGAATCCTACAAAGTCGACGGCACGTCAATCGGACGTCCGGAGCTTAAGATATGAGTGTTTCCACTCCAAGGGCCCGGTTGGTTTCGTGTACGAACCAACCCGGCCAAACTCAAACTATTCTGAAACCTTGAGTGCAATTTACTGAAACTATCGTCTTGATCCAAGGATCACATTGCAACTAACGGTGCAACGATCGGAGGCCTGTAGCACAAGTTATGGGCGTCCGACCGGAAAAGATTCGGTATTAAGGGGTTCGGGCCCAGTTCGACCCGGCCCGATTCCCCCAGGGTCGGCCCGCACCGAGGCGACCCAAACTGGGTCCGGGTCCAGCCCGATTGGGCGCGGCCAGGCCTGGAGGTTCGGCCAGGTAGCCGGCCCGGCCTGGGCACAGCGCGCCCAGCACGCAGGCCAGGCGCTCGGCGAAACGGCGAGCCGTTTGGATTGGGAGGCGCCTGCCCCCCCTGGTTGTAACCGCGGCCCCCCATTAAGGGGGCCGTTGTGCTGGCTGGCTGGGGGTTTGAACCCCCGGCTGCTCTCCTATCCGTCCAGCCCACCCCGGCCGGCCGGTTTCTGGTTCCACGGGACCGGCGATAGCCGGTCCCCCCTGCTCTGACGCCGGCGGCCCGGAACAGGCCGTCGGTCTCCTTGCTCCGCCGCGGCCCGGAACCGGCCACGACCTTGATTCGTCCGGTGCGGTGCAATGGCGCCGCATCCCTCCACCACGGACCCACTCCGGCCGCTGTGTTTTTGCGGTTCTCCGTCACGGCGCGATGGCACTGCGACTTAGTTCAACTTCACGGCACGGCGTGACGGCGCCGCGCATTACTTGCCGCATGATCCCGCGTGGTGTGACGACACCATGCCATTTCGTTTCAACCAAATTAGAAACAACATCAAGGATATGGGAGGAGGGTCGGCCGTGTTTGTGCCGTCCGGCCCCCTCTCATTAATCGAAACCATTTGGTCGTATATCCACAAAGAATGACGAAGTAGAATTCACGAACGAAATAAATAAATAAACCCCTACCTCATGCGAGCTTGAACAGAGGTTCGTCGAACGAGGATTAGTCACGGGAAGAGATGTCGCGGAAGGGGATGTTGCGGAAGAAGACGTCGCGGAAGAACCGCCGTGGTATACGGCTTAGTGTAGTCGGTCTCCGAGGACTCAGCATTCTTCGACGGAGTTCGATGTGTTATTCGCGTTCTTCGTGTTCTTCGACGAAGAAGATGAAGAACTCTAGCTTTCCTTAGCTTTTCTCCCCAAACCTCTCATGCAAAAAAGGTTCCAACTCTAAATAAAATAATCTCACCACTTATTTTATTAACATAACATAACTTTTGAATTTCAAGAGTTTGAAATTCAAACATCCACACTTAACTTAATTAATAACATAAGTTGTCAAAAAATTAATGGTGAGTTGAGGGGGGTTGAAGAATATGAAGGGGTGGGGTTCGTGTGGGCCCCACCACCCTTATAACCTCCCTTGGGAAGGTGGGTAGTTGCCCAACTTCCACCCAAAGCCTTAATCCACATAAAGAAAATAAAAATTGTAGTAAAATTATAAATTAAACTTCGACAATTTTTATCATCTTTTATCGGGTAAACACAACTCCGGAAATGGCGTTCCTAAGCAATTACCAGCACTGCGGTTCCATCGGGGCCCTCGGAATTCGATTGTGAGCACCGGTTCAAAAGATAAGAAAACCCGCTCGTTCGTTCACTGAACATACCTGAGCTAAACTTTGGATAGAAATTCCGGGCACACCGGGCTTCGGAATCAAGTGCCGTCAGAAACTGCGTTCTTTGTAAAATCTCAAAGAAAATTAAGAAAAACATTTCCTTGAATTGTACGGGTCTTTAAAAATCACATGAATGGATTTATATCATGAAGAATTTTATGGTCTTCTTCAAATCCTCATTCTTCTTCAACCATCCTTAGATAGATGATACTTCACCATTCTTCTCTAATCATCCTGAAATGGATAATACTTCTCCATTCTTCATTGTCGTAAACAATGTGTCACCTTTGACAGAAGTTCTTTGAACATAGGATCAGTTCAACAATCGTCTGAATTGATATTATTAGAGAATTTCTCAAGTATTAAATCCAATGTTATGATTCCATAACAATTCTCCAGGAAACCTCACTTTAGCCGATCTCCATTAAATTTGGAGTTCTTCTTCATATCCTTCTTCATTTTGACCATCATTGATAACTGTTGACAACAAATACAATCTTCAAACACAAAGTGGTCTCAACACATTCAGGTAATAATTCATTTTTATTATGTCTTCAATTTCTTAGAGTTTTACTCTCTCCCATTTCCAGGTTTCATTCGTCCGAACACTAGGGGTTTTGAGGGTCTCTAATTCTAACTTGGATCTTTGTTTGGCCAAATTTAATTTGGGGATTTTGGTGATTTACGTTCCAATGAAAAATGTATATTAGGTATTAATTGCAAGAAAAAGACTAATTTACATCCTTCTTATCTATTGGTGTGTGTTTTTAACTCACATTATTTGTATATGTTCATGAATCATCATTTGGTATAATCATCTCATGTTTTTTATCCATGGGTGAGTTGGGATATGGTGAGAAACATGATATTGTACAATAGATATATGGGTATAATTTTTTTAGTCTATTTCGGTATAAGGTATTATATTTTTCATCTCTTACTAGTGTATTTTTTATTCTACTTTCTTTGAAACTTATTTTTATGATTCATTTTTAAATTTTGAATTTCTGTTAATTATGTTAATCTCTTTTAGGTTATTTATCATTTTTACTTCTGTTAATTTGATGATTCATGGATCTAAAATGTATGGGTGACCCATTATAGATTCTCAATAAGTGACTCAATGTCTTTAACACAGTCTTGAGAATGAATTTTGAAGTTAAATCCACGTGAATTAAGAATGAAATTTCATCAAATGGTATATGATAATCCAATGATAGATGATATATGCCCAATAGTAGGGGGAGGTACAATTATTATTAATTCATCATTATATAGTGTTTTAATTGAAAAAACATCCACTAATTGTATTATTTATACCTATATTTTGTATATGATAAATCATTTTATTGATTTCATGCATTGTGTGATTTAAATTGAAATGTATCTTTGGTAAAAGGAGAGAGAAAGGTCTCAGATGCCCCTCTTATGATTTTCTTTATATGATATCATTCATTTCTATGTATGATTTTTCTCCCGTTTGGGAACCAATGGATATAATTATTAATATGGATAGAGTGATTACTATTAATTCATTGATAGACTAGAACACAAATGAATGAAATTGTCCAAGATAATAGAAACATATATAAGACAAACGTAATCTAAAGGAAATTTCCCAAACAAACTTGAATCAAAAAAAAATAAAAGAAACTCGATCCACACTAATTATATTACATTAATATGAAGAATAATTTTTAATTAATAGGATTAAACTATTTGATAGTATCATTTTGAAATATGGATTTCTTTCCCCTTGATTGCAGGAACATGATTGGACCCATGGGGCATTGTGATTCTTATATGTTGTGCGGTGATGTGTATAATAACTAGAGACATGTATGTTTTAGTTTAGTTTTTATTTTATTTTCTTTATCGCATTTTCCACTAAGGTATTTTACTCATTTCTATGGAAGGAGGGTAGTTATATTTTGCGAAGGGGGCCATAAGGGGATCAAATTGTGTCATTCTGCTAGATTTGATCTGTTGTAAGATTCTACGGTTACTACTTCTCTCTCACCTTATGTATTTGGGGGTCTTTTTGTTTTTCACTCCATATTATGTTCTTGGAAAGGATTTATATTGTTTTATGTTGGTTTGGGTAGATTTGGTTCTCTACTGCCAATAAATTGAAGGCTTTAACGTCGTTGGTTGGTTTCTCACTTGTTCGGTAGTGTACTTTATGTGTTTTACGGTTCTAAATATCCTTTGTGTAGTTCATTGATCCCTACTCGTTGGTTTCGAGTAACCAAGTCAAGGTCAAATCGCCTGTGTGTGCATAGGTAAGTAAGTATATGTAAGTGGATTCTCCCATTATGTGTGTAGTCAACCATGGCAGTGATTATGCACGTATGGGGATAGTTTTTACCATGTACATATATATATATATAAATTCATACATAGGTGAGTGGATACTGGTATATGAATATAATCATATTTTCAATGATCCCCTTGCACGTGCTCATGGCCATGTGGGTGTGTGCATAGGGGATATGTGTACTTTCATGTGTGGGAAGGTGTTTATAACCAGTGGGGAAGCATCCTCTTTTAGTTATAAATCTCCAAGAGTCGAAGTGGACGGCTTGGTACCACCTTTAGGTAGGGTCCCTCTCCTAGCCTCTTAAATTAAAAAATTATAAAAATTTAAATTAGATTCTATCTCAATTCTTCTTAATTATATTGAATTTGCATATCTTGAATAAGAGTTATTAAATATAATTGCTTCATTTGATAAATAAAGTCATGTTTTTAAAATAAAACCCCTCCAACGGAGGTGCACTGACTGCAAAAAATCACAGAGATAGTTATGTTTATCTACTAGCTAAACTTAATGTATTTGATTTGTGCTGAATGAGTTTTAGAATAAATGATAAATATAATTAAATGAATTGTGTAAAAAATCAATTCCATTATATTATAATAAAACCCCTCAAATGAAGGTGGGATATCTTTTAAACCAAATAGTAGTGATAGTTATTAGTATTATGTTTATAATTACTTTGAGTCTTCCATATGCCTCTTATTGGTGTATGTTTTGTGTATTGTTAGTTTTTTTCTTTGAATAATATAAATTTTCTTATCATAATCTTTTAGCTCAAATGGAATTTTCTGAGTAGGCATATGCACTGACCATGACACATTCCTTTTCACCCTTTGAGTATTATAAATTAAATTTCCATGTTTAGGCGATGTAAATAAATTTGTAAATGGTTTTCGTAGGGTGTATGATTATTTTCAATCATTTCTTCTCCCTTTATATATTGCATCATTATGCCGCTCACTACAACATTCCAATGATCCCTTGTTATAGAATTTTGAATACTTGATTTTTTCTATCCTATCCTTTGTGAACTTATCTTATTGATAACCCCATTTGGGGTGTTTTCCTGGCCTCATGGACACCACTTTGGGTGTTTAACTGAGCCCATATATCTAAAAACACTGATGGTGCCATTTTTTACACATTCCAGCCTTGTGGTGCTCCCCGCCACAAGATTCTTCTTCCCATCAACAATTTATATGATTTAGTGCCTCCTCCATTGTATATTCATATTGAAACATTTATCCCATGTTATAATGAGAGGAATTTTATTTGGGACAATCACTAATTTTTTTTATCACTATGGAAGACTTGAGTATCGCTATGTATAGAAATATATAGGAGGGATTCCTATGTCATTTCCCAAATCATTTTTAGAAAGTTGGGTGTTTTGGTGTATTAGTATTTTATAGTGGAGAAAAATGGCCAAGTGGTCATGGTGTCTGACGTTTTGAAGGGAATATTGCATAAAGATGTGTTGTTTCATTCCTTATTGTGAAGGTCAAATTCATTTTGTTAGGAAACACTATTCAAAAAATGAGTTTCTAAGTCCTGAGGATTAGGATTTTAAAAGGAATGTTTGAATAGATTTTTATGACACATATATTCATTTTGAAGATTAAAATCCTTTGAAAGTTATGTACAATGTGGATGATTAATATAGAGGTATTCTTTCCAGATATTCAGATATTTTAAGTGGTGAATTTAAAAGGAGATATCTATAGATTATGTAGTTAATGGGTTTTAATAGATGGTGATTGAAAACATGAATAATTTAATGGAAAACTGTAGTGAATGTTCTTGGAGTGTTATTTAGTATATTTATTTGAATTCAAATATATCTTCTTTGCTTGGATAGTTCGAGAATAAAGAGAATATTATAGAAGATTGGTGTGATCCACACTATTCGTAGTTGTGCATGAAAATGGATAGCACACACACACACACACAGATATATATATATATATATATATATATATATATATTTATTTCATGAGTCCATTATAATAAAGGGTGATACCTACACAATATTGAAAAATCTAGTTCTTCTATATTGATAGAGAAGCCTGGTGAGATCTACACAATTCATAGTTGTGCATGAAAAAGACTAGAACACACACACAGATGTATCTCAATTTTAGTGGTATTCTCATCTGAAAAATAATAATTTTATAATAATAAACCATGTTGATGAATACAGTCAAACATCAACTAATTTCCCACCAATATGTCCCAAATAAAAAAATACACAATAGGCACTATTTCCATCCTCGATCACCACCAAATATCATCACCTTCAATCCCTGTTGAGCTACTCCATCCCAATCTAGTACATAATATTTACTTAGATCAATAAAACTATCATAAGATCTATATATATACTAGGTTGATAATGCTAAGAGATAGAAATATATTACATTAGAAACCCACAAAGTGACACTAATATATTTTAACATTTAGTTTTATACCTGAGTGAAGTAAATGTTATAAAACTAAATAGACACACATATCATGCCAGCTATCATGTTCCAACTAGAAAACCAAGACTCCATGTGTATTTGGTCTTCATGGGATAAATTGGATTCCATGATACCCAAGAATAGATATAGTTTTCTGAACCAAAATCTTGCATCATTTTACCATCATACATGAAACTCATCCTATACCCAAATACTCTAAATAGGGTGTTTCAATGATTACACATCTACAACATGAATTTATGGGATAGAGTAATGTGTCCAAGCCCTAGACTAATACCTAGAAATCACTATAGGTCATCACCCAACTCCCAAAATCTTCTATACTACTAAAGGTAGCGTCCCATACAATAATATATCACATACCAGCCTTCTCACTCAACCAAAATACTTGTTAATACATTATGATCTATGTAAATCCTTTTTCTAAAATAATACCAAATTAATCTTGGTTGGTCTAATATCACATTCCAAGAACTCTATTATCACTCATGGTTGGGTTCATCTAGAAACTTATCACTCAAGGTGAGGCCATTATCTTAACCACTACCTTATCAATCATGGTAGGGTTAGATATCATTTTATAATATAATAACTTCATTAACACTCAAGAAAGGGTCCTTCCGACACCTAATCACTCATGGTGTTTTGATTCATTAAGATACATCACTATACCTGTTAGACTTTTTCACCCAACATGTGTATGAAATCACAACAAGGGAATTTAGTCCATATTATAGCTTACCATATTTCTACAAGGCTCTCCTCACTCAGGACCTATACCCTGATATCAAAAATGTCTCACCATCCATGTGAAAAGTGTCAGTCCTCTTGGTACACAAATATATTACATTAGGGAATCCACTAGAGTCCTTGAGACTGAAATCAATCTCATACCCAGAAAATAAATAATTACCTCATGATGACCTCAAATACTATATGATATTTATGGAAAATTCCTTGAATCCTTTTCGGCCTATACATACAAGTCTTCAACACCACACTTACTCAGGTACCATGTTCTATCAGAATCAGAAGATCTCTCAATACCACTTGTTGAAGGGAAAACACCTTTTTCACACTATTTCTTGTCCTTGAAAAATAATTCGACTTGTTTTATACATCATATGTCATTCCACCATTAGGAGTGTGCCCCCTTCCACAAATGGGAGGGTAATTTTTTTCCATGTGACTAGGGTTTTTACCATTGATTATATTTTTATTGTGATTATTTATAGAAACTAAATAAATTTTGGGTATGAAAAAATACACAATGATAAACATTGTTCCTTTTGATCTTAGTCATAACATGTAACTAACCAAACATGCCTTTAATTCCTATTGTTTGAGGTTTGCTTTATTGAATGAGAAACATGGATCTTCATACCAAGATGTGAAACTAAATCTATACCCTTGGGATTTCCTCCTAAATAGAATTCTAATCCCTATTAACAATACATCATCCATTTTATTTTCCCCTAACCATGCACTTATTATCATCTAGTACAAATAAATATCATTGATTTTTTATAGGTTCTACCCTTTTTATAGGTTCTGATAGGATAGAAGAGGTGGATACTATTTTTTTGTGTGGATAAGATGAAATAAAAACAGTTCTATGATCCATTGGTATACAGATGGAGTAGTGTATACCACCGGTTTGAGAACTGTTGGTATACCTATATCCTAAGGTCTTAAATGAAACTGTTGGAATAGAGTGTGTTGTAGGTGGTACACCAATAGTTACTAAAACATTGATGTATACCCATACCGCCCGACCTTTTCCAACAGTTCACTATGAACCGTTTCAGTAGGTATATACCAATAGTTGTATAAATTCTATAAACCCACAATTATTAACCATTGGGATAGAAAATTACCAATGTTTGACAATGAACCATCGGTATTTGGAAAATCTAGTCAACCAATCACAACAGTTCTACTTGAACCCTTGGAATATGGCTATCCCTATTCCTCATTTCCCAATGGATCAGTTAACCATTGGTATAAGCATATTTTATAGATAGTACTATAAAAATATCGAATTTTTATTTTATTTTATTTACATTTTCACTAAATTTTATTAACTCAGGTATGACATTTATTTATTATTTTAAAAGGACAACTCAACCCTGGTTATTTTTTCATCATAAATACAGACCAACAATTGGTATCAATGTTTAAACCCTATATCTCATTATATATTTTTATATATCATAAAAAATTATTGAATTAATAAACATGGGGTAATGATTTATTTAATATGGAAGGAAGAAGCTTAAATGACAGATGGATAACTCAAAAAACACCTAATTTTGATGGTACTAATTATTAATATTGACCATATGGAATAAAATATTTCTTGAAGAAACTAAGCATATATCATTGTACATTCATATAAAAGACATACATATTTTCCAAAGGTGATCCTAAATATTTGGTTAGTAATGATTCTGTAATGTATTTTCTGAATTACAAGGTGAATAATATCTTATATTATCATATAAATAGGATTGTTTATAGTAATGTTTTATCATGAAAAATTGTTCATGAAATCTAGAAAATTTTTCAAGTTGCACATATTGGTTATCGTAAACTTATTAGAACTTAATTGTATATATTATGATATGAATATCAATAAATTAAAATGGGAGAATATGAAACTATTAAACAAATTTTTCAAATATTTACATGTATTGTAAAATCTATGAGTTCCATGGGAGAGACTCTTAAAAGGCATGTTTTTATTTAAAGTGTTCTTAAAGTACTTACAAAGAAGTGGCATGCTCAATAGGTAGTTATAGATGAAAGTGATAATTTTATGGAATACACTATTGATCATTTTGTTGGATATTTATTACAATATGAATTTGAAATTAATAAACTTGTTCAAGAAGATAATTCAAAGAGGAATAGATTTGATTTTAAATCAAATATTACTAATTACTCTTAGGATTCTGAGTTATAGTGTTGTGATTGGATGGAGACAACAAATGTTATAAAAGGTGGATATAAAAGGAATAATGGTTACCCAAGGCGATCTCGGTAAGAATATCCCAAGGATGATCACAAGGTAAAAAAATGTAATTTTAATTCTAATGATTCTCAAGATGTAATTTATTATGAGTGTAGGAAAATGGTGTACATCATGACTAATTTCCCAAGGCTTAAGAAGGGAAAAAATAAGAGGAGAAGATATAATAAATTAAATAATGAAATGTTTAATGGATGGGGTCTTGTGGAAGATTATAGTACTGCTGAAGAATCTGCTTCTGAAGAGGTTGTTCCGAACTTGTATTTGATGGATTCTTCAAACTTGTTTGTGATTTTACATACTGTTCATCTTCTAAATCTAAATATTATAAAAATCACAATTGAGTAATTACTTAAATAATTTTATAGACTTGAACATAATGTTGAAAGAAAATTTAGTTTATAAAGAAACCTTAAGAGACAACATAAATATGTTCTTAAGAAAATTGAAAATTTAAATATATCTAGGACACAAAAAATACAGCTTATATAGATTTGTAAAATGTTCAAAAAAATTTAAAACCTTCACTTACAAAAAATGATAAATTAAAGAGATAGGTTAAATTCATATAAATGTCTCATGAATTTGAAATAATTAAATTTGATGACATTCTTAAGGAGAACGAACTACTCAAAATAAAGTTTAAATTTTAAAGTAATTTTTTTCATTTTTTTCAAGGTAAAGAAAATGTTGATAAAGAGTTGATTTTTAACAAAATGAACAAAAGGAGAACTGTTATTTCTTATAAAAATAATTTACCTAAAATTGAAAATAGTTTCATTGTTAAAATACTTAATGGGAGTGCGTCTACTGACACTTTTTTTAGTTTCCATATGAATGTTCATTATGCTAATTAGTGTTACTTGATATTTTTACAATCACATAGATATAAGAAGGATTTTATTACCAAAACATTATCATCTATATTTCATATAAATAGGTGTTTGAAATATTTTTGGGTTCCAAAAATTCTAATTATAATCCCATCAGACCCAAATTATCATGGGTTCCAAAGCATTCATAAATCTGTTTCTGTTGGAATTATGTCTTGGGAACATCTAAAAGGAGGTATGGTGCACATAAAATGGTTTATCAAGACACGTTAGCTATGATATTTCCAAATTTATATCCTTTAATCAATGTGAATGAATTAATGTGTCCTTTGGTGATAATTAAAAAGGAAAGGTAAAAGGTGTTGGTGAATTTGGAATTTCTGATTATTTTTTTATTTATAAGGTTTTATAAGTTAAAGGTTTAAAAAATAATTTAATTAGAATTTCTCATCTATGTGATGGTGAATTTTTTTCAAAATGTCAAAATGATTAAGGTATTATTTTCAATGATATATTTATATTATTTTATGAAAACCAAAAAAGATAATATTTATTCAAATAATATTTCTGAATTAAATGATAAAAATGTAAAATGTAAAATGTAAAAATTTTGTACAATCTGACAAAATGTTTTGGCATAAGAGGTTGTGACATGTTAATTTTAGGCTGTACAAGCTATCCAAAAACCAAAATTTTCTATAGTTACCATAACTTAAAGAGGACAACACCTTTATATGTGACTCTTGCTTGAAAGGTAAACAAAACAAAAGTTGTTTCAATTTTGTTAAATAAGTAAAACTGTAAGACCTATTGATATCACTAATATAGATTTATTTTTCCCTAATAAAACTTCTATTTTATGAGGTAAAAAATATTGTATTGTTATCATAAATGATTTTAGAAGATTCATGTGTGTTTACTTACTCCTAAATATGAAAATTATCTAAGTTTATTACTTTTTATAAAATTTTTATAAATGAAAATGTTCTTTTAATTATTTAAATTAAAAACTAACATGGTGGTTAATTAATGAATCGATAATTAGTCAATTTTTCTGAGGAAAATTGGTATCTATAAAATTCTTCATCGCATAGAACACCATAATAAAATTTTGTAATATAGGGGAAAAATATAACATTTCATGAAATGACTAGGGCCATGATACGTGAGTATAATATTTCTAGATATTTCTATAATGAAGCTCTAAATACATCCTATTTGGTTTCTAGTTGAATCATTTTAAGACCCTTGATTAAAAAGACTAGTTATGAGCTTTATAAGGAAAGAAAACAAGAAATTAGTTATTTTAGAGTCTGAATATAATGTTTTTTATTCTTAATACTAAGGATACATTAGAAAATCTGATTCAAAATATGATGACTGAAATTTATTAGTATATTAAAATAATAGTAAGGCATGTATGATATAAAAAAATAACAATGGTTGTTGAGGAATCAATTCATGTAATGTGTGATGAAAAGACTTCAAATAAAATAGATGATAATGTAGAAAAAATTGAGGAAGAATTATGAGACATAAATTTGGAAGAATTTCCAGAAGAAAAAATGCACATATTTAGGGGGAGAATATTTTTCTAAATTTGAACTTATTAATGAAAAATCATGGAAGACTCATGGAGACCATTTCGTAGATATTTTTATAGGTACTGTCGAATCAAAATTTCAAACTAGAAAATCTATTATGAATGTTTTTGATTATCATGATTTTATTACTGATTCTGTACTAAGGAATATTGATGATTCGTTAGATGATGATAATTGGATATTGGCTATGCAAGATGAATTAAATAATTTTACAAGTAATATTGTATGGAATTTTTTTATTCCACTAGAATATACTCATATTATTGAAACTAAATGGATCTGTAAAATAAGCTTAATGAATCTAAAAATATAGTTAAGAATAATGAAATATTAGTTTATCAAGGTTATTTATAAGAAGATATTGATTTTCAAGAATATTTTTCGTCTATTTCAAGGTTATAATCAACTAGGATATTGTTTTCTTATACTTCTTTTCAAGGTTTTAAATTGTTTCAAAAGGATATCATAATCTCTTTTCTAAATGGATATATTTATGAATAATGGTATGTTAGACAACCCGCTTGTTTTTACAATTAAAATCATCCTAATCATGTTTTTATGATTTCTATGGAATTATATGGTTTTAAGCAAGCTCCCCAATCTTTCTATAAAATAAAAACTTGTTTTCTTTTAAAAAATTAGAAAGGAAAGGTTGATCCTAATTTTCTTTTTATTAAATCTTCAAATGATATTTGATTATAAAAAATATATGTTGATGATATTTTATTTGGATCTTCAAATGAAACTATTTTTAATGAATTTTCATAATTAATGTCTTCTAGATCTAATATGAGTATGATTGGGAATTATAATTCTTCCATGGTTTAAATTTTTTTGAAAGATATTATTGTATTTTTCTAAATCAATAAAAGTGTGATAAAGTAATATTTAAGATATTTGGTTTATAATATTCTAAAAGTGTAAATACTCCATTGAGTATGCATTTCAACTTTAATTTAGATAAATTTAGAAAATATATTGATGTTAAAACCTATAGAAGAATTATTGAAATTCTATTGTATTTAAACGCCTTTAGACATACTTTAGTGTTCTTAGTTTTCATGTATACTAGATATCACCGTTGACCTAAAGAAACTCATATTAAATCCCTTAAAAGGATTTTTAGATTTGTTAAAGTTTATTTTAATCTTCGTTTATTTTAAACTACAAGAACTAACATTGATTTGAAAATTTATTTTGATTTTCAATTTGGTGTTTTCAAAATAGATTGGAAGAGAACATCATGTATGTGTCACTTACTCTATAAATATTTAGTTTCAAGGGCTTAAAAGAAATTTTTTTTTCTGTTTTAATTAAAAAATTGGAATATATAGATACTGCATCATGTTGTTCTATATCATATAGATTAATCAAAATATTTCTGATTTTAATTTAATTTTGATTAGATTAATATCTTTTGTAACAATAATTAAAATATTTTTATTACTAAAAATCCATTACAACAATCTAGGACTAATCATATGGATGTTAAAATTCATTTTCATAGAGATCATGTCCAAGAAGGAAAGGTAACTCTAGAATTTATTTCAATAGAAAATTAACTTGGTAATATCATTACAAATTCTATTGAATTTAATAAGTTTTGAAAAAGAAACAAGTTTTAACTTGGTATGATGGAGATTTGAATCTACATTTTATGGAAAAAAAATTAGATGGATTTTTTTTTCATGTTTATATATTGAATATTTTAAATTTAATTGAAATATTTGAAATCCAAAATCAGTTTTTCAGATTACTAATGATTAACATTTTTTATTATATTAATATTTTATGAGTGAAAATATGGTAAGAACCCGGTTCTTTCTTTGAGGTACAGTTTCTTCTTTTCCTTTTCCATTGAGTTTTTTTGGAGAAAATAATGGAAATTTGGAAAAAATACGGGAATCAGGGGTTGCACGCCTTGTAATCCTATGAACATGACATGTAGTATAGTCATGTATTAAGGGAATTCATGGATTGTGGGAATTTCGATGAGAAAGAGAGGAAAAACCAATTACACACTGTATACTTCCTAGTACAAACTGTGTAGTCAATTCACCAGGTCCTGGAATGTAATTCAATGGAAAAAACTGCAAATGAATAGTTAAATGATAATCACACATTGTATATGAGCATACATGCTATATATTTTTTGTTTTTTTATTAAAACAGGTAGTATCATCATTCTTATATAATTTTGATAGAGGATTTTTTGGGTAGAGAAACAAGTAGCACCAGAATTCATTTCATCTCCCATTTTGTTGTTCGAAAGATGATTAGAACACCTTCAAATCTATTGGAATCCTCTCAGAGAGTGATCAATTATTATTAATCCATTCGTAGTGATTTTTATCTCAAATGAGTTATTTGAGTTTGAGTTAATATTCGTTTTTCATAGATCTACTTCATTCTTACTTGAATTGGAAGCTAATGCTAGATTAGTAGAGTCACACGGGGACTAGGTATGTGGTATTGTGCCTCTCATTAATTTTTGATATGTTTATATGTTCCATTGTTTCACATTCCCCTATTTAGGGTGTTGACTTGAATGGAAATTAATCCTTATTACTTCCTATTATTGTTTTGGTAATTAACTTAAGGACTTAAACCATGTTTGGCCTTGTTGCATGTTTAAGGGCCACCTGGTGGGTGAGTTTCCCGTGGATAATTTTGGTTTATCCATTTCTTCCTAGGATTCCTATGAAAATTTCTTCGTTTATGTCATAGAATTGATTAAAATGAAACTGGTTGTTATATGGAATTTAAATTTCGTTAGAATTGTATGTGTTTTGATTATGGATTTGCGATTTTGTTCTCCCCTTTTCCCATGTAGTGGTTTTTCTTTTTTAAGCATTTTGCAATGTTTTATTTAATTTTTATGATTAAATGGTATGTATAATTGGGAGATAGATGGGTTCCTCTTAGAACACTATGAATAGACTCGCATGATTATTGTTCCTTTCACCATTGTTGATGCATGGGTTCATCTTAGAACCCTATGGAAAGACTCGAGTGACTTTTGAGTTCTATGTCATTAGTGACACTTGGGATCCATAGTAGGACCACTGAGGAAGTACTAAATTTAATTGATATTATACTAAATCTGGAGTGAAACTCAGGGCTCCCTTGTCGGGCCATTGAGGATAGACTCACTTGAACTTTTACTAACATTTAGGTTGATACTTGGGGCTCCTATATAGGACCATTGGGAATGGACTCAGAAGATGTCAGTAGAATTTCACCTGAAGTGATAATTGAATTCCAACATCAGAATATCAAGAACGGACTCAGGCAATAATTAAATAATGGAATGGAATGAATTGTGACACGTCTGCAAAGCCAAAGCACAAGTTTGGATTCTGTCTTCACTTACTTGTTTAGAAGGTCTTCTGAGACTTCTATTGTGCTTAATTTTTTGTGGGGAATTTTAGGTTTAGTTAAAATTCCAATAATTAAATATCTAATGTAATTGAATTTCTAATAGACATAATGAACCTTATAAATTAATTCCAGAACATATAGGATTTTTCACTTTTGAGTAACTCCTAGTTTACTGCATTTCACTTTTGAACACTACTATTTCATATACTCATTGAAAGAATAGAACATACATTATGTGGTTGCCTAATGGGATTTATTTCACACACCCTATTTGGGTCATGTTTTTGGTCCCAAACAGATTATATTTCTGCAGGTTTTGATAAGGGAAAGGCCACTTTTTCAGGTAAATAATTTATTCTTTGGAGAAGGAGGAAATGGGACCAAGCCAAGGATTATGATGCTTCTGTGTTTGTTTTTGTGTTACAATGATATGGTATTGTATTGTACTTGATTGTAGAGTATCCTATTTTCACTTCTTTCTAAGAACATGTGACATGATGTATCATTTTGATATTATATGACTTCTGGTTATCATTATCTTTCAGTCTTCTGTTGTTTACATAATTTTCATGTTATTTACTGCTACATTTATTTTTATTATTTGTTTTGATGTGTAAAACTCTCCCAATGAGGGCATATTTCCCCAGCTATCACACCCTAGGCCCTCCCTACTTGTCGGAAGCCTCTGGAATTTGGTGAAATGTGCATGAGGCAATGTGGATAACTATGTACAGAGCACTAGTTTAGTGAATTTCATATCCTAGATGTCACAAAGTGGTGTTAGAGTCATTTCTTTCCTGGTTTTCTTTACTTTTTGGAGATGATATAAAGCAAATGGAATTTGGTAATTATTTGTGCCCGAGAGTAGCTACCCCCTGTACATCAGAAATCCAAATTTCCTCAAATTAAATTGTGATTTTGGATTTTGAGCTATTACAGTTGATTTGATTTCACCATTGGGTGATGCATGGGTTAGGCTTAGAATGACATGGACGGACTCGAGAGTCTTTTGATTTATATGTCATTAGCGACACTTGGGCTCCCTAGTAGGACCGCCAAGGATGAACTAAATTAGCATGATCTTATACTACACCTATAGTGACACTCGGAGCTCCCTTGTATGACCAATGAGGACGGACTCTCATGAACTTATACTAACATCTAGATTGATACTTGGGGCTCGTATATAGGACTGCTGAGAATAGACTCGCATGATGTTGGTATAATTGCAGTTGAAGTGATTATTTAATTACAACTTAGAAATATAAATAATGGATTTAGTTTATAATTCAATAATGGAATTGAATGAATTGTGACATGTCTACCAAGCCAAAGAACAATCTTGGATTTAGTATTCACTTACTTGTTTAGAAGGACATCTGAGACCTCTATTGTGCTTACATCATTGTAGGGAGTTTCAGGCATAGGATGACTTCCGATAAATAAATATCTCAGGTAATTGAATTGAAAATGGAAATAATAAACCATAAAAGTGAATTCTAGAACATGTAGAATTGTTTAGTTTGGACTACCTCCTAGTTTAGTGCATTTCTCTATTTTACACTACTATTACATATACTCATTCACAGATTAGCACAAACATTTTTTGGTTGCCTACTGGGATTTATTTCTCACACCCTATTTGGGTTAGGTTTTTAGGCCCAAACAGATTATATTTCTACACGTGTTGATAAGGTAAAGGCCCATTTTTCAGGTACATAATTGCTTCTTAGGATCAAGAGATCATGGGAACAAGCCAAGGATTGTGATGCTTCTTAGTTTCTTTTTTTGTTAATATGTTTTGGTATTGTATTGTACTGGATTATAGAATATGCTATTTTCACTGTTTTCTTAGAACATGGGACATGCTACATCATTTTGATATTATATGACTCTTGGTTATCTTTATATTTCAGTATTCCATTTTTTACATCAGTGGTATGTTGTTTACTACTTCTGTTATTGTTATTATTTGTTCCACTATGTTACAAACTTCTAATTATGGAATAGTTTTCCCACTATCACACCCTAGGACCAGACTGTTAGTCGGCAGCCTCTAGTGTTTGGGGAAATGTGTTTGAGGGCATGTGGGAAACCAGGTATAGGGAACCATTTGAGTAGTTTTTGGATCCAGAACATTACACATACATACTAGATGATTTTATCTTAATATTTAATTTTTAGTTTGGATAAAATTATAATTTATATAGGGTTTCTCATTATTTTTCACAAACATTTTTAAAAACATCTATTCACTATAAATTGGATCATTAACACATGTTTTGAAATATACATGTTTAGAAATGTTTGTCAGAATGGTTATATTTATTCTTATGAAATATACTATGTTAAATTAATAATGGAACCAATATTATAATTTAAAATAGAGGATAATTTATCTATGGTATCTTTATATTTTTTATAATTTTCAAATGGGGTAGAATATATGAAATTATTCTTGATTTTGTAATTATCAAAAGGGGGAGAATGTTGAGTGGCTCCTTGAATGATATTATGTTTCGATAATTATAATGATATATGTGTTTTATTTGCTTTGAGAGCCTTAATACTTTTTATTATGTTCTGAATATAGTATTCTCAACTTTGATTATATCATAATATTTATTTTCTTAAAATATCTTTACATTTCATGTTTTTATTGGTCATAACATGTTATAGAAGTTTCATGTAGATTTCTTAGGACAAATAAGTCATCTACGACCTTAAAATATCATTTTTTTATTTTTTTTATTCCCTCATATGGTAATCATGTAGTCAAATATCCCATGTAACATATTCACATACTCAATTCTCCAACATTTTTCACCATATTGCCGATTTTCCAGAATCAGGATCCATTTTTATTTTGACATAAATTTGGATACACAACTATAAATTGAGTGATTGTTGATGTATTTGAAAGATAAAAAAATTATCTATTTTTTTATATTACATAAAATCAGAATTGTTCATTATTGTTCCCTATATTATGATATAAGCCACTTTAATTTTTTTCAGTCTCAAATTTGTAGTTTTTTTAGAACTAATTTTCTATTGTATTTTGATGATAAAATGAGCTATAAAAGTACAATTATGGTGATTCGTGACTCTATAGAATAGTAATAAAATTATATAAATATAATTAAATTGGATATAAAAATAATTTTTTCATTTTATGGTTTTTTTATGTATGATTCTATTTAAGTCAATCTGTGTCCAATTTTCAGTTTTTGACTATGTCATTTTTTCGATATATGATAAATTCACATGAATGAATCCCCTAGGTGAGTAATTTGTTTATGTGAGAAATGAATACATGGATATTATCTTATGTGAACAATATTACCTAAATGAATAATTTTTCTATTTAGTTAGAAATTGTTACATGAATTTTCTTATGTAAATCGAATAGGTCGGTTCCCTTACATTAATTTTCCAACATCGATTTTGTAACATTGATTCACTTATCTAAAACAGTTATTTGAACTTAAGTATGTAAATCACCTATGTGTATTTTTCTATATGGTTCATTTAAATTTTAGAGGATATTCTTAAACCTAAAAATATACTCTGTTCACATCAAATTACATTTTTCAATTTTATACATGTTTATTATAGATATAATTAATATTTTATTTGTTAAATAATTACTTATTAATTATTTAGATGTCAAGAAAACATTTTGTAACCATTTTGTATTAGGAATTAAATTAGTATCTCATGGTATTAGGAATTTATGGATATTTACAATGAAATTATAGAACATTAATTGTTAAAATTTAAATTGGTAGATATATGAAAATTTAGTCTCGAATACTATCTGGGAGTATTTATAGGATATTAATACTTGTTATTAAATAATATATTAAATTTTCTAATGGGTAGCACTGTGTATTTGATTTTTTTAAAGAATATTTAGGTGATCCTTCCTAAATATTGTTTTTCATTCAAAAATGATATACATGTGGAATATCATATAGGAAACCTGAATGGATATCTCGGAATTACTTCACTGATTCTGGTTTGCGAAGACAAAGTATCTAACAATCATAATATTTATAATTTTTTTTATGTATAAATAAACTCTATATGTATATTTGGAAGAACCAATGAAAAATAAATAATAGTGGTTGAGGATACTTCCGAATTGTATGTTATTACATTTTCTAGTGATCAATAACTAATCTCAGCTAAAATAATTTATTTGATCCTTTATTTTAGGAGATCACACTTTTTCCTCAACACTCAGATACTGGAACTCTTTATCTAGTTTTAAGGTATTACTTAATTATATACTCTCTAATTGTATGTATTTTTAAGTGTTTCCCTATCCATTAAAGGGTAGGATTGTGGGGTTTGACTGCCAAAGAAAATTCCTACATTTGGGTTGGGGCTCCAGGGAAAAAAGGAAAATTATTTGGGTTGTGTCTCGAGAGGTTAAAAAGTTGGAAGTATTGGGTTAGATCCTCCATGGGGAAAATCATTTTCAATTATATTATGACTCCCAAAAAACAAGAATTTTGGTTGTGCCTCCAAAGGAAAAATGTATACTATTTGAGTTGTGCCTATAGAGAATAAAAATATTGGAATTATTAGGTTTGAGTCTCCATAGGGAAAAGGCTCTCTAATTGTGTTGTGGCTCCTTGTGGGAAAAAGTCATTGTAACATTCCACCATATTTTTTATAGTAGGTGTTATCTCTCTAAGTTCATGAGAGGGGTGAAGAGTACAATAGGATTATTTAGATATGAACCACTATAAAAATATCTTGTGTTCATTTTTATTAATTTTCTATTACCCAAACATTTATTAAGTCTAATATAACGTTACACTGATTTGTTTATAAGATCAATTCAAACCCATGTTTTCTCTTTTGCATCTTAACCCCAGACCGACATGAAATTATCTTTCTACAACACCACTTTCAGCTTAATTTTCGATAATGAAAAGTTATTTCTATTAAATTTTTCGATGTTAAACACTACAAAAATATGAATTTGATAGGGTAAATATATTATTGGCGGTTCTATTAACCATAGAATAATATATTCGAAATAAAAAATATCAATAAAATATTAGTGGTTTCATAAAAAGTCCCCTATATTGTTTAATTTTAATAATTGGTGGCAGTTTCAATTAAACTACCATGAAATATTTAAAATAAAACCCAATTCCCTCCCCCTACTCGGCTCCCTCTACACAACCGGACCCCGAAATATATCCTCCACTGATCACTACGTGAACCTAACTCCCACCCTTTAACCTCCATTTCCACAGGGGAAATGAAACCCCCATCCTCCCTCTCCACGACATTGACACAACCCCCCCCCCCCTCCGAACTCCCTCCTCCATCCTCAATAGAAACCCTGGCCCCCACAACCCCCCCTCTAACCACTGTTTTCCCAGAGATGACATAAAACCCTCCTCCCACCTCCATCTCCCTAGTGGTTCCTCTACCCAGTGGCGAGGCAGACCCCCATCCAACTTCCCTCTCACAAGAATAGTTCCCCTCATCCTAGCCTCTTAAGGCTTCTTTGTCCTTGTTATGATGATTTAGTGTCCCATGTTGTGGAAGTGGCATATCATGGGGTGATTTTCTCTATTTCATATTTAATTAATTTAATAAGTACCTATTTATTTCCCATTTAATCTATATTTTTGATTCCTGATGTAATTTTTATAAATGTATATAAATCAATTTTAAAAGGAAACAAGTTTTTTCTTATTTTCCATTGAATGTAATGGTTTTTTATATGAAAAGATGTATTTTAAATGTATTTTTCAACTACCATGGACACCAAACATTTGATAAAATATTATAATGTTTTTTATTACATTATTTCATGAATTTCAATGTTTTTATGGTTCTTAAAATAATTTTTAATGGTAACTCGAGACTTCTAAGGGACAACATGGATTTTTAATAACCAATGTTGGGTTACCTTGAATATAGCGACTATATGATGATTAAGTTCATGATTTTTAAAATGAAAGTTTATAAAAATGTTTCTCAAAGTTTATTATGTTATGGCCTATATACCTAAAAATTATTTAATTTGTTTTATTATACATAATTGGAATATTTTGATTTATCTTGAATTTTATAACAATAATTGCTTCCACAATGAAACTTGGTTATTCCCCTATAGTTTAATATAAATTTTACACATTTAGTGTTATTTGCATCAATTCTCCCCTTTTCATTACTTATTCTAATCCATGGTAATTATAAACTCCATTTATTTTGTCTTCCTCTATTTTTATTCCACAATAAATTCTTAATCTTGGGATTTTAGCATAAATTTTATTCCCATATATTATAACCTTCTCCTAAAAATAATGTTCATGGATAAAAATGGTATAATATGAAATTACCATTATGAAACACCAATCCTCAATATTAAAAATGAAAAAAAATAAATGGGGTGAGAAAAGACATGCATTAATCTATCAAACATAATCATTATCTACATTCACTAGATACATGGTAATAGTTCAAAAAATAAATAAATAAGCTTCAAGAATCATTAATTTTCACATTAGATAAATTTTATATTTTTGAATATTTTTATTTTAATTCACTAACTAATAAGGTGTAGTACGTGTCCAGTAAAGGGGTCCCCTCCTTGGCTAGTTTTTCTAGAATTTTAGCTGTACATATAAAATGACAGTAAATTGTACAAAGAAGTATAAAAACATATAAAAACCTAAAACAAATGTGTTTATTGGTTTTATCCATCCAATAGTGTGTGATATAAAAGTAAAGTATAATTTTCATTCATAATTTTATAGGGGTTCTCTTGATCTTAGTTAGACCATGGGAAATGGTTCAAACAGTGATAAATGTAGGAAATTTTTCGTTGGAATGTACCCTCAGAGTTACAACACTAAGGTGGAATAAATCATTATATTTTTCTCCTATAAGAATAAAATAATTTACATATAAAATATAAAAAATTGAAAATATCAATCATCTTTAATGTAGGGGTTGTTTTCTACACTTTGATCATTAAATATTAATTATTTCAAGCATGTATCTAACTCGAAATACCATGATCCTGAGTCTTATTCTAACATGAATAGGTTCTCCTTAAATTTTGATTGTTCTTATTTGATTAAACATTTTTTTAATGTATGATTAGAATACAATCCAATAACTATGGTTAAATTTTTGATTAATCTACCTTGAAACACACCTCAGTATTCCCAGGGATTAGAATAATTTTTTCATTGTGCAATTTTAAACCGGTTTGTGGATGGTAGAATAGAATGTTTCTGTCTAGATTGTAAATTCAATAAATGGTTGAATTGAAAGGAAGTATATGAGGAATTGATATTGAAACAATTTCATGAACGATATATATGTTGGATTTTTCCTGGTGAATAAAATGTTATGGAAAGCCAAAATAATGAAAATATTGTTGATGAAATAAAAAGTGAATAGGTTGAGGATAATTTAAATTAAAATTTGATAAAAAATAATTTGGTTTTGAAGAATACAATGTATAATATTTCAATAGATCAATATAACCTTCATTTTATCCAGAGTAGGATAATCTTACTCAGAACATCATTGACCAAAAAAATTATTTTTTTTAATTTGTTGAAGACAGACATCAAGAACTCTTTGAAGGGTGAAACAAGTATTCGATGTTGTATTTTATACTAAAATTATATCATTTAATGTGTCTCTTTTGTGTTAATAAACAATACATTTCCATGATTTTAGAGTTTTTTTCTTTTATATTTTGAGATGATAAGATCCCTACAACCTTCTATGATATGAATAAAGTTATGAAAAGAATTGGACATGATTATAAAATGATACATGCATGCCCTAATTATTTCACACTTTATTGGGGAGAAGTGTATGATAAAGAAGAATTTGAATTATTTCAAAAAATTATATGGAAGTCAATGAAAAGAACTGAGAGTATAAAAAAATGAAAACCCTGGAAGAAATAGAAGAAGAAAACTCTTGAAAAGGGTTTTCATTACTTTCCACTTACACCACAATTGGAATGATTATTCATGTCTTCTAAGATTATAGATGACATGATGTAGAATGCTCAAGATAGTAACGATGGAATGATGAGAAATAAAAAGGATTCAACAACATGAAATATGTTTGATTCACTACATCCAGATTTTTTTCAGATCTTATAAAAGTATGCTTGGGATGGGCCTCTGCTGGTTTTTACCCTTTTGTACATTAAGTACTAATTATATAATTTGGCCAACTATTTTGATCCCCTATAATCTAACTCTATAGATGTGTATGAACAATACTTCTTTCATTATTTCAATGATTATTCCAAGAAATAAAATTCCTAGAAATGAAATTGATGTAAAACTTCAACCAATAAACAAATAATTATATGAATTATTAGATGATGGCATGGAAACATATGATGGTTTACTGAGAAAAATATTAATAATTCATGACGAATTAATGTGGATAATTAGCGACTTAATAGAACTAGTAAGTTAATATAGTTAGAACACAGATACTGGTTTTCCTTGTTTAGTTTGTAATTTTTGATATTGAACCTTAATGATTATCTCAAAGTAGAAAATGATGTTTTATGTGTCATTGTAAATTTATTGAGGCTTCACAAAAATTTATGTTTAAAGAGACATGATAAAATGGATATATTGAAATGACAAATTCACTGAATGTGTTATAAGTTTTATAAATCATTCGACAATTAATGAATTTTAATAAAGAATTTAGAAAATGTCATTAGTTAAAAGATCCGGGAAAAGGGTAATAGGTAAAATTTATTAAGAAGATAGAACATAAAAATGGAAGAAAAAAAGTATATATTCCAAACCTCCTTATTAGGATTTTAGTTTGATACATCAAAATATTTACATAATGCATATTGAGAAGAATGTTTTTGACAATTTAATTTTTACAGTGCTTAATGAGTAGGGTAAATCAAAGGATTTATTTAATGCTTGTAAGGATATAGATTCAATTAATATAAATCATGGTTTGTGGGGAAATGATAATGGTAAGTATAATTATGAAATTTTTACAATTAAAAATATTGAGAAAGATGTATTCCTTCGAACTTTAAAAAATGTAAAATTTACAAATGGATATTCAAGTAACATATAAAGATTAATTGACTTTAAACCTTGAAAGTTATAATGATTAAAGAGTCATGAATCATATATTTTTATGGATTATTTGTGGTCGTTGTGTTTTTTTAATTCATTACCTAAATAATTAATTGTGGTTCTAGTTGTGTTTTATAACTTTTTCAGTGAGCTTTGTGGGAAAACATTAAATCCAACTGAGCTTGATAAAAATAAAAAAAAATTGTTTTTACACTATCTATCGATGTATCCAACTGAAAGGTATGTTGATATTGTTTTATTATTATTGGTGAATTCTATTTTATCAATTCATTAGATAAATTTTTTTATATGTTTCTTTTTTTATCTTCAGGTACTTAGGTTATTTGAAAACATTGGTGAGGAATAAATCTTAATTACAAGGATCTATTGCTGAATGTTACATAGATGAAGAGTGGTTGACGTTATATTCTAGATATTTTGATGGGATTGATAGTATATTTAATCATGTTGGACATGCTGACGACATCTCCACTAATTTTGGTTCTGAAAATTTTTCACAGGTACTTCTAACTATTGTACAATAAATTCGAATGGGGTCAAATTTAACATTGAATGAATTGGAATTGCTATAATCTCACAGATATGTGATTTTCAATAGTTTTACTGATTATCCATTTATTGAAAAACTGTGACTATAAAGAAAGAGGTGACTAAGGGGTTGAACTCGAATTGAGTTGGAATTTACAAAAATTGTAAATAAGGAGCGTGTTAGATAGTTTATCTATTATGTAAGTGTATACTCATATTCATATTACTGATGTGTATTTATTTTATCCATGTTAAAATTAAAATAATATATCTTTTTTTCAAGATAATGAATGTTATAAATCGAGCTGAAATATCAAAGGATTTGATGTTTCTTTGGCTTGAGGTCCTATAAGGAAGGATATAATATTAGATGCCTACAATATTTATGGCATTAGGGTTCATACAGTTTATCATAAAGAAGACATGAAATATCATAATAGTGGTGTATTTACATTTGTAGAGGTCAGATACTATGGGAAGGTGATTAATATAATTGAAGAAAACTATCATGGCCATTTTTCTGTTGTCTTATTCAAATTCATGTGGGTCAATATTGATAGGGGTATAATGAAAGATTCATCACATTTTACTTCTATCAACTTATCTCGCTTGATGGATACCAATGAGTGTGAAGATCATGATCCATATATCTTGGATTAATAGGGGAAGATGGTTTATTATGTTGATGATTAAATACATGAAGGTTAGAATGTTGTTTTACACTTAAAGACGAGAGACTTGTATGATATGGCTGATGAAGTTCAATTAGTTCTTTATGATAGTAAACCTCATCAACCACAAAATATTGAATAGTTATTCCCTAAAAATATTGAAATAGTATAACAATAAAGGGAGGGTGAAAATGAATGACTCACCATAATGGAGGTTGATAACAATGACGATAATGAAGATGAAGATAATTGAATGCATAAATTGGTAAGGAAATTATATTACAAGTTCTCACTGATAAGTGTTTCTTATATATATACATTGTTCTAGTTTTTATTTTATTTTCTATTAAAATATTTTAGTTATTCATTATTTATATATTTAATATACACTAACCATTTGAAATTCATGAATGCTAATAACAAAAAAAATTATAATTCTATTCGATCGGAATCTTAGAGCACACCACCACTACCATCATATTCTGTGGATCATAGTGACTTTATTGTACCAGATACTTCTAGTGTGCTAGCTGTTTCCCTAGATGTTGTTGGTATCTCACTTCCTAATTAAACTTAGGTGATGGAGCGGTTGTTCACCCCTCCATCTAGACGATATTGGTGGCTTACTTTTACTGGTATGTATGTCATTTTTGAAAAAAATGTTATATTTTATTAATTGTTTAATTAATTTTTTCAAGTAAATAAATAAAATATTAAAAGGGATAAAAATATGAACACATAATATGTATTGGACCAGAAGGAAGTCAATTTTATCATTAAATTTGATGAGATTTGAGTTCCTACTAGTGATGCTGCTAGAATGTATGGGTAGACTCATGGGCAGTTTTCTTATGAGATAATCATCTTTCCCATTAATTATAACGATTGGAGGCATATTCCTACAACTAAAAAAAATGAGTTTTTTGATACTCAAGTAAAAGTAATATTAATTTGATATTACTAAATATCTAATTTAAAAGATATGCCTAATTATTTTAATATACTTATAAATTGTTATGTTTTTTATTTGTAGATGTTTTTTCATTTTGGTCAGCCTGGCTCTGTTTCACACCCATGGATTGACATGTTTTTGATTTCTATACATCAAAAATAAATTATAGATAATTATTTGTAAGATTGAAACAATATGAGCTTATTTTCTCATTTTTGACTCAATAAACACTTATAAAAGGTAAAATACATTAATTTTTTTTGGGGGGTTATAAACCTTAAGAAAATTTTGGATTTTCTTGAAATAATGGGACAAAAAACTTATATTTAATTGTGAAATGTAGGAACTTATGCCATGTCATCCCGAAATACGGTTTTCCCATTATAGATGTAAATGTATTTTTAGCGTTTTAAAACAGTAAAACATGTGTGGAATGGTATAAAAGAGAAAAAATTCATTTTATTTCCTAAAATTTGTGTAAATTATAATATATTTAGTTTTCAAATGTTAGATCCGATGAAATGTCATTCTGAATGACAGTTTTCCTGTAATGGTCGTAAAAGAATTTTTAGTGTTTTAAAATAATAAGACACGCGTGAAATGATTAAAATCAAGAAAATGATGTTTTCCTTTCTAAAATAAATGAAAACCACTAATTCATTGTTTTATATGCATAAGTATAAACATTATGTGAAACCAACAAGCAGTGTGATCAGAATTACTTAGTAAACACTTATAAAATGAACAAAAGCCTTTAAAAACAAGTTTTGGGGGGTTAAAACCATGAAAAATGCCATATTGTCCTAAAATTAGAGGACAATTACTATGGATTTAATTGTGAAATTTAGGGAATGATGATATTTCATTCCAAGTGAAGGTTTTCCTATTATGGTCCTAAACACGTTTTTGGGGTTTCAAAGCACTACAATGTTCATAGAACAGTCAAAACCTAGAAAACGATGTCAGAATATCCTAAAATCAGGGGAAATTATTATAGATTTAATTTTGAAATTTGGGAACCAACATAACTTCATTCTGAATGATGGTTTTCCCAATATAATAGTAAATGTGTTTTTAGTGTCTTAAAACACTAAAACATACATGGAACGGTTGAAACCAAGAATCCAATGTCAGATTGTCCTAAAATCATGGTTTAACAAATTTGGATTTAATTCTAAAATGTATGAACCGATCACACATCATTCCAAGTGATAGTTTTCCCGTTATGGTCTTAAATGCATTTTTAGTGTTTTAAAATAAAAAAACAAGCATAAAATGATCAAATCAATGAAAATGACATCATATTGTCCTAAAATCAAGGAAAAAACACCGGTTAGTTATATTTGATGTGTACATGAAGACAATATGTCAATCTGAGGAGCATTTTTATCGTAATTATTTTTTAAACACTTATAAAAGTTATAAAAGTTTTTAAAAACAAATGTCGGAGGGACAAAAATAAGAAAATTATGTCTAATTATGCTTTAATTAAAGGGAAATGACCATAGATTTAATTTTCAAAAGTAGGGACTCTTTTCATGTCTATCAAAATTATTGTTTTACCTTTATGGTTGTAAATTCTTTTTTAATGTTTTAAAACATTAAAACATGCATGGAATTATCAAAATTATGAAAATGACATCTTATTCTCTTGAAATCAGGGTACACCAACTATAAAATTAATTTTTAATTGAATAAACTAATGACATGTCATTCGGAATGAATGTTTTCCCATTATGGTTGAAAACACATTATTAGTGTTTTGAAACACTAAAACTTGTGTGAAATAGTAAAAATTAGGGAAAAACATTCAATTTTAATAAAATCAGGATAAAACGACTGTAGATTTAATTTTGAAATGTGTGAACTGACGACACATCATTTCTATTGATGGTTTTCTTGTTACAGTCATAAACTAATTTTTGGTATTTTAAAACACTAAAACATACATGCTATAGCCAAAACTAAGAAAATTATGTTGGACTATCCTTAAATAAATATTAAAACACCATATATTTAATTGTGGAATATAGAAACTGAGGAGACATCATTCTAAGTGATATTTTTCCTGTTATGAATGTAAACACATTTTTAGTGTTTTAAAGCACTAAAACGTTCATTGAATAGTCAAAACTCGGAAACCAATGTTGTGTTGTCCAAAAATTATGTTATAAACATCGTACATATAGTTATGAAATGTAGGAACTGAGGGAATTTTATTATGAATAATGATTTTCTTGTTATGTCCATAAACACGTTTTTAGTGTTTTAAAAAATTAAAACTTCCATGGAACGGTCAAATCTAGGAAAATTATGTCATACTGTCTTTAAATCAAGGAAAAATAACTATATATTTAATTTTGAAATGTAGGAACTCAAGCACATCATTTCGAGTGACGGTTTTCTAGTTATGCATCTAACACATTTTTTGTGTTTTAAAACACTAAAACATTCATGAAAAGGTCACAACATGGAAAACAATGTTGGATTGTCTTGAAATAATCGTAAAACCACAAAATATGTAATTTTGAAATTTATTAACTAACAAAATCCCATTCTAAGTCATGGTTTTCCTGTTATGTTCGTAAATAAATTTTTAGTGTTTTAAAATAGTAAAATGTGTATGGAAAAGTCAAAACTGAAGAAATGATGTTGGATTGTCCTAAAATATGAAGAAAATTACCTTGTATTTAATTTTTAAATATCGTAACTAACAACATGTTATTCTGAAGAATGGTTTTTCTATTTTGGTCATAAGTTTGTTATTTATTTTTTTAAACACTATAATGTATATGGAATGGTCAAAACCATAGAAAATAACTTTAGATTGATGTGGAATCTTAGGATAATCACTTCATAGTAGTTTTTGAAATATAGGACATGAAATTATATAAAAATATCTACTTATTATTTAATAAATTTCAAGCATATTGCATGTTTCTTTAAAAATATATTAGAATATTTACTTATCCTTATTCAGTTTTATGTGTTGAATATTATCTTAAATAGTTATTATCCTATTTTCATAATGTTTTGAATTAAATATTATTTTCTTTATGTTAAAATTTCTGATTTTTTATTACCAAAATAACAAATTTGATAAGAATAATTCTGAATATATTTTGTATCTTTTCTCTTTCTCATTTCTTTTCCTAAATGTTATGTTTTTATTATAGGTGGAAGATACTGGAAGTGGGTAAGTGGTTGACTATTCTGATCCCCAAAATTATTCCAAAGGTAGTCATTAGGATTCTTATATTCCATGGAATGTTAAAATTTAATCGATTATTCAACACTAATTATGATTTAATATGTTTAGTTTTTATTTTTCTTTAATTTTTTGCTAAGGATGATTAGATGATGTGGTCAGTTTCAGTTGATGAGATGATGTGGAGTTCAAAAATGAATTAGAGTTCTTGATATGGATTTATATTAGTAATGGGTTGTGTTTTGACATGTTTTATATGTATATATTTTTGATCAATGTATTGGTTAATATATGGGGTGACTGATACTTTGGTTATGATTACCATGGTTGTTTTTATTATTATGGATGTGTGATGAATGAATGAGGGGCTTATCAGATATTTATGTTTGAGTTTATAGCAATTAAATTTTTGTATATTTATATTTTTTATTACTATTTTTTTAAAATGAACACCGATTTTGAGGGGGTTTGTTGTAACTGCTAATAAACATATATTCTTTAATGTATTTGGTGTAGATTTAGATTAATCGATCATAAAAAACCTCTAATAAATACTTTTCAGGGGTTTATTTTATTTTATTTATATTACTAGTGGATATTTTTATTAAGAAATGATCACAAATTAAATAAGAAACTGCTACTAAATTGTACAAAAATTACACTTCAAAAAACAACAGTGAAATAAAATAAACTAGAGTTAATTGACTAGAAACTGTACAAGAAACGGTAATTTTACGAACCACCGCTAAAAAATTTGTCGACGGTTTAAACCACCTCTAACCGTCATTTTTTTTGTATTGAAATTTCATCACCATTTGGATACACCATCATTCGATAATATCCTTAAGTCATAACCTTCCCTATGATGCCACTTTTTAGGGTCGAAAAATAATCATCCCTTTGGTACAGTGATAGTTTAGAGATAAAAATAAAATGCTTAAATAAAAATAAACACCATAAGTAACCTAGAACCACCACCCTCCACCAAATGAAAGGGGTAGTAAGCCATAGGAAAATAGAATGATTTCACTGTGGTAAATTTTTTGTGTGGACTCTCTCTCAATAACATGGAGAAATCCCATAAAATATTCTATCTTGAATAAATAGAGAAACATCTCACTAAATACTACAATCAAAGATGAAACCCAGATATGATGTGCTTGTTGAGAAGTCTATGATAAAAACAATAGGGGGAGGTCCCCTTTTATAGGTTTTCTCTCACCCTACCTTATCCTCCCCTCAAATAAATGTCTTTTAGAAAATTAATTTTGGGAGATAAAGGTTGTGATCCACCGACTTTTAATGAATTAAATGGGGCGATCATTGTAATGTTTTCTATCCTCAAAAGTCTCCAAATGATCCTAGCTATCCAAATGTCATTTATATCCCTTATAATTCCATGGTAGTATAGGGTCAAACCCAAGTGAATAAGGGTGAATGTATTAAGGGTCTATCTTCTTCCCACCACTGAAAATAGTGAAATAAGTGTAGAAACTGAGAAGAGTGTGACAACGTGTGAAAGAGTTAGATAAAAAATTTGCAGAGTCATGAATGACAGATGGAAGTTATTATAGTAGGATATATGCATAAAATAAATCATGGGGGTGATTTAACTAGTATTGAATAATGTTTATGATATCAAGAAAACAACCTAACAAGACATGAAAACTATGAAGCCATTCTCAAATAAACAGATATTCATTTTTCAACTCTCACTCAACAAGTCCTTATGACTCGATTCATTGATTTATAGCTATGGGTAAAACAATTTAAAGTATTATTGAATTTTTTTTCATCGATTGTTGCTTTAAGAGAAACAAGGAATTGAATTGAAAGAATAAAATCTCCTGAATAATGAGTTTTAGTATTGAAGGTAAAAACAATAAAATGAGTGAATTTTCAAACTAAAACAATGGTTCCCTCAATAAATTTTAACTACAAAACATATACACAAAATATATGGACAACACAAGCAATAAAATCATATTTATTGAAAAAAACAAGAGAAAGAGAGGGTTCTTATCTATCAATATATCATCTCTCTCCCCAAATTGTCTTTCATTTACTTCCAGGTTCAAGTGCTTGATCGTTCCTATCAAATAGAACTTCCCCAATACTCTATGAGATTGGAAATGTGTAATTATCAACCTATATTCTGTTATTATTTTTGTTTCCCTTAGAGAGAATAATTTTTTCAAAATTGATTCACAACCTTTTAAGGATAATTTATCCATTGGCTTATTTTCTATTTCCACCTCTATAGTACTATGATAGTTGAATATGAAAGTATTATATTTCCTTCCATATCTATTATTGTAACTCTTGATTATACATTTCATTCCTCAGATTATGTCAACATGACATGGTATTCTAACCATTGAACCATTTTAATATCAGTATCATCCCCTGTATAGCTTTACTCGGTCAACTTCATCTCCATACTCAAGCCCATAATTGCCTTCATCGCTTCAAACATCAATTGATGATAGTCCTCCCCTAGCATCAATTCTTATGTCATTCATGAGAATATTCAATATAAATGGTTTCATAAAGATTCAATATTCTCCTGTTGATATTCTTGAATCCACCTACAATTTCAATCAGCCTCCAGGTGCAACTGATTTGACTTCTCTTGTACAGAACTAACACTCAAACGTTTTAGATCTTTATAAAAACACTAGACCATTATTTTCATCCATAAATGTAGATTAAATTGTATTATAATGTGAAGTAATGAACATATCAATTGTTCCCACTCTTATGGTCATAAGATCATCCATTGATTGGTAGATTCAACTGGAAACCTCATCCAAGTTCACCATGGAAATTCATCGAACACCAATTGTGCAGACCAACATCGTTTCTGATTAACCCTTTAACTGGGAAATCTAGTACACCCCTAGGATGAGGACAAGTTTTCTATTATATTTTCATCCATTGTATCATTTATTTTGGTGATTACTAACATATCAATTCATAGATGGATTTTCCCTTTTGTTATGCAAATGAAATCTCTCATATGGATCGAGCTTCATCTGTAGTGACTACGGTGAAAAACAAAAATCTGGAACTGCAATGATAGTGACGAATCTAAATAACATTTATGAAAAATTAGATGTTATAATAAATTCCCTGATGATGATGACTTCATTGAATTTAGTATCAGGTTATCTACAAGTCTCCTCCAACACATAGGCATGATTCTTCTTCTCAGAAAACTACTCAAACTCTATTGGTGTATATTCCTAGCCCCTAAAACTCTATTTTTTAAAATATAGGAAGCAATGGATGAATAATGTGGAATAGATTATCTATTTATACTAAAATACTTATTTAAAAATCTCTATTCCATTTTGAAAAAACGAAATCTTATGTTCTTACCATTCCTTTGTTAATACATTTGACTTATGAGAAATTTTCTATAAATGTGGTATGTATATAATTTTCCAAATCATAAAACTATAATTTTTAGATTTTGAATTTACTAAAGCCCATGGAAAAGTGGAAAAAACTATCTTCAATTATACTCATTAATGTTACATTAGGAGTTCCACTAGAGGTTCCACTGTAGTTTGTGGAACCCGGAAACAAACATGTTATATATTTTACATTAATTTGGTCAAGGATGACGGATAACTTTTATATTGTTCCCAATTAGAACTTCTACTTGAACTCCCATTGTAGGTTCCACTATAATTTTTATTGGAGGTTACACTGGAGGTTCCACTAGATCAACTAGAAACTATTATACGTAATTGTAGTGAAAATATACCTAAGGAAATATTTGTGTTTTTCTTTACCACTAGAAGTTCCAGTCATATTCTACCTTCCAAACCTATAGTGTAATTCATGGAATCCCCCTAGAAAATATTTATAGTGAAATTTTTAAAGGATTCAAAAGTTAATTCCATGTCATTCATTTACACTAGAAATTCCACTAGAGGTTCCACTAGAGTTTCCACCAAAACATTCACTTGAACCAATTATACCTAATTACACTAAAAATCTTACTTAAGTAAAAATTCTTGTATTTATTTCACAGTAAAAAAATTATAACTTCTATTAGAACTTTAAGTCGTATTTTATCTTCCAAAACTATATTGTAATTTTTTGAATCCTGTGAAGAAATATTTTTATTAAATTTTTTACAGGATTCCTAAGAACATTTAGTGGCGTTCTTTGAAACTACAACTTCCACTAGATGTTTTAGTGGATCATACACTAGAGGGAACATCCACTAGAACCTATTCAACCTAGTTATTGGGTACCTTACGTAAAAATTGTTGTTTTTATTTCCTAGTATAACTTTCATTCATATTCTACCTTGCAAATGTGAAGTTTAATTTGTGGAATCACAAAAAAATGTAGAGTCATTTTTACAGGATTCAGAAGTGAATTTTGTGTCATTATTTCACAATGTAACTTACATTAGAGGATCAAATGGAACTTCCATTGGAACTACCACTGGAACTAATAGCCCTTTTTATAAGGGAATGTTGTTCTTCCCCATAGGAATTCCTATGGAGCTTCCACTGGAAGTTCTAGTCTTATTCTACCATTCAAACTTATACTGTAATTTGTATTCCCCCCTAATAATTCCCTAATTTCCTATATTTTAGTGAAATATTTATAGGATTTAGTACATAACTATTCTATTTCTTCTATTATTTTTTTTTGTTTTGTGATTTGTAAGTAAAGGTCTTACTTTCAATTTTCATGTTTGCATTTTAGGTCTACATTTACATTTTTACAAATACTTATATAAGAAGTAAAATTATAATTGAAATAATATCCTTAAAATTCCTTTCAGAATACACCATTTTGGAATTTTTATTGGATTAGGTGTTGGAGTTGGTGGCATAGAACCAACTACTTTCACTTTATTCATTAATAAATTCCTTATCACATCTTGATTGTTCTTCTGTGTGACAATGCATGTGATAATATCCTAAGGACAGCTGTTGCATTAATGGGTCATAGCGGATCCCTGCTATGATGAGAACCTGGAAGTGCCATAACACTATTCTTGAATATATGTTCTATGGTCGGATGATATTATTTGAGAGACACAAATAATACAGGTCATTAGGGGTGAGGACTCATAAAAGTTTGAGGCACCTTTTCATAGTGTGCGCCCTTGGTAATATCCAGGAGGATATTATGAAAACGAGACTCGTCAGTAGGAAATCCAAATTTCATAGTGTCATTGGATGTTCCTATCTGCGGACGTGTTTATTGGTCCTTAGAATTCAAGATTATTATTAATGGGTATTACAACTCGCACAGTTAGATGTATTGACGAAAACTGTGACGAAACACTATTCGCAGCGATGTAGGATATGTTGTGTGCGTCACGAGTAATACTGCATTAATAGATAATGCGAGAAAGGATTTGTCCCTTATGTGCCATAACGAAAGTAGATATCTCATTCCCTTTGATAAAATTGATATAGCCTAAATAAATCCATGGCCATGGTAAGGTATGAGCGATTTCAATTCTGGGAAGTCAAAGAATGAATAATCGAGCACATTGGTTGATGGCACTAGCATGAAACACGCTTGATTGGAGATATCGAGACAAATGGATTATATTACATAGTAAGAGTTTGTAGGAGGTGACACGTCATTGCGGCGTTAACTTCTTTCTCTTTGGGTGCCTTGGCGTGTTGCTAGACGCTAACCTTGGACTTTAGGCAGGCTCCGCCTAATTCCACTGAGAAAGAGGCCTAGAGGGTCATACACTAAGTGTGTCCATGTATCTCAATTAAATATTAATTTAACATGTTAAATAAATATTATTCCCGACTGTGGTTTGATAATTATTTAAGGATGCCTGATTGCATTTATTTCGACCCTAGTTATTCGAGAAAATATATTTTGGGCGAAATAATATATATATTTATTAGCGAGTAATTCAGTTACATTTATTTAAGAAATAAATAGCCATTACACAAGGTCTAATAAATATGGTGGAGGAAATAAATAAAATTGAAAAATAAATGTACACACGGTGTAGTTTGTTTCGGGATTCGTGAGAAAAATATTGTTTATTTAATTAAATGATATTAATTGTAATATGTTGGGTGCATGTCAAGTAATAATGATGGTCAACTATCATTATTAAGACATGGGGTATTACTAAGAATTAAATTAAAAGATTAAATACCTTAGGGAAATTAATTCATTTTATTATTCTATGTATTATAATCCCAAATTACATTATTCTCATTGAGGAGAGACATTTGTTGTGAAAAACGGTTCTGGAAATACTCTCAAGCCAAGAGAGAATTCCCTTTCCACCAATAACTCTTTCACGTTACGAAAGAAAGATCCTCCACCGGATCAAGGCGGTTGAAGGCAGAAATCGCAAGTGAAGGCACTTCCGCGCTAGCACCCAGAGATCCCTTCGGTGACATCAAGAGATACGTGGAGCACGTGTGGATCACCGCTAGAGGAATCCTTTACTTGGATTATACAACGCAACGATGGATCACAGGATCGTGACCGGAGACTCCAACAAAGAAAGAATTCCATCGAGGTAATTCTTATGAATTAATTAAATTAATTATAATCAACATATGATGATCCTATCTCAAGGGTTCCGGGACACTTATTTTATTTTTATTTCTTCGTTATATTCCGAAGATTCGGCGTTTTATATCGTGGCGGATCTCGGATTGAACGTTGTTTAATGTTAAAATTAAAGTTGGTCTAACCCACCAATGCGGTTCCGCTGCGCCTGGAACCTACAAGTGGTATCAGAGGGAGGTTATATCATTGATTATAATTATTTAGTTTTTCATTGGTAATTTACGCGTTATATAATTTAGTTATTTCAGTTAAAGTTTAATCGTTCTAGAAATCTGAATATCGAGATCTGTTCCTCCTCCCTCGTTTCTCGTTCACCTCATAGAAATGAATTTTTATTTTAATTTTGATTAAAATAAAATAAAGGAACTCATCCAGAGGAGCCAGACGTTTCTGGACGTATAACACCAGAATACACGGAGTGTATTCAGAAGTACATGCCGTGAAGTCTAGGTTCAATGCATTGACTGATCCGCCAAATCAGGTCGTGTATTGGATTCTTTCTAAGAATTTAAGACACCGTGTGTTGAGCACAAACATGTGGCACACGGTTTCCGGAATACACGTCGTGTGGTCCAATTAACACAACGTGTAGTCCCTTCGGGTTAGGGTTGGGCCGTGTACTCCGTACATGGCCTGCCCGGCTAGAAACCGTGTAACACTGAAACTACACGGCGTGTGTCCCACTGTACATGCCGTGTACTCCAAAAATTTCTGAAGTACATTAACACGCCCTGTCCCCAGGCGTGTACTTCGGATGGACGGTGAACAAAAGTACATATCGTGTAGTCGGAACTACACGCCGTGTACTCATCCAAATTATGTAGATTTATTAAAATTTAATATTATATTATACAAACCCTTAAGGCATGTACCATAAGTGCAGGCGTAAAGCTGAGGCACAACACTTGATAGGTGTTTTATATACATGTGTTTAATTTATCATCTGTGTAATAAATGGTAATTCACTGGGTTTCCTCCAAGATACAAGTTACGTACAAGGATAATTTTAAATGAATTTATTTGTTTAAAATTATGATGGATGAGAATCTCAAGGAAATTCAGAAAAAGGATTTAAGATAAAAGTATTGATTAATTAAAGATAATTAATTGATTCGAGTGTGATTTATCTTAAACAAGATTGATTAAAGAATTGAATGCTAGTTTTATTTATGCGTAAATATCGTTGCATGTATGGATGATCATGACCTAGACCGAGACCTTTGTATGTGAATGTTTTCTTTTAATTTATTTATTTAAATTAAATTTGTTGGCTTGCGAGCCATCTCCTCATTAATATGTAGGGCCTACGCGCCCAAGGATTATCTTATGTAAAAACTCATTTTACCCCTAACCTGCATGTGAGATAAATGCATATGTAATGGATGGAGCTCCCAAGCTAGTGGAGGCGGCTCAAGTCAAGAGCCAAGGTGAAACCAATCCAAGGAGATACAAAGGTGGACAGGTGGAAAGTTGTAAACATGAACCTGAAAGGTTCAAGGTGTTTATCCCCTAGGTCTTGGGTTAGTTTATGAACCGCTAGATAAACTAAACAATACAAAAGCTCATGATCATACCATTTATTTTATTTCTGTCAGTTTCATGGTTTTTTTATTGTGGGTGTGTTGTCCCGATCACACAATTACTAAATTAAATGAGCATGCAATATGAAAATAAAATAAAACCGGCTTATACGTAAATATTATCTTAGACATGTTTACTCACTTATGTATATCCCACTTAATATTAAAAAGAATATAATCAAAGAAAAAAGAATGGAAATTTACATATAAGGATAAAATCCCTCAAAATAAATATTAAGTCGACATAGCCTTCCATAATCTTGGTTAGAATCGAACCATAGTTCAAAGTGCTTGACCAAACCTAGTTGGGGTGCTTTCAATTATCGAGGAATTCTAATTCAAGGTATTGGGTTGACTTGAAATGGTTCCAATCAAGGGTTGACTGCCATAGCAGGACTTGGTGTGACCAAGAGGCAAAGGTTGAGGAAATCCAAAAAGGATTTCAGGATTGGGGAGTCCACTCAGTGGATCAAGGAGCTGTGAGTTAATGTAGTTGGCATTTGGCATGCCTACCTAAAACCCTTCAAGTTACGTGACCAACCCTAGTTGGGGTAATGTGAACGGAAATATGGATCCTTGCCACTAGAATATTCACGCAATATAATATTTCGAAGTCAATGGTGAGGGCTATTGGATTTCGATAAAATAGTGGGAGACTAATAAGTATTAATTTATTTATTTGTATCAATTTTTTTAATAAAGTACTAAATCTTTTCTCATCTTAATTTGTAGAAACAGCATGAAAATGAATTCAAACATATCATTGTGCACCATACTCGAAAAATAAAACCTTCTCACTGGCACCAATTTCCAGTAGTGGCAGAGGCGTTTACGCGTCGTCCTTCGCCACGAAAGGAAATTGTATGTGCTGGAAGAGACTATTCCAGTTGTACCTGGGAAATAGGCTTGTGATGAGGAATTATCTCTCTACATGAAACACATGGATCATTCCACAGATGTCCAGTGTTTCATGCTATCGTCCATGTCTAATGAGCTCTTGAAGAAACATGAAAACATAGACGCATATAGAATGATGTGTCACTTTAAAGATATCTACCAAGAGAAGGCAAGTCATGAGAGGTATGAGATCTCCAATGCTTTGTTTACCACGAATCTTGGAGATTCTGCGCCAGCTGGGCCTCATCTAGTCAAGCTTATTGGCTACATTGAACTCCTGGACATCTTAGCGATTAAATTCCCGGATTAGTTGTGTACAGATCTCATCCTATCATTACTTCCTAAGACCTTCTCTAGCTTCATTGTCAACTATAATATGAGTGGCAATGAGAAAAGTCTATCAGAGCTTCTGACCTTGATTCGCCAGGTAGATAAGGACAGGGGCATGACAAACCCGCGGTCCTTATGGTGAACAAGAAAAGGAAGGACAAGGCAAAAGGGTCAAAGACTTATAAACGGTCTGAAGCCCCCAAGCACCGTCCCTCCAAGAAGGGGAAGATCCAGAGGCAGGGCAAGGAATGGGAGGCGGTGTGTTTTTCATGTGGCAAGTAGGGCCACTGGAAGAGGAACTGCACCCAGAAGCATGGGGACGCTAAAGGTGTGTTCAATATCGAGTTCAATCTTTCTATTTCTACACATTGGGTATTAGATACAGCTTGTGGGGCTCATATCTGTATTCAAATGCAGGAACCAAGTAGATTTAGAAAGATCTCTAGAGGAGAGGTGGATCTTCGAGCTACCAATGGTGCAAGGCTGGCTGAATTGGCAATTTGCGACTATCACCTCTCATTGCCAACTGGCATGATTTTGGTTTTACAAAACTATTATTTTGTGCCTAGTGTTACCAATAACATAATTTCTATATCTTGTTTGGATATGGATGGATTTATTTTCAAGTTTGAAAATAAGGGTTGTCTCTTTTATAAGAACAACATATGTTATGGTATGGCACATTTGAATAATGGTTTGTATGTATTAAATTATGAAAACCAAGTGTTGGAAATCGATAACGAAACAAACTCACATGACTCATACATCACCTAGTTATTGCATCACCTCCATGGTCATGTGAACGAGAAGTGCAAGACAAAGCTCTTCCAATATGGATATTTTGACTCTATAGAGCTAAAACCACTTGATAGATGTCACTTTTGTTTACAAGGAAAAATGACCAAGCCGCCTTTTGGTGGACAAGGTGAAAGGGCCACAGAGCTTCTAGTATTGGTACACATGGATGTATGTGGACCATTTCCAGTAGAAGCTAGAGGTGGATAATTCTACTTCATTACTTTAACTTATTATTTGAGTAGATATGGCTATGTCTACTTAATGAGGTATAAGTCAGAAGACTTAGAGAAATTTAAGGAATTCAGGAATGAAGTAGAGAATCATCTTGGTAAGAAGATAAAGAATCTTCGATCAGATCGAGGTAGAGAATATCTGAACCAAGAGTTCATCGATCTTCTATAGGGGTCTGGGATTCTATCTCAGCTCACTCCTCCATAAACACCAAAGTGGAATGGTGTTAGTGAAAGGAGGAACCACAACTTATTGGACATGGTGAGGTCTATGATGAGTCATGTGGATCTTCCATTATCCTTTTGGGGATATGCATTACAAACTGCAACATACACATTAAAATGAGTACCAACTAAGGAGGATAATGGAATTCCATCCGAGTTATGGAATGGAAGGAAACCCACTTTGTCGCACACACATGTATGGGGATGAGAGGTGTTTTTTATGGCCTTCTAAGGAAAAAAACTATCACCCCAGGACACGATGTGTATCTTTATAGATATCCCAATGAAATGAAAGCATATTACCTATATAAACCTCAAGACAAGAATGCGATTGTCACCCGAAAATCCGTATTTCTTGAGAGGGATCACATACTCAAGAAGGATAGTTGGAGCAAGATTGACTTCGATGAAGTTGATGCTCAAGATACACAGGATTTGGTATAGGAACAAGTTCCATAGGTCCCCGTGGAAGAGGTTCCAAAAACACAAGAACTGCATAGGATCTCAAGAGAGGTAAGGGACCCAGAGATATTTGGTTTCCTAGTAACCGAGGATGGTGAATCATTATTGTTGGACAATAATGAACCTCTCTCTTACAAGGAAGCAGTAGAAAGATCAGAAGCTGCAAGATGGCTAGAAGCTATGAATTCTGAGATGGATTCCATGTATCAGAACGACATTTGGGTTCGAGTCGATGAGCCAGTTGATGTAAAGCATGTTGGATGCAAATGGGTATTCAAAAGAAAGCAAGACATGGATGGTCAAGTTAGCACCTATAAAGAAAGGCTAGTGGATAAAGGATTCAGATAGCGTCAAGGAATTGACTATGATGAAACCTTCTCGCAAGTTTCCATGTTTAAATCCATAAGAATCATTCTTGCCATATTAGCTTACCAAGACTAAGATATTTGGCAGATGGATGTGAAAACAGAATTCCTTAATGGGAACCATCGTGAAGATGTCTATATGACACAACCAGAAGGGTTTGTGACACCAAATGAAGACAAAAGTGTTTCCAAGTTGTAAAAATTCATTTATGGATTGAAGTAAACATCCAGGTCAGGGAAAATTCGATTGGATGAAGCCATAAAAGAATTTGGTTTCATTAAGAACGAATGTGAGCCATGTGTTTATAAGCTATTTAATGGGAATGCGGTCGTCATCCTAGTGTTATATGTTGATGACATATTGCTTATTGGAAACGACGTACCAGCCTTACTGTCAGTTAAGGACTGGTTGAACAAGTGTTTCTCCATGAAGGACTTAGGAGAAGTCGCATACATTCTAGGGATCAAGATCATTTGTGATAGATCCAAGAGGCCGCTTGGACTAAGTCAGTGTACATACATTGACTAGATACTAAAGAGATTTAGTATGGAAAATCCAAGAGGGGATTGGTTCCAATGTCCCATGGCTTACATCTTTCTAAGAAAATGTGTCCTTAGACAAAACAGGAGAAAGATACGATGAGTAAGATCCCATACACTTCGGCTATAGGATCCATCATGTATGCCATGTTATATACCAGGATTGATGTTTCCTCTTCACTGAGCATGGTAGGCAGATATCAAGAAGATCCAGGAGAACAGCATTGGACTGTTGTTAAGACTATCCTTAAGTATCTGAGAAAAACTAAGGATATGTTCATGGTGTTTGGAGGAGATGAGGAGCTTGTCATCAGAGGGTGTGCTGATGCTGGTTTTCAGACCGATCTGAATGATCTGAAGTCGCAATCTGGATATGTTTTCTGTCTCAATGGAGGATTTGTGAGCTGTAAGAGTTCAAAGCAGCCAGTTGTCGCCGATTCTACAGTGGAGTCCGAGTATATAGTGGTTTCTGATGCAGCCAAGGAAGTCGTCTGGGTTCTGAACTTTGTCAAGGAGCATGATGTGGTGCCTAGCATTAAAGATACCATTACATTGTATTGTGATAATACCGTAGCGGTGACTCTTTCAAAAGAACCATGGTCACATCAACGGACAAAGCACATAATCTCGAAGTATCACCTATTGAGGGATTTCTATCAAAGGGGTGATGTTGTATTGAGCAGAGTGTCCACAGAAGAGAATGTGGTGGACCCCATGACTAAAGGCCTATCTCAGCAGAAGCATGAATATCATGTGAGAGCTAGAGGTTTAAAGGCTGTTAGCAATTGGTTCTAGTCCAAGTGGGAGTCTGTTGGAGTTGGTGGCCTAGAACCAACTACTTTTCACTTTATTCATTAATAGATTCCTTATCACAAATTGATTGTTCTTCTGCGTGACAATGCATGTGATAATTTCCTAAGGACAGATGTTGCATTAATTTGTCATAGCGGATCCCTGCTATGATGAGAACCTAGAAGTTCCATAGAACTATTCTTGAATACATGTTCTATGGCTGGATGATATTATTTGTGGGACAAAAATAATAAAGGTCATTAGGGGTGAGGACTCATAAAACTTTGAGTCACCTTCTCATGGTGTGCACCCTTGGTAATATCCAGGAGGATATTTTGAGAACAAGACCCACTAGTAGGAAATCCACATTTCATAGTGTCATTGGATGTTCCTATCTGCGAATGTGTGTATTGTTCCTTAGACTTTACGATTATAATTAATGGTTATTACAACTCGTGCACTTAGATACATTGACGAAAAATGTGACGACACATTATTCGCAGCGAGGTATGATACATTGGGTGCGTCACGAGTAATACTGTATTAATAGATAATGCGAGAAAGGATTTGTCACTTATATTCCATAACGTAAGTATATATCTCAGGCCCATTGATGGAATTGATATAGCCTAAATAAATACATGGCCATGGTAAGGAATGGGTGAGTTCAATTCCGAGAAGTCAAAGAAATAATAATCGAGCACATGGGTTGATGGCACTAGCATGCAACCCGCTTGATTGGAGATATCGAGACAAAGGGATTATATTACATGGTAAGCATTCGTAAGAGGTGAAACATCATTGCGGCATTAACTTCTTTCTCTATGGGTGCCTTCGCGTGTTGTTAGATGCTAACCTTGGACTTTATGAAGGCTCCGCCTAATGCCACTGATAAAGAGGCCTAGAGGGTCACACACTAAGTGTGTCCATGTATCTCAGTTAAATATTAATTTAACAAGTTAAATAAATATTATTCCCGACTGTGGTTTAATAATTATTTAAGGATGTCTGATTGAATTTATTTCGATAGCAGTTATTCCAGAGAATATAATGTGGGAGAAATAATATATATATTTATTAGTGAGTAAGGCAGTTACATTTATTTAATAAATAAATATCCATTACTCAAGGTCTAATAAATATGGTGGAGGAAATAAATAAAATGGAAAAATAAAAGTACACACCATGTATATTTGTATACACTCCATGTAGTTTGTTTTTTCAGATTCGTGAGAAAAATATTGTTTATTTAATTAAATGATATTAAATGTAATATGTTGGGTGCATGTCAAGTAATAATTATGGTCAACTGTCGTTATTAAGAAATGGGGTATTACTAAGAATTAAATGGAATTATTAAATGCTTTCGGGCAATTAATTCATTTTATTATTCTAAGTATTATAATCCGAAATTACATTATTCTCATCGAGGAGAGCCATTTGTTGTGCACAACGGATCTGGAAATACTCTCAAGCCAAGAGAGAATTCCCTTTCCACCAAGAATGCTTTCAAGTTACAAAAGAATGATCCTCCATCGGATCAAGGCAGTTGAAGTCGGACATCGCAAGCGAAGGCTCTTCCGCGCTAGCACCCGGAGATCCCTTTGGTGATGTCCAGAGATACATGGAGCACATGTGGATCGCCGCTAGAGGAATCCTGTACATGGATTCTACAACGCAACGACGGATCACAGGATCGTGACCAGAGACTCCAACAAAGAATGAATTCCATCAAGGTAATTCTTATTAATTAATTAAATTAATTATAATCAACATATGATGATCCTATATGAAGGGTTCTGGGACTCTTCTTTTCTTTTTCATTCTTCATTCTATTCCGAAGATTAGGCGTTTTATATCGTGATAGATCTTGGATTGAACGTTTTTTAACGTTAAAATTAAAGTTGTTCTAACCCACCAATGCGCTTCTGCTGCGCTCGGAACCTACAAGTGGTATCAGAGGGAGGTTATATCGTTGATTATAATTATTTAGTTTTTCGTTGTTAATTTACGCATTTAATAATTTTGTTATTTCAATTCGAGTTTAATTGTTATGGAAATATGAATATCGAGATTTGTTCCTCCTCCCTCATTTCACATTCAACTCACAGAAACGACTTTTTCTTTTAATTTTGATTAAAATAAAATAGAGGAACTCATCCGGAGGAGCCAGAAGTTTCTGGCCGGATAAACCCAGAATACACGGCGTGTATTCAGAAGTATGCACCATGTAGTCAAGGTTCAATGCATTGATTGATCCACCAAATCAGGACGTGTATTGGATTCTTTATAAGAATTTAATACACCGTGTGTTGACGAGAAACAGGTGGCACACGGTTTCCGGAATACACGTCGTGTGGTCCAATGAACACGACGTGTAGTCCCTTTGGGTTAGGGTTGGGCCGTGTACTCTGTACATGGTCGGCCCGACTAGAAACCATGTAACACAGAAACTACACGTTGTGTGTCCCACTGTACATGTCGTGTACTCCGAAAATTTCTGATGTACATTAACACGCCCTGTCCCTGGGCATGTACTTCGGATGGACGGTGAAGAAAAGTACATGCCGTGTAGTTGGAACTACACATTGTGTACTCACCCAGATTACAAAGATTTATAAAAATTTATTATTATATTATAAAAATCCTTGAGACGTGTACCATGGTTCAAGCATAAAGCTGAGGCACAACACGTGATAGGTGTTTTATATATGTGTGTTTAATTTACCATCTGCATAATAAATGGGAATTCACCGGGTTTCCACCAAGGTAAAAGTTACGTACAAGGATAATTTTAAATGAATTTATTTGTTTAAAATTATGATGGATGAGAATCTCACGGAAATTCAAAAAAAGGATTTAAGATAAAATTGTTGATTAATTAAAGATAATTAATTGATTCGAGTGTGATTTATCTCGAAGAAGAACAATTAAAAATTGAATTCTATTTTTATTTATGCATAAATATCGTTGCATGTATGGATGATCATGAGCTTGACCGAGACATTTTTATGTGAATGGCTTCTTTTAATTTATTTATTTAATTTAAATTTGTTGGCCTGCAAGCCATCTCATCATTAATATGTAGGGCATGCGTGCCCAAGGATTGTTTTATGTAAAAACCCCTTTTACCTCTCACCTGCATGTGAGATAAATGCATATGTAAGGGATGGAGCTCCCAAGCTAGTGGAGGCAGCTCAAGTCCGGATCCAAGGTGAAGCCAATCCAAGGAGATACAAAGGTGGACAGATGGAAAGCTGTAAACATGAACCCAAAAGGTTCAAGTTATTTCTCCCCTAGGTCTAGGGTTAGTTTATCAACCACTAGATAAAATAACCTATAGAAAAGCTCATGATCATACCATTTATTTTATTTCTGTTAGTTGCATGGTTTATTTATTTTGGGTGGGTTATCATGGTCACACAATTAATGAATTAAACGAGCATGCAAGATGGAACTAAAAAAACCTTCTTATACATAAATATTATCTTATACATGGTTAATCACTTAAGTATATCAAACTTAATATTAACAGGCATGTAATCAATGATAAAAAATGGAAATTTGCGTATAAGGATAAAATCCCTCAAAATAAATATTAAGTCGGCATAGCCTTCCGTAATCTTGGTTAGAATCGAACCACAGTTCAAAGTGCTTGACCAACCCTAGTTGGGGTGCTTTCAATTATTGGGGAATTATAATTCAAGGTTTTGGGTTGACTTGACTTGGTTCACATCAAGGGTTGACTGCCACAACAGGACTTGGTGTGACCAAGAGGCAAAGGTTGAGGAAATCCAAAAAGGATTTCAGGATTTGGGAGTCCACTCAGCGGATCAAGGAGCTATGATTTAATGCAGTTGGCTTTTGGAATTCATACCAAAAACCCATCAAGTTGTGTGACCAACCCTAGTTGGGGTAATGCTAAGGGCAATATAGATCCTTGCCACTAGAATATTCACGCAACAGAATATTTCAAAGTCAATGGTGAGGGCTATTGGATTTCGATAAAATAGTGGGAGACTAATAAGTATTAATTTATTTATTTGTCACAATTTTTGTAATAAAGTACTAAACCCTTTCTCATCTTAATTTGTAGAAACGGCAAGAAAATGACTTCAAACATATCATTTCACACCATACTCGAAAAAAAACCTTCTCACCGGCACCAATTTCCAAGAGTGGCAAAGGCCTTTACGCATCGTCCTTCGCCATGAAAGGAAATTGTATGTGCTGGAAGAGCCTATTCCAGTTGCGCCTGGGAATGTGGATAGTGATGAGGAATTATCTCTCTTCATGAAACACATAGATCATGCCACAGATGTCCAGTGTTTCATGCTATCAGCCATGTCTAATGAGCTCTTGAAGAAACATGAAAACATGGACGCGTATAGAATGATGTCTCACCTTAAAGATCTCTACCAAGAGAAGGCGAGACCGGAGAGGTATGAGATCTCCAATGTTTTGTTTACCAAGAATCATGGAGAGTATGCACCAGTTGGGCCTCATGTAGTCAAGCTTATTGGCTACATTGAATGCCTGGACATCTTATGGATTAAATTCCCGGATGAGTTGCATATATATCTTATCATATCATCACTTCCCAAGACCTTCTCTAGCTTCATTCTCAACTATAATATGAGAAGAAATGAGAAGCGTCTATCGGAGCTTCTAACCTTGATTCGCCAAGTAGAAAAGGACATGGGGTGTGACAAACACGTGGTACTTATGGTGAAAAAGAAATGGAAGGACAAGGAAAAAGGGCCAAAGACTTATAAACGGTATGAATCCCCCGAGCACCATCCCTCCAAGAAGGGGAAGATCCAGAGGTAGGGCAAGGAATGGGAGGCGGTGTGTTTTGTATGTTGCAAGCAGGGCCACTGGAAGAGGAACTGCACCCAGAAGCATGGGGACACTAAAGGTGCTTTCGTTATCCAGTTCAATATTTCTATTTCTAAACATTGGGTTTTAGATACAGCTTGTGGGGCTCACATCTGTATTCAAATGCAGGAACCAAGTAGATTTAGAAAGATTTCCAGAGGAGAGGTGGATCTTCGAGCTGCCAATGGTGCAAGGCTGGCTGCATTGGCTATTGGTGACTATCACCTCTCATTTCCAACTGGCATTATTTTGGTTTTACAAAACTCTTATTTTGTACCTAGTGTTACAAAGAACATAATTTCTGTATCTTGTTTGGATATGGATGGATTTATTTTCAAGATTGGAAATAAGGTTTTTCTCTTTTATAAGAACAATATATGTTATGGTATGTAACATTCGAATAATGGTTTGTATGTATTAAATTACAAAAACCAAGTGTTGGAAATCGATAACGAAACAAACTCACATGACTCATACATCACCCAGTTTTGGAATCACTGCCTTGGTCATGTGAACGAGAAGCACTTGACAAAGCTCTCCCAAGATGGCTATTTAGACTCTACTAAGCTAAAACGACTTGATAGATGTCACGCTTGTTTAAAACGAAAAATGACCAAGCTGCCTTTTGGTGGACAAGGGGAAAGGGCCACAGAGCTTCTAGGATTGGTACACACAGATGTATGTAGAACATTTCCAGTAGAAGCTAGAGGTGGATATTCTTACTTCATTACTTTTACTAATGATTTGAGTAGATATGGATATGTCTACTTAATGAGGTAAAAGTCAGAAGCCTTAGAGAAATTTACGGAATTCAAGAATGAAGTAGAGAATCAGCTTGGTAAGAAGATAAAGAATCTTCGATCAGATCGAGGTGAAGAATATCTGAACCAAGTGTTCATAGATCTTCTACGGGAGTCTGGGATTCTATCTCAAATCACTCCTCCTTATACACCATAGTGGAATGGTGTTATTGAAAGGAGGAACCGCACCTTGTTGGACATGGTGAGTTCTATGATGAGTCATGCTGATCTTTCATTATCCTTTTCGGGATATGCATTACAAACTATAGCATAGAAATTTAACTGAGTACCAACTATGGCGGAAAATGGAATTTCATCCGAGTTATGGAATGGAAGGAAACCCACTTTGTCGCACACACGTGTATGGGGATGTGAGGTGTTTGTTAAGGCCTTCTCAGGAAACAAACTAGCACCCCGGGGCACGAAGTGTATCTTTATAGGATATCCTAAGGAAACGAAAGGATATTACCTATATAACCCTCAAGAAAAGAAAGTGATTGTCACCAGGAAAGTAGTCTTTCTTGAGAGGGAGAAAATCCTAAAGAAGGATAGTGGGAGCAAGATTGAATTCGATGAAGTTGATGCTCAAGATACACAAGAGTTGGTACAGGAACAAGTTCCACAGGTCCCCGGGGAAGAGGTTCCAGAAACACAAGTACTGTGTAAGAGCTCAAGAGAGGTAAGGGAACCAGAGAGATTTGGTTTCCTAGTCACCGAGGATGGTGAATAATTATTGTTGGACAATGATGAACCTCTCTCCTACAAGGAAGTAGTAGAAAGCTCAGAAGCTGCAAGATGGCTAGAAGCTATGAATTCTGAGATGGATTCCATGTATCAGAAACAAGTTTGTGTTCTGGTTGATGATCCAGTTGATGTAATGCATGTTGGATGCAAATGGGTTTTCAAAAGAAATTTAGAAATGGAAGGTCATGTTAGCACCTATAAAGCAAGGCTAGTGGCTAAAGGATTCAGACATCGTCAAGGAATTGACTATGACGAAACCTTCTCGCTAGTTTCCATGTTTAAATCCATAAGAATCATACTTTCCATAGAAGACTACCTTGACTAGGAGATTTGGCAGATGGATGTCAAAATAGCATCCCTTAACGAGAACCATCATGAAGATGTCTATATGACACAAGCAGAAGGGTTTGTGACACTAGGTGAAGCCAAAAGAGGTTTCAATTTATAGAAATCCATTTATGGATTGAAGCAAGCATCCGGGTCATGTAACATTCGATTTGATGAAGCCATAAAGGAATTTGGTTTCATTAAGAACGAATGTGAGCCATGTGTTTATAAGCGGTTTAATGGGAATTCGGCCATCATCCTAGTGGTATATGTTGATGACATATTGCTTATTGGAAACGACATACCAGCCTTACAGTCAGTTAAGGACTGGATGAACAAGTGTTTCTCCATGAAGGAATTAGGAGAATAATCCTACATTCTAGGGATCAAGATCATTGTTGATAGATCCAAGGGGCTGCTTAGACTAAGTCAGGGTACATACATTGACCAGATAATAAAGAGATTTAGTAAGGAAAAATCCAAGAGGGGATTGGTTCCAGTGTCACATGGCTTACATCATTCTAAGAAAATGTGTCCCCATACACAACAGGAGAAAGATCGGATGAGTAAGATCCCATACACTTCGGCTATATGATCCATCATGTATGCCATGTTATATACCAGGCTTGATGTTGCCTATGCACTGAGCATGGTAGGAAGATATCAAGAAGATCTAGGAGAATAGCATTGGACTACTGTTAAGACTATCCTTAAGTATCTGAGAAGAACTAAGGATATGTTCCTGGTGTATGGAGGAGAAGAGGAACTTGTCATCAATGGGTGTGATGATGCTGGTTTTTAGACAGATCAGAATGATCTGAAGTCATAATATGGATATGTTTTCTTTCTCAATGGAGGAGCTATGAGCAGGAAGAGTTCAAAGCAGCCAGTTGTCACCGATTCTACAACGGAGTCCAAGTATATAGCGGCTTCTGATGTAGCCAAGGAATCCATATGGATTCAGAACTTTGTCCAGGAGCATGATGTGGTTCCTAGCAGTAAAGATTCCATTACATTGTATTGTGATAATACTACAGCGGTGGCTCTTTCAAAAGAACCATGGTCACATCAACAGACAAAGAAAATACTCTGGAAGTATCACCTCTTGAGGGATTTCTATCAAACGGGTGAAGCTGCAGTGAGCAAAGTGTCCACGGAATAGAATGTGGAGGACCCCATGAATAAAGGCCTATCTCAGCAGAAGCATGAATATCATGTGAGAGCTAGCGGGTTAAAGCTTGTTAGTAGTTGGCTCTAGTCCAAGTGGAAGTCTGTTGGAGTTAGTGGCCTAGAACCAACAACTTTTCACATTATTCATTAATAAATTCCTTATCACATCTTGATTGTTCTTCAACGTGACAATGCATGTGATAATTTCCTAAGGACAACTGTTGCATTAATGGGTCATAGCGGATCCCTGCTATGATGAGAACCCGGAAGTGCCATAACACTATTCTTGAATATATGTTCTATGGCCGGATGATATTATTTGAGGGACACAAATAATATTGGTCATTATGGGTGAGGACTCATAAAACTTTGAGGCACCTTCTCATGGTGTGCGCCCTTGGTAATATCTCGGAGGATATTATGAGAACGAGACCCGCCAGTAGGAAATCCACATTTCATAGTGTCATTGGATGTTCCTATCTGAGGACGTGTGTATTGGTCCTTAGACTTTAAGATTATTGTTAATGGGTATTACAGCTCGCGCACATAGATGTATTGACGAAAACTATGACGACACACTATTTGTAGTGAGGTAGGATACGTTGGGTGCGTCACGAGTAATACCGCATTAAAAGATAATATGAGAAAGGACTTGTCCCTTCTGTTCCATAACAAAAGTAGATATCTCAGGCCCTTTCATGGAATGGATATAGCCTAAATAAATCCATGGTCATGGTAAGGTATGGGAAAGTTCAATTCTAGGAAGTCAAATAAAGAATAATCGAGCACATGGGTTGATGGCACTGGAATGCAACCCGCTTGATTGGAGATATCGAGACAAATGGATTATTTTACATGGTATGTTTTTGTAGAAGGTGACACGTCATTGCGGAATTAACTTCTTTCTCTATGGGTGCCTTGGCGTGTTGCTAGATGCTAACCTTGTACTTTAGGCAGGCTCTGCCAAATTCCACTAAGAAAGAGGCCTAGAGGGTCACACACTAAGTGTGTCCATGTATCTCAGTTAAATATTAATTTAACAAGTTAAATAAATATTATTCCCGAATGTGGTTTAATAATTATTTAAGGATGCCTGATCGCATTTATTTCGACACTAGTTATTCGAGAGAATATATTCTGGGAGAAATAATATATATATTTATTAGCGAGTAATGCAGTTACATTTATTTAAGAAATAAATAGCCTTACTCAATGTCTACTAAATATGGTAGAGGAAATAAATAAAATGGAAAAAAAAGTACATGATGTGTATATTTATATACACACCGTGTAGTTTGTTTTTTCGAGATTCGTGAGATAAATATTGATATTTAATTAAATGATATTGAATGTAATATGTTGGGTGCATGTCAAGTAATAATGATGGTTAACTGTCATTATTAAGACATGGGGAATTACTAAGAATTAAATGAAATGATTAAATGATTTAGGGAAATTAATTCATTTTTTTATTCTATGTATTATAATCCCAAATTACATTATTCTCATTGAGGAGAGCCATTTGTTGTGCACAATGGATCTGGAAATACTCTAAAGCCAAGATAGAATTCCCTTTCCACCAAGAACGCTTTCAAGTTACGAAAGCAAGATCCTCCATCGGATCAAGGCGGTTGAATACGGACATCGCAAGCGAAGGCTCTTTCGCGCTAGCACCCGGAGATCCCTTCGGTGACATCCAGAGATACGTGGAGAATGTGTGGATCACCACTAGAGGAATGTTGTACTTGGATTCTATAATGCAATGACGGATCACATGATTGTGACCAGAGAATCCAACGAAGAAAGAATTCCATCAAGGTAATTATTATGAATTAATTAAATTAATTATAATCAACATATGATGATCCTATCTCAAGGGTTCTGGGACTCTTCTTTTCTTTTTTGTTATTCGTTATATTTCAAAGATTCGTAATTTTATATCGTGATGTATCTCGGATTGACCATTGTTTGACGTTAAAATTAAAGTTGGGCTAACCCACCAACGTGCTTCCACTACCCCCAGAACCTACATTAGGTACATAATTGTTATATTCTTTCTATCCCTTTTGTTAGTTTTGTGATTCACAAGGGAAGGTATTACTTTCAATTTTATGGTGTGAATTTTAGGTCCAATATAAAATCATTACAAATATTTATATAAGAAATGAACCCATAATTGAAATAAGCTCATAAAAATCCTTTTTAGAATACTCAATTTTGTAATATGTTTTAATAGTTTCAATCCAATCTCTATTAGCATCAGATTGCAATTAATATGAAAATTACATTTTTTATATATTGGATAAATATATTCCCTCAACAAATGATTTTGAATTTGGTGGTGTGGAAATATGTTTCTCTGAAGTTAATGTCAGATGATTATTTGGAATAAAAGTAGGTGAAACCTAAATTGAATACTCATACTCATTCAGTTCCACCAAGGAATCCTTTTATATAAAGATTTTTCAAATAACTGTTAAGTTATTGAGACAAAAGGAAATCAAAAAATATTTTTTGGAATCTATAATGGTAAATGAATAAGCCGATCATGTTAATACAAAAACAAATATATGTTTATACACAAGTGAAAATGTGTTTTTCCCTATTACATGTGCTTACATGAGCGGAGGTTGTATAAATTTTGTGGATAGTTTGAGAGACATGATGACACTAATATGGAATCATAGAATCCGCCAACAATAGATGAGATCGATTAAAGAATTTCACAAGCACTTAAAAAATATTATGGGGGTTATTATCACATTATTATTACAGAATAATATTTATTTTCACATTTATTTATAATTTACTCTTCATAGAGTTGTTATTGTTGTTGTAATGGTATTGTTAGGAAAGTAGAATAGTCAAAGAAAATAAAAAATCTAGAAATCCACCATTCACAAAATAGAGCTTGTTAGATTTTGATGTTGCTGTAAAATAATTAAATATTAAAAAATATGAAGCTAGTGGAGTAAGTCTACCAATTAATGTCTATATATAAAGATTTTCTCAACCCACATGTATATACAATAGAAAAATATTATAGATACGAAAACAAGAAGGGTTTTTAAGGAGAAAAAAACCAGTAAGGTTGTTGATGTTTTCTAATTGGAAAATATGTACCACAAGGAAGATAAAATAAATGGTCTTGAAAAATAAAATTCAGTTTTGAAATGAAAAAAACAAACAAATGGATGAAAATTTTAAATTAACATGAAAAAATAATTCAAAAAATGAAGCTATTGATAAGTGGAGGCACCAAAAAAGAAGAAAGAGGAAGAAAATTTATCAGTTATTAAGAGGAAATGAGACCCTATGTAAGAGATTAAAACTAAAAAGAAGGTACAAATGAAGTTGATATGTAAGAGAAAAAACTCATGAAGAAATATTCTAATAAAACCATTCCTCTCCCAAACATTAGACAATAATAATAGTAAGTAATAACCCCTTCTATTATAGAGAAAAACTAGACAGAATGTACCAATGAAACTAGGATCTAGAAGGGAACAGATCACATGCAAGAACCTTTTGAAAAAACTACACCTCTCCCTGATAGCATCCAAGAAGTAGAGCCTGAAAAATAAACTCAATAAATCCAAAAATTATTAGAAATGTGAAATCAAGATAAATAAATAAAAAATTGGATTCAACATATTTTTATGAAACCCAAAATACAAGAAGAATATTATCAATAGCATGAAAAATGATATAGAAGATCTTGATATTCTGAAAACCCCATCAATGTGTCTTATGCTTCAAAGAAACCACAACATAAAAGGGATGTTACTGGGCTGGCTGTTAAACCAACTTGGTTCATGGAGAGTCAAAGACTCGAAAAAAAAATACAATGAGTAACATGAGAAGATTATGTAGTAGGACCTGGCATGGTATGCTATTTGTAACAAAGGGAATGACCACCCTAAAATTAAATTTTTCTATTAAATTCCCCTGAACTATATACATTTTATAATATATTAATGTTATTATTATGTACTGAATATATTTATGAATCTAACAATAACTTATATTTAGTAGAAATGGATGATATTTTCACTCTTTTCAATAAAACCATGAAAATTACTAGGTTGAGTATTTATGTTTAACAAGGTTACTGTAAACTAATATTCTATTAGTCTAAAAACCTGGATTCCTTTTTGATGATATCAGGTTATAGATGTTTATGGTCATATTGTAAAAAAGAAATATGAAATAGGGAAGGTGATTAGAATATTCCCAGTTAAATCGAGGATTATTACAAGTGTTTACATGGTGAGTGTATTATTTCATATATTATTTGTGGTTTAAATATATTATTTTATACATTATCTAACTTTATTAATTTTTACAGGGAATAATATATAGGAAAAACCAAAATTTGATAGATCTGTTAGTATAGAAACGAGTAAAAGATGCATTGCAGTTAAAAATAAATGTTTTTAACTCCTTCAACACAAAAAATATGTATTGGATATTGCTCAATATTTATATTTAGAGAAAATATTTCATCCACTATAACTCCATGCAACCTCATATGGGTGGTTCTAGAGATGATTATTATCAGAAGAATGCTTTTGAAAAATTAAATCTTATCCTATTTGAGATGAAATACATTTTAATATAAACCAAATTACTGGGTAAAATTTGTAAAAGTTTATAAAATCATTTATAAAAAAATACAAAAAAGGATCCGTGAATACTTGGACAATAATTATCCCGCACTGCCATTCCAAGCGGAAGATACTCTTCAAAATGGGGGGGGGGGGTGAAAACATGGACTCTGGAATAATTTTTTATTATCTAATAGTGAAGTTTTCCACTAATTAATCTATAAGAATAATCTATCACAAGATAAAATTGATGACCCATGGCTTTATTTGGAATATTTCTTCCTTACCGACCCAATAAAAAGATGGATATAAAAATCATTTAGAAGCATGAGTTTCCTACTGAAAATAGTGATGTTGGAATCGATATAAAAATTTAAACAGCTCTATTTTATGGTTGTGACATTAAACTGGAATTGAAATGGTTTTGAGTTTCAAAAACATTTATACAGGAATGTTTTATAGTTGTTGCTGGAAACTGGATTTGAATGTTTTCAAGTTGGTAAAAATTTATACAACCATGTTTTATGGTTGATTCTTATTTTCGGTGGTGATGGAAATAACTTTAGAATTATTTCATGTTATGATATATGTTTTTTATTGTCTATTTTAATGAATCTAGTTTTCTCTAATTATTAACATGTTTCTATTGAGGTTAGAAATATTTTCTTTGACATCAATTTTTTACATCACATGGTATTTTAGAAACTATTGTTGACTCCAAATCTTATATGGTTATATCTCTAGTATTAGAATGAAATATCTATGTGGTAGATGTTTTTTGGTTTGGGGGTTTTGGTTCGATGGAAGTTTAATAAAGTATGTTTTAGTTTCTATTGTAGATTCTGATTATTGCATGTGGAATGGAAATGTTTCATCAAGGGGTTTTGTATCAATTATGATTTTTCAAATCATTCAAATATTTCTAATCATATAGTTTCAATTATTAGTTGTAAATAAATACTAGTGGTGGTAATTTTTTATTAGTATCAATATTTCATTATTAGTGACTTTTTGTTCATAATTGTTTAGGTTACTGGTTGATGGATATTTCATCACTATTATGCTATTGGATACTATATTTCTATTTTACTACTTCAATTTCATTATAATAATATTTAATAATTGTAATATTGATATTTCAATACTGATATTTATGCTATATATGTTTAATATATGAATTATATTGATTTTAAATAATGTTCAAGGGATTTTTATGTGCTTTTGATGGGAATTATTTGGATTGGTAAATGAAATGGGTTGCTAAGAATTAGTTTGATGGATTTCAATAATGAATCTCATTTTTAGTTTCTCCCATTTGAAGCGTTGATATTTAAAAAACCCCCTCTTTAAAATTTTCCCCAAGTTCAGTTTCCCTTATTTTTTATCAAGCTTGTCATTGTTTTATGTTTCCATATTAAGACGAACATGAATTCAAAAGAATACATGGATTTCTGTGTTCTAATATTTAATATTATTTGAAGAAATTTTTATGTACCCATTTGTAGTATAGAAAATATGATCTTCATTGTTGTGAATTTCACATTTTCATACAACACAATTGCATACGTCACATTTACAACTTGATGAAATGGTATCCCAGTTCATTACAACTAAAAGTGGACTGTGAATTCTTATCGTGTATAAATGCTTCAATGCAGTAATTACAGTTTAAAAAACCATGTACATGGTCACAATTTTACCTAATAAAACAACTGGAATCCAACGTGGTATATGCTCCTTGACCTCTTCCAATGGTACGTGAGTCCACATCCAAAGATGAAGTTCCAAATTGTTTGAAAATTCTTCTTGCAATAGAAAAACAACATAATTAAAAAAAATATAGAAAATAATACTTCTAATAAGGTATCTCAATCATTTATAACCGAAATTAGACTATGAATTTTGTTGTCCTTTAAATTATTTATTGTAGTGATTACAACTTAAAACAACATATACATGGTAATAATTCAATCAAAAAAATTTCAATCCAATTTTTTCTACACTACTCAGCCTATTCCAATATTATTCCAGTCTAACTCCAATTATGATGTTCAAAATTAATTGGAAATTCTTCCAGTAACTAACAAACAAAAACATTACAACACATATAGAAAATAATGCTGTTAAAAATTACATTTAGAACTGTTTTTGATGCTCCAATAAAAAAATATGATCTTTCCTTCTCTACAATACCCTACGTGATGATATCGGATACCACATTACTAATAGAATACAAATCGTATAAATTAAATGCATCATAAAATGAAATAATACCATCATAATAATAGTAGGATTCTTAGTTTTTATTCATGTGTGTCCCCTTTTGGCATACATTGTCTAAAAATCTTTTGATTCCATCTCCAAATTTCCAGTTTGCCTTCCCTTTAAAATAATGCTTTCATAAAATTTTGTTTGAACTATCATGACCAGTAACTCTATCTAATGATTTATTTATAGTATTTAACTCTTTTGAAAAATTACACAAATTAAAGAAGCCAATGTCATAACCTGCATATGTCTCACAATATATAACCATCAACTTCATTATCATTCATTCTAAATCTTTGTAACAATTTTTGATAATTGATTTTCTATCAAAATTTACTTCAACATAATATCCTTCTAAAGTCACAATATTTATGTCCAATCAGGTCCACCTCCCAAAAATATATTTTTCTGCTATTGACCTCGTATAAAAATCATAAAATTTTTAAGGATAATAATAAAAATTCCCAATCGACTAAAAATTTCGATAACAACATACAACAACTTCATTAGAAGCTTCATATGATACACAGAATTGATCTTCACTGGAAACTATTCCAATAATGTAAATTAATTGAACTTTGATTTCAATATAGTATATTAGAAAACAAGAACCAATCTTTTGATATTCATGTTAAAATAAATCAAATAATCGGGGTGTATGTCTTGTAGAAACCTATCACATCAATGCATGGAAATGGTAAATATTACACAGAAACTTCTTCCACATCTCAAATTCTTCTTTTGATTCATGATTCAAATTTTTTACAACAATATCTCAACCTTATTAAAGTAGACAAAAACACTTATCTTGTGATGACCATAATCTATAAGAAATCCATTAAAACTTTCACTTAATTAAATGATGAGAATACCCAATGTTAAAGAGTATTTAAAAAATAAATGAATCCACCTTTCTAGAAATAAAAATACATCATCTATCAACTAAGATTTCACTTTCTCTTATTATTCTCCAAGGAAATCTCACACATGATCTTACTAATTTTCATCACGATATTGGAACATACAATTCTCAAATATAGTTAGAAAACTAGATCCTTATTTTATCCAGTTACCCAAATTCATAATACCATTTTATAACAAATGTCACTAACAAGGTCAGTGTCGATTCCCCACTAAACCATCATAAATGGATTTTCCCATTACCATATCCTAATAAGTGAATATATTTTTTGGTTGCTTCACGTGATTCACTTATAAAAATGATTGAAACAACCACGAAAATAAAGTCAATGTTTCATCATATTACATAGATTCCCGAAAATAAACAATCTCCCAATGATGATTGAACCCTATAAAGACGCCTATGGGTTTTTATTCATTATTAGTGTTGAAAGTGGTGTAACAAAAACAACATCTCCAAACCATGAATAATATTTCTTTATAATTTATCTTCAATTTTGGGTCAACCCAGAAAATATTACTAATTTTTCCATTCATATCAAACTACATAGAATAGATAAATGATGGATTTTTATGAGATTGCCTTTCCAGGTATTCTAACATGAAACATTTATCACCATGAATCAATTATCATTCTCATTTAGACCATAAAAAATTGAACTGATCAACATATGTTTACCCAATAACATATCGACCCCCTGAAATAGTTGTCGCTAAGGAGAAGGAATCATTTGGTTTAATACATGCTGAAATATTCACATCTAACTCGGCTTCTTGTTATTATGTTATTTTTCTTTGGGGCCTCATTATATGAATTGATCAGGGCTATGAAATGGATGATTATGATCCGCAACAAATACAGTATATGCATATTTACCAGAATACAATAAACTAAACCCAATTCTAGCATGTAAAACTATACATGTCTTAGTCCAATGAAATTGCACCCTTCTATTAAGTTTTTCAACTTTCCTGTGAACTTATTTATTACATGAAAAAAGTCTTGATATAAAAATTGATTTATCCTTTCTGATTTTATTAGAGTATTGTCATTGTTCATTAAACTCATTTACTCCCCCATATGTGACATACAAAACATTGTGCATCAAGTGATTTGAAGATCATCCCTAATACTGCTTTAATAAAAGCTTCTCTAACATCAACATCATCAGTATTGGAACAACCTACAACAAAAAAACATAAGTTCAAGAAAAGTACATTAATTTTATAATAGAATTTAATCCCTTTGAAAATGTATAAACTATAAGAATAAAAATGTAACTAAATATTATATAATTATGAAAATAATTATATATATATAAGTAAAAATAAATTATATTTGAAAAATTATAAATAAAAAATTATAAGTTATATTAAATATATTTTCTAGTGGGTATTCCAGTAGAATTTCCATTAAAAGTTCCACACAACAAATAAATGTATATTTCTAAAACAAAAGAATATATTAATAAAATTATACTTTATATATTCTTATTAAATACAACATTTTTATAAAAATAATTTAATTTAACATTTTCAATGGTATTAACTATTTACAACAACATGGGAATAAAAATTACGTAATAGGGAAAATAATACAAGTGGAACTTTGAGTGTAATTTTTTTAAATATATTATTGTTATATATAGTTAAAAAATATGACATGTTATTGATATATAATTTTTATGAAAATTATTTAATTCATCATTGGATATTTTATAAAAAATTTAAAATTTAATTTATTTTCCACTGTAGGTTCCAGTGGAATCTAGTGAAACTTCCAAGGTAATTTCAGAACATCCTCTAAACAGAGTAGTGGAACGTACACAATGCAATGAAACTATATATTTATTTTAGTAAAACATCTAGTGCAAAGTTCAGCATATGGACTAGGATAGATTATCTAGAAAATTATCGGTATAAAAGTTTTAATATAATATTCAATATCTTTACATGATTGAACACACAATTATGGATATAAACTAATTATAGATGTACCAATAAACTAATAGTAAAAATTATTCAAAATATAATCTACAAAACCTTCATTAGTTTCCATTATAGGCATCAAAAAAATAAAAGCTCCAAACTGTGATGTGACTCCAAAAATTTGCATGAAAAAGAAACCCACTAAGAATTACAAAGAGTCTTATAATCATGGATAAACGCACTAAAAATTCCCTAATCCCTTAGACCTTCCCTGAAGTCATTCAGAGCTCATCTGGAGAAACTAGATGAAAGAAAATTCCGAAATGTGTTGTAATGATTCCCACTGCAACAAAACCCACTAAAATTGCCAAATTGTCATGAAATCCTGGTGAAACCCACTAAAAATTCCCCAATCAATCACATGATACGTACAATCCTTAAGATCTAGCTTGGTGAAACCGTACGAAAATGAAAAATCCATGTCCCACAATGCCTCATTTCACACATGATTTTCCATGAGACAAAAATTTCCTCCAACAATCAAAATAATGTGATGCTATCAGCACCTATAATTTTTCAAGATCACATACCCAGAGATTCTTATAAAAGAGGGAACATAGACCATAAAACATTCATGTTTTTACCCCTTCTTGTTGGGAAAAAGATACCTCAAGGTAAAATTGCATAATTTTTGGGTTGGTTTTGTTTGTTGAAAAAGCATGTTGTCATGGTGAATTGCCAAGTTCCAGATATATTATTGAAAAACCATGTTGACAAAAGAACCATAACAAAGGTTTGGGAGACCTGGAGGTGCTACAAAAAGAACAGTTACATGGTGGCTCTGTTTTCCAATGTTTGCTAATTTATTGGGGCTCAAAATCAAAAAACGGTGAAACGTGTTTTTGGAAATGAAAGTTTCATGTAAGATTGATGGTGTTTAGGAAACTCCCATTCAAGGAATTTATTGGGATCAGAATGCCAAAAAATTGAAAAGGTGTGATGTGGACGAACAAGTTAGAAATGTGCGGGAAAGAAGAGGATTGATGATTGAAACTTGTGCACCCAATGTGACGTCAAATGGGGTTTTAGACACTCGAGGAAGATCTTGCACGACACATCAAATTTTCCATGTAGGGGATGAAGAAACCTATAAATAAGTGGTTACCCCCATCATTCCAAAATCTAAACATTTATAGAGAATCCAAGCTCCAAATCACGAAATAATTTTAAGCAAGGGAGTTGTGTGAAATATTTTGAGCTGTGTGCAAGCTAAGAAATATGTGTGTGATATTTGAGTTGTGAATAAGATTAGAGTTTTGTGCATTGGGTGTTTCACGAAAAAAGTGGAATCTTTCACACAAGGAATTAAAGTTGTGTATAAGGTGAAATAAGTGTTGCGTGAAAGATTTTGGGGTTTCCATTAATACTATGGTAACATTTTATTAATCTGGGGATAAAGTGGTACATCAATAGAGCATATACATACAGTGGAGGATGCATTAATTAGAGATAATTAAAGGACCTACAAGTCTATAAACTACAAGTATATCTTATGACGAAGTAGTGAGGACAATTTAGTTGAGACAGTAGTGATATTTCAGTTGTGATTGGTTCTTAACTAGGAGGGATAGTGAGTCCACTCCAAACAATGTAAACAATAGTGCACTTTTAGTGGATTTGGTATATTAGAACATCTTCGATGTATGTTTTTTGGAAATATCCCATTGAGGGTGAACCAATGAAAATTGTTTTGTCACGTGAATCCTTTAAAAAATAATTCATACTCTGCATTGGGAAGGAGAGAGAAGAGAGTATTTTTTAACAATGAAACAAGATCAAAATGAGAAATTATTTTAACCAATAATTCCCTGATTCACCCCTCTATTGAGGTATCTATCCAAGTTGACTTAACACATCTCATACTCATTTCCAAAGTATTTAGAATCTTAAATTATCCCTTATTTCTTCAATCAATTGGACATGAAAATAGAAATCATTCATAAAACCAATTAGTTCTCATCTATAACTCGATCGAACAAGCCAGACAGTGAAGCACACCAACTTCATGGTCGACATATTCCCCGACCTTCAAAAAACTCATCAGTCTTAATCATATTTGGAGACCAAATCATCTTTTTCAATTGGATGATATTGGAATGTTTCTTCATCAATCTTTCGCGATAATCAATTCATCATGCTTTCTTGGGGTCAGATTCAACTTTGACATAGTTCATAATTTGTATATGTTCATCTTATTCAATGACTCACGGTTGGTTCATCTCATTTTAAATATGGTACGTTTAGATATCCACTATCTTTGATCGAGACATCCATGACCTCACTCCTAATCTCGTTTGTACATGATGCTGGTCAGATGATGTTTGGATAAAACCCCTTTAATCAATAAAGCTAAAAGATTCATATTCCTTTGACCTCCATCTGTGGATCACTTAACACCATAGATCGGTATCCAATTTTCTTCATGAGAACTCACTCAGCATCAATCCTGATACCCAATTCTCCATTTTTATCTTTATCAAAAATTGAGTTCATATAAGGTTGAAGAAGTTTAACTTCAGCTTCGAATGTCCTCGACCTCGGATGTTCTATCTCCATCAAAGCTCAGTTGTAAAAGTTTTGAAGGTGAACTCCATATATGTGTGTGTGATGAATCTTATGAAAAATAATCCATGTACACAAACCCATGACCACACCCCAAACACCATCCCACCAAAACCACCTAGCCTATTTAGGGGGGATAAAAATGAGGGTAGGTTCAAATTTTTTATTTCCTTTCTGTTCATGGAAAAAATTATCCCCAATTAAACTGTTTTAATCAAAAATTTTATGGTTTTAATGATATTTATTATTAAAAAATATAGGGATAATATTGATGGTCTTGGTGATAATTTTGATTTCGAACATAAAATTGGTGGCCAAAAATAATTTGTGTAAACTCGACCAAGTATGAAAGCGATATAAATTTGAATAAATTACTCACCACATAATATTTTTTATTTGAAAAAACCTTATAATTAGGATGATAAAAAAATAGGGAAACACTAGAAATTAATCTAATAAATTAGAGATTAAAAAATTTAGATAAATGTTAAAACATGAATGTCAATGACAGTGTAGAAAAAAAGTTATGTGAAAAAAACATCTCGATATGTCTCTGTTTTCTCTCTAAAAATCAACATTTCTAAAATGAAATATTAAAAGGCAGATATGAGAAAAAATCTCACTGTTATATCGACATAATTTTACTTCCTATGGGATCATTATCTGAACGTGCATCAGCCTCACCCCGTCTGGCAACAACTAAAGGGGTTTTCTCTATCATTATCTCACCATCGTGATGTATCATTGTTCATCAACTGAGACACGCCACCTAATCACCAATATTAAGAAGACTTTTGATGTAACATCTTGTTACTATTTTCAGGCCCTCTAGACCCCCAGTTTTTATTATGCTTTGGTTGGGGTTTATCTCAGGATATTTTGGTATGGATGTTGAGAATTTTGAAAATTTATGGGCTATGCATTATTGGCGCACAATTTGAAAAATCGTGCAACCCTACCCAGCTTACTGTTCATGTAATGTTTTTTATTTTTTAAAATTAATTTAAAAATTTTTGAACCCTCATTTGACCTTCTCGACAATAACTCTGGGTTACAAGATATTCTAGGTGTTAGGAGCTCTCAAGAACCCATTTTGACTCCACCAATCCCCTTTCTAGGAGGATCAAAGCATGGAGAATCTCATTCGATCCCTATTCTGTGAGTAATTCTTCTTTTTCCCATCTCTCCAACTCCACCTCTCTTTCCTTTATATGTTTGGTTAGATCATCTTGTTTTTTATGGATCAAAAACTCATTTTTTGGATCTTGAATCTAGGGTAGATTCCTTGATCTCCGTTGTCAATGTCCTTCATTGGAAAATCCTATTGTGAGTGTTGAGATACATGATCTCCATGATATAGGTAGGTGGTTCCATTGATATTCTCCATTAAATTAACCCTTTATTTTCCCGATCGATTTATATTGATTTATACTAAATTATGAAAACCCAATTCGGTGAAAATTGGAATTTGAAATTGGATTGACATGAATTTGGGGAAAACCCCCAATTACAATCAAATTTGTAATTGGGGTGTGATTTTAATTATGTTGAATTTTTGATATTGATTAGGGAAATTGAATTTTGAGGAAGAATACATAAATTCATTTGGTGAGAACCTATGATTGATTTTATCTTGAGAAAGGCATAAATTGATTAAAAAAATCATGTTTTGGTTTGAAATTGACATATTGGTATTAGAATTGGGGAGATTATATTTTAGAATATTTTGAAATAATTTTCCCATTATTTATTGATTGATTAAGTAGATAAAAATATGAGTAGTTATAGGGTTATTGGGAATAAACATTCCTAGATTGTAATTATCTAGTAATGGATTAATGCTTTACAAATCTAACATAAACCTAGTTTGACATGTATTTTCCCTGATTGGATATTGATAGATCTTATGTGGCATGAGACTGAGGGATGTGTGTGCACATTATTGTGATCACAAAAATATGTTTGTGAGGATTCTATAACTAGAAAGTATTGTACCATAGAAAAGATGACCCTGTTTCCTGTTGTGATTACTTTTATATATATTCCATTGATTTTGAAACTACATTCCTCATACCTAGTGATTTATATAAACAATTTTATAAAAAAATTACATGGGAAATTATTTAAAATTTGTTGATCATTTGAAATGAAAAAAATGGTTTTGTTTTAAATATGAAATTGAACTACCATGTATATTATATTTAAAATTGAATGAATAAAATGGTTTATTCATTATTTATTCTAATTATGGAACACTTGGTGAGAGTCTACTGGGATTTTATCTCACACCCTACCTTTTCCTTCAGGTGTTTGTAGATTTTATACTTCTACATTCGAGTAATGGAAAAGTACCTCGTAGAGGGGGTGGATGTTCTTGAACATTTGGGCTTATAGTGTTGATACATTTAGGCTGTTTGAGTTTCATCTTCTCTAGTTCTGGTACTTTGGTGATATACTATTTTGTTTTTGATATACCTATTTGACTTATGGTACTATCTCCTTTGGAAGTTTTATTTGAGCATACTGATATGTATCTATTTCATTAGCTATTGTTGTGGAAACATTTTCCCGGTTTTTTCATGTTTAATGTCAGGTTCTAGTCACCAACTAATATGGATCGGGAACGCCCTTCAGGCTATGTCGGCGCCAAATCAGGTGTCAGGGAACCAGGGTATCAATCTTATTCATCAAAAGGTGGTATCAATGGTGCATGTTGTGCATCTATTCATTATGTAAGTATGCAATCAAGGTATCTTTTTAGGACATAGGATGAAGTTTTGAGTGAATGTATGACCATCTCTCATAGTAATGTGCCTTAAGTGACCAAGGGTAATTTGGGAAATCCATATTGAGTATTAGTTCTAGTCTTTTCCCTATTTTTTATTTGGATGGATTAGAATATAAATCGTGTTTATCTATTTAATGGGATAAATTTCACTATTACTATTTTTTTGAGTATTGTTCAAAGTAATATTCCGATCTATTCAATGTTGTTTGTTGATGTTTTGTAGAATCATTCCTATGAGAAGACATGAAAATAGGATCTATGAGGAATATATGGATAAACCACAGTGATAAAGTCCTCCCATGGACCATAACCTTGTTGAGGTTATATTGTGTGTTGTCGAAGCTCTGGGATAGACACCTACGACCATTCCTATTCAGGATCTAGCTCTGGAACCTCAAAGGGATGAATTTAAGAGTTATTCTCAAGATTTAGTTCACCAAAATCCACTAGAATACCATGTTTCTAATAATACATAAGTGGATAAGTATTGATTGATAAGTATTGAGATTTTTTTTAGAGATTCCTGATGAAATCAAGGTGAAATGTGCCACCTTAATGCTAGAAGAACCCATAATGAGATGGTGGAACACAATAGTGACAATTAAAGAAGCATCATGGATTATAGAGGAATGAATTTAATGTTATTTTCACTGACTAGTTTTATCCATAGTCTATTGTTTTGGATAAGTATATGGAGTTTTTCAATTTCAAGTATACTGAAAGGACTGTGAAAAAATATATGAATCAATTCCCTGAGCTTGTGAAATTATCACATGTTATTATATAGAATGAGAAGAAGATGATGTAATGGTTCGATATGGGATTTTTATTTGATATTCATTCTCATGTTTTGTCTCTAAATCTATTTTATCACACTGATGTGTTGGATAGATCATTGATGGTTAAACTTGATCTAGTTTTCAAGTTAGGTTTGATGAGAATTCCTTTTTTCCCAGTGGCAGTTCTATGAGTTCCTTAAAATGAAATAGAAAGTGTGATGATTCTCATGGTTGTTCTCAATGGAAAGGTTCTTATAAACCTCCCATAGTTCCAGGATGAGTCCCTTTTATACGATACTAGTGTGGAAATCTTGGGCTCTTAAAAAGGGTTTTCATAGAGGCACCTAAGATATGTGGTTCCTATAGATTCTCAGGTTACCTACAAAAGTTTCATCAAGTCTATTCTTCTCCGTGTAGTGTCACAAAATCATCACAACCTAAAATTATTGTAGTGAAATTAGATTCTTTAGGAACAAAGAAGTTTTATCCATAACCATCCGAAATTAAGATTCATTGCATAATAGAAGAGTCTCCAGAGGCAGTAGATTTGGGTCAAATGACCATGAGAGGTACCATTACAATAGATTCATCTCTAGTGACTACTTTATTTGATATAGGTGAATCTAATTCATTCATTTCGACTCATATTTTTAATCTTCTAAATCTTCTGATAGATCTTTTATCTTATTTGATATAAATTACAACGCCCTTCAGAACAAAGAGAGAGAAGGGTCTCTATTGTCCTACTTGTGTGTTCTCTTTATCAGAGATTAATATTAAATGGGATTTTTTGGTTCTTGACCTGAATCCTCTTGATTTCATTCTTAGGATGGATTTTGTCATTTCTAATTAATCCCAAATTTATTGTTATGTTCATAAAGTCTCTAATATTGTGCCTAATGGGGTATGTCGTATATTTTAGGGATAATGTGACTCAAGGTTTAGTAGAGTTGGAACTTATTATCTAGAGTTGGGGAAAGTAATATTAGTGTCTTCCTTTTATTTAAAGTGAGAATCCTCAAGTGATGATCCCCATCCAGTTTTTTTTTATTTTCTCAATGTTTTTCTGCCTGACATATTTTGTTTTCCACCAGTAATAGAGGTAGATTTTTCAATTTATTTAGTTCCTAGTAGTCAAATTGTTTTTATACCTTCTTAACAGATGGTACCAGTTGAAATAAAATAGTTTAAGACTGAGTTGGATGATCTTTTACATAAAGGATTTATATGTCTGAGTGTGTCACCTTGGGTTGGGCTTGTTATCTTTCCTAAGAAAGTTGATGGGTCCCTTCACCTATGTGATGGATATCAAAAACTCAACTGAGTTATGGTAAAGAAAAAGTATCTCCTTCCATGTATTGATTATATTTTTGAATAATTTAAATGTAAAAAGTAGTTTTTTAGATTGATCTTTGATATAGTAATCATTAGTTGAGAATAAAAGAATAAGAAATTCATAAAATTGCCTTTTGAAGATGATATGGCCATTATGAGTACCTTGAAATTTTATTTCATCTAACCAATGCTCATTTAGCCTTTATGGATTTGGAAAAAAATATCTTCCATGAGTATCTTGATACTTTCATGGTGGTCTTTTTAGATGGAATAATTTTTTACTGTAAGTCGGAGGAGGATCATGTGCATCATCTAAGAGTAGTTCTGAAATTGTTTATAAATCGCTAACATTATGCTAATCTATCATAATGTGATTTTTTATTCATTAATTGTATTTCTTGGGACACTTGGTGTTGGAAAATGGTATCATATCTGACCCTGAGAAGGTGAAAGTTGTTATTATATGGAAGAAACTGCAAAAAATTTTCGAGACCTTGAGCTTCTCAGGTTTAGAAAGATTTTATAATCTGTTTCAAAAGATTTCTAAAAGATGGATTCTCCAATGACTCATATCACTTGGAATGGGGTGAAGTTTTTTTTGTATGATAAATTTTAGAGTTATTTTGTTAAACTAAAACATATTTTAACTAAAACTGTACTAATGATTCATCTAGTGTATAGGTAGGGCTTTGTGGTCTTCTATGACACATTAAGTTCGGATTTGGGATGTGTTCTTATACATTGTGATCAGTTTGTTTCCTATGGCTCTCAGTATCTTAGCTTATATAAAAAGATTTACCCAACACATAACCTTGAACTCAGAGCTATGATTCTTACACTTAAGAGTTGGCGACAATACCTTTTCTAATAAATGTTTACTTGTATTTCAACCACATTATCTTAAGTTATATCATCTCTCAAAAATATTTGAATCTCTACCATAGGTGGTGGATGGGGTTCCTAAAATATTTTGATTAGTATATTACCTACACCTTGGGGTAAGGTAATTTCATTGATGATTCCTTTAGAAGAATAATTATCTATCAATTCATGAATGAACCATTAGAAGAGTGAAACTTGATAGATATTTTTTCACAGTTTCATATTGGATTCTTTGAGACTGGGACTGAAGTTTTCTTGGAAATATTTTAGTTCCCCCTTCTTCTTAAGATAATTATTTAGAAAAAACTATTTAATGGTGAGTTCCATATAATTAGATACTCTCTTTATAATGGGAATATTATTCTTGAGTGGTATTTCTACATAGAGGGTGTTCTATGTTTTCATAATTAGTTTGTTTTACCAGTATCTATGAGGAAAGATGTGATGGGAGATTTCCATTTTTCCTAGTGGGTTTTGCACCCATGAACTGTGAAGATGTTCTTTGAAATGTTTCTTCAATTCTAGTGTCCAGGTATGATATAGGGCGTCACTGATTTTATCTCATGTCATTTTAATTTCCAACATGTTAAGGTTGAGAACCATAGACCTTTGAGTTCACTTCATCCACATCCAGTGCCAACTAGGAAGTGTGATGAGATTTAAATGGACTTTGCAGTTGTGTTTCTGTGTACCCAAAAAAAATAAGAATGTTCTATATGTTATGACCGATCGAATGACCTAATCGTCTCACTTGATACCCATTCAAGATACCACCAAAGTTGTAGTGTTATGAAATGTCCATGTGAGAGGGATTGTTCTTTTTCTTATATTTACATCGATTATAGTCTCAAATAGAGATCCCTATTTTACTTCTCACTTTTGGAGAGCCCTTTCAAAGGCACTGGGATCTCATTTTCATTTCAGCATGGAATACCATCTATAGAAAAATGTCCATACATAGAGGGCTATACAGATTCCATATGATTTTCTTCACGCCCAAATTCTCTACATTGATGGAGATTGTGTTGACCATTTGGGACTACTTGAATTCACTTATTACAATAGTTACCCATTCATGATTATAATGGATCCATTTTAGGACTTATATGAATGAGATTGTAAATCTATTCTATGTTGGTCAAAGATTTTTGAATGTTTCTTGGTTGGACCAATTTAGGTTAAAGATATAACACAAAAAATATTCACTTGATTAATCATAATATTTTTATGGAATAGAGATGGTGTAAATATTATGCTGATCATCATCACAGACCATTGGAGTTTTCAGTGGGTGACCTTGGGTTCTTGAATGTTTCACCTTATTTGGGTCATCGATGACTAGGGAGATAAGAGAAACTTTATCCATGTTTTGTTGGTAACTTTTGAGGTTTTTGAGTGGGTGGGGAAAGTGGATTACCATTTTTAACATCTTATATAGTTTTCATCGATACATAATGTGTTATTTGTATCACACATGTGAAAGTATATTTCTTATCCATTTCATGTTATAAGGTGTAGTGAACATGATGTTGATTTGGATTTATATATGACTAAAAAATAAGCTAGAATAGATGATAATATATCTATGGTACTATGTGTGAGGATGATAACTTTATTTGAGTGCTAAGACAACATGGTTCTGATACTCATGAGAATTGGGAGAGAGAGGCACTAATGAGAGATTAGTGGCCTCATGTTTTGGACATAGATAATTATTGAGAGTATTTTGGGGGTATAAAGTTTCTATGGTGGGGAAGTTGTGACATTATTTTACTAGTTTAGGTACTTCTATTCCATCCTTTTTTATTATTCTTTGGTTGGGGGTTGTCTTGGGTTGTTTCAGAAAGGAAGTTGAAAATTTTGGAAATTTCTAGGTTGTGCTCAGTTTTCCTAAATCATGTGCACACCCAGTGTAAACTAAGAGAACCTGGATAATGGAAGTTTTAATCTTTGGCGCACAATTTGAAAAATTGTGTACCCACCTAGTAGAAACTGTGTGTTCCATCATAGGTGTCCATAGTTTGAAAAACCATGTGGCCCAGCCCTGGTAACCATGTAAGTAGTGTTTTTTACTTCGTTAAATTAATTTAAGAAATCATGAACCCCAATTTATTAACACTCTCAACCCTAACTCAGGATTGGAATAATTACTAGGTTTTGGGAGCTCTTAAATACCCATTTTGGCTCCTCCAAAACTCTTTTTAGGAGTATTGAAGCATGGTGAATCTAATTTTATCTCTCTGTTGTGAGTAATTCTTCTTCTCTGTCATCTGACTTGATCCCTCTATATTTCCTCCATCATATTTGTTAGATAATCTTATTGTGGATGGATCTAAAACCCTTTTTTAGATCTTGAATTTAGATTTGATTCCTTGATCTCCATTTTCAACATTGTTCATTGGAAAATCCAGTTGTTGGTGTTGTGATATGTGATCTTCATGATAATGGTAGGTGGTTCCAATGAAATTTTCCATTAAATAAACCCCTGATTTTTTTATTGATTTATATTTATTTCAAATAAATTATTAAAACCAGATTTAGTGGGAAATGGAATTTAAAATTGGATTTTCTTAAGTGTTAGGGAAAACACCCCAATTCCAATGAAATTGGACAATGGGGTGTGATTTAAATTTGATGGAATTTGTGAAATTTATTTGGGAATTTGACTTTTGAGGTAAATATATTGAATGTTTTGGTAATAACCAATGATTGGTTCTATATTGAAAAATGAATGAATAGATTAAAAACATGAGTTTTGGTTTTAAATTCTCATAATGATATTAGAATTGGGGAAATTTTATTTTAAAATGTTTGGAAATAATTTTCCCATTATTGATTGACTGATTGATCACCTATAGTTCTGGGTAGTTAGTGGGTTATTGAAGAAAAACACACTAGGATGGTAATTCCCTAGAAATGTATTGACACTTTAAAAATCTAACATAACCCTATTTTATAAGATCTTATCCCCAATGGGATGTTGATGTATCTTATTAAAATTGAGCCCGAGGGACATGTGTGTGCAATACCATGATCTTATAAATGTGTGTTTGAGGATATTATAAGAAGGAAATATCATACCAGAGGGTATATGACCATTTTTCTTACTGTGATTACTCTGATATATATTTCATTGATTTTGACATTACTTTACTCATTCCTAGTGATTTATATAAACTATTTTATATAACATTTTACTTAATCCATTGTTTTAAATGTTTCCATCATTTGAAATTAAAAGTATATTTTGTTTTAAATTTGAAATTATACTACAATGCCTATTATATTTAAAACAGAAAGAATAGTTTGGTTTATCCATTATGGAATCTTATTATGGAACATTTGGTGAGACCCTACAATGATTTTTGCTCACACCTACTGTTTTCTTTAGGCGTTTTTGTATTTTATGCTACCATGTTTGAGTAAAGGGAAAGAACATATTAGAGGAGGTGGATGTTCTTGAACCTTTGGGATTGGAGTGTAGATAACTTAAATATGTTTGATTTTTATCATGTCTTATTATTTTACATTGGTGATGTACTGTTTGGGTTTTGATATACATGTTTGACTTATGGTATTGTATCCTTGGGTAGTTTTCTTTGAGAATACTGATATGTATTCGTTTCTTCCAAAGTTATTGTAGAAAAACAATTCCCACTTTTGTATTATATGATAATAGGTCATAGTTTCCAACCTATTTGGATTAGTAATTCATTTATGGCTATGTCGATGTTGGGTTTTTTATTAGAGGACTAGGGTATCCAGGATGGTTCATGATATTCGATAAATGGCCCTGATCATTAATCATGTCTCTCTTGTTGCACACTAATTCCCTATCGATGTGTCGCACTTGTGGCCAAAAAGTGGTATCCCCCTTATTTATCTCAGTGGAATATATCCTAAATACTTATAAATGACCTCCGTATGAGTATAATTTAATCTCATCATTTCTGACGAGCCACACGAGCTACTGTGAACACAATAGCCCATTTCCTTCTGATCCTGGTAGACTATATCTTGAACACCTTGCCAAGAACATCTCCAGGAATATAATTCAATATCACTATAGTCCAAAAATAAGCAACCATATCACCATATATACACCTAGTCCATATCTCCAATAAATATGGTAAACATTCATTTTTTCGAACAATTAATATTGAGAATAACTCTCTACTATTGTCGAGAGAAACCCCTCTATTAATGATGACCAAAACTGCTCCATTAATTAATTTAGATATCTTAAATAAAATTTATTAATCCCAAAAATCTCCCCCTTCACCACATCAAATAATTAAAACATCCAAAAATCTCAATTTGAATGAAATCATGTCTACATTTCACAAACCATTATATTTTTTAGGAAATATGATGATTCCCTTTTTCACTTCTGATAGAATAAATATTTTCTCCCCTAAAATAGAAATAAAAAAATAAATGTCTTGATCATATATATAGCTACATCATCCCGCGGAATAAGACTACAACTGGAAACATATGATTCCCCCATAATAGTGACCACCGCATTATCTATATAACCTTCCAAAATGAACTGCTCCCCCAAATAAACTTTCCCTAAAAAGACATCCACATCACCTCTCTTATCCTTCATTGATTTCCAAACCTTATTCTAGTTCATTCATGAATCATCAATTTTTAAAAACATCCCAAGTTGACAACAAAATAGTCACCCATGCTATCATTTTATAGGACTCATGAGGCATTCTCAATCCTCCTAGGTAGGAAACTAGTTCTGGGCAACAAATAAAATATTCCTGGGTATAATTTATTCAATAATAAATGGATATAAAATATATAAAAAAGAGCATGTTGCATACGAAAAATATTCTATAGACTAATGATAAAAAAAATACATAAATAGATCAAAATACAACACTATTAGAACAAGTGGATAATTAAAAACAAAACTAAACCCAATATGGAACCTAACATGATCTCCATGCAACCTTTTTGTCACCACTTTTCATAAAACGAACCTTCTCCATAAAAAAACCTGAAAAAAAATTTGTGCTACAAAATAGAATATGTCTACAAAATCCAAGTGTAATAAGTAGGGAGTGAGAATAAAATATCTCAATAGGTAAGAATTATAGAATCCATACATATCCTTTCCCAAAATAGTCTATAAAATCGAGTTTGAAATAAATTTTGAAAAAACAGGTTTATTATCTTAAAAAAATTCTTATTTTTAACCCTAATTTTAAAAAAAGATAGTTAAGAAACATAAATAAAGTATAGAATAAAAAATTAAATCCAATATTAAAAGAATATAATACATTCTTAATATGAAAAAAACTACAAGAACAAGTAACCAAGATGCTACCAAAAGAAATAGGAACATGCAAGTATACGATCATGGAAATTTCTTAAAAATACCTATAAGTAATACCTGTACATACTCGGTTTGGATCCAACTACTAGAATAAGGTGAAGCTCCCTAGTCAATAAAAAACATGGATGCTCTAAACTGTCCTCACTGGTGGCAATTCCCATATAGTTTATCCACTTTATAGGGGGTTCTAATCCATCTAATCAAGACTAGAAAACAACTGTCACTCGACCCATTATATGATGTCAAGGAAACCATGAAATTATTATAAATTTGAATGAGGTTGTCACTACGTGGTTGGAATTAATATACCTCACAGATGTGAACTTTTTTTCCTTACATAATCGTCAATGCTAGTTATGTGACGGCCCTCTCATCAGAGGACAACCATGAGGGTGCCTATCATGCATATAACCTTTCCAAAGTGCCAATAGGTCCTACAATTCGTAGGAATTTAAATAAAATTTTTTAAAAAAAATTACCAAACTAGAATTAAAATTTATAAATCCAAACCATTTCCAAAGAAAAAAACTTTCTTCTCAATGTTACTTTCAAAACCCAAAGTGAAAACATAATTCATGATCGTATGTTGCAAAATGGTCCTTTGATTCCATTTTTTTACTAAATTAAATCTCAAGTTTCCGAAAGCTACAAGACATGGTAAACACATTTGGAATCAACATTTAATTTCATTTAGAATCAAATAATCTATTTAGAGAAATTTAATTTTTTTTGAAAAACCATTGGGAGATAGAGTGGAGGTGAGAGAAAAATGGAAGAAGAATGTTTTGGAAAACTATGGTAAAATATGGAGATTTTTATGGAATTCCATATGTGTGTGTGTGTGTGTGTTTGTTTGTGTGTGTGTTTGTGTGTGTGTGTTTTTGTGTGCCTATACATATGTTCATCCTATTCACATATGGATATTCCCACATCCATTGACATATAGCTGGAAACCCATAAAAATACCAAAGGTTTCAATTAAAGGACAAAAAGTGACATTACAACCCATCCCAAAGACCCAAAAATTATAACAAAACAATAAAAAATTCACCTAATACTCACAAAAATATCAATCGAATATTTCACCAAATTAAATAATATCAAAAAAGGTCAAAACCAATCTCAAAATACTCAAATTCATTTTATAATGGAAAATTGGTATTTTATCAAACTCCTTGTGTGCATATACCTATAGGTATAACTAATAAAGTCCTCTAAAAACCAATTTCATAAAATTTACAACATTTAAACACCATAATAATCATAAAAAACACATCACAAACAAGATAAACGCATTTATAAATTAATTTGAAAATCTCAAGCATCAAATGGAATGTTTTGGAATGTAAATGGATGGAAACACCTACCTCGATGGTGTGTGAATATGATGAAACTCCAAGAGAGAGAAAAACCAAGACCAAGAGACAAAACAGACAACCTATCATCAAATAAAAATAATCCACGTTCATCTATCTACCCATAGGGTTTGGCTAATAGATAACTTAACCAGTAAAAATCATGAAAACAAGAGAGGGTGAAGAGAATAGGGGGAAAAAGATAAACTCACAGAGAAACCTTAATGGAGCATAAACAGTGGAAGGAGAGACAATGGAGGAGGGTTTTGGATCCCCCTTCATGCACCTATAAAAAATGGGGGAGGAGAAACCTGAATTTGGGGTTTAATTGAGAGATGGGACAAATGGAAACTCATTTTTTTAAAATAATTGTATATTGCATGGTTTGGTCTTATAGTTGACTAAACAGTGATCCAACCATGTGAACCCTACTAGAAGGAAGGAGAAAATGCACAATATGGATTCAGAGTTTGAGAAACTGTTCTCCAACCATGAAAACCATCTATGCCCAAAATACAGATCCCCCTCGCACGCTTGGAACACAGTTTAAATTAACCATGTGCAAGCCGTGTGCTAGGTCCATGAATAGAGGTGATTTTTGCAGTTTGTTTGATTCTATTTCTTGAGAAAATGAAACCTGATCTTTAAAATGATCAACATAAGCCTTCACAGTCCATTGAACTTGTGGAACACCAAAGAGATCTACCACTTTTATCACTTTCACCTCCTCAGGTTTGATCTATTGGATAAAAGTGGTCTTAAAAACGTCACATGACAACTAAACTTGTAATGATGATGGCATTATCATCTACCACTAATCCAAACTCAGCCCCACAAGAAAACTATAAAAAATTGCACCCTCACGAATACAATTTTCCATATGAACTGAAAACCCCTTTGACTTTTCAAGCCACTCCAAATACTCTAACAGACTATGATCAGAATGGAAAACTAGAAATTGATGAAAATAACATGACTATGCCACTCCACTTTGAGTCAAGGTGGGGCCAACAACTGCTAGAGACTCTATATAAGCCTTTGGGATATTCATGGGTAGAATAATCAAAATAATAAAATAAACACAAAACCAAATAAACATCAACCAAAAATTCAAACAAAAAGAAACAATCCAAACCAAAATTGTAAGCTCATAAATAAAAACATCACAAATCTAAACCAAAATACTATTTCAAAAATCACAATTTCCATTCCAAATTCCAACCATTTTACTCCAATTCCTCTTTTCAAATTCCAAGACCCACATTCAAGTCCAATATAAACACCCAAATACACATTTAAAATAAAAAATGTCATGATATCATTTTCCTTTTGAGAAATTTTTTCAAATAAGAATTTTTCATTCAAAATCCACTCACACCAACTAAATTAAAACAAAAACATAACCCACATTGAGACTCCTTAAATAGGGAACTAGTGTCACTACATGAACCAATCACATGATTTAGGAGACCATGCCCAAAGAATACATAATCCACTTTTATTATCTGGAAACATGCAATCATGCTCCACATTGTTCGCTACTCCATGAAAGCTCACTATGTAGCACTGATTCACTTACATTATCATTCCTCAAATCATAAAACCTAGAAGAAAAAATTAATTAAATACAAAAAATACAAAACAAAACAATCATGTCCTGGAGTACCCCTGGTGACTCAATGGTTAAAATGAGTAAGAGTTCGTGACACTCTTTCCACCCATAACTATCGAGTTTCGATAGTCCTATCTCTAAACTACATAATTCTCTAAATAAAATGGTGGATTTGAAATCAATTTTTCAATAACTATCTCTGGTGAACCCTGAACCGATCACCTGATCTAACCTTAGATAATTCTTGATATTTGTTCCCGATACTCTTGGGATGGAAACTAGCACCAAGCACCATGATAAAATTATTGGGAACAATTTATCTCATAATAAACAAATATAAAAGAAATAAGTCAGATCACACAATATAATATGGAAAATATAGAAACCATCGAGAAAAAAAATACATAAACATATCTAATTATAATTGTAGAATAGAAAATGGTTAAATTAAATAAATAATTAAACAAAAAAAGAATACAACTTGATCTCAATGTGACCTCTTAGTGATCACCATCTATAAAACTAACCTGATCCACATGAAAACCTGAAAAAAAGGGTGAACTTTTAAATTGGCTCGCATCAACTACTACTAAGTGGTACCAGCTGGGTTTGAGCATAAAATACATTAGAAGGTAAGAAACACATAATCCACAAATGTCCTTTCCCAAAATTGTCCATAAACATTACATTGAAATACATTTATGAAATATATGGGATTTATCTTTAACTAAAATTATCATTTCTAATCCCAGTTTAAAAAAATACAAATAGGAAATATAACCTGAGTTAATTATAAAGAGAGGTAAATAAAAACTAATTGCAATAGTAGGGTAATGAAAATAAATATCAAAATAAAAAGAAATAATATTGGTGTAGGAATAGAAAAAATAGTTGAACTAGTTACCAAAATATTTCAAAATGAAATGGGACCATAGAGATATGTACTAATAGGGATTTCCAAATCATTCATAGAATAAAAACCTCTTTATAATTAGTTCGGACCCACCGATCAGTGTATAGTGAATCTCTACAGTCAATAACCAACATGTATTGTCTAAACTAGCATCTCCAATGAAAATTCCAGCCTTTCTCATCCACTTTATATGGGGGTCAAATCCATCTAATTAGGACTATAAATAAATTATCATTCGATCTTGTAGATGATGTTTATAAATACCATGATGATAGTATAAAGGAGAATGAGGAGGTTATCACACACTAAAAATTAATTGACATCTCAGAATCCACTATTTTGGCCTTACCAAATCCTTGAAAAAAACTATGTGAAGGCCCTCTCATCATAAGGATTATTATAGGGGTTCCCAGCATGCATAGAACCCTTCACAAGTGCCAACCTAGCCTACATGTCATATGGATTTAAAAGTAATTTTTAAATCATCATTCATTACCAACATGTACTTTATATTTACAAATAAAAACCATTTCCAATGAAAATACCATTCTTCTCAAATTCATTTTCAAAACCAAGGTGATAAGATAAGTCATGCATGGAAGGTGGAAAATGGTCCCTTTCTCAATTCAGTTACTAAATTACATCTGACGGTTCCAAACATGCATGATTTAGAAACCACATTTAGAAACCATTTTTAAATTTATTTAAAAACCATGAATCTATTATGAGAATTGGAAGTCTTTATAAAAACATTTGATAGATTGAGTGGAGCTGAGAAAAAATGGAAGAAGAATGTTTTTGAAAACTGGGGCACAAGATGGAATTTTTTATGGAATGTCATTTTTATGTGTGTGGGTGATTATCCATATGTGCACTGCATGAACATATGGATTTTCCCACATCCAATAAGATATAAATTGAGAACCATAAAAATACCCAAGGTTTCAATTAAAGGACCACAATTGACATTACAACCCCTCACAAGTGTCCACACATATGCACAAAACCATTAAAAAGGAACCAAACCCACACATAATGATAAATTTCACAAGTCAAAAAACTCCCAAATCTTAAACATAGTATCAAAATACTCAAATTCATTTTAAATAGTCTAATTTTCATTTTATCAAACACCTTGTGTGCATATACATATTAGTATAACAAAGAAAGCCTTTTAAAACCCAATTTTCACCAAATTTCTAACATGGAAACACCATAATGAATCATAAAAACACTCAAAAACATGAAAACGCATTTATATATTAATTATAAAATATAATTCATCAAATCAAATGTTTCAGAATGGAAATGGATGGAAACACCTACCTCAACAATGTCAAAATTCATTGAAACTCCAAGAGAGGGAAGAAACTAGACCAAAAGACAAAATGAACACCCTAATATCAAATAAACACAAGACAACATCATCCCTATATGCCTAGTGTTTTAAAAAGAGATAACCAAACTAATAAAAACCATGAAACCAAGAGAGGGATAAAATAAGAGGGGGAAAACACACAAAAAACAAGAGAAACTCACCAAAAACCCAAGAAGGAGCGTCAATAGTAGAAGGAAATCCAAGAGATGAGGGTTTGGGAGACCCCTTCATGTAATTAGTCCAAATGGGGGAGGAGAAATATGAATTTAGGATTAATTAAAGAAGGGTAAAACTTAATAAAGCAGGTTTTTAAGAATTTGGGAAAGTGGAATGGTTTACTAAATTGTACACCAACTTTGAAAACCCTGTTGGAAGGAAGAGGCACCTTCAAGAGTTGAATACTAAATTTGGGAAACTATAACCATACCTTGAAAACAATATCTATTAAAATGATAGATCTCCATCACATGTTTTCCATAAATGTTTCACTAACAATGTGCAAGTCGTGCGCCAGATCCCTGAAACCACATATAGGATGCACGATTACTCCTTTACGTTTCATGGTTTTGGAAAACCCTGTGCAGACCTTCCAGGAACAAAATGAACTAAAAATTCACTCTTATTCATCAAGCCACATATTTTCTTCCCAAACTATGCACACAAAAATTTCATAGAGCCAAAAACAACCCAAACCTCCAATACTCAAATATTCTCACTCAAAAATCAACTTGAACCTCAACAAAAAAGGTCAAGAACCAAGGAAAAAATAAAAAAAAATAAGAGAACACCAAGGTCAAGGTGTGACATAGATCTTCTCATAAACAACCTTAATTCTCACATTAAATTTCATGCTCAAACCTTCCCTATGGTACCACTATAAGGAGAATCCATATTCTTGGCAGAAAATTGATTTCAAAAATTAATTTGTGAGAAACCCAATGAAATATGAAAGAAACATAAAGAAGAATAAATCAAAACATAATATTTTTTATGTTGAAATACCCTCTGATATGGAGGATTAAAATACCATAGAAAAACTCTAAAAAATTACACTAATAAATTAGATACTACAAAATCCAATTAAATGCCCATAATTTATTGTCAATGTTGGTGTTGAAAAAAAATACATGTGTGTAAAACACACCCTGATATGCCTCCACCTTCTCTCTAAAAATCATCTCGATAAAAAAATAATAGTTGAAGATTCATATGAGACAAAATCTCACCCCTATCTCAATGAAACATCACTTATTTGGGGATCTTTATCCAAAAATGCATTATCCTCACACCATCATTTGAAAATAGAAGGATTTTTCTCTCTCTTAATATCAACATCATGATGTACCTCCAATCATAAAGTGGGACATACCACATGATCACCCCTACTAGGATGTCTTTTGATTCATTACTATAATCATCGATCATGTCACTACTTCTTCATACAAATTCAATGTCGTTGCACCACACATGATACCCCAAATGTGCTAACTCCATTCCTACTCTTATTGGACTACAACATGAACACCCACCAACCACCATTGCATGAGTATAATTTAATCTTGTCATTGATGATGAGTCACAGGGGATACCACAAACGTGGTATCCCATTTCCTCTTAATCTCAATAGACTACATCTTAAACAACAAACCAAAAACCACTCTATGTGTATATGTTAATATCAACATAATCCCAAAATATTCAACCACCACCTCATATATATACTCCAAGTCCATATCTTCTAATAAATTCTATAATCATTCATTTTTTTATCCATTAATATTGAGATTAATTCTCCATTATTATTGATGGAAACTCCTATATTAATGATTACCAAAATGTATCCATTAATTAGTTTATCTCCATTTAATAAATGTGTTGAATCCACACATTCGGTATTTTAAAAACTAAGAATGAAGTATCATGAACCTCGTTTATGCTATTTTATTTTATAATGAAGCATGAACGAGGTTTACACTTCTCAACCACAGTGAAATAGGCATGCATGATCTTTATATATATATACACATATATATTGTTGTTTCAACATTAGTTAATAAGTTCTGTTTATAATTTTTATATAAATCATTATGAACTTTTTATCTAATTATTAAAAATTTATTAATAAGCGATATATTCAGTAATTATCAATTTGAATATTTATTAATAAATAATAATATAATATTTATTATTAATATTAACAATATTTATAGAATTACAATTTATTAGTATTTGTGAACTTTTTAATGATATAAAATATTAAAAATTTATTAATAAGTAATATATTTAATAAATATAAATTGTATTATTTATTATTAATTAATATTGTAGTATTAATTAATTAACTAATTAATAATAAATCATGTATTATTTATCAATTTTTAATTATAAATCTGTGTTAAATTTATATTGATATAATTATTAGTAATTTATTAGTTGTAAATATATTTATTAATTGTCTATTTTATGATTTATTATTATTTAATAATGTATTATTATGTTATTAACATAATTGATAGTATCATATCTAATATTCATTATATAACAATGTATATAAAATAATTTTTATTTAAAAAAATATTTACAAGTCAATAATTATATTATTCTTAATATATTGTACTTTATAATTAATTAATTTCTTATATAATAAATAAAATAAAATTTATTATTAATATTTATAATATTTATAGAATTCAAAATAATAATATTATTAAAATTTAATAATAAATTTATGAAGGGTATTTTTTATACATAATATAGATAATAATACTAAGAAATATTAATATAAATTAAAAATTTATATTACTATTATTATTGATGTAGTTATTAATATTAATGTTTCATAATAGTTCGGAAATATTTGTATGAATTTCCAATTATATCAATCTATTATTTTACGTGTCAAAATATAATATATTTTTATGGTATTAAATAATGTACACGTAATGATTTAAAAAACTTATAATCTATATCAATCTAATAAACATCAACATCTTGGGTGATCCTCAGTGCTGCAATTAGGTGTTTATATAATGCATCCATATCGTGTTTGTTGATGTGTATGATTTTATGTATGCAACATCTATGAATCATATCTAGCACATACCTCCACATTGTCATGTGTGATAGGTGGTGGATCTACAATCTTCTTACATGTACCATGTCTTAGCTCCAAGGATAGTGGTTTCTACTTGAACTCTTCCAAACATGTTAAGAAGGTGGCTTCAATGCATCAAATATATACTAATTGGAGAAAAATAATTTTTACATTGTAGTTCTGTCATCATCTATCTCTATGAGAAAATATAACAAGCTAATAGACTTTGTATATGTCATTGCCTCTGGTTGTGGTTGTGACCCATATCCAATACGAACTGGAAGAGTATCTAGCTGATCATGATGAATACCCCACTCCAATGCCATGTTTGAATCCATAACAGGGTCTTTACCCCCTATCACATCTATATTAGGCTCACACCCTCAGAATTTCCTAACACATCAAACAAAATACTGTGATAAATATTTCCCTTAAAATGTTGAAAAATGATTATTACTCTACAAAATAGGTTGGGTCAAAGGAATATATCTATATGGGATCAGACATGTGAATTATCTTAGTGATACAAGAATCTACAAAAAAATTATATGGTTAACTAAATTTAAAAACAAAATTGAACTGCATTAGGAAGAACAATTAACAACTCATGACAGCCTCATTCGTGTTGTGAAAGAGAAGTAACTAGGGACATGCCATACCATATCCCATAATCTACCTGATGTAATAAATGTATTTGTACTGTGTGAACTCCTCTTAATAGGTACTCATGTTTTCTGTCCCACATAACAAAATATGGTGTGTGATATCGCTTCTAATAAAATTATTGCTTCCAGGACATCTTTAGGGAATAAATTGATGTTAACTAATTGGGCATTGTGGGAATGGGCTGATAGAAGATAAACAACCTCATAACTTTATCAGCATGATTTCACTATACAATATTAAAATGAATCATTGGTATGATGCATGATTTGATAATAATAATTTCCATACAGTAAGGTGTGAGACTATGGAATATAGACTCAATATATGGCATTCATCAAACCTAAAATATTTAAAAATGTATAAGAAATTATTAAAATAATAATGTAACTATATAATTAATAATCAGGCATATCGTATGGATGAAGACTATCCAGTATAATTATGTAAGGGTGGATGTCATGCTGGGCTATATCTGAATATCAATGCGCATAATCCACCTATAGATAACATTTTATACTTCAATTTCATATTATAAACTTATACATTTGATTTTCACATAAGAAGGAAAAATATACCACCACCCACATGAGGAATACCATAAAATATCAACTAGCAGTGGCGCATGGGCATGTGGAGCTATGTGAGAGATGCACTCCCATATACACATATAAATAAATATAATACGTCTTGTAATCTATATCTTATCAATTCGATACACACTACACAGTATGATGTATGTATATGTAAGACATGAAGAAACCCAACTATACCTCTCTATCTATTCCAAATCCTCAAATAATAGTAAATACATCAAATGAGAAAATTTAATAGAATTGTTAATGAAGATCGTTCCACCAATATGTCTTATAATATATGCACATAAAAATATCAGCACGATGATCTCTTCAACATCCTTTGTTAAGTAGGTGAAGTTCTCATCTGTCAATGGCATGTGTAATTGGATCTGAATGATGGACTTCCCATCGTCCAGAACCTCAATGCCCAACAGTCTATGAACAAGACCAATCTAATCTGTACTACCTTAGCCCATCACAACTTCACCATGTATGGGGATTCCCAATATAATGGACACATATTCGAGCACAATAGTCATCTCTCCCTTTGAAAAATTAAATGTATGTGTCTCTAGCCTCCATATCTCTATGATCCCAGTAATGAGATGATGATCATCAAATTTGAATTCTCAAAATGCTATGTCATAGAACCCATAACGATGAAGATGGGGGACAATGGTAGGATGTGGCGTAACATGATTGAAATATTGAGATCTCCATACAATAAAAGCAGGAACTAGACTTCCCTCTTTGACCAGCTGTTTAACATTTCTATCCTGGAATGAGAGAAATGGAGGTCCTACCATCTCAACATTTGATATCATCATTACTTTTTATGCATAACTCAATAATATTTGTAAAATATGTTTTTAAACTATATAAAGAAAAATAATCTAGAAAATTGGTATTCATAACAAATCATTATGATGAAAAATGAGGCAAAAAATAGGCATGATTGTTATTGATGCCTTAGAATATCAATTTCTCATTTTAATGATCTCTAATCATGTTTAATTTATTTCAAAAAAAAATATTTTTATATAGACCGTGATGAAAATACAACATAGTACATGTGACTGAATCTCTTGATATTCATTTTTATTGTGTGTTTAATTTATTTAAAGAAGAAATTTCACCCAATTATTTCTAATTAAAAACCAAAATGAAACCAACTATAGGTGAAACTCTCCAAAAATTGAGAAAGTTAAAAATAAAAGGATTTGATAATGAAAAAGACTACATATGAAAAAATGTATACATTCGTGATAAAATACATAAACTCAATCAGGATGATGGTAACTTTATCCATTTCCTTCTTTATGGGAACATATTTTATAAGTATTACCTTTGGTGAGATAAATATTTCATCAAACTCCCACTCCCCATTTTATGGGCCAGTCCATCTCGTTTCTAATATGAGTAGAATTTGGTCATCCCAGAGCGTGCAACCTGGTAATATGTGGAATCACATTTACCAGATTATTCTATAAGGTAAATGTATGAAATATCACAAAATTCATTCTATTTCAAACCATAAATTTAAGAATACATAAATAAAAAAATCTAGAAATAAAATAATTCATAAATGAAAAACCCAGAATACAAACCTTGGTAATACCAAAAACAAATTCTATTGATCGACATGAAAGGTAATACTATGAAATTCACCAACAAGCATCCAAGGTAACCTATAATAGTCAACGAAAGTGCTCACAAGAAGGATCTGGTCAACATATGGCTCCCATGGTATGTTCACCGATGCAAAAGTATTAGAAACATGTGGACAATGTTATCTCAACACCTGAAAATAATCTCAATTTGTAGTACTTTCTTTCTAGTATGACCATCATCACTTAAACATTGTTTCTTTTACGAGGGTAATGGTACTTGATTACCTGAAAGAAACTAACAACCTAGTCAACAGTTTGAGTATACAATGATGATTCATTCTACAGAATCTGATCAATGTCACTTTTGAAATTTTGACCAACACACTTTGAAATTTTCATCCTCTGGTAGGACTATTGGAACAATACAACAAATTACATCCCACATCTATAAAATTAATCTTTTACTAAAACTATTATTATTAGTTTACACACACCCATAATAACTAATTTTTGAAATCCACAATATTAGTGATCATATGGCCATATATATTTCCACCATCTCATTTGAATGACCATTTGTCCTTTGAAATATGCATCATATAATCATACATAACTTGACTATCCCTTAAGATTTCATCATGTTGTTGACTAAACTATCCTTGTTGTGGATTGTATACCGGAGTTATAAGGGAGTAATGTATTCAAAAAGAAATAATTTTTTTCCTAAAACATATAAAATTAAGAAAACATACCAAACTTGATGATAACATTCTTTATTTCCTCATCTATAAATTATTATTCACATTAATGGAAATATGTATAATTCAATATTGAAGATATAATTGAGTTATTTCCATGATAAACCCTCTCAATAAATGACATCTATAATTGGACGATGGAGATCAGATATCAGATATACTCCCTATATTTCTATAACATGAAAACATATACAATCTAAAAAGCAAGACTAGAATTTAAAATTATCCTTTCAACAATGGAAAATGAAAGTGATAAAAGAGAAAAATTACAGAACTTTATGGAATAAATAGGTATAACATCAATATAATTTCATTAAATAAAAGTTCCATCGACATGAATGAAATATTTAGAATATGGGAAATTAGAGATATATGGATTCAATGCTCAAAACTACCTATGGAACTTCACCTTTGTTTTCTCAACATAGTGATCATGGGTGACATAATCAATGGTGTAAAAATGATAAATAACATGACTTTTAGTGAAAAAATACCATTAGCTATTGACACACTGTATATTATTCGACCCAATAACCCTAAACATTCACAATTGCCTTTTTTTCCATTCCAGTCTTTGTTCTAGGATGTTTTATATTTGAAAGAAAATTATATTCATTCCAAGATAGGGGATACCAGAATTTCCTGACATGTAATTATCATCTCAACAATAATAGTCGACATAAAATTGCTATCAATTCAACAGTGATCCTATAATAAGCGTGGATGTACACAAATTTGTGGACCATCCAATTTTGTCATCTTCCAACTTGAAAAAAATATCATATATTTCCCCTATTCAAAATTCTCATTCTCAACCATATTTGTCCAACCTAATTTGATATTTTTATTATTAGAATTATAATCCACATATAAAAAATGGCTCTCTTTGTGGTATTGTCTTTGTATACTTTTCAAGACACTATTACTCTCAAAATATTTCCCCACATAAATGGTGTTATTTGTATATGTAGATCTATTTCCTATAATTCTAGTGAATTCACTATCGAATATAATTAATTCCCAATAAAAATGTTATGCATGAGAAATTTCTTTGACTATGGAAGTAAATTATATATAATGATTACCACTAACTAGTTATTTTCTATCTATCAAAGGAGCCTAACAAGGTTCATTCCCCACATCATCCTCACCTGAATCATCTCCTAATGCCTCAATAGATAATTCCTCATCAGATAAAGTTTCATTCATTAAATTATGAGTATAGATGGGATATCCCCTTTAGTTTTTTGCAAATTCCGATCATCTTATTCATATTTTTCTTCTATTACTAATTTCATATGAGAAGCCAATGAATGACAGTTTTGTGAAGGACCGACCAAAACAGATCTCAAATAACATTGTTTGGTAGTACTAGGTCTCACCTCATAAATATTAGAAATAACCACATACAATTCACTTAAACAATTTCTGCATTGTTTCCTGGACAATGATGATGCATCCACCCAATCATCGTTATTGAGTAGTGGATACTCAACATGCCATTAATGCTCAAGATATTGATGAATTTGATATATAAATTATGTAAATGATAGATTAGGAATATTTTTTTAATGATTATGAATCTTCCTATAAACACCATCCATTGTCACAAATTCATGAATATTTTCCACTCTTGTTGGTGGAAAACTATATCTAAAACACTGATCACTATAAATTACCTCACCATTATAGTATAATGAAGCATAAATTATTACCAATAAAAAATTATTAAAAATATGTCATATAATACATCATCAAATGTTCAACATCTTTAAATTGGACATGATTAAATAATTGTGACTTGATCCTGATAATTTTTTTATATATTGGTTAATCATTATTTGATAAACCAACCAAATCCTAGGGGGAATTTTGGAGCATATATTATCTAAAATTTTATCTACCACCAGTCTCCTTTCATTCCTGGTCTCAAAATCCAACATCAAATAGCAATGCCTTTTACCGAAATCCCTTTTATTATAATTTTAGTCACATGAAAGTGAGGGGTACTGGGTTTTTGGGATACGTAAAATCTGTAAATGGACACATAGGTCCTTACATACTTAAATATAGAGATAACATAAAGGTTATCAATGAGGAAAATAAAATTGAATTATCACAAATTATATATCTGTATACAAACAAATACATGAAATTCGAATCATACATTGGTTGATCATCTCAAGATCAATGAATTATTATATATTAGAAAATCGACTACAAAAAATATGATATGTGAGCCCTGTTGGGTGCAGGTACTATTACAGTACTACGCCGGTGGTGATGCAGGTATGATGTAGGCCAGGTCTCACTTCCAGGATGATGAAGGAATGACAATGCAATATGATTTTAGGCCATGTAATGGACATCATGACCACATGTCCAATGTTCCATGTACTAAATAAATAATGCTAGATGGGTGGGTTATCCACTTGGGGTGTTATGTCATGCCTTTCCGGCATGTATGTGTGGTGTTTGAATGTAGTTGTACTCCTAAGAACCTAATATATATATATATATATATATATATATATATTGTAACATTAACTATAACTATATATAATAAATAATATACACACATATATATATATTTACTTTCATTAATATTTTTCACCCGTGGACGTGGAAAACTATAGGTAAAACCCTAATCAATAAAAACAATATCACTATTGACACTAACATGGTTACCAAGAATGTAAAATTAATAAAATGCTACATATATTTACACAACATCATCAAATGTTGAACATGATTAAATTGGTTATGATTAACTAATAGTGACTTGATCTTTAGACCTTTTTATAGACTGGTTTATCATTGTTTTATAAACCACCCAGAACCTAGTTGGAAGTCTAGGAGAATCTATTATCATGGATTTTAGAAAACATTGGTCTCATTTCATCCATGATGTAAAAATCCACATTTAAACAAAAATACTTTAGTTTAACACCATTATATTAAAATTATACTCACATACAAGTGATAGGGACTAGGGGCTTCATATCCATAAAATTTTCACACAGACATGGATGTCGTTACATTATTAAAGAGAGGGATGACACATGGGTCATAAATGAGGAAAATAAAATGAAATTATTACAAATTATAAAACTGCATAAAAATAAATACATACAATATCAATCATACCCTCTTCGATCATCTCAAGACCAATCATCACACAACACTCTCAACATGTTTTTCGGATACTTATTATGTTATAATTATTATATCTTTACTTATAAATGTATCTAAGAAATAAAAAATATCAACATATATATCCATATATTTATATTATATACTTATATATATATATCTTCATTTTTAGTATTTAATGATGTCTTTTTAATAAAGTCTTAAGGAATATTTTCAAATATTATACCAGGAAAGTCTGAATCAGGCATAAACCTGGTCCCGCAAATTTATTAAAAGAAAAGTGCAGAAAAAAGCCGGTTTAAGGGGTATCTGGTTCCCGAAGACCGTTTTCAAATATTATATTCAAATAAGATACCATATATATATGCACATAAAAACTAAAAATATTGTTAATAGTAAATTTTGTTAAATTTAAATAACAAAAGTGATATAATTTAAACATAAATAACCCTTGATATATTGTAAACTTCTGTTACTTTAAATATAATAAAATTTGAAAAGTATATAAAAAAAATTTATTTAATTAAACATTCAAAAAATTAAACTTTTCAATGTGTATATATATATATATATATATATAATAATATTCAATTTATTTACCTATGTGTATCGAATATTATAATTTAAACAGAATTCTTTTTAGATATAATATATATATATAAATATATAAAAATATATATATATTCCAGTCTAATGATTCTCAATTTGAATTCAAAATATATACATTTTCAAATATTTTATTCATCAAGTACAACATGTATATACACATGAAAATATATTCCTATTTATTTATTTATTTTTGAAAATATAATATATATATATACATATCTGTAAAAACTATAGTTTCTTAAATAAAAATATTATTATTTCATACAAAAATAAAAAAAATATTATTAATATTTTTTTAAATTTAATAAAAATAAGTAATATAATAATATATAGAGAGAGAATAATATAATATATATTTAAATAAATTTTATTCTGATAGATATTACGACTAGTATTTTTTATAAATAATTATTTATAATATAATTTTAATAAAATATTTAACTACATTCACTTTATTAAGCCTTCTGTATTGAATATTTAAATTTAAATTTATGTAACATTAGATATAATATATAAAAATAAATACTTATAATTATATTTAAAAATAAATATTAATCATTTAAATGAAAAATATAAAAAAATTTTTTAAAAAATAACACAATGCTAGAAATTCGTTCATTTGAGACCGTCAATGGTGGTTGCAAATGGCCTATAGCGACCGCTCAATTACCGCCAAAGGCGGTCACTGAAGGAGGCCGAAAATCCGGCCTACAGTGACCGCCAGGCAGTCGCTGACCTATTGCTCGGCCGACCAAGAGCGACCTCCAGTGGCAGTCTCATTACTGATCCTCGTTCGAGGTATAGCAACTGCCAGTGGAAGTCAATCTTCTGATGCTGGGCTGAGCTATAGAGACCACTAATGGAGGTCGCTAACCTGGAGAATTTTTTTTAAATTTTTTTGTGGTTCCCAATCAACAAAATAATGTTAAAAATAATAAAAAAACAATTCCAAACAACATAAACATCAAGATTGTCCTAAAAAATAAATTATAGACATTCTTCAATGATCCAAATCCATTTCAATCTTCTGCTTCAATAAACCTACAATAAGATAATAAAAAAAACAACTGATAAAAACAAACGTAAATTAAACATATTTATTCAGTTAATATATATATATATATATATAATAAAATTAAATTTGACATTAAATTATGGGTGCTAGAATAATTTAAAACCCCCAATTTATGAAATGTTATCATTTTAGGATTTTTTTTCTTGTTTTAGAGTCTTTGATTTAGCTTGTGAAAGTGTTTTCTGGTCTAAAAAGGTATGCACTCCACGCACACCTCGTGAAACTGTTCGAAACAAGATATTCACTCGTACCACACACACCGCACGTCTGATTGATATTCCATCCCCTCCTACATGTCACAAATAGTATTCCTATTATTTTCATATGATTTAATATCATTCTAAGAACATTTTCTTTGAATTCAACCATTACACATCGTTTTGGCATTTTATGACTCCGAAAATGCGTTTTCAGTCACCGCAGTCAAATGAAACCTCTGATTGAAATTTTTTCTACCCGACCATTTCACATTTCACACCACGGTTGTTTTCATATGATTTCATGGCATTCCGAGGTTGTTCAGCTGGTTTTGACTACCCAACACACCCTTTAAGAGCGCACTTAACAGTTCAAAACAACATATTTTGTCATACCGTGCACACCGCACGTCCGATTGATGTGTCGTCTACTCATACATGTCACGAATAATATTTCTGTTGTTTTCATTTGATTTCAAGTCATTCTGAGCATGTTTTCTCTGAATTAGACCGTTACACGTCATTTTGGCATTTTATGACTCCAGAAATGTGTTTCCAGTCAACGCGGTCAAACGACACCTCTGATTGAATTTTTTTTACCCGACCATTTCACAATTCAGACCACGGTGGTTGTTGTATGATCTTATGGCATTATGAGGCCGTTCGTCTGGTTTTTACTACCAAATGAACCCTTTTAGAGCACGCTGAACTATTCAAAATAGCATATTCGGTCGTACCGCGCACACCGCACATCCGATTGATGTGTCGTCTCCACATAAATGTCATGAATAGTATTCCTATTGTTTTTGGGTGATTTCTAGTCATTCTGAGAACGTTTTTTTGAATTCGGTCGTTACACGTCGTTTTGGTGTTTTATGACTCCGGAAATGTGTTTCTGGTCACAGTGGTCAAACGAAACCTCCGATTGACATGTTGTATGCCCGACCATTCCAAAATTCCCAACACTGTTGTTTTCGTTTGATTTAATGGAATTTTGAGGACATTTGACTAGTTTTGACCACCCAATGTGCACTTTTAGAGCGCACCGAACTGTTCAAAACAACATATTCGGTCGTACCACGCTCACCGCACGTCCGATTGACGTGATGTCTCCTCCTACAGGTCATGAATAATATTCCTATTATTTCTATGTGATTTCAAGTCATTCTGAGCACGTTTTCTTAGAATTCATCTATTACATGTCGTTTAGGCATTTTGTGACTCCGTAAATGTGTGTCCGGTCACCACGGTCAAACGAAACCTCTAATTGGTGTGCCATATACATGACCATTTTAAAATTCACACCATGGCTGTTGGCGTATAATTTCATGGAATTCTGAGGTCTTTGGGTTGGTTTTGACCACCCAACACACCATTTTAGAGCGCGTCGAACTGTTCAAAAGAGCATAATCGTTCGTACCGCACACACCACACATTCAATGGATGTGTTGTCTCCTTCCACATGTCATGAATAATATTAATATTGTTTTCGTGTGTTTTCAAGTCATTCTGAGCCTGTTTTCTCGGAATTCGACCGTTACACGTCCTTTTGGCATTTTATGAGTCCGAAAATGCGTTTCTGGTCACCGCGGTCAAACAACACATCCAATTGATGTTCTGTCTACCCGAACATTTCAAAATTCACACCACGGTTGTTGTCGTATGATTTAATGGAATTCTGAGGTTGTTCGGCTGGTTTTGACCACCCAACGCGCCCTTTTAGAGCGCGCCGAACTGTTCAAAATAGCATATTCAGTCGTACCATGCACGCCGCATGTCTGATTGACCTTTCGTCTCCTCCTACATGTCATGAATATTATTAATATTGTTTTCGTGTTATTTCAAGTCATTCTGAGCAATTTTTCTCTGAATTTGACCGTTACACGTCGTTTTGGAATTTTATGACTCTAGAAATGCATTTTTGGTCACCATGGTCAAAAGACACCTCCGATTGATGTGATGTCATCCCAACCAATTCACAATTCACACCACAGTTGTAGTAGTTTGATTTCATTGCATTTTGAGGTTGTTCGGCTGGTTTTGACCACCCAACACGCCCTTTTAGAGTGCGTTGAACTGTTCAAAACATTATATTCGGTCATATCGTGCATACCGCATGTCTGATTGCTGTGTATTTTTCTCCTATGTTTCACGAATAATATTCCTATTCATTTTGTGTGATTCAAGTCATTCTAATCACGTTTTCTCTGAATTCAACCGTTGCACGTCATTTTGGCATTTTATGACTCCAGAAATGTGTTTCTGGTCACCACGATCAAATGACACCTCCGATTGACATGTTGTCTGCCCATCCATTTCAAAATTCACACCTCGGTTGTTGTCGTATTATTTCATGGCATCATGAGGTCATTCGGATAGTTTTGACCACCCAACACGCCCTTTTAGAGCACGCTGAACTATTCAAAGCAACATATTTAGTCGTACCGCGCATACCGCACGTCCGATTGACATTCCGTCTCCTCCTTCATATCCTAAATATTATTCATATTGTTTTAGTGTGATTTCAAGTCATTCTGAGCACGTTTTCTCTGAAATCAACCGTTACACGTCGCTTTGACGTTTTATGCCCCTTAAAATGTGTTTCATGTCACCGCGGTCAAAGAACACCTCTGATTGACATACCTTCTACCCAAACATTTTAGAATTCAAACCACGATTGTTGTCGTATGATTTCATTGTATTCCTAGGTCGTTCAGCTGGTTTTGACGACCCAACACGGCCTTTTAGAGCACGTTGAACTGTTCAAAACAGCATATTCAGTCTTATAGCACACACCGCACGTCCGATTGACGTGTCGTCTCATCCTACATGTAAAAAATATTATTCCAATTGTTTTCGTGTGATTTCAAGTCATTATGAGCATTTTTTCTCTAAATTCAACCATTACACGTCGTTTTGGCGTTTTATGACTTTAGAAATTCGTTTTCCGGTCACTACTGTTAAACAAAACATCCGATTAACATGTTGTCTACCCGAACATTTCACAATACACACCATGGTTGTCTTCATATGATTTCACGGCATTCCAAGGTCGTTCATATGGTTTTGACCACCCAATGTGCCCTTTTAGAGCGCGCCGAATTGTTCAAAACAACATATTCGGCCGTACCCTACACACCGCACGTCCGATTGACGTTTCGTCTCCTCCTACATGTCCCGAATAATATTCCTATTTTTTCATGCGATTTCATGTCATTCTGAGCACGTTTTCTCTGAATTCGACCATTACAAGTCGTTTTGGCGTTTTATGACTCCAAAAATGCATTTCCGGTCACCACGGTTAAACGACACCTCTGATGTATGGGCTGTCGGCCCTACTATTTTACAATTCACACCATGATTATTATCATATTATTTCACTACCACAAAAACAATTTTTCCCAGTGCCCCCCTTGATCAGCGCTTGTTTAGTAGCGCTGATAATGGGTCGAATTAAAAAAAATATTAAAAAAATTTTAATATAGTAATATATAAATATATTTATATTGATATAAATATAATATATTATTTTTAAATATAATTTAGATATGTATAAATGTACATTTACACTTAATATACTTAATATATAATATATTTAGTGAAAATTGATTTTTAAAAAATTAAAAAAATATTTTTAATTAATAATTTGCTAATTATTATGGAGTAATAGTCATTTATTAACAATTTGAAGACTAAAAAATTTAAAAAAATTTAAAAAAAGATCCAAAATATGTTGAAAACGCAACTCAAACTTCAAACGACCATAACATTTGATCCGGGCGTCCGTTTGAGCTCTACCACATATCAAATCGAAGCCTGCGATGTGTTCTACGTCGTTGTTACCCGAGGGGACCCCGCTCAAGGGATTTTCGAGGCCAAAAAAGGCCCATAAGGCCTCCAAAACCGATTTTTTAGTCGGGGTACCCCGATTTTTTAAAATTTTTTGGATTTCAGCCTCATTTAAGGGGGTATTATTGGCTTCTTTTTGGTGGGGACTGAATTTATTCCAAGGTATTACATTAGTATTGATATTATGTCTTTGAAATTTTATCGTTTTTTTAATGCACTGCTATTTCTATTCAAATATATGACTATATGTACATATTTTTTATATATTCACACCTAAAAATTAAATTTTTAAAATAAATAATTAAACATATTTACATATAAAATATATTATCTTTATCTAAATAATAACTAATATCCATTTTATTTAAATACCAATATATGAATATTTTTAAAACTACTATATTTTATTATAACTATATATATATATTAATCTAGCTATATATATATATATATATATATATTAATATAACTACATATATATTAATATTACTATATATATATTAATATCACTATATATATATATTAATATCAGTTTAATTATATATATTCATATATATATATATTAATATAAATATATATTACTATACGAATAAATATAACTATATATATATAAATATAGACATATAATAATATAACAATATATAGATATATTAATATAACTATATATATATATTAATATAAATATATATTACTATACGAATAAATATAACTATATATATATAAATAGAGATATATATTAATATAGCTATATATATATTAATATTACTATATATATATTAATATAACTATATATATATATATATATTAATATAACTATATATATATTAATATAACTATATATTTATATTAATATAACTATATATATATTAATACAACTATATATATATATATTAATATAACTATATATATATATTAATATAAATATATATTACTATACGAATTAATATAACTATATATATATATAAATAGAGATATCATGAAATATCACACAAATCAAAGTAGAGTAGTGGTAAGGGATTAGGCGCGCAGGTGGGAGGTCTCGAGTTCAAAACCTGCTGGAGGCAGAGGCGCGCGCATGAGGTTGGATGTGGGGTGCTAGCGCAGACAAAGGGTGGAGGGGGTGCATGTGGGGTGCATGCGGGGTGCTGGAGGGGGTTGAAAGCTCTATTAAAAGTGCGGATCAAGCGCTATAAATCCCCCTGAATTGGCATGAATTTTTTATTTTGTTTTGTAATTTTTTATAATTTTTGTTAATTTTTTTAACTTTTAGCAGCATTTTTCTAAAAGCGCAGATAAAAGTTTCCTTTATCAGTGCGAAAACAAAAGCACTGATAAAGGAAGTGCTAATATAGGACCCCTTTATCAGCGCTAAAAAAAGCGCTGATAGAGGGGTAGTTTTATCAGCGCTTTTTTAGCGCTGATAAAGGACCCCGTTTATCAGCATTTGTTTAGCGATGATAAAAGGGGTCTTTATCAGCACTTTTTTGAGAGCTGAAAAAGGGGATCCCCCTTTATATTCTTCAGCTTTAACAACGATTTTCTAGTGCTGTTAAAGGCCATTTTTAGCGCTGATATGGGGTGTATTTTTAGTAGTGTTTCATGGCATTCTGAGGTCGTTCAGGTGGTTTGGACCACCCAACGTGCCCTTTTAGAGCGTGTTGAACTGTTCAAAATAGCATATTCGGTCGTACTGCACACACCGCATGTTTGATTGACATGTCGTCTTTTCTAACATGTCATGATTATTATTCATATTGTTTTATTGTGATTTCAAGTCATTCTGAGCATGTTTTCTCTGAATTCGACCGTTATACATCGTTTTTCCATTTTATGACTATGGAAAAGCATTTCCCTTCACCGCATTCAAAAAACACCTCCGATTGACGGGCCGTCTGCCTGAACATTTTACAATTCACACCACTGTTGTTGTCGTATGATTTCAGGGCATTTTGAGGCCATTCGGCTGGTTTTGAAAACCCAACGCATGTTTTTAGAGCGTACCGAACTATTCAAAATAGAATATTCTATCATACCATGCACATCGCATGCCCGATTGACGTTTCGTCTCCTCTTTCATCTCATGAATATTATTCATATTTTTTTCATGTGATTTCAAGTCATTCTGAGCACTTTTTCTCTGAATTTGACTGTTACACTTCGTTTTGGCATTTTATGACTCCGGAAATGTGTTTTAGATCACCACGATCAAAACGACACCTCTGATTGATGTGCCGCCTGCCCGACTATTTCACAATTCAGACCACAGTTGTTGTCGTATGATTTCATGGAATTCGGAGGTTGTTCGGCTGGTTTTGACCACCCAATGCGCCCCTTTAGAGCACGTTAAACTATTCAAAATAGCATATTCATTCGTACCGTGCACACTGCATGTTCGATTAATGTGTCGTATCCTATTACATGTCACGAATAGTATTTCTATTATTTTCATATGATTTCAAGTCATTCTGAGAATGTTTTCTCTGAATTCAATCGTTAAATGCCATTTTTTCATTTTATGACTCTAGAAATGCGTTTCCAGTCACTGCTGTCAAACAACACCTCCAATTGATGTGATGTCTATCCGATAATTTCATAATTCATACCATGGTTATTTTCATATGAATTCATGGCATTCCAAGGTCATTTGGTTGGTTTTGATCACCCAATGCCCCAATTTAGAGTGCAGTGAACTCTTCAAAACTGCATATTTAGTCGTACCGTGCACACCGCTCATCTGATTAGGGAGTCTTCTCCACCTACATGTCAAAAATTATATTACTAGTGTTTTCAAGTTATTTCAAGTCATTATGAGCAATTTTTCTCTAAATTCGACCGTTACATGTTGTTTTGGCATTTTATGACTCTTGGAATGCATGTCCAGTCACCACGGTCAAACGACACCTCTGATTGACGTTTTTTCTACCTGAAAATTTCACAAATCACACCACGATTGTTGTTGTATGATTTAATTCTATTCTGAGGTCATTAGGCTGGTTTTGATCCACCAACGTGCCCTTTTAGAGTACGACGAACAATTCAAAACAAAATATTCAGTTGTACCACACACACCACATGTCCAATTGGTGTGTCATATCCTCCTATATGTCATGAATAGTATTTCTATTATTTTGGTGTTATTTCAAGTCATTCTGAGCACGTTTTCTCTAAATTTGACTGTTACATGTCGTTTTGGTGTTTTATGTCTCCGGAAATGTGTTTCTGATCACCTTTGTCAAACGACACCTCCAATTGATGTGTCATCTATCTGAACATTTCTAAATTCACACCACGGTTGTTTTAGTATGATTTCAAGGAATTATGGACCGTCTGGCTGGTTTTGACCACCCAATGCGCTATTTTAGAGCGTGTTGAGCTGTTCAAAACGGCATATTCGGTCGTACCACACACACTGTACATCCGATTGATGTTCCTTCTCCTCCTACATGTCACGAATATTATTCACATTTTTTTCATGTGATTTCAAGTCATTTTGAGAATGTTTTCTTTGAATTCGACCGTTACATGTCGTTTTGGCGTTTTTTGACTCCGAAAATGCATTTCCGGTCACTACGGTCAAACGACACCTCCGATTGACATTCCGTCTGCCCGACCATTTCACAAGTCACACCCAAGGTTATTTTTATATGATTTAATGGAATTACAAGGTAGGTCAGGTAGTTTTGACCACCCAACGTTCCATTTTAGGGCGTGCCGAACTGTTCAAAACAACATATTTGTTCGTACCGCGCACACCGCACGTCTGATTGACGCGTCGTATCCTCCTACAAATCGAGAATAGTTTTTTTATTTTCTTCGTGTGATTTCAATTCATTATGAACACCTTTTCTCTAAATTCGACAGTTACACGTCGTTTTGGCGTTTTCTGACTCCAGAAATGTGTTTCTGGTCACCGCGGTCAAATGAAACATCTGATTGACGTGCCGTCTACTCGAACATTTCCCAATTCACACCATAGTTGTTTTCCTATTATTTCATGGAATTCCGAGGTCATTCGGCTGATTTTGACAACCCAACGCGCCCTTTTAGAGCACGCTGAACTGTTCAAAACAGCATATTCGGTCGTCCTGCGCACACCACAAATCCGATTGATGTGTCGTCTCCTCTTACATGTCACGAATACTATTACTATTGTTTCTGTGATATTTAAAGTCATTATGGGCACGTTTTCTCAAAATTAAACAGTTACGTGTCATTTTGTTGTGTTTGGAAACCATGAATGGGGTTATCAAAACTGGCTGAATGTCCTCAGAATGCCCTGAAATCAGACGACAACAAAGGGTTGGTGAATTTTGGAATGGTCGGGAAGACGACACATCAATCAAAGGTTTCATTTGAATACGGTGACCGGAAGTGCACGCCCTATGTCATAAATGGTCAAAACATGCGTTTAATGGTCAGGTGAATACCGAACGACATCGACATGACTTGAAAACAAAAGAAAACATCTTAATTATTATTCGTTAGGTGTACATAAAGATGACATGTCATTAAACCACACAGTTTGAATGGAACGACTTAATATATGTTTTTTAGGTGTTTTTCACACTTGAAATGTGTGCGTGGGGGGGTTGTCTATTGGGGGGGCTATCTACGGTGGGGGGGGCGCTGTCCGGGGGCAGGGGTTGTCCAGTGGTGGGGGGGGGGCATAATGACTAATTGTACTAATATAAAATTGGCTTAATGATGTAACGATCAATTATCCTAATGGCCTAAAGGTCAATTTTCCTAATGACCCAATGTCAAATTGTCCAATTTACCAATTCACATGATGCCCTAATTCTCTAATGGAATAATGGCCTATCGAACAATTGGAATAATGGCCTATTGTTTAGTTGTACAATTGGAATAATGGAATAATGGCCAAATGGCCAATTTTCCTACATCCGATTAGACAATTGGCCAACTGGTGAATTTCCCTAACGGCCTAACAGCCTAATGAAAAATTTCCCTAATGAACTAATGGTCAATTGTCCTAATGAATTCCGAGGTGTGGGGGGAGGGGGGGGCTGTCCGGGGTGTGATGGGGGCTGTCTAGGGTGTGGGGGAGGCTGTTCGAGGTGGATGGGGGGTTGTCTGGTGTTCGAGTTGGAGGGGGGTTGTCCGAGGTGCGGGGGAGGCTGTTCTGGGTGTGTGGGGGGGGGGGGGGGTGTTCGAGGTGGGATAGGGGCCTACAAATATTGTACCTAAGATCTGTCACCAAAAAAATTCCATGGCTTCTATTAAGAATCACATGGTATTTTCAAAACTATTCACAGAACATTAAATTGAAAAAATTAATGAATAAAATGAACTAAAAATATCCAAATCATTAATCAATTTCCTAGTTACTTCACAATTTGTGCACACAAACATTGCATAAGTCCAAAACACACATGATACTCCAAAATCTCAAAAAATCTCACTTAGAACCCAACCTAAGCATCAATAACAACCCCACTAATAAAAAAGAAACACACCTCGTGAATATGATGCGTCATACGTGGTTGTGACTGCTACCTCCATCTGGTGGGATAGGGGCCTACAAAAAATAAAAATTATGAAAATTTTCATAACAAAAATAAAAGAAATTAAATAAATAAATATGGTATAAACTTTCATCGTATCATCCCCTGCACCATCACCAGGACACACATATTTCCACAGTACTCTAACCTTAGTGATAAATTTCGCATTGACATCTTGGGAAGCACACAGCTGTGCCTAGAAATACGACAACTGTTGTGTCATCTGAGCAATTACAGGACCAACAACCACAGTGTGCGTTGCTATATAATGAGAATCCCTATTCCATTGGTCAATCTACATCCATGCCTGTCTTAACCAATAATGTGATGAATTATCTCATCCCTTTGCATGGGAAGCTTTCGCTTGTCCTCTGGCAGTTGTTCTAACATAGCTTCAAATTGATCCTGTGAAATGTTTAAATATATATACATATATTTTTTAATATACATATTTATGTAATATTGGTAATGCGTACAGGAACTTACTATCGTTGCTACAACCTCTGGATCATTTCGATCATGAGTTCTCATCCACAGAAACATTCTATCAGTCGGTTCACCTTTCTCCCGTAACTGTATATGAATAGAATGTAAATAGAGAAACATATTAATTAATAAATTAAAAAATGAATAATAAATACCTCATTATGGATATGAGACACGTGATGAGTCCTGAGCCAGTGAGGTGGTCCCTACAATGCTCGATTCTCATAATGGCGTGATGACACCTCCTACATTCAATTAATTCGAATTTCAAACAAATCACACATTCTTGAAAATATATATACCAAAATAAATATACAAACCAAAACACCCTCAGTAGACCAATATGAAACTATGTCACACCAGTGAGCCGGGAGGACACCTTTCGAGACTTTTTACAGAATGTCTGGGGCACCCACATTTGGTACCCAAAGGTCCCTCTTGACTTTGCCTTTATAATCTTTCCAGATCTTATAGCATTTTATCATACACATGGGTCGAAACTCATCAGGGAATACTTTCATATTTTTCTATTAATGAAAAAAGTCACATATGTTAGTATTGTTTATATATAGGGAAGAATGTAAAATGGTCTTCTTACCTAAACCTCCCTCCAAAGACGATCTAATGTGTCCTGAGGGATAGAAGCCCAATCACGTGTGGTCAATAGAAATCAATGTGGGTCACATATGATATGACCCAGATGATGAATAAATGTAGGGTCATTCAATCCCATAGGATGAAAAATCTCATTAAAGGAAACATCAAACGTTGTGTCTAAATTCCATGATAAAATGCCATAACCAGGGCCTCTCTTGTGAGAGGAAGAAGAAGTCGAGTCTGATCCAGTTGGAAACAATTTTATATATAATTTGACAAATTTTATAAATATGTGTGTGTGTGTGTGTGTGTTTATAAATTGCACAAAAAATAGACACAATGACATTCAAACATACCTCGACCTTGAGACGGAGATGGCTCAGATGGATGATGTGGATCTGCTGGCTCTTCCCCTGACATGCCTGAAGTCATAGAAAACATTAGTAAGGGGACTATCCAAAGCTTACAAAAAATAAATTGGATTGTTTTTAAAAACATCAAACATGTACAGTTTTAAACAAACAAAAAGGTATTGAATAATTATTTGTGAATGGATTTTAAAAAATGAGAAAGCTAACAAAAAAGATATACAAATTATGTACAAAACTAAACAATGCATAGCCAAATTTCAGATTAAATTAATAAGAATTAAAGAAGAACATGATCCAAATGAAGAATACTTCATTGGGGAGATACACCAACAGTAAAATGGATATACCAAAAGAGAAATCATCCTAAATATTTATATATGAATAAAATTCCAAATGTGAGGATTGAAACTTACAAGGATTTATAAAATGGTTAGATAATTTATGATGTCAAGGACATTCAATACTGAATAGTAGGAAAAAAATTATACCATTCATTAAGAATACAAATTGACTGTTTCTCCTTCAACGACCACTCTACACCAATAAATATCTTCTTCACATTGAACTATGGTATGTTGATCAATCTATTGGGAAACAAATGGGACAGTCTCGAGTTCATATTGTTCAAATAAAAACACTCCTCGCCGGGACATTTTCACAACAACTTGCCAACATGGATTCAAAGGAAATATAACAAAGAATAATTTCTCCACCTATGATGTCGAAATTAAAGGTTCATTATCAACTCATTCATTTCTGCATAACCTATAGTTAAAATTCACCAATGAAAAATGATATTTATTGGCTTTACATCCACTCCTTGGATCTACACAATTACACTTTAACAATATGTACTTTAACCCGTGTCCATATAAAACTTAAATTATGTCTATCAATTGACCATAGTAATAACCAGACTCGACGAATGGACAACTGATGCCACCATTTTATGTTACTCTTTTTTCATCAACATCTTTAATGCGAAATTGAAAACCATTAGCATCTATAGCTTTATAACGACGAGCCGTTATAGATGGACCCTCAGCCAGTTGGATAAATTTTCCAGTCAGCATGGGGTCCCCTGACTCCCTCAGATTATGAACCAACATAATTCATAGAATTCAACAATGATTTGTACAGAAATAAATTAGTATAATACTTCACTCATAATGAAAATCAATTTATATGTACATAATCATTAAACCAATCATGAAATGACGCATAATGAGATTTTTGAATTTCATACTCAGTTTCACCATACATCTCTTATTTCATCTCATTAATGTGTTTCTTGTAAATGATAATGTGATGTTTAAAAGATCAACTTATGAAAACAAAAAATATAAAAGTTAAACAATAAAAGTGATAAGACACTTACTGCATTAATAGTGCAACTGATGGAGTATTGAACAAGATATATTGATGCGCTTGTATCCACTCGATGTTTTCCATATCAATTATGGTTCCTTCTCCAACAGGACTATCATGAATCTGAGAGGGATTATCTAATTTTGTTTCAACATCTGTAAGATATTCAGAAAAAAGTAGTACAGTCATCCATCAAATAACCATTGGCTATTGATGCCTCCAGACGAACTCTGTTGCATACAAATCATTACAGTGTACTCAAATACTACTCAATAGGATACATACATGTTAATTGCACTGGACCAGCAACCATTACTTCATCAATTAGGTGCACTGTCAAGTGGACCATAACATCGGAAAATAAGGGGGAAATAGTTTCTCAACGTGACAAAGCATAAGTACAATTTAGTATTGAAAATTTTTTAAATCACCAATTTGTTGATTCCATAAACAAAGCTGTCTAAAAAAATTACTCATCTCAATAAATGGCTGAACAACATTGTGGGATAAAAAATCACAAATTGAAATTGGAATCAACTACTGAAGTAGTATATGATTGTCATGACTTTTCAACCCTTGGGATATCCTGCTCGTCAGATTCACTCACTTTGAAATATTAGAAGAGTTACCATCAGGCACCTTAAGCATCTTTAAAATGGAAAGAAATGTCTCTTTCTCCTTTGTAGTCATCGTACACTGTACATCAGGCATATATGCCTGGTTTCCCCCAGCTAACTGTAAATGCAACTGTTTCCTTAAACCCATTTCTTCCAAATCACGACGTGCATTAATATGGTCCTTTGATTTTCCACTAACACCTAAAATGGTCCACAATATGTTATCACATACATTTTTTTCAATGTGCATTACATCCAAATTATGCCTTATCATGTTAGCTTTCCAATACTGAAGAATAAAAAAATAATTTTCTTTTTCCAATTGTGACTACGGTGCCAACCCGTAGCATGATTATTACGTAATGGATGAGCCACCAAATCCTGAATTTCATATATCATGCGAATGTTTTCTTCCTCAATCTATGATAAAATTTTGACTCCTATCATGATCTTTGGTGATGGGATAAACTCTCCAGAGCCATCAAATGCCACTCTGTCCTTTTTGAACCTATGCTGAGGGGGGAGAAAATGTCTCTGACGCATGTATGCACTTTTTTTGGAATTTTTAAGCCACATATATTTATTACTTTTATTGAAACATGGGCAAGAACACTCCCCTTTCGTACTCCATCCTGATAAATTTTCATAAAATGGGAAGTCATTGATTTCCCACAATAAAGCAGCCTACAGTTTGAACATTTCATTATTTTCACAATCATATGTCATCACACCATCACCCCAAAATTCATTCAACTCATCAATCAATGGCTGAAGGTAAACATCAATCTTTTCCCCCAGACTTCTAGGTTCATCAATAAGAGTGGAAAGTAATATAAATTGTTGCTTCATACAATGCCACATAGGAAGATTATATGGAACCAACACCATGGGACATGTGCTATGAGTTTCACCAACCATAGACATGAATGGATTGAAACCATCTACTGCCAACCCCAATCGGACATTACGAACATCTTTAGAAAATTCAGGGTGTCTCTTATCAAAATCCTTCCATGCGTGATAGTCTTCCAGGAGGGTTAACATATCACATTCAGGAATTATTTCTGCATTCCATCTCATTAAATTGGAATCATTAGATTACATAAAAAAATCTTTTCAACATCGGTTTAAGGGGAAAGTAACACATTTTCTTTACAGCAATCAGTTTCCCCTGTATCGCAATCTAACTATGATGAGTTTGATTTCCCCTGTTCTCTTTCCACCTGGAAGCACCACAAACTGTAAATATATCTAAACGGCCAGTTTCCTTTCTAAACAACATATAGTTGTTTTCACATGCATCTGTGGTCTCATATGTAAAACCTAAGTTCTCTGTCAACTTACAATCATGGTTATACGACTCTAGAATCTTATAATCGATAGGAAGAGAGTTTTTCAATAACACCAACAACATGTCGAATGATGTGTCTGACCACTGATTCAAAGTATTCAAATGAAAAAACTCCCCAACAAATGGCAATTTATTGTAAGAAGTATATCTAGGATATAATTCTGTTTTTGCATCATTAAGTGCTTCATAAAACCTCCTCGAATCATGATCTGCATCACAACGAAGATTTATCTCACTGGTCTCAAGATTTTGTATGTCAATGCCTTCTAGATTCAACCCATGTACCAATTCAGTAAGCATTTCATGCATTGGATCAATCATCCCTACATCAACAACCATCTGAAATACATCTGTATTTTGACAACAAATATATCATTCTCCATGACGAGTACAACTCTTATAGTATTTCATAAATCCATTAAAGAATAGGTGCCCCCTCACAGTATCTCATTTTAATTGATATCTGTTATCACATTTTCTATAAGGACAACTAATATAGTAACTTTCAAATCCTCTTGTGATGTCAATAAACCGCATAATGCCATTGAAATATTCTATAGACGTTTGATTTGGAAGATCAATCCAACTCTAATCTATAATAATATCTGTATAACAAACATTTACACAAGACTTAATATATGGATTTCCCATATTAAACTTATTTAAAATAAATACTAACCAATTTCTTGTGGACCAATTTATAAAATAATCCAATTACATCTCTGAATAATAAACATTGGAATAGATAATGGAATGTAAGTGAAATCCCATGTCATGTCATAACTGATTACGCTACAAACCTAGAAGGGAGGGGAGCTGAAGGCGGTGCTATGGGGGAGAGGAGAGGCAGTGGAAGGGAGCCAAAGCTGGAGATGGTGCGACGAGGGAGGGGATGGGCAGTAGCAGTGGCGATGAGCTAGAGGAGAGGAGGCAATGATGTGGTGGTGATGCAGTGAGGGTGGGACAACGAGGGAGGGGACAAATGACAGCGGGGAGAAAGGGTGGACGGGTGGTAGCAGCAAGGGGATGTGCAGCGGATGTGCAAGGAGGGAGGGGACCAGGCGGTGGTGGTGTCGTATGGGAGGGGGGACAGTGAGGGAGGGGACGGGAAACAACAGTTTTGTGACGGAGGGGGACGAAGAGGGAGGGGATGGGGGATGACGGAGAGCCAGAGCGGAGGGTGGAAAAGGGACGGGGGACGGGCAGTGAAAGGGCAGAGGGTGGAGGGCCGAGGGCCAAGGGGCGGAGGGTAGAGGGGGCAGAGGTTGGAGGTCAGAGGGCGGAAGGAGGAGGGGGGAGCCCGGAGGCCGGAGGCCAGAGGGCAGAGGGGGAAGAGGCTGGAGGGGACGAGGGGCAGAGGGAAGAGGGTGGAGGGTGGAGGTGGCAGAGGCCCGATGGGGTGGAGAGCAGAGGATGGAGGGCGGTGAGGGGATGGGTGGTGAGGGGATGAGCAGCGAGGGGACGGGTGGTGAGGGCGGAGGGCGATGGGGAACATGCAATGGCGATCATGGGACAAGGTTTTACGGGGGGGAGTGCGCCGAAGATTTTTTTTAAAGCCTAGTGACTGCCAAAGGCGATATACCTATGTCAGGGGGCTCCTAAGCCCATTTCAATAGTAGTGAAATTTCCATAAATATAAATTATATTTTATACATAATATATAAATAATGTAAACAGCATATTTAAATTTTTCAATCATTTTATTTACATTAAATCATATAAAAAACTAATAATCCATAAAAAACTAAATCAAAAAATGAAAATAATTCATGAAATCTTACATCCATACATTCATACATCACTACATATTAAATAAATAAATAATACAAAAAAATAAATAAAAAAAATTAGACAATTTAAATTTTTAAACAGATATTTTACCTTCTTAAAAGCTGAAAATATGTATTGAGAAGTAATATTGTAGAGCTTCATAGAATAATAAATATGAAAAAACATGAAAATGGAGTGGGTGGAATATCTATTTATGGATCTAGATCAAAAGGAGGTGTGGAATCATTCATGCTTCCTTAGTGGCAGATTGAGAATTGTGAACGAGGTTAATTCCTCTACGGACCTACATTTTAAAATACCGACAACCCTATCACTTTATTATTTTAAAACCATAAATCCCATTTAAAACATGATCATTTGTGATAGTAAAATGGTAATTTTATTTATTAAAAGGTCTCTAATAGTTTTTATTACTATTCCAATTATCCTAGAAAGGGGTGTTTACCTTGGGTTGAAATTTGATGATATTTTGAGTTAGAGTACTTTAGATGTATTTTAATATTTATAAAATTTAAATATCAACTATACTCATTAAATAAAGGATTATATATTTTAAAAAACTATCTAAATTGAAATTATGACTCTATTGTTGAGTATGGAATGATAGGTTTTATCTAGATGATGTGTTAATATGGTTTGGGTTCTGGGTCCTGAGATGAGTGCTGAAATGGGAATTTAAATTAAATTAAATTAACAAATTAAATTTATTTAACTAAATATAATATTCTCCAATTCCTTCCTCCACACATCAAATGGGGAAAGGGTTATCTCCTTGTCATGTGACTTCTCACATTGTGGAAAACATGCATAGGGTGTGTCAGTTAATTCTTGGCAGTTAGATCAAAATCGGAAAATGATGCAGAGGTTATGGGAATGTGTATGAACTCAACGCTTTGATCGTTTCTCTATGAGGTGGGGCATCATTTCTGGTGTTTTTAATTCTCAATTTTTGGTTATTCATTTTAAAATTCAATAATATGATTTTGATTTGGGATGTTTGATTTATATTATGGTAAGGGTATAAATTGTTATCCATACGTGGGACCCCCTTGAGTGAGGGTAATTTTATTTATAAGGAAAATACATTAAGGTTAGAAATGTTTTAAAAAAAATATCAAAAAAATCATCATTATTCCATTTTATTAAATAATTATTCTACAAAATAAAAAATGGTTTGGCGAAAATGAGTTTATTATTGATTAAATATTAATTAATTTTCAAATTAATGATTGAATAAATTGCAATATTATTAATAATAATTTTATAAATTATTGTAGGAATTATTTATAATTTTTTTTGAAATTATTTTAGAATTATTTAAGTATCATAAAGGGATGTTATGGAATATAAGAGTGGGAAGTGGTCTCTTGATTGGGCCTAACATTTATTTATTGATTATTTCCAGTTAAAGGGTTAAAGTTGGTTAAAATTTATTATAATAAAATTAATTAATGTTTTATAAATTCAATTATAGACTCTTAATGATGGATGATTTCCATATAGACTTGGAAATGCTTCTATAAGGGTAGTTGGGATTTTCTTATAAGAAAATAACTCTATAAATTTGGTAGTTTTCCCCTGAACATATCTTTTAGTAAATGAGGTTTATTTATGTGGATGTGATATGGAACCCCAACACTACAGGAAATTATGAATTTATTAGATGAACCTTATTATTACAATGAATTTGGTTTATTTAAATGAAATTTCTAGAGTAAACAATTTGCCAAGTGCCATGACAAACCCCTATACACTAGCTTGATACCTTGGTCACCAATGACCGAGGGATAAATTTTGATTATGTTACTTTCTATTAATGGACCTCTAAGAGGGGTAAATAAAATAAATTATGTTAATGTAGGTAAATTAGACATGTTCCCTTAATTACCATGAGCAAGGATGAGTGACCTATTGGAATGTTTTTCCTGAGTTACCCATGGGATTTCTAGGGAATTTCATATAGCCTTATGGATAGTTTAATCATGAGTGGGGTGAGTGTTTATTCTTATTTATAATGATATTTTCTAGGTGGGTAAACCCTGGGTTGGATATGAACACATATATAGGTTGGGTGTGTGAGGACAAACCTAATAACACCTTGGGATGTGAGATGGGAATTATGACATCTTTTTTGGTGTGAGACTAGTAGGGATTATCCTATGAGACCAATGTGACCAAAATGTGATGATGAATATGCTTAGGGATTTTATTCCCTTTGAGTGATGGGTCAAGCCTCAGAGATTATATTTAGATCTAGCATCCCTTTAGGTTGTTCATGATTTTTTTTGACCTAGGTGCCTAGGTGGGTGCCTCATGTCATGAACTATTAAAAAGGTTCATGTGGGTAGGGGGAGTGATGATTGGGCGTGTCATCTTAAAAAACAATGATTTGTTCCTTGTAGGAATATAATGATAATGATAGGTCATGCACATGAGTGGATAACCTTGAGCGTTCAAGATGGGTTGGACAAGTAGCCAACCCATGTTATTATTATTATTATTATCATTATATTTTAATTATCATTATAATTATCATTATTATCATGAGATGTTTTAGGGTGGATTAAATCCCTTGAATATATAATAATGAATTCCAAGGATTACCTCTTATGAATCTCACAGTTCTTGATAATGATGGTTTCCAATGATTACCTACTTAATATCTATGTATGATTGGTGATATATTCTAGGGATAATCTCCCTCTAATAAAGATATTATTGAATATGGGATGAAATGGATTTCCTCTCTAGGATCCATTTGAAATAACCTGATGATTTTAGGGAGATTCCTAATGATACCTAATATTTGGCCATTATGCATGTGGAATATTATGAGATTCCTAGAATACCTTGGATATTGATATATTCCAAATGATAATGATATTATATGAAATTTCTAGTGATTTATAGGATATAGTGATGTGTCTAAGGACATTATATATGATTTTTAGCGATTCCTAGAATTTTCCTATTAGCCTGGGGAATATTGTAGGATGTCCAGGATACATTGGAACTAGTTCTGACACCTAATATGCAGAGATTAATAGAATAATTACTAGGATCTGGCTTGATTATGATATTCTTTAGGATTATTGGGATACACCCTAGGATCTAGTGTGCTAGAATATTATTTCCTAATCTATTTGGATAATGGTGGGTTGAATTCCAGTGGCCTAGACTGCACACCATACTACAACTCTTGATGTTCGATCTTTACGGTGAGGTCACTAGGAGTTACAGGGGGAAGTTCATCCTTAATAAGAGAGACTAGGGTCTGAAGGAATCCAACAAAATTTTGGGTACTATAGCATCTATGATTGTAATATAGAAGAGATTATTAGGAAACACAGATAGAGCACTGTAGCAGTACATACTTTGACATGGTAACTATAGCTTATCAGACTATAGAGACAGTGGTAATGTAGCTTTATAGAAAACTTACCATTAACACTATAGTAACTTGGACGTGGGTGGTTGCAGCAATATTTGAGTGTGGAATTACTATTCTATTGGTGGAAAAGTACCATCATATTATTTATTATCTCATTGAAGCTAGGGTTTCTATGTTTCTAAAACTCTAAAATTTCACCTATAATTCATCTCCCTATAACCGTGAAATTTTTACCTCTTCATGGATGTAGGGATCATTTCATGAACCATTTAAATAAGTGGGTCCATTTTCATCTTAATTTTTTATTTGTTTTGTATTTTCTTCAACTATAAACCAATATATACGTATAACTGCCATAATTTCTACTTTATGGTGTTTATTCTTAGAGGATTCATGTACATGGTATCCTATGGTAGGAAATATATTCCATATAAAGGGATGCATTATTTGAAGTGACACTCCAACACCATCCAAAGATGTTAATATATATCATGGGTGTCATGTTAGGACCTGACGTTTGATGATTTTTTTATTTATGATTTATTAGTTTATTTATTTATTCCATTAAGCATAACAAATTCACTTACCCTGGTTTTATTAGTTATGTATGAGACCATGTTGGTGGTTCCTTATTGAGTTTTACTCATATCATGCTCATTTAGTAATGCCACATGGGTACCCGAGTATATCCTCGTTGTTCTCAAGTTTAGATAATGTAGAGTCCTGGGGTATTGTGATCACGTTGGTTAGCTCGAATGGAGTCTAGAGGTTGTAGTTTCGGTAGGATGAATATGTGAGATAGTATGGAGGCCATTTAGTTCACTTGTAGTTTTTTTTCAGTATGTTTACCATCCATTATGATGCTTATTTTTTATTTGATTCATGTTATTCCATGATCATATACTACAAGTTATTTTTTATCTTGTTTCATCACATTGACAAGTTTACTACATTATATTCTAGAATTTGGGGGCCTATATGGATCTATATTTTATGACCATTGGTTTTTGGGATTTCCATTGTATGGAAGGGTCTTATTGTATTTTAGGTTGATTTGGGAATGAATTTTAGGATTTTTATTAGAGGGTATAGTCTCTCTATGACTATTTTAGGACCTTACTGATAGTTAAAAACCTATTTTGTAAAGGGAGCCATGCTTTTGGTCAGGTAGGAACACCCATAGAGGCATCATTCTGCATGCCCTGTTCATGGATATAAGTTTTTTTTCAAAGAATTTTTTGTGATGGGATAGTGTTTTGTGATAATGAAGATAGGTTTTTCTGACTTAGGAGGCAGTTTTAGTGCATTCCTAGACAAATTGACATCGTTTGAAGCCCAAGTTATCATTGGATGTCTTGTATTGGGACTGTGCACTCTAGGATGAGTGAGGTGTTGGTTTTGAACCAAGAATTTCTATTTGGAATTTTTGTGACTTGGGATGAGGCAACGGTCTTGGTTGGGATCCAATGAGTTCTACATGCATCATATTCATCATGTAGGACTCACATGTCATTCATATTCCTTCCTATTATTGATTTCAGTAAAAAATGTGGGTTAAGCTATTTAAAATGTCATAAATAACTTATATAGTCAATTTCCATGGAAATATTTAGTGGAATTATACTCAATTGAACCATATAATGATTATTTTATGACATTAAATGTGGATATATGGTGATATAATCCTTTATGGCTATGAAAATCATCTAGTATGGGATCTGAAGTGACCCTAGATGATCAATACGAACATATAATACCTTAGAGATGGACCTCTTGTTGATGATTGTGATACTGGTACAATATAAGTGATAGGTTTAGTTAATGAAAATGTTAAAAATAATCTATATGGTGTTCTACCATAAATTTTCTTGGTGTAATTATACTTAGATGAACAATGTGATTATGATGTACTAAACATAAATAATGATAAAATGATGTTGTTATATGTATATATATTTCTGGATGAGATCTTGGTCCTCAATGGGATAATATCATATTGGGATTCCCAATGATGTCCAGTGCACTAGTAGGATGAGAATTTGGAAAGTTATTCCATTATTCATACGTATGTAACTAGATAAGATCATTATCCTCAAGGGGGTGGGTCCTGTATATGGAGTCCTTGTGAGGGATATTTTGAAACTTTGATTCTTGAGGGGGTAGTCCTATATGTGGATACCCAATAAGAACCATTAACCTAATTTTTTGATGAATTGGAATATTATTCATAGAATTGTTATCATATATGAGAACTATTGAGTGGGTGTTTTGGCAGGTATGTTTCCTTGATTTTTTTGATATGGGAACAAATATGTTTCTCATGAGTTAGGACCTATGTGATATATGACCTATGATTTAGGAGGGAGAGACAAGTTATTTTAATATAGGGATCAAGATATTAGTGATTTGAGTAATATAGATGATGAGAGATTGATAAATGGTGGTAATCTGAGTGTTGGGTTAGCATGGTCTTGTGAGTGCCTTATATTTGTGAAGCATGGGTAGAATATTTAGGTTATGAGAATGGTTCATGTAATGTGTTTCCATGTATATGGAATAGTCACAGATATGCCTTGATCTTTTGCAATTTCAAGCACATTGAGTTCTCATATAATGGTATTGAGGGATGGTTTTGTTGGTTAGAATCAATTGGAAGCTAAACCCAATTTATTTAAGGAATTATTCTCGATTAGATAGATAATTATGATCCAAGGTGGTTAGATATAATATGGGTAGATCTGGGTGAAAAAATCTAGTTTTGTAATTAATCTCAGGTTGAAAGGTGAATGTGTGATTGACCATGGCATGGTTACTATTCCATGATCATTGGAAAGTAGTAACTAATGTGAATTTGACTAGATTAGATTGAAACGACTTGAATCATGGTCTGTGATTAAGGTGCATGATCTTGGTTTTTTTATCATGAAAATAATTATTTCATGATTCAGGTTTGCAGATTGTGTGTTATGGGAGTATATGACATTGGTTTTAGATTAAATCAGTATCATAATGGAGGGTTCTATTTACACATAGTACCATTTAATTGTGAATTAGTGACTGGTGAATTTTGGTTCTAGGGCCAATGGATAAGATAGGGAAACTTCAGGCATGGGGTTCGGGGTTTTGATGTAAATGAGAAATATTCCTCTATGATGATGATGACACTATGGGTGGATATATTTAGTATTGATAGGGTGAGTGAGCATGGATCTAGGGGAGTGACGTGAACATGATGATAGAACCTTTGAGATTGCACTCTAGGAGTGGTATAATGAAATAAATATAGTTATGACTGAACTATTGGTTGTTTTATTGGGAAACTCATGTTAGGGGAGAATTTTATCCAATTTATGAAGATGGAGATGGAGAATAGTTGGCGAAAGTATGACCCTAATGTTGGAAAGGGTCATTGATACTTGATTATATGAGTCAATGGATAGTCCAGATGGTACTATGATGTCAGCATGTGATTATTTCCAATAATATCTAGTTATTTATGGAATTACAGATTCAAAGTGTGTATGTTATTTTGAATGGAGTCCAAGCCTTGGTAACAAGCTTGAGATTGATTTTACGTGATCCAATCATGAGTTTGATTGGAGAAGTTCCAACACAAATTAGTGGAGTATGATAATGGTTTTTTACCAGTTTAGGAATAAACTATGGGTTTAAAATGAGTATTAGGTCTACAATTTTCTTTGATTTCATTGACGATTTTAGGAATCCTTTGAGAGTTATGGCATCGTGATCGGGTGATGTGATAGTATGTCAATGATAGTAGCTGATCATTTTCTAGAATGGTAGGCAGAGGAGGATCAACTAATGTTTTCCTCAAATTAGATATGGTTTTTTTAGAAACCACACAAAGAATGTATCTGTACCACTAGTAATGTGGTTTGGTTGGTGGTTTCTAATGTAGGTGAGCATCATGGATCAGATTCACCCCTATGAGTCGAGTCTTATGGTGTGGAGCATCATAAACTTTTCGATGAATTGATTGATGAAACCTTGGTGTTTTGGGATATAGGGGCACTGATTTAGTTTTGAATAAATGAGTTTTTGATGGTGACATGTAGTATCTCACCTTTTGATAAATAATTTTCCAAGTGTATAAATTTTCACAATAGAAACTCAATTAGCATTCCATGGTGGAAGGCTCCAAGTTACTGAAAAATTAACAACAAAAAATGATCAATAAGAATTCTCAGGGATGGGAAGTGTTATGGTGGGTATATTTTAATATTTCATTCCATTCTTGGTTGTAAATTTTTTGATAAATTTGAATTTTTTATTTCCCGGCATTCATGAGGCGTAAAATATTAATTTACCTTATCAGATGACCTTGGAATTTTTTTGACTATTCCATTTAGAAGAGAATAAAGAGAGGGAGATGATGGTTTCTTTTAGGAAGTTTGATATGAGGTGAACCATGAAGCCGTAGGCAAGGATCTGGGTCCAATCATGGTGATTTAGTGGTTTCTCTACGAGGTATGATTTTTTTGATTTTTGTTCTCCTCTTTGGATCATCATTTAGAAATTATATTTGGTAATTTGGATTATAAATGGCTGATTTATGGTATGGTGGAGGTAAAATTTAATGAATTTTAATTCTTATTGATGTTCATGAAGGAATCCACAATTTTTTGAGTGTGTTGTGCATGTTCTAGGAATAAAATTGGGAGGGAGAAGGGTGTAACAGTGAAGAGGGAAGGGGTTTTCATAGGGGTAAAAGGAGTTACCATTACACAAGGATCCTCCTTGCATAATACCATTCCAATCTACCCTTACAAAAGGGACCCCCATGCATAAGTGTAAGTTATTTTTTCAAAATATTTCAAAACAATTGCTTTCTTCCATAATCATTATTATTTAATTTAAGGAATAAAGTGTGGCTTTGGGTAAAAAATAGTATATTTCATATTTATTTATTTTAGAGTTAATAATGGAATAAATTATGAGTTTATTATTATTTTTTTTATAAATTAATGATGGAATTAATTATAAAATAAATTAGGAAATTATTTTATAATTAAGTACTGTAATGGGATGTTTTGGAAAATAAAAGAGGGAAGTGGTATCTTTATTAGGACTTGAATTTATTTGCGGTTTATTTTATGTTAAAGGGGTAATGTGGATTATAGTTTTTATAATTAAATTAATTATTGGATTAATTATAAAAAATTGAGAATTTATTTTATTATTAATTAATGTTTTATAAATTCAATAAGAACCTCTTATAGATGGAATATTCTCATGAAAAAATGGATGATAATTGGTGATGGTGGTAAGTATTATAAGTAAAAAACTATGAAAATGATGTAGGTGGTCCCTAACCATTCCCTTTGGTAAATGAATTTTTATGTATATGCATTTGATGTGCAGTCTTACCATTTTCAGTGATTGACCTTTTATTAAATTATTTTCATTATTTAAAAAATGAAAGGCCTAAAAAAAGTTTCAAGGGCCATTAATAACCCTTGTGCATTGGCTTGTTCCCTCAATCGCTGATGGTCAATGGATAAATTGTGATTATGTGGCCTAATATACATAGACCCCTAATGGGTATAAATTAAATAAAATATGTGAATATAAAGGACCTAGCTTGGTTCCCTTAGTTACCTTGGGTACAGAAGAGTGATGAGTTGAAATGTTTGGACCGAGTAGGCCATTGAATGACTAGGGGATGACTTATTGTATTGGGGGTAGTTTAATTATGATAGGGGTGATTATTTATTCCTCTCTAGAATGATATCACTTAGTAGGGAGGACCCCATGCCCAACATGAACACATATATAAGTTTAGCTTGTGAAGAAATACCTTGGAGGACTTTGGGATGTGAGATAAGAATTATATCATCATCTTGATGTGAGGCTAGTTGGGATTGTCCTATGATTTGAGTGAGGCCAAAATGTGATCATGATAGTATCAAGTGATGTTATTATATTTGAGTATAGGGTAGGGCCTAAAGGATGAGATTTAGATTGAGGATCCATTAAATGGATTAAATTACTTTTTGTAAACTAGGGGACCTTGGTGAGTGCCTCATGTTTTTAATCCCTTAAAAGGGTTCATGGGGGTATGGTGAGTGATGATAGAAGGTGTCTCTTGAGAACTGGAATCGATGATGTGTTCTTGATAAGGATACAATGAAAAGGATAGGCCATGCACTTGAGAGGCATACCATTAGTGTGCATGATGAGTTTTGAAGGTGGCCAAACCATGTTGTTATTATTATCTCATGATATTTTTCGGTGGATAATGGCCCCTAGATATCTGATGATGGATTCCATGGATTTCCACCCAAGAATTCTGTGGTACTTAATGATGAAAATTTCCATAGATTGCCTCCCCAGTATCCAGGTATGATTAGTGATAGTTTTTTGTGATTATCCCCCTTATATATATATAAGATTAATGTTATAATGATATCGATTACCTCAGTAGGATAAAATTCACATAACCCGACAATATTGGATGGATACCTAGTGATACTTAGGATCTGGTCGGTATACCTGGGGAATATTATGAGACTCCTATGGTGTATAGGATCTGGAGGGATTCTTAATGAAAATGATATTATATGAGATGCTAAGTGATCCCTAGGATCTAATTATGGGAATAATGATATTATATAATACATCTAGTGATTCCTAAGATCTGGATGATAGCTTGGGGAATATTGTAGGATTCCTAGGATACCTAGGACCTAATGCCTACACATGATATTAGGGTATACCTTGGATACTCCCCAGGATCTTACATATGTCCTCTATTCTTTGGAATGTGTAGGAAACTCTTTAGGATCCAGTAATTATACATGGTAGAGGAATGTATGAGGGTTCTCCAGGTGGGACTTTTATTCCCCCTGAGGTGATGATTTATACATAGAGACACTTCATCACTGGACAACGAAGGTATAGATGAACCCAGGTGTCTCGTTAGAACATGAGGATTGATAGTGATTATTTTATTTATTCTTATGTGATGTATTTATATACTCTAATGAGAATATTAAATGAAATTATCTTGATTTAATTAGTTTTTTACATGACCAAATTGTCGGTACCATGATGAGTTGTTCTCCCACCCTTCTTAGGAAACCATGGAATTGGGGTACCAGAGAGGATCCTTACTATTCAATGGTCCATATAGGGAAAATTCTTGGTGTTTCATGATCAAAAAACAAAGATTAGATAGTTTTTGGAGGATAAGGTTTCAACATTATTAGTATGTGAGTTGGGTTGGAGGATATGTAGTTCACTTTTAGTTTTTATTCATCATGTTTACTGGCAACTGTGCCGTTTATTTTATAAATGATGCTTGTTATGTCATGTATCATTCACTATTTCTTATCTATTTTATCTTTATGAATTATATAAATTCGTTTACTAGTTTATATTCTAGATTGTGGGGCCCCGTAAGGATCTCTATTTTATGTCTATAGGTTTTTGGGACCTCTATTATATGGATAATCATGGATGGATTTTCTGTATATTTGATCATAACACTCATACATTATATTAGAGGGAATAGCCTCTTCACAACTATTTTAAGTCATTGCTTCAAGATGGAAGCATATGGTGTATGCGGATGTGCACATAAGGTCATGTTGAGACCAATACATAGGTGATGTTCAGCTATTTAGTTCCAAGCTATTACAAATTTAAATCGTGACGACATATACATAGTGCCTACATTTTAGTCATATAAAGCTGCACAAGAGGAATCATATGTTTCTTAACTTCTTCACTAATTTGAATTTCTCACAATGACACATAAACACTTGCTGAATAATTTTAATCCTATGTAGTGCCTCACGATGAACCATACATTTCTGTACAAAAATTCCAATCTTTTTAGAAATTTCATCAAAACAGAATTCAAAAAATTCAATGCATAAAATTATCAAAACATAATATGCAATGCTTCATTATCAAACATCATAAATCAATATTAGAAAATTTTACAATCAAATATATTTAATATAAAAACTAGACCATTAAAAATATACTCTCTAAAACCAAAATAATAAAAAATTATTTTAAAATGAAATTTCAATTAATTTTTCATTAAAATCACTCAAAACATTTCTTCATAAAATATATGGAAATCGAAATAAATAAATTTTCAGAAATTAAGTGCCAAAAAATATTTATTTTAATTAAAATATATAATTAATTATAATTTTAGTGAAAAATGATAAATATTGAATATATTTATAATTAAAACTCATTTGATTAAAAACATTATAATTTCATAGAAAATATATATAAAATATATAAATATAAAGTCACTTAAATAAAATAGAGGTGAATTGTGCCCTATGAATGGAGATCTAGGATAAAGTGTTGATATTGAGATTATAGAGCCAATTTAGGGTGTTCAGGTTGTTAAATGACTCAAGGGATCTCGGTGGGTGCCCTGATATCATATTGACCCTCGAAAAGGCTATGACAGGGTACTGGGTAAGGTTGATTTTGAGTGTCACCATATAACCCAAAATTAATTATGTGAACTAAGTATTGTTGTGGTAGAAGTTTTACGTTGTGCACTTTATAGGCCTAAATTTTATTCATATGAGGGGTTTGGTTTGATTTCCAACCCATATTATTATTGTTATTACTATTTTTTGATAGATATAGGATGACTGATCTTCCATCATGTTTTTATGAATGAGATTACTAGGATACATCCTAGGATATTTTGTTTAAACCTGATGACTATAGGAAACCTAAGATACATCCTAGGATAGTTCATTAAGTGTGATGGGTATTTGTTTACTAGGATACATCCTCAGAACTAGATTTATGCCAACTACTATGGGATGCCCAATATATATCCTATGATCCGGATTTATTCCCTATTACTATGGGATTCCTTGGATAATTACTAGGACCTTTATTTATGATTGATGGATACGGGATGTCTATGATTCTAGATACGATTCATATTTGAACTTGATAACTTAAGTGATTCCTAGAATACTTCCTAGGATCTGTATTTTTGTCTAATATTATATGATATTCCTAGGATACTCCCTAGGATATTGTCCTTACACCTGCTAATATATATGATGCATGGGATACTTACAAGTATCTTGTTTTTACAGCTGATAGTTGTTAAGTGTGTTATCACATGATCCAAGTGGGATAATCCGCCAACCGAGTGACCATGTACACTTTTTATGTTATTATGGGTAGGCGTTCACCGGGCCCTTAACATAGTATCTTTTATGATTAATAACACTCTAGCACTAGAGAAAGCGTATATGGTCAATCTTAGGTGGCATGATATAACTAGATGATCGATAATGATTATTTGTTTATACTTCCACACTATTTTGTTTATTTTAACCATATCACATGTGCATAAACCATGTTTATTTTTTTATGTTAGGGACCTCATCTTTTTTTCAAAACCAAGTTGTACTCACACCCTGCTCGAGAATCCATGGAACATGGGTACCTATGAAAACTTCATTGTGCACAGGTTCAGGTATGGAAGTGGCCTAGTGTTGCAGGATCAGTATGGGGTAGCTTGATGGGTGTCTAGAAACCAGGATGTGATGAGGCTCCGGTGAGGTATTAGGGAATCCTTTTATTATTACTTTTTTATATTTTTATATGGTTGGACCAATGAGAAATATATGGTTATTTATGACTATATGCCAATCATTTCAGCTTATATATCATTATTTATTTATTTATTTATATTACTCTAGTTGTATTTTTATTATGGATTATGTTTGGTCATTTTTATTGTTGTTTTACTTTGATATGTAGGAATAATATCCCCATGGTAATACCCAAGACACTCACAGCTTGTTATAAGATAGTAAAATATGGGTAGGTTCACCTACGGTCATTTGGAAACTTACATTGATTACTAGAAATTAAAGTGAGGTGGGTTGTGACAACCTATGTTGTGGCACTAATCCACACAACGACTAAATCAACCATACCACATTGCATAACTTCACATTATGGTTTACCTCTTCCAGGTAAAATCAAATTTCAAATCAGCCCCTCTCCATCCAAAACACCACTAGATCTTCCAAACAAATAAATTACTGAAAATGAAAAAATAAGGGTTTGGGAAACTATTGTCCCTTACATTAGATAAATCTCAAACTATTCTCATTCTTGAGAATTAACATATATCCTAGAATGGAGAAACCACCCAAATAAAGGGATATAAAAACTAGAATATTCACATTAAATACCTCTCAAATGATTCTCACCCTTGAGAATCAAAAGTAGACCCAAATTAGGAAAATCCCGTAACTTTATAACTATAGGGAGATACCTCCCAAACTGGATGGATTCACTATCAACACTTCCTAGGAATAGATCAAACTATGTACGCAACTCACTTTAAAAAAATATAGAATTAAATTAATCCAACAAAATATACCTCAAATAGAATCGTTACCATCAAGGGAAAACAAAAATAACCAGCAAGTCATCACCAACCACCCTAACTCAAAAACAAACTCTCACTAATTGATCATTTATACTCAGGCATGATTCAAATTAACAAACCATTTGAAATCATCCATAAATAATTTAAAATGCCTCATGTTTATTGAAATCCAAACCTGTTTAAGAAAATGTTAATAATGTTTCTAACTAATTTAAATATGGAAATTCATTCATACTAATAGAAACCATACACATTCTTTTTAAATATAATTCTATAAAAATCTTTAATATTAAATTAACAATTATGTAAAGGAGTGGGGTTACCAACTAAAAAACTAACTCACTCTTGATCTATAACTGACTACCCACCAAATTCTGAGTGGGTCGTTGATCCTCAGATGATTGATATTGATGATTCCCTAATGTAAAAAAGGAAATATAATAAAAACATACTTCAAGACATTGGCCTCACCAATCATCTACAAGTTTCTTAGGAGGAGAGTAATAATTTTATAAGAAATATCTTGAATCATATTCACATAACATAGAACATCACATCATGTAAGAAAATGCATGGGAGATAAATAATAATTATATAAGTAAAAATTGATAAAAAATATCATTGTTTCAATCAATGAATGAAATATTAATGCAACAACAACCAGCATAACCATCCACTCTTATCAATTTAAATATCATCTTATTGTTAATATATTAACTTATTTAATCCATTATGATCAATAATCACTAAGTTAATAAATATTAAAAATACATTACTCTATTATATTAAGAATTTTAGTAGATAGTGTAAAATAAACAAGTGATCAAGGATTATCAAATAAAAGAATAATACCTAGAAAATATCAATTAGTGGCCTAATATAAAAACAAGTAGAAAAATACCACCTTCATTTAATGTCATCCATTACATTATCCTCAATATATTTCCATATCAACCCTACCTTTCTATCATTGACCACAAGATCTACAAAATATCATATAAAATTTTTATAAACATATTAATATTAACATTATAATGATTTATTTCAAAAATTATTATTTTTATATAATAAATCAAAAACCACATCACTGAGTTTGAGGATTAAGGTAAAGGAATCCCTAACAAGGCATTCTATTATTTAGTCAGTTAAGATAATTTCCCAAAACATTATATTAAACAATCATTAGATGAGAAATTTCATAGAAGGTGCTAAAAGCATATTTCTTATTAAATGATTACTTAATCATCATATTCATATAATAGTCACATCCTAATAGTTTTTTATTAACATCTTATGATTATTTTATTTCATATCTTATTTACCACATGTCTCTATTTGATGATTTATACTGAATAAAAATTGGAGGCAATACAAATTTAGAAAATTTAAATCATTTTATAAAAACTGTATCCCTACATGGCATAAAAAACAATTAACTTATCATATAATTTCTCATGCTCATATTGAAAATTTCTTATATAATATAACATTATTATACATTCTTCATATAAGAATCTATTAATGCATTATGTATTACATTTTAATTTTTAATTCATTCATTATTAGTTCCCTTTTAGGTACCATATGAAAAAATCATGCATCACAATAATATATTAAGTATTTAGAAGACTGATATGTTATCTAATTGAATAAATTTTTTTTGGAAATGAATCATCATTAATGAAAAAGATATTAGAATGATAATTATATAAATTTAATACAACACTTTAACTTCCTAACATGATCTTATAGGGTTTTTAATTAATATGGATTGGATTTTAGGTCATAAAAATCAACATAGGATATTATGAAAAGATGATTAAGAATCATTGAATCTCATTAATTTTAAGGAATCATGTTTTAATTAAAATCAATTAATAGATTCGAAATGATAAAACATAATTAAAATTAATATAACATATTTTATCAGGAATAAAGACCAAAAACATAATCGCAGTCACGTTTTTTCACTTAAATTCAACTTATGATAATCATTTATGAAACCTTATTCAATTTTATACCTTGTAATCAGTTCATTTCCTCCTTACCAATCTAATTTGGTTATCATGCTCCTTGTTTTAAATCATAGTTGGCATGATACATGGGTACTAATTAGTTTCCTTTACATTTAGCATCCAATAAAATTACACAAGGTGCTATAAATATCTATGTTCTAGCTATTCTTAACCTTCATCAAAAGTTATGTTAAATTAGAATGATTCTATACTAAACCATAGAAAGCCTCACCTATTACTAACTCCAAACTCCACATTAACTCTCAACCAAGATCTCTGATACCCCATTTTCTTGAACCACCCCCATTGGAACCCCACTTAGGACAGTAGTGAAGAATAGTGTGACCACCGAAGATCTCCTTCAAAGGGTTATATGCTGGAAAATTTCACTGAGGATATATATTACTCATATGGGAGACATTAACACTCTATGTTCCCATGAAAATAAAAGGAATCCACCAATACAATCCATTTATAAACAAAAAGATACAATTACCATATTCAAACCATCATTACAAGTTGATAAATAAAAAATGACAATGGCTGAAGAACCTCTTAAACTCAACTCCAGCTAACTGAACAATGGCATCTCTACTCTCTACCATATTTTCCTTTGAAACAAAATAGAAAAATGTATAGGGATGAACACTTTTGAATACTCTATAGGATCATATTTCTAAATAATTCTACATCTATGTGAAATAAATGTAAATAAAGTAGACATGTATGAAATCTTATAATAAGGAATAAGAGACATTCAAGAATATAGACAAAGAAAGTAATAGAATACATAAGTAAATGTATTTTCATAGAATCACTTAATCATCACCTTGACTATATCACCTATGATTATAATATCAGGTCATAAATTTCATATTATCATAATAAAAGATGTTGTTTTTAGATTTTTGGGATTATATAACAATAAAAGTGAAATACAAGAATCATATAATCATCAAACTATACCACCACATCACATTATATTAATATACAATTTGTTTAAGTAAATGAAGATTATATCAGGTTTTTGGAATCATGTAAGAATATTGTATAGGAACCAGAAAAGATTACTACTCTTTCATCCATCATATTTGATCCACCATATCATCAATATTATAACTGATAAAAACTGATCAACCATGTGACCATCATCATAATAACTCAAATCACCACGTTACCACATCCATCATACCACCACTGCATCATTACAACCACCACATCACCATAACTACCACATCCCAATAACCACATTCAAATAACAACCACCACATTATCATATCATCAACTAGTGTTATAGACTCGAGCCGTAATATCCTAAATACATGAAAAAACCCTAATCTTTCACTATCTAAATAAATGTATACATGATAGAACCTTACTCCATTAAAACCAATAAATAAGTGTACGTTTAGAAACTCTTATCTACTAAAAACTTGTATATGTATACATACATACAAAACACTTCAAGCCATTACATCTCATGTATATTTATAAATAAACTTCACAACTGTAATCCATTACAACCCATAAATTCTACACATGCATGAACCTTTAGCCATTACATATCATGTATATATTCTCTAATCCTCAATAAATTATAGATTACGAAAGTATAGATATAACTAAAATAAATTACAACCCACATGTATAGTATCATAAGATCAAACAGAAATAATAAAAATGAGAAATAAATCAAGTAATCAAATAGATAATGACATGAGAAATTAGTGAAGAAAAGACATATAAAATAATAGTAATTAAAAAATCATAATGAATAATAAGAAGAAATAAAAAATAAATAACTAATAAATTATTCATGTCATTTCATGATATATTAAACATCACCACAATTTACATGATATCACAACTAATTATTACTAGAAAGTTCATGATATTACATAACATACCCATTAATTATTTGATTAATTAACTATCTATTTATTGCTTGGTTAATTTAACACAACTATATAATTATAATATGACTATGAACTAACCTTACAACCTCTCATGCCACTTATTAAGCTGGTAATAACTATATATCAATAGTTACTCTATAAATCAAATCCAAATCCCAAAACATAACTACTATTAGGAATTACCAAAAACAATTCTTCCTTTAACATCAAACTACCCAACCAAAAACCAAATAGTATCATCCTAGGGAAGCAGAAAGACTAACAAGGAAATCAAATACTATAATGACAATAACCACAAACCATATATCACCCTAATAATACAACCATCCCTTATTTAAACTATCATTAAATATATGTAATGGGGGAACTAAAACTTTATTCCTAATCTAACCCTCGTGATTATTCAATGAAAATATCCCTATACAAAATAATATACTCACACCAATTAAATAATTTCATATTAACTATTTTTATAATACCCGAGTTTCTTTTTAATATCAGATTATTATTATTTATTAATTTTCATTAGACATATATTTTATGCATAACACCATTAACACAATGTCAATATATATATATATATATGATTTATAATTTTATTTACATTTAATATAGTAGTGAAAACATATTTAATTATGGAAATATAATAACTATTACTATTCATATTCCCATATTCACAAATATCAATCTAGAATCCCTTTTACAATTTGGATTTCAAAATACTACCCATCTCTCAAGAGATATAACATAGTACCAAAAATGTAAAAATATATTTATACCATCATAGAGGTATGGAATAATATTATTATTATAATAAAGAAGGATTTTTAGTTACATGGGAAATATATTAGACAAATAAATCAATGGAAAATTAAAAAAATAATGAAATTAAAACAAAGAGGAAACAGACAATAACTTCTCCCCAAGAAAAAGTAGAGAGTAAAAAACGTTCCTTATTCTATGTAGTTTTTATAAGGATATATTATCAAATAATGGAGTGTTAAAAAAATCATATCATATAGGATTTAAGAGGAGGTTTTGAATTAATAATAATTACAATGATTTCAATCATTCTTTTCAAAGAGCTATCAACCAATGAGGTTGAAAATCGTTTCTTTTAATGGGATCAAAATCAATGTACTTTAATGTTAAATAAGAACAGATTAGAAATTTTTCAAAGAAAATAAGCTAGTAGATATTTAAAAGATAGAGTAAGGGATTATAAACCCCCAACATAATATGAATATTTAATATTTTACTGCATATGATTAGGAAGAATAAGATAATCACAAAGATAATAACACATAAAGACTCATCCATGGATCATAGTGGTTGATCTTGTAAATATGAGGGATGAGACTAACCTAATGGGTGGAATAAATATCCAATGGTGTAGATCTATTAATCCAAGTTTGAGAGAAATAGAAATAATCAAACTACAATAGGGATTTCTAGAGTTTAATAATTCGGAGGTAGAGATCTATGTGTTGATTCTCCCAATCATTTTACACTTTTAAAACTCAGTAAAACACTTAATTTCTATATGATCGATGGATGGTCATGAGAAATTTAATTAAAAACATTCCATAATATTTAAACACTCAGAAATCATAATGTGGATCTATTGAGATGAACATAATTTTAATTAAATAACAAAATTTATGATATTAATGGTTTTATAATTGATAATTCCACTACCAATAAGAAAACAAGATTCATGATAATTGTGAAAAAAACAAAGGTAAAGACTATTATGCATGGGTAAACATAATTTTATATATAAAGATTCCACTCATATATATTACAGGGAGATTATAGACATTTCCAATTTTTCTTGTTTGCCTCATATTTACTTTAACACATGGGGAAATGACTCTTACATACTAAGAGTCCACTTTTAGGTATTGAATGAATGACTCTTACAGACAGGAAAATGAAACTTATGTATGAAAACATTACTTTTATGTATGAAAACATTACTCTCATGTATCTGAATAATTACTATTACTTATTGAAAATATATAAAAGTATGAGATTGAATTGTTACATATAAGGGTCATTTAGTAGAAAAGGGTGATGCGTAAGGGTATTTTCCATAAAAAAACAATGCATAAGGGTCATTTCACAATAAATGGATATTTAAGGGATATTAGGTAAAAAATAAGGGTATTATAGATTCAAAAGAAATATGTAAAGGTCATTAGCAGTGGTACAATAAATATATAAGGAGCTTTATAGAGTTAAAGTAAATATGTAAGGGCCTATCCAAATATAGCCAAATAAATTCCTAACATCCAACTCTTCACAATTCGACACTCATAGTGATGTTATAACTAGTACTTCTCACATAACAACCCAAAAATAACTTCATTTCATAATCAATGACTAATTCATATCCTTTTCTTTGTAATTAACAATAAAATATTCAACAATATTGATTTAACATTAACTTTTATTTCGTAGTTGTTTTCGGTTTGTAGGATGAAAATTTGATGAATTGAGGTTTAATTCTAGATTTAATTTTACTAGATACATGAGTGACTCAATTTTGAATTTCTAACTTCATCAGAATATAAAGGGTGATGATGAGTTAATTTAAATGTAATTATTCTATATTTTTTGTAGTTACAACTAATCATAAAGAGCGTGAAATATTATCATCATAGTTAGTCACATTGATGTATATAAATAATACCACTACTTCAAGGTCTAGAATATGTTTACACCAAAATCTATAAAATAGTATCTAGTCATTTTAAATCATGTAATATTTTTTCTGATGGTGCTTTAAATTTTTTATATTTTTTTACTGAGTGGTTGTCTTAGGGAATCAAATTTTGAGGTTCTCATTGTATGTTCTCTAAGTTCTATTATTATAGTAATTTTATTTCTAAACAATATGTTGAGGTATTTTGGGGATAATAAGATAGAGTTTCTATGATTAATATAACAAAATTCATTTTTGGATAGTAAGAAAAATATATCTTCCAAAGGATAAAAGTTATAGGATTATTAGAATAAAAATTCATGACACTTTGGATCATGTTTATTGATCCTAATTGAACTTTTTATAAAGATATGGTTTAGAGAAAATATCCCTTTTAGTTTTTTAACTAATTTAATCCTTACTCCAATCGTTATTTTAAAATGGTGTTTTATTTTTTCCATGTTCTTTTATTTTTTGTATCTTTTTAATGTTTTAACAAACTAAATTACCATTTTTCATTATCTGTATGTATTTTTTAGCTACATTTACTTTAATTTGAGTGTGAGTTAATAGAAATTGTTTCATCCAATAAACAAAAAACATGAATGTGTTATAAAATTATAAGTTTACATTGAAACTACAATTAAACCCCAATAATTTTAATTATTAACCATTACAATTTGGAAGAACACTATTTATCAAATCTAGTATCCCCATTTTCCCCATAATATTCTATACTAAATGTTACCATTTATGTTTTAAAAAATTTCAATGTTTCAATACACAAACATGTATTATATTGAAGATCATTTTTTTATAATAGAAATGATTCACTAAATATTAGATAATCTTAATCCAAGTCGACCATTTATATTGTATGGAGTGGATTATCAATAATGGAATGATAAGATGATGTTTATTATAAATATTAGCATGGATCATTTTATTATAATGACCAGAAGTTGTAATATTTCATAGAAGTAACATAATTAGTTTCCTCATGATGATAATTTTAAGTATTAAATGAATTAATAAGTCAATAATACTTTTATTTATTCTATGACATGAAATATATACAATCCGATGTATTATTGTGAGATGAAAAATTTAATTTCGAAGAAGTTTGAAGCTACACACTTTGAAGATTTCATTCTTCTTGAAAAAAGAATCGTTGTTATATATAGAATATTAATATTTTTATTTTCCTGTTTGGAATTTTGTTACTAGTATTTTGGAATTTCTTGGTGAGGAGGAGTTTTCAAATGATCTGTTGATAGATAAATTTATTGACATAGTTCTGAAGGAGTGGGAGTCCAAAAATATTGGTATTGATGATACAAAGTATTTAAATAATGTAATTCTTATTGATTTTATTAGATCAATCATGATATATAATATTAGATTAAAAATGTGGATAAAGAGAATATGAAGCATGATGTTTCTTTTTTTTCTTCTAATTTTGGAGTTATGAATTTTGGAGCTAATAATATAAAGAAGAAATATGAATAATAATTCGATATTATCAATTTCGATTCTAGAAAAGGATATAATTATAAAACATAATGAATACTGAATAATATTATAAGAAATGATAAATTTTGGTATGATTATCAAAAATATGGAAGGGATAGAATTAAGAAGAATGAATCTTAAGATGTTATCTATTATTAATGTAATATGGTTATTTTTATAAGACTGTATTTTTTGAGATTAAATAGAAAAGAAATAATGTCTTGGAAATCTTCTAAAAGAAAAGGTTTGATAAACCTGATAGCCATGGATACTTGTATCTCATCTAGAGGAGACACAACTTCTGATTGTTCATTGGGATTAATTTTTAGTGTAAGTTATAATTTTTCTACATTATATGAAAATAATCTTAAGAATGAAAGAAGTATTATGGAATAGGTAACCAAAAAATATATTATTTATTTATCTTTTGATTGAAAATATTATTATAATTTGTATTATTGTTAATAAACTTGATCAGATAATGAAAAGGTTACTTCATTAAAAGATAGAAAGGTCAATTCATTAGATGTGAAGGAATATTTTTCCTATATATGATGAAATTATGAGATATATAGATATCATAGAAAAGGATAATAAAAAACAAAATAATAAATATGATTATGATAATAAATATATTTATATAACTAATAATATTATTTTAAAACTGACTTATGATATTTCTATGATTTCCTAAAAAAATAGAGTATAAGTCTTGTTCAATTTTAACTTTTAATGATTGGAATATCTTTATAAAATTTTTCTCTAAGGTTAGTATTTTGAAAAAAAAATTGTCTAACATTACTTGTTGAAATCCAAACATTAGTATTCTAGATCTTGTGGTCACTTTATAACATCAGTACAAGATTTAAGGGATATCAGCATGTAGGAGCCATCAGTTTAGTAGTCTGAATGAACCAGATGTATACATGATTCCCATATTATGTTTTAAATAAAAAAACATATAATAAGAAGTATTCACACATCCCTGACATTATTCATAATATATGTGTTCATCTCCTAGGGAAAATAAGACAAATAAAGTGAGGTCTTAGATGCTAAATAAGGGTTATGTAAAATGTATGATATCATGAGTAATAAGAAATAATCAAATTGTAAAGGTAAATAATTGAAAACAAACATACCATTTAATCAATAACTATACCATGAAAATTCATCCATGGATAATATCAATGTATTAGTATCATGGATAATAATAACTAAAATATAAATAAAGTAAAACAATAATATTGGAAATCATGATCTTAGAAATTATGATATCTTTATTATCAAAGCCTTATTCCATGATAGTTTAATCGATTAATAACTATAAACCAACAACCCATTTAATAAGGCTAACTAACAGGTTTGTCTCATGAGACATGTATATAGATTGAAGAACTATCTTTAAACAAGCCCCACCCATCTCTACATGTCCAATGAATTCATCGTATATTGAATTATCAATTTAATTCACAAACAATATACCTTATCAAAAAATGTCTTTATTAAGTAAATAATATAAAATATCAATATTTTTATAGTCAATCAAATAACTTTCGAAGTATAACATCGAATGTAGAGATGATATATAGTTTAAGAAATAATCATATCTGTGATACAATGAATATTGCTATGTAAGAGAAATGTATTGTCCAATGATCATAAGAAAGTGAAGATTTCAAGATAAATTTTTTGGACAGAAAATTAATAAGAGATAAAACATGACCATCAATTCATCAGAAACATGGGTTTTGTAATAAATTCAATTCCTTTATAGAAATTAAGAAAATGATGAGAAAAATATTTAAATAGGATTTTATTAAAGTGTTATCTTTTTAAAATCATTGAATACATGTATAATAATATAAATAACATAAAATGGTTATGAAATAGTGAAAATCTATTAATTCCATATGCATAAAAAAGAAACATTACTTTTGATTTGTTGTAAAAAAAATTTAAAATGAACTTTTTAGGAAACATTATATTGATTCCTTTTAAACCTTTTAAAATGTCATGGTTAAATTAAAAATTCCTTAATAAATCATTTGAATAAATTAAAATGAAATTTGTAAAAAAATAAATTTAAAAATATTGGAATGGAATAAAAATATACCTGATCAAAATAAAATAAGATCGAATTTTATTTTAAATACCAATTTTCATAATTCAAATTTTCTAGAGATAAAAATTTGGAAGAAAATAAAAAATTTCCATAAATGTATATAGTATAAGAAAATATAATGATTTTAGAAAGGATATATTATGGTATCCCATCTTTTTATTTCATAAACTTTTCATTACATTGTATAAAACAGAGGTTCTTCTAAATATTAGTATCTTGAAAAAAGTGTACATAGTGCATGGAAAAAGAAAACATTATTACAATATAATTGAATGGAATAATTATAGGTTCATATGAGGTTTAGTTACTAAATATCATAACATACAGACATACATCAAAAGAAAGAGTCTGTATAAATCCCATTAAGGGAAAACAAGGGAAATAATTTACACGTGATCTTGAGAAAAAATCATTAAGAACCTAATGATTATCATAAAGGCATGAGAAAGTGGAATATCATAATAATCATAACATGAATACTAACATGTAAATGTGTATATAACATTTAATTGTGACATTAATAAGAATATCACCTTGGGTTTTCACTAAGTTGTCTTAAAAATCATCAAGGTTATTCACCAAGGCATTACAAAACATGTCATATATAGAGATTAAATTTCTTACCAAATGAATTAGATCACTATCATGGAGAAAAATTAATTTTTATTAATTAATTTTATCCTCACATATCATAATAAAAAATTTCATAAATATCCCATGGAAAATTAAATAAATTTCTTTTATATAAAAATCAGTGCGTTTAAAAAAGTTATTAAAGAAAATATCCTTATGTCATTTATAACACACAAAAAGGGAATAAGGGTTTTCTATAACTCAATTAAAAAATAAAATAAATATTTTTTATATCTTGGTTAACACCCCTTGATAGTAAATATTTTTGTTTATTCACATAATGAAAATAAAAGGGAATTTCTTGAGTATAAGAGATCAATTTTGGGAAGCAAAATTGGTTGCATAACAAGTATAAAAAATTGTTTTGGAAAAGGGTAAAAAAAGGTGGGACAAGGTTATATAATTAACAAAATAATATGAATACATTAAAGGGGTAAAATAAATTGGATAAAGGAACATATTTTGTAAATGTAAAGGACATACCACTCAAAAAATGGAACATTGAAGGAAAAGAGATGTTATGATTTCCCTTAACTTGAAGAGTAGTTCCTAAAACGTGAGGATTAGGATATTCGGGGCCTGAAGAGACCTTGGGAGGAATACTATGGATATGAAACAATTAAATATTTGATGAAAATTAATTTATAGTTAATTAAAATGGAAAAATTTGTGGGTATTCATAGAAAAAGTGGGGGATTTGTTTATTGATTTCTAAATAAAGGCCCTGGACACCTAGGTAGTGGTAAATGAAGAACCATGGGTTTACTATGATATTTTCCCATGTTATTTGAAAATTTTGACACCTTTTATTTTTTTTAATACACAGGAGTCTACCATAATTTTATATTACTTATTTTTTAATTTAAAATTAATGTTTTCACAAAATAATATTTTTACAGATAATGTTTCCATATTAAAATATGAAAAAGAAAATTATAAACTTGTAAATTGATTAAAATATATTAGAATACATTATATTAATAAAATAACACATTTTAAATCTTGGATTGTAGATAATTAGTTATTAAATCATTATGACATAATTATTATTTCATTAAACATTTTTAAAAACTCAAACTATATTTTCACTATTCACGAAAAAAATAAAGTATTTTATAAAATTATCATAAATTCACCCAAACCTAATTTTGACATGATGATTTCAAAAATGATATTTTTTGATAATAAATCTACAAATATTATATTTTCAACATTGAAATATAAAATCATTATTTATTAAAAATAATAGCGAATTGAAAATGCACAGTAAAATTTCTGACACTTGAAAAAAATATTTTATCATTTTTTTAAATAATAGTGTTTTAAACATATGATTTTTATTAAAATAAAAATTATACATAATTCATCATTTTATTATAATAATTATGTATTTTTTGAAATGTATAATTTCTATCCGAAAAATAAAATTTTGAAATTCCATCTCATTTTTATTAAGAAAAACTATTCATAAAAAGGTATTCATATAATAAAAATTTTATTTATATAATGGAATTAGAAGTAACTAAGGACTTGAAAAATAACCACTTATAACAACCATGTATGTCCTAAGGTTAAGGTGCACAATGATTATGGATTCGTCAGGCATCTTAACTTACATTTCCCGAGTTGCTATTTCCTATAACTTGAACTTCTCACACAACCGATTTCATTGAAGCTTCACTTATTGAAGATGGACATGACCTTGGTAAAGAGAGAAGCCTTGTCATTCTACATCCCTCCCATTTTATGACCAATGGGATTCATACAACCTGACTCTACTATTTTTGGCCATCATTTATTCCTTTTTTCAATAATTATAATTTTTCATTTATACTTATAAAATGTAATTAAAATGTTAAAATTTTTATTAGGAGTATTGTTTCTAATGAACGTATTTTCTAAAAGTCATATTATTGTCAAAACTAGATGCTCACATTTCAAATTATACTAACATCATTATTAATGAGATACAATTTTTTGAGTAAAAAATAATATAACACACATTATTAGGAAACAATTTTTATTCATAATGTTTGGGTCCTTACATTCTTCCACTTTAAGAAATTCCATCACCTACATTTCAACTCATTCTCTCACTTAAAAAATGTTTGGGTATTTTTTCCCCATTTTCTCCTTTGGTTCCCGCACCACCTCTTCACCATTATGGTTCCTCCCCAACACATTGACAAGGTGGGCAGTCTTGTTTCATAGAACCTTATCTATGTGGCCTAAGATCTCCACTATCTCCTCATAAAAGAGGTCATGTTTTAGTTGTACAATTACAGGACTTCGTAGATGCTAAGGGTTTCGTATGTACTTCCTCTAGAGCGATTCAAGGAATACATCATGAACATGATCTAGATTTGAAGGAAGTGCAAGCGTATAGGCCACTTGTCCCATGTGATCAATGATTTCATTGAGGATGATATACCTGAGGATACGATTCCATTTCTAATAAAACTGCATGACTATCATCCAAGGTGAAATTTAAAGGAAAAATTTGTCACCAAAGTTGAACTCCATGCCCCTTCGACTATTTTCATCATAGCTATTATGCCGACTCTAAGCATCCATTATGTGTGGTTGGATGGCATGAATCTTTTCTATCATATCTTGCACAAGATCAGGCCTAATAATCCGTCTCTTACCAAATTCATCCCAATAAGTTGGAGTTCTACATCACTTCCCATATATAGATTCATAGGGTTCCATTTGAATACTCTAATGGAAGATATTATTTTTTAAGAACTTAAATAATTGGATATTTTTATCCCATCCACCATCAAATTCCATTGATCATGTTCTCAACATGTCCTCAAGTGTCTAAATAGTCCTTCCATTTTTTCATCAGTTTTTGGGTGATATGACATAACGAAATTCAATTCAGTATTTAGGGTATGTTGAAGAATTCTCTAGAATTTTGACATGCACCTTGGTTCATGAACAGAAATGACAGAAATTGTAACTCTATGAAACCAAAAAACATTATTTATGTATTTATTGGAATGTTGATCAAGAGATATGTCTTCCCTGATAGATATAAAATGGACAGTCTTGGTGATATTGTCCACTATAACCCACATAACATTATTTTCTTTCAATTTTCTTATGATACCAATGAAAATGTCCATAAAAATATTTTCCCACTTCCATTTTGGTATGGGTAGTGATTGTAATACCCCTTAAGAAAGTTTTCACTCTTTCTTCACCTGTTGACACACTAGGAACCTTATAGTGTAGTTTTAAATATCCCTTTTTTATGTAATCCCACCTACAATTATCATGAAGTTACCTATACATTTCATTTATTACATGATGTATAAAGAATATATATCTATGAGCTTCATCCATCATATCCTTCTTTAAATTTTCAATAGATGGAACATGAAGCCTTGTATGAAATTTTAGTATACCTTCTTGAACAATATTGAACTTAGGAAACATCGCATTCTTCACAAAATCATTCATATTCTATAACAAAAGATCTTATCTTTGAACTTTCTTGGTCTACTATCGTAATGCTTTTTGTAAAATCAATTGGGATATGGTTGATGATTTTCTTTCCCTTACAATTCCCAAGACTATTTTTCTAGTTAATTGATCAAAGTATCTCTTCAAATCCTCAACATTTCTGATATAATAGAATATTTCCTTATTAATTCATCAAAAAGAAATTTAGACCTTCTGGGGTGATAATGAATTGAACAATCATAGTCTTTAATAAGTTGAAACCACCTCCTTTGTATCATGTACATTTCATTTTTTGTGAAAATATACTTCACACTTTGGTGTTCTGTGTATATATCACGTTTCATCCAATAAAGAAAGTGCCTCTATATCATCCAATAAAAAAAACATAACCAGCTCTAGGACAAGCATATGATAATTATTCTTTTGAGGATTCAACTATCGATATTCATAAGTAATCACCTTGTCATTTTTCATGAGGATGCACCTGATCCATTTCAGATATGAATCACTAAAAATAAAGAATCCTTCTCTAATAGAGGGTATATTTGACATGGGGGAATTATTAAATATCTTCTTTAGCTCTTTAAAACATTCATCAAATTCCTTTATCTATATAAACTTATATCTTATTCATGATAACATGGTTATTGGATTAGAAAGTCATGAAAAGATTCTCAAAAACCCTCCTATAAAATCCTGTTAAACTAGGGAAACTATGAGTCTCAATTACTATTGTAAGATAAGGCCACTTCTCCACAACCTTAATATTAGAAGGGTCATAAAATACACCTTCATTAGAAACAATGTGCCCCAATAAAAACATATTTTAAAAAAAATCACATTTTCTAAAAATTTCAAATAGACACTCATTCGCTAGTTTTTTCAATATAACCCTTAATTAATCCTCACTCTCCTCGCGAATTTTAGAATATATTAGAATATATATATATAAACTAAAATTAGTTATCAAGGTAGTCCTCAATGAATCTATTCATCAAATACATAAATATATAAGGTGAATTCTTCAAGACTAAGGGAATGAAAAAACTTAAAATTCCTATTTATTAAGAGGAAGGAAGTATTTGGAACATCTTTTTTCTTCACCATCAATTGATGATTACCAGAATAAAGATCAATCTTAGGGAATAATTAAGACCCACAAAGCTAGTTAAATAAATCATCAATCCTTGAAATATGGTACAAGATATTCACAATGATCTTGTTATGTTCAATATGATAAATGCATAGCTTCATTAATATATCCTTTTTCTTCACCAATAGAATAGGTTCTCCCTAAGGAGATACACATGGTTGGGTAAAAACCTTCTCCAAAATATCATGAAGTTGATTCTTTAATTTCTTCAGCTCTAAATTTTCCATTCTATATGGGGTATTTGATATTTGTTGGGATCCAGTCCTATGTTAAACGGAGAAATATACCCCTCTCTCTAGGGGTGGTCTTTGAAAATCCCCCTGAAATACATCAATGCATTTCGGAATTATAGAACATTTTCTATTCATATACTCTCATTTAATTCTTTATATTCACCGATCTTATCCATAAAGAAATATATGGTATGTTCTTTTATAAAAAGATCAGGTCGATGTATCACTACTTTGAAAACAACTATAGGATGTCCATTCAAGACTAATGAGATTTATTTCTTGTTCTGTTGATTTTATTATTATACTTTGAGAACCATTCTATCACTAGTATAGTGTCAAATTCTAGCATGGGAATGAATAATATATTTTTTAAGATATTTTTACCACTAAATTCATTTCAATAGCATCTATAAACTATTGATTCTGGGATAATACCTCCATAATTATTGAATGAAAACTCTACTTTTAGCAGTTTAGGGTTTGATTTTAAATTCATTGAAATCTTAGAATAAATAATGGAATGCGTAGAACTATAATCAAACAAATAACAATATAGCATTGAGAGAACAACGACAATAACTATCACTACATAATTTGGATCTTCAAATTCATCTTTCATGAAATCAAATTCCCTACCCTTCTCCCCTGACCTATGATGAGGTTGATGGTGATTCCCCACCATAAACTTCATATTTGGAAAGTGGTTGGAAAAGTTCCCAAGTTGTCCAGTCATGAATAAGTGGACTTCAATCTAGGACTACACTATCTTCCCTTTTTTTAGTGTTGAGAAGTTTATGCATCACCTCACTATGATAGTGCCATGTAATATGGACATCTCTTCAACACTTCTAATATTTACCACTCTTGAGAAAGTAGTTCCCTAAATACTTCTTCCCATACTTATTGTGTTTGGAATGTTTCACTTGATTTAATCCCATTCCATGATCAATGTTAGTATATAATATTGAATCCATTTATATCTTCTTTTCATTTGATCTATGTGACCATTGCATCTCTCCGAACTCTATTTCAACGTTCAGATCATTTCTCACTATATCCTCATAGTTTTCTTAGTCACAAAGTGAATGATTCTTCAGTAAATGGGGTATTATTCCACCAAATAACCTATCAACCATCCAATTAGGATGTATGAAATATATAAAGGGGTAGAAATAAAGTCTTGTAAATTTCATCTTATTGATTCCCATAGATTGATTTTCATTATGCTTCAGCTCAAGGAATTCCTTCCCCATTTTTGTTCAAATTGAACAACGGAAATATTTTTTGAAAAGGGTTCCCCTAAACTCTTCCCAATCAATAAATTCAATATACCTTATTAGATTCATGTTTTTAATCAGTTTACACCACTGATCAGTTCCTTCCTCTAAGCGATACAAACTTAGGGTTTATTTCTCTTGTAACAAACACTATAGTACATAAAATTGTTTTCATATAGAACGTATCCATTTTTCATAAATCAATGGGTCTATAGGTCCACTGATAGAAGGTCATCTTTAATGCATAAAGGACTCAATTAAAATTTGTTCCTATTATAACATGTCCTCGGGGCTCATGTCATGACTACCCCAAGATTGCCTCATATATCCCAGGGGTTGGTGACTAGTGTCGTGTAGATATATCCCACTAGTGAGGGCCATTTTCCCAAGTACCTATAGACACACATCCACCTCCAAGAAAAAGTGTTGAAACTAAAAACACTGAGCAAACATGTATATATAATACTTTGAAAAACCACACATAGTAAACATTAAAAACACAAAGTAAAGGGTTCCAGTGTACAAGACCAAAAAATGACAAGTACAAGCTCCTTGAATCAATATGCCGAGAACCCTAACTAGAGGGTAGGTAGAAATGCTATTGGAAGTCGTTGAAGTGAACCTCATATATAGAAAAACCCACTAAGTAACACCTATGTTCGACACACCAAGGCTCTCATCAAAGATGTTGGTCATATGCATAAGACACGACAGGTGTGGGAGAATTCAATGCAAGGGTGAGTAAAACAATACTTATTAGGGACCCCAACCACAAAGGTATAGCACAAAGCAATACCCAAAGAGGACTTCCAAATAGGTACATGAAGTGTAGCCTCTATGAAGTATATATAAGTTTAATTATAGTCATATCACACTAGTATATGTATGTGAAATAAATATATTAATAATGTCCAAGCAAATCCAAATACAAGGAGACACACTCCTGGTCTTCGTAGGAGACACACTCCGCATAGGCACATGAGACACACTCCGTAGGAGACACACTCCATGTAGACGTAATAGACACACTCCATAGGAGACATACTTTGTGTAGGCATAGGATACAAACTCCATAATAGACACACTCAATGTAGCCATTGGAGACACACTCCGTAGGAGACCCACTTCATGTAGGCACAAAAGACACACTCGATGTAGTTCAAAGCCAACCAATAGATTCCGCTCTTAGTGCACTCATTTTGGGATAACCTACTCCTTGAGCCAAATATTTCTTATTACACCCTCCATGAAAACTCTTGTAGAGTATCTCAACATGTCCCTATCATCACAAGGGTCGCAACTACACAAACATCTCGTCAAACAGACATACAGTTTGAAATTTAGGGGTTTTTTAGTAAAAAGGGGCTGGTGTGATCCAGGTCTAGTACTACATAGTCAGACTAACCAGAAACAACCTAAGGTCTACTTACCCAACACACCCCAGGGCCAATCGACATGACCCACTAGGTCGACCAGGCCCACCACCAACCCAACATGTGCCCGACCCAGCCTGATCGAGCGGGTTGGTTCGGTCCAGATGGACAAGACCATTATCGCATCCCTTCCTGGTGAACGTGGACATCTTCCATGTATAACAAAGCCTGCCACCTTGTCTAACATGTCCATACACTGCATTTAATTCCACTGATCAATTAATTTAACTCAACCGACCACCACGTGACCCACCCAACGTTAGTTGTCGGGGGGTCCAACTACAGTCACACTAGATGACGACCGCTCAAGTCACCACCCACGGCCATGCTCTGCAGGTCCCTTCCATCAGCGTGGTCCCACTGGACCTTGCCCATCACTACCACTCTATTGGAGAGCTGTAAAACTGTACTTCACCACCGCCATCGGCTGCCAGTGGGCACTACTCGGTAGACCACCTCGTCTCCTCTGGTGCCCCATATTTTGAAATGGGGACACCCTTTAAATACTCAAGTCATTATAATTACTGAAACTAGATCCAAAAATAGAAACTAATGATGTGTTTCCATGTAACATCAATTTAACATATTTTAATTTAATATTTATATGACATTCATCTCCAGAAATTAACTTTCACCCTTGACCTTTTTTGATCAAGTTTAGGCCCCCAAAAGGTAAAATTGAATGTATGGATGCAACGACGGCTTTTAATTTTCAATCTAGGCACTGTTTTAGATGTTATTAATGTTCAAATTTATCTGCCCAAGTATTTTTAATGAATAACTGATCTTCATTCAATGATTTGATTCTAGGTACATATGGCCTCAGAATCTCACTGTGTCTTAGCGCCTTGTCTCAAAAAATTTCCAATTATTTTATAAAATTTATCTAAGTAAAAATCTAAGTCATTGCATTCTTCCCACCATAGGGATTTATGTCCATGAAAGCTAAAATAATGGCTACTCAACAAAACGATGAGGGTCCTATACATGAATCTGAGCCTCCCACTCCCAAGTACTCTCATGAAAATTTATATGCTACCTCTAAACACGAACTAAAGGAATTGACTTCCCTCTAATGGAACCACTCCTGTTAATCCTCTATCTCCACTCGGTACTCTGTAAAAGTCATCTCGTCGTCAATGTCCAGCTCTCCTCAATAGATGAAATCCGATGGAGCATGCATGTACCTCCTCAGATGTGACATGTGAAAGAAATTATGGAACCGATGGATCTTCACATGTAGATCTTGGTGGTAAACCACCTTTCGAACCCTACTCAGAATATAGAAAGGGTCTATGTATCTCAGAGATAATTTTTTACCCTGAATAAATCTTTGTATCCCTCATTAAAGAGAGACTTGAAGGCACAGATGGTCTCCCTCCTCAAACACCAAGGGTCTTTCCCTCTAGCTATTATAGGACTTTTGACATCTCTGGGTAGTCCTCATATGCTCCTGGATGATCTGAACCTTCTCAATGGTATCCCATACCAACTCTATACCAATGAGTGATGGCTCCCAAAGGTCTGTCTATTAGAGTGGTAACCTATATGGTCGACATAAATTTCCTTGAATGGTGCCATACCAATAGGCCAGGGGCCCATACCATGACTACCAGAAGCCCACATTTCATAGGCCATGGGCTGGCAACTAGCACTGAGTTTTCATGTCCCACAAGTGGGAGGAATTTTCCCATATACCGGTACATAGGCTCCCGCCTCCAAGAAAAACTGTTGAAACTGAAAACATTGTGCATACATTCATGTATACTACTAACAAAACCCACATAGAGTAAACAGTAAAAACTGAAAGTAATGTGGGCCAGTTTACATGCCCAACAAAAGAAATGTTCAAGCATCTGGAAAAAATCTACCAAAAACCCTACTTAGAGTGTACGTACAGAAACTATCGAAAGTATCTGAAGTGAACCTCGTATGTCATACCTCCATCTATGTACCACCTTTGTCCATCCCACCAAGGCTCTCATCAATGTGTTTGATTCTTTGAAAAAGACACAACACATGTAGGTGAATCCCATGTAGGGGTGACTAAAAAAATTCAATGTAGGGACCCCAAACCCTAAAGGAATACCACAAATAAAATTACACAGCAGACTACCAAAGAGGTACATATATTATATCCTCTAAGAAGTATATTCAATAGAGTCATTTTTGTCAGCTCAAACAAGTATATGTATATTACATACATATATGAAGAAATTATAGGCACATTAAAATCAAAGGACACACATTCGGGACTTCATAGAAGACACACTCTGCATAGGCATAGGAGACACACTCTTTTGGAGAGACACTCCTTGTAGGTGCTGGAGACACACTCTGTGTAGGCACGGAAGACACACTCTATAGGAGACACAGTACTTTTAGTTGAAAGAGACACACTTCATAGAAGACACACTCCATGTAGGTTTAAGAGACACACTCTATAAGAGACACACTCCATATAGGTCACATGTAGCCATTGGATTCCACTCTTATCGCACTCGTTCTAGGATCACCTACTCCTCGAGCCAAAATGTTTGTATTCTAACCTCCATGAAAACTCACATAAAGTATACAAAAAGGATCCCCATTGCATGAGGGCCCAATTTCTAAAAATGTATCATCAAATATAAATATAGTTTTAAAGTTACACGCCTTTTATTAAAAATGGGTCGGTTGGGTCGAGGTCTGGTCAGTCCCGACCTGTAGCGATCGACCCTCCGCTGACCCGGTACGACTTGTATCCATCTCGTCCTGCCTACTCCAGCCCGGTCCACTCAAGTGGCCCGGTTAATTCCATCTAGACGTGATAGTAGCTGCATCCCCACCTGGTCAATGTGGCATGTCGCTGTGTGAACCACCTCATAGCGGTTACCGTGGGGTCCTGTCGTGGTCCTGCTAGACCGCAGCTTATGGCTATGTGACACGGCCTCTCGCTGCATCTCTATCACAGCCTCCCATATCCACCCTTCCAGTGGCCCTAGTCACACCCCACAGCCATACACCATTCCCCCCATCGGCGTGGTTCTACTGGACTACACCCATTTCCATCGCTGGCACCGGCCGCCGACGTGATCCTCTTTGCAGACTACCTCGTCTCCTCCGATGCCCCGTTTTTTGAAATTGGGACACCCATATGATCCTTGGGACACAAACATAGTTGAACCAGGATCCAAAAAGGGAAAATAACGATGATTCATAATTTAAAGTCAATTTAAACAATATAACTTTCCTAAATTTTATTTACATTCACATCGAAAAATTAACTTTCTCCATCAAATCATGTCGCTCGAGGTTATGCCCCACCTAAGGTAATATTGACATTCATGACAAAATAGTGCCCTCATATTTTTAATCCAAGCACCCATTTAGAAGTTATTAAGGTTCAAAGTTAGTATCTCGAGCATTATAATTTAAAAAATGAACTTTATTCAAAGATTTTATTTCAAGCACACTAGGACTCAAAATCTCACACCGTCTTAGCGTTGGGTCTCAAAAATTTCTCAATTAATTTATAAAAATAATCCGAAGAAAAAATATGATTCATTATATTTCTTTTCAAGTTGAATCTAGTCTCTCAGCTTGATTTACATTATTATTCATTACTCGAGTAATTTGATTCATCACTCTCCTAAAGTTTTCTATTCCGGCTTCCTTCGAAGGGTCTTCGGTGCTTGGTATGTTGCATTCACCATTTACATAGTTCCTACTATATACTTAAATTTTCTAAAAGAAGAAAACCATAGTATGAAATTTTTTTCTTTTAATAATCTTATAAATTAGGAAGGATTTTTTTCTATTAACAATTATACTTAAATATGTTATTCTTTAAAAACAATTACATGTTCTATAAATCCTTCATAAGGATTCATCTAAAGCTTGTGATTAACCAAATATTACCCCCAAGAGTGTGAAACCAGGTATGCAGTAAGAACCTTTTTCATCTACGAGGTTATGTGGAGTTAGGACCAATGCACCTTTTTGGAGTTATAACCCCTAGATACAGCTATTCTAGAACCATGTGTACTTGTTCAAAACATGATATGGATTTGTTTTCTCAGAAAACACTTACTTAATACTTCACAAAAAACCAGGATGATTCCCTATATTTATGATTGTAACTGGGGATATTAATAATGTTTTAAAATAATTATTTCCACAAATAAAAAACCATCATTGTACACCTAATATGGAATACCTTTCTTTTTATTAAATAAAATTTTCATTACATTGTACAAAATAGAGGATCCTTTATAGTTTAGTGATATGGAGAAAAAGGTACATAATACATAAAAACATAAAAAAATATTTTAATCCACTTAAGGGGCTTTGTAATATGTTCATACTATGTATAATTACTACATCTCATAACACATGGAGATACATCAAAGGAAAGGGTGAGCATAAGGCCTAGTAAGGTAGAACAAGGGAAATAATTTACATGTGATCTTGAGAAAAAAATAATAATAACATGAATATTATCATAACGGCATGATGAATAGGAAAATAATAATAATAATAAGAACATGAATAATAACATTTAAATGTGGCTAAAATATTTAAATCAGAGATTTATAAGCATATAACCTAGGTTTTTCATTGAGGTGTAGTAAAAATTACCATAGTTATTTATAAAGGTATCGTAAAACATGTCATCTATAGAGATTGAATTATTTATCCAGTTTATTGAATGTAGAGACCCAAAGCTTGACATACATAGACATTACATTACTTTTTGCAGAATATCAAATACATAACAAAACCAGAAACCAAAGGAATATAATAGTTTAGTGTATTTGGAAACTCGGAATATAATATTCTAATCGTGGTGAAAGATCTTCATTATCTCCCATAAAGATCTTCCCCTTCTGTTTTCTTACCTAAAACTTTTCTTTATATCCTGGGGAAAATAAAAAATGTAAAGGGTGAGCTCAAATGCTCAGTAAGGGTAAGCATGTTGAAAATAAAACAAACCATATACATTTGAAGATAAAAACATGAACATAATGTTTAAACATCGAAATCTTGAGCAATGACATAAAACATGGAAATACGTAAGGAATAGATCATAATGGAACATCAATCATGATAAAATAGCTTGGAAATAAAACTTTTAATTGTGGAAAAATAGGAAGCACATGATATGATTTCCATAGTATCCAAGGCATTGCTGCCAAGACCATCTTATTGGACAATGTCCCTTTCTTAATCGAGTTCACTCCTCGTTCCAGTCCTGTATCACTGAACCGGATTAACTTACCATTCCAGCCATGTCTATCTCATGAGATATAAATCTTTACCCAATGTATTTGAGGGAGATATAGGTCCCACCCATCTCATAATGAAATCATTCTAACTTCTGCCACAAAATAAACTTAAAACATTCATCATAACCCAAAGAATAAAATGAGTTTCATAAACATCATCCCATCATCACATAATCCATATAAAAAAATAGATATTTCATCATAAGAAAATTGAAACCATGTAAATCATAGAGACATTATACTTGAAACATAAACATATGAAATAATGTCATCTTAGATGGAAAATGATTTTGATAAAACACTTGAAATATATTCTTGAGGAAAATATCCTTTCTTCTTCAAAAACATTTTATTTTCAAAAAATACCAGGCAATTTTAAAAGAAAAGTATTTTGTTGAAAATAGTCATAAAATCTTGTACAGTAACCTTCATGAAAATGTGGATTTATGAAACCATAAAAATCTGTTCATGCCGTATAAGTTAAAAATAACATTCTTCTCGTACTTTTGTCGGAAAAGTCAAAAAGTTCCATGTATGGTAACCAAAAGAAATATTCCTTTCATAACAAGTGGTAAAAATAAAAATTGGTAAAAAAGGACTTTAAAAATAACAGAAAACATTTTTAGAAAACATGGGCATGGATGATAACAATAACCCCAGTAAATACTTACAAATAACAATCTCGGATAAGAACGAGATTGGAATAGTTATCCCTTACCTTAGGTCCGATATGCTTCGTACGTATCTAAACCTCCTGTATAATGATTTAAATAATGTAATTGGATTATTATAGAATCATATTCATTGTTATGATATATTATATGGTTCACTTATGACTTTATATTACCCGTTATTTTCTAAATTCCATGTTAAACCAGCGTTTTGGGTAAAATCGTTTCATTTATCGTACGTGTTTCGACATGTTGTTCTTGATATTATTACTTCTATCGTGATTTACTTTATTTCAGAATGTAAAACATGATTTATATTTAATAAATATTCAGTATATAAAGATATGGAATGAAATACACTATTCATGGAGACGGTAGGCCGTGCGTACACATGAACGTTGTTTTCGTTTCCTTATTGAATTAAATGGAATTAATTAAATGAAACATATATGTACCTAAATATTGTATAATTATTATGTAATATCTTTCATGAATGTTTATTACATATACTTTATAATCATACTTGAATGGATAATCATGGAAAATTAATCTCATCACGTTCCTGGACACGGTAGTCCGTACGTACGCACGAGTGATGATATCATTCCCATGATCGTGGAATTGCATTGAAGTGTATGTATAATATTTAAGAATAAATATCACTTTACAGTAATCATATATAGTTATTTATTTACACCATTATACCCATAAAAGTAAGGTGGTGGTGGAAAACATATTACACCACGGCATGTAGACAGTATTCCGTACGTACGCACACGCGGTGAATTCGTTTTTCGTAGGATGGATAGAAGATGAAATTGGGTTGTTTCATATTTATAATAAAATATAAGTATATTAGTGATAATTATTTTATTAATTTATGATGAAACGAATATAGAATAAGAAGTAGAAGAAGAAATAAATTGGAAAGAATCGGTAAAGGATATTACCTCTTCTTTGACGTGCCTCTTCTTAACCTCCTCTTAAGGAACTAGAGATGGTCTTTTGAGGAGAAAAGAACCTATATAATGCTTCTAGGGAATATTATAAGGGAAATGGGTTGGGGTTTTATGAGCTTCAAGGCTCAAAAGTGGTGTGAGGAGGAGAGGGAGGAGGTTCCCTTTTATATTTGAGAAGAGGGGCACCTTAAGAAAAACATAAAAAATTATTTTTTAATAAAGTCATATTCGATTTTTAATAGCTTAAAATTGATTTATTTTGAATTTAAGGTGGGGATGGACCGAAATCCTCTCAACCAATAGGTTTTAGACATGTTTAGGTTACTATTTTATCCTTATCATTTAGATTTAACTCTAAGTTAAATAATTTAACTTTAACCGTGTCTTTTTGTTTTCATACACTATATTGTTAATAAACTTACTATAACAAGCTAAAATAACCACAAGTGGTTCATTATTAACATATATATTATTATCTAAGTCATTTGGAAGAACCTTATATTTTTAGGAATAAAATAAAAATTAATAATATAATATTTGTTTTAAAAACTATTTTATGTCAATTTTGACACTATTTGGTGCTTGATTTTTGTGAAAATCATAACAGCTTTATTAGTTCAAAAAAAGTTAATTAAATCAATACTAACATGTCATATTAACTTAGAAAATTAGTTTAATTCGTAAAAAGTCTAAAATTACATTTATTTGGGTATTTATAACATCAATTATGTTAATATTTCATTAATAAGGTAATTACTGTATCATCATTGAGTCATAAATAAATTATATCATTTAATGTCTAAAAATTTTAAATAAAATACAATTCTGTAAGAAATCTTTTTATCTTTATAATGAATATTTATAGTCAAATTTATCTTATCTATGATCCTATATTAAAAAATCCTTAGTTATTAAACTTTGATTTTAACTATTTTAATTCTTCTTTAAATAAAATAATAATTAAATGTCTTAATCTAATCCAAGTGGACCTAAAGGGTAATATTTTATCCCTAAGGTTGTTTTTGGTCGAACTAAACTTATCCAATAGAATTAGGATATGTTTTAGGGTAATAATAATATCATTTTTACCATTAATTACCCTATTTACTTTTAACCAAGGTAAATAAAAGTAAAAAGTTACTATTCACCAAAAATTATTTTTATGTTATTAAACCACATTTTACTCCTTGACATTAACTGTGTCTCTCGGATTTTCAAAATTACACTCACAGAAGCAGTAAAATTATGTTTTATGTGAATTTTCAAACTCTCTTAGGAGGTGGGTAAAGGACGGTGAAAAGATCAATAAAATTTTTATATGTCTAAAATTATTATAAAATGACTCCAATGAATTACATTGAACTTATATAGGTATTATGTATCAATTTTGAGCTAAAATAAATTTAATTAAAATAAATAATTATTTATATAAAAAAGTCGGTTTTTAAATAGTAACCTAGTGTTTTCACTATTCATCAAAAATTGAAAGTTTTCAGAAAAATACCAAAAATTCACCCTAGGATAATTTCGATATTTCTAATCCAAAAATGAATTCCATTTTGAAAAATAAAATTTAAAAAATTGGGTATTACTATTCATAACGACTAGTTTTTGTAATATTTTAATAATATCTCGTTTAGTAAAACTTGGTATTGCGTACTACACACACTATCGAAGATGGTCTTGATTGCGTGTAATGCAAGACAAGTCAGGGATACGTGTAGTGAAAGCCATGTTTGGTATTTCGTATAACATAATCAAAACTTATTTCATTTATACATTAAACAAAACCTATACTTAATGTTGCATAAAATAATTTCCATAAAACGAACTTGAAATTGTGTGTAACACAAGCCAAGAATAGTGTTGCATATACTGAAAGATAATATGGTGTGGCGTATAGTACGATCTAATTTTGGTGTCGTGTACAACACAAGAAATCAATGAAATTAAAAATAATAATTCTGATAAAATCTCGGGTTGTTACATTCTACCCCCCTTAAAATGAATTTCTCCCTCGAAATTCGTCAGGGTTATAAATGCTTTACTACTTGAAAGTTTCTTTCATAGAAACCCGCATCGTAAAAAGGAGTACTAAAAATTCCTTTTAAAAAGGAAGGTTAAAATCATAACAGTCACCCAAAGTAACTCAGCACTGGGTTTCCACCTAGGGAAACATATGTGAAAATATGGATATGGAAGAGAAATATAACCATATCCTGATGAAGAATGGTAGAGGACATGGCTATGAAAAATCCAACAATCATAAATCCATAAATTTGTGATGATCTAAGGTACCATATAATTCATTAGATATAAGGGAACCTGGACAACATTTTTGGTTTTCAAGATCATTTCCCTAAAGTTAAAGAATTTGAATTAGAACAATTACTTAATTTATTTTGGAACAATCTCACCATTTCTAATGCCTCGAACAATTTCCACTTCATCTCTTAAAGAAATGAAGTTGAATTTGACTTTTGCGATGTTTTAGCAGATCATGTGATAGAATGATAGGTCATTCCATATGTCTCAAACATAAGGTTAGCAAAATTTATATACATAAGTCCATCTATGGTGAGGTTAATCATATATGATTCCAAAAATGGACTTATACTTCATCTATCATACCGCTTAATAAAATAATACTAGTTTATTCTAACCAGGGACTTTCTGTAGGCCAGTGGTATGTGATAAAGGCCTATTGTACTTCAGTTGTGGGTTCGATTCCCATAGCCTTGTCCGACACGGTGGGTTGTCGCTAGTCCTTTGGGTTGTCCTCTTTCTAAAACAATAGTATAATAACATTCCAAAAATAATATCTAAAACAAGTTATATCCTTAAATAATACTATCTTATGTCCAAAATAATCCATTCCAATCATTAGGCTTATCAAAAATACATATGTCCAATCTCATAGTATATAGAAAATGATTACTAGAGAGGTCATATTCCAAGTATGTGAATACCATCATTTATCTCCCATATATCATAAGATATATCTTGTTGGTCATATTCTAAACATGTGAATACCTTAATAATTTATTCTTTTGAAACATGAAATACCATAGAATCTTAGAGAAAACATGAATGTTGTCAAAAGTTAACTCATTCCACATATCAAAATCCCAAAATTACTATATACTCAAACCATGATATCACTTTGTCCTTATATCAGTCATGAGCTCATGAATAATATCAAATTTTCATTTTATCTTTATCCCTTTATTATGTGCATATCATCATATTTCCAAAAATATTTGAATAACCATTCATGGTTACTAGAACCATTCAACATATACTTTCAAAACTCAAGAAAATGCAATAGTGTTACAATCCTTAGATTTTTCTTTATTCCATAGTACCAGACATTATTCTTGATAAACATACAATCATTACTCTACCTTCTTAAACCACTGACTGAGCTTCATCATTTCTTCCATATCATATATCATTTTTATTCTATTTATCATCATCCACATAAATACTACCCATATGACCATGCTGATTCTCTTTATGAGATTTTCCATTAGGGAATTGGATTGCATAATGCCCATACATTCAACATTTAAAACACTTAACTGTTGTTGATTTCTTAGAAATACCATTATCCTTGTCCATGGTGTTAACTGAACCTTTTCCTTTACAATTTCTAGCTTTGTGTCCTTCTTTTTAACATGCAAAGAATCCTCTAGTTCCTTTGAAACATTCTCCCTGATTCCTCTTCCCACATGATTTACATGAGGGAAATTGAACTTTCTTTCATCTATGATCATCATGAAACTCCATCTTTCTCTTATGAGATTAGTCTGGAAACATACCAAAGTTGAGATTATTGATCATATTATGAGATTCCTGATTAGGCATAATAACAATATGTGGACTTCTAGTTCCAATTTCATTAGGTTTCTCATGAAGAATATCATTCCATTGTCCATCATATCCTCTATTATCGTGAATCTTCCTATTTCCAGCCATTTTCTAAAACCCAAAAAGAATAGTGTGAGAGGATAAAATCATAATCAAGGGGGAGTAACATCAATATCTAACATCTTAGGTTTAATTCAAATATCATTACCATAATTCTAGGACTATAACCTGTACTTATACTTAACCTTAGGGACATCCCTAGACATACCTTAGAAATATCTTTAAGGATCTCACTAAAGTTCTCGCATCCTAGTTTCCAAAGGTTGACTAAACCGAACCTCTAATACAAACTGTAGAGGCCCAACCCTTGATGTACATAGACATTACATTAATTTTTCGGAATATCTAATACATAACAAAAACATACACCAAAGGACTGTAATAGTACAGTGTCTTTGGAAACTCGGAATATAAGCTTCTGATCGTGGTGAAAGATCTTCAACATCTACCATAAACATCTTCCTCTTTTTTTTCTTACCTAAAACCGTTATTTATATCCTGGGGAAAATAAAACATATAAAGGGTGTGCTCAAATTCACAGTAAGGGTAATCATGGAGAAAATAAAACAAACCATATACATTTGAACATAAAAACATGAACATAATGTTTAAACATCGAAATCTTGAGCAATGACATAAAACATGGAAGTACATAAGGCATTGATCATAATGGAACCTCAATCATGATAAAATAGCTTGGAAATAGAACTTTTAATTATGGAAAACCATTAAGCACATGATAAGATTTCTATTATAGCCAAGGCATTGCTGCCAAGACCATCTTCGTGGACAAAGTCCCTTTCTGAATCGAGTTCACTCCTTGTTCCAGTTCTGTATCACTGAACTGGATTAACCTACCATTCTAGACATGTCTATCTCATGAGATAAAAATCTTTACCCAATGAATTGGAGGAAGATATAGGTTCCACCCATCTCATAATGAAACCATTCTTACTTGTGCCACAAAATAAACTTAAAACATTCATCATAACCCTAAGAATAAAATGGGTTTCATAAAAATCATCCCATCATCACATAATCCACATAAATTAAATGGATATTTTATAATAAGAAAAGTGAAACCATGTAAATCATAGATAAATTATACTTTAAACATACACATATTAAATAATGTCATCTTAGATTGAAAATGGTTTTGATAAAACACTTGAAATGAATTCTTGAGGAAAATAACCTTTCTTCTTCAAAATCATTTTCTTTTCACAAAATTCCATTAAATTTTAAAAGAAAAGTATTTTGTTCAAAATAGTCATAAAATATTGTAGAGTAACCTTCATGAAAATTATGCGTTATGAAACCGTAAAAATCTGTTCTCCCCGTATAAGTTAAAAATTACATTCTTCTCGTACTTTTGTCGGAAAAGTAAAAACGTTCCTTGTATGGTAAACAAAAGAAATATTCCTTTCATAACATGTGGTAAAATTTAAAAATGGTAAAAAAGGACTTTAAAAATACATGAAAACATTTTTATAAAATATGGGCATTGATGATAACAATAACCTCAGTAAATACTTACGAATAACAATCACGGTTAAGAACGAGATTGGAAGAGTTATCCCTTACCATAGCTCTGATATGCTTCGTACGTATTCAAAGATCCTGTATAATGATTTAAATAATGTTATTTACTTATTACAAAATCATATTCATTGTTATGATATCATATATGGTTCACTTATGACTTTATATTACCCGTTATTTTGTAAATTCCATGTTAGAGCAGCGTTTTGGGTAAAATCGTTTCATTTATCATAAGTGTTTTGACATGTTGTTATTTATATTATTACTTATATCCTGATTTAATTTATTCCATAATGTAAAATATGATTTATATATAATATATATTCAGTATATAAATATATGGACTGAAATACACCGTTTATGGAGATAGTAGGTTGTGCGTACGCATGAACGCTGTTTTCGTTTCCTTATTGAATTAAATGGAATTAAGTAAATGAAAAATATATGCACATAAATCAAGTATCATTATTATGTAATGAATTTCATGATTATTTATTATATATACTTTATAATAATACTTTAATGGATAATCATGTTAAATGAATCTCATCGCATTTGTGGAGACGATAGTCTGTACGTACACATGAGCGATGATATCATTCCCATGATCGTGGAATTGTATTTAAGTGTATGTATAACATTTCAGAATCAATATCACTTTAAAATAATCATATATAGTTATTTATTTAAACACTTATACCCATCCAAGTAAGGTGGTGGTGGAAAATAGATTACACCACGGCGTGGAGACTGTATTCCGTACGTACGTACCCACAGATATTTCGTTTTACATAGGATGGATTGAAGATTAAATTGGGTTGTTTAATATTTATAATAAAATATAATTATATGAGTGATACTGATGTAATTAATTTATGATGAAACAAATAGAGAATAAGAAGTAGAAGAAGAAATAAATTGGAATGAATCGGTAAAGGATATTACCTCTTCTTTGACGCGCCTCTTCTTAACCACATTTTAAGGCACTAGGGTTGGTCGTTTGATGAGACCAAAACCTCTATAATTTTTCTAGGGAATATGAGAAGGGAAATAGGTAGGTTTTGTCCGGGCATCATGGCTAAAAAGTGGTGTGAGGAGGAGAGGGAGGAGGTTCCCTTTTATAATGGAGGAGAGGGTCACCTTAGAAAAAACATAAAATATTATTTTATAATAATGTCATATTAGGTTTTTAATAGCTCAAAATTGATTTATTTCTAAGATAAGGTGGGTATGGGTATAAGTCCTATAAACCAATAGGTTTTAGACATATTTATGTTACTATTTTATCCTTATAATTTAGATTTAACTATAAGTTAAATAATTTAACTTTTACTGTGTCCTTTTGTTTTCTTACACTATATGGTTAATAAAATTGATATAACAAGACAAACGAACCCCAAGTGGTTCCTTATTAAAATATATATCATTATCTAAGTCATTTTACCGAGCCTTATATTTTTATCAATAAAATAAAAATCAATAATATAATATTTGTTTTAAAAACTATTTTATGTCAATTTTGACATTATTTGGTACTTGATATTTGTGAAAATCATAACAGTGTGATTTGTTCGAAAAAAGTTAATTAAATAAATACTAACATGTCATATTAACCTAGAAAATTAGTTGAATTCATAAAAAGTATAAAATTACATTTATTTGGGTATTTATAACATCAATTATGTTAATATTTCATTAATAAGGTAATTACTGCATCATCATTGTGTCATAAATAAATTAAATTAGTTAATGTATAAAATTTATAAATAAAATACCATTATGTAGGAAATATTTTTATATTTATAACGAATATTTATAGTCAAATTTATCTTATGTATAACCCTATATTAGAAATGTATTAGTTATTAAACATTTATTTTAACTATTTTAATTCTTCTTTAAATAAAATAATAATAAATGTCCTAATCTAATCCAAGTGGACCTAAAGGGTAATATTTTATCTCTAAGGTTGTTTCTGGTCGAACTAAACTTATCCAATAGAATTAGGACTTGTGTTAGGTTAATAATAATATCATTTTTACCCTTAATTACCCTATTAATTTTGAAATGTGGTAAATAAAAGTAAAAAGTTACTATTCACCAAAAATTATTTGTATCATATTGAAAAAAATTTTACTCCTTGATATGAACTGTGTCTCTCGGATTTTTGAAATCCCACTCAGAGAAGTGGTAAAATTATGTTTTATGTAAATTTACAAACTCTCCTAGGAGGTTGGTAAAAGACGGTGAAAAGATCAATAAAATTTTTATATGTCTAAAATTATTATAAAATGACTCCAATGAATTACATTGAACTTATATAGTTTTTATGTATCAATTTTGACCTAAAATAAATTTGAATTAATTAAATAATTATTTATATAAAAAAGCCAGTTTTTAAATAGTAACCTAGTGTTTTCACTATTCATCAAAAATTGAACGTTTTTAGAAAAATACCAAAAATTCACCCTAGGATAATTTCGATATTCCGAATCCAAAAATGAATTCCATTTTGAAAAATAAAATTCCAAAAAGTGGGTATTACTATTCATAACTGCTAGTTTGTATAATATTTTAATAATATATCGTTTAGTGAAACTTGTTATTACGTACAACACACGCTATCGAAGAAGGTATTGATTGTGTGTAATTAAAGCCAAGTCAGGGCTGTGTGTATTGAAAGCTCTGTTTAGTATTGCGTATAAAATAATCAAAACTTATTTCATTTATACATTAAACAAAATTTATACTTAATGTTGCGTAAAATAATTTCCACAAAACGAACCTGAAATTTTGTGTAACACAAGCCAAGAATAGTGTTGCGTATACTGCAAGCTAATACGGTGTTGTGTATAGTACACACTAATTTAGGTGTCGTGTACAACACAAGTCATCAATGAAATTGAAAAGAATAATTCTCATAAAATCTCGGGACGTTACATTGAAGTTCTATTAGGGTGCACCCTTAATATTTATTAATTAATTTGATCAACATAGACTATAATAAAACATTAAATAAATAACCCATGGATAATAGAAGAAGCGAGTTTCATACAAAAATCAGGGAATTTTAAAAAGTGCTTAAAGACAATATCATTTTGTCATTTACAAACCATGGAAATGGAAAATGAGTTTTATGTCTGTCAATTATTGAATAAAATAAATAATTTTTACATGATAGTGAATACCAATTGAAAATAAAATGTTTCGGGTCTTCAAACTAAGATAATAAATGGAAATTTCTAGAGGAGAAGAGAGACATTTTGTAATGTAAAACCGACAGCATAATAGTTATTAAATGTGGTTTTAGAATATCGTAAAAAGGTATGGGAAATGGGTATCACATTCATAAATGTCTATTAAATCAGTAAAGGGATAAAATAAATTTTACATAAGAACATAATTTGTAAATTTTAATGACAAACCACATAAAAAGGGAACATGAACGGAACACATTTCCCTTCCCTTAAAAGAGTAGTTCCTAAAACGTGACGATCGAGTCCATGGGGGATTGAGAAGACCTTGGGAGGACTCAGTGGGAGGTAAAAAATGATATATTAATGTAGGATGAATTTTCAGTTAATGTAAATCGATAAATGGGTGGGTATTTTATAGTAAAAGTGGTGGATTTTTTTATTAATTTCAAAATAAAGGCCTTGGACACCTAGCTAGTGCTAAATGAAAAATCATGGGCTTCAACATGGTATTTTCCCATGGTATTGGACACATGGGAAAAATTATATGTATGATTAATCCTAATGAGTTGACCTTCATTTTATATTACTTATTTTGGAAAGAAAAATTAAATTTTTCACAAAATAACATTTTTAATGTTAAAGTTTCAATTTTAGAATTTGGAAATTAAATTATATATTTTCTAATTTATTAAAATATATTAAAATAATTGATATTAATAAAATAACATATTTTTTGTCATTGATTTTTGGTAATTAGTTATTATATAATTATGAAATAATTATGATGTCATCAAATATACCAAAAACTCAAATTGTATTTTTACTATTCACGAAAAAATGTATTTTATAAAATTCTCATAAATTCACCCCAACCAAATTTAGATGTGATTATTTAGAAAAGGTTATTTATTTTATCATAATAATTATATATATTTGATAATTTTAACTTTCAAATATAAAAAACCTTATCTATTAAAAATAATATCGGATTGAAAATACATAGTAAAATATATGATAGATGAAAAAAATAATTTTATTTTATCATTTATTTTTATATAACGTTGTTTTAATCATAAAACTTTATTAAAATAATAATTTTTCATAATTCAATAGTTTATTATAATAATTAAAAAATTTATGAAAAGTAAAATTTCTATCTGAAAAATGAATTTATTAATTTTCTTCTATATTTTTTTAATAAAACCTATTCTTGAAACGAAATTGATGGAATAAAAATAGTATTTATATAATGTCATTCCAAGTAACAAATGACTCAATACATAACCCCCCATAACACCCACATATGACCTAAGGGGATGGTGTGCCATGGTGATAGATTCATGGGGTGGGTCGAATAACATTTCTCGAGTGGTAATTTCCACTAACTTGAACTTCCCACGTAGGCAGTTAATTTCAATCTTCACTTATTAAATATCAACATGGGATTGGTCAAGAGAAAATCCCAGTGTTGCTACCTCCCTACCATGTTCTGAAAAATGGGCTTCGTACTGCATGACTCTACTAGTTTAGGTCATTGTTTCTCCTTTCTAGATTAATTATCCTTTTTTATTTCTACTTATAAAATATATTTATAATTTTAATAATTTTATCAAGAGTATTGTTTCTAATGGTTGTATTGTCCAGAGGTCATATAATGGTCAAAACCCGATGATCACATTTCAAATTATACACACATAATTATTAATGATATATAGTTTTGTTATGTACAAAATAATATAACATAAATTTTTAGGAAACATTTTTCGTTAAAAAATATCATCTCAATACATATATTATAAAATTCCATTAATGAAAATAAGAGAAATCCAAAAAATGATATTGTAAAATAAATTATTACATATTTAGTATGTTTTAAATTATAATCCATTGAAATAATAAACTTGAATTAAATATTTAATCATGTTGAATAAATATATATTCATGTTAAATACATCAAAAGTGTAGCATATAGACCATATAAAAATAAATAGGTACATAATGCCAAATATGTCTGAATAGAGTGGAAATTATTATGAAATCTCTTACCACGAGTTTGAAATTCCATGTAAGTTATTTTAACCTCATTTAAAATAAATTAATATTTATCATACTAACATATTAGAACCATATAAATATCCATAATATCATATATGATCCATTTATAACATGTTATCAACTTTTTTTTAAATTATTATTATCATTACTTTGGGTGCCAATTGCTTCTTTCTTCATGAGAATTTTGTGTTAGTATTTCCATTAGTTATAATTTGATTATGATTTCATCATCTATATAATTTTAATCATGAAATAAATATCATATATATTTATTATTTATATAGATTCATCCATAAAAATTAGATATTTAAATATGAATAACATATACATGTGGACGACAGGTCGTACGAATCCATAAATGATGTTTTCACTTGTTGAAGGATGGAAAATAATAAAGGTAAAAAATAATTCAACTTCAAAAATTCACTATTATATCATATATATTCATTAAATCTATGTTACTATCCATGTAAAATAGAAATAATAAATAAGTCACATCACATCATGGAAGTGGTAGTCCACACGTACACATGAGTGACATTATCATTTTCTATAGTATTGGATGGTAAATGGTATAAATGATATTATAATTAAAAAATAATAATTCTTTCAGACATATCATATATATTCACTATTTATATCTTTATAAATGGAAATCAAATAACATCAGTTTGTGAGGTGTTAATCTGCCATACTCTAGAGCGATGGTCATGTTTTCCATTTGATGGGGAATGGGATTAGTAATTATTATGTAATAAACATAATAAAATTTAATTATATAATAGATAATTATGTTATTATTTTTTAATGTTTAGGAAATAATTTAATGTGGTAAAATAAGAAGAAAAAATAAAGTGTTCAGTGAATATGATTACCTCTTCCTTGAAATATCTCCTTTAGATATCCTCTTAAGGAACATGGGATCGGTATTTTGGGAAGAAAAGTATGTAAATAACTTGAATAAGGATATTGTTATGAATTTTTGGAAGGGTTGGTTGTGATAATTGTCTCTATGTTATATATATAAAATAATAGTTGTGGTTTCTTTTTATAGTGAATGAAAGGACACACACAGAATTAATAAGAATATTTAAATACAATAAATATATATCCATGTGAAAGTAGAATTATGTGGAAAAAATTTATAACATAAGATATTATATATTCAATGTAACTTTAACCAATGAATTTTGGATAGGTTTAAAGGGTTTTTTAAACCTTATCTTTTAGTTTTACGCCTTCGTTAAACAATTTTAACCTTAGTCATAGTAACAATTTTTCAATATTAAAGGGTTTTAATTTAAAATAAGATAAAAAAATTCTAATAAATGTAAAATATATGAAATTTGATAACATTCATGGTCTTTCTTGACCTATTTATATTTTCTTCTATTTTTTAAATAATTTAATAAAATATCATTTTTCATAAAATACTATTAATGTCATTTTTGACACTATCCATTTAATTTGACTTTAAATTAATCTTGATACAGATTAAATTACAATATATTCTTTTTAAAATTATCTAATATGTAATATTTATATAAAAACATTGTGTAATATAAAAATTAATCCACATTGTCTTATTTTTAGTAATTTTAAAATAATTTATTTTATTTTTATATTAATTGAATAAATATTGTGTTAGGGTTGTGTAAGAACTTATGATAATTATTCAATAAATATAAAATAAAAATTAATTTATATGATAAAAATAATTAATTAATATTTCAAATAAATTTTTAAAACTGAACATAACCTTTTTTTATTCTTATGAGAAAATATTAGAGATATTAATGTCAAGAGAGTGACATTTTGTATTTATTCTTTTATTAAAATAATATAATGGAAAATATAATAGAAAAAACCACCATGTTTCCATTTTTTGAACATTTTATGTAAATTTACAAACATCATTAATCTAATAAGATAAATTAATGTTTTAGGAAAATTATAAAGCCTTATCCCAATATTTTAACCCAATTCTACTAATTCCACCCTTATTGAGGTGACAAATATTCACCAAGATTGCCATTTATAGTGCCCAAAAATAATAATAGTATATTAATCAAATATAAAAACAAGAATTTGAAATATCTATTCCATTTTTAATTATTCAAATAACAGAAGTGGTAGAATTTAATTTAAAATTAATCCCAAAAAATGACGAAAAACACTTTTCAATAATTAATTTTTTTCTAAAGATTAAAAGATTTTATACAAAAATAAAAAATTAAATTAATTAAAATGACCTTAATTGTATTATTAGTAATATAAATGAACTCATTTTACTTTTAAACACACTTAAAAAAAATAGATCATTGTAAATGTTTTAAATGAAAATACATTTTTCAATGGAAAATGTATTTTTAGATATTCATAAAAAAATAAATATTTTTAGAAAATTATCAAATAAATCAGTAAAAGGTAATTATGAAATACTGATTACAAAAATTAATTTCATATTGTCAAATATTTTTTTAAAAATTGGTAGAAATTAATTACATTTTTTGTCAAAAATATAATAACAATCATTTTTGAGTAAAAATCATTTTTGAAGCATATAAATACATTACTAAATATTTATTATTTTTTTATCATTATATTTTATGCATCTAAAACAATTATAAATAATATTTAATATGTGTTTGTTCATAATCATATCACAAATCCAATAGTTAGGTGATAACGAGCATATAATAATATTTCATTAGCCTATAGGGCTTTATTTAAACTCTATGTTTCATATAAAGAATGGTATCAAAGAAATTCCTTTAAAGAGAAATATATCATAAAATATTTGTATTATACATTAATTTCAATTTGTAAAATATTTATAATATCTATAAACAATTTAGAACTACCATATAATCCAATAGAATAGGTTATACTTTCGATAAACCCCATTTTTAGTCAAATTAAATTATACTTAAAAGTTAACTATTTTGCATAAACTTCTAAAGGATAGGTCACTGGAGATAGTTTTTTTTATTTGATTAAGGATAAATATTTTGGACATATTTTTGGTTCCAAATGTATTATTTACTAACATTTCAGGACCCAAACATGTTTGGGTATTGAGAACATAGTCTTACTATTTTCAGGAAAAGTGGTTGAGTACCAATGGTCCAAAAAGTGGTACATGGATAGTGGAAATTATTAAAAATTGATAGAAGACAAGTCTAACTTCCATAACATGAAATGGTTAAAAATTTTATGACTGAAACTGGGAGAAAATTCATAGGGTGAAATCATCAGGATCATTGGTGTATTGTTTAACGGAAAATATTTAATTTCTAATGATTTATATTTTATAAGATTTAATAAAAACCTTATTAACTAAATATAACTATGAAATTAGTGTTACATTGTTAAATTCAAGAATGATCAATTTATTATTTTTATTTTATGTTACTTTCATTATATCTACTGATCGATATAGTAATGTTTACACAATGGAATTAAGAGTTCATAGAAATATTAGTTTATCTTTTTTAAGTTAAGTTTAATATTTTTCTTGTATTTTTACATGGAGGATAGGTTACTAAAATTAGCTAAAATTTATAGGAAAATTCCGATTAGAGATCTAATAGAATTTAAGATTAACCAAAACATACCCTCTGATCCTTGTTAATTTAATAAGAAACCTATGTTTGGTTTTAAAAATTTTAGTGAAGTCACGATTTCAAAATCCTTATAGTTAGTGCACATGGATTTATTTAGTCCATCAAAAACCTGATGAATTGGTGGAAAAGATATTGGTAAATCTTGGTTGATGATTACACAATATTTTCATGGAACTACTTTCTCACTTGAAAATATGAATCTATCTTTTTTTTAAAAGTGGTTATACTTCTTTATAAACTGAGAAAACCCTATTTTTGATTACTATTTTATGTGATCTTGGAATTGAGTTTGTAAATTCCAATTTTTAATATTTTTATTGTAAGAAATATATAGATCAAAATTATTCGTCACCAATAACACCTCAAAATATGATGTTACTGAAGAAGAAATAGGATTCTTTGGGAAATGAATTGAAATTTTATGAGTGAATATTCTATTTATATACATTTTTGGGTTGAGGTTGAGGGTAAATTGTTTTGTACTATAAAAAGTTTTTTATTTATCCCTTTTTATAAAAAAAATCATTATGATTTGTGGACCAGAAGAAAAAAAAAATATCATTTTTTATTGAAATATATAAACTTCATAAATTTGATCCTAAAGCTAATGATGTAATTTTTTGTGGTTATTTTACAACTAGTAAGGCATATAGAGTTTTTAATAAGTAGATTAACATTATTGAGGAAATATTTCATATAAATTTTGAAAAAACCAAACCATGTGTTATTAAAAAAATTCTAGTTGTTAAAAATTTCATATAGTAGAATTGAAATTTAATCTTTTTTATTTACATATGTATAACCGTAACCACCAATAGTAAGTCATTCCGAAGATAGAAATATATAATTTAAATAACAAAAAACTATTTTATCAAAACATTTACAACCAATTATTGATGATCAACATACCTTTTTATCTTAGAACCAGTCAATATTATGGGATTATCCCATTGATAGTTTAATTGGATATGTGAGTCAACTAGTTAGAATGTCACGTTCCTTATGAAATGAATGTGGGCATCATGCACTCCTATCTCAATTTAAACCAATAAATGATATATTATTTCTTTGGTAATGAATGTTGTCTAAGTGTAAAAGAAGAAGATCTTAATCAATTGAAAATGAATCAGGTTTGGGATATGTTTGAATAACCTAAATAATATTCCATGATAGCAGTAAAATGGGGCTTTTGAAATAAATAAAATTAGAGTGGAATAATCATAAATAAAAAATAAAGACATGTTTATAGTAATTGTTATCATGAAAAAGGAATATACTATGGTGTTATTTTATCACAGGTAACTAGACATGAGTCTATTTGAATTCTATTTTACTTAGTGGATCATTTTAATTTTTATTTATTTCAAAGGGATGTGAAAACTTATATTCCTAATAGATATTTTTAAGAGAAATATTATATTTAAAACCCCATAATTTTGAAGATGTTAAATTATTGGAACAAGTATTTAAACATTCCAAATCTCTTAAAAACTGTAAATAGTCTTTAATATCCTAGTATTATTTACTTACAAAATTATAACATAAAAAAATTAGTTAAGAAAAATTTGGGTTCACCTTTTTAAATATATATATTTGTAAAGACAACATAACTATTCAAATTTATTCCATTGATGTTATTTTTAGATCAAATATGAAATTTATTTTGATGCTTTTTTAGAACATATGAATAGTGAGTTTGAAATAATAATGATGGGTGAGCTTAACATTTTCATTGTTTTTCAATTTTCTCTAAAATTGTAAGGAAATATTTTAATTCAATATAAATAAATTAGATATTTACTCAAATATTTTTTTTAACAATTCCTCGAATATAAGTACTTCACCTAGCACCACAATCAAACTTGATCTTGATGAATCTACGAAATATGTTGATCAAAAATATTAAAAAAGGTGGATCCAAATGTAATAATATCTAACAACTAGTTGATTAGACATTATTTTTTTGTATTTTATTGAGTGATTTCAGAAAAATTTAGACGAATCATATTTAAAATAGGCAAATAATATATTCCATTATTTGAAAGGTTTATTCAAGCATGGTCTATTTTACTCATTCAAAACTAATTTTATACTTATGATTTACTAATATTATGACATTATAGTTTTTAGGTTGGATAGGAAATGTACTTTCTAACAATTCTATTTTGTAAGAGAATCTTTGTCTTAGTGGTCAAGAACGAATCAACACTCAGCTATACTCTCCTTTGTTAAAGATAAATATGTGGTGGATAGAAAATGTTGTTTTGATGTGTTATAGATTCAATACACACTCATGTATTTTGGTTTCAAATTTATGAAAACTCCAATTCAATATGATACCCATAGTGTAATTTATTTGTCTTGAAACCTAACACACTTGTTACAAGAAAAGAAAATAGATGTAAGAAAATATTTCCTTCAAGATCAAAAAAAAAATTTTTTTCATAATTTTATTATAATGGAAAAATAGTTTTCTAACATCTTTACTAAACCATCATATTATTTTATATTTGAATATGTTAAAAAGATTTTTGGATGATCAACTTAAAGTGATTTTTCATTAACTTGGTATTTAACATATATCCAAAAATTGAAACTCCTTAAAAAAGGGAGGAAATTCCTTGTTTCACATTTTTTTCAAATGTTTTCTATAGGTTCTTCAAATTTATATTTCTTATTCTTTTCTACATTAAAATTTACATTCATTTTAAATACACATAAAGGAAGTTATCATTGTTTTTAAATATAATATTTTCAAATTTCTTTAGCTCTTATTAGATTTACTTATGTGTTTTTTAAGTCGTGTGAAAACGAATGTGTTTTCAAGTATGTTATTGAATGTCTAAAATCAATAAAGTGGAATATAAGAAATTATTATTTGAATTTTCACCAGAACCATCTTCTAAAAAATAAGATCATTTGTAGGTATTGGATGATAACTTGAGAATAATGGTTTGAACATCTTCATTTTGGGTTGGAGTGAGTATCTCAAAAGGGGGGGATTCAGTACCCAATATAATATTATATTAAAATGAATTTAATTGAAATCCCTTAATTTAGATAAAATATACATGTTACATAAAACAACATATTTGTTATAATTTTCAATGTTTTAAAAGATTTCTCAATGATTAATTAGGTCGTAGTTAAAATTATAATGAAAACTACCCTAACTATTGAAATAAAATTACTCAATGAAAAACTTATTCAGACAGTAATTAAAACAACCTATCAAATTAGTCGTCTTACATGAAGATAAAAGTAGAATCAGTTTTAATAACAATAAATAATACAAACAAAATACACCAAAAAATGAATATAAGAGGCTCTGTCTCAAGTAGATACTTGGTCCTATTCACCTTCCAATCACATGCTTCCAAGAAATATATTTAAAAATGACCTTTTTATCCACAACTTGGATTGGGTATTATAAAAATTTGATGACTAACCAGGCCATACAAAGACCTCTTCCATAGTTTTCATGGGAGAATAAAAACAACAAGTCACAACCGGACCTCCACTACACCACGTAGGAAACATGAGTAAAAGGTGTTGAGAAGATATCTAAGTATATTCCCATATAAAGTAAGAGACAACGTGGGATAAATAAAAAATTGTTATACACACTTATCATAATGTAAGTTTAAATAAAAAACCGAGCAAGTAATACTATTGAAAGATCAAGTTTCTCTAAATGATATTCCATGTAGCCCATGAACCCTTGAATGTATCATAAAATGTAGCTCATGTATATTTTATAAAATTCACTGTAGAAAAAGAGTGTCCTAAAATCATTATTCTTGATTGTAGGAGGGCACATGATGTAATGTTTTCTAAAACATCCTCAATTGATCATAATCATGTAATAGTTCTTCAAATATATTAAATAGGTATCAGATGTCATGGAAATGAATATCTCTATATGTATTCTCTTATGCATCACTAGACACTTCGACATGAGGGAGTTTGTTTCACATTTTAACAACAACATGAGGCCAAAATTTCCAGATTATTTCTTCTCATCATACAAGTTTTCTGACAAGATGTTTAATGCATTATCTGCAATATTTAATACAAAATCATTAAAATAATTTTCAGCATTAAATTCACTAAACATGTCATTAAAGTTATTTAATTCAAAAATATATGTAAAATAATAGTGGAATATATTCTTTTGAATGGTGACATTGGTGGTGCCTAAGTCTAGTGGGGACTCAGATTTTGGTGGTGATACATTTTAATGGTGAGTATTTTTAGTGGAAAGAACTTTTAGTGGCGAGTCACGCTCAAGCAGTATGTCAGGCTAGCAGTGGCTCATACATTTTCTAAATTACATTCTAGGGAGGACTCATGATGATGGTAAATCATCCCAATACATAGATGATTTAAGATAATAGTGGGGAGACTCCTTGATGGTGTCTCATGGTGATAGTGAGACTTTAGTGATGGTGTGATATTCTTGGTGATGAGACTTTGTTGGTGGTGAGACATTGTTGGCTATGAGACTTTTGTGGAGGTTTTTTATACATGGTGGTGATCATTTACAGACATAACCAAATTTTATTCAAAACAGTCTTATAACATAAAATTCTATCATAAAATAAAAAACTCATTAATATCATAATAAACATGATTATATGATCATTAAACCAAGGAGGCCAACAATCACCCCCTTTATGATGTTCATGAATCATAGAAGCTATTGTTCTGGATATCAAAGATAAATTATGAAATCAAAAGTAAATAAGATACAAAGGGTATCAAAGATATTAGGTATATGGTGTCAAGGATAAAAAATCATGGTGTTAAAGATAAATCATGAAAATGATGATGTTTTATTAATGGTATAAGCAAAGTAATTAGTAATAGGAAATACTATGGTATCAAAGAAAACTGTATATAATTAGAAATAAATTCTATATAATAGTTCCCCCCTTTGGATTATCAAAAGGTGTACTTTATAATAGAAAGGACATAGAAAAAAAGAACATGAAAAAAATAAATATTTCTATTTCAAAAAATTCATGAATAGGATAACCGAAATGTTAAACAAAAAATGACACCAAAACAATAATACCATAAAATACCCAATGTATAATTAACAATCCTTGGACTTGGATGAAGTTTTCAAAAGAGTTTCTCCATTATAATTGGATGATGTTGAAGGCTCTACATCAAAAACTAAAGGAATAGTGGTATGAGTAGTAGCTATAATGTAAGGTAGTCGAGGTTCTCTGAAAATTATTGGGTGAAGGTGCTCAAAAACTCATTGGGTGATAAGTCAAAAGGATGGAATCATGCTATAAAATGTGTAAGAGGGACTTTAGTAACACCCGGTCTGATGAAATATAGATTTTTAGAAGGAGGATTCAGATTGGCCGTAATAGGGATAGCTTCACAAGCTACCAAAACAATACCATGCACATTTAGGAAGTGTTCATTAGATTCAAAAAGTCTATTATGATGTTTCCTCCTCTCTCTCCATTTCACAGAAGACATTTTCTTCTCTTCTATAAAAATATTCAAGAGAGGAGTCATGAACTCCAATTGGTCGACTTGTTCCTTAATGGACTGAGAGAAAATAGGCACCCTAAAATTAGAATCCATGGAATTCTTAGTAATATCCTTGAGAGTTAATACTTTGTTTCATTGGTTATAGTCTTTCATTTATACATTGTGTCCTTGGAATATTCTGTAATCAAATTGATAACATGATCTCTTTTATACCTTATTCTGCTCAAGGTTTCTTAAGGTTGTGTAGCAGCATCACTTGATGTGCCAGCTAAAGAAGCTTTAATATCTTCTCTAACAACTGACCTGATAAACTCAAAATCAATGGAAGGATAAGGAGGAGAGCTTTGACTAGATTCCAGAGAAGTAAGATTCTCAATTCTCTCAATTAGAGTATCCATATAGGCAGTAAAGGATATCTCTATCTCCTCTAAATTAGATATCAAAGACTCCAACTCACTAGAAAGTCTTTTATTATCAATTTCAACTCCTTTAATATTTTGATTCATCTTTGGTTAAGAGTATTGTATTACCAATTCGAACAAGTATCTTTTATCCTATTCACTCAACCTAGTTACAAAAGTTGCTTGATTTCCCTACTTCACCTCAAATTATGAAATAAATTTTACACAGAAAGAATCTAATCACCTTTTTTGACCACATCAACTAGAATTGTTGGACAGCAGGAATAGATAAGGGTGCATATGGTTTTATAGAAAAACTATGTAAGTCAGAATAAGCATCAATCTAGTCAATCAAATATCCCTCAAGATCTATTTCTTTTCAAATGGAAGGTTCACCAGAATTTGGGGGAATCCCAAAAAATATTCCCCATTCCACATTCATCGACTTCATCCAACTATAAGAAATCATCGAAAAAGTAACTTATAAATCGTAGGTAAAAATACAATAGGTTTTATAGCTGTATACACAAACACAAGTATTATAAAAAAAGGGTCTCAATGGTTCTCTTAACAACTTTCTCAACTTGCTCAACTTTTAACTACTTGGCCACATGGTTCTCAATAGCTCTAATAACTATCAACTTCTCAATTACAACTAAATATAAAACCATCTGACCATCTACTATAGACACAATATTAACTCAATAAAAAATAGAAACCACTTGATGACTTCCATGCCTTAGGGATTTCCCCCCCTCAACACATGTATCTCCCCCTTTTCTCTCAGGAAAATCTACTTGACCAAAAAAGTCATGCATATCCTATGATATGGAAATAGAACCTATAAGAGAAGTTAGTAAATCATGATGTATTTCAATTTCACCTCTTCTAATTTTCCCATTGAAACCATTGGGATCTAATCTTCCACTACCATCGTCATTTATATCTTCTTCCTCTTCATATTTTTCAACATCACCATCTCAATTTTCAACAAAATATTTGGAATTTCTCTTGAATTGTTATTCTAAAAAGATTCTAGTCTCATATTCATCACTCTTTACTAATTTCTCTTTTATAATTAGATTTCTAGGGTGTCTAGGAACTCCATATGTGATATCAGAAGATATAGGAGGAAGCATAGAGTCACTTCCATCATCAATGGAAAATTCGTTCTCTTCTTCTTCTCTAGAGGGAACATTGTCGTCTTTCTCATTAATATAAGAGCACTCCACAAACTAATGATGATATATACCAGGGTCCACATGATTTTTCAATATATAATAAAGGTCAACCTAATTAATCTAATTATATATCTTTTTCTTATGGCCTCCCTATTTTTTCCTCTATGAGTTCTAAATGATTTTTACTCTTTAGAAAATCATTTTATTGAAAAAACAACAAATATCTACAACTAACTCCCTATATTAATCAACTAAACCATTGTATTTAAGCATTGTATAAATTAACATCAGAAAAATCAAATAATTTGATCTCAAGGTTAGTTTTTTAATTTTTATCAAATAAAGCATGAGATATATTCTAAAGTTTATCTTTTTTCCTCTCTTCATAATACATAAAAAATAAAAATCTTAATACCTTAAGGAAGTAAAATCACCATTCCATGGTCATAAAATTATTGAATTAATTTAAATAGAAACATGTATTCTCTATATAACTCATATGCAACTGCTCACCTTAAAATTCCTTGACCTATTAGATCAACTAATGCTTATCCATAAATGATATATTCACTAGATTCTAGAATCATTCCTTAGTATTCATTAAACAGACCTTATTGTGGTAATTTTAAATAACTATCCCAATACCTTTAAGAAAGGGAAATTCTATGACCATTAATCCAATTTTTCACCTATTATTCTTCTTCCTCAACAAAAATGAATTCCACATACTGATAAAATTAATATTCCAACCTAGGAAAAAATGTATCTCATTTGAAGAGAAACATCAATCCATAATTGGTTCTGTATAATATGAAGCACTAAAGACATATTGGATAACAACCACTCAACTTGAAATTATTTCATGAAAATGACTAATCTCTTCGAATGTTCAGGATTCAATAGTTCTACTGCATTCGGTGACTCGGTTCCCCTTTATATTATTTTTAAAGAACATGAGCTTTCAAGTAAAGACACAGAAGGTCGATTCACATTTGACAAAAAATGATGGATCATTTGGCTTAGTTAAAGGTGAAAAAGAGACAAAAGGAATTTCGAAAGGTTGGGAGAGAAAGATCACACATGTATCCATAGAAAAAGGAATGAGGAAATAGTGAATGTTCGAACTGGAAAAATAATAAAATTTATTATAATTTGGGAGTTTAGGGATTCCAAAAATCAAAATCAATAATTGGAAAAAAAATTAAAATCAAGTTATAAAATAATCCAAAACTAAAAATAGAACATAATGAAAAAAACTGGTGGTTTAAAACTTATAGTGTAAAATAAAAAAATTAACAAAGGCATGAAACATTCCAATGGTGAGATAAATTAATGATGATAAGTTCCAAGGTGAAAAGTTAAACTGTAAGATGTTTAATGATGAGATGTGTCAACAATGAGAAGTTCAAAAGTGATAAGTATCAGTGGTGTGAAATTCAATGGTAATACATACCCAATGGTGAGACATTCACAACAGTGATACATTTACAATGGTGATACATTCAAAATGGTGAGACATTCACAATGGGGAGAAATTCAAAACGGCGAGAAATATTATTTTGTGAGTCATGGAAAATTGAACATAACCAGAATTGATCATAATTAATTACTGATTGTAGTAATTAATTCTATCATAACTCAAAGACTTAATGAATATATTAGAAATCCACTATTCTCTACCAATGTATTCAAAATTTATGTCACGAATTTGAAAATGATCTCTCAAAAAGTGATGTCTTACATAAAAATGTTTTATTCTAGAATGTGACATAGGATTCATTGAAATATTTATAACACTTTTATTTTCACAGTTTATAGGTACATATCAGAATTGATATCCATTGTCTTGTAATGTGTATTTCAACCAATCTGTTTTTTCACAATAGATACCCACATCCATGTATTCAGCTTTTTCAATTGATAGTGCTACACAATTTTTTTAATACACCTAGAAAATAAAGACTTGTTTAAAAAGAGATGGGTTCCAATGGTTTTTTTTCTATCATAATTACATCTATCAAAATAAAAAATCATAATAACTAATAAAATAAAATGATTTTCCTATTTAGTAAAACAATCCAAAATTGGAAGTATACTTGATGTATTTAAAAATTCTTTTTACAACAAAAAAGTATGACTATTTGGATTTTCATGAAAAAGAGATCACAAATACACTCACTAAACATAATATCTAGCCAACATGAAATAATATTTAAAATACATCCAACAATACCTCTATAACTAGTTTGATTTACTAGTTTCCCATCTTCATCAAGATCCAATTTGCAGGTGGTACTCATAAGAGTATCACTACTCTTATTACTATCCAAGTTAAAATGTTTTAAAATATCCTTTAAATATTTACATTAATTTGGAAAAAAATTCCTTCCATATTTTTAAAAATATAATAACCAAGAAAGAATTTCATTTCACCCATTAAACTCAATTCAAAATCACTTTGCATCATTTTAAAAAAATCAGTACAAAATACACTTTTTTAAGATCCAAAGAAAATATCACCAAAAAAAATTTTTACAACTAAAATATCATTCGAAATTAGTTTTATAAAAACTATAGGATCATCTATACATTTTTAAATATGAAAATTTTTGAGCCTATAATAAAAATATCTAGGATATTTTTTTAAACCATATTAAGCTTTTGTGAATTTGAAAACTCTATTTGAAAAATGGGGATTTTGAAAACCCAAGGGTTATTCAATGAAAACATCCTTTACTATATAAACATTTAATAAAGTGCTCTTGACATCCATTTGATAAATTTTTAATGAATATTATCTGAATAGGAAATAAATATTTCAATGGATTCAAGTTTGGATACTAGTGCAAAGGTCTCTTTATAGTCTTGTCCTTCTTCTGGACTATATCCTTGTGAATATAGTCTAGCCTTGTTTCTTACTATAGTGCATGATTCAACTACTTTATTTTTATAACCCATTTAGTTTCTATAGTCTAGGTGCCCTTAGGTCTATCCACAAATTCCATTAATTTTTTTCTTTCAAATTAATTTAATTCCTCTTGCAAATCCATTACCCAAAACTCATTATTAATTGCATCATTGATTGTATTTGGATTAAGAAAAGACAAGAATACTTATTGTTCAATTTGATTTATTAGAGAATCTATATTATATTTACCTATATCTATTTCTTTAAATAAAACATATAAATTATGATACATAAGGGTCCTAATAGTTTTAGAAAAAGAGGTGTTGATCATTTTAGGTTCTTCTGAAGATTCAGGTTCTGGAAGTTCTATAAATTTCTATGAATTGGATTATTTTTCTAAGAATTTCATAGAATGGCTAGTGGGATTTTGAATTTAGATTCGGAGTTTATAAATCATCATAAATTTTTTACAAAGGGGTATTAGCCTCATGTGGATCTATCTCATGAAATTTTATATGAACAGATTCTTCCACAATATTGGTTCTTTTATCAAAAACTCTATAGAAAATACTAAAAGTTGAATAACCTAGTAAAGTTCATTCATCACTTTTGCAGATATATTTGTCAATATTTCCATTATTGTTAAAAATAAAGACATGGAAAGAGAAAAAATCTAATGTAATTAACATTATGGTTCCTATAATTCTAAAGAAAACATGGGGTATTTTTCATGATAGTTCTAATTAAAACAATATTGATTATGTAGAAGGATGTGATCATATCCTATATCCAAAAGTAAATAGTAATTCATATTAATTTAGCATATTCTGGGATATCTCTTCATGTTCATTATTCATTCTTTCTACAATTCCACTCTGTTAGGCAGTCCTAGGAGAAGAGAAGTTGTGACTATAGCCATTTTGTAAGAAAAAATATTCAATGTCTTGATTTTAAAACTCACGACCATGGTAACTTCTTTGGTAATTAATTCTATTTCCACTTAAATTTATTACATACCTAGAATACTTGGTAAAGTAAGAACACGCTTCCCTTTGTGAGATAAAAAGACCACCCAAATATACCAAGAAATGTCTTGTACTAGTACATAAACTTTGTGCTTCCTATTTAGACTAGAAACTCCAGATGGCCCAAATAAATCCACACAAACCAACATAAGAGGTTGAGAAGGTGAAAATTATTTCTTTAATTTTAAATAAATCTTGTGTTGTTTCCCTTTTTAATAGGGGTTGTAGACATTATCATTTGGGAACATTAGTTTGGGTAGATCATTGACTAAACCATTCCTATCAAGCTTCCTATGTGATTAAATATTATTATTTCCTTGCCCCTATTTGAAATCCAAGATTCGTTGTCCAATGAACTCAAACAAGAAACATTTTAAGAAATTAAATAATTAATATAAACATCATAAAAATTATCATTCTATAAAGAAATGAAGAATAAAAAAACTTCATAATCAAAAAAAATTATGAATTATTCTCAAATTTAACATGAAAACCATTATCACATAATTGTGGGATTATATGAAAATTATACTTCAAGCCTTAAATAAACAGTACTTTGGAAATTAAAACTAAATTTATATTTCTAATTTCTCCAAGGATGATTATCTTCCCTTTATCATTGTAAAAAAGGTGTATTTCCCACCATCAACCTTTGTTAGACTCTTGAATCTTGAGTAGTCTCTTATCATTTTCCTTAAACATACACTGTCCACATAAAAAATAATTTTATATTATATCTTCAAGTGGTTTTCCTAAAAAAATTATTCAAGAAATTATTTTGGTTTTAAGAATTTTTTGGGTCCATATTTTTTAGTAATCCAGACTTTTGGAACCCAAATTTTTCAAATAGGAATCTCATAAACATACTATGATCTATTTGAAATAAATTTCTTTTTTCTTCCCCTAAAAAAATAACTATCATTCGCACCATCATATTTATAATTACATAAAAATGTGCTCATTATTATTCTTCTTTGTTCTAGTTGATATCCTATACCTGTAATATATTTTAGAGTGACCAGTTTTCCTAGAATCCAAGTAAGTGTATATCTACCATTTCTAAATCTTTCTGAATCATTATTATATTTATCATTAGAAAATATATATTACGTTCCCTCTTTTAATAACCAAGAATTATTATCTTTTCAATAAATAAAACTGATATAATATTGGAAGATAAAGAATGATGTATTTTATGAACATGATATTTATAATTATTTTTATTAAATGTTTCTTATAACATTTTTCAATATCCAAATATCTCGTCTTGAGACATTTCATTATCATTATGTTCATTCATAGAATTATCAGTATTAAGCACATGTAAAATAGTAGAAACAATAGGTACCTTAGAGACAGTAGTCAGGAATAACATGTTGTCTCTATCATATTTCACTTCACAAGTAGATTGAGAATCACTAGAGATATCCTCAAAGGAAATCTAGATCCCACTGATTGATTTCATTTACATTTGTTCCTTATCATCATATATCTTATGGTATTTAAATTTGGACAGTCTACCTGAACATGTCCTTTTCTTTTTTTCATTCAAAATAGGTAATTTCCTTATCATCGTTCTTCTAAACCTTTTTTTAGTTTCCTTTAGTTTGATAATTTCCTTTATATTATGGATTTCCAGAAAAAATCTTCTTTCCTTAAAACCTCGTAAACCACTTTGCCGTATGGGCCATATCCTCATCACTCTCAGGTGGCAATTCACTATCACTAGAGTTTAAATCCTGTATCTTTTCATTTTATTTTCTCTCTATTTGGATGAAGTAGACTAAAAATATAATGAATTTATTTTTGGATCATCATCCTCATCTCATTTAACTTTAAATTCTTATTCATACATCATCGTTTTTTTAATCAGCTCCTTGACTGGTAGTTTTCTGATATCACATGAACCTCTAATTGAAACATATGTGCCTCTACGTATTTATGGAAGGCATCATATAAACCTCATAATCTAATCATTATCATATACTAGGTTTCCTAGATAACTCAGTGTGTTCAATATTTCAATAAACCTAATATACAGGTCAAAAATTAATTCATCAGGATTCATCATAAAAGTATCCTACTAAATACTGTATGTATTGAATCCCATATCTTTCACCTTGTTTTTTCCTTTATTATAAATATATAATGTGTCCCAAATCTCAATTTATTTTTTAAAATAACAAATTTTATTTAATTCCTTATCTTCACAAGAACAATACAACATATTCAACGAATTGCAATTGATTTTATAAGTATTTTCGGTAACACCAACCCATGTTTCTATATTAGTTGTAGGTAATTAATATTTATCCTTTATAGTAGTCAAAATCACAATACTTGTACTCTCTAAATGGATTTAATGTGGGGGGGTGAATTTTGTACCCAAAAAAATCTTTAAAAATAAATTTAAATAAAATCCCCCAATTTAATTAGAACAAACCAGTTCCATAAAAAGAATATTTGATGTAAGTTTCAATGTTTTAAAATATTTATCAATGTTTTATTATGTCTAAGTTAAAAAAATTATGAAAAATGCTTTAGCTTTTTATATCATTTAACTCGATCAAAATCTTATACACACACTACTTAAGACTAACAATCAATGTATTGGTTTATCATGAAGGTAAAAATAGATTCTGGTTTATATAAAAAAATAAAACAAAAAAAATACACAATGCAAATTGATTATAAGAGGTTCAGTCTCATGTAGAGACCTATTCCTCTCCACTTAGAAATCACCTACTGCGAAGCAGTTTATATAATAATTAACTTTTGATCCACAACCTGGATGAGTAATTACAATAGTTTCAAAATTTTCCATGACACATAGTGACCTCTTCCACATTTATCTGGGATAATAAAAACAACATGTCAAAACTGGACCTCTACTACACAACATGGGAAACAAGGGTAAAAGTTGTTGATACGATATCATAGCATCTTTCAGTTTAAATCATGAGACCGTGTGGGATAAATAAAATATATTAAATTAGACTTTTCATAATGTAAATAAAAATAAACTAACAGATAAAGTAATATTGTAGAAAGGTCATGCTTCCATGAATGATATTATTTGTATATCATGAATCCTTGAATGTATTTTTAAATATATCTCGAGTTGGGTTTCTAAAATTCACAGTAGAACAGAGTGTCTAAACCTCATTGTTCTTGAATATACGAAGGCACTGGATATAAGTTATACAGAAACATGTCAGAATATCTATATTATTTATACTCCACATACAACACGTCTAACACTAAGTATAATGCATTCTATGAAATAGTTAATAGATAATCATTAAAATATTTTTCAACATTAAATTTGAAAAAATTGTAGTTAGTAATATTTATTTCAAAAAATATGTAAAAGAGTAATGGTGGGGAGACTTTTGAATAGTGTCACTGGAGGTGCCTAAATCAAACAGTGAACTAGAGCTTGGCAGTGAGACAATGAAATGGTATGTCTTTTGAGTGGTGAGAACTTCTTGTAGTGATTCAAGCTCTGGAGGTATGTTAGGTTGGTGGTGACTCATGATGATGGTGAGTCATCCCAGTATGTAATCGATTCTAGATATAAGCAGTGAGAGTCCATGATGGGGTCTCAAGGTGATATTTAGACTTCGGTGATTGTGTGATATCAATGGCAATGATACTTCACTAAACGTGAGACTTTGATGGGGGTGAGACTTTGTGGGTGTGTCTCATACTTGGCAGTTATTCTTTTGCAGAATAAACCAAAGTTATTTCCAAATAGTCTTATAACATAAAATGCTCTCATAAAACAAAAAAAATCATTAAAATCATAATAATCATGACTGTGTGATAATTATAATATTGAGGCCCTCATTTATATTATCGTTTTTTTAAGTTACTTATCACTACTAATTTCAAAAAGAGGGAAAGTTTTTCCTTGTTCACATTTTCTTGTTAATAGAGGAATGTATTTTCTAGTGTGGGTGGTGGGAGTAATTTACATTTAGTTAATGTTATATCTAAGAGATTAATGTAAACATGTACATTATAAGAATTTAAATTAACAGGAAGTCTCTTGTTTATATAATTTATCTTTTATTCTAGGAAGATTCCTTAAATTTGGCATTTGTTTAGCTATAGTGTTCTTTTTGATAGAGAAGTGGTATGAATTTATTTTAATTTATTTTCTATTTTCATTAATCTATTTCCTTCTTCTCATGTGATTTTTTGAAATCTACAAGGGGAGAGGTTTAGGAAATGATAAATTTTCCTTATGATAGGTTTAGGAAATGTTAATCATTGTTTTCATGTCATGTAGGAGGGGGAATGGATTACTGTCCGTTTATTTTAAGACTATGGGGGAGAATTTTTGGAAGAGAGTATTAATGTGTTTGGTTATGCTTGTTATAGAAAGTAAATTTCAAATGGAATGAAAATATGGAGTAGTTAAATATTTCAGTTAAATCAATTCATTTTATTGTGTGTCTTGTGCTTTCCTAAGGGGGGAAATTGTTGAGTTAATGATTTTTTTGCATGAATTTTTTGGAAATCACATTTCATTTTTTGTGAGATTGTTTTAATTTTAAATGTCATTTTGTTTTTATTTTTTGTGTGCGGGGTGAAAATTGAATGAAAATAAAAGGCACAACTTCACAACACTACTAAACTAACCATATCCGGATGTAGAATTTCACATTGTGACTTTATTCTTCCAGTTGAAATCTTAATTAACACTCATCCCTTCTCCCACAAAAAATAACACTAACACCCCCAGACACCTTCAATGCCTAAAAAATAAAAGAGGGGGAAATTTCAAGCCTTTATAACATGTATATAAAATCAAAAATCAAGATCTTGTTTTTTATACGACACATAAATGTCATAAATAGTTGTAATCTTCGAAGAATGATCTTGGGATAATTTCTAATTCCCCCAGATTCTCCCATCATTCAAGGTCACCATGTTCTAAACTAGGAGGGTAGACTGTCGCAACCCACCTGTGCTGACAGATAGCTATATCGAACCATTGTCTCTTATGTTTTCATCCCATGGGACGCTCTTCCATCATGGTTGGAAGTGGAACTATCTTGGTTGGGGATCACTCTAGAGTAACCTCTTCCTAGGGAGATGGGTTCCCTAGTGTGGATGGTTCGAAAATGAAAGTCATGGGGATTCCATTTAAAATAATGATTTATTAGAATCAATGTATTTTTAATCTTAAAAAACAATAGTCATTAATGATTCACCCACTTCCCTTGATATTTCATTTTGAGCCATTAGATAAACCTTGTTTGTAATTTAAAAACATCTTCATATCTTATGTCATCCTAGATCATCTGTTTTTTATGAATTATTATGAGGATTATGAATATGAAGATTCATATTCCATATGTTTTTTAGGTATCTCAACCTTCTCCATTATCTCCTCCCTCAATATCATAAATCATGATTTAAATAATGTGTAAAAATGGTTATCTTCATAGAAGAATAATTATTTTGGGTTCTAGTTTACTTTTGTTATTCTAAAGTCATATCAGAATCTTCCAATTTCTCCTCTCTGAGAATTTATCAGTCGAGGAGAAGAAACAATGGATGAACCCATCTTCACCACTATTAAAACATCGATATCTATTTTCTGGTAGCAATAACTATTACAAAACTCAATGGAACCTTAGTAAAGGTTAAGGCAGCATAAGCTAGCTTGACCTTCTTCAAATTTTTTAGACAACTTAATCATCTAAAGAACCTGTAGAACTCTGAACGAAGACATGGAATGGATCAATTAAGCAACAAATAATTAGAGAGATCATAACCAATCTATTTTTCCATTATGGTATAAAACTCTTCATCTGGAAAAAGACTGGTCTCAGAATCACTAGGACCTCTTTAATCTCTATCTAAGGCAATTGATTCATATCAAGAAAACATGTGACATCATTTCGACCATCTAAATTAGAAGCTTCTTCCTTAGTCGACTTCACTCGTTGATCTCCATAACACCATTTTTTGGTCATATGTTAGTAAAAGAAAAGAAATGATTTATTAATTCATAAAAAGAAAAGAAATAAAAAGAAATTATTTTTATTTCTCTTCATTTTGTTTGGATAAGAAATTTGGAAAAGGAAATGTAATGATTATTATTTCTCCCCATCTTTCATGGTGACAATTTTTAAATGAAAAAAATAATTTTTTTGATAATATGACTAAAATAACCCTTACTAAACGATATAGTTTTCCAATATTAAATTATTCCAAATAAAAAATATTATGATCTTCAATTGTATCTTTGTTTTTGAAATGAATTTATATATTTATTATAAATATATTTATAAATATATTTATTTTTATATATAAGGCGTTTCAGGGTACATTTACAATCTAACACACACACACCACAAAAATAGGCCATAAAGGCATGCCATAGCCCCCCTTCGGGGATAGTCTACCCATGAAGCCTTACTTATTTAATACATGGAATGTAGTTCCACTGGTTAGGAAGCTTGGAACATGGCCTAAAAGGATAGTGTAGCGTCATGTCTACATTATACTACTAGAATCCCCAACACTGTATCTTGCATGAATCATCACCTTCCTGCATAATCGTCTGTGTCACAGCCTATATAGTACTATAATAGTACCTGTGCCCACTCAGATTTGAACATGGTTATGATGCAGAATTATGAGGAGCCTTTACCACTCGGGTAAGCCCCCAAATGAAATATATTTATTTATATATAATTATTTAAATATTCTATCATATATATATATATATATATATATATATTTATAAAATATATTTATTTTATATTTTTTAAAAAATATTAAATATATATTTAAAAATATATTTATACGTAAATATTTAACTAGAAATACATATATATATATATATATATATATTAAAAAATATTTATATTATTATAAAAATATATTTATAAATATCATTTTATAATTATAGATATAAATATATTTATAAATTCATGTATAATTAAATTAAATTTGAAATCATTATATGATTTTTGATATAGGCTCGTTCGGGTAATATTTTTTAAAAATATAGTTTCCAAATACAAGATTATTTCAAATAAAAAATATAATAATTTAAAATTGTATTTTTTGATATCATGTCAGTTATATCGAAATTTGATTTCAAAAAATATATTAGAAATTATTTTTTATTTTATTTTTATATCCTGCCAAATATATAATATTTTTTGGATATTAATCAATTATTGTATTTGAGGTTACTAAAATCAAGTAAACATTAAACTAAGAAAAATATTTTAATAGAAAATTTATTTTTAAAAAATATTTAAAAAAATTAATTTCATATATTCACTAAATTTTTTTGCACAATCTCAATATTTACATATGAGAAGATTATTTATAATTAATTTTTATTATTGTTTAAAAATTACATTGAATAATATATTTATATACACATAATCAAAAATATTTATACACATAATTATTTATACACACAATATCAAAATTATTGACACACACAATCAAAATTATAAATTAAAGGAAGTGAAAATTATTTATAAATTACTTATATATATTATTAATTAAAAATAATTAATTCATGATAATCAAAAATAATAATTCAAAAATATTAAATCAAAATAATAATTAATTAAAATTTATTTATTCAAAATAATTATTGATTCAAAATTATTAATTCAAAATAAATGCATAATTCAAAAGGAATATTATTTAAAAAAATTAATTCAATATAATTATTATTTTTAAATTATATTTAAATTATATATATATATTTTATAAATAAATTTTTAATCCATGATAAACAAAATGATTCATAAATAAAATTATTTATAATATTTTGTTATTATTGCTTATAAATTATGTTGATGTTATAAAAATAATTATATCTAAATCGCATTTAATAAAATATTTATATACACATGAAAATGAAATTAGTACTAATAATTATAAATATGATCATTTATTTAAATATTAACTCAAAAAATATTGATGAAAATAAAAACAGTACACGAGGATAATATAAGAAATTTAAATAAAAATGGAATATAATAGGTTTATTTCCTTCCAAATCACCCTGATTTTGGTGTGATTAGAAACCTTCATTTGGGGAGAAACAATTCCATATATTCTTTCATGAGTCATTTCCATAACTCTAATCTAGCTACAACAAATGGGTGATATGATTTGAAATCATGCCAAATCACTTCTTTTTCCCCCTTATCTACACTGCCAAACTAGCTCTAAATATTACTAAGAGGGGATACATCAACCACACAAATATGGTCATCTGAGGTTTTATGGGGAATTCTTGTCCTAAGATGATCATCTGAACCAATAAGATATGCATCAACTGCACTTGATTTTAGATCTCTTAATGATTGTGTTCTAGTGAAGACAAATTTGTTAACTGAACCCAAAAATCTACTAACTTTCTAGAATAAAACATGTTATTTTTAGCTAAAATATCAATAATGTATCCAAATTGACTTAATTCAGGATGAGGATCCAAAATAGAGAAAATTCATAATACCCAAACTCCTTTTTGTACATGGTGTATAGAAATTAATTTTATACTCTAAGAAATTTTTCTTCCTTCTTAGACTTAATCATTATCTCTGTTGTCCATAGACCTCCTCTCCCGTGCTCAATCCACTGATGCCCATCTCTTTCTCTACATGCAACCAGCTCATATCACATGATAATCCAATTTCCACCTCCTCATCATGCTCCAACACCCATACTTTAGTATGATCCTTTGGTCATCGTTCATGCTCTCATTCGGTCATTGTCTCTTACGATCATTCTTCTAATGCTGCAATCGATTTTATCCTAGGAGTTACCTCCTCCCACCAGCAACTCCTCTCTCACCAAAATGATATCCTCTTTTACTTTATCCCATCAACTACTATATCTAAAACCAAAATTTCTATAAATTTAAGGTATTTTATACTGTTTTTTATTTATTTTTTAATTGATATAAATATGAAGTTAGAATGATTTTGAATATCTTATATTCATTAATGTTGCTGGTTTCTTGATGCCAGTTAATGAAATATTATTTTCAAAAACAATCTTTGTTATTTTCATTTTAATGGAGTATTTTTTACTGATTCAAAAAAAATAATGCATTCTGAATGTGGAAGACTAGTATATATAGTGATAATATAAGTAATTTTTTTGATGAAATATCAGGATTGACATCATCGATTCTGATGTGTGATGTGTCATTCATAGATTTAAAATGCATGCTAATGTTTGAAAATTGTATTTTTTATACCGTATATACTATGGGGTGGTTAAAAAATAGTTCAAATTAAATGAATGTTTTTTAATCTTTACATTATTTTGAGGTTAGATGAATGCTTATAGTTGAAAGAGGATGTAGATCAAATGAAATGACATATAAAATTTTTTTATATTAATATATTGTTCACATGTTATGTATTTTCAATTGAGGTTTATATTTGAGGGTTGAATTCGTTTTTTGGAATTCTAAAAAATCTTTATCTTTTGAAGAAGATTTTCAAATATTACCATTTGAAATTAGAAGTTCTCCAAGTTTTATGCTTGATTTAAATTCTACAAAGTTGAATGAATTGTTAGTGGATGATGGAATAATTTTCCTTTCAGAAAAAAAAATTGAGGTGAATGATCTTCAAGTAAACAATTGCACATTCATTGGACTATGAATCCATACAGAATAGACCTAGAAAGTTTATTTTAAAATTAAAAGTTGATAGTTTCACATTTAATTTTACTACATATGTCTAGGGGAATTACCCTCGATTTCTTTGTTTGAATTTTTATCCAAATGATTATATGAACTCATCTCAATATAGTCTAATTTTTTTCACCAATTACGGGAATCATTAATGTCATCTAACATTCATATTGAGGTGAAGTATAATGTTGTAAAATCCTCCATTGAAATTAAAGGTGAATTTTACAGAGACTATGGTATGTCCACTACATACCATAAAGCGTTAAGAAACAAGGAAATAATAGTTGGTGGAATATATAGGGTTCTTGAGTAGTCATACATCTTAATCTATTGAATATGAAGTAAACTAAGGGATTTTGATCATGAACCAATAGTGAAGTAGGAATCTTCCTAAATGGCCAATTAGAAAGATTGTTTATTGTGTATGAGTGTTGAAGAAATGGTTTCTCATTAAGTGCTCAACCTGTGTAATTTATAGATGGGTGTCACCTCAATGGTACTTATAATGGTACCTTGTTAGCAGCATCAAAATATTATGTTGATGAAAAAATATTTTAATTATCATATTCAATTGTTGGGTGTGAAGCATATTATTATTGGATATTGTTTTTAAACAACATAAAAGAAATTTCAAGTTTTATTCAACTGGTTTTTGTATCTGATCAACACAATGCAATTACAGGTATTATTAGAACAATATTTGGTAGAGATAGACATTCATATTATAACCGTAATGTGAAAATAATTATCTCTGAAATTAAAAAATTACGTTGGATAATTTCAAGAATAAATAATGAAATGGAATTGAAATTATTGGATGTCATTTCTTATTATCAATTGGACTAGGATATCAATGTTTTTATGAATTTTTTCAGAATATTTTGTCTAAAATTTTCAAGAATGTTTGAAAATTATGGTGATGTTGATAGGTGGGAAATATCATGATAACTACACCATTGATGGGTGCATATCATGGGCAATTTTCCGAAAACATTCAATGTGTTTATTTCCAAGGATAGGAGGAATAATATTTGCGTGTTCCTTAATGAACATCATGAGAAATTGAGTAAGAATTTTTTTACCACCATGGATGTAATGAAAATGTGCATAAATGGATTTGGTCCCAACATTGAGGAAAAATTGAAGGAAAATGTGTTAAGGGGTGAAACTATGATATTTTAGAAATGTGGAAATAATGTGTTGTTTGTAGATACCGGTAATGTGGATATCACTATACAACTTTTAAGTTAGGAATTAACTTTTAAAGTATGTAAAATTTGTGGGACCCTTATGCTCATGCATGGTCACAAATAAGAAAGGAAATGGTAACTTGTATAGATATATGGGAAAATTTAATCTATTTTGAACCCAAAAAAGATTTATCATGGAGTTATGTATTTTCTTGAAGCTGATGATATTCCATATTTGAATGTATTTAAATATAATGATTATATTAATAAATCTTTTTTGAAAACACTAAAACCATCTTATCCTCTTAGTAGACCGTCTCATAATTGTATTGAGTATCAATTTGAAAATAAGAAGTCGTATCATTGATTTCACTGTATATAAGTTCATCACATGAAAAATGGTGTATAAATCGCAATCCAAGTTGATGTGGTTGCTATGAGAGGATGTAATTTTTTTTCATGTGAGTCAATTATAACACGCTATTATTGAAATCCTGTTAATTTTGGATTCTAGTGTTTATGTGTTAGTAATGCATATAGTCAAATGTGATCAATGATTTTTTCACAAAAATAATTGTGTTTTGTGAGAATTGATATCGAAATGGTGGATTCTATTATTTATTTGCTATTAATTTTAGTTTCTTGTGGTTGTGACACAAGTAAGAATTTAATTTATCCAGACACATTTTTCATGCTGGTTATCTTTAATCGACATGAAAAATTATTTTCTATATTGATTTTTAAATAATAAATGTGGAAAATAAAACAAGAATACTTTTCATTCTAGGTTTTCAAAAACTCACTTAAATATAGTGATTTTACACATTGTCTATTTAATAAGCGACAAGAAAATCCATTATAATTTTATTTCAACATTGAGAGCAACCATTTTGGTGTTAATTTGATAACATTCATATTTTGATGAATATTGAAAGGTTTTATGAATATTAATAGCCAAAATTTTAATTTTATATATATCCGATATAATTTTAACATTCATATTTTGTGTTTTTGAGACATAATATAAGTGAAAATTCAATTTTTTAGATAAAAGAAGTACTTTTCAAAAAATGCAGTTTTCCACCTTTTAATGGAAAACCATTTCTAAGTACAATATTTTACACTTTTATATATTCAATTTTATGAAATTAAATTCTCCTTTAGAAGCAGGACAAAAAAATTTAGTTTGGATAATTTTTTAATGTTAATCTGAAAACTTTCATATTTTGATAAATTATAAAAGATACTAAATTTTAACTGAAAAAAACTTTTTTAATAAAAATAATTTATAGTGTCAAATTATAAATTTCAATTGTTTTAAATTATAATTATATTATATTTTTATAATTTAATACAATATTGGTCATTGGAAATAATTTCACTTTTAAACCAGACATAAACACATATTAATCTTTTGATAGTTTTTACTTCTCAAAAACCTTTTTTATGGTTTTGACAATGGGAATTAATTTTAAATTAATTAATCCAACATCTATGTTTTTAATGTTGTAAAATAAACATTATTTTTAGATTTTGAAAATCAAAATTTTCTTAGGGTGAATTTTTGGTATTTTTCTAAAAAGATTCAATTTTTGATTAAAAGTGAAAAACGCTTCGTTATTGTTTAAAAACCAACTTTCTATTTAAATAATTATTTATTTTATTTTTATTTTAAATAAAAATAAACAAATTATACTAATATTAGTTCGATGTAAGTCCTTGGAGCCATTTTATAATAAAATTATATGTATAAAATTTTATTGATTTTTTAACGTCTTTTACCCATCTTATAGGGACGTTATCAAATTTTCCTAAAATGTAATTTTACTACTTATGTGAATTTAATTTCACAAATCTTTGAGTCATGGTTGATATCAGTAAGTAATTGTTGTTACAATAAGAAGAAAATAATTTTTGGTGAATAGTAATGTTTTAATTTTATTTACCACGATTTAAATTAAATAGGGTAATTAAAGGTAAAAATTATATTATAATTACCGTAACACATTTCATAATTCTATTGGATAAGTGTATTTAGACCAAAATCAACCTTAGTAATACAATATGATCCTTTTGGGTCCATTTGGTTTAGATTGGGGCATTTATTATTATTTTATTTAAAGAAGAGTTAAAAGTGTTAAATTTAAAAATTTTAATTATAATTTCTTTAATATATGGTCATAAATAAAATAATTTCGACTATAAATATTAAATAAAAAGCTAAAAATATTTCCTACATCATGGTATTTTATTTATAATCTTTATTCATTAAATAATTAAATTTATTTATTTCACAATGATGATGTAATAATTACCTTATTAATGAAAGATTAAAATAATTGATATTTTAAATATATAAATAAATGTAAAATGAGACTTTTGATACATGAAAAAAACTTTTAGGTTAATAATTCATGTTAGGGTTTATTCCATTTATTTTTTTCAAAGAAATGAAATTTTTATGACTTTCAGAAAAACCAAATACTAAATAATGTCAAAATTGACATAAATGAATTTTTTTAAATAGTATATTATTAAATGGTATAATAGTCTTAAAAATATATGTCTTGGATAAAAGACTTATATAATAATATATATGTCATTAATGAACTATTTGGGGTCTCTTGGCATTTTATAGTATGTTTAGGAAGAATATAATATAAAAATACAAGGAGACATTATAAATGTTAAAATATTTAACCTAGAGTTAAATCTAAAATATAATGTTAATATGGTGACCTAAACCTATATAAAACCTATTGTATGAGACTTTTTTAACCCATCCCCACCTTATCCTCAAAATAAATCTGTTTTGACCCATTATAAACCTAATATTATTGTATAATAAAATAATATTTCAAGGTTTTCTTAAAGTGACCCTCAACTCTCTTATAAAATGATTATTACCCTTCTCTCAAAATCACACCTCTAATGCCATTTGGATCATCCAAACGCTACTCCAATATCCTACCAACTTCCCTCAATTCAAACTAGAGGCCTTACTTTGATCATAAATCCATCCTAAGGATCTATTTTGATCAAATCAAATGGAAGAACCCGAAGAAGAGATAATTATTTTATCACCTCTTTAAATTTTCTTTTCTTCTTCCAATTCTTATTTATTTGTTGTTTCGATAACAAAATAATAAATCCAGTAACTTATACATACTGTGATGTTATTATAAATATGGTACAACCATATTCATTATTCTATCCATCCTATGAATGAATAAGTCACCATACGTGTGTACGTACGACTTACCGTCTCCACATCGTGGTGTAGTTTGTCATTCAACATTTAATTATTTGGATGGGTATAATAATGAGTATAATTTATGTAAATAATAAATATAACATTTTAATTATTCTTTATTTATGAAATAACATCCAATTACATATGATTTCACCATCAACAGAACGGTATTTTCACTCACGCGTACGTACAGATTACCGTCTTCTCGAAAACGATGAGATTCATTCCCCATCATAACCATTCCAGAATAACTACATTTTTTGTCTAAAAATTAATGTCTAAGAACATAATATTATAATTTATATGAGTCAAATACATCCTATCCATAAAAAACACGACTTACGTAATAACAAATATGAAGAAAAATGAATCAGTTAACACCTGAAACAATGATACCATTAAAGTATTATTCACAAAGAAATATTAAAAGATCATATATGATATCATATTTATGTATATGGTTCTTATTTAATTTAAAAACAATTATTTCACCATTATACAGAAGTTTAACGTACCCTCAACTAAGGAAAATCATAAGGTAAGTGGTTTTCATCTCACTTTTATTCCCATGAGATTCATTCTATATTTGCCACTATTTTCTTTTGTGTGGTGTATGTACTGTCCATCGTTGTATTATTTTTGTAATATAATTTTATTTATGAATATTTAAATTTCCATTATATGATCCTTCCTTCATGGGATGTATGTTTCGTAAGTTACCAAATTGGTAAGGGAATTTCTAATTTCAATTTCCCCTCATTGGGTTTTACGCAAACATCATTGATTATTTTATGCCATGGTTATGTGTGAAATCACTATTTATTTCTTTATGTAGTAATTTACAATACCCTTTTTGTGGATATACTTTTGATTCAAATAATCACTCCACTGATAAATTCTCATGTCATCAATATGAACTTGATATGACCAATCTTAACTAAATTTCCATTCATTGAGTTAAACATCCAAGTCATTGGTATTGTTTTTACAAGAATATGTGTGAATGTGCTCTGATTGATTTAAACTGAATATCCAATAATATTGAGTGCATTTATATTTTTCAAACATAAACATGTCATTCATTTATCCTTATCTGAAGGATAAGGTCTTTATAAGGGATTTCATCTCAATTTACATTCCATTGAGACTTCTTTGATGTTATGCACCAATTCACTTTTATATGGTGTATATAATGTATATTGAAATAGTATATAATGAATCCCTTTAATATCAAGATATTATAATGTTTTGATTACCTCGGTTTTATTTATTCAATCATCTCTCATTTGGTTAGGAACTCTAACTAAAATATCATTTTAAATGTACTAAATATTTATTCCTCTAAATCATTCACATCAATGTCCATGTTTTAAAAATGGTTATAAGGATTTATTTATATGGTCATGAATGTTTTAAAATTAAAATTCCTTTTAAAAGATTCAAAGTGGTATGGGAAACTTTTATTCAAAAATTTATTTTGAACAACTTCTTGATAAATAGTAAGAATTGTAAATGTTTTCAAGAAAAATGGGATATTTATCTCAAATAGTTTTGCTGGTTATTTTCATCTATGTCGATATCCATCATTATTATTGATTTATGTTGATTTATTATAATACAATGTTCCATATTTTATTGAATTAGTTATGCTTGACTGTGGATGTGCTATTTTAATTCCATTCATGGTTTTTTTGTTAAAATATTAACATTTCGTATACTAGTTTTAATACGAATGTTTATGTTATGTTTAAAACTTTTCATATGTGGAATGAATTTAACTTAATAAGTGTCTGGTGGAGCTCGCTATAGCTCCTCGATGCATCTTTAGGTCTCATGAGACAAACTAGTGTCTTACCACAAGGCCTTGTCAAAATATTATTTGTATTTTTGGCACGAGGCCTTGACTATGTGGTTATGATGTCCGAAATTACGCATTCCATAATTATGAAATTAGTTATAGATATTACATGTGATTATTCAACTAGTATAATATCAATGTGAATAAGTAAATGGAATTATTTTATTTATATTTTTCATATTATGCTTAAATTTAAGTTTAAAAGGCTTGTGTTTTAGTCTTATACATTTACTTAAATGTTTATTCTTATTTATGAAAGTTACTGCTATATTGTTATCCTTAATTAGCATCTGAGCTCCCTAATTTCTTGGTTTTATTTTTTCCCAGGATGTGAAGATGTATATCATGATTAACATATAGGAATAGGTTAAGGGATATGAGTGTGTTCAAAGGGGACACAATGTTTTTCTTTAGGTCATGATATAATGTAAAACTTATGTATGCATCCAGCAGTTCCAAGGATACTAAACTAATTGGTATTTTGTGACTTTATATCTTTTGATCATGCCAATGATATGTAATAATGCACCGAATATAGGTAACTAGGATCAGGGTGTTATAGTTGGTATCATATGAAGTTTAGTGCAGACCCTGGTAACTAGATTTAGAAAAACTCTTATTAGAGAACGTTACTCTAAGATATACTTTGGGTATTAGTATATAAGAACAACCCAAATTTTTAGTAAGGTAAATTTTATGTGCATTTTCTATGAAATAACTCCATGTATGGATACGAGTAGGTAGAGGAAGCTCTAACATAGATGTACATCAGGGTAAAATCTGAAAACACCACACTCCTGGTTACGACACTCCCTGGGAATATTCTTAGAAAAAATCACATTTTCTTTTAAAACAAATTTTAAGGATTTTAATAAAAGACGAGAATAAATAACCTTGGTTAATCCTAAGGTGTTTTAGATTGAATGTAAGGTGTCAAGATATTCTCTAAATGATTTTAGGACTATTTTTACTCACACAATGCTTTCTGGTTTTAGTCAATGGCTGGATTCCTAGGATGTCATAGTAACATTGAACGTGATGTACATGGTGGGAACTATGGTGGAAATGAGAAATTAAATGGAATATTGATAGGTTTAAAAGATATTTTGCGTATGCAGAGTTAGTTTTCCAAAACCATGATCAAAAACATATATATTAACCAACTCCAGGACTCAACAAAGAAGAGAAAGGCAATGAATGATAAGAGTTCCAACAGTGGAGAATATGGAGAAAAGAAAGCACAATTTCCATCTTTTAGGAAAAGTGGACAGAGACACCTAGGAAAGTGTCTCAATTGGACAAATAAATTCATTATGTGTGGTAAATTAGGACATAATGTAAATAATTTCCGAGGAAAAATGAAGAGTACTATGGAAGAAAATAAAAATGATCCCAAGAATCCATTTACAATCATTTTCATTAAATGTAGGGGACCTGGGAATTACCCGAGTCAATGCCCTATTCTATAGGATAACCTCTTGGTCAAGGAAGAATATATGTAGAAATAAATGGATGTATAAATGTTTAAAAGTATTAGTGATTTTTTATGGGATTAATTTGGAAGACATTTCTCTTATATGTGCAACCTTGTAGTTTGTTTTTTTGAAAATTCTATTCGAGGAATAATTATCTTTTATTTTGTGGATATATTTATAAATAACCATTGGGGTTTACATGATCCTTAAATTTGGGGAAATTATTTGTTATTAATTTTTTGGATGAAAATGCGAGTTATGAGATAAAGTTTGTGGCTAAATTATGTTATGGTTATTTTGAGGAATTTATCTCACTTTTGGAATATTATAAAATATAGTTTTTGAAAAAGGTCAACTTGAAGACCGTGTGACAACCCTTCACGTTAGACAAAGTTGTGGGAATCAAACCGACAACCAAAGTGCGACATGGATTTATCGCCTTCCACTGGACTACATGAATTCCCTGGTTAGTGTCACTAATTATTTTTAGTTAAATGACTTTATTGATCAATAATAAGTTGATTTGGTATCTTAGGTTTTATCAAATGGATATCCTTAGTGTAGGAAAATGATTTGGTGATTTAGTGATGAATGTTATGTTGGAAGACGTTTTCTCTGTTGGGAACACTATATGCCTAAGGAAAATAGAATACTATGGGATTTATTTTGAGGAGTAATGGTGGATTTTTATATATGTTTTTATTTTTCATTTATAGTGATTTGGGTTTTTTATGGAAATGATTAACCTATCACAGAGAATATGTGATTTGGTTAATTACTTTTAATGTTGTGACTTTAAGAGTAGTTGATGTTATTTGTAGCCATAATTTAACGTGGAAGACTACGTAATCAAATTCTTCCGATTTTTGGGTTTCAATAGTAGTTTATATTATATTGAAGGATTTTAAGGAAAATTGTTTTTTGAATGGTATTTATTGAACTATGCGTTTTTAGGTTAAATTTTAAAAATTATGATTAGTATTTCTTTCAATAAAGGATTATCCATTTTGGGGATCATCTGATCTTGTATTAACAATTTTGTTTTTGGTTAATCTCTAAAGTCAAGGGAAATATATAGTTCATCCTTTGTGGGTTATATTATTCTATATAAGTTGATTCTATCACTTTAGGTGTGACCAAGTCATCTTGAATACTCACCGTTTGGAGTGAAAGTTGAGTTTCTGGTAACAATTAGTTAAAGGATATAAATATACTTATAAAGTATTTTTTTTCTTATTCTTTTGTTAAATTAATTAATAAACCTTAGGGAAAGGATATTATACCAAAAATGTGTCATCCTAATACCTTACATTGTTCATTGTAGATTTATGTCCTTGAGGAACTCAATTTTCTATTCACTTGTTTGTGATTGATAACCTCAATCACTCCCTATAAATATTAATATTTTCCCACCAATTATAATTTTCAGAAATGTTCTCTTATTCGAAATCCTAATTTATTGGTGATTTTTTCATTTCCCTTTCCCACTTATTAAAACTAAATTTTGTAAACCCTATTTTTGATGTGGGTTATCCACAAAGGTATTTTATATTTTATTTGTTTTACCTTTATTTACAAATAACTATTTCAAATTGTGATGAGAAAATTTATTTAAATAGGGATGAATGTTACACCCCAAGCTTCCATGATAGGCTTCTCTTTGAATAATACAATTGCATGCGATGTACGCAACATCGAGTTCAAGTGGACCACGACCTATCAAACAAGCCATTTAGAAAGTGGTTATGAATAGTAATGACCACATATCTAACATTATATATATCCCATATAATTTTAACATTAGCCTTTTTTGTTTCATATAGATCATATAAGGACAAATTCAATTTTTCGGATAAAAGAAGTATTTTCCAAAAAATGCAGTTTTTCCCACCTTTTAATGTAAAACCATTTATAAATCAAATATTTGACACTTTTATATATTAATTTTTATGAAATAAAATTCTCCTTTAGAATCAGGACATAAAAATTGTGTTTGGATAAATTTTTGGTGTTAATCTGATAACTTTCATATTTTGATGAATAGTGAATGATACTAAATTTTAATTGCAAACATATTAAAAATAATAATTTATAGTGTTAAATTATAAATTTGATTGGTTTTAAAGTAAAATTAGATTATATTTTTATCATTCAATATAATGTTGGTCATATGAAGTAATTTCACTTTTAAACCAGACAAAAACACATATCAGTCTTTTGATAGTTTTTACTTCTCAAAAACCCACTTTCTAGTTTTGACAACTGGAATTAATTTTAAATTAATTAATCCAACTTCTATGTTTTCAATTTGGTAAAATATTAACCATTTTTGGATTTGTAGTATCAAAATTATATTAGAGTGAATTTTTGGAATTTTTCTGAAGACTTTCAATTTTTAATGAATAATTAAAAACACAGCATTTTTGTTTTAAAACTGACTATTTGTTTAAATAATTATTTATTTTATTTTTAATTTAATTAAAAATATATACATACTACCGATATTAGTTCAATTTAATTCACTGGTGTAATTTTATAATAAAATTAGATGTATAAAATTTTATTGAATTTTTTAACGTCTTTTACCCACCGTCTAGGCATGTTAACCAATTTGCATAAAACGTAATTTTACCACTTCTGTGAATTTAATTTCAAAAATCTGAAGGGAATGGTTGAAATCAGTAAGTAAAATTTGGTTTAATAAGATGAAAATAATTTTTGGTGAATAGAAACTTTTGAATTTTATTACCACGGTTAAAAGTAAACAGGGTAATTAAATGTAAAAATGATATTATAATTACCCTAACACATGTCATAATTATATTATATAAGTTTATTTCGACCAAAATAATCCTTAGGAATAAAATATGATCCTTTTCAGTCCACTTGGTTTAGATTAAGACATTTATTATTATTTTATTTAAAGATGAGTTAAAAGTGTTAAATTCAAATTTTAATAACTAAAATATTTTTAATATAGGGTTATAGATAAGATAATTTGGACTATAAATATTCATTAGAAAGAAAAAAATATTTCCTATATCATGGAATTTTATTTATAATTTTTAGACCTTATATAATTAAATTTATTTATGACACAATGATGATGTAGTAATTTCCTTATTAATGAAAAATTAAATTAAATGATATTATATATATTAAAATAAATTTAAATTGAATCTTTTGATGCATTAAAAAAAATTTATAGGTTAATATTACAGTTTATGGTTGATTAAATTTATTTTTTTAGAATAAATCATATTTTTATGACTTTCACAAAAACCAAATACTAAATAATGCCAAAATTAAAATAAATGAGTTTTTAAAACAAATACTATATTATTAAATAATACAATAGTAAAAAAAATCTAATGCTCAAAAAAGGACTTATATAATAATAGATATGTCATTAATGAACCATTTTGGGTTCTCTTGGAATTTTATAGTACGTTTATTAACCATATAATATAAAAATACAAGGAGACATGGTAGATGTTAACTATTTAATAAATAGATAAATCTAAATGATAAGGTTAATATGGTGACCTAAAACTTTCTAAAACTTATTGGATTAAAGGTTTTAGACCCAAACCCACCTTATCCTCAAAATAAATCATTTTGGAGCCATTATAAACCAAATATTTTTGTATAATAAAATAATATTTCAAGGTTTTTCTAAAGTGACACTCACCTCTCTTATAAAATGGTACTTACCCATCTCTCCAAATCACACCTCCAATTCCATTTTTCTCGGCCAAACCCTACTAAAATATCCTCCAAACTACACTCACTACAACCTAGAGGCCTTAATTTGATCATAAATACAACCTATGTATCCCTTTTGATCAAATCAACAGGAAGAACCCGAAGAAGAAGTAATTATTTCATCACATTTTTCAACGTTTTTTTCTTCTTCCTATTCCTCTTTATTTGTTGTTTACATACCAAAATAAAAACCCCAGTAACTTCTACATATAGTGATGTTATTATAATTATGGTAAAACCATATTCATTATTCTATCCATCCAATGAATGACAAAGTCACCATACATGCGTATGTACGACTTACTATCTCCATGTCGTGGTGTAGTTTGATATTCAACACATAATTATTTGGATGGGTACAATAATGAGTATAATAGATGTAAATAATAAATATAACATGTTAATTATTCTGTATATATGAAATTCTATCCAATTACATATGATTTCAACATCAATATAATGGTATTGTTGCTCATGCGTACCTACGAATTACCGTCTCCACGAACATGATGTGATTCATTCCCCATCTTAACCATTCAAGAATAAATATCATTTTGTGATTAAAAAATAATATTTAAAAACACTATATGATTCTGTATATAAATAAAATACATCCTATCCATAAAAAAAATTTCTTACGTAACAAAACATATAAATAAAAACGAATCAGTTAACACCTGAAACAATGATACTACTGAAGTATTATTAACAATGAAACACTAAAGGATCATATATGATATCATATTTATGTATAGGGTTCTTGTATAATTTAAAAATAATTATATCACCATTATACAGGAGTTTAACGTAACCTCAACTAAGGAAAATTACATGTTAAGGGGTTTTCATATCACTTTTACTCATATGATATTCATGTTATATTTTCCACTATTTCCTTTTGTGTGGGTTATATACAACCAATGGTTCTATTATTTGTGTAATATAAATTAATTTATGGGTATTTAAATCTTCATTGTATGATCCTCTTTTCATGGAATGTGTGTTTCATAAGTTAAAAAATTGGATAAAGGAATTTATAATTTCAATTTGCACTCATTGGGTTTTATGAAAACATTATTGATTATTTTACTCCAAGATTATGTGTGAAATCACTATTTATTTATTTATGTAGTAATTTAAAGTCCCCTTTGGCTGGATATAATTTTGATACACATAATAACTCCAATTATAAATTCTCAAGTCCTCAATATAAACTTGATAAGAGTAATCTTAACTCAATATACATTCATTGAGTTAAACATCCAAGTTATTGGTGTTGTGTTTACAAGAATATCTGTGAGTGTCCTCAGATTTATTTACACTAAATAACCATTCATATTTAGTGTACTTATATTCTTCACACATAATTATGTCATTTATTTATCCTACCCTTAAGGATACGGTCTTTATAAGGGATTTCATCTCAATTTACATTCTATTGAGACTTCTTTGTTGTTATGAGCCAATTCAGTTTTATATTGTGTATATAATTTACATTGTCATAGTATTTCTTGAATCCCTTTATTCACATGATATTATAATGTTTTGAGTACCTCGTTTATTTGTATTCAAGCGACTCTCATTTGTTTAAGAACTATAACTAAAATAACATTTTAAATGTTTTATATATTTATTCTTATAAATCATTCTCATCAATGTATATGTTTTAAAAATGGTTTTAAGTATTTATTTATATAGAAATTAATGTTTTAAAATTAAAATTAATTTTAATAGTTTTAATGTGGTATGGAAAACTTTGACTCAAAAATCTATTTTTAATAGCTTCTTGATAAATAATGATACTTTTAAATGGTTTCAAGGAAAAGGGGACATTTCTCTCAAATAGTTTTACTTGTTATTTTAATCTATTAAAATATCCTTCATTATTATTGATTAAGGTTGATTTATAATACTACAATCTTTTATATTGTATTGAATGAGTTATTTTTACTGTGGATGCGCTATTGTTATACCATTCATGGTTTTTGGTCAAAATATTAATGTTTCGTATGATAGTTTTAATACGAATGTTTATGTTATGTTTAAAACTTTTCATGTGAGGAATGAATTGGACTTAATAAGATATGGGTGGAGCCCTCTATATATCTATGATGAATTGGTAGGTCGCATGAGACAAACTAGTGTCTTGGAATGAGAACTTTTAAAAATCTTATTTTTAGTCTTTCCACGAAGCCTCTACTATGTGATTTTGATGTTCAGCATTATCCATTCAATCATTATGAAATTAGCAATTGATATTACATGAGATTATTCGACTAGTAGAATATCCATGTGAATAAGTAAATGACATTATTCGATTTATATTTGATATATTATGGTGAAATTTAAGTTTAAAAGGCTTGTGTTTTAGTCTTATACATTGCCTTAAATGTTTATAATTATTTAAGACATTTTCCGCTATATTGTTATCCTTAATCAGCATCTGAGATCACATGATTCTATGTTTTATTCTTTCCTAGGATGTAAAGAAGTCTATCATGATTAACCTGCAGGAATCATCTAGTGGATATGATTCTGTTCAAAGGGGAAAAAATATTGTTTTTCATTATTTCATGATGTAACGTAAAACTTATATATGTATCAAGTTGTTCCAGGGAAAATAAACAAATCAGTATTTCAAGAATTGATCTCTTGTGATCATTACAATGATATATAATAATGCACTGACTCTGGGTAACTATATTCGGGGCGTTACACTCATGCTGAACCATAACCCTTTCATCTTCAATTTCTAGCCTTTAATATCTTCATTCTTCGATACTTGGCCCCAAATAACTGCATTATTAGGTATATTTCATTGAATCTATTCATTATTCAATATATTGGCCTTGAATATCATTCAATTTGCATCCAACACCATCGAACACTATAACCCATCATCTGTCACCACATGCACCTTCTTCTAGTTGGTGTATCCTTGTCTATAATTCTGGTTCCGATATCAATTTACAGTTTTTTTATTGTTTCAATTTTCTATGTATGAATGGTTTTTTTCAATTGTATATGAGTTCTAATTTTCTATTGAATTTTATTTATCTTTTCTATCTGTATTTTTAATTCTATTTATCTTCACATCATAGGAATTTTTTAATTGATTAATAGTTCTTTTTAGATTTAGGTTTGTGATCTTTATGAATGAATGATAATTACATATGTTCAAAATTATAGACATTATATCCAATATGTTTCATTTTTCTAATTATTTTATCATATTTTATGATTATTTATTAAAGTAAAATCAAAATTAAATTTCAAAATATAATAAGTTATTTCCATTTTTGATATTTTTAGAGATAATAATGATTCAAATTTCTATTAATTCACTATGAACAAGTGATAAATATGATGAAGGTTTCAATTGATTTTTTCATTTTCTAAATGAAATGTTCAAAACAAAGACATATTTTTCCATTCCTGAAACTTTTGAATGTAATGTATTTGAAAAGTAGAGAAATCAAAGATCATATAATTATTTATTTTTTCAATATAAGTTATTACCCGTTGAAATGACATGATGAAACTATGAATAATTCTACATATATTTATGATGATTATTTTCAAGATGATAAGTTTGATCAAATTTAAGAAATAATTCATGATATTGATGTAGAGGAAGTTTGGAAAGAATTGAAAATTGATCATTTGTATGGTGATGTTGAAAAACCATTGAATCTGAGTTGTAAAGAATTTAAAATTTCATCAAAATTCTTATAACTGATTAACTTGAATATGAATAATAGATGGAGTGGAAAGAGTTTTCCAAATTTTCTACACCTTTTGAAAGACATACTTCCTAAAGAAAACGATATTCTAGATTAACATTATAAATTAAAGAAAATAGTATTCTTTATGGGATTGGGGAATAAGAAAATACATTCCATCCCGAATTACTATGTTCTATATAGGAAGGAATACAAATTTTTGTGTGTGTGCCCTAATTGGGGGATATCACGATATAAGTTGAATGAAAAATCACATGCTGATTTAATAGTTACAGAAAATTCTTCCAAGTTAATTTAGTATCTTCCAATAATTTATCATTGTAAATGATTATTTTCAAATTCAAATGAAAAAAATTAATATGAAATAAAAATGAGTGGACTTGTGGTGGAAAATTACATCATCTAGCTGATTGTACACATTGGAATAAAATTTATCAATAGTTTCCGTTATTCAAAAATGAAGATAGAAATATCATAGTTGGGATTTGAATAGATGGAATGAATCCAAATCATATACTTCGTAGAAATTATAGTACATGGACTATTTTATTGGTAATTTAAAACTTACCTCTTTAATTTTTATGTATAAAAAATATATCGTGTTGAGTTTAATGATATCTAGACCAAAATAGATCTGAAAATATTTTAATATTTTCTTATCACCATTAATTGTTAAGTGGAACATTTTATTGGAGGAGTTTATTAGAGTGAATTATTCTTATAAAATAGAACATTTTCAACAACACGCAATAATAATGTTCACTTTAAATGACTAAAAATTGTATGGAAATTTGTCTTGATAGAGTGTTAATGGATAAAAATCATGTCTAATGTTTGAATAGTGGACTTCAGATTATCCACTACAATATGAGATTAAATTAGTAGGCATGGGTCATTAGATGTTTTTTTATGTATCCATCATATAGAATATTAAAAAGGAATTCAATAGCTAATGGGAATTTTATATTACTCCCAAAACCTTTTCCACTGGTCAATATTTTAAGAGAGTGAAAACATTTATGTCACATTAAGAAAGACAAAAAAATATGCTAATGATAGAAATATTTTGATGAAATGGTCTATATTTTTTGAGCTTCCATATTGAATATATCATGAGGTCATGAATGACATTGATGACATGTATGTGGTGAAGAATGTCTATGACCGTTTGATTAGAACATTATTAGATATTAAAGAAAATACTAATGATGGTTTGAAAGAAACAATGAATTTACTCTCAACAAGAATATGTTTATATTTATGTCCCTCTCCAATTGTATGGTGTATATACCTACGTAGGGGTTTTCATAAATTATTCTATAGGTAGAAAATTATTTTTCTTCTATGTATCCATGATATCAAAGTTCCTCAGGGTTATTCTTAAAATGTAAAAAATTTCATGTCCCTAAAATATTTTAAGTTGAAAGGAATGAAATATCATGATTTTCACATCATGAGGTAACAATAAATACCATTTCCATTTCGTAGAATATTGACCATCCATTTTAGAATGACTATACTGAAGGTGTGTAATTTTTTCAATTCAATTTATAACAAGTTGATTGATTTTAATTCATTGAATAATTTATAGAATGATATGGTTTCTATACATTGTTAATTGGAAATGTATTTTAATCCACATTTTTTTGATATCATTCTTCATCTTGTAGTTTATTAGGTGAGAGAAATAAATCTTTTTATAATTGTATATCTATTATGGATGTATCCTTTTGAATGGTATATGATGAAATTGAAGGGATATGTTAATAATCTATATTGACCTAAAGCCTCTATTGCTAAGACATATATTTCTAAGTAGGTTTTTGAGTTTTGTTCATGTTATTTATCAGGTAACATCCCAACCAGAGTAACTATAAGACTAGTAGTAGGATTGTTCACCACATGGAACCAAGAGTGCCTCCTCATACAGTAGAGGCTACCAATTAGTATTGAGGATCCAATGATGGTATGGGGGATATTATACACTCATGATTAGAGTTTCATAGTTGTATAAGAAATAAAAAAATCCATCAAATGATAATAGAATAAGCAATATAATTTAAAGAAAGATCATCTTAATGATAATAATAATCGTTGAAAATAATATGAAATTACCAACTCTAAATACCCAACATTGCATACATGTGACTACAATATACAACATAAGACATATTACAAGTACTAAATAAACAATAAATGATGAAAATAAAAAATTACCAATGGTTATCCCCATGAGCATGATGAGATCTGATCTAGTCATGTTCTCCTAAACTCTCATGGACCATTTACAACACAAGAAATAATCCATAGACCTGCAAACATGAGGTATACTTGGGTACCCCAGTGTAATGGTTGACCGAGAAGGGTTGGAGATATACTCAAAAGGAAACCACCAATGATGTATAATGAATGATACATTCTATTAATATAAAATAATGTAGTGTGAAACCGTGAAATGTAAACAAATAAATAAATAAATGTAAAAATGTCGGCTCAGGTTCTATAGGTACACCTGACCGACCAAACCTACATCATCCTAGACAAGATATATCTAAACTAGGTTCAACCTATATAGATAGAGCTTGTATATATATATATATATTATTCCCCTCTTGAAACACAGTACATGTAGCTTAACTTGGCCATCATATAAGTAAAATGTAATTTTTACCAAACCCAAGCATGTTATTTGGCTAGGAGGACACGTCCTTGGGTTTAATAAATTTGAATTCATTGAATTTTTTATAAGGTATATGTAAAATTTAGATAAGATGAATCCAAGAACATTCCAAGGATAATAGTATATAGGAACCCTTGTATCTCAACAATAACCTTACAAGTATCCAACACCATAAGAGATCATCCATGGAGATCCATAAATGAAACCCAAGTATCACTCATGGTGTTGTGTGAACAAACCCTATGAGCCCATACCATGTATCTCACAAAGGGGATTCAGTATCTATCATGGTATGGTATAAAAATCTTTCCACTGGTCCCATCCATGGTAAATCTCTTTGGGAACCTGTATCTTTTATGGGTAAGTAATCATCCTTTTGGTAAACCTATCCAAGGGATCCTATCAAGAGTATGAGTATAACTCTTATTGTAATCTAAATCAATTAACCTATGAGACTATACTTGGAGTTCTTGTAGATAGTAAACCCAAGTATCTCTCATGGTATATACAATCACTAATAGCCAATGAGCCCATCCAAGGTGCTCCATAAAAAAAGAACCCATGTATCGATCAAGGAATGAAAAAATTAATTTCATCACTTTTTTTTAAATAAGATACCATTACATGTCCATAAGCATGCATAATCATAATTCAAGAATAAATAAATAAATTGGACCATGTAATTAATCATGACACAACCTAATAGAAGTATTCATATAGAGGGCCACATCAATTTACCATTTCAATTAATGAATAATAAATGCCATGTTCTAAAGCACACTGGATTCAATTTATCAATTTAATTCACTATATCAAGCATTATTTATCTATTAGATATAGGTCACATGATAAGGCCCTACCAAAAAACTATAAATTTATTTTAAATTATTCATTTTAAACATAACCCAAAGAAAAAACCTTGTAGGAGGTGGTTTGTCACAAGTAAATAATAGGGGAAAATAAGTCAACCCATTCCATATCTCAAGCAAGCCATTTAATTAGTACATTATCATTTTAGAATATAGTGAACCTTATTAGGTTGTTTTATTAGAAAACAGCTTCTCAATTAATAAGGAAATTCAAGATCACACCCTAATGGTGTGGTCCACATTGGGGAGAACTACCTCCGATGATACAATTTAATGTTAATATTTATTTTTCTCATGGAATTACTATAAATGTCACGACTTCCACATTATTATGGGAATTTCATGGAAATTCTAGTGTGTGGCACAACGATATATTTTATAAATCAACTTGATTTGGATAGAAAAGGTATAGACCACCTACCTATCCATGGATAGTCCAATCGTCTAATATCAATGCTTAAATCGATCTGATTCGAGAGAAAATGAGGAAAGGTAAGAACAACCTAAAAATAGGGAGAATTATCTCTCATGAAGATGAAACTTTAGAGGGAGAGAGAAACTGATAATAGAGGCATGAGGAGTTGAAGACTCACCATGGGATATCAAATGCACCTATTGATGCTCAAAACTAAAACTAGATTATGGAAAGGCTTCCATTCTTAGAAGAGGAGATGATAGGGAACCCATGGTGGGAGGGAGGTGCTACATGTGTGGGAGGGGAAAGGAGGTGAATATGTTTCAATGAAAATAGGGGAAATCAAATAATTCACCCCCTTTAATGTGGTGAATGGTTTAGTTGAAGGGTTGGCCAGACCATGTGCCTACTATACAAGAGACATTTCCAAAGAGGAAGAATTACACAGTTCATGAAAAAAATCTATGAAACCATATGAAAACAATTAATTTCCAGTCTATCAAGAGTACTTAAATATGAGAACGACCTTGGGACTCCCCATGATGGTTAAACCAAAATGGGTGAGCCCTCTAGCTCTACTGGATTAACCACATAGTTTCCTCTAGAGGGCCACATAATTTTAGAAAAAAATGTGTGCCCAAGTCGAAAAAGTGCATTATATTAGTCCAAATATTTTAATTTCATTCTTGTTCTCTGTTTATAGAATGAACCATCCACTAAATGATAATATTAAAATTCCCTTGGAAATTTTTCCTAGTCCAAAACATAGGACGTTACAACCTAGCCTCCTTAGAACTTATCATCTCTGATAATAGTTGGGGAAATGACTAAAGAAACAACCATCCTGCTCATCTTGGGAATTTTTGTCCGAATTGGAACATTTCATTTCCAAACACCCAATGAACCACAAAGAATTACATTAATCATATGGTACATTGGCTGTAGAAAATCAAACCAATTCAGGTTTTTAAACTAAAATATTGAGGAAAAATTTACTGAATTACATCTAAGTAGATACATGATCACATCAATATCTATTTAACAAATCATCCTATGACACTCACAAACATATTTTCTATCATTTTAAAGGCTAGTTCTATGTGATCGTATCTCCAATGTGGTAATTTTATATTCCAATATGCCCATAGTTTTCTAAAGACACTTCCAACATGATTGTGAACTAGATAAAATGGTTCAATCCTTATAAACCTTAGTTATTATAGTCGAACATGATTTCTTATAAAACCTCAGCCGAATCAAAATGAAATCTCCTCATCTAGATGATGTTCCATGAAAAGGTACCTTACAGATTTTATTTACCGAAATAAGATGAAATGAAATCATGTGATACTTTTCAGGCTATTTCCATAAGTGCTCAACATAGACTGTCGATGAATTCAAAACTATACCTTAATGAATATAAAATAAGGTAACTTAGCATTTTCTCTTGGAATGATCATAATACCCCATAACCATCTTATGCTGTAATCTCAAGCCAAAACCTCCATTTACAATGTCATGCCTAGCATGAACATGGGTGTATACTTGATCTAACAAACATGGATCATCGTCCTTATATAATATCTTCCAATCCTGAATGAAGTTCGGTAAACCATACAATCATCAATCCATGTATTAGGAGCTTATCCAAGGTAGTCCATTCTTAGGTGTTTACAAGGGAGACACTAGTACATAGAAAAACATCCACATCTCCAGAAAACTGGCTGATCCCAATGTTTGTAAAGTCAAACAGATGACTCTTGACTGTTATTCTATCCATGGAATTCAAACAAGGGAATCCAGGTACCACTCAATAATAACCAATCCATTAATAACAACCATTATTTTAGATCACAAATCCCATAGAGTCTATTTATTGAAGTCAAGGCCATTTTAGTTCTTCCATTAGCTTGACATATCTGAAAATATCTCAGTGTATCCTAGATGATACCAAGATAGAAAACATGATCACCATAGAGACAAGAAAACCCCAATATGATTCAAATGATTTCCCAAAATGATTTGAGACACTCCCACTATACCAAAATGAAGTTACCAGTATGGATCTAAACCAACCACATCAAACTATGGAAAGGAAAGGATAGTCAAACAACCTTGGGCCGACTCTTTTGAAGAAGCAGGGATACACCTGCAAACATAATGTTGTAATTGGACCACAATTCCCTCATAATAGAGGCATCTCATGATCACTCAATCTCAACCACTGGAGTCCATCCGTAAAAAAAATTAAGGGGTTTCATGCATATCCAAATAGATAAACAGAATGATTCCTTGCAAACACTTACACAGTGAAAGCTCATTAGACTCATAAAAATTAAAAATCATCATAAAACATTTCCAAAATGGTCCTTCTTGACTGTCTTCATTCTACTTTAAAGGACACACTCTTCGCACAGTCAATGCAATGACCCCCACCTAAAGAGTGTACTTATCAGAAGATTCACTGAAAAAGGAACTCATCCCATGGTACATCCTCCATTGACCACTAACCATGGGTCATGGACATGGCCAAAAAACGTTTTGAAAATGTTAGACTGAAAGAAGAGATAGTCTAACTGCTAGAAGATAAGATAGATTATATTCAACTTTATATGTATGTGTGACAATCCTCTCTAGTTATTTCTGTAGATGACATTTAATTAGACATAGAATCCAAAAAACCCTGACAATGTGTTAGAAAACTTATTCCATTTTTACGATATCATTCTGAGCATTAGGATGAGTCTAATTTATTTTAGTTCTTGGGTCACTCTACCTCAGATAAGACCTGTGATCGAAGTGGAACTTATCATGTCTTAATGATTACCATGTAAGTCATATAGTTCATTGTACCATTTTTATCAACTCAAAGGATACCACATATATCAATGCATACTACCCCAAGATATCATTATCAAAACGACAAATCGTAGATACTATCCATAGGATTATGAGGACTATGCATCCCAGTATCTGATGGAACATACACAGAACTATCCTAGAGATTTAATATCACATACGACTATATATAGGCTGGGGTCCTCTAGTTCCATCGACCAAAAAAGCAAGAGAGGTATCACGACCTACTAAGAGCCTGACCATTCCCTAGGCATGTCTAACCTACTGAAATCTAGTATTACATGGTGATCATGCATGTAAAAAGGGTCAAATTACTAAACAACCCCCACCTATCCTATGTGGCATATTAGAAACTAATATTATTACTTGGTACAAACAACACCAAAATGAGACCCCTCATATAGAAAAAATTTACAAGCATTTAAAAAGATTTTAAAGCTCATAGGGCACTACCTAGTATAGGTTGGCCCTTTACAAAAAAAGAAATCATCGACTCTATAGCCGGGTTACACTGGAAGTTCACTAGGATTAAGGTTCTTTGATTAAAACCAAGATATAAAATAATATGCATATGGGTAATGATCATGTTCCAATTCTAAGTAAGTCTCAATAACAATGAAACTACCCTTAAAAGGGGTGTTAAAATGATGGAAACCAATTAAAGTTTCATTTCAAGGAATTACAAAAAGGCTCATTTAGTTCTTAAAAAATTTCAAAGGTATTTTTAATGAACATATAATACCATTCAAAAGGGAATAGTATTTTGTATTTTTTTAGCTAAATCCTCAAGGAAGATAGGAAAGTTATATTAAAATTCCTTTCCAATGTTATTTGTTTAACTGAAATGCTGCCATAATTAGAAAAATTTTCATATAAATTCAATTTAATCATTTTATTTATGCATAATTTTCTCATTATTGGGATTGGTTAAATAAAATTTCAATTCTAAACTACAGAGGACAACACCCTTTAAATTTTAATTGGTATTTTAATTAAATGTGGCCTTATAAATAATAAAACTCAAAAGAAGATAATATGTCATTTATTAATTAAATAGGGTATTGGTCATGTAATATCCACCATAAACTTATATATAACACCATATAAGTAGTTTTGAACACTTGAAATGACCATCACTATATAGAAAAATTATACCCCAATAGGGTTAAGCACTAAGGCATATCAAAATAAAGGTAACCTACAAGGGTCCCGATCATCCAGGAATAATGGAGACCTACAAGGGACCCAAAAAGTCACTCTGATTTCATCAAAATGAAACCCATAACATGTTAATCATTAACATATTAAACACCCTTAGTGGTTTCACCTCATAAAAATTTGGAACCATGAAACCTATTTGGGTTGATTCATGTACAAGGTCCACAAGCAACAAAATTGTGTAATATTTAAGGCTAAATTACATTTAAATTTATACATTGGTTTCTAGGTATATAAAGATCATAAAAATGTTTTGAATATAAATATCACCATTTACCAATTTATAAATCCTCCATACACCATATATTTTAAATTAACTCAAATTTTATTGCTACCAATATATTTCAACCCATGAAACCCATGGTATATGATGAAACATGTCAGGATTGGTTAGTTAAGGTGTCACAATAAATCTATTTGGGAATAAACCATTTTTGTTGATTCGAACACTTTAATAAAAAATGGTATATTAAAAATATCTCTAGAAATTCAATAAAAAGCAGTAAATACTTATAAAAATGCTAAATAAGCCCAAAAGAATGAAAAATAAACATTGAAATCCAATGCATAATCATGGAAACACAAAACACTAGTATATATATAAACATGATATATAATTACTATAACATTGTGTCAAAAATAATAATTCTACTAAAATACATAGGGTATATATAACATATTATTAGACAGTCAAGTAATGAATCCTACATAGCATGGAATATGTATGACATGTGAATCTCTATGTGCCTAGAATAATTCAGGTAATGCTAATTCTTTGAAATAATATTCCAAGGATAAATATGGTAAATATCATAAATAAATAAGAGGTCAAATTACACACATAACTCAAGATGAAATCATATTCAACCATAATAATGAACAACAAAAGTATCAATATCATCCCCAGCCACTTGGTATTTTCCCCTTGAGTGGGTTGATCACTCCGAGACATGACTATTTACCAAGCGCAGACACATTACTAGTCTGATATCTACCAAAAAAACAGTAATACAAAGGAAGAACAAACACCTCTAATACCACTTTGTAATTTCTTGACCTAGCTAACTACCAAACTAGTAGTGTAACTTGTTGTCACATGTCCTCCTGTGTGCCTCTTCCTACGCTAGAGGCTTCCAACTAGTAGTGAGGGTCCAATGATTGTACCATGGGTATATTATACAATCATTATCATAGTTTTATAGTGATATAAATGATAATAAAAGAAACAATTAAAAGATATTAGTGGAAGCATTATAAGTTAAGTCAAGAGTAGCGGAAGAATAATAATAACTGAATAACAATAATATTAAATGGCCACTTCCAAATGTTAAACTATGTATGAATGTGACTAAAATATTCACGAGAACACATATAATAGGTACTAAAAAATATTACATAAATAAAATAAAACCCCCAAGGGATACCCCCATAAGAATCATGACCTCTGGACCATTCCTCTTTTCATAAACTCCAATGTACCATGTACAACACAAGAAATAATCTATAAACCTACAAACATGAGATTTTCTTGGGTTCCTTAGGGACACCTGGTTGACCATAACTGCTTCAGTCTAGATGTAATATCTCTAAAATATGTCCAACCATAACAGATAAAATATGTATTTATGTATATATTATTTCTATCTTGGGAAACATTCAATGAATTCTCTATAGGATTTCAAATATTTGAAAAGTAATCTTACACCGAACTAAACCTTGTAATTTTTCTCAGAAGACGCATCCTTTAGTTTAATAAATTAGAATTCATGAAATTATATAAAAGAAATATCATGAATTTAAATAGGAAGCATCCAAGGTCGGTCTAAGGGGAACTGTATGGAGGAATCCGTGTATCACACCAAGAGACCACAAGTACCCAACACCGTAAGAGTCCATCCAAGTTGATCAATAATGGAATCCCTAATATCAATCTCGGTGTGGGGTAAACATGAACCTTTGTGACAGTACTATGTATCTCAGATATGGGACTAGGTATCACTCATGGTATGGTAAATCCATCTTACCACCGAGACTATCCATGGTAACTCACCATGGGAACCAGTATCACTCATGGGTATGTGATCATCAGTTCGGTGATCCTGTTTGAGGCATCCTATCAAGAATTCAGGTATCTCTTATTGAGTAATCTAAATCATGTAACCTACGAGCTCATAATATGAATTTCATAAATAGGTATCCCAAGTATTTTTCATTGTATATACAATCTCAAATATCATATTCTCCCATACTTGGCATTACATAAAATGGAAACAAAGTATCTATCAAGGCACGAAACAATTTATTTAATCACTTATTTTTAAATTATAATAAAGGACACGTCAAAAATAATGCCTCATCATAATTCAAGAAAAAATTAATAAAGTGTCTCATGTACTCAAGCATTCTACACCACAAGGCATGTATACTTATATAGTTAAATGGCCATTTACAATTTTAATTAAAGAATAATAAAGTACATGTTCTAAAGCATGCCATAATTTGTTTTCCAATTTGACTCACTATCTCAAGGTAGAATTCACTATTAGCTAGAGGCCATGTGAAAATATCATAAAAAACATTATAATTAATTTAAATTATAAATTTTAAACATAACCCCAACCAAAACCTCATAGGAGGTGGTCTGAGAACAAGGTATTAATAGGGGAGAATTCGACCAATTCTATATCTCAAGTGGGATGTTTAATTAACCCTTTTTTATTTTATAAGACAACAGACATCCCCAGGAGGTTTTATTAGATTATATTTTGTCAATTATTATGGAAATAAAATATCACACCATTATAGGGTGGTCTATGTTGGGGTCTGAAAACTCTAATGATGTAATTTTATGCTAACATTTAATTAATTCAAGGCATTAAGTTATACATCATGAATTCCAAATTATTTGAGGCATCAAACAGAAATAGTGGCATGAAGCCCAAAAAATTATTTTATAAATCAACTATATTTTTATGGAAAGTATATAGAACACCAAAATTATATCATGGAAGGTCCACTAATCCAATATCAAGGCTTATTATTATCTGATTCAAGAGGAAACAACGAATTGGGAAAATTCCTTGAAAACTGAAAGAATTAGGTTTAATAAAGATATCATTTTAGAGGGAAATAGAAATTGAGAATAGGGGGAAATGATTTATAGATGTACCAAGGGATATCCAATGCACCTGATGGTGCTCAAAACTACCACAAGATGATGTAAAGGCATCCATTCCTAGTAGAAGAAATGAGAGGGAACCCATAGCTTAAGGGAGGCACTACATACATTGGAGGAGAAAAGAGGGGAATAGGTTTAAAAGAAAATAAGGGAAAAAATACACCCCCTTTAATGAGGTTCATGGTTTGACTATATGGTTGGAAAAATCGTGCAACAACCACGCTTGAGCCACTATGCAAGATGGATTCTTTCACGATTCATGTTCATAGTTTAGGAAACCTTGAAAAAACAATGAATTTAACCTCTATTAAGAGACATGAAAAATTTTCAGGACCATGAATCTATTTTAACACGGTTACACAAAAATTTTTGAGACCTCCATCTCCACTAGATCAGTTGTATGATTTCATCTAGAGGGTGACACGATTTCAGACAAACTATTAACCCCTATCTGCCAACCCATATATTTGAGGTTTTGCGGTCTGATGCTACCAAAACTAAACAGAACACCTGAGGAACCTCTTAAGCCTTACACAATTCTAAAAAACAACACATTTGAGTGTTTTGAATAATCTAATTTCATTCTGAATCTTGGATTTGATAATGAATCATCCACTAAATTATAAAATTAAAATTCCCTTGGAAATTTTACCCGGTCCAAAAACTAGGATTTTACATGTCTATAATGGAGCACATATATTTGAAAATATCTCACCTTGAATGAGTCTAATACATGGAAAATAAGAGTTGTGTCTTAAAATTAAAATATTTCAAAATGTGAATAAATAAATAAGGTACATTTAGAAATATTTAAGAATATAGATGATGATCAACCACATATGACCTTGCATATTAATGTGTAAAGACAATGTTATCCAATGAAGATAGATATGTGGATTTTGTATGATTATAACAACTTTTTTCACTTTTTAAAGAGATTGTGCTTGGTATATTAGATTCATAAGAAAAAATGAGATGGTTAGTGGGTGGTCTAAGTCTAAATTTAATAACATGGTCTAGATATGACATTAATGGATTAAAATATTATATTAATGGTTATACATTTTACCACTCACACACGATTTTTTTAATTGTTTTCATTTTTTTCTGTCATTTCATCTCTCTTTGATGTTTAGTAGTATTTTAGGAAACTACTTTAACAAATATGAGTAAAAAATGTTTAGTTTAGTTTACTTTTTCTTGGATCATTTTTCATGGTTTATTTAATTATATATATAATAGTTAGATTTGGATATTTTTATACTAATTTTTTTTTGTTGAAACACCATTTTTGAATTTTTTCATTCATTAAAATTATTTCATATTTCATTAAATTTTTTAGTATATTAATTATGTAATTTAAAAAATATAAATAAAAAATAATTTATTTTAATCTTACTTTTTATTGGTTAAATTTTCATTTTTTATCTAATTTTATATGTAGTATTTGGATTTTTTATTGGTGTACTTATTGTTTTTAACATTGATTTATTGGATTATAGAAGATAAAACATTAGATTCACCAAATAAGTCATGGTAGGACTATGCACATACATCTGGGGAGGATCGTACACATACCTTTATTGAGAAAACTCCTCATCTTTCTACACATAATCCATCTTCTTCTATAGAGACATAAAAGTCTTAGAGTGTTTGTAAAGATGACAGGACACATTTACCCGAATTAGGAATTTCTCAAAGTTGAGACCATAGGAAACCCATTTAATTTATTGATAATGATATTCCTAGGTGTCAAAATTCAAAACAATTTTAAAAACTTATTACAGTGAAAGCTTAATAAAAAGTTAGTCTTCAGATTTCTGATTGGAGAGGTGCAGAAAAAGTGACTATATCTCAATTATGGGAGACAATTTTGGTAATATCAAATGCTTATTATTTTACATATCATGAAATTATTTTATTAATATAGGTTTCCCACCTTTATATCAGATGACATATGATATACCTGACACGAGAGGATTCATGAAGAAATAGATATATTATGATGCTATGAGATAGAGGGATTTTAAATCCAACCTCACATCAGATTTCATTTTTATGGATAAAAAAGATCAAAATCCATGATATATATAACCATTTATATATGAAGATACAAGGAAGTGGTTTTTTGAAAATAGACAAGAAATGGTAAATGAAATGTTAGATTTTAGAGATTTTTTATTTTAATGGTCATATTAATGATTTTTTTTATTCTTAATTTTCGTCAAATAAGGAGGTATCCTCAGCAGATCCAATCCAAATATGTATACCTTCATAATTTATCTTATGGTGGGTATATTTTATTGGAAAATTAAATGATAATTTAATGTTTCCAAAAACTGAGAGTTGATTCATTAAGCCCCGCAGAGGTTGATCATCCCCCCAAGGTAGACATAAAAAATAGAAGAGGGTCTGGATGAGAAAAAGGAAAATATCTTACTAAGTATTTGAGGGGTTTATTTGATAGGATTGAGAAAAGTTATTTAATTTATTTATGATATTTTATTTAATTCAAATATTTATATATTATGGTTAACTTATTATTTTCTCAAATATTTAATATAGGAATCCCTTAAGGAGAAAATCACTCTAGGGACCTTCATAGATAACGGTGAGATGAATATTTTAGCTACTCCACTGGGAAATCCTGAATAGTTGGTTCGTGTATGATGGTATACCAAATGTGTATATAAAATAAAAATATAATCTTTATAAGTTAAAGGTCTAGATATGGGAGAGAAGATGTAGGATAATATTAGAACTTTAGTATAGTCAATGATTATGGACATGCAAATACAGTTTCGGGTTTCTGATCAAACTCCTCCACCTATACCTAGGGATCTAAATCCTTCACATCCTCATACTTATCCAACTCCTACACCTTCTACTATACATATTCCCATTTATTTTGAGTTATATGTGGAATATCCCAAACACTATATTTTTCATTTGGGATTATATATTATATTAGGGATATCGTTCATCCTCAGCATATAGAGATATAGAAGAATAGGGTCCCTATGAAATATATTATAGATAGATCAACAAGAATATTATTTCCCACAGATGAGGTCATTGTAGTTGGATAAAGTATCAACCATATTTTAGTTTCGCTATCTATACTTGTTCGAAAATTTACCATTAAAGTATGTGTATATTATATCATTTATTTAATATTTTTGTTAAAGTTTATATAAAATTTTAAAATTATATATTTATCTATTTTTTATTGGAATTATTTATAGGTAAAGAATTTCTATATAGAAAACAAAATGTACATGTTTTCATGACATTAGATAAAACTTCTTCCAGTCTTGATATATTATCAACATATTTAAATTATTTTTTGGATGTTTATGAAATTCCAATGGAAGCTAACATTTTTTGGTGTGTAATGACTGTGATGATTTAAAAAAATATATCATATAGGATATAACTAAAAATGAGTCGGTAATCAACATGATGTAACTCCTTTCAATGTAAAATGATTGTCATATATATTTTTGTTTTTTTAATTTTTTGAATCTTAAATAAAATATTTGTTTTGTATTCATTATTTTTATACAATTTTTATGCGACATGATATGAAACCAATACATGGGTTTATGGACCCAAAATTTATTTCACCTATATTGTTAAGAACAAGTGATATAGAAAGAACAATTTAAATTGCCAAAATACATCAAAATAATGCAATACAGTATTGGGTGCTTCCATATATTCGATAGTATAGAAAATATATCTCATAATGTGATATATCTCTTAATATAATAAACAATCACTATATATATATATTTGTTTAGTGGTTCCCATTGGATTTTCGGTGTTTTTTTCCAAGAGAGAATATATCTTACTATAAATTATCTATCCATGGTGACATGTGAGATAATTCTAAGAATGTATTGAACATGTATGTTTGAATACATAAATACTTGTATATATTATTATTACATTTAAATTTATTTCATACATATTATTTTCAAATAGAGTATGAAATTACATTATAGCTACAACAGTAAAGTAGAGCACAAATATCAAATATGTAAAATTGAAGTTGACTTCTCAATTATAATTACAACATTTTTTTAAAAGTACTCAAAATTTTAATATCTAAAAAAATTATTTTTAAATAGAAGTTTCATATTAATGAATGAGTAAATAAATGTGGATACTATGTTATAATATTTATATTTCAAATAATTTAGATTATGATAGATATTAAATTCCAGAAGGTTATATTTTCTTATAAAACATTACTTTATTTTTTTCATTTGTTTTATTTAGAATTCATGTAAAATAATTTATTTTTAATTTTTAGCTTTTTAAATACCTTCATAAATATACTAAGATAGATATAAGACACATAAAAAGTGAATTTTTAGATTATTTTATAACTCAAATTAGGTTTTAGTTTATTTGAAATATTAATTTTACAATTTAAATTTAATATTGTAAAGTTTAAATACATTTATTTTTTGATACTTTTTTATGGTTCTGATTCTACTATTTTTCTATTTCTATTATGTTTTTTACTACTAGGAGGGTTTAATTTAAGGATTTAAATTTTTGAAAAAGTAATTGAGACATCATTTATTTCATAATTGATGTGAAAAACACAAAATAAGATTTATCACATCAATTTCTCAAAAACAATTGATCTAAAAAACTATTTTTCATGTTTTTTGTATATAACTGATGTGGAAAACCACATTTAAATATGAATTTCTAGGATATTTTTAAGAAAAATAATGAAAAATGGTCATGATAATGGTTTTATAATGACGTTTTTCATAAAATAGAAGTGGACACCCAACTCAATATATGAATCATTAGGCTATTCCTAACTCCTATTTAAAAACAATGATGTTACAGAACATCTATAATAGACTTTATCACATCATTTTTTCTACAAAAAAGACATGATAAATCATTTTCAACATCGGTTTTTTCAAAACCAATGTGAAAAACTACATCTGTATTTGAAAATTTTATAACATTGATTATTATTAACCAATGTAAAAATATTATTTACAACACTTCCTGAAATAACATCACAAGGTACGTGATGTTAAAAAACGATGTTAAAAACCCATTTTTTCACCTGTGAGATAAAATAATTTCTAAATTTTAGCACTACATTTCTATATTTTAATACTGATCATCAATATTATAACACTACTATTCTAAATAAATTTGATAGTTGTTCCGAATTATATTTTTTTTTGTTTTTTTTGTGAAAATTTTATTGATCATATCTTCTCACTTATATGGGATTTCTTAATGTTAGGAACATGTACAAATGAAAATAAATTATCAATACTAGTTTATGTGGTAGCTATGAGATGATTTTTTTGAGGTGTTTAAACTATGGGAACTATTATTGAAATCCGAATAATATTAGCTTCCGGTAACATTTACTTATTTTAAATGAATTATTAAACATGTATAGAATTCAAAAATTTAAACCATTTCATAAATTTTCCATAATATATTTCTAAAATTTTAACATTGATTTACAAGATTTTAGAATTGGTATTTTATATTTTAACACAACTCTTCCATATTTTAACATTGTAGATCCAAAAAAATACAACCATGCCAAATTTTATTTTTCTTGTTTTAAAAAAAAATTACATTGATTATGTCCACTTTATTATATGGTTTTATTTAATTTTTGGAACTTATGAAAATTTTTTATAATTATCAATAAAAGTTATTTTTTTAAAATGAAAGGATTTTATTTTTTGTCTAATGTGTCTAAATTGAAGGGAAAATATTGAAATGATATTAATTTAAGATTATTTTAGGGTTTTCATTAACAAAACTTATTTATGGAAGATGTATGAAATTATGACATCTAAACCTTGTCATGAATTTTACATAACGTAATTTCAAGATTTAAACACACATCCTTCATATATTAACACAATTTTTCCATATCTTAACACTAATCTTCCATATTTTATTTGTTTCTATTTTTTTTGAGAAATATATATTCATAATGACCTCTTGTGTCAGCTATGAGAGGTTTCTCATTTTTTATGGTGACTAAAATTAGGGATATTATTATTCTCATCCTTTTAGTTTTCTTATCTTGTATTTTTGAGTTTATTAAAATGATTGGTAGATGATTTATGGAATTAAAAAAATTAAATCATTTTATTAATTTTACATAACATAATTTCTATATTGTAACACATACGTTATTGTTTAATTTGATGACATATATGAATTTAATATATTATTTTTTTGCGGCCATCAAATATTTTTCTCCCTCCTGGTAGACCAACTCAGAATCATATTGAATAAAAATTTTAAAACAAGAATATGTATCATAATTTTCATTTTAAATAAGTTTGTAACTCATGAAATAAGAATAGAAATATATATCTAGATGAAGTGATAACTTTGAGAGGGTGTTGTTTTTTTGTTTATGAATCCTAATATGTTTATGAAGGAGATAATGTTAGAATGGATTTTAAAGTAAATATATAAATAATTCAAATGTGTTTATATAGGTGAGTGTTATTTTTTATGCTTCAGGATTAAATTTCAGAGTTATTCAATTTAAATCATATTAATTATGTTTTTTTAGGTTTTATGTTTCTTATAATGATGATGATGTATGAATAATCTCTAGTGATTATTAATTAATTGATGCAGTCAAGAATATGTATAAAATTATGATAATTAAACAATGTTAGCATTTTTAGGTGACATAATTTATAAATTTTAACATTGACCAACTAGGTTTTAAAATTAATCCTCAATAATTCGACACTGCTAGTCGAGATTTTTTTGTGAAAAGTTAATTATGTATGTCATCTTGTTTTAGAATTCTATATTCCATGACCATAAAATGTGTACTTGTGTTGAGTGGTCTTGGATAATTTTTTTAATGATCAATATTTGTTTTTCATTAAGTACATTGTATTCCATTAGATCAAGTAATTATATATAACTAAGAACCCAATAAATGAATAAAATTATAGAATTTGTGTTTTTAAATCCTATTAATTCTAGTTTTTATGGTTTTTTTCTACTTATAATGATGATAAATTATGAATAATCATGAATGTTTATATATTAATTGAGGTATTCTTGAAGATATATAAAATTTTCACATCTAAACCATCTCAATATATTTAGATGAAATAATATAATGATTTTAACAATAACACTATATATTTTGATACCGAACCTTTATATTTTAACACACTATCTCTTAAAAAGATTGTTTTGGAATTTGTGATAAGTCATTTAACACTATTACTTCGTATTTCAACATTACTTCTCTAGATTAATTATTCCATTAGTACACGAAACAAATACTCAATCACAATAAGATTGAGTATGATATTGGTTAAATATGTACACAATCATAATACAACAAAATTCCCACAAAATTCAACCAAACACCCAGAATTTTTTTTACAATTTCCAATACAACCATCTCCATAAAAAAAATCTATAATTAGACAATGACTAAAAAAATATTTCATCTTTATGATATAGCCATGGTTTACCAACCATCATAGTAAGTTAATAATTTTCTATTAAATATGAATCTAAAAACATATCATGAAAAAAATTTAAATATCTGATAGACTAATAAAGATACAAACATGTGTAAAATAAATAAATCAGTATTGTTATTTATAACAATCATGTTTTCCCATTATTCTAGTTATATAATTAAGTTAATTCCACAATCATTATAGAAAAATTTTAAAATTAAACCCTATGAGATTACAAAAATAGATTTACAAAATAAATAAGTAGGGAATTTCGTCTCAAATTAGATTACAACTGAACAAATCTATACAAAACTTTAAATTTAGAGGGAAATGAAATTCCTCATTGCGAAAGATATCACAACATTGTTACAAAAAAGTATCCCTAAATTAAATTCAATATATATAACAAATTTTTACTTTTTAAAATAGTAATAGGGTTTTTAACTAAAAACCAAATGAGTATGAAAGTCAATTTATGTACCAGAAAAGTAGACATGATTTTATTTTGATTAGCAATGGAATTAGTAGCATGTGAGTCCAAAAAATGTAGCTTATATTTTATTATTTCATAATTATAGAAAAACAAATGAAAATTCATAAATTTAGTGGAAAAACAAGTGGCCTCTCTAATATGTTATTTCCAATAGTGTTAGGCATGAAATAGTTCAAAACATCGTTCACTTTATAGTCCAATTTACATGAAATAATTTTATCATTTTATAATAGATTATCAATTTATATAAAAAACAATACAATATTTTTTCATACGTAAATATATTCCTATAATTAGTACCATGAATAATGGATCAAATATGTGTCTAGTAACTATTTGGGAAGATATCTGGTCATTGAAAAGTGTTCCTTCAATCATGGTCACTATCTATGATTCTGACATTGTCATTCATATGTTACTGATTAGTTATGAAAGAGTATTTGATTGTAAAGGATTCATATACAAACCATTTTTCCAATCCATTCCATAGGGCCCAAAAAACAACACGCATATTCATTCATATAGTAATTATACATGGAAAAATCTCTGGATTCAAACCACAAGACATAAATATATGAAATACATTTCAATATAATTTCATTCTTAAAAATATGACTATCATAAGATTTTGACAATTTTTTCTTATATGATGCCTTACAAAGGTTCACAACTCATAAACCCACCTTTTAAGGTCAACTCATCCTTTGAGAGGTTGTTGAATGTCAGGAGACCATTTTTTTGTCTTCACTCACTATGACATCCTTAGAGTTGTGACCATAGATAATTATCTCAATCTCGGTTCAAAGAAAAATTTATCCACTTTAGCTTCTTTTTCTTTATTGACTTCCACTACTCCGCCCTTCTTCATCACCTTCCTTACAAACCTCAAACACATTATTTTCTTCTTCATCCTACTTCACCTCCTAAGAATCTTGTATTTATTAAACTTCATCTTCAATATCCTATATCATCCTCTATTTATTCCTCTAAAATATGATCAAATTTTTCTACTTGATCAGTAGATTCTATGAGTAATAAATTACCATGATCACCAATGATTTCACAATGGTGCTCATTTATACCTTTCATATATCAATTATTCAAAACTATGATATCCTATAATATACAATAGTGATAAATATGTTAGTAATGGGGTCCCATATTTTACCATATAACACTAAAATTCCATAATTTAAAACTATAACTCCAGGATTTAACATGGAAATACACATTTTAACATATGGAAATATAGAATGAGGCATTCAAGGAATTAAACAACAATTTAACTTAAATTAAAATGCATCTTCTACATTTTCACACTATGAATCTAGATATAAATAGAAACCATCCACATTTTAGCACTAATATTATATATATGTAAAGAATTATGTTTTATCAAAAAATTAAGATGGTAACAATTAAATTCCACAATTTAACACTATAATTCAAGGTTTTAACACTAGAAATACACATCTAAACATATGGGGACTTAAAATGATTATTTAATGGAATTTAACAACAATATATTGGAAATTAACACTGAGAATTCAAAATTTGACAATAAGAATCTATATTTTATCATTGGGAATCCATATTTTAAAATTGAGCATCTATATTTTAATATTTAGATTAAAAATATAAATAAGAAGCCTTTCAATTAAACAATACAAATAATAAAACTAAAATTAAAAAATTTAACACTATAATTCTCAGTTTTAATACTAGAAATAAACATTTTAACATATGGGAGTTTCAAATGAGTCATTCAAGGAACTTTACATATAGATTATAGAAATTAATATTAAGCATAAAATATTTAACACTAATTATCTAGATTATAATAGCAGACATCAAGATTTTAATAGTAAGAATACATATATTACGATTGAAAATCCATATTTTAATATCAACATTATAAATATAATCATGAAGCATTTTAATTAAAAATTCCTAATAGTAACACTAAAATTAAAAAATTTAACACTTTAGATATTTTTTTACACTAGAAATACATATTTTAACATATTAACATTTCAAATGGGACATTAAATGTACATAATATCAAGATTTGAGAAATTTACATTGATAATCCATAATTTATCACTAAGAATACATATTTTAACTGTAGAAATCTTTATTTTAACATTGAGCATCAATATTATAACATTAACATTACAAATATAAACAATAATATTTTAAATTAATCAATATAGATAATAAAACAAAAATTCAAAATTTTAATACTATAATTATTGTTTTTAACATGGAAAATATATATTTTAAGATATTTGAATTTTAAAATAGTCTTTCAAGGTACATAAAACCAGGCTTATTGAAAATAACACTGAGCATCCAAAATTTAACTCAATGCATTAAGATTTTAAGACTAGGCTTCTAAATTTAAACATTAAGCATCCAAATTTTTACATTAACAATACAGATATAAATCAGAATATTTTTAATAAATTATTCTACATAATAACAATAAAATTACACATTTTAACACTATTTTTATTGGTTTTAACAGTGGAAAGACACTTTTTAACATATGTGCATTCCAAAGGAGTCTTTCAAGGTACCTAACATCAAGCTTCTAGAGATTAATACCATGAATCGAGAATTTAACATTGAATAACAAAACATTAACATTTACAATACACTTTTTAACATATGGGAATATAATATGAGGGTTCTATAGAATTTAACATCTTGCTACCATAAATTAAAATTCTGATTCCACAATTCAACACTTAATGACCCAAAATTAACATTTTGAATCTAGATTTTATTATTGATATTACATATATAAAAAGTATAATTTTTTAATTAAACATTTCAATGTTTTGAAACACTAATATTCCACAATTTCAAATTAGTCTTCGAAGGAATTTTACTTTAATTTTCTAAAGATTTATTTATTTCCAATACAATAAAACACATAACATCTAAAATTTAATACTATAAATACACACTTTAATATATGGGAATCTAAAATGAGGATTTCAAGGTATTTTACATCACGATAACATAAATTAACACTATGAATCGACAATTTATTACTGAGCATCAATATTATAACATTGACTATCTAGATTTTAATATTGACATTACAAATATAAAAAATATGTTTTAGAATCGAACAATTAAATTTGGTAACACAAAAATTCCACAATTTAACACTTTAATTCCTAGTTTCAACACATTAAATTCACATTTTGACATACGGTAATTTCAAATGAGTCTTTCACATTATTTAATATCAGGATTCGTGAAACTAATATAGAAAATCTATAATTTAACACTATGCATCCATGATTTAACACTATAAAAAAATAGCTTATGGGAAACAAAAATGAGGCCTTCAAGGAATTTTACATCAAGCTACAATAAATTAACACTGATTGTCTAAAATTTAACATTGAGCATCTAGATTTTAATATTGATCATAAAATATATAACATGATGATTTTCAATTTATAAATCCACATGGTAACACTGAAAATCAATATTTTAACACAAACATCCCGTATTTATAATTTCACATTCAAAAACTTTACCATAAATATTCTTACATGAATCCTCAAGATTTTAACATAATGATTCGACAATTTAATATAGGGAATCCACATTTTAACACTCGCATTCGATATTTTAACAATTATACTATAGATTTTGATATTAATAATTTTACAAAAACCATAAAAAAAATTAACATGAAGGTTCCACATTTTAACACATCATCCAAATTTTATCATGAATATTGTAAAATTTATAATCCTCAATTTAACACTAAAATGAAACATTTTAATTGTAACAATCCAACTTTTAGAACTATAATTTCAGAATTTAACAATAAAAATTCAGATTTTAACATAATTAATACAAATTTTATCACTATGATACAAAGTTTTTTTCTTAGGTTCTAGATTTTAATTATCAAATTCCAGATATTAACACCGACATTAGAGATATAAAAATTAATATTTTAAAATTAACCCTCTAAAATTTAAAATTATGACTACCAATTTTGACACTAAGAATTTATAATTTAACACTAAAACCCCATATTTTAACACTACAATTTCAGATTTTAACATGAATCTTTTAATTGGATTATTTTCCAATTATTAAGAAGAATTTTTTTTCTGCATGAGAGAATAAAGTGGGATTAGGAAAAATACCCCTTTTGATGTAATAGGAACATATAATATTCCTTTATTACTCATTATTTATAAGTTCAATCATCTTTGAATGTTTCCTTCATCCCAAAATTGAAATACATTTTTTAAACAATATTTTCCAACCTCCCCATTTAGGAAGTGGATGAAGAAAAATAACAATAATTAAGTTTCAACATATTTATATCAATAAAATAAATTTATTAACTAATAAAAATAATATAATTAAATTAAACATTTTTTAAAAAGACTTATAATACCACAAATAAACCACTGACATTCTTCTTCTTTCAGCCTTTTTGGATTAACTTCTTGTACATATCTACCCCACGTACTAGCTCCGCCAAAAACAATTGTGACCAATACCATTCTTTAATTGTTTATTGACAACCACAAAAAAAATAATGATATATTTTTTCATTTACAAATGAACTATAAATTGGATTCAATAAGGTCCCCATTGATAAAACATAAATTTCATCATAAATTCCTTTTCTAATATCCCTTTAGTAATAGTTTCCTTTAATTAAGATAACTGATTTCCCATGTAAAGATTTTTTATTTCTATGTATTCATCATTATCCCTTTCAAAATTGATAGAGCTTCCCCCTGAATTAATTCTTAATATGAAATTCAAATATGAAATGATAATAATCGTTTCTTTTCATCTGAGCATTAAAGAACATGATAGGGGATCAATGGTAGCTATACGTTTCTCACAAATCTCTTTTTTCAAGTGTTGAAATTTAACTTCCAATAATGTATAAAATCCAAATTTTATCACCAATTGTTATAACTTTTATAGTCTAATAATTTAATTAAAAATGAGTTCCAATAAATTTATAGAATATCTATAATTTAAAATAGTTTGTGGTATAACTCTTTGACATAATGAATCATATTTTTCTTCATTTCCCAGGAGATAATATTTAATATTTTGAGTTTTTGACAGTTTCAACCAAGAGTCTAATATAAAAGCATTATCGTTGATATTATTTTTATATACAAATTTATTTTTATTAAAACAGTTCCCAACACATTAAAAAGAAAAATAAAATTCCATTATAAGATATATATATATATATATAATTATTTTGTAAAAATACAATAAAAATATACTATAAAAAACATACCAAAATTTTCCAAGCAAGATAATCCCTTACTCCCAATTTTATACTCCTATACTAGAAAATGGAACTAAAAAAGTAATGAGTGATTTAGTGAATTCATTTACACTAATTTATCATAAATGTAACAATAATAAAATGTGGAAAATATAAATTATTGAAATTAATGAGAAATCAGTAAGATGAGGATAATAAAAAAAATTCTAATATAATCACATTAATGGATAAAATCTCTAAAGCATTTCTTTGAAGGTGTAAAATGTCATTTCCAACAAACATGATATCTCTATTGGATGTAGATGAATGATATGTTGTGGCATGGTATTGAATGGAAGGAGATATATTCCTGAAAGGAGACTGGACAATGAAGTATGATGGTAAGAGTAACTCGTTGGGATGAGTTCAATGATATACAGGAGAAAAGTCGATGGTGGGAAGAAGGAGATACTGGGGGGATCCCAACTGTTGGATGATAACTATGACTACAGGACAAAATGACAGTAATGGGCCAATGGGAAAAGAGGGAAATAGTGAAACAAGAAAGTGAGAGGAGGGATATATCATGAGAGTTGAGGAATATTATGAGATGATTGCATGAGAGGAGGTGACATGTGGTGTGTGTTTTTAGGAGAATGGGGAAGTTGTTTTGGTATAAAGTCCATTTTCATACCGAACATAATAAAAGGTGGTCCCAAATTTATATTTTTTCTAATTCTGGGTCCTTAACATAAATCATTCCCTTATTTTGGTATGCAACTATATTTGTCTCTTATTTTTAGCAGTGGCCATTTTATTTTTAACTAACGATGTCTTCAAATAGGTGAATAAAGATGACTTCATCGAGATTTTTTTCAATTATTTTTTATAAATTTTAAAAATATATATTATAATATTAAAAATTTGTATAGGGATATGTAAACCCCATTCATGCATTTTCCATCAGTTATTTCTACATATGAGGTATCAACAGGGTTTATTCCCCCCCCCCCCTTAGTGTTAAAAAAATTAATTTGTATTATTAATTTTATTTTGTTATATATTTATATAATAATTAATTAATTATAGAATTAATATAATTAGTAATTAATAATATATTAATTAAAACATAATTAATATAAAAATTAAAAAATTACTAATAATGGCATGAGTCGTGGTTGAGTGATACTCACCATGGGACTCCACATCCAAGAGGCTAGAGTTTGATTCCCCATAGCCTTGGGAAGAGATTTATGGGCAGCGGTGACACTAGCATGCTTACACATGCACTATGACACATGAAAGGAGGTAGAATCGTTTCCACAATGACACAATATAGGGATTTTGGTCCATGTAATGGGATATAATTCCCAGTAGGACTATAGGAAACACTTTTTAAAAAAATTGGTTGGCTGGACAGGTTATCTTTAATAGCCACATACCCACAATCCCTGATCGGGTGCTAAAAATATTATCTTTAAATTTCTAGCATTGATTATAATAAATGTTACCCAATTTCTTCCATTCAGACATTATAAAATCTAAATAAAATATTTTATAACTTACACACCCAAAGACCTTTTAGTTTTATAGTTTTATGGGAAATAGAAAAAACTCTTACATAAACCTTACCCATGAATCTGATTATTTTTTCCACTATAAATAGCTTTTAATAGTCCATATTTAGTCTTCAAAATCTCCCAAAAACATTATTAAGCTCGAAAAAAATTTAGACAAAATTAATTTAATCATCATTCTTTATAACTTGGGGAATAAGAAACATAAAAAGGGTGAGTTCAAATTCTCAATAAGGGTAAACATAATCACATTTTAATTTAACTAGTTAGCATTAGAAGAGAATAATGGTATGATAATATAATAAATGCCAATGCGAATAAAATAATAATATTCATACCCAACAATACATATATCATCAATCATGAAACCTGGAATAGAGATTTTTCAAAAGTGAGATTCATAAGAATCAATAATCACAGGCCATGTGATTTCATTCTGAATCAAAGGAATTATTAAAAATAGATAGCAAGTATAAAGATAATATATTGGTATCTTGGGACATTATCTTCATATATCCCTTAAAAATACCTTGAATAAACCTTACAAATGGAATAACTATCTGACTCGCTTCCATATATAATGAATTAGAGCACTATCTTGGCACAACCATCATATAAGAAAAATGGGGCTCACCTATGTGCTATATTGGGGATCAACCATTCATAAAAAATGTACAAGAACCGAAACATGATTAAATTACATAGAAATTTAATATCATTATAAACCTCATTAAAACATCCATTATTCCATTTATAAATAGATTAAACCCAATAAAATAAATAGGCATCATAATGATCTCTATAAAAAATGATTAACTGCGGGAAAGAAATGTGTTCCATGATAATCTCTTTGAAGCATGATTAACCCATGTAATAGAAACGAGATGCATAAAAATATAATTGAAATATGATATACCAATGGAAAAGAAATGGTTTCCTTGAAAATATCATTGATATATGATTAACCCCTATAAATGGAATTGGATCCACGAAAAATTACTTTGAAACAATCATAATATATCTAGAGAAATAATGAGGATAAAATCATTGAAAATATCCCTAGTGGAGAAAATGTAACATAAAGGGTTATCCAAATTAATGAAAGGAAATACAATTAAAATATCATAAAAAAATTCTTGATTAAAATTATCTATTTAATTTAAGTAACATCCAAGTTTGTTATATTAGAAGGTAAATTATTTTAAATGATCAAAATTAACAGTTATTGATGAAAACGACCTTAACATGTTGAAAAAAATTATTTAAAAAATCAAACATTCTCAAAAATTAAATAAATAATTTTATTTGAAAATAAGAATTAATATAAAAAAATTAATTTAAAAATAATTGAGTGGTTTGGATGGTGGGAAAATCTATTAATGATGTATATTTTTAAAATAAACATTCATTTCAAACATTTTTTAAAGGGAGTCAAAGTTACCCGTTTGGAAAATATTCAGAAATTTATATTTTAAATCCATTTAAAATAATGTGAAATAACATGAAAATTGGATTTATGAAATCATTTTTGTTTATCAAATAAAACATTCAAAAAAAATTTAGAGAACATGGATATGTAAGGGAAATATTCCAAATCGAAAAGAAAGATACAAGGTCAGTATCACTTACAAAATAAAATTCATTATATTTATTCCATACATAAATAAGGAAATTTAAATTAAAAATGTTATCCACCTTCATAACTATAGGTGATAAAAATATAAATAATTTAACAAAATAAGTTCATATTATTTCCTTTGAAATAACCTTGAACATAAAAAATCCTCAAAGAAATAATATTTTATCATAAAGCCTTTTTCACTTTGGTAACTCTTCAATAATAACCCTCATGAAAGAATAACATTAAATAAAACATTAAATATCCTGAAAATATTGATATTCATTATATAAATTATCAATGATTCAGTCCATACACCTTATAAAATAACATATGTGTATAACATAACATTTTTTTCAAAGAATACAATTTGAGATGACCAACCCTTACAATGATCAACAAAATGAAGCGAGAATTAATAAATGAATATATTATGGGTATAAAATTTAAATTCACATAAAAAAAAGTTAAATAAAACATAATATAATCAAAATTCATTACATAAATAATCTTATAATATCAAGGATAGTGAAGATGTAATATAACCCAATGAAAAGAATTTTTTATGAAATTCATTATCATTTGGTAAATTTTAAATAAAATTCCCTTTGTTGAAATAATTAAAATTGAAAAAGTAAATAGAATTATGTATGAATTAATAATTATATTACATGTAAAATGGTTTTTATATACACTATATAAAATAAATAAACTTCATAACATTAAAATGTGCCTCAATGAAGGAAAATTGAGACGAAGACCCTCACCTCGAGTCTAGGATTTCCACGTATGTCCTTAAACTCTCGTATAACAAGATTATATAAATTATCTGATTTATAAAGAAAATTATATGTTTTATAACTTATAATTAAATAATTTAGTTTATTTATCTTAATTAAATATTTTTATACTTATCAATTAAGTCCACATTGTGTGGTTTGAGGATGTTCGGTTCATTGTTTCAAAATGGCTTTGGCGTGTTGACTGAGGCCAAAGTGGTCATTATTCCATATTCCATAGAATTATTATCATGAAATAATTATAATTTTTATAAATCAATTATACATTTAAAATCAACCATAAATAATGGTTATGAAAAATGAACTATGTTACAATCATGAATATAGTAGGTCGTACGTACGCGTGAGTGGAGTTTCCATTTTTGAACAATCATTATGGAAAGATGTTAACTATTATTTTACCTTTCTAGAATGATAATAATATAAAAAACCATATATTAATTAATTAAATATATATATATACACATATACAGATATATACATATCATCCATGTGTTGTGGTAATGAAAAAAAGAATTACAACACTTTGCAGAGGTGGTGGTCCACAGGTACACATGAACGACGTTATCATTTTTCAATGAACGGAATACTTAAAACAAAAGAATATATTATTTTTAAAAATTATAAATCTTTCATGAATATAATAATTATGAATATGTATCACATATATTATTTAAATTTATCCTTTTTACCTTCCATGAAAAGCCTTACTGAAAACAAAACACATTTCTTTGCGAGGTGGTAGTTTGTCGTACACACGAGAAATGTTATCGTATCCTCTATGGAAGGGAAAGTAAGATGGTATATGTGATATCATAATTATAGGTTATAACTATATTATAAATATAATATATATAATTTAAATACATAATTATAAAAATCCATGAGAGGTGATGATGAAAAATAAATTACATCAGTTGGCAGGGTGGAAGTCCACCGTACACACGAATGGTAGTTTTATTTACCATTTGATGGAAATGTAGATGAATTCAAGTTATGTAATTAACATATTAAAATATAATTATATGTAAGAAAATTATATTATTATATCTTCTAAAATTAATAAAATTGTAAGGATTTGGAAGAATAAATAAAAAAAATGCTCGGTTAAGCATGATACTTATTTTTTGGAAAACCTACTTGGGTTATCACCAAAATCCATATTAGGATAGATTTATGAGTGAAATCGGGGATGTAGTTATGGGTATAGAATTAAGGAATCTATTTCATTAGTTATTTGATAATACAAATTACTTTTATGGTGTGAATAAGATATTAGAGGGGGTGTCCTTTTATATGTGAGGTGAACAACACACGTGAAATTTTGGAAAAGAAAACGGTGTTCCCATATTTTCCAATGATAAAAGGATAAAAATGAAAAATTATAGATATTCAGACATTATTATTTCTAAATATGGACATAAAATAGATTTTAGACAATGTTTTAGTTCATTTTAACCATTATCATTTTAGTTTAACCCCTAATAAACCGGTTTTCACCTTAAACATGATAAGTGATTTATAATATATTCAATATTCATTATGAAAAAAAATTGTTAAAATTATTAGATAATATACTTTGTGATTATTAAAAAAAATAATCCATATTAAAAAATTAATTTATTATAATTTTAAGAATTTAATTTAAAAATAAATCTCGTAGACCTGATGAAAATGCCAATTTTCAAGAAATTTATTTTTCAAGAATAAGATGATTTTATAATAACACAATGACTAGTAATCATAATTTTATGAATTTAAATTATTATTTATTTATAAAATATCATTAAATTTAATTTAAATCAGTCTTAAATAGTATTTTTTTAATCAATTAAAAATGAGAAACATTATACACTTTAAAATAGTGTTATGAAAAACCCCATTTTGAAACCTGAAAAAAAAATTATACTAAAATCTAGTATAAATACGATGAAATATAATTAATAAGATTAAATATAAATAAATAATTCTTATGATAATTAAAATTATATTAAAATAAAAATGTGACTTTTATATTACTTTATTTATTAGAATGAAATAATAGTTTCATAAAAATCATTATTTTTCACTATTTTTTGAAAATCAATATTTTTTGAAAAATCACAAAATATCAGGAAAATATAATTTTAATACTATGATTTCAAAAATTTACATGATATTATAAAAGAAATTTTGAAAATTTAATATAAATTAATTATAAAATTTTATGTCTTGGTACTCCATGTGTTATCAGCGCCCCCTGGACTTATTATTCCCCTTTATTCTTGGGATTTATTGTTCTCTTCTAAGGCGATGGAGGTCCTCACATCACTCTATTATGCCTTCCCTTACTTTTATTTCTCTCTCCTCCCCCCTTATGGACTAAATCTACTCATTTGTGAAGATATCATATCCCACTCATCTCCCCTCTTTCTGCATAACCCAGCGTATCAGACCTCCATATTAGGTTCATGTTCTGGTACTTTAGGTAGTTTGGGACAACATTAGTGGTGGTGTCTGGTGGACTTATTCTGCACTACCCTCCTAGGAAAACCCATCATACTCAACTCCATTTTTTTGGGCTCGATACCGGAACTGAGTAAAGTTGGGATAGTGTTGGAGGGGGCTTGTATTGGTCTCAGTTGATGTTCTTCATCAATGATGGATTCTTATTCTATTCTACTTCCCTACTTTCTTTTATGAGTTCGGTGCTTCTTTTTAGTGGTGAGTTACTATTTTAATTTTTTTTTTCTCAGCTTTTTGGTCTTGGTATGTTTTTCCTATGTATTTGTGTTTAGATGGGGGATATTTTGTTGGTTTCCCTCTTGTTAAAAAAGGTAATGATTTTTGCGATGGTCTATCTATTTTTCTATTGATGGTTAGATTGTTTTATTGAGTACATGGTATTTATCTCCCTCAGTAATGATAATATGGTCTTTGGTGTGACCCTCTAGTGAGGTCTCTATCTGCCCAACTCTATTCAAATATCATGTTCCTCCACTGCCTTCCCAATATTTCTGGTGTGGCGGTCTCTAAGGATGTTCTAGGATGTAATGTTGAAGAATATTAGTGTCTCCGGGAGGGAGATGATATTTCTTCTTTCTATTATAGACTAAGTTACTTAATCCTTATGGTGTTCCTTTTTTATTGTTTTTTATAGCCATGATGGGTTTTTACGACAACAAGATAGTGTTCATTATGACAACAATGATGATTTCTGATGGGCGGCTCTAATGGTTTTCTAGTACCACCAGGGATAGCGGTATGATGTTGTATCAATTCAATTCATGTGGTTTGGTTCTGATGGTTTGTTCCTAGCATGTGAAGGTGATGTGATTACCTCATCTGTCATATGGCGTAGCATGAGGGCTCACTGCTTGAGGTTTCATGCCCTGAGGTGTCTTGGAGTTGATGGGATGACATATATATTTTTTGGTTTTAAATTTTTTTATCTTCATAGTTTTTTCACATGTTTTGATATTTTGAATATACTATTTTTGTATGTGTCCAGTTTTTGTGTTATTCACATTCAACCATAAACAAATATATTCAAAAATCAAATAAAAAATGAATATTTTATAAAGAAAACATATTTTTAATGAATAAAACAACTTTTCTGAAACTTTATTGATTATTTACAAATAATTTCTCAATATATTTATATTTTTTAGAAAATTTACATATATATTACATGTATTAGTTAATACTATTCATACCCACCAATTTAAAGGTTTTTTATAACAGGTATATTTAAAATAATATTATTTCATTTTTTTAATCATGGTGTTTCCTTTCTTGTATACCATTGAAAATAGATTGCGTTTTTTTAAATATTAGGGTGATACTTTCTCTCCCCTTTAATAAATTGTATCCAAGAAATTTTAGACATATATCAATAATTAATCTTTGTAAATTTAAAAATATCATGGTTTAGGCTCCACAACTTAAAAATATTAATAATATTTCCACTTGATAAGAGAACAGAAGAAGTAAAATGGTCATCTAGAATAACACATAATATGTTTCCAAATAGGTGAACATTGGTGGGAGGATATGATTTAGATATAGAAGAAAAGTGTTATTTGCAAATAATTATGGAGAGTGACAAAGATCATTGATCATAGGAAAGTGAATAATCATGAGAAAGTCAACATCCACAAAACCATAAACCAAATAGATTTGAAGAGACCACAATTTCATAAAAAATGAACATAATTGTATAAAATATTAATTTTATAGATCCTTTTCATAGAGTTGAAGAATTTATTACAATATAGAATAAGAAAATAAGGAGTATAAAATTACTTTAAAATTATAATTTTATCCTTTAATTAGTTTACACCACAATCTCATCTTTTTCTCCAGAAGTTGAATATTCAGGATGAATTATTCATGCCTAGAGCACTACAATCAACTAGTAACAGATCACATAATTAAAAAAATGGAAACAAGATATTACACATTTATTAATAAATTTTTTAAAACATTAATAGTTTTAACATGGTAAAATATTTCCCTAAAACTAATAAACCTTTATATGATAAAATAATACATTAGTATCAAAAATTCAATAGCAATACCCAAATTTCAAACTAAATCATTCAATAAATAAATGACCTTATGTCACAAATAACCTCAAAAATAAATATTTTATTAACCATAAAGGTTATATTAGACCTTAAATCTTACAAACCCAAAAATATATCCATATTTTTTTGAAATAACATTAATCACTTAGTCACGAAATTTATTTTCAATCCCATGGTAATCTATAAGATAAAATATGTGTTCACATAATTACCTCCATGTGTACTATCATAAAAAATCTAATGGGTATCAATAAATTAAAACTTCTATACAAAAATATTTAAATCAATACTTTACTTTAAACCCAATTTTAGCGTACACTTCAACATCATAAAATATCTCCTCAAATTTCATTAATCTGTTTAAGATATCATCACTTAAAACCTCAAAATGAGTATCTATGTATTTAAACTTATGTTTATACTTAATATCACTAAATAAAGATTGTATCTATAGTTATTAAGAAAACCTATCATGAAACAAACATAACATCCAAATATATCTATACTCTACTCTGATACCAACAATAACAACTTAGAACTCGCACTCCCAAATCTGATGCTAAAAACATGATCTTTAAATTTATTGATTTGATACTAATAAATTTTACTGAATTCATTCAATCCAAATCATTCAAATTTAAAATGACATATTGGATCACTTATATATCCAAATAAATTTCAGGTTATAATTTTAGAGAATCATGAAATAAATATTACATGAACATTACACATGAATTTAAGGTAGTATTTTTTCCACTATACCCAGCATTTTAATTTCCATATTAAGTATTAAAAATCTCCCAAAAAATAATTAAAATAGAATAATTTCTAGAAAAATAATAATTTAATCATTATTCTTCATAACCTAGGGAATAAGAAACATAATAAGGAAGATCTCATATTCTCATTAAGGGTAAACATAAGCATTAACAATTTAATTTCATTAGTGATAATAAGAAGATAATATTTGTATGATGATATAATAAATGTGAATTAAAATAATATAAGAATAATAATACCCATGAATACCTAGATCATAAATAATGAAACATGGCATAATGATTTATCAAATGTGAGACTCACATGAATCAATAATAATGAGCCATGTGATTTCAATCTTGATCAAAGGAATCATTAAAACCCAATAGAAAGAATAAATAAAACATGTTGGTATCTTGGTATATTATCTTTATAGAAACCTTAAAAATATATTTATAAATGAAATAACCATAATATCAAATTTTTTACCCAATTCATTAGAGTTATATCTGGGTGCACCCATAGTATAAAAAACATTAGGCTCACCCGTGTGATATAATGGGGATCAACCCTTTGGGAAACATTTCCTTGAATTATAACATTAATAATGTATATAGAACTTGAATCTCACCATAAAACTCATAAAACATCCATTATTACTTGAATAACTTGATCAAACCCGGGAAATTAAATATATTTCATTAAAATATCTTTGGAACATGATTAACACAGGAAAAGGAAATGGGTTCCACGACAATCTCTTTGATACATGATTAACCCCTTGAAAAGAAACGTGTTCCATAACAATATCTTTGAAATAATATTAACCGCGGGAAAATGAATGGGTTCCTTGAAAATATGACTGATATATGACTAAATCATGGAAAATAAATGGTTTACTTGACAATATCATTAAAATAATCACAATCCACCTAGAGAAATAACGAGGATGATTTCATTACAAAATAGACCCAATGGAGTATAACTAACATCAAGTGTTATTGATGTTGATAAATAGAAATACCATTAAATTATAATTAAAAATATTCTTGATGAAAATATCCTTTTCGTTTTGAGTAACATCAAAGGATGTCATCTTATATGGGATGCGATTTTGAAATATCACTTGAAACATTTATTGACAAAAATTTCATTTCAATTTTAAAAATAGTTAATTAAAATATAAAACCTTCTCAAACATTAAAAAATTATATTTAGAAATAACCTATAAATATTAGAAACTATTAATTAAAACATCAAGTAGTTTTAAATATGGGGAAGCTGATTCATGTTGTAAATTTTATAAATAAAAATTCTTTTAAAAAAATTAAATGGAGTTAAAGTGACCCATTTGAAAAATGTTATGAAATTTCAATTTTAAAGCCATTCAAAATGGGGTAAATTATCATGGAAAATATGCTTTTGAAATACTCAATTTTTATAAAATTACATTTAAAAAAATAGAAAACAAAGATATGGATGTGAAATATTTTTGATCTAAAAGAATGATAAAGTTATTATCATTTATAAAAAAATTAAATATATTTATTTAATATTTAAGGGAGGAAATGGAAATAAAACATGAGAAACACATTTATAACATTTCGGGTATAATATAAATTTGGTTCAATAATATAATATCATATTATTTCCTCCAAAGTAAACTTGAACGTAAACAATCCCCAAAGAATGGTGATTGTAATATAAAGACTTTTCCACTTTGGTAACTGTTAAAACATAATAATCAGGAAAGAATAAAAATTAAATAAAAATTAAATATCATAAAAATAAGGGGATTCAATATATAAAATATAAAAGTGTAAGTAGATACACTTCATAAAAGAGGACATGTGTGTAATTTAACAAATGTCTCAAAAGGAAAATTCAAGATGAGCAACCCTTACAACAGTCATAACACAAAAGTGAGAATTAATAAATGAATAAATTATGTGTATCAAATGAAAATAAAAATAAAAAATTAATATAAAATATAATATAATAAAAATTAATCACACACAAAATAATAAAACATCAAGGAAAATTGAGATGTAGTATAACCCAATGAAAAGAAATTGAGTTATAAAATTCATTATCATTTTTTAACATTCAAGTAAAACACACCAGAAGGAAATAAATCAAATTGAAAAATATAGTAATTTTTTTATGAAGGATTAATTATATTTCATTTAATTGAGGTTATATATACATCATATAAAAGAAATTATGTACACAACATAAAAATATGCCTTAATAAAGGAAAATTGAGATGAAGTCCCTTACCTCGAGTCCAGTATTTCAAAGTATGTCGTTAAACTTATATATAATAATATTATATAAATTATTTTATTTCTGAAGAAAATTTTATTGTTTTAATTAATTATTCTTAAATAATTTATTTTAATTATTATAATGAATTATTTAAATACTTAATCAGTTATGTCCACGTCAAGTGTGTTGAGGGCGTTTGGTTCATTGTTTCAAAAACGGATTTGATGTGTTTATGGAGGTTGAAGAGTTAATTCTTTCATAATATCCATAATAATAATCATGAAATAATTTTATTTTTATATATTTATAATATTTTTAAAATAATACACGAATAATGGGTATGAAATGTGAACTTTGTTACAATCATAGAGATGGTAGGTTGTACGCACGCTTGAGTAACATTTCTATTTTTCAACAATCATTATGGAAAGAAGTTAAGAATAATTTTTTATTTAAAAAATTATAATCATATAATAAAAAACATGTTATTTCATTAAATATATACATATATGTATACTCACCATCCATGTGAAGTGGTGATGAAAAAAGAAGCACATCACTTTGGGGAGGTGGTGGTCCACAAGATTTCACAAACAAATTTATCATCTTTTAGTGATTTAAAAGGTACATAATAAATGATATTTTATCTTTTAATAATAGTAAATATGTCATTAAAATTATAATTAGTTCATATATATCACATATAATCATTAACTTTATCCTTTTTTACCTTCCATGAAAAGCATTAGTGAAAAATGAAGCACATTGCTTCATGAGGTTGTAGTCCACCGTACAGACGAGTGACCTTATCAGATCCCTTGTTGAATAAAAATTAAGAATTTATATGTTTTATAATTACTTAAATAGTATAATTATTTTTCAAATATAATATATATACTTTAGATTCATAATTATATCAAGTTTTGAGAGGCGATGATGAAAATCGAATAACATTAGTTCGTGAGCTGGTAGTTATGCTGAATAATGGTTCCATTTCCAATTTTATGGAGATGGGGATGAATTTAGGTTATTTAGTTAACATAATGACATATTATTATATGGAATATAATTTTGTTATTATATCGCTATACTTGATAAATATTTTAAGGTAATCACAATACTTGTTCTTCAAACAACCTCCTTAGGTTAGCACCACAAGACTTCTTTGGATGGGTTTATGATAAAACTATTGTAACTAAGTCATTTGGATGTTAGTAATTAAGTCATTTTATAAGGTATATTATGATACAAATTTATCTTATGGTGTTAATATTAGATGACATGGGGTGGATTTTTATAGAATATTTGAGTGACACACTTGTAATTTTTGAAAAGAAAAAGATGTTCCCATGTTTTTCATATTACAAAAGGATCATAAATAGACCATTATCGACTATTAGATATTATAAGGTCTAAATATGTATATGAAATATATTTTAGACAAATTTCAGGTCATTTAACCCTAAAATTGTTAGTTTAACTCCCTGATAAATCCATTTTCACCTTAACCATGGTAAAATATTTTTAATGTTTTCACGTTCCATTATGACCAAAAATTAATTTTACCATATTAGATAATATAAATTATAATTATTTAAAATATTTAATCCATTTTAACAAATTTAATTCACATAAATGGAATATTTTAATTTAAAAATATAACTGGTAGACGAGATGAAAATGACATCTTTCAAGAAATGTATTTTTTAAGCATAGGATTCTTTTAGATTAATTATGTGAATAATAAGAATCGTTATATGAAATTAAATTAATATTTATTAGAATATAATATATAAATTTAATTTAAATCACTCATCTTTAGGTTTTTTTTTAATTTATTAAAATTGATAAACATTATGTACTTTAAAATAATTTTCAGAAAAATCCTTTTTAAAAGTCCAAAATAAACTTATACTAATTTTTTTATAAAGATGATTCAATTTCAATTAAATATATTAAATATATATAAATAATAATTAAGTTAATTTAAATAAAATTTAATGAAAACTGTGTCTTTTAAACTATTTAATTTATAGTGATGAAATGACAGTTATACAAAAAATCACATTTTTCACTATTCACTGAAAAATAAATATTTTCAAAAAAAATACCAAAATTTCGACCAAAGTTAATTTTGAAATGATGATTTCAAAAATTAATAAAATCTGTAATAAACTTTCTAAATTTTCAAAAAATTAATTAGAATATATTCTCACAAAAATAAATAATTTTTTTTAAGAAAACATATTTTTAATGAATAAAAAGACTTTAGTAAAAATTGATTGATTTTCTACAAAGAATTTATCAATAAATTTATACCGAAAATGAAATTTATAGATATATTTTATAAATTATTTATTACAATTCATACCCTCCAATTAATGAAAAGGTTTAACATTCATATTTAAAATAATATTATTTGATGGTTTATTTAAGCTCAGTGTTGTATGTCTTGTACGTTATCGAGCATAACACACATTTCTAACATCATGGTTTGTTACATTATCCCCAGGAGGGGGGTATGAAGTGTCCTTTCGACCTATGGATTTGTGTGTGTTTCCTTTTGTTGTACCCTAATAGTCTACCTACCATATAAAAACACATACATAATTAACTAAATAACTATATAAAACTAATGCATAATTTGGTAATTGACATATTTAAGATTATTAGTCATTGATAATATAATTACTATAATCAATAGTTATTAATTTATTTGGAGATATAATATTTAAGACATTTTAATTATAAAATATAAAATTTATTGTTTATTGTTAATTATTTATTAAAAATATTAGTTAATTTTGTAATAATTTTAAATATATAATTATTATATTATTTAATATTAATAAATATATAATATGACATATTAACAAATATTATTTAATATACAATTAATAATTGATTTTATAATATTTGGAAATATATTAATAGCTAATATAATTATTAACTAATTATTATTATTGATTATTTATTAATAAAATATATTGAATTACTAAATATTATTAGAAATGTGTGAATTAATAATTATTAATACATTTAGAAATAATATATTTATAAATAACGTAAATAATAATTATTAACTATACTCGGAATTTTTTATTTTATAATTAGTAATGTGATTAATAATATATATTATTATATTAATAATTAATAATTATATTATTAATATAATTAGAAAACAAGTATTATAAATTACATATTTGAGAAAATAATTTATAATGTATAATACTATATTAATAATAACTAATTATGTTATTAATATAATTAATAGTTATATATTTAATAATATAATAACTAATACATAATTAATTAATTAATATATTTTATATAATTATTCATTAATAATAAAATTAATATAAATTGTATTTGATGGTTTTTAAATAATGTTAAATTAAAAAATTAATTACTTTTTAAAAAAATTAATACTTCTACTTATTATTTATGTTGACTAATTATAAAATATAGTCTTTTAAATACAATACAAATGATAATTTAAAAAACATAAAATATTGATCTTACTTAAACATTTATGAACAACTGGAAATGTATCAATCTGGTTTTTGTTTCTATCTCAGATGCTTCTCTATGCTACAACATGCTGTATAGATAATGAATTAATTTCATGTATGTCAATATGTGTGCCCTGGCGTATGCACCTTCTGTGTGTAGCATCTGTTTTAGATGCCTCCACACTATCCTATGTGATAAATAGTTGAATAAATGTCTAATCGCTTGTACCTTGTCTCATCTAGAAGGAAAGTAAATACTAGCTAGAACACTATCTCACATGGGTATAAGATGGTTGATGTGTTATAGTATTCTAATGATTGTGGTAAAATGTCAACTAAAATACACTCCAGTCACTGGTATGTGTTGTAGAATAATCTAAAAATGTAAGCGATATTGAAGTAGAATCACTATCTAATACGTTGCAGAACACTGTAGGGATATCATGTGTCACATCATCATGTGGTAGCATCCATAACAGGATCGTCCCCCTTTGACACATTCATATATGGATCATCAACCATAATATCATCTAGAACATCAAAGAAACCCCATGATAAATATCATCAAGGGGAAAAATTAGATCTATCACTTCATTATGAAAATAGATATAGCCAAATGCATCCCCCTCTACAGGATCAAAGATGTTGATCAAGTGTGTGGTATGAGAATCCAACAAAAAGATGATGTTAACTAATGTAAATACAAAAACATTAAAGTTTAAGGAAGAAATATTACCAACTAATGATATCCTAATATGTGTTTCATAATATGTAAAAATGAGGTCATGTGTTACCAGGGAACATAACCCAACAGTTTTGATAGATTTATATGTATCTTGCATACCCTCACCATCAGGACTCATTATGTCTATCCCATGACTCAATATAGTTATCTTGATATCACCTCTAGTTGGAGTCTCAATTCCCTAGAAAATTCAAGGAATGAGGTTAAGGAAACTAATTATGAGGTGTGGTGATGAGCTAATGAAATTTGAACTACCACATAAATGGATCAACATGGTACCACTCAATAATATAAAAACAAATAAGAGGTATGAAACATGTGCTTACAGCAAACATCATCATACAATAATGTGGGAGACTCTAGAGGACAGACCTAACATATGAAATTCATGAAGCATAGAATATCCAAAAATGAATTTTTAGTTAATTAATTAAATCATTTACAATAAAAAATTATAATATTAGTATATAATTAATAATAACATATTTCATTTGGCCAAAAATTGTCCAGAATAAACCTATAAGTGTGAACATTGTGTCTAGTGGTATCTGAATTTCGATAGTCCTGGCTCCACCTATAGATAAATTTTTTTGTAGTTATAGTTTAATAATTCAAATTTGTAGATTTTATTTTCTTATGTGGAAGTGAAAACTTAACATTGTCCACACATGGTTTCCTGTAAAATGACATCATGCATTGGTGCACACACATATGAAGTTATTTGAGCGATGCAATCTCATACATACATCTAGATATGAATAAAAATCATGTAATATGAATCCAATCATTTTTACAGGAAATACATAGAACTATGTATGTATAAGTGAGACATGTAGAACCCTAATTGTAACACCTTGAAAGGTCCAGGTTCAAATTAATAGAAAATACTTCAAATAGAAAATTTTAGTAGATTGATCGATGAATATTATACCTCCAATAAGACTCATATTGTTTGTACATGAAAATATAAGCACAGTGATCTCAACAGCATCATCAACTAAATTTTATAAGTTATCATATATCCATGACATCCATAGAAAACTCCCGATAAGATATCTTCCATCACCCTATGTCTCAATTACTATTAAATAGTGTAAAAAACTAAACCAAACAACATAAAAATAGTCATTCGCACTCACACCCTCGATAGGGAGGCTTAACATAAGGTACACATCCTTGAGAGTAATCATCATCTTTCCCTTTGGTAGATGAAAAATATGTGTCTTCAGCCTACATTTATATGTAAGAATATGAATGAGATTATGACCAACAAAAGTGAAATCACATATCATTATTACGCATTACCCTACACATTGAATATTAGGGATGATGTATGGAGGGGGTTTAGTATGATGTAAGTTGTGTGACCTTCTTGCACTCAAATTAGGAACATGAAAACCTTCTAATACTAGGTGAGAAACATTTTTACCTACAACATGAGATAAAATGTCCTACATATCTCTATATAATATAATGGAATTGAGTGGCACATTTATATCCTAGAATGTGAGAAATGGAATGTCCACCATAATTAATAATTTTTTTAAGTTTTATTCATTACATTACCTTACATTAATATTATATTTAATCATTGGTTTTTAAATTTTTTTGTTTGCAATGTTTATATTTAATTTATGTGAATCATTAGTCTTTAGGATTTTTTGGTCATTTTTTACCTTTATATAGAAATATTTCACCCATATATAGGCATCTATTATACTTATAAAACATTATTTTTCATTTATGAAACTTATTGGATTTGATATTTACCTTTATAAAAACTAAACTCTACATTTAATCAATCTTCCTGGTATCGTAAAAATATATTATGATTGTTTATCTCAATAACATTTTAATACATTGATTTACTGTAATCATATATTATTTTTGTAAATTATTTTATTTATATTTAAAATACATGAATTCATATATATATATATATTGTTCTTTAATATTATAAAATATCTAAAATACATATAAAATTTTAAACTATCATGAATACAAAAAATACATGAAATGAGAAATATTATAATAATATTTTTACCCAAAATGATAAAATACATAGAGATGATCAATGTTGATTTGAAGTGGAGCTCCCTCATTCCTTGTTGGAACTTTATTTAAGAGTAATATATTCATTGTGACATATACTGCATCTTAATCCCAATCTCTATTCTTGATTCCATCCCGTTTCATTTCTAATACAAGTAGACTTTGTCCTTTCCCTTGGACACAATTTAGAAATATCATGCCCCAATGTTGGTTGATTAGAAGAAAATGTAAAATAATGAAAACGACCAACATGCATCCAAGATTCACTATAACGGTCAACCAAAGTGCTCTGGTGATATATTGGATCGACCAAGGGATCTCATGATAAGTTCCCTAATGCATACGTTGTAATGACATGTGAACATGGATTCCTCAATGCCTAGAAATAACCATAATCATAGTACATATTCTCTAGTAATACTGCTAACACTGAACCATAATTTCCCTTGTGTGGGTTATAGAACTCAGTTACCTCAAAGTGGCTATTTTTCTGATGAAATATACAAACATGAATTAATGATGTGTCTTGTAATATCCTATCAATGCCTCTCTAAAATGTGTGGCCGAAGTGTATCCCATGTTGCATCCCCTAATAATCAAATTGGGAGAATTCAAAAAAATTATTCACTGATCGACAAAATGCATCATATCCTAAGCCTTTGATTTGTAGTTTACTTCCAACCTTGATGACACTCTTTATGTACTCCCCAATATTAGTGGTGAAATGGACATATCTCCTACCACCATCATATGAAAATAACCATTATCCTTCAAAATACACATCATATAATCATGAACATCTTAATTATACCTTATATTTCCTTTTAGGAACTAATTAAATTCCATTATGTGCTTCATATATTGAAATAATAAGATATAATTACATTTAAAAGGTTATAAAATAATTTCAAATAGAAATTATATTAATGAAACATACCCTACATGATGTTTGCCTTATTTATTTCTCTATATTTAAAATTATTATGGAAATTACTAGTAATATATAGTATGTGACCCATCATTACTAACAAAATCTATAATTTACTGATGATTATTAGATATCTAGAAAACTCCTTGTATTTGTGTAACATTCATGTGTATACAGGCCAAAAACAAATTCCATGATTTGAAGTTCACCTTTTCATCAATAGAAAATTAAAGTGGGGGAGGGGTGTGATTACTATCCTATGAGGTATAAAATACTAATACACATGTATAATAGCCATATAGAAAAGTTCCATCGATGTAAATGAATATTTTACAACCTGTAAATGCAACGATATAAGACCTGAATACCGAGAATAGCCTATGGAACGTTTCCTTTATTCAATAAACCCAATTATCTTGGGAGACAAACTCAATAGTTTTAAGTTTTATAAAAAAATAATTATTTATTAAAAAAATTCATATTTATTATGGTAAAAATTTATACAATTCATCCCAATCACCATACACTTATAATTTATTTTTTTTCTTCTATCCAATGTTTTCAATTAGAAATATTGTACTTCAATAACTTCTACACTCATTATTGGATGTGTAACACATGAAAATATCGACATGTTTGTATCATATCAATAATAATAGTAGATATAAAATCTGTATTTAGTGTAGAATAATCCAACGATGGTGTTGGGTGCACCAAAGTATGTCGGCCATCCAACCTAGTTATCTTCCAAAATGAAATTTTTTTATCATATATTTCATTCATTAAAAATCTATATTATGATTCATATTTGTTACATCGAATGAGGTATTTTACTCTATTGTACTCATCAATCACAAATGAATAATTCCACTCTATGGGGTATTTCTTAACCAAATTTTTAATTCACATTTTGATTCAAACTCTTTTCCAATATTCAAGGGGTTATCAGTTGAAGAAGATGTGTCAAATACATTTTTTAGGAATTCAGTACTTTGTGTAAGGAAACCCAAATAAATATAATGTGCACAAGATATTACCTCCACTAAGGAATTTAATGGGGGAAGATGGTTACCACTCAATAGCTCATTATTATCTCTCAAAGGAACCTCAAAAGGATCACTAACCATATATTCTTCACCTACATCACCTCTAGTCACATAATTGAATAATTACTCATAAAATAAAGTATCATTCATTAAATCATGATTAAAAATAGGGTTGTCTCCTATAATTATATCCATATTTTGAACATATTTTTTCATAAATATTTTCTATTATTGGAGTCATATGTGATGACATTGAATGATAATTTTTCAACTCACTAGCTTTGACAGATATCGCATAATAGGGTTTTGTAGTAGTAAGTTGCAACTCATCAATAAAAAAAGATCGATATATATTAACATTATACCATTAATACAGAATTTCCAACACAGTGATGGTGATCCAACCTAATACCCATAATCAAGCATAGGATACTTAGTGAGCTATCTACAATCAACATATTGAAGATATTTATATACGATTGAAGTAATTACTTTGTCAATCCACGTGTTTAAGATAAAATGAGTCTTCTTATGAACATGTTCCAATGTCACACATTCACAAATTTTAAACACTTTTTCATTGGAAAACAATAGATAAATACCATGTCATTAAAAATTACTTCACCGTTACAGTACATGGATGTTGAAATTACATAAAATGAAAATTAAAAAAAACATGATATATTTCACAACAATATCGAAAAATGATTAACATTTTTTAATTAGTTATGATTAAATAATGATGACTTGATTGTAATTATTTTATATGGATTGGTTTATCATTAATTAGTAAGCCAAACCTAACCCAAAGGGAACTCTTTAGAGCCCCCATTGTCTCATATTCCCGCAACCACCAGTCTCCTTCCAATAATGATATACAAATAAAATATCAAACATTGACACCAACTTTTATTAGAATAACTCACATATGAATGTGAGTTGTAGAAAAAAACCCAATTTGACATGATATTACTCCAAACATGCCTTAATAGGAGGCTCGAGGTGCTTTCTAGATCTCTATGAATGAAAGGCAAGAACCTCGGTTATAACACACAAAACCATGGGAATTATTTCACCCCAAAATCACAACATAAAATATATAATGTATAACATGAAAAATATAATCAAACAGAGTACATCATGGATGAATAATCACAAAACCATGATACATAATAAAACCCATCGAGAAGAATCGTCCTAAAAACAAAATAAAACCAAAACCAAGACTCTATGTGACTGTCTGTCACCACCATAAAAAACCACTATGAAGAAACATCATCCAAGAGAAATCTTGATGCTATATGACAAAATTTTATTTACATGTATCCCAAATATATATATATATATATATATATATATATATATATATTCCAAAAGTCATATGCAGGGTGTGAATAAAATTTCCAGTAAGATACCAGTATGAATCTATATAATGTATGTCACCATGAAATTGTTATTTCTAGATTTAAAATGAAACTAGATTCATATACCAATTTAATTTGAAAAAATTATCTATAAAATATCCTTCAGGTTCCTTTAAAAAATCCCATATTCAAACAAACAAAGAATATAAAAAAGTGCAAGAATTATAAATAGAAATTAATTATCAAAATGACCCAAGGAAAATTATAAGATAATTACGTGATCATCCAAAGCATGAAATATCAACATCATGACTAAAACCAAATACAAATGGGATCTATCCAATGTGAATAAATAATTAGGACATGTAAGGGACACTAGTCAGTCAAAACATGAACCCTAACAATATCGAGTACTAGAAAAGTCTATCAGTATCATAGCCATAACTCCTAGTTATTTTACACTCAATAACATTTCCATATGTCCATAACACAATGAACCTAAGGTTCCCATGTGCATATCTAAAAAATTTCAAGTAAACCATGCCCAAATTTTTTTAATACATTTATTAAAGAAAACCATTACCACCCCCATGTTTGAAAAAAATAGACTCAGCACCATATTTTAGGAATTTAATTGAAAAAATGAAGTGTGTAAAATTGTTTAAGGAAAAACACCTTAAAAACATTTTCAATGCCACAAAAGAGGCGGTTACACAAAATTGTCTTAATAAAAATTAAATCATCAATTTTTATAAGATTAACCAAAGTAAAACTAAAAAAAAAGGTATTCTATGAGAAATAACCATTGTATATATTCACATACCTCTCCAAAGGAGGAAACAAACTCTCCTTCGAAAAATAATGGCTAAAAATAAGAGATAAGATCCTCAAAATAATATATCAAAAAAAATCAGTAATTTTCCATAGAAACCTCTATATCCAACAATCACTGTCTTAATAGGTTCAAAACATAAAGGAAAAGATGAAACAATGAGGTATATAGAATGAGGAGGAAAAATTTGTGGAAATCATAACATTACCACAAAAATAACAGCATGATCCAAGATTGAATCGCTGAAGAATAAAAGGGGGACCATCCTAGAATCTCAGAGAATTACTAGGTCAATATAATGAGATATTATGGTCATATTTGGGTTAAAAATGAGCAATTTTTCATAGGTTTTTTCTCATTTTTATGAAAATAATTTTTGTAACATGGTTAGGCCATACGGTTATAAAAACTATGCATTAATCATGTAGTACCTACCACCCCTTGAAAACTAAAGAACATTATTATCTATGACTAGATGTATAGTTAGAAAAATCATGTACAACAAATATAACCATCTCTAGACCCAAACCCATCAATCTTAATAGTTTTATAGGTATCCTTCATGGTTAGATAAACCATTTTTAATACTTTAAACTCACTACTAGAATCAATAGATCTACATCATATGGTTATGAAAACATTATTACTAATCATGCACATATTGTGTGCCAGAAATATTTCTCCCAAAATTCCAAAATATTGACCTGTGATTCTAAAAAATATTTAGAATAAAAATATATGGAGAATGTTCCAAAAAAACATACATGTGACCCAGATGGTGTTTCGATTCTCCCCACAGTGTCAATTAATACCCCATAAGTACTCAAGATTATTGAATCATAAAGAGATAAAGTCACAAATATATCATCAGCGCTTCAAACTCCCACATCCCATAGCTTCCCATCCATACCACCAATGTACATAGACCAAAGGAATTGTTTTATCAAACAACACCTTTTTTTATGATTCATAATATGAACTGGGTACTCAACCACTATGGTTTTACACTCATGATTAACATCTTCCCATTCTAACACATGATAATGGATTGATTGATACCAACATACTTAGGAAACATGAAACACATCATGAATCGATGTTAAGAGAGATGGTAAGTACAACTAGTATTCCACCTATCCAAGAGTTTTTATGATATTGAAAGGTAAAATAATCCTTATTATATCTTACCCTATCATACCCAACTATGTTGTCCCAAATGAGGTGAAACCCTAAGAAAATAGGATCACCTAATGAAAACCTCAATGGGTGTTGATGAAAATCCAAATAATATTTCAGGAGACTCTAATCTATCTCTAACCTATTTTGAATCAAATGAACCTTACTCTATATCTAATAAATAGGGCTCAATCTGACCAAATACGACTATCCCAACTCCTCCCAACACAAAGAAGATCAATTTTTCCACCTATAAAAAATTTAAAAGGTTCACTTTTAAATGAATCTAGGTAACTATTGTCATAGGAATACTAAAATAAGGGTATCTTGTTTTCCCTTGAACCACAAAAGTTAAGAATGCATGGTCGAAGCATATCCTCAATAATTTGAATGCCTCACTAAGTCTTTGAATCCATTTGGTTGTGATGTAACATGAATAACTTCAATTAAGTACCCAATCCATCTTTTAAACCTTTCCAAAAATGGTATGTAAATCACAAATCTCTATAAGATATATTAGTATAAGGAACACTAAAAGATTCATAGTCTTCAAATATAAATGTGATCGATCTATTCAACCTTTTTTATCTCTTTAATATCAAGGAAATGGGATAATTTCATGATTTTATTGGTGGTCACCAAAATTTAATTTTTCCCATTATAATTCCTTGGTAAATAATCAACTAAGTCCATGGATATATCATTCCACTTCCATATCAAAATGAGTAAAGGATTTAACAAACTTACTGGTCTCTAATTCTTTACATTAATCTTTTTGAATATAAATAGTCGTGATATGAAGTTTGAAATCAACTGCCTCATCCATGGACACCAATATCAACCTCTCAAATCACAGTACATATTGGTCTTCCCAAGTTGTATAGGCCAAGTAGACTGATGTCCACTATCTATCAACACATTATTTAGAGTTATCAGAATAACCAATCATCTCTGAAAACATAAAACACAACCATAAGAATGAGACTGGTCGCTTGAGGTATCTGAACCATAAAGTATTTCACTAAAACACTAAAATTCAGTGTCTATTGATTGTACATACCAATCCAATAATAAAATTTATAATCATATTTTACAAAATAAAATCATACCTTTCTATAAACATCTTCCATGTCTAAGAACAGTTTAGATAGATGACTCAAATGGACCATTTTTTCCACCGATTCCTTCAAGGATTGAGTTGGTAACTTCCTTCTCAATGCATCAGTGACCACATTCCATTTTCTAGCTGTGTATAAAATATAAAAATCAAAATTCTAAAGACACACAACCTAGAATCATTTTTATAGGATTTTATTCCTAGGTTTCTCCCAAAACATCACCTCCCAAATCTTTTCATGATCCATTGATGTGTCTCTTTTAGAGATAAAGTGACATAAAAACGTCGATTCCTAGGAACAAGATTATCATTTATAAATACTTCCATACTATTGATAATATTTTATATATATGATAACTATATCTAGATGATCCATATGTTCTTCCTCCTAATAATACACCAGTATATCATCAAAAAACATCCATGAATGATTCAATGAACAAATGGATGAACTAATTCATAAATACATAAAAACTACATGAGTTTCATTAAGACCAAATAGAATAACCAAATACTCATAATATCCAAAAAATACTCTTGAATTATTTCTTAGTAATATCCTCCTCTATTACTCTCAAATAATGGTACACCGATATCATATAAATATTAAAAACCATTGGGATCCCCTAAGTTGACCAAACAGATCATCAATCCTTTGAAAAGGATACATGTTCTTAATAGTTGACTGATCAATAATGTTTCAATAAATTAATAGTCATATTCATCCTTCTACATTCATTGTAAAGATGATCGATGTAGCCTAAGGTGACACACTCGGATGAATAAATCCCTTGTTAGCATGATCATTAAGTTGAAATTTATGTTCTATAAACTCATTGTGTTACATATGAAAAGAAGTTAAGGATATGGGGATCATCCCTAGAAGCTAGACAATGGTAAATTCAACCTACTTTTGGGGTTGTAACCTAAAAAATCCTCTAGTAATACCTTATGGTACTCATTCACTGTGGTAGGAAGAATAAAACTTATACTCTTGTAAAATAACTCTAGAAAAATATCTATTAATTGAAACGAGATCATTGTAACCATAGGAAAAATAGCACCACTTTCAAAGATCTATGATCCCACTCACCTTGAAAGATTTGATTAACTTCAATAGGAGATATAAACTCAAATTGATAATGATAATAATAGATCTGTACCTTAAAATGAACTGCAAAATCTATTCCAATTATGAGGATAAAGATATCATGATCAAGAACTAGGAAATAGAATACAAATTCATAATGGAAGATCATAACAAGATACATATGATATTTTAAAGATTGTTACATTATCCTTATGAAGGGAGATGAAAGATCCATCATGGTTGGGATAAAATTCTAGTCTAAGACCAACATGTCAATCAACATAGACGAAATAAAATATTGAGATGAACTAGTGTAAAATAAATCTAGGAACATAGAGGTTGAAATAAACCCCATACCTCCCATAGTAGTGGGCCCCACTTTAGATGCCTATGGTGAACAATCCACTATATAAAATCATCCAACATCATCCCACTTTGAGTCTTCTTCACTACATTACTATCCCCCTTTACATGAGAATGGGATCCACCACCTTTCACTATATCTGACTAAGCCTGGGAACCACTAGTAAGGGAAGACCCAACTCTACTTTCTTGGGAATTTTTTTTGAAAAAAAGATTATAGTAACTAGATTATACACAATATTAATGTATTGTTTTTTGGACCAGGATGGAATTTCTAAAGGATTTTGAACTTTTCATTTGTTAGATGGGCCAAATCATAAACTAAGCTTTAGAATGGAATTATAAGAGTTAGAACACATAATATTTTTTAATTAAAATGAGAATCAAGTTCGAAAATCTATCTTGGATGTCTAAATGTGGGTTGGGATCATTGGACTTTGAAACCACAATTTTGAGAGAGTTGGCCTTAGGTGCATGGTTGGTGCATGGTTAGAGCTAACTGTGTGCCACAACCATGGGGAATATTTTTTTAAAGTGTGTGGTTAGATTAATCATGCATGATGGAATATATAACCATGAAACCCTCTAAAATAAATTTTAATTGCATCACAAATTTAGAGAATGGTTTGTCTAACCGTGCACATAGCCATGTGAGGGGGTGGAGCACTTGGAAAGTAGCTCCACGCGGGCTGCACGTGGTTTTTCAGACCGTTCACATATCCCACATGGTTAGTACCACTTAACCAATATAAGTGCACAGTTTGAAAGATTGTGTGGTCAAACCCTGAACCCCTTTAAAATGAGTGACTTTACCATTTTCCCTCTATCACTAATTTTATTTTTCCTTCCTCTTTTTCCCTCACTTCCCATGCACAATAGCCCCGCTCAAAATCCACCTTCTCCTCTCATAGGAATTAGGAAATATCCCTTGTAATATCTCATAATCGCTCATAATTATATGTGTTGGAATCCCCATAGTATGTCCAAGATTCCTATTTATTCCCTTTTATATTTATTTATTTGTATATAATTCTAAACACATGTGACCTCTTTTCCCATATTTTCAAGTTATTTTTCTAATATTAATATTTCATTCAAACCAGCTCGAATAATTGCTCGATAATGGATGAGTTAAGTTTCATGAGCATGAGGTGGGTGGTCTATATATTTTACCTTAAATTATATAATGTTTATAAAATACACCAGTATGCCCCTTTCAGGACTTTCCGTACGTCTCCTAGTAAATGTGAAATTTTACATGTAAATTCTTTTGAATAAAATAATATATCCAATTTTGTTTTAAAATTTTCCCTTCAGAGGATTTTTATCTAGACTCAAACCACCCCCTTTGGGTGTTTCATTCATATTCCTAGATTTTTAGGATTGGGTGTGGAATTAAAACCCCCTTTGTGGTGTGCTAACTATCCCTATAATAAAATTATAAACTAAATGGAATTAAAAATTGATAAGAACTGAGTATGTTTCCCCCATAACATAAGAGCTCTATTTATCTTACTCTAAAACAATTCCTTGTAATTTAAATAACCAATTTAAATATAATGCAATGTTAATGACATGGATGCACACTTGACATGTATGAGTTATTGAACATAATTCTTGAATCATATAACATGATGAATAAATTTTTTTCATTGACCTTACCATGAACATAATTACTTGGAAATGGAATGACTTAAATTTTATAATTGAACTATGAATGGAATTATTGTAGTCATGTACTTCTTTATTACATATATTTATAATTGAATTGAATTGATTGATGACTCATATTTGGGCATGTATATATCTCATGGCCTATGATTAATTATTAAATAAAAATTCTTATTTACTATGTTATTTATAATCATCTATCATGGAATACATTATAAATTGTGATTCTTGGGCATGACATACCTTATATTGTGATACTTGGGAATGGACTCCCTTATTATGATACCTTAGGCATAACATCCCTTATTGTGATAATTGGGAATAAAATCCCATATTGTGATACTTGATAAAGGTGTCCCTTATTGTGATCCTCAATCATATAGTCCCTTATTGTGATACTCAAACATGGATTCCCATATTACTATTACTCCATGTGACTTTTGCAACAATGCATGGACACCTGATCTATGCTAGGGGTCCTTCGGAGAACTACATATCTATATATATGGAAATATATATCACACAAAATATAGTTCATATATATACATAAATATTTATACAAACAAATATACACATATAATTCCACATATATACATGAAAACACATATTTATACACATATATAATTCCACTTATTCTGAAATCAGTAATAGAAAGTATTACTGATCTGTTTTCCTTTGAGGAACCCAAGTCGGACTTGTTTGTATTTATTTATTCACTACATTATTTGATATATATATACTCAAAAAATTATTTTATATTTATATACTGTATATAATCAACATAATTGGTGGGGGCCTACTTAGTTTATATCACACCCTATTCGGGCCACTAATTAGTTCATGAACTAATCTCTTTGTTATGGGTTTAGGATCACACTTCAAGATTATGTTGTTACTCTTGTACATGGGAGATTAGGTGAAAATGAATAAAACAAACCTCATGATTCTCATGGAGATAGATTTAGGGGTTTGTTCTTTTTTTGTACTGTTTATGTATTACCTATTTTATTTCCCTTTATTGCATATTGTTTCACCATATCTTAATTTTCTATTATTTATTAATTTATCATTATTTGTACAATTACTATTATCTTCCATTAATTTTTCTTCATTTTATTCCACTATTTTTTATTTATATGTTTATAACATTATTATACTACTGATCTATTGGGTATTGTCTCCAAATAGTAACACCTTTAGACCCTTACTACTTGTTAGTAGCCTTTGGAATATGGGATGGCACACTTGCGACGTTGTGGCTGACCAGTTCTCGGAACCATTTCAATGGTCCTTGAACTGGTGTGTTTCAAAGTGGTATTAGAGCCTCTATTTTCATTTATCTTACTATTTTGGGATCATATAAAGGAGACTATGAATTTATCAACACCTGGTAAACAGATATGTCTAGTATTAATCAACCCACACATGGGGAAATGTCCAAGTGTCCATGGACGGTAATCTTGATCGTGTTGTTTGTTATTATAGTTTATTACTTCACCTTAAGATATTAAATTACTTTCTTCTACATACTTATTTATGTTGTTTTAACCACGTCCCGATATGAAAAGTAAATATTGTTACATGAATCATTATATAAACCTAGAGATTCAAATTCCATGAATATTACATGCCATATAGATTTTATTTTTTGAATTCCTTTGTTTTATCCATGTTACCTGATTATTTAATGTGAATGAATGTATACCATGTTTATGTGATTTATCATTATAATTATCTATATAACATGATGGGTGATTTATTTTTGTGCTTTCTTGTACAACATTCTTGATTGATTACATTCTACAATTATTGTTATTCCATGAATAAGTTATATAATCCTAGTTTATTTGTATTCGTTATTGATGATATGATAGATTTACATGAATAATTATGAGAAAAAAAGTGGTTATTAAGGTGTCTATGTCAACCTAAATGTTTTTTTCAAATATATCTTGATGGTGGCACCTTCACTAACCAATTATGTCATGTTTGTGCTAGGGAGTGTTAGTTGAATGGGCTGAAATGTTACTACTTTAAATTAAATGGGGAAAATTATTCAATTTATTAATAGTATGGGACTTTATCAATTTGAGAATAGTGACACATATAATTAAACCATCATATATGGACATGTTATTTTTCAATACTGATGATGAAAACCTGATTGCAGTTACATGACTACCAATTGTAACTTATAAAGAAAAGTACATTTTTAACATAGGAATGATAATTCTTCTAACTTGACCAACAAATATTTGTAAATATGTTGTATTAAAATTATTATAGAAAATTATTACTTTTTAAATAAAGATATAAATTTTAAATTGATAAATTATTATCCCTCTATAATTTTGGAATGAATACCCATATGACTAAATCCCTAAATGCATGGATTGACCCAAGTAGATCAGTTGGGGCATGTTGCTTTTGAGATAAACGTATTAATGGTGTTTAAAATATCTAAAATTTTAAATTTTATTGGTTACACTTAACTAAACCTTTATTCTATTTATGGGACCCTAGTAGGTTTCCTTCATCATTTATTCCATAGTACTTAACCCCATGAGAGTATATCCATGATATACCAGATGTTATTTGAAGTGATATAAGCAAACTATATGAGTTATGTATAAATGTGTAGTGTAATATTACATAGAATATTACTATTAATTAATAATGACCAATTATCTATTTTTTAAATTTATAAATTTGGGGATTAAATTAATAAAAATTCCAATAACAACCTAAAGAGATTTTCCATCTATATCGTAGAATAAACATCATCTTTAACTAAGCTAGATGAGAAAATACTTATGGATAAATAAAACGGTTGAAATGAATTGATATGGTAAATTTTATAATTTTGGCATGATTTCTATAAAAACCCGAGATCTTGTGAATTATTATTTTATAATTAATTTAATCCTTTGATATTTTCCATTTAGTGACACACTGAATATAGATTCTATTATATGAAAGATAGAAAAGTTGACTTGAGTTATATGAAAATCATGTTAGTATTTCACTACATGCAATAATTAAATTTTCTTGTGACACATGAAAAACGATTTTTTTCTTTTATTACACTACGGATCACTTTTGATAGATTTTTTTACACATGAGGCCAAGTTTTCCTAAACTACAAAAAACTATTAGTATTATTATTAACGTATTATTATAGCCACATCCTAGTCAATGGAAAGGAAGTTAAAAATAATATTAACTAAATTGTGAAAATATTATCTACACATGTATATAAATTTAATCCTTTGTTTATAAATTAATAAAACTAAATGTAATAACTATTTGATAATAAAGACACTACTTCTCTAAAAATACTATTTTTTATATACAAAACACAAATTTATCTCAATATATTAAACAGAAAACTATTGATTAATTTTTTCAATAAAATTTATATATTATATATTAAATAATTATTTTTGATACTCATACCACATCTTTTATAAGTATTAGTTAAGAATAAATTTAATTTTCTGAATGAAAAGATGTATTTTTCTAGAAGGAAATTTTACCACCTCTTAATGGAGAACCCTTTTTAAATCTTATTTTTCCACTTATATAATTTTTTTAAAAAAATATAAACATCATTTTTTAAATATAAATATAAAATTTTACTTGGATTTATTTTTTTTTTGAGAAACATAATTAATGGATGAATAGTGAAAAATACCAAATTATAATTCATAACTTCTTTTAATGTAAATTTTTATGTAGTTAAATTAAATTTTAATTTAGTTTTAAAAATTAATTAGATCAAATATAAATCAATTCATACAATTAAGGTCATTTAAACCAATTTCACATTAATATTGGATATAAAAAAATTCCAAACTTTTCAACCATTTTACTAAACAAACCTGCTTCGTCGTCCTGTCTGTGGGATTAAATTTAAAGTATTTTCTACCACTTCTATGATGAGAATTTGTAAATATGTTTTCCATATTTGGAACCATAATTCTCTATAATTTCTAATAATTTCAACTTATTTTTTTACAAAAAAATATTAGTGAATGTAATTATAATTAATTACAGTGATTTTGAGAAAAAATATCCTAACAAAGGACTGATCCCTAAACTTAAGTCCCAAAATGACCTAAAATCTTCTCCAAAAGCCATTGCATATCCATATATCCACCCTATAATCACCTAAATCATATTTTTTACCATTATTGGAGCCCATTTTCTGGGTAAAATCATGGATGGAATTCCATTCTCATTAATTTCAAAGAATTCCACTCCACCTCTACTATAAATAGGAACTATCCCCACCCAATTATTCAAAAACTATCAAGCCCTTTGGATCAGAAATACTTTACCAAAATCTCATCCCAAATGCCTGAATTCATCCTAGAATAATCCCTTAAATACTAAATCCGTCCAAGGTCTCCCTTTGGTGCAAACAAAAAAAAAAGTTACCCAAAGAAGAGGAAGTTTGATCATGTATGAATAATGTTAATACTTAAGTTAAGGGGTTTATAATCTAAATTTTTATTATCTGTGAGATACATTCCATGTTCACCACTTATTTCATTTTTGTGGTGTATAAACTTCCCATGAATGCATTATATGATAATTATAATTAATTTTACGGGTAGTTACATATCAATTTGATGATCTCTCTTTCATGTGGTTTAGGTTTCAAAAGATACCAAATTAGAAAAGTAGTTTTGTTTCAATTTTCCTTCTTTGAGAACCATGTCATGTTATGAACCTATATTTTAATATGAGGTGTATATATTTATATTGATGTGTTATATCATGACTTTTTTATTTTTAGTATATTATAATCTTCATGTAATGTTATTCCCTTATAAGGATCATGAAAATTTTTCTAAAGTGGATTCAATTTTTTTTAAGAATATACTTATTTTTTGGGATTATTTATGATTATGATTCCATTAATGAAATATTATAATCCATATCTTAGTAAAAAACATGAATTTCTATCTCCACTAGTTATTCATGATATATTCATGTATTTGTACCATTTTTGCACTCTTTGTTACAAAAGATAATTAAGAATGTGTTTTTAAAAAAATATTACATTATATCTCTATTCAAGGATAAGTACATGCTATTTCAAAATAATGTTTTCTAAAATGGTTTTAAAAAAAATTATGTGTAAAATTTTATTTAATTGTTTTCAAGAATTATATATATGCTTTCAAATTATTTTCATGGAAATAATTTTATTTACTTTTTTCCACCATCTTTTATAAGTTTCCAAGGGAAAATGTTTTCAAAATTATTTTTAGGATTGTTTTAAAGGAAAATGGGTTTCAAGATGTTTTAAAGATTCATTTATATGTTTTGAATGATATTTTTGAAGAAAGTTTTTTAAAACTTCTTTATGTTTTAAATAACTTTATTTCAAAGAAGAAAATATGTTTTTCTTTAAGAAATGTTTTAAATAAATTTTTCATGATTCCTTTATATGATTTCAATGTTTTTTCAAAGAAAATGATTTTTAAAATTTTATAGGTTTTAAAAAGAGACTTTCCAGGTGATCTTTCAAAATACTTCTCTATCTAATATGAAATCCTTGGTGATAGTTTATTCTTTAGTAGGTTTATGACCCAAGAAAACCATTCATATTATTTAAATGAATGGTTTATGTTTGGATGGATTGAGGTTTATGAAACTATTTTCTCTTCAATGGTTTATACTATGACAAATGTTATTGAAACCCACTTCCTTTCAGAGGTTTTTCTAGGATGAAATTACTATGAAACCTATGTATTTTCCCTATGTTATGATATGATTAAATATTTATGATACCCATTTAATTTCATAGATTATGATATGATGATTATGAAACCCATCTATTTTTTTTGGGTAATGATAAGATGAATGTTTTATGGAACATGTATGTATGATTTCATTATGATTTGGGTGGGACCTATATCTCCCTCTAATCAATTGGATAAATAATTTAATCTCATGGGTATGATAGGGATGAAATGGGAACTGAACTCAGTTCAGTATGAGAGGTATGGAATGGGATGTGGAATCAATTTAGTAATACAGGCCTAGAACAAGGAGTGATCCTGGTTCAGTAATATAGGGGGAAAATGGTGAGTGAACCCAGTTCTGTAGTGGAATTTTTCCATTAATATGGTCTTGGGTGTGAACCTTGATAACTATGTTGGTTTGGGAAGTGAACCCATTACATTAATATGGAATTTTCAATAATATTATACAACTATGGATATCATTTTATATTCTTATGTTTCCACAAAAAATTTATGTATTATTCTTATGTTACGATCTCAAGGATCCTGAACATTATTTACTTATGATTAATGTCTTATGAACTATCAATATTTATTCTATGACTCTTCATTATAATCTTTGATATGTAGGATGAGATCCTATAATGTTACGATTATGTTCTTTTACCCTCATGATCATGTTATGCTTACACATCTCCCTTGTTTTCCATATTGAGCATCTAATATCACCCATTTCTTATGTTTCCTTTCCCCTAGTTAGGAATAATGGTTTTTATGTAGGATTAATAAATGAAATTATTTTTAAGCGAGATGTGGAAGGAAATTTCAACAAGTAAAAATATTATGTTTCCTAGTTTCCAAAGACTCTAAAATATAATGATCCTTAGGTATTTATTTTTTTGATATGCTAAAAAATCATCTAAAATTATAGAATATCAATGTATGTTATTACTGGGTCACTAAAATTTCATCTACATAAATAGTTATTAAAAGCATGTTAATATAACTTCTCAGATCTGGTGTAGGCTCACGGCTCGAGGTGTCAGGCTTGCGGCTCGAGGTAATGATGGCGGTGTTTTTGAATTTTGAAATTTCAAACTATTTGTGATTTGTGGTTCCTGGTTTCTATATGGATACCAACAACCCAAAAACCGGTTATTAAAATGGAAAAAATGATTTGCAGTCTTCAGAGTTTCCTTTATTGGTAACATGGATTTTACACATGGATATCTTTGACCTTTTTTTATTTTGGTATAGAGGTTTTTTCATTTAACCAGGTGTCCTTTTAATAGAGTCACCTTATTATTTGTGTTGATGCCTCATCAAGAGGGTAATAATTTTTGGGTAGTTCCTCCTGGAATAATAACCATCATTATATTATTTTTGCATTGAAGTCATGGGAAGTTCCATAATTATACATTTGGTCTTGTAGTAGGATTATTCGTATAAGAATGACACTGGTTTAGATAGATATTGATTCAGTATTTTCTACCTTGTTAGTGTTCTAAGCATCATGTAATTCTTGGTTTTAGTGGGTTAGACATTCCTAGGGCATGGTTTCCCACTTATTAAGTCATTATAACCAAATTCTTCTTCAGTGATAGAAACATTGTTAAGTTTTAATTCAAATTAATAGTAATTTGGGATAATACAACTCCCGAATAAATCATTTCATTAATCCATCACATATGGGTATTCCTAGGGATGATGGAACTATGGATAATACTAATGGGAATATCTCAACACTGGTGAAATCTATGGGTAGTACGTGATGATACACTTGGAATCCATCAAGTTATTAATGTTTTGAAGTAAAACAGATGAGTTTTATATAATTTATAAGTCCTTGATTGGTTAATGTAAATTCAGAAGTAATATTTAGAGTAGAGTGACTTGGTCATTATTGGCTCATAATTTATGTTATAGATTCAAACTATTAATTAGAAACTGAGTTCCCCAGGGATTCTGGGTGACATTGTAAGGAGATTAGGTATTGTGACACTACTAATCAGTTTATTTTTGGTATATATGCCTGATACTAATGACTTGAGTGACTGTGTCTTAGGAAACTCGCATGCATACGCCTAGAGTAAATCTAATTTAGTGAAACTTTAAGTGGTTGGTTTTACTATATTTTGGTTTGGCACTTGATAAAATCATGTCATCCATTTCTATAAACCATTTTTAGTAGTGTATGGTGTCTATTGTGTGGGATGAGTTCCCATTATTAGTAAATAATGAATAGGATACTCCTAAGATGGGGAGTGTCACATATAAATATATAATAGCATGTCCTTCCAAGTATATGGATTTAAATAGATAAAGTTCATCAATATATGGTCAAAATAGTTTCCAAAAGTCATTCATGAAAGAATTTGGGCTATCTTGTTCTAGAGATGATTCTTGAGATAAAACCTATTTCAGATTTTTCATGGAGTCTTGATGCTAGATTCAGACTCATGGTGCATAAGAGACCTAGGAATATAATGATTTTGAGTTGTGTTGGTTTTTTCTAGGAAACATGATGATGAAACATTTGGTTGCATACATAACCTTTAATGAAGCTATGAGTTGATGTTAGACTATAGTGGGGTTTTTTAAAACAAACATAGAATGCCTCAATAGTGAAGTAATTGTGGCTTTTTAATGTGGAAACACAAATAGCTACAACAAATTTCATTTAAAATAAGTTTTCCCAAAATGGTTTGATTATTTTTCTTTATTGTAATTGGAAATGGTTGATTAGAAAATATACTAGGAACTTAATCTTGGATATAACATGAGTGTACTGAGTATCATTAGTAATCATTGATATTATCTTATTGTACTCTAGGTTCAAATATTATCATTCCCCTTATATAAAAATTATCCAGGGTACATTGAGAGAAAATCAGTTATATGCCAAGCTAAAGAAAGAAATCAATCCCCTTGTTGGTTTGATAAATGTACTTTTATAGTTTCAATCAAGGATTTTGGATAAATATAGATTTTTTTACTATCCTATGTAATACTAAGATTCCAATTTAGGAAGTCCTTGTAAGAACTCATGGACATAATGTGATTCTTTAACCCGATCACCAAGAAATACACCTTTGTTATGATTATTTAATGGTTTTATACATAGATTAATCGACTATATACTAATGTATCACTTTAAAAAATATGTGAATGGACTACCTTATATGAGATCCTTGGGATTCAGTAGTTGATTTCATGGATTCCCCTAACATATAGTTGGGATTGGTTGATTTGATTAGTGTGTGATGATCTAAGGGTGTTGCATCGACAATACACCCATGTCTACATTGTTTCATGAAAAAATGATCATTTTAGTAGTAAAATTCACAAAAAATGACTTTAGGATTCATTGAGCATGACCGAATCGATATCAAGGTGTAAGTTAGTTTAAAGGATTTGAAATAAGGTTTATATCTATGTCAATTGTCAAAAATTGTCTTTTTCATAATTATTTTTATAGTAGTAGCTCAACATAATTTTAATTTGTTTGAGTAAATTTTTCTGGTGATGAACTACATTAGACACATCATCGCGATGAGATGGGTGTAGTAAAATGGTAGGTCTAGGATTTTCATGGAAAATCCAACATCACCATGATAAATATGGTTGATTAGAAATCAACCATCTGATCTAATTTAGAAATATTCCAAGATAATTGTTAGAATTATAATGGAATAATTAAATTGAAAATATTTATGGTTGGAGTACCGTGACATGAAATTGTACATTCAAGCTAGAACATACAGTGGGTAGTTCCCTAGGTTGATTGGTGAATGATATTATTACATGATATTGGTTCTATTTATTTGGGATCATCTCAGCACCATATTAATGTTTCCATTTGGAATATGAGCAATGGATCAAGTATTATTTTCATAATTACTTCTTTTTTAAAGTATCACTTGAAGGTGTATAGGGCATTAGAAATGAAACCTGGCCATTTTAGTTAGATTTAATAACCCAAAAAGGTTGGGCTATGTTTTTGTCATTATTTCAAGGATTTTCATGGATGAGAAGTCATAAGGTGGGGAGATTGTAACATCCCATGATTTGGATTGGGTTGAAAATTTTAAAGGAGGGTGAACTTTTCATTTGGTGGATAGGTCAGATAGTAAAGTAAGATTTGAAATTTAATTGAAATAATTAGAACACTTAAAATTATTATTTTCGGATGATGATCAAGGCATAGAAGGTGTCTCCGATGTCTGGATTTGTTTTAGGAGTATCGATCTTTGAATCCTTAAATTCAATAGAGATAGCCATAGGTGCATGGTTGGTGCACAGCTAGTGCTAGTCACATGGAACAATCATGCAACTTGTTTTTTCAAGATACATAGTGTGTTTGACCATGTGAGGTGGCCTAGATAACAATGCATCCATCTATAATAAATTTCACATGCATCACATGGTTGGAACATAGTTTTTCGAATTATGCACCTAACCATGTCAGAGGTTTGAGCACTTGGATAGTAGCTCTGCATGGGTTGTGCATGGTTTGTTAATATATGCACCAAACCTGCCTAGTTAGTCCCACATAACGAATATTTTTCTCACAATTAGGTTCATGGTTGGAAAATCGTGTGACCAAACTATATTCCCCTTTAAATTATATGATTTTATTATTATTTTCCTCCAAATTTTATATTCTTCCCCTCCCTCTTTCTCCCTCACTTCCCACACATAGAAGCCCCACTTGAGTTCCTCCTTCCCCTCTCCCAGGCCTGGAGGTATCTCCCTTATACGAGCTAAAAATTTCTCACTATCAAATGTGTTATAATCCTCTTGGTATTTATAAGACTTCTTTTCCCTCCTTTCTTGGTTTACCTTGCCATATAAAATGTTAAATTCATGCGATAAATTTTGACCAATTATCTGGGTGTTTGTTTAATTTTATGATTTCTTTTGAAGCGAATTAAATCAAATATCGATAATGGATTTGTTAAGAGTAATCGGCATGAGTTAGATGGTCTATCAATTTTCCCTTAAATTATAACATCTTGATAAAATGTATCATTGTGACACAGGCCAAACATTCCAAATATTTCCCCAAAATTGCGAAATATAACATGTAAACACTTATGACTAAATTCATATTTCCATTGTGATTTTAAAATTTCACCATTATAGGTTGTCTATATTGACTCAAACCACCCACTTTTGGTGTATCAATCATATTCCTTGACCTATATGTTCAGTCTTATAATTAAAACCCTGGTTGAGGTGCGTTGAATTTCCCTCTCCCAAAATGAGATTCTAAATGGAATTAAATGAATGATAATAATTTTGGATATTTTCCCCTTATATTAAGAAATTTATTTTACTCTAAAACCATACCTTTCAATTTAAATGATCAATTTAAATATAATTTAATATTAACTTTCTTGACCTATGCTTGGGCAATATTAGTAAATGAATATATTTCGTTACTTATCTAAAATGATAAATCAAAATGACCATGGGCTTCAAATGAAATTCTTAATTACTTGTAAATTAAATGACCCAAATAGTATACTTGATTCATGGGATGAAATTATTGTTGGCATAGCCTTCTTTATTACTTATATTTTAAATTGAATTGAATGATTGTGATGAGTCATATCTTGGAATGTATATATCTCATGGACTATGCTTAATTATTAAATTCATATTACTATTTCCCATGTTATTTATGATCCTCAGGCATAGAGTCCCGTATATATTATGATACTATGGAATGGGGTCCTTATATTTTGTTACTCAGGCATGTCATCCCTTATTGTGATACTCATGCATGGAATCCATTATTATGATACCTAGGCATGTTGTCTCTTATTGTGATACTAATGAATGTTCTCTCTTATTGTGATACTCAGGCATGAATTCCCTTATTGTGAAACTTAGGAATGGCATCCTCTATTGTGTTACTCGAGCACAAAATCCATTATTGTGATACCCGGGCATGGAGTCCCTTATTACTATTACTCTATTGCACTCTTTTGACTATGAATGGATGCCTGAGTTATGCCTTGAGTCCTAGCTTACATAATATATATATGTATATATATGTAACTATATTTATAGTTAATATATATACATAAATATTTATATGCATATATATTTAAAAATATACTTCCACTTATATATATATAGAGAGAGACTCATCATCAGAGATTAGGCTGAAGCATGTATTGTAGATCGGGTTACCTTTAAAGAAACAAATTTCAACATATTTATATTTATGAATTCACTTCCTTATTTGATATAACTAAAACTGATATATTTCATATTCAGGTAATAGATTGAATTAGACACCATTGGTGGTGGCCTACTAAGTATTTCTCATGCCCTGTTTGGGCCACTAATTAGTCCCCAAAGAGATATCATGTTTGTAATCATACGATCATGGTTTATACTTGTTTTTTTACTCTTTTACATTAGATCATAGGAGAACAATACTTAGGTGGAGCTCAGGATTCTCATGGAGATAGATTTTTGGGCTTTGTAAAAATTTTATGTATTTTTATGTATTAATTGTTGTATGTATTCTACTTCTGTATTGTATAACTATATGTTCATTTATTATTATTTATTCGTTTATAATTATTTTTTAGTTATTATTATTTTCCAATATTATGATGTTCATTTTCTATGACTACAATTTTATTTTCATATTTATAAAACAATTCTTATACTAATCCTGAGGGTATAGACTGCCCATAATACCACCTTTAGACCATAACTTCTAGTCGAAAGCCTCTAACATACGACGATGTGCACTTGAGTCCATGTGACTGACCTACTGGGGCACCGTTCCAGTGGATCCCAGGTTAATACATTACTAAAAAATAGAAAATATTGGGTTCTACTACATATTCATGCATAGTAGGTCCAATTCTTCCACACTAGAAGAAAACCAATTGGTTTTGTTCCACTGAATCGATTGTCGTTGATCATTCCATGAACTAATCACTCTTATCCTGATTCCTTTTCTGTCCAGATGACAAATCTAGGGCACATCCTTTTAATATTTTAGGTAATCTTAACTCTGATGTTCAGAATGATTATTTGTAGTTTTATTTTATGTGTGAATCGGGTGAAATTTTAATTTTCTTGAGATTTTATGGACTAGTGCACGGTTGGCACACAATTTTACCAAACCATGTGCCCTCTCAAAGAAAACTATGTGAACCCAAGTTGTGGGGTTTTTTCAAGGTTGGAACAACATTTTTAATACTATTCACCCTCTTAGGAGAAACCGTACAACCCATTTAAATTAGGTGCATGACCATGGCGCACGGTTTGGTCTAACTGTGTGGCCCTGCCCAACTAACCATGAATATGTGCTATTTTAGCCCATATTTTATTTTTAAAACACATGAAACCCCCCACATAAGGTACATTATGGACATGTATGACCTAAAAATTTTTTATCTTTACTTGAGAGATCTAGAGATAAGTTTTCTTCCCCTCAGTACCCACCCAAAAGTGGATAAAATATTTGGGAATGGGGGTTGATCCTCTTTCTATTAGTTTCCTCTTCCCTTTCTCCATCTCCCATTCTCATTACTTTTCTCCCTAAGGGTTTATATATATATATATATGTATTGGTTAGAGGATCTAATCCCCACTATTTTGGATCTTAAAACAGGGTTTATTCCCTGTTTCTTGGATTTTGTGATCATTATTCTTCGTTGGTGAATCCTGATTAGGGTTTGGTGATTTGAGATATTATGATCCTAAGTTAGGTGATACTATTTGGATGGGAAAAATTAATTAACACTAAATTTATTGATTTGATTAAAATGATTTCAATTGAATATATGGAATGGGATTCATATGAAATTTAATTTGTTAAACACCCAATTCCATCAAATTGGGGGATTTGTTTTTGGAAATTTTATTTTCGAATGAAATTTGGAAAATTTCCAGTTCCATTTATTTGCGATGTGATTATCTAATTGACAAAAAATTGTGTACAATTAAATTTTTTAATTTAAATTAATAACTTGTTGAAATTTTTTCATTTATATTATTAGAATTAACTGTGGGAATTGAAATTTGAATCAATTTTAAATTTGTATTTGTGAAAAATGGTTAGAAATTGTTTTGATTGAAACATTTGTGGTTTATCTTGGAAAATATAAAGTTTTTTTAAAACACATTTTGGGTGTTAAATGGAATATTATTATTTTTGAAATAGAGGAATTATTTTTAATTTTATTTTAATTTTTCTTTAAATAAATTTCACAAAATGTATTTCTACTAGAGAACATGGAATCCTAGGTAGTTAGTGATTTATTTGGGGAAAAACACTAGGATGGGAATGCACTATCAACATATTAATTTTTTAAAAAACTAAAAAAATAGAACATTTTATTCCCTAGTGATACATAGATTATTCCTCTCTTTCCAGTGTTGATGGATGTTTCTACACATTGCGGTTATTATCAAATTATTTTGTGAGGATCCCATTACCTCGAAGTATCGTATCTCTTGACAGATGAGAATGTTGTTCTCTTATATATATATATCAGATATTCAAATGTTTTTAAAACATTTTACATGCCTTATGATTTATTTAAACTATTTTATATAAAATTATTTTTTAATCCATTTTTCTAAAGTATTTCCACTATATTAAATATAATTCATTATTTGTTTAAATATGATTTTGAAATGACAATCTTTTTTATTTGAAAATTGAAACCTCTTTATTTGTTAAATTAAATGTCTGAATCTATTACAGAATCCTTGGTCAGATGCTAAGAGGATTTTAACTCACACCCTACTCGTGCCTTTGAGTGTTTGTAGATTATCTCCATCTAGGTTCGAGTAGGGGTAAATCACCAATTGAAGGTGGTTCTAGTAGCTGATCTATGAATATGGTGGGTTTCATCTATTGTAACATGGCCAGTTTTACCTGTTTTCGTGTACATTATTTTATTTCCTTGGGTTGTTATCCCTATTTTACTTCTGGTAAATGTCTCTATATATAGTTTTTTGTATGCATGCTGACTTTTTTATCTTTCTTCAGTGATGCTTGTGGAAAATTCAATCCCACTTTCATTTCGTATGATACCAGGTGCTAGTATCCATCTTGTAGGGATTGGTAATGCCCTTCGGGCTATGCTAGGACTATATTGATTATTGGTTTACCAAGTTATATGGGTTGGTTTGAGAAAAAGTGGTATCAATGTGAGGTTTTTCATCATTCCTTGATGTTATTATATATTTGTGAATTTTTTTGGGGACATAGGTGGTCATTATGATTGATTTCATATCTATATATCACCACAGTGAACCCTAAATCGCTAAGGGTGGTTTGTGAAATATTCCATGAGGATTACTTCCAATATTTTACCATCATTTTATTTGGACAGTGTGAAATCCAAATCGTGGTTTCCAATTTGTTGGGATTAATTTCCCTTTGGTTCACTATTTTAGTGTTAATATAATATCTTCTTTGTTTGTAGATTTTTTTGTAGCATCATGCCTCCAAAAAGACGGGTGAATGAGTTCCTAGAAGAATCTACTATTGAACCAAAGTGAGAAATCATCTTGTGGGGCCAAAACTATTTGGGGTGATTGTGAGAACTGTCCAAGATCTAGGACAGACACCACCATCAGATCCCATTCAGGCTCCTATTGTGAAACATCAAAGGGATGATCTATTAAATCATTCTCAGGAATTACTTTTCCAGAAGAGAGCATCATTCAAAAAATAAAATGATCCTAAAGAGGCTATGGAATGGTTGTGAATAATGGAATAGTTGTTTGCATTATTGGATACACTTGAATAAATCTAGGTGAAGTGTGTCACCTTTGTGCTTGAAGGGCCAAGAAGATGATGGTGGGAAACTATGGTGATGACGAAGATGTATGAGGGATTAGAGTGGGAAGTCTTCAATGTTATTTTAACTGATAATTTCTATCTAGATTTTTTTTACCAAGTCTATGGAGTTTTTCAAACTTAAGTCATTTGAAAGGAACATGAAAGATTATGAAAATCATTTCTCCAAGCTTGTTCATTTCTCACTTGAGATAGTATTGAATGGGAAGATCAAGGATAAGAAGTTTGAGTTAGGAAATAAACATGATATCCATTATCATGTTTTCTTATTTATGATTAAGTCATATAATGATATTCAAGATAGAGAACTGATTCTTGAAGTAGACCAGGCTAGAAAGTCAGAGTTATCAGGAGTTTATTTCTCTCCCAATGGTAGTGTTGGATCATTTAATGGAAAGTGGATTCATGATGATTCTCATTGAGGGTATCAATAGAAGGTTCACGCTAGACCTCCCACAGTAACTAAAATAGGTCCATTGATTTTATAATAGTATAGAAAGCCTAGTCATTATAAGAGGGGTTTCATAGAGGCACCCATGATATCCAGCTCATAAGAATGCTGGAGTAACCTATATAAGTTCTTCTATATCTATTCCACTCCTCATAGTGGAACGAGATCCTCATCTTCTAAAACTGTGGAGTATTCAGATGCATCATGTACAAAAGGGTTCCATCCATGGGCATTCAAAACACTGCTTATTCATGCATAAGAGGAGTCTCTAGAGGAAGAGGATATAGGTCTAGGAACTTGGAGAGGTATCATTAATATCTCTTTGTCATTGGTGGATGCTTTGTTTGATGTGGGTATATCTCATTCATTTATTGCAAACCATATTGTTAATCTTCCAAATCCTCATTTGGATATTTTGTCTTATGTAAGGGATATTATTACACCCCTTGGTATAAAGAGATAGAAGGATCTGTGTAGTATTACTTGTGTTTTTTCTCTATCATATGGTGATATCATTAAGAGTTTTATGATTCTTGATATGAAACCTATAGATGTCAAGATAGATTGGATATTTTTATTCAATGACTGGATTGAGTGTTATCTTCAACAGGTATCCCTCACTACACCTGATGGTGTGTGTTGTGTCTTCTAAGGAGAATAGTATTGAAGGTTGAGTAGAGATGGAACATCTTATCTGGAGCTGAGGAAAGTGAAATATATGATTTATTTTGATATAGAGTGGGAATCTTTGATTGGTGATCTTCCTCCAGTTTTCATCAAGTTTCCTGATGTGTTTCCTTATTAATTCTCTAGTTTGACATGTGTAATGAACATATAGTTTTATTTAGTTCCTGATATTCAACCAATTTATATTCCCTCTAACTACATAGAACCAACTAAAATGAAAGATATGAATATTCAACTGGATCATCTTATTGAGAAATTCCATACAAGCGTGAGTGTGTCACCGTGTGCTACACCTGTTCTCATGCTAAGAAGGCTGATGTTTCACTGCACTATTGTGTTTATTATTGAAAAATAAATCGATTTATGATAAAGAACAAGTATCAATTTCCATGTCTTTATGATCTGTTTGATCAGCTGAAAGGGGAGAAGTGGTTCCCAAAGATCGATCTTCGTTCTGGTTAAAATTATATAATGATAATAGAATCTAGCATTCATAAAACATCCTTTTGTAGCGGGTACGGCCATTATGAGTACCATTTTATGCCCCTTGTTCTAACCAATTCTCCTGCAATTTTCATGGATTTAATGTACAATAATATCCTAGTATTTAGATACCATTATGGTGGTATTTTTGGATAACATCCATATTTAATGTATTTCTCATGAGGATCATGAGAATCATATTAGAATAGTTTTGAGTTTTCAAAGAAATCATTACCTTTATAAAAAGACATTGAAATGTGATTTCTAGACGCAGGAGGTGAATTTATTGGAACACGTGGTGTCATAACATGGGATATCAGTGGATCATTAGAAGGTAAAAGATGATATGACATGAGAACAACAACATAATGTTTTTGAGATTCATAGATTCTCAGGAATAGTTGGATATTATCACTGGTCTATTAAGGACAACTCAAAGTTTGATTCTATAATAACTGATCTAACTCAAGAGGGAGTAAATTTTGTTTGGGATGAGAAATGTTAGAGTTATATTGTGGATTTGAAATGTATTTTAAATACAACAATGGTCTTTAATCATCCATAGGGTGGGAAGGAATATGTAGTCTTCGGTGATACATCAGGTTCAGGTCTGGGATATGTTCATGTACAGCACAATCATGTTTTTTCTTGAGTCTCTCATCATATTAGGCCACATGAAGAGAATTATAAAACCTATGACCTTGAACTTCTAGTTTTGAAGCATGGACTTAAAATTTGGATGAATTACCTTTACTGAGAATGGTTTACCATGTATTTACACCATAGGATCTTGAGTTATATCTTCTCTCAAAAAGATTTGAATCTCTACTAGAGGAGTTGGGTTTAATATTTGCAGTTTTATGACATTGAAATATCCTATACCATGGGGAAATGGAATATTGGAATAGATGATTTTAGTAGGAAAATTCAATCTCATTCCAGGAATGAATGTTTATAAGTGTGTAGTTTGATGGCTATATTTTCACAGTTACATACTTGAGTTCAAGAATTAGGGGACGTGGTTTATTTGAAAAGTGTTCAATGGAAATCCTCTCTTCTCAAGATGATTATTCGTTAAAATTATCTTGATGTTGAGTTATGTATCATTAGAGACTCTATTTATGGTGGGGATATAATTATTGGGGGGTCTTTCTCCAAAGAGGGAATTCTATGATATCAGAATCCAATTTCTGTGTTTTTAGTAGTAAGGAAATATTTCATGGTTGATTTACTTAATTCCCAGTGTGATGTCCACATAGGAACCAGAAATATGTTATGTAACACGAGGTGATAGTTTTGGTGTCTAGGTATGGGAGAAGACATTACTAATTTTGTATCTCATTATTATATGTGTCAATAGGTTAATGGAAAGGACCTAAAACCTTTTGGTTTGCTACAGCCACTTCCTGTACCAACTTAGAAGTGGGATGAGATATCAATGGATGTTGTGGTTGGGTTTCCATGTAAGTCGATAAAGTATAATGTGATATGGGTTTTGATCGAATTATTGACCAAATCAACTCAGTTTTTACCCATTCTTGATACAACCCATGTTGAGGAGTTGATAAATCTCTATGCGAAAGAGATCATTCGTTTTCATGGAGTACCATATGATAAATTCTATGGTAGTGATACTTAGTTTACTCATCATTTTTTGTGATTAATTTACAAGGAATTGGGATATCATGTCCCTTTCAGAACAATATATCCTCCATACACAGATGGATAGACAAAATGAGCTATATAGATTCCTAAGGATATTCTCTATGTTTATGTTCATGAATTTGTCAGGGCTTGGGAGGATCATTTTGTGATGTTTTAGTATTCTTATAATAATAGTTAACATTCCAGGATCTGAATGGATCCTTTTGAGTCACTTTATGGTTGGCCTTTTAGGTCTCCATTGTTTTGGTTGGATATTGGTGAAGGATCCTTTGTTTGACAAATTCTGGTACAAGAGATGAAAAAAAAAGATTTACTTTAATTGCTAGAGAATATTGATGATGAAATGATGGTATAAGTATTATCATAATCTAAATTTTAGACCATTGGAGTTCATAGTTGTAGAGTATGTTATCTTAAATGTTTCACCCGAATTTGGTCATCGACAACTTGGAAGGTAAGGTAAATATCCTCCTTGTTTTGTGGGGACTTTTGAGGTTGCTGAGTATGTGGAAAAAGTTTATCATAATTTAAAAATTACACCAAATATGAATTCAATAAATAAGTTGTTCCATGTATCACATTTGATAATGTATCTATTTGATCCATCTCATGATCAGAGTTGGAGTGATCTTGAGGTCGAACATGATTTATCCCTAACTGAACAGCTAGTTAGGATAATTGATTCTGAAACTAATAAACTTCATGGGAGGATGATACCCTTGGTTTATATTCTATGGAAGCATGCTTTTTATAATTATGATATGTGAGATAGGGAGGCACTAATAAGAGAGAAATGGCCTCATCTTATAGGAATAGAAGCATTTGAGTAGGATTTTGGGATAGAAAGTTTCTATACTGGGGATGTTGTTGCATCATGTTACTATTTTAAAATATTCATAAACCCTACTTTTTAGAATTCATTGGTTGATTTTAATTTATTGGTGAATCATGATAAATTTAAAATGTTTTGAAAGGTTCTAGTCTAGTGTATGGTTGGCACATGAATTTCCCAAACTGTGAACCCTCTTAAATAAAACCATGAAATCCCAAGTTGTGGGGTTTTTAATAGTTGCCATGTGCTTTATCAAACTATGCACCCACTCTGGAAAAAACATACAACCCATTAAAAATATGTGCACTGCTAGGGTGCTTGATTTGTTCTAACCATGTGGCCATGTCTATCTAGTCTTGCGTATGAGATTTTTAAATCCAAATTTTATTTTGAAAACACCCAAAACCACCACTTAAGATATTGATTGTCCTATATGGTTAAAAAACTATTTATCCTTCTGTAAGAACTCTGAAGAGCAGTTTTTGGCCCCCGGTACCCTTCTATAATTGGATCAAAGCTTGTATAATGGTGATCTATCCCATCTCTATTATTTTCCTTTTCCCATTATATGTCTCCCAATCTATCGCTTTTCCTCCCAAGGGTTTTAAATATAATTTCTATAGTTGTGGGATCCAATCCATGCTATTTTGGATCTTAATCCTAGGTTTAATCCTAGTTTCTCCGATTTCATGATTGTTGTTCATCTTTGGAGAATCTCGATTAGGGTTTGGTGATATAAAATCTCGTGATACCGAGTTAGGTGGTTCAATTTGGTTTCCCAATTTTATTAACCCTAAATTTCTTGATTTGATTAGAATTATTTCAATTCAATGTGTATAATTTAATTCTTATGAAATTGAATTTGTTAAAAACCCAATTCTATAGAATTTAGGGATTTGGTTTTTCCATGAAATTAGGAAAACTCCCAGTTCCATTTAATTTTGTTGTGATTATTTAATTGTTGGAAAATTGTGGATATTAAAAATCTTGAATTTAAATGCTGAATTTTTGGGATATTTTTTCAATTAAAATGTTGATTATAATTTTGGGAATTGAATTTTTAAATTTAATTGTGAATCAATTTCAAATTATTATTTGTGAAAAATGGATTAAAATAGTTTTGATATAAACCTTTGGGTCGTATCATGGAAAAAGGCATATATTGATTAAAAACCCTTTCTGGTTTTTAAATGGAAAATTTGAATTTTTTAAATGGGTGAATGAGATTTAATTTTATTTTAAGGTTTCTTAAAATAAATTTCTCTTCAATTATTGGTACTATATAACATTAAATCCTAAGTCATTAGTGAGTTATTTGGAACAAACATCCTAGGATGGTAATTCCCTATCATCATATTGATGTTTTACAACACTACCAAAAAAATTTAGCACATATTATTCCTCAGTGGGACATCAATTTGTCCCCTATTTTCACTGCCTAGGGATGTTTGTACACATTGTGGTTATTTTCACAAGAGTGTGTAAGGATTCCATAACTTGAAACTATCATAATTTTTAGAAGATGGCCATGTTTCTCTCTTGTTTATATATAAGATATATGTGTGTGCCAATTTTTTTCTACTATTTTTCATGCCTTATGATTTATATTAAATATTTTATATAAAATTATTCTATTATGTCATTTTTCCAAGTTTTTCCATCATTTTAAATATAATGAATGAGTTTTTAAATATTCATTTAAAATTACAAACTAGTTTATTTGAAAATTTAGCCATATTTATTTGGTTAATTAAATATTGGAATCTACTATGGAATATTTAGTGATACACTATAGGGATTTGTGCTCACACTCTACCTGTTCTTTCAGGGGTTTGAAGATTATCTCCTTCCAGGTTCGAGTAGGGGTAAATAACCACTTTTAGGTGGAACAAGTTATTGACTTGTTTATATTTCTTCTATGATGTTTGTGGAAAATTAGTTCCCACATTAATTTTGTATGATTCCAGGTTCTAGTATCCAAAAAGTGGGGATCGGGAATGCCCTTTAGGCTATGTAAAGATCGGATCAGTAATCCAGTTACCAAGGCACCCAGGCAAGTTCCTAAAATCAAGGCTAACCCCTAATACCAAAAAAGATCTAGTAGTACCTCTATTCTTGAATAAATATTCCTTATAGATAGAAATTTTATTAGATACCTTAGAAAAGGTCATAAATCACATGATAATAACAATCTATTGAATCTTAGGGTTCAAATCAATCATAAAACATCTAGCCATGAGTTTTTCATTACTAATTAAATAACTTCTTCAATGTGGCCCATGTGAGGTCCTCATGAAATTTAGCCTATATAATGGACCAATTAAGGTATATATAGTTTTTGAAGAAAATTCCTAGTAGGATAAAACGATGAATATATACAATGTATGTCACCATGAACCCTTTAGTTCTAGCTTTGAAATGAGACAATTAACATAAATAAATTTCATTTGAATTTTTTTCATAAAACATCCGTCAGACTCCTATAAAACATTCCATATTCACATAAACCAAGAATAAGAAAAAATTTATTGTTATGAAAATAGAGAAAAATGACCCAAACCATATATAGAGAAGCATAAGATAAATATGTGATCATCAAAGAATGAAACATCTACATCATGAATAAAACTAGGAAAAAAGGGCTCTAGTCTATGGTAATACATAACTTGGACCTGTATGAAACACTATGTGGTGAAAAAATGAATATAAATGATACTACGTTCTACCACACACTATCAGTATCAAAACCATAACTCCTAATGGTGACACATTTACTATGTTTTTTATATCTCCATAACATAATGAACCCAATGTTAACACATGCCATGTTTTATCAAAAAATTACAATAAACCATTTCCAAAATTTAGTTAGACATTTCTTTTAGTAAATCATTGACACTCTAATTCTTGAAAATGCATTTTAGAGTCAAATAAAAATTTGATGAATTTTATTGAACACATTAAGTACATAGAACTATTTTTAAATTTTACCTGTTTTTAACCCATTTTTCATGCCACTAAAGTTGAAGTTACACAAAACAATCCTCATAGACAATAAATCAACAATTTTCATATTCCAAAACAATGGAAAACTCAATAAAAACAAGGTATTTCATGATAAAGAACCATTGTATAGAGATACATAACTCACAGATGGATGAAATGTATTCTCCTTTAGAATCAATGAAAATATGCAATGATATTGGGTACTCAGATGCCTATATTCATAATAAAAATCATCAATTCCCCATATAAACCTCTAGATCTAACAATCTTTTCCCTTAAGATGTTCAACACTTAAAGAAGAAGATAGATCGATGAGAGATCTAAAAAAAGAGGATAAATCGAGTGGAAATATCAGCATACATTAAAGAGAACTACCAGGAAAAAAATAATTTCTTTAGAACAAAACGGATAACCTAATAGAACATTAGTAAATTTTATAGATTAACTAATGAAATATTATGGTAATATTTGGGGTAAAAATGATCAATGTTATGTAGGTAATTTACTAGTTTTAATAAATTCATATTTATAGCATGGTTAAGCCGCACTTTTAGAAAAACTATGTGCTAACTATGCAGCCCCTACTGAACCTTGAAAACAAAAGGACATAGATATCTGGGAATAGTTTTATTCTTAGAAAAACCATGTTCATTCTATTAAACATCCTTTATAACCAATTCCAACTATCTTTACATTTTTATTAGGTTCTCATATGGGTATGAAAATTGTTCCCAAATAATAAAAATCACTACCAGAATCAACAAATCTATATTTCATGGTTACAATATGGTTACTACTATCCTTGTACAGATCGTGTTTTGCACATGTTTCTCCAAAAAACTAAAATATAATCCCTAGACTCTTGAAACCCATTAAACCCACAAGATAGAAAAATAATCCCAAAATAAAAAAAAATATGACCCAGAGGTTGTCTCAATTCTCCCCACCATGCTAATTTCAATCCCCATAAAGTACTCATCAGTCTATAATTGAAATGAGGTAAGTACAATGTTTTATAATCAGGTATTAAAATTCCCACATCTTGTGGTTATCCTATTCACACTACCATGGTACAGAGACCAAGAGAATCATTTTATCTTGTAACACCTTAATTTGAAGATCCATAATCTAAACTGGCTACTAAAATACTAAAATATCGGGTCAAGATTAAAAAAGTCTCATCTTAAAAAATTAGTATGGTTCGATTGGTACCACCATAATTGGGAAACATGAAACATATCATGAATCAAAATCAAGTGAGATGGAAACTACAACTGGTATGATGACTTTCCAATACATTTGATGTTTATGAAATGGACAACAACCCTTGGTTCTAGAAACCCTATTATACCAAATAATGGTTCCCCAAATGAAGAGAAACACTAAAAAAACCTGATCACCCACCGTAAGCTCCAATGGGTGATGAAGATAGTCCACATAATATTTATAGTGTCTCTGAGATATTTCTAACCTCTTTCAAATCAACTAAACCTTCTCTATCATCTCTTGAACAACACTCGGTCTAACCAAAGACTGCTCTCCCAACTCCACCAAACACAATGTTGATCTACGAGGATTCTCATATGACACATAATATTTCACCATATTAATTGAATATTGATAAATATATTTATAGTAAAACTCAAACAGGGGAAAATTGATTTTCCATGAATTACTAAAATCAAGCATGAATTCTCGAAGCATATCCTCAATAATTTTTATGTCTCTCTTAGTATGTATATCTATATGAGGGTGATACGTCATGATTAACTTCAATTGGGTACCCATTTCCCCTTATATGACTTTCAAAAATTGGGATCTAAACTTCATATCTCTATCATAAATAACAATATATATAATTTCCTAGATATTTATGATCCCTTGAACATACATGTTCCTAACCACTTTTACCTTCCTCATTTTCTTTAATAGAGAGGAAATGGGCGGATATCATGATTCGATTGATGATCACTGGAATAAAAATTTTTACACTAAGATTATATAGTAAAACAACAACTAAGTACATGGTTACATCATTCCACATACATACCAAAATGGTTAAATGATGATATAAATTAGAAAGTCTCCAGTGCTTCGCATTAATATTTCGATAGGTAAGTCATCATAATATGAAGTCCATAACTAACCTCCTTATCCCTAGACACCAATATTGATGTCTAAAATCATGTTACATCATTGTAGTCTCAAGGTGTACGAACTAATTAGACTAATGAACACTATCCATGAACACCTACCACAAATTTATTTAAATAACCAATCTACCTTTGAAACACAATACACCGTTAGATATCGCGACCAGTCGTCACCTAAGGTCTCTTCACCATAAAGGATTTCACTAAAATGGTGTAAATTGTTTAATTTTTCATTTACATTCCAAACCCAATCATAAAATGAATAATAATCGTTAAAAAATATAATCATTCCTTCCCATCATGTTCTTCCACACAAAAGTTAATCTCAATAAACATACTCATAAAAGACTATTCTTGCACTAATTTCTTAAAGGCTTGAATCGGTTACATCATGCTCAATGCATAAGTGAACACTTTCCATTTTTTAGGTGTGTATGTAATATGAAAATCAAAATTCTAAAGATACTCATCCTAATGTCTCTACCGTATGTTTAGATACCTATGAGTAAAATTATACCTAAGGCTCTTATAATCTTAATATAGTGTAAACCACTCCAAGAGGAGATAGTAGCAGCATGTCTTGATATCATGAATCAATAAAACCAATTATAGATAATGGGTTTGATAATTATTATCATGAGGGTGTAATTTTTGATAGCCATAGTCCACCAAATTTTTCCCTTTCATTATAACAAATCTTCATCTCATTCTTAAGGCATCACAAAAATGTTCATAACCCAAACTTGGTTCCAGAAGAATCAAAAATGGATTTGAAATACAACTCAACTTAAATTCCTAAAATGATCATAGACACTTATAATTTAATTCAATATTAACACCCTTATGGGTCAACTCTATCATTGAATATTAAATCGTAGAGAAATTACTGAACAAAACAACTGTAATAAGTAGTCAATCCCTAGAAGCTCTGGATCTCAAACATGTTCTCATGTTTCTTTCAAGACATAAACACATGAATATTTTCACGACCCACTAAGATGCCTCTAGCATATATAACTTGTCCCATGAAATTTACTCATTGGATCTAAAACTGTAATTTCTGAAAATTATCATAGAGATGATGTTCTTTTATAATTATAAAACGATATCTTGATGATAATTTTTTATTAATCCATCATGGAATACAGAAAAATATCATCAAAAAACCATGAAAGATTCCAAGAAGAGATGAAAGATATGATTCATCAAATCCATAAAAACTACAAGATAATTATTCATATCAAATGGAATATTCAAATACTCATAATGTTAATACATTATCCCAAATACTATTATAGGAATAATCTCCCCTATAACTCTTATTTGATGGTACCTCAATCTCAGATAAATATTATAAAACCATTTGGAACCCATGAGTAGATCAAATACAAAATAAATATTAGTTAAAGGATAATTATTCTTAATATTCACCTAATTAAGCATTCAATAATCAACACAAATACAAAGTATGCCATCTAACTTATTTCAGAAGAGAACTAGTGAATCATAAGATGACATTCTCTAATGAATAAATATATTATAATCAACATTTTCAATATTAAATTCATTTTCCATAAACACAGAGTTTTCCATACTATAATATGGAAAAGAGTTAGGGATCAACCTTGGAAGCTAGTATATAGTAAACTTCAACTATTTATAGGGTTGTAATAGAGAAAAATTCTTTAGGAAAGAAATCGTGGCACTCATTAGCTATAGAAAGAAGTGAACACAAAAGAATTGGTTGGTGATGTCAAGAAATATATCTAACAATTTTAATAGATCATTCTAACCTTAGGAAAAATAGGCCCTGATCTCCTGGATATAGGATCCGTCTCTCCTTGAAGGACATGAGTAACACCATTGAGAGAGATCAACTGAACCTAGGGATGATAACAACTGATTAGGGGCTTCAAATGAACCATCCAATCTGTGCCGATTTGGAGGTCAAATATATCATGATCAGAAACTAAGAAATCCAATACAACCTCATAGTGGGAGATTAAAACCCAACACTCAAAACATTTGAAACCAATTTTATTTATTGTTCATAAGGGAGTGGATAGATCCATCTTGAACAACATAAGATCTAAGCATTGTAACAAAAATTCAATAAACATATAAAATGAAATAAACATTGTACCTCTCACATTAGTTGTCCTCACTTAATATTACTCTTGTGTAAAATCTGATGCATAAAGGCATTTGGCCTCAACCCCACCCTAATCTTTCTTCACTAAATGAGTATCCCCCATTGCATGAGAATGAGATCCACCACCTTCCATTGCATATAATTGATTCTAGGAGCCTCTGGTAAGGGTGGATCCAGCTATACTTCCCTCAGAAACATTTCCATTAAAACCGTTATGGTGGATAAAAATTTACCCAATGAATGAAAATCCTAAGTGATACCACACAGTCAAGTTTAATATGGAAATTTCGTCCATACTAGAAGAAAAATATCTGGTATTGTCTTATAGAATCCCTTATAATTGATCCTGATATAAAATGAGTGCCCATAATGCACTTCCTTTTCAAGCTAGATGACACACCTTGGTTACACCCTACTACAACAAAATCTCCATAAAGACCTATATTCTCAACTAGGTCATCATTTTTAATGTTCTATGTCCATATTCCACTCAATAGTGTCCCGAACCCAATTTTCCAATGGACTCAAGCCTATCTTCCCAAATATAAATCTTTCCAACTAGAATTGAAGGCATCGGTGTGTCCATGAAGTGCCTATTCCTTCATCACCAAAGTTTAGTATAGTGGAATAATAATAATAAAATAAGTAATGAAAGTAGTAAATCATATAAATGATAGTTACACTACAATAATATATAACAATATCAAAAGGAAGATCATATACAATGATGATGATACATTTCATATGTCTCTAAAAAATATAAGGAAAAAATGTACAAAAAGTCCAAAAACTATCCAAGATAACATCCCGAGCCTCATCTTGGTCTTATTCTCCCATACTCCTAAGTAGAAATCAAGAACCTATAGTAGGGTTCTTTCCCTTATCCATACCTTCAATCATGTATTCTGTTCGGGTACCCAAGGCGGACTAATCATAGTGTGATACACGATCCTAGTAAGCAACCACCCAAGGTAAAGTTCCATCTAGTCAGTGAATATATAATAGTCGCATTATGTAGGAACAAATATAATATGTAAAGGAAGTACTTAAAGTAAAAATCCTATAAACCATGGGTTATCATTTATAACCAAATCCATTTAATTTATATGTCTTGAGACCTAGTGCACAGTCTAATACTTCTTATGAAAATAGGAAACAGAGCAATGGATAAACATGTCATCCATAAAGTATAAACAGAGACCGAATCCAATATTGTGAATTGTCTTGGTAGACACATCATATAAATCATTCAACTTATTTTTCAATTTAGAACCTAATCCCATCCATGGAATTACAAATTTGGAATCTGGGTATCAGACTAGGTATAATATAAACCAACACGCTACAAGCCCATCCATTGAAATCCTCACAAGAGCCCAAGCATCTCTCTAGGTGTTGTGTAACATCACTACCTCCCAAGTATTTCCTTGAAGGTCCACTAACGGAGCCCAATTATCACCCATGGAATACATGATCAAATTCCCATTTGATTCCATCCTTGAAAATACACTATAGAATCCATCTATCACTCGGTATATAAGATTCATCCCCCATGAGTCCATCCTTGGAAGTCAATATAAGAAGTACAAGTGTCACTCGGGAATAATCAAGGTCGAATCCAATTGAGTTCATCAATGAAATTATTCATTTTAATCCATGAGTCACCCAAGGCATATAATCTTTTAATAAATTCAATTAAAATATTTAAAGGTTAATGAAAAGAAAAATTCATCTATATCTCACTTCAAAAGGTGAATAAAGGCATGGGATAAGCATAGAAGGCATATTCTTTAGTTAAACTCACATGGGAAATTTATTATAAAAACCATTTCATGATTAATAAATTTGATAAAGGTAACCTCGATGGGACATGGTCATTCATCCCCTATCCATTATCAATTTAATCCGTAATTCATATTAATAACTCCAACTATATCTCATTTCAATTTCAACGGATAAATCACTATTAAAAATCCCATGGAAAAGAGAAAAATAGAACACCTAAAATGTATCCAAATCTTTTTACATAAAATGTTACATTTAATTGAACAATACACCTAGAGGGGTGGTTTTGATTTCAAGGTATTCAACCTATAATCATCTACTTATGAACCTCTTTAATTGAATAGTCCATGCTTGTCAATTTCATTTAAAAATATAAATTCATTTCAATGCATCACTCTATGAATTGGGAACACAACACACACACATATATATATATATATATATATACTTAGTCTTTTAATGAAATGAACGAGACCATAAACAATAGGTTTATAGAGGATAGTTCGTCTTATATCAGCTCTTGATCCGACATAGATCGGGACAAAATCCAAGAACGAATGATGAAACTAATAATAGGGGAATGTATCTTGCACCTAAATAGAATATCTAGTACCGAACAAAATGAGGAATGAAATAAATTGAATTGAGATCTTATAAATTCCGATCCAACAAGACTGATGATGGTCGAATCTTATACTAGACAGAATTGATCCTTCAATTCCAAGAATAGATGCTAAATAGGGATTCAAATGGTTAGAGTTTATGGGAAATATAGGAATGAGAAAAACAAGTTTGAAATAGATTTAATTAAGGATAAATTTTTAATCTCATTCAAAAAAAATTTATTTCATGGTTTTACTGCACGGTTTTCTAAACTATGCACCAAGCATGCACAGTTGGCTCTAAGAGGGGAATACTTCACATGGTTTTCTCAAATATTTTAACTACCTATGTGAAAAATGTAAAAAACCCAACTGTCAAATTTTAGACATGATCACATGATTGTGCGCCCCAAATCATATAGTTTTATCAAACTATGTGTCCTATTACACCGTATTGTGCAGCCTCACATAGTTTTATCAAACCATGTGTCCTTCCTCAAATTGTTTTCTTTGACTGTGTACTAGGCCTTTTTCACCCAAAAGGTTTGGTTTTGGGCTCCGAACTAGCCTTGAACACCCCCAATACATCCATGACCTCAATGGGAATTCACATAAGGATGTAATTAAGAAATCAAACTAAGAATTTATGGAAATAAAATAATCCATACATTAATAAAGAACTAAGTTCTTTAAAACATTCCCCATTAAATTAATTCATCCCAAAATTGAATTATTAAGGATCATCATAATGTTTAAGAATAACTCCATCCACTGTGATAATACATGAGCCTCCTGTATCCATGCCTCTTCTGGTACATGGTCGTGTTATCATATCACTCAAACTATAGCAACTGAATATCCTAAAAACCAATCATTATATTATTCAAAATACATATAGGATGCTCCTGAAAGGATAAAAATATATGTAACTCAACCACCTCAGGCTGAAAAGCGTGAGACAGTTATGAGTGATATCATTATAACTGGGACAAAAGGAAGACATCATGCAAGGCCCCAAACCCCTGAGTTAACTGTATCCAATAGGATATCATCTTAAATCTCTCCAAAATTTCAAATTCCCTTACATAACACAGTGAATGCTTACCATCTCTCCTGGTCATCTTGTGTCCCAACATGGGTGAGAAATGTAGGAAGACCCGCTCCCTGACCTAGAACTGTAAATTTCATCTACGGTGATCACTATATAAGGTTTTCAATAATGTGAAATATCCATCAATTTATGAAACAATTTCAACTTCTCTATGGTCTCCTGAACAAGACAATGTCTAAGAATGGATTACTCTACTACCTCTAACCAACACAGGGGTGATCAGAATGGCCTATTTTACAAATAATCATAAGGTTCCATCTAAATAGTAGCCTTAAATATATTATTTTAGGTGAATTAATCCAGATGTATATGCCTCTCCCAAGAGCCCCTAAAATTCCGGATGCATTCTCGCAAAAATTCTTTAGTTACCTGAATCGTGCATTATGTCTAGCCATAAATTTGAGGGTGGTATGTGGTGCTCATAAGCATCGGTGTACCCAACTCCCTCTTAATAACATTCCAAAATTGAGAAGTAAACTAGGTGTCCTTATCTAAAATGATAGTATTCAGGACCCTGTGAAGTTTCATTATATCAAGTATATATAAACTTCCAAGATCATCAACTGAAAATAACTTCTGGATAGGTAGGAAGTGGGAAACCTTTGCGATCCTATCAATAATAAATTATACTACATCATTACCTTGAGGTGAACTGAATAAACCTATCATGAAATCCACTACAACATCAACCAATATCTACTCAGGAATGGACAACAACTATAAAATTCTCACTGGTCATGGGTGTTTCACCGTCACCATTTGATAGGTGGAACATCTCATGAAAAAATAAGATACATATCCATTCATATCCAGCCACCAGTATTAGCGATAAAATTCCTGAAAAATATTCGTGACTCTAGGATACACTTCCCAAGTGAATCATGAATGTATCACATGAGTTCCTCATGCATTTTCGATCAAACCCATACACAACCATGAACTCCATGAATTGTATCCTCGCCCACGGTCTAACTAGGAGGAGGGTCCTCACCTTCCACACTCTACCATAGGACTATGAGCTCCATATATAATATCTTCCTCATTCTCACTCAATCCAGAACAGTAGAAGTAACAAATAAAGATGACATAAAATCCATCCCCAGAAAATCCTTCACATCTAAGTGTATCTTTTCTAAAAAATCCATGAGATTCCGCTCACAACTGGCTTGTTCAACTGCCTATATTTGAGTCCTCCTGCTTAGTTCATTGTACACTGCATTGCCTTTGAAAGGCATGTAGGCAAGATAATAATTGAAATACTATAGGTATTCCAGCCACCATTATTGTCTGAGGTTTATATCAATCTATGAAAATATATTCATGGGGGTTTTCTTGTTCGTATACCCCACAAAAAATGCAATATGTAATTAGTGTCTTCAAATGTAATGCATGAACTACTGCACCTAGATCAAGATCATCGGTAGGGTATTTTATCTTATATGGTATCAACTACCAAGACCCATACAATATGACTATATCCCCAATATAGTCACTTCTCCTAGCCTGATGCCTGAAGCCTTTTAGTTCATAATATAACATGTTCCAAGATTTGGAAAAATCAATATCGGTGTGGAAGTCAATCTACATTTCATATCCTAAAAGGCCACCTCATAGGAATCTAACCATACAAACCTCACACCCTTCTAGGAAATCCCTTATGCAGTGCTACTATCTTTGATAATTACTATATGAAATTCATATAAGGACCAGATAGCCCCAAGAATATTCATTACTCAAAGAATTTATTGGTTTTCTCCAATGAAACTATTGCTCCCACCTTTTCTAGGTCAACTAAAACTCTTTTCTTTGAGATAATGTCACCCAGGAAGTGAATCTAATCCACCCAAAAGATTCACTTTGGGATATTATCATATAACTGATGCACTATGAGTGTATCCAATATGATATTGATATTTTTTTCAAGGTCCTATAAATTTTTATAATACCCCAAGATATCATTCATGAAAACCACCAAAAATGATTCCAAATTAGGACGGAAGACTCGATTTATCTGTTCCACGAAGACTTTTGGAACATTCTTTAGATCAAACAACTTAACCAAACACTCATATAAGCCTTTCTACAAAATGTTTTCTAAGGCACATAAGATTTTCTAACACACAGATGATGATAACTAGATTGCATATAAATCTATGAGAAAACATGATCTCCTTAGAGCTAGTTGAAAAAATTATCAATACATGGAAGAGGATATCGGTTCTTGACTATCATCTTGTTAAAAATTTGGAAATCCACATATAGACTAAGGGTACCATCCACATTTTCTTAAAAAATTCTAGTGAACCCCATAGATAAGTACTAGGATAGAAAAAACCCTTTGGCTCTAAATCCTATACCTACCTCTTGTGATCCTACATCTCAGTAGTAGCTATCCTATATGAAGGAGTGGATATCATTTCATCCCGTGGAACTAGCTCGATAGATAATTATACCACTCTTATTTTATGAATTAATAAAAATTCATCCTGGAAAACATCACTTAAATGATCAACTACTAGATGAAAATCTACCTAATGTGTTCCATGACCATCTAGATATAAACATTCCTTCTAGGAGTTCATTATGCATATCCCATGATTCTTGGGTCAAACTCAGCCCACATGGAAATCCCATCCACACTTTTGAATAAACTCTGCATCCTATGGTGATGGGAAGCTTGCCCTTTGGTGATATAATTCAATGAGGGAATGAAAGAAAATAAATTATTCTATCCAAAAAATGATTTCAAAACCTTTCATATTGAGGAAAAAGGGGTCTCATACAACGTGAAAAATACCAATCTTAAGGGGGAACTCCCTGCACTGACATACACCCTCCATTATAATCCCTAACATATTTTCAAACATCATAAAACCATCACAATATTATACATTGGTCCCAAGGATCTCCGTAATGGGCACAAATATAAAGCTATGACAATCCCCTATATCAAAATATAATATTATAATGTAGAGTCTATAAAAAAGTACCTCTGATAATAGAAGGTATAGGATCCTACTCCTCAAGGATCTATTGCACTGCATATATCTATCCTGAAATGGGACCCTATGATATGGCAGGGATACCCTGAGGAGATTTCCTCTAATGTCAATGTAAAATTGGGGTCTGACTACCACAACTGTGAAAACCACATAAACCTGATCATCCAGTTGTACTATGTTTCCCTTGCAGATGAGAATCTCATAACCCTTCTCACAAATATGGAGTTAATGCAAAACCTATCACACTAGATTCCAAAGGAAACGTTCTGCAGAAGTGGTGTAGATGGACCATCATATTGCATAATCAGTACTAGGCGAGGTCCATTGTACACTATGGTCTCATATGTCCTGGACAACCTTATTGGTAGTACCTCACCTCGGTACTTGAGTATGTGCTCTGGCTGCTAATATCACAATAAAAAATCTCCTAACGATGCTTCATCTTGTAGGTCAATGCAATACCATATCTAATTGTCGAAATTCCCTAGATCACACCTCCAACCTCTCTTAGGTTATTCTATATGATGGGCACCTACTTAACTATTCCAAAAATAGTAGTCAACTGAAAGACATTAACCTATGATCAGATATCATCTCTAAGAACATCCTCGAATCTCTTATATTAAGATAACTCATCACCCATATGAATAGGTGTGAAGAATTGGATCTTAGTAAAAAATGATGAATATTCCATAATAGATAACATGATTTTCTCTGTATGCATGAACTCTCGGGCTCTATCAACCCCCAAATTCACAGGATTGAAGTAATCATATAATTCTGTTTGAAAATACCTTTAATCCATCTCCCAAATAAGATCCGTTTGAGTAATGACATCACACCAAATCGTGGAAAATCACATAGAATCTACATAGTGAGCTTTACCCACTTCTCAGAAGGTGAATCTATATGCTTGAAGATAGATAGAATTGCCTCTATCCATGAATATGATGCATGTGGTCTACCATCCCGTGAAAAAATGGGTAGATGTTGTTGTAGGAACTCATACATCAACTCTTTCATAGTTGGGGCAGGTCACTGAGCTCCCATAATGGTCTTCATAAATCATAAAAACCCATTAAGGAACTATTACTCAAAACCTGTGTCTAGTAGAACTACTTGTACCACATTCGAAACTACTAGGTGATCCACTGGAATCTCTTGACCCACCACCTCCAGAGTGTGGTCGCCACTACCCTTATATTGTATGACTAGAGGTTATCATGGAGAATCACCTCTATAAATTCAAAGTCCATAACAAATATCAAGATTATTATCAAGGATTATAGGTTAAAATTACATATATTTAATAAGGATATGTATAAGAATTCTTCTATAAGAACACACCCATATACCTACTCCAAGAGTTCGTTTTAGGAAACGCAGAACTCATATATGAAATCTAGAGATAGTTCATATCACCCACTACTACGGTTTGTTCTAGGTCTTGTTCTAGGATATAAAAAATTCCAGTTTCCAATTCATTTTCACTTGAATTTACGTATTAATTTTCATTTTAATTCATATTCAATTCACCTTTTCATTACAATTATTTATAAAGGTTGAACTAATGGTTTTCCAAATTCTAATCCATGAAGTCCCATGCTTATGAGGAAAAAAAGTATGGATTCTACCTATTTCAAGCCATATCCTACTCTATAAATTCAATCACAACACTGATTATATCTATCATGACACCTATATCAACAACATGGAACAAATTATTCATCCTAAATGGAATGGCATAATGCATGGAATGTGAATGCTTCATGATATGGAATACCCTCATCTCATCATGTTGAAAAAAATCCAATCCACAATCATATCATTATTAACATCACAATACAAGTTCATCAACTAACAGTGGAATTAAACACACTATAATAGCCAAAATCTAGAAAATAGTATTTTAATTCAAGGTAATCTATACTTTTCTTGTATGCGAGTTAGCTACACCTAGGGATAGCTCATTACCAAATTCTTATTCCATCCTATAACTTTCTATTATGTCCTAATAATAATGAAAACCAGAAAATAATGTTTCTGATACCACTTTGTAATGTCAGAGACAAGGATTCCACTCAAGAGTACCCCAATCCCAGTTCGCCACATGCCTCAAGCGCATCTCCCCAATGACTATAGTCTACCAACTACCAGTGCGGGCCCAGATGTGTCCATGGGGAAGATATTCCCTCATCACCAGAGCATAACACAGTAGAATAACAATAACATATATGTAGCGGAATCGGTAATGATGATCCATGTCATATTTCTCTACAAAACAACCAAAACAGGACTACAAAGAATTAGAACTATACAAGGAAAAATTACAAAAAGTATCCCAACTAGTATAACAAGCCTTATATTTCTCCCATACTCCCCTTCCCCTTAGTATAAATCAATAACCATTAGTATTGAATATTCCTTTATTCATACATGTAATAATATAGTCTGTTTGGGTACCCAAGGTGGACCAAATTGGGCATGAGACATAATCCCAATAGGCAACCACCCAAGGACACATTCTATCCAGTTAGTGAATATATGATAGTCATAGTGTGAATGAAGTGATATAATATGTAATGGATGTTCTAAAATAAAAAATCTTATAAATTCTGTGTTCTCATTTATAATCAAATCTATTTAATGATTCAATTATATTTAATTTACAATTATCGAGACTAGGAACATATCCCTGCATCCCCTATGAAAATAGGTAAGAAAATGATTATCAAAGAGTCCATCCATAAAGTATAAACTAACACTGAATCCATGCTTTTATTTTGGCTTGGTAGAAATGTTATATAAAAAATTCTATTCATAATTCAATTTGGAACTTGAGATGAAACCATAAATTCATAATTTGGAATCTGGGTATCACTCGAGGTATAATATAAACCAACACTCAAGAAGATAATCCATGGAGTTCCTTAATAGAACCCAGGTATCGCTCTAGGTTTGGTATAATGTCACTTCGACCTGAGTCTTTCCATGGTGGCCCACTAAGGGTTCCCAAGTATCACTCATGGAATACATGATCAAATTCCCCTTAGAGATTTTTTTTGTAATTCCACTAAGGAATCCAAGTATCACTCAGAATGTAATAGTCATCCACTATGTGTATGTCCATGGTAGTCTATATAAGGATTCCAAGTGTCACTAGGGCAAGGTAGAAGCCGGTTAAGTCCATCCATGGCATTATTAATTTGAATCCATGTGCCACACAAGGTATATAAGAATTTAATCAATTAATTTAAAACTTTTCAAGGTCAACACTAACTAAAATTCATACATTTTTCGCCTAAAATTATGGATAAAGGCACAAAGTAAGCATAGAAGGATTATCCTTTAGTTCTAATAACATGGGAAACTTATTCTTGGATTATGTGTCTTCAGACCAAAAATTTTTAGTTTGATTACATGAATATTTGATGTGTTGAATATTAATAAAACATCTTATTACATATTGTTTATTGTTTAGCATGGCTCTGATGTAATAATTTCTTAAAGTATATGGCGCCTTCATAAGGTCATAGAAGTTATCTTATATGATGAGAACCATTATGTGATATTATTATATTCTCAAATAATGTTCTTAGGTTGGATAATTTATGAGGATGGGATACATTTCACGAAGATTTTCAGATACGAGTAATAGTAAGTAGATGAGTATTCTTCTCATGAAGTTCACACTTGGTAATATCCATGATAGTAGATTATAAGAACATACCTTCAAATAAGAATTATTCATGTTTATTATTCATTGGATATTCCAATCTATGATCATGTGTGATGGTCCTTAGACTTTAATATTATTATTAATTCATGTTAAAACTCGTGTACTTAGATGTATTTTGTAAACCATGCAGATAACTATTAATGAAAACTTTGATATGTGTGGTGCATCATGAGTGAAATGTCATTAACGAATAATCCAAGGAAGGATGAGTCCCTTACAACTTTATGGAAGCTAATATATGTACCCCTTAATTGGAATAGAACTATAACACTAAATTCCATGGTTATAGTGTAATGACGTGTTTATTTCAGATATTCAAAGACATATCGAGCATATAGGTTGGGTATATGATTTTGAAACATTATTGATGATATATTATGAAAAAGGGATTATATTACATAGTGATCATTGATATGTGGTTGTCGATGTTGTGACATTAAGTCCATTCTCTTGGGTTCCTTGACCTATTTTTAGACAGTAATATTAAACTTTAGGCAAGCCCGCTTAATTCTAATGACAAATACTCTTAGAGCGTCACAAACTATGTGTTTCTTTTGATCATGATTTAATTATGTTTGAGTTTAATTAATAGAATAAATATTAGTCTCAAGTTTGAGGATTAATATTATTCAAGTTATATAGAACAAATAAGTTATATAAATATTTATTCATCATCGTGTGAATAAAATATTTATTTTTTATTGAATATTTTGATAAATATTTATTTTCTAGATTGTGAATAAAATATTTATTCATGAATAAAATATATATTCGGTTGTTAAATAAATTATAGTGGAGTTTTAATGGACCATGACCAAGTCGAGCTACAAACATTAATTAACAATATCATTATATAATATTCGTCATTGGAATGTTGTCACACGCCACATAATAATAATAACATAACTATTATTATGTGGAATGTGGTTTAATAAAGGTAATAAATGTTATTTAATCCCCAGTACAAAAATAAAAAATATTTTAACTTAAATTCTAACCCGATTAATAGATGGATATGTCTACTATGTAGAGTATCCAAAAATTTAGAATAGAGAATTGTTGCACACAAAGAATTATCTCTCAACTCCATCTCTCTCCCTATTAAGAAATGTAATTGAAATAGATATTTCTTCAAGACTAAAGAATGGGTGATCAAGAATGAACAACACAAGACATTAAACTCACTACATTAGCACCTCTAGACTGAGTGGTGTTCTTGGAGATCATAGAAGTACATGTGGATCCCCACTAGAGGGATTCAATCCTTGGATCTGCATAGAATAATGAAGGTAATTTGCAAGGGTATTTTTAACTGATTATCATTCACTAAAGAAGAAAGGTCCAAATACTAAGTATTTATTTCCTAAAATATTAGATAATTAAATTATAATTTGACATGAAATATCCACGTTATTAGTTTTAATAAATGATTAGTAAAAGAAATATTTATATATTTTCCACCACCACACACTTCAACTATTCTTAGAACCAAAAAGTGGTATCAGATCAGTCATGTTTAAATTTATAATTATTTATTTGATTTCTGATCTATGCACAATTGTTTTTAGATTTTCATTTCATGTTATTCGTTATTTAATACAATTGGAATTAACATGTTATCAACATATTAATCATTCTTGTTTTGTGTTTAATTTTCATAAAGGTTTAAGAACTCATGAAGGACAATCGATGGTTCCATTAGGAACTTTCAAGTCATTGGACAATAAAATTGGGTTACACAACGTGCAGCCATGGCACACACCGAATTCCCATGTACATTAGATCTACATACCCCGAGAATTTAATTACACGTGGTGCTTTATTTCACCCCACATGTTGACCAGGACAATCCAGCACATGGAAAATAGATATAGGGTGTGTAGCGGGAAAGTGCACACCATTTAGTCTAGAAAATTTATAATGTCAAAGCACTCGGAATTTGACATGGATATACAGAAACTGTGGTAGATGGTGTGTAGCTGTATGTAAAAACTGTGTAGTCTCCCTTTAATGGAAAATATTAAAATTAAATTAAAATTAAAAATTGTGGCACTAAAACCATATTTTATTTACTATCACACTGTTATTTGTTTGAAATTTTGATAATGGTTTCAAATAATTTTGAATTCTCAATTAATTTATTGTAATTAATATGTAATTATTGGTTCTACAAATTTTTTCATGAATTTTATTAATGACGGGTATCTCAAAATAAGATCATATTAACGTTAAGATAAAATATAATTAATTAATTATTGCAAGTTATTTTATTTTAAATAATAAAATAATTATTTATTAAATGAATACTATCCATTTAGTTTAATGTATTCTCTGTATGTACGACCATTTAGGAGCTTGACCAAAGACTTGTCTGTGTGTTGGATGACTTAATTTAATTTATTATAGGAGTTCAAAACTATTTAATATTATATTAATTAATTTCTTGTGAGTCGTAACTCACTCCATTATTATATAAGACCTACATGTCCCAGGATATTGACGTAATCCCCTATAACTAATCCTTCGGTTCCCCTTATCGGTGTGTGAATAATAAATTTTTGTAATAAATGGAAAATCCCAAGGAACATAGTAGTGGTTCAAGATGGAACTATAATGATGAAAATCAAGGTGAAACAGAGATAGACAAGAGGAATGATATAAGTCATTCCACGACTAGAAATAAGAATTATTTACACCTGGTCAATGGTTGATTCAATTTCCTCTCATTAAATCAATTGTTAGATAAAGCTCATGAATGATTCATTTGACTAATTTTTTATTTCTATCTATGAAATTCCTTATTTTATGGATGGAAGGATGTGATCACATAAATAAACTAATTAATGTGAAAATATGGAAATTGATTAAATGAATTATTCATAAATGTTTTATCCAACATGGTTAATTAATTATATAACAAAAACATAACATTAATAAGGAATGTCAAGGATAAATAAAGATGATATTTATCGCTAATAAATTAAAATACCACAATTAAACATTATATCATTATTGGATTTCCATTACTAGATTGATAATGATCCATTGAACTATGTTTAGTAAATGGATAGAGTCTGGGAACTTACTTTTATCAGGGAGTTCTCTTCAGAGTGTTGGGTTGACTAAACTGAAGTTGTATTGAGTTTAATGGAAAAATTTTGTTCTTTAAATATTTGGAGGCAAGTGTTGGGAAATCTAAGTCAAAATTTACGGATAGGGAAATCCACTCAATGGATCAAGGAGCTAGATGTTTTCAGTCATCAAGAACACCTACCTAATTACATTATTATGGTTTTCATGGCCAATGTATAGATCATTTAAAAAAATCAATGGGGATCCTTTTCACAATATTTTTACAACAAATAGACATTGAATGTTCAATTGTGAGGGCTATTGAGACTTGATAAAATAGTGGGATGTTTAAAAAATAAATAAATAATTAAAATTAATTTATTGTGTCTCACTTATTTTTTAATGAAGAAAATTACTAATAATACTATCTTTTTAATTGTAATATAAAATGAAAATTTCATCATCCACACTATCCCTATAATCAATATTGAAGAAGAAAACCCTCTATCTAGAAATAAATTCCGTGAGTCATTCAGAATCCTTTGGGTTGTGCTATTCCATGAATGGAAATACTAGGTTCTAGAATCCTCAATGCATGATCCTCCTACAAAGTAGGTGAGTGATGAAGAGTTCCTTGTCTATGAAAAAAATTTGAGTGATGTGGATGATGTTCAATGATTTATTCTTTCAACAATTTCAAGTAAAATAAGGAAGTCTCATGAAAACATAGATGTGTATTGAATGCTTGACCACTTCTATGGAATTTAGTGGGAGTGATATAGACAAGAATGGTTTGAGATTTCCAATGCACTATTTCAGAGAATGTTTGGAGAGGGCTCCCCTATTAGGCCTCATGTAGTCAATCTCATTGGCTAAATTAACCACTTAGAGGTTCTATGGTTTAAACTCCCTAAAGAACATGGCACTAACCTCATTCTGGCACCACTCCCTTGGAGCTTCTCTATTGTTGTTTTGAATTTTAATATGAACAAAATTGATAAGTCTCTTCCATAACATCTAACTCTTATTCACCATGTTTATAAGGATACAATTTTTGAAAACCATTACATACTTATAGTTAACAAAACAAAAGGGAATGCGAAGAGGTTTAAGCCCAAAGATTATTCATGCCCTTCCAAGAAGAGGAAGATCTGTGGGAAAGAAAGAGAACATGATGTTTCCTGTTTCTCACATGCCAAGAAGGGACACTAGAAGATAAAATACATCCATCCAAATAAATAATGGGATGCTTCAGATGTGTTTGTTATTGAGTGAAGTTTATCAATTTCTATAAATTGGTTATTAGATATAGCGTTTGGTGCTTACATATGTATTCCGATAAAAGAACCATGTATATTCCCAATGATTAACAAAGGGGCAGTAGATTTTCAAGCATCAAACAGAGCTAAACTTGTTGCAACAGCTATGAAGGACTACCACGTCACATTACCAACTAGAATGATCATGGATTTAAAGGGTTTTTAATACTTCCCTTTATTTAAAAACATTATTTTTTTTATGAATACTTGATATGGTTGGATTTATTTTCAAATTTTGGATTAAATATTGCAAATTTTATAAATATTGAATTCTAATGGAAAGTCACATTTATATAACAGTCCTTATGTGTTGAATTACATGAACCAAATAATGGAAATCCACAACAAAGTAATTTCACATGAATTATACCACACGTGACTTTGGAATCACTAGATAGGTCATGTAAATGAAAATCACTTAACTAAATTACATCAAGATGAATACTTAAATTCATTTGAACTACAACCACTTGGAGTATGTAATTCATGTCTAAAAGGAAAAATTAATAAACCTATATTTTGTGGGAAATTTGAAAGGGGTAAAGAGCTTCTTGAATTAGTTGATACTGATGTGTGTGTACCATTTCTTATTAATGAAATTGGAGGGTACTCATAGTTCATAACATTTAATAATTATTTTAGTAGATATGGATATGCCTAATTAATAAGGTATAAGTTAAATTATTTTGATAAATTCAAGGAATACAAGGATGAGGTTGAGAACCGTCTTGGTATAAATATTAAGAAACATCACCCATACTGTGGTGGAGAATATCTTAATGAAGACATAATTGATTATCTACAAGATTTAATGATTTTATCACAACTCACTCCTTCTAAACCTCAGTGGAATGATGTAAGTGATTGGAGGAACTGAAACTTGTTGAACATTATGAGATCAATGATGAGTCATGTGAGTCTTCCATTATCCTTTTGGGGAAACACATTGAAAATAGTAGCATGTGTACTAAACCGAGTTCCATATAAATCAATATATTGTATACTATACTAATTATAGAATGGAAATAAAGTAATGTTTTCTTAATTACATGTTTGGGGTTTTAATTTTTTTTAATACCTCTTCTGGTATCAAGAAAGAACCCTAAGGGACAAAGTGTATCTGTATAGTATATATGAAAGAAAAAAAATAGAGATGCTACCATATAATCCTCCAAAAAAATTATGTGGTTGACAGAAGTCCCATATTTCTTGGGAAATATCATATCTCTAAAATAGATAGTGGGATAAAGATATACTTCGATGAAGTCCATGATCAAGATACAAAAGATTCGACATATGAAAAAATTACACAATGCCCCATGGAATAAGAAATTATTCGAGAGACACAATTACTTAGTAAGAGTACTATAGAGGTTATAGAACCAGAAAGATATGATTTCCAAGTCACCAAGGTTGTGGCTCATTATTAGTTGATAATAATGATTATCTATCCTACATGGAAGCAGTAAGTGGAACATAGGTTTCCATGTGGAAAGAATCCATGAATTATGAAATGGATTCCATGTACCAAAACCAAGTGAGGATTTTAATAGACCTTGAAATAAATGTAAATCCTATTAGATGAAAATGAGTATTCAATAAGAAACTAGAGATGAAAGGATAAGCCAGTACCTATAAAATGAAACTATTTTAAATGGGGTTTAAAAACATTGAGGAATTGACTACAATTAAACCTTTTCACCCATTTCAATGATGAAATCCATCAATATTATACTTTACATTGCGTCTTACCATGATTTTGAGCTTTGTAAAATGGATTTCAAAACAACCTCATTTAATGAGAAACTTTTGGAAGATATATATATGACATAGTCCAAAGGCTTTATGACTCCAAAGGATGACAACAAGGTATGAAAGTCACAAAGAACCATTTATGGATTAAAGAATGCATCCATGTCAAGGAACATTCATTTTATTAAGGCTATAATGGAATTCGGTTTCATAAAGAATGGATGTGAATCGTGTTTCTATAAACAGTTTAGTAGGAGCGCAGTCATTTTTTCTATAGTATATGTTAACAGCATATTACTCATTGGAAATGAAAGACCAATATTATTTTCTGCTAAGGTGTGGTTGAATAAATACTAATCTATAAAGGACATAGGAAAGGTGACTTATATTCTTGGGATTATGATCCATGATGATATATCTTATATGTTTCTAGACCTATGTTAATGTTCATACATTGAAAAGTTACAGAATAGATTTAGTATGGAACATTCCAAGAGAGGATTTCATCCAACATCACATGGACTTCATCTTTTAAGTAAAATATGTCCTCAAACACATGAGGAAAGAAAAAATGACAAGAATTCCATACTCATTAGTGGTTTCTTCAAACAATTACTTTATTCAATGTACTAGTATACATGTCATTTATGAAATATGTATGGTAATAAGATATCATGTTGATCCTAGTGACCACCATTGGATGACCGTCAAAACCCTCCTTAAGTATCTGAGGCATACAAATGATATAATCCTAGTTAATGGAGGATATGAGTAATTGGTCATTAGAGGTTATGGAAATTCTAGTTTCCAAACTGATCAAGATGAAATGAAGTCACAAATAGGATACATATTCACTTTGAGTGAAGTTTTTTTCAGTTGGAGGAGCTCAAAGAAGGATATGGTTACACATTATATAGTAGATTTCAAGTATATTATGGATTATAAGGAAACCGAATAAGCAGTATGGATATGAAACTTCATAAAAGAGTTTGAAGGGGTACCTACAAGGAAATATCCAACCACATTCTCTTGTGATAATATTACAGTAGTGGCTCTTGAAATAGTTACAAGGTCACATTAGTGGATGAAGCACATACATTGGAATTATCATCTATTGAAGGATTTTTCTAGGATATGTGAAGTTATAGTGAATAGTATTTTCATAGAAGACAATGTGGAGGGCCCCTTGACTAAAACATTGAATCAGCCGAAACATGACTATCATGTGGGGTCTAGTAGATTGAAGGTCGTAGGAATTTGGCATTAGTCTAAGTGGTATTTTGATGGAGTTGGTATCCTAGGACCAACTTTTCTTACTTTTATTACATGAATTTTTAATGTATTGAATATTAATAAAACATCACAGTACATATTGTTTGTTGTCATAAATGAATCCAATATAACAATGTTCTAGATTATATGTCTCATTGATAAGGTCATTGAAGTTCCCCACTATGATGAGAACCATGATGTGCTATGACAATATTCTAAAATAATGTTCTGTGGTTGGATAACGTAATACGATGGGACACATAGTACATAGAATGTCCGGTGTGAGTACTTGTAACTAGATGAGGCTTCTTCTCATTAATTTCACACTTGGAAATATCCAAGATATGATATTATAAGAACAAACCTACCAGTATGGATTTTACAGGTCTTTGTGTCATTGAATATCCTTATCTATGATCATGTGTGATGGTCCTTAGACTTTAAGATTATTATTATTGAATATTACAACTCGTGTACTTAGATGAATTTCATAATCCATGATCATAACAGTTCATAGAGAATTTAGATACGTTGGGTGCGTCATGAGTTAAATTTCATTAATGAATAAATCAAGGAAGGATTTTTACCTTCCATCTTTGTGGAATCTAATATCTCAGTACATTGATTGGAATGGAAACTTCACATTAAATTCCATTCCCATGGTGTAATGATTTGTTTACTTCAGATAGTCAATGGAATAAATATCGAGCATATAGGTTGGTGATACAGTTGTGAAACCTTCTTGATGAGATATTATGAAAAAGGTATTATGTCACATAGTGATAATTCATATGTGTTTTTCGACATTTTTTACTCTATGATCTTTCTCATGGGTTCCTTGACCCGTTTCTATACAATAATCCTGGACTCTAAGAAAGCATGTCTAATGCCAATGATAAATAATCTTTTAGGATCAATCCCTAAGTGTTTCTATTGATCTTTATTAAATTTTCTTTGAGTTTAATTAATGGAATTTATATAATTCTCATGTCTAAAAAATAATTTTATTAATTTTATATTGATAGCATAAATTAAATAAATATTTACTCATCATCATGTGAATAAAATATTTATTTTTTTATTTAAAATTTAACAAATATTTATTCACTAGATTGTGAATGAAATATTTGTTTATAAATAAAATATTTATTTTGTTGTTCATTAAATAATAGAGGAGTTCAAATGGACGAAGACCATGTCTGATGAAAAATGTTAATGAGCATGACCATTACATAATATTTGTCATTTAACATGTTGATGTGCACCAAAAAAATAATATTATTTTTATTTTAATTATTTGTCCTAGGGTTCAATAAATGTAATTTTTTTTAATGATCATTGTTCAATTAAATAATAATTTGAGTTAAATCCTATCTTTATAAATATAGGGATATGTTTATTTTATATTATCCAATAATTTTGAATAGATAATTTTTTTTCACAATGAACTCTCTTTCAACTCCTCATTCTCTCTTCCTCTCAAGAACAAGATGAGAAAAAGGCATTTCTTCAAGAATGAAGAATTGGAAATAAAAAATGAACAACAAAAAACATTTGACTCTCCACAATTTCACCGAGAGATTGATTGGTGTTTCTCGAAGATCATTAAACCATGTGTGGATCACCAATAGAGGGATTCCATCCTTGGATCCTCATAGTCCAATGAAGGTAATCTAAAAGGGTATTTTTGTATGGTCAACATTCGCCAATTAAGAAAGTTATTAATCCCAGGTTTCTATTTCTTCAACTATTAACTAAATAAATTATAATTTGATGTGAAAGATCCTCGATATTGGTTTTAGAAAATGCTTATTAATATAAATATTAATATATCACCCACCTTTACAGACTTTTTCTATCTCCTGAATGATCATTTATTATTAAAAGTATCTCATGATCAATCAATCCATTACAAGGAAAGGGCCAAGGTTCATGGTCATTCATCCCCTTTCCATTATCTATTCAATTCCCATTTCATATCTATAAGTCCAATTATATCTCAATTCTAATTAACTTCATGAATAATTATTAAACATCCCTTGACAAGGGTAAAAAATAACACAAAAAGGGTATCCAACTCATATTCCATAAAATGGTCAATTTAACTAAACAACATGCCCAAAGGGGTGGTATTGATTTCATGGTATTAAAACTATAATCATCCATTGATGGAACTTATTAGTTGAATAGGCCATGCCTAACAATTTTATTTAAGGATCCAAATTCATTTGAAGGCATCGTTCATAGAATTGGCCATTTGTAACAACAACAAATATATAAACACTTCATATTTTAATAAAATGAATTTGACCCCCTAACTTTGGTTTGTATAAGATATATTTTCTATTATGTACTCTTGATTCGACTCATATCGGTATAAAATTGAGGAATAAACAAAGAACCAAATAATGGGGAAAATTATCTTTCACCTAAATAGAACAGTCAATACTAAACCATGCGAGGAACGGCAAAAATGGAATTGAGATCTTACCAATCTGTATCCAATGAGACCAACGTCGCTGAAATCCAATTCTAGATGGAGGATATCCTTCAATTCCAATAATGGACACGGAAGAAGGATTAAAATTCTAAGAGTTTCTATGTGGGGGAGGATTGAGAGAAATAAGATATAAATTAATTTAATTAGTGGAAAATTCATAATTTATCAAAAAATAGGGCATCGTAGGGTTTGGCTGCAAGGGTTTCCACATCATGTGCCAATTTTGCATGGTTTTATGTAGGAAGGTAATACATTTCATGGTTTTCTTACACAGTACGACATGTACCCCCACAATCAAAATTAAAGACATGAATGCATGGGAATGCGCCCCAAATCACATGGTTTTCTCTAACAGTACGACATGAACCCCCCCCCCCCCATAGTCCATCCTCTCATTTTTTTCTCTAACAAATTATTCTGCCTTTTATGGTTTAGTCTAACCATGAGAAATACCATTTTTACCCAAAAGGATGGTTTTGGGGCTTCAAACTAGCCCAAAACACCACCGATACATCCACTAACTCAAAGGGAATTCAAAAAAGTTGATAATTAAGTAATTAAGATGATAATTTATGGAAGTAAAAGGATTTATACCTCAATGAATAATTGTTTTCTTAAATCCTTATCCATATACACATTATCCACAAACTCAATAAAGTCTGGAAAACACATGAGAATAATCACCAATCAAATATTGGGATTCAAACACATCTAAAACCATCTATACATGAGAGAGTCATCAGTGACGTGTTCTAGAGAAAGATGAACCAACTCAAAGATAAGAGTGGAATACTCCATCACAGAGAATTTCCTTAATACAAGTTCATTAACATCCAAGACTTCACCAAATGGAAAATATAGGGATATAAATTCTAATTGAAGGACTTTTGGAAAGTGGTTAAAGTGAGGTCCTCATGTAATTTATCTTATATGATGAAATATAATCATTTGAGATTATAAGTGGAAAATCCCACCTTAGAGTCCTCTGGAGTCTTCAAAAATTTAAAAAATATTTCTAATCTCTAAATCCATTCCTCGGGTTCTTGGGTTTCATTCTCTCCACTGAATATTGCGGGATTTTGTTTGGTTATTTCCAAAGCATGTTCAATCATCCATTCATGATTTCTATAGATAATCATTTACAATAAATATAGGTTGGGTGGAGGGTTTTCCTAAAAAAATTACCCTAAAATTTCTTCCCTCTAATTTGAGTAAATCATTCTAGAAGGAATTATAAACTAAAAAAAAGATATAACACCTAATTGTATTTGGAATACATCTATGAAATAAAATACAATCATAATGATTCCTTATTAATGAAATTGAAAACTAAAAAAACATGAAAAGATTCATCTTATTTAAAAAAATAAACCTCAAGGATTGATGAATAATCCTTGATCAACCATAGTAACTCGAGTTCATATACGAAACAAAGTTGGATTGGCACCCTTCTGCACTTACCACCCAAGTTTCGATGGTCCTGGATCCCATCTAACAACCATTTCCAGAAAAACATAGGGATACTATACCATTTTTTAATGAACCAACATAGGTGAACTAACATTTCACATAATATGGATCTCTACAGTCCTGGAGTACATTTCTAGTCTTCATGTGATGGTGGAAAACACCAAGGTATAAACTCACAAAACCATTAGAATGTTTTCTCCTTGAAATCGCAACACAACATGTATCATGTATAGTATGATAAAGATTAAAAACCATAGTATATAATGTAATAATAAGTACATAACCATGACACATAACAAAATAAATCCATAAGGATACAACCAGAAACAAAACCATACCAAAACCAAAACCAAAATTGAGACCAAGTCTCTATGTGACTATTTGTCACCACAATCATGAACCTCCAGGAAGTGATGTCAACCAAGATTGTTCATCAAGATACATGAGACCCTTATATATACATGTATCTTATAAAATCAGATCTACATATTCCCATAGTCATATATAAGGTGTGAGGAAAACATCATATTGGAAACCAACATGAATCTATACATTGTCTTTCATAATCAAACTATTAGTTATAATATTAAAATGAATCAAGTATAATTAATCAATTTCATTTTACTTTTTTCATAAAAAATACTTTGGATTCCTTTAAAAATTTTCACAATCAAATAAACCAAGAATATTATAAAATTTCATGAAATATAATTGGAGGAAATGATAAAAAACATCCATGTAAAAGCATGAGAAAAATATGTGATCATCAAGTAATGAAACATCAATACCATTAATAAAAACAAGTAAAAGTGGGACCTAGCCAATGGGATTATGTATCTAAGGAATGAATGGAGCACTATTTGGTGAAAACATGTATCCTAATGAAATCTACTCCTTTTATATCAAATTATTATCACAACTATAACCCATATTTGTGCCACACCCACTAAGGTTTGCATACGTCCATAACCCAATTCACTCCAAGTTCACATGTGCAATGTTTTCTCAAAATATTATAGTAAACCATGCCCACAGTTTAGTAAAACATTTCTAGAAGAAATTCATTACTACACCCATGCTTGAAAACTCATTTTAGTGATGCTTACATTAATAATAGAAGAAACATAGTTGCCTTCATATATAGGGATAGGAAATGAAAATATCGGATCCTACCAGTTATATATCCATAAGAAACATAAAAATTTCCCCTTAAAACCTCAAGATTAGGACATCACTATGCTTAATAGGTTCAACACCTGAATGAGAAGTGAGATTGAGGAAACATCTAAAAGAAGGAGGATAAAACCGGTTGAAATTTGACCATACCTCTATGTGATCCACTAATACTGAAGGGGAATATCCAAAGAACTAAAGGGAGTACCTCCTAGAACTATTGAGAATGGTTGTGCAAGGGTATCAGGAAAATTTCACATTTTTAAGAAATATTTATGGATCATATGCTTAGGCTATATAGTTACACAAATATTGCGTTGACCATGTGGTCCATACTGCCCCTTGAAAACCAAAGCACACTATTACATGGGAATTGTCGTTTGGTTAGAAAAATCTTGTGAAAGCCTTGAAACTATCTCTGGTCCCAAACCCAACCATACACATTTTTTTTCTAGGATCTATAGTGGTTATAAAAATCAAGTCCAAACCCTAAACATCACCACTAGAATCAACAAATGCATATCACAAGATTACTGCATTGTTACTACTAACTAGGAATTGGTCGTGTGCCTGTCATTTTTCTCCCAAAATTCCAAAGTCTCAACCACCGACTTCCAGAAACCATTAAAACCACAATAGAGACAAAATAATATAAAAATAAAACATATATATATGATCCATAGGGTGTCATGTGAAGGGTTATTGGGGATTGGCATACGTAATATTTTATCGTGGGAAAATGCCTATACTTCTTAGAGATAGGAATTACACATAGGTAATGAATAAAGAAATAAATATAATTATTTAAAATTATATAACCACCTACAAAATAATTACACATTCAATTACAATCATACGTTAGTTGGTCATATCAATATTGATCATCATGAAATTATCAGGCCATGTTTTTTAGGATAATTATTATGTTCGACATACAATAAATATCTAGGGACAATATTTTCAAATATAATTATATATATTACTATATAGTTACGTAAGTATTTAAATTATTTAAATATAAATATTAAGAAATTTTATAATAATACTAATAATATAGATATGAACATATATATAATTAATGATTTAAATAATCAATACCATTATTTTTACTTTTAGGTAATGATTATAATAGTGTATTATTAATTCAGTTGAAATTATATATGATAAATAATAAATATCTATATTTATATATTAATATTTTTAAATAACAGTTACTAGATATAAATTAATTTTATATGTATTTTTTTAGAATTATTAAATAAATCAAACAAAACCAAATTGGAAACTCCTGGAGCCTCCATTATCTCAGATTTCGAAAAATTTGAGCCTTCTTTCAGTAATAATGTTCAAATACAACATCAAACATCAACACCTCCTGCGAAGCCTAATTTTAATACAATATTACTCACATTCATGTGATGGTTCTAAGGGATTGTAATATATAATCATAGACATGTAGATCCTTACATTATTTGATTTATGGATGACACGCAAGTCATTAATTAAGAAAGAAAATGAAATTATTACGAATTATATAACTATATAAAAAATAAATATGACATAAAATTTCAATCATACATTGGTCTATCATCTCAAGATAAATCATCACTCAAAACACTATCCATGTATTGTTTTAGGATAATTGTAATGTCATACATATAATAAATATATAGAAATAATACTTTTAAATATAATTATATATATTACAAAATAGTTTAAAATTAATGTTGTGTGTGTGTATTATTTAATTAATAATGAGTATTTTGGATTTAATTTACAATATTCATTTTTTATATATTGATATTTATTTAATTTGAATAAAATTAAATTATAATATGAAAACATTCTTGTAATATATATAATCATATTTGAATAATGTTAATAATATTTTTTATGAAATAATATCAAAAATATAATTTCTAAAAAAATTTAGTTAGAATAATTTTATTTACATATTTATCCAATAATATATTGAAAATACTTACAAAAATTATTGTAATGGTAACATCCCATCCTGAACAACCGAGTCTGATCTGGAATTCCACATGACCTCATGCTTGCCTCTGCATATGAAAGAGGCTACTGACTTGTAGAGAGGGTATGAATCAGATAGTGATGAGATTATACCATCAGTATTAGTTCATAGGATTAATACCATAAAATAAATAACATAATAAATCATTAGATAATACATGAAGAAAATTGAATAAATATCACACATATGAAATAAATAAAAACATCTCCCAAAAGTAGAAATCCCTTGAAAAGTAAATAGAGTGGACAAATAAATGAATATTGTACTGTAGGTCTTGTTAGTGTCTATCCTGCCCCACCATCGTCTCGAAGTTCCTCATCTCAGTAGTCCACCACAGATCCCTTTTCCTTCGCTGGATCCCCCATGAAATATAGAATTGCACCTAAATATTAGAGTAATGTGTGAGTACAAGACTCAGTAGGACACCACCAATGTGTCCTTAACCTAATGTACTCAAGTAAACGAGTGTATTCTATAATAATAATAAATTTGTAACATTAATTATATAACAAAATAAAAAACTGAGTGGTCGTGTGCTAACCAAGACACCCCAAACCCCCGACCGTACATGCTTCAGCTCTATAATGGTAGGATAATCAAGGCGTCAGAACTTTCAAAGACTAATCATGAGGAAAATGAATCATGACTGTCATAATTTTTTGATCATGTAACTCTTCATATACTAGACATAATGAATTTCATGTTCTTATCATTCTCAAAGAATCACGAGATACTCAACATTCAGTAAGCATAGAGATAATACCCCTTGTAATCTACTGGTCATCGAGTGAATCAAACTACATCCATGAGAGATTTATATATACCTACCCTAGGTATAGGATCTATATTTCTATCATTGAAATTCATGTGCACCCCCCCCCCCTCTAAGGGAAAAACATATCACAATGGTCCAACTACCATGAACTCCAATAACTATACAAAAAAACACACATATTATGGTAGGATAACCAAGAAATCATAGCACATCATCATAAGTAAGGTCGTATATACAATACATGTGATCAACATCAAACATTAATAATACTCTATGAAGTAGTCAAGAAAATAATATCACAAAGGGATAACATGATACACACACATGCACAAGTAATCATAATCAAGAACAATTATAAAATATGCCAACGAACAAAACTTATTATGAAAAAAAGTCTAAAGGAGAGACCATAAAGGTAAGAAACTTCCTACATCAAAATTCTCCGATGTCAAAGGAATAGATTAACAACCAATTTTTGGTTCAAAAGATGTATTGGAAACATTAATAGTCAATAACACCTCTTTAAGGAACTTATTATCATAGTTGTCGACGTGTCATTGTTCGAGGTTCATCAAAGTCTCCTAGATCCAAAACCCACTATTTATTTCAAAAAGGAAAAAATATCATGTGCGATGATACTTTATCTCTTAGGGATAATATAAAAATTATCATTAAAATATAACATGTGATGATGTTTTATGTATCCTGTATAATTCTGAAATTATCATTTTAGCCAAACACATGATCTAGTAATCTACTACTTAAAAAAATTATAAAACCACATTGAAAATTTTTTATCGTTAAATTAATATGATAACACATATGATATTTCTTATAATTATTTTTTAATAAAACCATAAAATTATCCTTGAATGTTTTTATGATTATCCTCTAATAATTTGATATATTTTTTACTTGATAATTTTCTTATGATTACCATTAAATAATTTTTACAATTATATACTAATAATTTTCAATACAAATTTTCATTCATAATAAAATAATTATCTTTTCATTATTTTTTATAAGTTATCCTTTTATAATTTATCATAAATTATCTTTTGATAAATTATCATATTTTTTCCTTTAATAATTTTTTATAAATGTTCCTCTATTAAAATCAAATCATTATCTTTTGATAACCCATATAATTATCCTTTGATAATATTGCACAATCATATTTTTATAATTTATTAAATAATTATCTTTGGGATAATCTAAAATAATTTTCATTTTATAATTATAAATAATTAACCTTGGACATTAGATTTATTTATCAATTTTAAATTACTTTTATATAATTATATGAAATTATCATTTTATAATTCTTATAAATATTTGTTTATAATTTAAAAAAATCAAACCTTGAAATTTTTTATAGATTTTCCCTTGATAATATGACCTAATTATCTTAGAATAACTCATTATATTTATCTCTAAAAATTTTCGTGTGATTTAAAAATTTATAATTATTAAATTATAATTGAAAAATATAATTTTTTTCTTTTTGTTAAATTTCAATCATTTTTTTCAAATTGGAGATAAGGGAAAAAATAAATTAAAGAACAAACCTCAATTGAAGTTTCCCTAAAGGGGGGGCAAGGGTCCTCAACCTCTACTGGAATGAAAAATGAATAATGAATAAATACTTGGGAGGTTCAAGAAATGCATATAAGGGACTTTATGAGTTTATTGAACTCAATGGGACTGAGCCATAAGGAATGAATCTCATTTGGCCATTTTAGATCCCAAAATATGTCTACATTTTAGGAAATTTCAAATCACCCATTCAATCCACCATTCTATCCGAAAATTAACGGTAGAGTCATTAATTTCACCCATTTATTATGTTTGTGACTCAAATGGGGGAAACAGGTTGAAACCAATGGTTTTGGAAATATATTATGTCGAAAGTTGTGGTTTTTTTGTAGTACATATAGGAGAAAGAAAAACTAATAAAAAAATATTTCAAATAAAAAATAAAAATAAGGGTAAAACATTACCCATAAGAGAGATCTAACCAAATGATCAATCATAGAAATGATATGTTGCACCTAGTGTAAACACCACATCTTGAACCTATTAGTAGTCTTGGATTTCTCATATGATTCACCCATTGGGTGATATTCAATTATTTAGGGGAAAATTTACAATAAAAAAATTAAATAAACTATCCTTGTATGTGATCTAACTAAATGCCTAATGAAAAAATATTTTATATCGCACCTAAGTTAATCCCCCCTTGTAGGACCTAACGATGGTCTCAGATATCTGTTACAAGACATAATTTTTTGGATATTTTATTTTTTTTTAAAATCATGTCTGTGTAATATAATAAATTTAATATTTTTATTCATTCGGGATAGTGTCTCTATGGGCCTTGAAATCCCATTCTATCTCAGCGCCTAACCTTGTAAATGTCTCATAGAATATTATAAAGTGTAAATAGAGTTTTTACCCTTGTGTAAATATTTTAATTTAATTATCCAGTGATTTTTATTTATAAGTGGAAATTTTCAAAAAAATCCTAATTTATTAACAAAACGGGTTCATTGTTATAAAAATTTGACTATATTAAAATTCTACCCCTCTACTGACTTCTAATACCTAAACAAAAACTCTAACAGTCTTTTTCAAACAACTCAAGACATTGATCTTGAAAATCTTACTTTTTTTCCCATGTCTCATCCTAGATCTATCCATGCTTCCAACAAATCCAAAAAAGTGGTGTTGTCTTCCCTCATAGAAGTTTCTCTCTCCGATCTATAATCAGCACTAGATGCTCTTCATATGATGTGGTAGGCACCAAATAAATATCCTTGTAGTCGATGACTTGTTCAAGATTGGGTATGTACCTCTGGAGGAGAGACACATGAATTTTTTTTTTAAAAACTCGATGATTTGGAGGAAGGCCCAATAGTATGTCATTATCCCATTTTTTTGGTGATCTTGAATGGTTCAGAAAAACAACCACGGTTATAGCTTGACTATATCCCCCATATGTCAGTAATCTAATCAAGGGGTCATATTAAAGAAAACCAAATCACCCATAGTGAACTCCAAATGTATCCCCCTATTGTCAAAATATGATCACTACCATCATAGAGTGGCGATCAAACTCTTAAAAATTAGGTGGACTCTCTTGAATTTATCCTAAAACAATCTAAGACCAAAACTAATGCCTCACCAGCCTTATGAAAACAAAGTGGTGATCGATATGATCTCCCATAAAGATCCTCATAAGGTTCCATATCAATTGAATCCGAATAATAGTTGTTGTAAAAAAACTCAACCAATGTTATACTATCATCCCATGCTCCATTGAAGTCCAGAACAAAAGCTCTAATAAAATCCTACAATATACATATTTTCAGCTTAGACTTTCCTTCTATCCATGGGTGGTATTCTATGATCAACCTCAACTGAGTCCCTACAAAAATTTTCAAGTAATTCAAAAATTATGAAGTAAAATGTGTTTCTATTTCCAATATAATTCCCAATTGAGATATATGTAATCATAAGATCTCACAAACATATAACTTCCCAACTCTTCCACTAAGTGACTCTCTCATATGGATAAAAAAGTGGTAATATTTATTCAACCTATTTAAAATCACACAAATAATGTCCTGACCTCTCAGGGTCTTGGGTAACCCTTTCAAAATTTCAATCATGATTTATTATGAAATCCTCATATGTATCAGCAGTGGCTACAACAACCCACTAGGATGTCATTACTTGACCTTCACTCTTTGATAGGTAAGGTATCGAGAGACAAAACCAGAAATGTATCTCTTTATACTTATCCACCAAAACTAACACCTAATTTCATGATACATCTCGGTCGCACCAGGATGTACTTTCCATTTAGATGTATAGTAATCCCTCACCAAATCTTCTCTAATAGAATTAGATAATACTACTCTCCCATGTACTATGATCACATTATCATTTTCAATTAACCATATGGGTGTTGATTCACCATCGTTTAGTTGTTTCCTCATTACATTACACACTGAGTATAACTCTTATTCTTCCTTTACCTGAACCAATATTGAATATGTGACTACCATGGGATAAAAATGCATATAACCCTAGTCCTCAGAGGCATCCATACTCTAGTTAGCTAATAAGCTCATCAGGTGCCACTAATCCTCTGAGGGCTTCTCACCAAACTCCTTCTGATCATGTGTCTTATAGATAATATCATCCACAAAGGCGTTACCTTTTTTAGATTAATAGAACATATTAAAATTTAACATTTATAGATACTCAACCTAGTGAAACTGTCGAAGATATGTTCCCCTCTATGTAAAGATATATCATAGGCTTTTTTTCTCTGTATAAACAATAAATATATCACCAAAGAGATAATGTCATAAAAACATTACAGTTTGGACTAATGTTACTATCTCCAAGTCATGTGTAGGGTATTTACTGTCATGGGATCATAGTGGATGAGACCCATATGCTACTACATTCTCTCTCTACCTCATCACCACTCTCAGACCATTGCCTAATGCATCACAATCCACTGCATAACCAATCCTAGGCTCAGGGTGTGTTAGTAATGGTGTTGTCATAAAACTTCTATTTAGATCAAGAAAAAACTCTTCACATTGATCCTACTATTGTATCATCACTCTATTATTTTTTACTGTTGTCAAGGGTGTTGTTTGAGATCCTATATTTTGTCATTCAGGTATGGATCTTTTCAATTTTCAGTGACAACATTTTTTGTAGTCCTCTTATGGATTAAAATCAGATTTCACAACATAGGGTGGGTATTTTTTCTTTGGAAATAAGAGAGGATGAGACTAAAGGTTAGCAACAGGCCAAGTACACGATGTGTATTTGGAATACACAACATTTATCGGCATGGGCATGCTAGTTCACGACATGTAGTGGAATTTATCCAAAAGGGAAGTCCTGAGATTTAAATGATGTGTAAAGAATTTACATATTGTGTAAATTTATTAGGGTGTTTTTAAAAGGGAATAACCCCCTTTATTTACTTACCCTCTCTCCTTTATTTCTCTTGCATAGCAGGATCTCTTTCCCTTTGAGATCCCTTGAAAACAAAAGCTAGTATGTGAAGTCATTCCTCCATTTAGACTTTAATTCGATCTGAATTAATCTTGTTGGATGCATGTCGGTAAGTGATCCACTCCTTAGGAAACCTTATTCATTTTTATTCAAATTTATGATGTTATTTTGGTGAAGGATATTATACACTATTTTCAGGTCATTTTTATATTTTCCATTTTCATATGATCTAGACCAAACCAAAGGCTCATACTTGATGTGTTCTCCTCTACATCCATAAGGTAGGTGATATATTATTTATCCCTTAAATACATTATGTTTTTTTAATATGTGTTTTGTGTCACATTCCAGTTTCACTAGGTATTGACCCTAAAATGAATCTGTCTTAAATTGGTTTCCTTCTTGGAAACTAATGACCTTAATAGAACCCAAGGCACATTTTAGGTCATCAATCACAAAGTGTTCCACCAATTTTTAGGTATTCCCTTTCATGTTTTTAATTTGATTACTGGGTTATAAATCCTCACCATGTATTGATGTGTTTGGTCTTACTTATAAATGTCGATATCATAAATGAGACAGATAATAATTGTCGTATAACATGGGCAATACACTTACCGATTAAAGATAAATTGAATAGAGTTGGGTGGTATGACTATGTCACCTAATTAAATTGAGAAATTTATATTCCATTATTATTATTGGACGTAAATGAGTTGTGAATGAACTATTGGATATGATTAAATACTATTTATAATTGATATTATTAGCCATGGTGAACATTCTGTTATAGATTGGGCATGATGACCATCATGTTATATGTTTTGGGCATGGAATCTCTATATTGTGATACGGTCATGAAACCCATATATTCTAATTCAGGCATGACTTCCCTATACTGTGATGTGGGAATTAAATCCATATATAGTGAAACTTAGTAATGGAGACCCCTTATGAATAACAAGAAATGGGCATGAAGATCCCTTATGAGATATGATTTGGGCATGAATACACTATTGAATTAACACTGGGCATGATGACCCTTACTGTGATAAACTGGTATAATGAACCATCTTGATATGAAACTAGGCACGGAGACCCTTCTACTATGATACCTTCCATGGTGTTCCCAATTCTTATTATACAGATCACGATGTCTCATATTCATGTGATGTCGTCCCTTGATACTTGTGATACTCATGTTATATCTTATGGATGCATGAGTTACATATCTGGTACATGATAGTAGAAGTATCCATATATTAGGTTGTATACATCACTATGTATATAATCCATTTATGTGTATAAATATGGTTACTTGTTTAGAGACTTTCCATTTTATTATGAAGCAGGTATAGTTATCCTAGAATACTTCTAAAACATGAGATTTTATTTTACAAATTTTAACTCCATTCCATTTTTACAGGAACACTATCAAATTATTTCAATAAATTGTTATTTATAAATGCCATTGGTGGTGTCCTACATAGTATATCTCACACCTTATCTGTGTCAATGATGGTTCTTGGGAAGAATATGTAGATGTACATATGGCTAGGGGAAACCATCCATTTTTTATACTTGATTTAGTTATGGAATGGGAGTGGTGAAGGAGAGAAAAAAGTTATGGCTCATGATGATAGTGGTTATAGTCCTTTTGATCCTTTTTACCCTATTTGACACCGGTATTTTATAGTATTCTTGCATGTTCCTTTTTACTAGACATAAGATATACCATCATTTTTTATGTGATACTATATGTTAGTTATTTATTATTGTTAGTTAATTTACCTTACATTTTCAGTTACTTATTATTCATCCGTTATTTATAAATTACTTTCACCACTGTGATAATTTGATCAAAATGGTATAGTATTCAAACTATACCACCTCAGACCCTCGCTTCTAGTCAGCATCCTCTATGGTACGGGGAGTTGCACATGAGGCCATGTGGCCCAACAACTCGGGGAATCATTACGTAGAATATGGTTCAGGATTTCATAATGTTGTATAAAAGGGTTTAATTGATTTTTTTCTTATTGTTTTGGAATATTAAATAGTATATTAGGAATGTATCAAATTTTGGTAATGATCGGATCTTGGGTTTAGCTAAACCATATGTAAGGAAAATTTAAATTACCTTGGATGGGATGTTATGTTCTATATTTTTCTTATTACAACTGATTTGATTCCATCATTATGGGATGCACATGATGTGTGATTAGTGATTTTTAGGTTTATGATTTTGGTTTATATTATATCCTTGGCCCTATATGGAAATAAAACATCTATCATGCAATATTTTAGTCACCTTAAATGATTTATATATCATGAATTATTCCAGACCATGATTACTTTCTACATGCATTTCTGGTAGCATATTATGGTGCTTATTTCTATACCCATGAATTGTGATAACATTTCATAAAGTGACCTATTATGTTCATGGTTTCTATGGAGTGCATGTTCAAATTAAATTTATAAGGATTATGGGACCTTGTAAATTGGATGTGGTGATTCATATAGTTCATACATTTTAAGAGAACACTATACAGATGAGAATGAAATTAAATGGAAATGAATTATAAAATGAAATGTTTCCTAGTAAATAGGATTGACAATAGTTATTTAAAGGGTGTTTTACTCTATAAATTTTAATTGATACTATGTATACCCACCGGGGACTCATAACATAGAGCTTGATCGAGGCTTGACCATATTTGTGGCTAGTATGTAGAATCTCTTATGTTCTATATAAATGTTCCTATCACCCAGAATTAGATATTTTAGTAGGTAGAAGGGGTGTGACTATTACATAGGAAGGAATGTACCTATCCAATTCACATATATCCAAATTTATCACTATAAAATCTGATATGAGAAAAGTGTTTGAAATTGTAATATTTATTCTACCACAAAATATTCTAGTTGTTCACCTAGAGGGTTATTGTGACAATTCTCTAGAGGTGGAGGGCCTCGAGAAACCCGTGATACCTAAATTTTTACCAAATATTTCACCAATTGTTATCCCTGATGTAGAATATGATTCTAGGTTTCACGGGGAGTTTCTAGATCATATAATGGAAATATAGGGAGCTACATGATCTGAATTTTCTATAGAATATGTTACACTAAAGTTTTAGTGGAAGCATCCACCTACTTTTTAGGGGATGGTGGACACCAAGAATTAGATTTACTGATTGATATGGTTTTGTATATATTCGGGCATTTTGAAACACAACCAGATATGAGGGTGAAAATTTCTACTTATATTCTTTGTGGATCCTCCAAATGCTGGTGGGATATTCTGAACCTAGCAGGCTAGAGTTGGGAAGTGATGTGGAGGGATTTCTAGTTGGGCTTTTATGACTATTTATTTCCCATGACCTATGGCCTGATTGTGATTGAGAGTTCATAAACTTTCAGAATGATTATATGATATTTATGGACTACTCATCTCATTTTATATATCATTAGCACTTTGATCCCATCTATATAGATGATGATCATGTGAAAGAGAGATGATTAATGGATGGAATTAGGAATCATATTCTCTCTCTTGTGAATGTTTTATATATGGATACCATCTATGATATAGAGAACCAAGACTTCCTCACCTTTAGAAGAATAACAGAGGTTTATGGTGTTATCTAACGTGGTTCAGAACCTAGATAGGTTTCACATTTGATTAGTTATTGAAAGCGACGCTTTAAGACTGCATGCCTGAGTAGTGGTAACCAGGAGATGCCCTCTAACAGTTACATGTTCTGTCACTGGTGTTGGAAGATGAGACATAAGAATTCCTTGTATCATAGATACCTAGTTAAGTGACGATGCTATGGAATATTGGGGAATATTAGGTATTGTTTAAGGACCTTCCAATCTGTGTTGAGTGGGAGAAGATCTGTATCAGCTCCACCTTTGGACCAAGATTAGCAACACCTCATTGGGTGGGTAGTTAGAGTACTGTCATCCATACAGGCATAATAGGATATCAGGGCCATGGTATCTAGGCTTCATATATTCATCCCCAATAGATCATACCTTCTTTGGGTAGTCAAGTTGCTGCACAGGGTCATGGATCAAGCCAAATTTATTTAGTGTATCATATAGTAGTGGAGAAGGGTTCTAGGATATCTAATATTCTATTTACTATTATTGTAGATTCTACTATAGCATCTATCTTATTGGATATATATGAATCACACACTTTAATCTCTTTATTGATTTTGGAAATCCTTGGGCTTGATATTCTATACTCATGTGGAATTATGAAACTTGAAACCCCTTTGGGATTATGTTCAGAGTGTGTGTGTTAGTTCAAATAATACCCCTTGAGGTATAAAACCCTCATTTATTATGGGACCTCTTCTTCCTCAAGATGATGGAATTTTATTTCATTCTAATGTTGGATGGGTTCGTTCCTTATCACGCCTATATGGATTTTTATTACTAAAGGGTGTCATTAGCATCACCAGAGGGCAGCACCTATATTCACAAGGGTGAGTGGAAAATCTTGGCCAGAAGAGATGGACTTGAGAATCTTGGATAAGGGGGAGTGACAACCCAGATTTCTAGCATTTTATAGAGAATCAAGGATTACATCATATTGAATTTCTTTCTATAATCGATTAATTCAAGAATGTTATCTTGAAAACCATTTATGGACTACATCATGAGAGAGATGTATAGATTACTATAGATATAGTTATTAGAGCTACACCAATATCCATTCCTCTATACATTATGTTTACTTCAAATTTTCATGAGTTCTAGAGGAAACTAGAGGATTTAGAGGACAAGGGTTTTATACATCTTGGTAATTCTTCCTGGGATTTTCTGGTCCTTTTTTCCAAGAAGGGTGATGGGACCCTCAGGAATTGTGTGGATTAATGGAAGATGAATCAAATTACTATAATTTTCTGGTATCCTTTACCTTTTATAGATGATCTTTTTAACAATACCAATTGATAAAACTTTTTCTAGAGGATCAATTTGAGGTATGTTTATCACCATGTGTGTGTTAGACCTGAAGATAAACCTTGTAGGATTTTCTATAGTCGTAATGGTTTATATGAGTACTTGGTTATGTATTTTGGTATTATGAATGTGCTATCTGTCTTTACGCATTTGATAAATAGGGGTTTCCATTCTTATCCATATACCTTTCTGTTGGTATTCATAGTTTATATCTTATTATATTCTAATTCTTCGAATTATTTATGCCTCTAATCTTGAGATCATATTAAATACACTAATAGAGCACCATATTTATTCCACTATCAGTAAATTTTACTTGTGGATTGACAATTTTCACTTAATAGGTCATATTATCTTATAAGAATGAGTAGCAGTTGACACAGATAAGGTGAGGGTAGTCGTTACCTGGGAGCAGCACAAAAACATCTTTGATATACAAACTTTATTAGGGCTTTAAGGATATTAAAGGAGTTTCATAAATTACTTATCATGATTAGAATAAACTATAATGAGATTTAATAGGAAATGTGTGAAGTTTATTTGGTCAGAATCATAAAAGATAGCCTTTTAGGAGCTAAAAGAGAGACTAAATTCCGCATAGATCCTGATTCTTCCAAAGTTGGGAAGAAGATATACCATGTATTGTGATTCATCAAATATCATTCTATGTGGAGTTCTAATGGAGTAAGATTGAGTCATTTCAAACGGGTTGTGGTATCTAAGGCCCCATGATTGGAATTACCCGACACATGATCTCGAGTTGGTAGCTATTTTCCAGGTGTTGCGTTGTTGGAGGCTTTACTTACTTGGAGAGTGTTTTGTTTTGTTTATGGACCACAAAATTTATTTTTTTATTTTCACAAAGTGTGAAAATAATATTAGGAAGTAAATAAGTTTTTAATACCATCAGAACTTTAACATTGTTCTTACTTATATGCCCGAGATGGGAAATTCCATTACAGATAATATGAGAATGTGGACTCAGAATCCAAAAATTCGAGATGCTATTAGCGATAGGAAACTTATAGGATTATTTTCTGATATGCACATAGAGGTGTAATAATATTATAGATAATATGTACTTTCATTGCTATGAATGACTTCTTCACATCTAGAGATGATGAATATGAGTCATTTTCCAAACACTAAGTCCTTGGTCCAATGAGAGAGTATTTCTGGTGAGGACCCACCTCCATATTAGTATATCGATGATGATGAAATACTACATATACATGGGTGTATCTAGGTCCCTAAAAAAATTAGAGAGAAGGTGATTTTGGAGTCACATGCTTCTCAGTGGGATGTGCACCTAGGTATCTCAAAGATGTATCATGATATGTGTCAATGGTATTAGTGGCCAAATATTGAACATCAGATATTAAGTTTTATTACTTGGTGTTCTACCTACCATCAGGTGAAGGCAGAACACCAATGGCCCACTCCCTTGCTATAGCTTTTACCAGTCCAATAATGAAAATGAGAAGATTTCACCATGGAATTTTTCATCAGCTTACAAAGGTCTCCTTGAGGTGGAAAAACTATTTGGATAGTCATGTATCGACTGACTAAAGTAAACCACATCCTTCATATCCATAAGGATTTCTCAGTTGATGAGCTAGAAATACTATATATCTATGATATCATACAACTGCACTGGGATCCTCATCCTATCATTTCAAATAGGAACACCCATTTTACATTGAGGTTTTAGCAGGGGTTACAGAGATCTATGGGTACGTAGGTTTTTCAGAGCATAGATTTTCACCATCTGATTGATGGATAGTCGAATTGGATGATATATATATTAGAGGATATGCTTCAAGAATGTTTTTTTGATTTCAAAAGTTATTGGGAGAAATATATCCATCTTTTTGAGTGTGCCAATAATGAAATATTTCAGGAGATGATTCAGATGAATCATTATGATTCCATATAAGGTAGGTCATTCTGTCTCTACTAGGTCCTTTTCTTTTTTAGGAGACATTAGAGCAAACTCATATTTTCAGGAAGATGATGTCTAGAACACCTCTATAAAAAAACATGCTAATAACTGTTGATGACCTCTCGTGTTTGATTTTAGGGATCACATTTTATTATGGGTAACACCTAGACTTAGGAATAGAAGAATACAGAAGCAAGGGAATTTTTCACCTCATTATGTCGAGCCATTTAAGATATTGGAGAGTGTCGATATGGTACCCTATTGGTTTCTAATACCTCATAGGTATTGTTTCATTCACAGCTTCTTTAACATTTCATATCTTCATCAGAATTTTTCTGAACTACCTCATAATTATGATCCCGAGGATGTTGAGCTAGATATTGATGCTTCTTTTTAGGAGAATCCTATATTACTAATTAATACTAACATGAAGGCTCTATGATGATGGTATGTCCCTTTAGTAAAATTAAAATGGAATAATGACCATGTATAAGATGAGACTTGGGAGAAGGAGGCTGACATACGTGATCAGTGTCCATAGACGTTCTCAAACAGTGTATTTCTACCCCCAGACGGGAAACTCGAGGATGAGTTCCTTTAAGGTGGTAAGACCATTAGATCCCATATTTTTTCCTTCAGGTGTTTATTATTTCAATTTTTGTGAAGTCCTTTGTTTTATTCCCCTTATAGATTGAAATTGGAAGCTAGGCCTTAGGGTGGGTCTTTTGTCTTAGGAGAGAATGGAGTAGGGGACTGGAGTTTCAATGTTGTCCAAGTACATAATGTGTATTTGGAATAAATGTTGTGTATTAAATACATGATATGTTTTGGCCTGGGCATTCCAGTTTATGATGTGTAATGTAATTTCTCTAGAAGGGATGTCCTCATCTCTACAAGTCGTGTAGAGCATTTAGACAGTCTGTAAATGTCATGGGGAATTTTTAAAGGGACATAACCCATTTTATTTTCATACCCTCTCTCTCCCATTTCTCTTACATTGTTGTAATTATCCTCCCTCTAAGATACCTTGAATCCTATAGCTATGATTTAATTTCATTCCTTCATTAGGACTCTGATTATAAATCTTTTTGTCTCATTAGATGGGTGATAGTAAGTTCTCCATTCCTTATGAGCCTTTCATCATTTTTCTTCCTATCGATGATGCAATTTTGGTGATGGTTGTTACACCCTGTTTTCTAAGAGTTTTCCTATTTAATTTTTTTATTCTAATCTATACCAAACCAATGGACGATACTGGATGAGTGATCCTCAATAGTCATAAGGTAGGTGGTCTAATATTTATCCCATAAATTCACGATGTTTTTAAAATATGTGTTATGTTTCATATGGAAGTTTCATTATGCTTTTTCATCAAATGAATATGTCTTAAATTGGTTTCCTTATTGGAACCAAATGACCTTACTAGAGCCTAATACATGTTTTAATTCATCAACCTCCAAGTATGGGACCCCTTTTTGGGTATTCCCTTTCATATTACTAATTGGATTAATTTGTTATATAGACAAAACACCTATCAGTGTGTTTGGTATTACTAATAAATGTTAATATCATAAATAAAATAGATAATAATTTTGGTATATCCTAGGTAACACACATATCAATAGAGAAAAAATGAATGGAAGTGAGTGGTATGACCATATATCCTAATTAAACTGAACAATGGTTACACTCTGGTTATTATTGAATGTAAATGAGTTACGAATTAACTGTAGGTTATAATAAAAGTCTTGACTATTTATAATTGATATAATTGGTCATGGTGACCATTTTGTTATACATTGGGCATGTTCAACCTCATATTTTATGTTTCTAGATTGGAGAAATTATACCATGATATGTTCATGATATCTATATGTTGTGAGTTGGGATTAGAATCTCTATACTATGACAAAGATATGGAGTCCCTATATAGTGAAACTCGGACATGGAAACCCTTTATGGATAATAATGAATGGGAATGGAAACCCCTTTTGTGATATTATTTTTGGTATGACAAACATATTTATATGATACAAGGCATGATGACCCTTATTACGAGATATGGGAATGATGACCCTTCATGATTGACACTAGACATGATGACACAACTATTGTGATACTGGGAATGGTGTCTCTTATTCTTATGATACCAGTAATGAAATCCACTAATCCTATGATACTATCCAATGATACATGTGTTACTCATGTAACTGCTTATGGATACCTAACTTACGTTTTGGGTCTAAGATAGTAGCAGTAGCCATATAAAGGGATTTATATGTCATTATGTATACATTCCATATATGTGTATACATATGGTGAATTTTTCAGAGAATATTTGGCTTAGGTTGAAATAATTATAGTTAGCCTGGTGTCCATCTGAAATTAGAACCAACCTTTTACATCTTTTGTTACTACTTTCTATTATTACCTACACACTGTCATATTATATTCACTAACTAGTTGTTTATATTAACTGATGGTGTTTTCTTAATGAGATTATCTCTCACCCTATACAGGATGTCATGATACCTAGGCAGATTCTATGGATGGGGGTTGGGATTGGGGAAATCGCTCAATTTGTTGACTTGATCGCTTATTTCATGGGAGCGGGGAAGCCCATAACTGAGCTATGGCTCGTGATTCTAGTGGAGATTGTTCTTTTGATACTTTTTTCTCTTTTTGATACATGTATTTTATAGCATGATTTCTTATTCTTTTTTAAAAGAATTTGACATATCATAATTTATTATATGATATTAGATGTTAGTTATTTATTATTTTCAGATGATTTACCTTTTTGTGAGTAATTTAAAATGCTTCCACTATTTATCAATTATTTCACCAATGTACTATTCTGATGTGAGGGTATAGTACCCATACTATACCACCTCATTCCCACACTGCTAGTCGGCAGCCTCTGGCATACAGGGAGGAATTATTGAGGCCATGTGTCTCATCGTCTCAGGGCAATGTTCTGTGGAATCTGGGTCGGGATGTTACATAATTATGGTCGAGAGATGTCTTGGATAATCTATCATTAATACCCTACTCAACCCAGAAATTTAAAAATATAAAACTTATTTCAGGGATGTGTCTAGGAAATAACTACCTGAAGTTTCTCTGGATCTATAGATATACAGGTTTCAGACACCACATGTCCACAAAAGTTCACATGTCGAATCCAGAATTCACATTTTGATAGCTTGGAATAAATCCTTTGTTCTTGAAGCATAATCCATACTATATCAACGTTCATAGTATATTTTTAAAGTGTTGGTGTGTAGAGGAGGATATCTTCAACAAACCCTATGAATAATGAGTCGTAGTGTGGATGTAAGATCTTATTTATGGGTTCCATGTTCATTTTCAGTGTGTTCTTCAACTCGAACGACATTACCAAGTACTCATATAGTCCATACCAACTTCAAAATGTCATCTTCAGAATGACCACTCTCTTACTTGAAACTGGTGATAGAGCGATTGATGATTAATCTTGGAGAACCATCCAACTCCCTATAGCTAATAAAAATGACATTTGATCCCATGAAATGGATATGGGTTCTTCACAATAACCTAGTTTAGCTTTCACTGAAAAACATATAGAAAAACACTATTGTTCACCTTCTTGGAGAACAAATTGTTTTACCCCATAGAGAAGTGCTAGGTATGATAAATACCTTACTCTCTAAGTTTTCTAGTTGTACCTTTATCCCCTTCAACTCAGTTGGATCCATACAATATGGGGTATCGAAATGGGATGCACCCCAAGTATGAGCTCTTTTCATCTTAACTTATTGATCCTTTAGAGTATCTACTATGTCAAGGATCCACAATAATTTCATCACATAACTAAACATCAGGAGGGCCTCTAGTTCCCTATAAGGATGAGGAATGAAAGATTTGATGAGAGTACTTATTTGACTATAGTTTCAAAATCCATTTCCTAGGAAATACACTAAGGAAAATAAATCCAATTAAAGTAGTCGTGTTGTGTAAACCAAAGAAAATGTGTGGGAGAATGCTTAAATGCATTCTTTGACACATCCAGTGAAAAAAACATAATCCTTTTCATAATTATTCCGAACTACTTCCCAAGTAGTAAAATAAGACTATGTTGAGGTGATATCTTTTGAATCATGAAGGAATCACTACGGAAAATAAAATCAGTTGTTAGGATAAACCAAAATTATTCTATGGGACCGCACAAGGTTATCCTAGGATTTTTCCCTTTACCCAATGTATACCCATACTATAACTAAACCTTGTCTCTATACCAACACATTAGTCATAAACATCATATATATACTAAGATAAAAATATTATTAATTCAACTAATCATTGTCAATAAAGATATATCACAACAACATGTAAATAGATATATCACACAGGGAGAAACTATCCCGAATTGATAGCACAAATCAAGGAATTGAATTAGAATTACAATGTAACATAACATCATGTATATATAGAGAATGTGAACCATCGTTCCTACTCATTATGAATTAATGAACTATAAATACCATAAACCCATTATAATCATCATGTCCATAACCCATGTGAGTTTAATCAACTGTAACAACAAAAACTAAATTCCTTACTTTATGGAAACTCGAAGGTCCACTATATAGTGCGGGCCAGGAACTGACATTGTTCCCCTACCTGAGTCCCAGTTATCCTAACTCTTATATGTATTGTCCCAAATGTAGGAAATATAAAAGGATAAGTTAGTAAATCATGGTTCTATAATAACATTTTGTAACATACCAACCTGAACCACCGAGTTTGAGCTAGAGTGCCACATGAACTCATGCATTCTACCTCATGCGCAAGATTATTTTGAAAAGAATCGAGGATATAATTCCAATAGAGGACATAATATACTCTAAGCATCATGTCATAAGATCAATAATAATAAATAAATAACATAATAAATTTTCAGAGTAAATGTAAATAAAACTAAATAAATGGCATAAAAGTCAAATAAATAAAAGAATCACCCAAAAGTGGAAATATTATCAATTGTAAATATAATAGATTAATAAAAAAATATATTTAATTGTAGGTCCAGCTGGTGTGAATCCTATCCCACCACTATCTCCATGCTCCTCATCTTAGCAGTCCACCATAGGCCCCTTTCCCTTCATCGTATACTTCATGAGATATACTAGTGCACGGAAATATCTGAGTACAGTGTGAGTAAAAGATTCAAATAGGATACTGAGAATGTGTCTTTAACCTGATGTTCTCAATAATAAAAGTGTATTCCATAATAATAATGAATACATAAAAGGAATTGTAACACAGAAGAAAAAAATTCTCAGTCGTGCGCTAACCAAGCCACCACAAACCGCAGACCAAATCTGCTTCAGCTCTATGGTGGAAGGATAATCAGGGTGTCAGAAGCATCACAGACTAGTCATGTGGAAAATGAACCATGATTCTCGACATTGTATGATTGTGAAACTCTACACACAATATGAATCAAAGAATTCATTTTCTCTTCACTCTATAGGCATCCGGATCTACTCATTATTTACTAGGCATCAAGAATATACCCTTTGACATCCACTAGGAATCACGTGCATCACATGACATCCACGAGGCATCGTCATATCCCTACCCTGTGCATAGTTCCCTCATCTCCATGGTCACAAGTCATGCACAATCCCTCTCTAATGTATAAACTTGTCAAGATAGTCCACATTCCATGGGATGCAAGAAAAATAAAACAAAATCAAACATAATATGGTTGGATACATGAGGAAGCACATCACATCATCATAAGTAAGGTATGACACAAAATAATTGTGATCAACATCAAGAAAGAATAAAAATCTATGACGAATTCATGTAAATAAAATCGTAAAGGGATCGTAGTCTACAAACACTTGAACATGTGAACATAATCATGTAAAATAATCAAATAATACAATGTAAAAATAATAATATGACAACATGTGTAAATGGGAGCCCAAAAAGTTAAGGAACTTCAACCTCCAAAGTTATCAATGCCAACAGCAAGGATAAACCACCAATGTGTGGTTTGAAATCTAGAGTGGAAACCTCAATAGTCAAGAACAACTCTTCGCATACCATGTTATCATAGTTATTGACATGTTATCATTACAGGTTAATCAAACACTTCTAAAAGAAAAACAAACTATTTTATTTTAATATTAAATAAAATATCACATTCGATGATACTTTATCTTAGATGAATAGTTTTCAAATTATCATTAAAATATCATATGAGATGATATTTTCTCTCTCTTTGATAATATACAAATTATTAGTTTAGAACAACGTATGTTCTAGAAATATAATTCTTAACAATAATAACAAAACCACATTGAAAAATTTATATCTACAAATTAATTCGTGAACACATGTGGCATTCCTTATAATTATTCTTTAAAAGAAAAAATTATCCTTCACAATTTTCATAATCATCCTATGATAATTTGATTTATTTTTCACATGATAATTATATAATATTTACCCTTGGATAATTTTTATAATTACATCCCGATAATTTTCCTTACAAATTATCCTTCATAATTAAATAATTATCTTTTGTTTATTTTTCACAAATTATCCTTTGATAATTTCACATAAATTATCCATTGATAGTTTTCAATAAATTATCCTCTGTCAAAATGATATAATTATATTTTTATAATCCCTATAATTATCCTTTCATAATCTTATATAATCATATTTTGATAATTTATTTTATAATTATCCTTTGATACACCAAAATAATAATTATTTGATAAATCTAAATAATTTACCTTGAAAATTCTATGTGATGATCATTTTATAATTATCCGGAAATAATTTTATGAAATTATCATTTTATTATTATTATTATTATTATTATTATTATTATTATTTTGATAATTTCACAAAAACTAAATCCTCAAATGTTTTATAGTTTTTCCCTTGAAAATATGATCTAATTATCATAGTATGATTTATTATTTTTATTAGTGAAAAAATTCTTGTGATTTATCTATTGATAATTTGTAAATTATAAATAAAAAATATAGGTTTTATAGATTTATTTTATTTTCAATCATTTTCCCACAATTGAGAGGAGGGGGAAACAATAATAAATTAAAAAACAAAACTCAATAGGCATTGTGCATAGGGGGTGGAGGGGGGCCCACATCCACCATTCTAATGAATCAAGAACATCAAATCGATTCTTAAGGGGATCTCCAAACATGTGTAGGGGAGTTTTGAGGTTGATTTATCTCAATGAGATCCACCCACAAGGATGATCATGTTGTTCTGCCATTTTATAACCCCAAAGCTGCATACACTCTAAAAAAATTTCAAATCACCCATTTAATATACTGTTTCAACATAAATTTAATGACGTAGTCATTAATTTCACCAATTTAATGTGTTTATAACTGAAATAGGTGAAAATAGTTTTTAATTGAAGGTTTTAGAGATCTCAGGTGTCAAACGATTTTGTTTTTAGTTGGTTCATAGAGGATAAAGAACAAAAAACGAATTTAATAAAAAATATCCAAAATGAAAAAGAAAATTAAGGGTAAAATGTTTCCCTTAAGCATGATCAAACCAAACATCTCACACACAAAAATGTTATATCATGCATAAGATAAAAACTTTATCCTGAACCATAAATGGTCTCAGATTTCTCATAAAGTGCACTGTTTGTGTGAAGTTCAATCATTTTTAGAAAAATATAAAATAAAAAAATAGTAAATCAGTTATCCTCATGTGTGATCTGACCAAACGTCTGACGCACAGAAATGTTTTGTCATGAATAAGGTAAACCCTTAATTTCGAACCTAATAGTGTTCTCAGATTTTTCATACGATACAAATTTTGAGATATATTTCATTTTTCTAGAAAAATCTTGTCTACATAATATAATATATGTAATATTTTTATTCATTCAATGTCATGGCTCTATAGGCCCCTAAATAATTTTTTATCTCACCACCTAACTCTAAAACTATCCCATAGATTATTTCAATGTGTTAAAAAAGTATTTTATTTTTGTGGAAATCCTTTAATGTAATTATTATGTGATTTTTATTAAAAATATAAACTTTTTATATAAAAATGCACATAATTTGTAAACAAAGAAGGTTTATTATGATAAAAATTATGGATATACAGTAAACATATTTTAATTTATAAAAACTATATAATGTAATAAATATATATATATTCAAATGTATTTATTAACATTTTAACATATAATTATATATATACATTTTTATAATCAATTTTAGTTTCCTAAATATAAATATTATTATTTTAGTCCTAATTTATCATTTTATATGTATATAATGAATTTATTCATGAAATGTTATTAACTGAATTTTTTTTATCTTAATTAAAGAAAATAAAATTATTAAAATTTATAGAACCAATAATATATTGTTTTTAATTAATATTTTTTAAAATAAATTACTAATAAAAAAATTAATTTCATTGATTAAAATAATATTATATATAAATATCTCAAATAATATATTGTAAATTTATTTAAATTTAAATATGTTAAATAATATTATATATATGTAGTTATATTTAAATAAAGATAATAATATTAATTAAAAAATATTATTAATAATATAATTGTAAAAAAAACCTAGATAGAATAATTTTATTTATCTATCAAATTAAATATTTTAAATTTATTTTAATATAAATATAATATATAATATTATGTTGGCATATAAGTATATTCAAATGTATTTATTAATATTCTAAATTATAATTATATATATACATTTTTGTAAGTAATTATATTTTCATAAAAATAAATAATATTATTTTATACCTACCACAATTTAAATTATTCAAACATGGTGTAAAATAAGGGGGGATAATGATAAAATGAGTGAGGGTTCACACGTCCTTCTTGGGGGTGGTTCTAGAAGCATGATCCAAGACACACACTACACTCACATGGAAAGAGGCTCCACTAACACACTCAAACAATTGATGTCCAGACTAGAGGTTTCATATTACATGATGAAACCCCAACACCTCGGATGGTAACATGTGTAAAAACAATTTGACGAAATCCTCTATTTTTAATTAGATAATTTTGTCCTTCTATAAGTAGTGTATTCCCTCTTTCAAAAAATATAAAATTTTATAAACTTTCAATGAAAAAAAAAATAAAATAAACTAAAAATATAATATATTTCTATACCAGTAATAGCTTCTAAATATATTCCCTTTAACAACACAAAAATCTATTTTTCACATCACTAAAAAATCATTATTAATCGAAGTGATGATAAGAGGGGGGTCCCATTTATCAGTTCTATTTTCAGCACTGATAAAGTCCTAGCAACTTGTAATGTGAACTTAATATAACATCACAACCAAAAGAAAAAACCTACATTTTCATATTCTATATAGAACTGTAACTTAAAAAAATGCTACAAATTCAAACAATGATATATACATTTAATTTACATCATGAATAGAAAAATTTGCAGCCATGGTATATACAAAAAAACCAATAAATTTACATTTGAAACAAAATGTTTTATATAATTACATTTACAGTTATCTAACAAACATTATAAAACATTAATATTTCGTCTTTTGAAATTTAGGATCCCCGTTCAAAAAAAATTCACAAGGTATCAGCTGCCAAAAAATCTTCTCAGCTTGAGAAAAAGATTACACCTATATAACAAAATAAATATTATGTTAGTAATACTATAAGGAAATAAAGTAAAAATTAATATGAGAGAATACATTTATAAAATGACAATATTTAATAAAAATGACACAATTAGATTTATACTGGTCACACCGTGCATCCTATTTAAGTGGGGATGATTCATACACATCCGAAATGTGTTATGGATTGTTGTCCAAAAATATCAAAACAATCCAAATGTGTTTGCTCAGTTTGGGGTATTTAATTTGTTCCTTTACTAAAATTAGTGACAATTTTATGTAATGACACATTTGGAGTTATAGCAGTCACACTGTGGGTCAAATTGAGGTGTGGTTGATTCCTACCTATCACAATTTACTGATGGATCGTTGTCTGAATGTATCAATACAATCTGAATACATTTTCTCATTTTTCATTATGTTAGTTTCTTCTTTAAGAAAATGTATTTCCAAATTGGAAACATGCATTATGAGTCATACTGATCGCATCATCTATCATTTTTCCACAAGACTACTTCATACATGTCAAAAATGACTTAAAAATCAATTTTCCTGAATTATAATGGCAATCGAAGCATGTTTTCTTTTTTTTCAGTGAGTGACACATTTTGACCTAAAATATCAATTTTAAACTTATAACCGACATTTTTATTCATACGGGTCATGTCATGCATCTGATTGAGGTGTAGCTGACTTTTACAAAACTCAAATGACTAATAGATCTTTTACCAAAAGTATCAAAACAATATGAATGCATTTTTTCAGTTTTCATTATTTCACTTTTGTTTTTACATATATTAATGTTAATTTTATATAAAAAGAGACACTTTGAGTTATACCAGCCATACCATGCGTCTTATTTAGGTTTATCAAATTCCTACATGTTAGAAATGACTAATAGATAATTTCCCAATATATAAAAACAATCCGAACGTGTTTTATTAGTTTTCGGAATGTCGCTGATTATTTTTACTTAAATTAATGTCAATTTGAAACAAAAATAGTTCTTTTGAGTTATTTCGTCCACACAATGCGCCATATTAAGGTGAATCAAATTCCCACACATCAAAAATGACTAATAGATCATTTTTTTAATGTATCAAAAGAATCTAAATTCATTTCTTTAGTTTTCAGTATGTCACTTGTTGTTTTGACTTAAATTAATGTCAAATTGAAATAAAAAGAGACACTTTGAGTTGTATTGGAAACTCCATGCATCGTATTGATGTGAGACCGATTCCTATACATCAAAAATACTAATAGATCATTTTCTTAAAATACCAATATAATATGAATGTGTTTTCTTGGTTTTCAGTATGCTAGATGTTTTTACTAAAATGTTATTTCAAAATAAAAACATGCATTTTGAGTAATACCAGTTGCATTGTACTTATTATTGAAGTGTGATTGACTCCTAGATGTCAAAAATGAGTTATGGATCATTTTTATAAAATAAAAAAATATTCTGAATGAGTTTTCTTAGTTTTGATAATGTCACTTTTTCTTTTACTATAATTAATGTAAATTTTAAATAATGACACATTTGGAGATATATCGGCCACCTTGTGGGTCGTATTGAGTAAAAAATGATTCCTACCATTCACAAATTACCGATGTATTGTTATCCTATAGTATCAAAACAATATGAATACGTTTGATTAGTTTTTAGTATGTCAGTTGTGTTTTTTTATTAACATTTCATTCCAAGCTAGAAAGATGTATTATGAGTCATACATGTCGCATCGTGCATCAGTTTTATGTGAAATTGATTCATACACATACAAAATGACTTTTTAATCATCACCCCAAATTATCAAAAAAATCCATGTGAATTTTCATTGTTTTTAGTGAGTGACATGTTTTGAACTAAAATGTCAATTTTAAAATGATAATTGACACTTTTAGAAATATCATTTACACCAGGCATCGGATTGAGGCGTGGTTAATTCCTAAAGGTAAAAAATTAAACTTAGATCATTGTAATAAAGTATCAAATTAGTTTTTATGTATTCTATCAGTTTTCATAATGTCACTTGTTATTTTTAGTTAAAATACTATCAAATTTTTTTTAAAAAAGACACTTTGAGTGATACCAGCTGCATCGTGCGTTGTATTTAGGTTTTTCTGATTATGACACATCAAAAAATTATGTATGTATCATTTTCCTAAAATATAAAAACAATCCAATGTAATTTTCTTGGTTTCCAGTATGTCACTTGTTGTTTTTACTTAAATTGATGACAATTTTAAATAAAAATAGACACTCAGTTGTACTGACCACACCATGCATCATATTAAGGTGTGACTAATTACTACACATCTGAAATGACTTATATTTAATTTTCCTAAATTATAAAAATAATCTCAATGTGTTTTCTTAGTTTTTAGTATGTCAGTTGTGTTTTTTTAAAAAATTTCATTTCAAACTGGAATCATGTTTTATGAGTCGTACTGATCGCACCATCCATCAGTTTGATGTAATAATTTTTCATACAAGGAAAAAATGACTTATGAATTGACATAATGAATAATAAATACAATATAGATCAATTTCTTTGTTTTCAGTTAGTGGAATTTTTTTATCTAAAAACCCAATTTTAAACTAATAACTGACACTTTTAGTCATACCGGTCTCACTGTGCATCGAATTGAGATGTGTTTGATTCAAGGACATAAAAAATAAATTATGGACGATTTTCCTTATGTATCAAAACAATATGAATAAACTTTGAATATTTTAATTATGTCACTTGTTCTTTTTACTAAAATTAAAGTCAATTTTAAATAAAAAAGAGACACTTTTAGAGATACCAGTCACTCGTTATTTTTACTCAGTTTTAAGTAGGTCAGTTGCTCTGATACCAACTGAATTGACCCAAACGTTTCATACATATATATATCACATATTAGAAGATTAATATTTAATAAATAATATAATTATCCATTCCAAAATATTTTAGGTCTTTTTCTTTTGGAAACATTGAAACATAAAGAACTAGTTCAGAAGAGTCACTCGTTAAGTTGTTATTTACTAGAAACCTTCTTAGACATATAATTTATTAAACCATTATTAATATCATATGTATATAAAAAATAATAAAGGCTGATCATATATTATAAATAATTGTAAACAAGGGAGATATCAATGATCAAATAAAGAAATTAACTTTTAAATAGTAGATAAAATGATGAAAAAATTAATTAATTACATAAAAAGACACACTTTGAGTCATATCGGCCACATCATGCATTACCATTCCATCCATTTTCTTTCATTGTAGAAATAGAAACACACCATTGTTGATATTTTTCACTTTACATCCAGTTCTCTCTACTACCATGGAAGGAAAGTGATAAATGCTGACAATGCTCAGGTGAAAAGGTTTTGAGAGAGAGTATGTCTATGGAAGACATTGTTTATATGAGTAGTGTAACGAACTGTGTTTTTAGAGAGGGTAAAATGCATAGGTTTTTTAACTTTTTCTTTTATCAGCTGGTCAGTTTTAAAACTGAACATCGGAATGAGGTACCGAGTGTTGAAACCGCTTAAAGCGGTGATGCCGGACTGTGCGTGGTTGATTAAACCGTACGGGCCAGTCATGCGGCATACCTCGGGTATACGGTAGTGGGTGCACAGACTGCGCACGGACTGTAAGACCGTGCGAGTAAAGATGTGAGGGTGGTTTTCAATTTAATTAAATCAAATTTAAGTGGATTTATTTAATTAGGTGAAACGTGTATATTTAATCAATTGTGAATTGATTAATGTGTCGGGAATAAATTAATTATTTTTTGATTTCATTAATTTTATTGCATTAATTAATTGCGAATTAATTAATGCATTGAGATAATTAATGAATGACCTTGCATTAATTAATGACGAATTAATTAATGCGTGAAGATAATTAAATGGCAGTCAAATTAATTTAAAGGTGGGAGTTGCGGTTTAACGTTGAAGCATTATTTTAATTAACAGTCAGTGAATTAAATGAAGGGTTTATAATTTATGACGAAGCATTTTTTTTAATTTAAAGGGGGAGTTTGGACTGTTTTATTTTAATGGAGGTTTTGGGGGATAATATAAGGTTTACATGATAATAATAATAATAGTATGTTTATTATTATTGTTATCCAATTATGAATTTATTGTTTTGTTGTATTTATTTTTTTCCTTTTATTTTTTTCCTGTATTTCAAAGGGGCGGTCCCCCGTTTCTTTTTTTTTGTTGGTCTTCACTCTCACGTGAGGAGCCCCTCCCCTGGAACCCTGATCGCCGGCCTCCTCCTCCCTCTTCAAGGTGCGATGGCTCCCTCCACGGCAGGCGCTCCCCTCTCCGTCGGAGTTCCCCTCCCCCGGCGGACCTCTTGTGCACCATGCAACCCCCGGCGAGAACCCCCCCTTCGACGTGTGACGGGATGAGGTGTGACCCATCCCTCTTCTGCGGCCGGATTCTCCCGGTTGCTCCATAGTTTTGGTCCAAATCTTCTAGGTATGATCCGTAAATGGCCTACCCTACATCCCATTGGTGTTTGGGTTCAATTCCGTCAACTGATTTGGGTTTTGGACGAAACTCGCGAATTGGGTTTAACCCGATTTGGTTTTTATCTGGTTCTAAGGGGTGCAAATGATTTATCGGGACCCGTTGGTCTATGTTCCGGTGACCACCTCTAAATGCGAGGCGGTCCGAGTTGGTTTCGCCCTGTTTCCGATGTTTCGGGTGAGTGTCTTAAACCCGCTAATTGATTTGTACTACTCTATTAAGGTTGAATAATTTATCTGAGTTCTTGATGATTATTTTGAGGTGCGATGATTTATTGACACAATAATAGTTGGGTGAAACTACTGTTTTCGGTTGCGCATTGGAGTTTGAGTGTGCGCGTGCGCTTATGTTGAAGCGCGTGTGCGCGAATGATTGCGATAAGTTAGAAAGCTTGGGAACACCAATTATTGAGGTAAGGGTTTATTATTTCTGGTCGGTTTTTCCTTGCCTAAATTGGTTTATCTTTGTGTCTTAAGGATCGTAGTGGTTGTCTTATAGTGCGTTGGAGGTTTCGGTATGGTTTCGGGTTGCCGAAGCTTAGGCGACTCACCTGTGCAGGCATAGGTACATATTTATATGTACATGGGTTCCCCCGGCATGCGTATATTTGTCCATGGAAGCAAATATACACGTACGGGGCTAGTTGTCCCCATTACATATATAAAAAGTGCCTGTGCAGGTGAGCGGAGACAGGTGTATGTGTGTAAGCATTTGTGTAAGGATCCTCTTGCGCATGCTCATGGCCATGCAGAGCGTGTGCATAGAGGCTAGGTGTCCTTATACGTATGTGAAATCACATATGCCTCGTGGGGGAGCAGCTGAGACAGCTTTAGTTAGAAAGCGCCAAGAGCCGGAGTAGACGGATGGATCCACCTGGAGGTAGGGTCCCTCTCCTTGTCCTTTAAATTTAAGTAAATTAATAGTGAGTTTAATATTGCACTTAGCATTTTAATTATGCAAGTTTAGTTCCGATTAAATGCTTATGTGCAAATCGTGTGAATTGCAGGAATAAGATAAAAGAGGTTGCTTAGTCACTAAACTAACGATTTAATAATAAAACCCCTCTTTCGAGGTGCGCTGCCTTCAATCTAAAGATGTAGCAATAGATTTTCATGATTTCCTTCCTTATTGTTTGTCTTCTTAACTTTGTTAAGTGTTGATTGAGTTTTAAAGTAAATGATAAATATCACTAAATGAATTTTTTGATAAAGTAATGACATGTTTTCTAATAAAACTCCTCCAATGGAGGTGAGCTGCCTTCAAAATAAACGTGTAGTAGTAGATTTATTTTTCTTTTGTGATTGCTTGCTTAAATGTCTTATGACTCTTTATGCATGACATTATACTTGATAAATGACATGCTAGTACTTGTACCATTTAATGTCATTAATCACCTATCTTAGAGGCATGTTGATGCCATATGCTTTTTTTTACCTTCTATTGCTCGTGCAAGTTCCAGAATGTTGAACAAGGATAATTAATTATGAGAATTGATTATAAAAAGTGAGATCTGATTTGGATAATGAAATGTGAAGAACTAATTATGAAATGAGAATTGTTTCGACTGATTAATTAATTGATAAATGGTATAAATGAGATTCTGGTTCCTAGACATGGCGTTCTAGACCGATTTAAATGTTGGGTTTGGACATGGCGTTCCTTCCCAATGGTTATCCAAGCTTGTGATATAAGGTGTTAGACATGGCGATCTACACCAAATGTGATACGGGGTGTTAGACATGGTGATCTACACCGAATAATTATCTAGGTGTTAGACATGGCGATCTACACCAAATGTGATTCGAGGTGTTAGACATGGCGATCTATACCAAATGAGAATTGGGGTACTTGACATGACGTTCAACACCAAACGAATGATAATAATGATTTATGAACAGAATGAGAGATCTGGGTAAAACCCGAGTGAATTTTGATCAAATAAAGAAAGGTAAGAATGAATGGATTTCCAGTCTAAGTTGAAATGATAAGTGAATAAATAGAGTAAGTGAGAAAAATGATAAAAAGGTGTTTTTATGCTTGAACCAAATTTACTTGTGTTGATTTAAGCAGGTTCTTATACCGGCTATGGGCCGAAGCAGGTATTGTCGTCAGGCATCCTTTTTGGAACCTGGACAGGCATTTATTGTTTATATTGTGTCGTTATTGTTCGAAAATACCATCACTTTGTTTAATTATATTTCATGGTCTAGAGTGGGCTAGACCCTGGTGGTTCCGGCCTACTGAGATATATATCTCACACCCTACTCGAGCCGTCATTGCACTGGGGTACCCGAGTAGATTCCATTTGGTTGCAGGACCTTGTTGTTGCAGTTTCTTGTACTTGGAGTTAGGAGAAAAGGACCGAGTTGGGGCTCGAGATTCTCATGGAGATCACCCTCGGGGCTTGAGACTTTTGTTCATTTACTTCTACATTGATGTATAAGTATGTCGCATGATTTAATGCTTCCATTGTATCATTATCATGTCATGCATGCATCTCTTATATAAACTGTCGTTCGCCACATTTATTCAAACCTTATAAATGATAAATGTTTTCCGCTGCTTTCTTATTAATATTTACACTACTTCTGTTGCTGTATTTTTTGTCCCTTTGCTACACTTTGATAAGAGGGTATAGTCTCCCCCCTGACTTACCTTACACCCCCGCTGCTAGTCGGCAACCTCTGGCGTAAGGGGAGACGCGCTTGAGGCCATGTTGCGGGCCGGCTCAGGTGACCTGGGTGTCCGGTTTAGGGTTGACCTGGGTTGGTTCGTGACAAGTAGTCCAAAATTTAATATAGATTATGTTAATACAGTATATTACATCTAACAATATGATTTAAAACATATTATATTAAAAAAATTCCTTCTCATTGAATTCTGAGATTCAGCCTCGAAGTCTAATCTCTCATGAGCTTGATTAGTTTTGAACAAACCACCCCAACTCAAACAAAGGAGTCCACCTATATAAGAAAAAAATTATTATCTGTGTAATACTAAAATAAATTAAATTAAACATAAATATGAAAAATACACTACTTATATTGAAGTCTCAACTTCATGCTATTTGTGACCATTTTTTCATCAGATATGCTGCCCATTCATTTCTGAGCACATCTATATCATCTTGTGAATATGAGTTTTTTAGAAAGTCATAGTAGTATTTGAAAAAATATAAATACAAAAAAGTATTAATAACTATTTTAAATTAAATTGTAATTATCTTAAAAAATACCTCTTTTAGGAAGCTATTTTGTTCCTGGAATATGATATCTATCATAAATTTCCCAACATAATAATCGTAATCTTTTCTAATGGTTTGATTCATACACTACATAATAGTTGAGTAGAGTAAGTAATTTGTTATGATATGTGTTTAGATAGTGAATTATTATTATATATATCTTGATACATATATATTTGTAGAACATTTCTCCATCATTTTTCTTAGCCCAAGACCTCATTATTTGTTTTTCATGATAATGATACACTAACCTATCATAACAGAATCCTCAACAAAATATAATCTAAGTTATATAACATGATGTTTAGTTCTAAAAAATTTTATGTAGTGTATTAAAAATAGAAAGAATCTATCATGTTTTGATGGTTTATTAGATATTCTTTCATTGAACCTTTGAAATAAATCCTTAGAGTATCCAAATTTACAATTATGATCATCCAATGTTGCTTGAAAATATAAAAAGGAATAATTAAGGAAATAAATGAAAATATATTTGATATCATTAAATTTTAGATATTTACCCATGAATCATTGGTATTAAATATAGTATGCCATCTGAATTTTTTATTTGAAATTATTTTATTAGACCTTCCACTGTTTCATCCTTTTTTACTATCTATTTTTCTTTGTTATATAGATAAGATGTGAGGACTAACGAGTCTAAAAAAATTTCCAAGGGAAAATCCCTTAATTGTTTTTTCATATATACATCTACCAAAAATATGAAATGTATTAAGTCATAATTAATAATGTATATTAGCTTTTGGTAATTCAAATCATGAAAACATACCTAATGTATACATTTACAACTGATCCGACTAGCCAATCAAAAATGACAATTTCAATTCCACTCTCAACACCAGTGAAGTCATGATATTTCTCTCTGTACATATTATCTTCAAAATAAACTATGTGATGATGACCATTTTTTAACTTTGTATCCACATGAACCTTCAATGAAAGTAAATGGGGATTTAAAATGGGTGGGGTAATGGTGCTTTTATAGATCTCTTCGATTGGTTGGTCGGTCCTTTATATAGTTTTAAGGAAGTATTTTGTTTAGTCCCCTTCTCATTTTTCGTTTTTAATAACATTCATCACTTTTGACCTTTTTTCATTAATTTTTAAAGGTTTATCTTGAAAAGAAAATTGTAAATGAATTCCTCCTACTTGATATGTTATGTACATGCAATGAATATTCCAATAGCTTTTTCGAACATATGAATATATTATTCATCAATTCAAATGGGTATCACATCAATCAGCTCTTGGGATATGCAAATTGACACTCACACAAGAAGTTTTGGAAGTGGTTTGTTGTGTAGCATGTTGTTTTGAATATCGAACATCCATGCCCTCTCTTCAAGGTGATTGGTGGGTGTTGCTAGATATAAATCATAGTCATTATCACCTTGTAGAATATCAGTACATTAAAGGTATCACTTACTATATGATTCAAATATTATAGAAACATTTATTAGATCATTTATTGCCTCAACTAAGACATATCTTTGAGGGGAATGGCTAGCCTCATAGCTGGTGGGGGTGGCGTAGGATCTCTATGTCCTGGCTATTCTTGAGTTGTTTCTTCACTTTACCTCCCCCATTAATGTTCTCATAATCTTTCTCTTCCATTTTAATTATTCTTCAAGGGTAGATATTCATTCTCTGATATGTTTTATTAATGAACATTTATCATCTTTTGTTTTTTCACAAAATATATTCTATGTATTGACCCAAAACCCACACATCTAACGCGGCGTTACTGTTTTGGCCACTTCAATTCAACCGATAGTATATTTCCATCCATTACATGTGTTAATAATTGTTGTGACTATGTAAAATATAAATTATAGGAATGTAAGTGATAATTTTTATATAATGGAAATTTATATTAAAATAAATTGTATTATGTAATACTTACACATGTTTCCCACACTTTTTTTGTGTTTTCATCTATTAGCATCCTCTATTTATTTACACATACCTCATTCAATAAAAAATGGTGTAGGATATAAGTGGATTTGAATTTGGAGTCATCAATCTACATATAAATAGAGGAACATTATTATGGTGTAGTTTCATGTCACCAAAAGTATTATTGTATATTTAAAATACATACCAATTTTTTTCAAGTGAAGCATACCACATCCTTGCATTACATTAGGGGTATGATGGTTTTTCTTCTTGTTCCTTATTTAAATCACACCACTGATGCGACCATACCTAAAGAGACACATCCTCATGACAACTAGTAAAATTATCCCACACTTCATGGGTTATCAGGTGTGCACAGACAAGAAGTTGGTGTGGATTTATTTTCCCTTCATCATCTTCATGATGATGTCTTGTAAGAATTGTGAAAAATCATCTGTTAATCCTTTAAACAATCATTAATGTGTATTTCCTGTGGGATTAGTCTATTATAAATGCACTATGTGATGGATGTTGAGGAATAAATCAATGTTTTATTGTTTTGTTTTTTAGTAAAAAATTGAAATGACATCATAATGTTACTATAATCTCTTCCCACATCAGTGTATTAAGACCGGGCACAACATTGTTCCACAAGTCTACATCAATCAGGACACATTTTTGGGTGACGATTCCAATATAACTACTAAAAAGGGCCTTTTGGGGATAACATTCTAGCCAGGTGAATTCCATCAGACCCCATATTTAATTTCATTGTATTTAGCCTTCATGAATGTTGCTAACACCATCAAACTATGGAAATCCTGTTTTTTCTACCTCATCATTCCTTCATCGCCAAGAATTTCCATGGAATAAACTTCATCAATATGTTCCTCTAGATTGATAATATTGGAATGTGGAGATGGTCATAGTACCTCTATACTGGAAGCATCATCAGGTTGAGAAATCTATTGTTCCTTAGGTATGGTAGCATTATCCCATGCATAAGGTCATTCCTCTACACTATAATCCCCAGGAGGGTGAGAGGCCTATTGTTCCTTAAGATCGGGAGCACCAGTACGTGCAGAAGTCATAATCTGCATAAGTTTTTTATCATTTAATTTAGAGTATATAAATGCCGCATCAAATGGATAATAACATGAGGTAACACAATGTATATTACAGAAAAATGTTACTAGATTATTTAACTCTCTTATTCTTTTTTAAAGGATTAAGGTATTTTTCCCCTCTATCGACGATAAAAATCCCTACATTATGGTATCCTTTGACATACAAAATTCCATCTATATGAAGACCACTATGAAATGATTGCGACATCCAAGTGAAAGATTCATCCTTAGTTGAATTTTCATCTGACCCTTCATTGGTTTCATTCAATAATAGAGCAATTGACCACTTTCAGTTTGCGGGATCTAGAACATAAAATAATTCTATTTCATGTGTTTCCATTATAAAAAGTTCTTCATTGTACCCTTCCTTTATGAAATAAACATTAATGAATCTCAATTAATCTATTTTAACTAAACTTATGTTATCAACCCACTTGAATTGAAAAATTGGCACTTGGAATGTTGTATAATCCAACTCCCATATTATTCTGATGATTCTGAAGTATGACATACTCGCATAGGTTGGATTGATCTATTTAGTACCTGAAACATGCATCACTTCAGCAACGAGTGGAAATCCACTATTTTTCATGAAACAGTCTTCATCATGCTCATTTTATAAGAATGTATACCCATTAATTACATAACCATTGTAAGATAATACATACACACTTGGTCCTACGACTAGCCATTGAATTTGTTCTAAAGTTGAATCAGTATTTTCATCTAACTCTTTAAAAATATGTTCATGAAACAATTCTATAAATGATTTATTATGTGTATTTTATATCCACATTTCTTCCCTTGATGGATTAAAAATCCTAATAATTTATATATGGGTTGCAATATATGGGGAGACCTCCATACTGTTATACAAAACATAAATGTTGGTTTCCTCCCGATCTATAATATTGATTGTGACAATATCTCCTCTAGAAATTATGTCACCCGCAAGCCACCCAATGTAATGAGATTTTATTAGACTAATTATTTTCACACGATATAGGTATTTGGTAAATAATTCAACATATTATTCAAAAATATATTTATTTTAAATACAACCCTCTTACCGGCATAGACTTTTGACATACCCTTTTAATATCATCAAATACCGTTCAATGGGGTACATCTATCTATAGTGTGTAAGAACACATAGTCGAATCTATCTCACCAAGTGAACCATAAAATAAACCATTATATTTAATAATGATAAGGGGGAGAACATTTCCAATTCATATAATATTATTGAAATTTCTATTTACATAGCCATCAATTTTGTTGGGTATATAACTTTTCTGCATAAAAAATTGAAGAAGAATCATAGTTTGGCTAATGTATGGCAGACATTCTTGAAAAAAAATTAAATTTAGAGATGTAGGAATTATATATTTCATCAAAACATGGATGTCATGTAAATTAAGTCTTATTAAATTTAAATAGGTCATTAAAATGATGTTATTGATATTCAGTGAATACCCCTCTGGAACCTTTATGTCATTCAAGAAGTATCAATACTAATATCTATCCTACCTGGAAAGAGTGTACGAAGATGGAGAATGAAAAGTTTGTTTTTCACCCTTTACTCACTACTAAAAAACACACCTTTAATAGTGCTAGAATATTCCTTTATCAGTGCTACAAAAGTGATGACCACATTGCATGGTTAAACGGTCAAGTCTTTTATAAGAGCTAAAAAAGCACGGATAAACAATATATTTATCAGCACAAAATAAAAGCACTAATAAATCATATTTTATTACCACGTTTAAAAGTGATAATAAAAACCATCATTTATCAGTAATTTTATTTAGTAGTGATAATGAGATCCTTTAGAAGTACTGATAAAGTCTATCTTTATTAGTGAATTTATTAGTGATTATAAAGGTTTACACTGCAGTGTGCTACTACAGCACACTGTAACACCAGAAAAAGGTACAGTGTGTAATAACAACATACTAGATCACTATAAAAACAAATTGAAATTACCAAAATACTAAATACAAATGAAATAAAATTTTTAACATAAATACAAGGAAAAAACTAAATTTTAGAGAATGACAGTTTTTTACTAAAATTAATGTAAATTTTGTTTAAAAATGATCTCCTTGAGTCATACCGGTCACACCATAGGACGAATTGAGGTGTGAATGTTTCCCAAATGTCACAAATGAATTATGGTTAATTTTCCAAAAATACCAAAATAATATGAATGTGTCTACTCTTTTTGATTATGTCAGTTTTGAATATAAAGATTCAGTTGGAGTCATAATGGTCACTCAATGCATCGTATTGTGGTGCAGCTAATTCATAGACATCAAATATGACTTATGACTCATTAGACTAAATTACCAAAACAATATGAATGAAAAAACTGTGGTCCATTTTTATGAAATGTCATCTATGTCACCTACAAAAATGGGGTAAACCCACAAAGGATCATCAACCGAACAACAAGCTCCCACACAAGGCACAATGAGTGATTTCCACAGAAACAGACATCTCCAAATAGGAAAAATCGAAAGAGGGGAACCAATTAATGAATGTATAACCATTTAAATGTTCAAATTCTGAAAATAAGACAATTTAAACTATTAAAGGACGATTTCATCACACTTTTATAGTGAAAGACGAACATACAACATTCACAAAACAAAAATGAGGAAACTATGAAAGACTTCACCCCAAAATGAGAGACAACAACTAAGCCAATGTCTTGTATTCTTCTTTTAGAAAAACTCAACATAAAAGGCTTTTGCCACCAATTTCTCAAAATAGTGATCCTTGGAGAAGAGGAAATGCTCCTTGATCCCTGGTTGAAGACACATAAGGAAAAGAGTGTAACGCCCCGACCCCAGTTACCCAGAGTTGGTGCATTATTACATAACATTGGCATGATCACAAAAGGTCAATTCACGAATTACTGATTAGTTTACTAGCCTTGGAATCACTAGATACATTCATAAAGTTTACATTACATTAAAAAAATGAAAACTACAACAACATAGTCTCCGTAGAACACACTCATATCCCCTCATACTATCCCTTAAGGTCATTCATAAAATACTTCTACACATCCTAGGAAAAATAAAACATAAAAAGGGGTGAGCTCAAATGCCCAGTAAGGATAACAATGCAGTGGAAACTTTCATAAATAAGCATAAGCATTAAAGGTAATTTATAACTAAATCAAAATCCTTTTAAACTTTAACTTCAGCATAATATTGCAAAAATAAAATGAAATAATACCATTTACTTATTCACATGGATATTCTACTAGTCGAATAATCACATGCAATATCAATAACCACTTTCATAATGATGGAATGCATAATACCAGACTATCAAAACCACATAGTCAAGGCCTTTTTCCAAGACTACAAATAAGATTTTTTCAAGGCCTTGTTCCAAGACACTAGTTTGTCTCATGAGACCTACCGATGCATCGAGGATCTATAGCGGGTTCCACCCATCACTTATTAAATCCAATGCATTCCTCAAATGAACAGTTTTAAACATAACATAATCATTCATATCAAAACTAGCATAAGAAATGTCAATACTTTCTCCATAAACCATAAATGGTATAAAAATAACACATCCACATTCAAACATATGACAAAACCTTCAATAAAATTTGAAAGTTTTGTATCATAATATATCAACTTCAAATAATCTTAAAATCCTTCAAAGGATGTTGACATAGATGAAATCAAAACTATTTGAGAGAAATATCTATTTTTTTAATCATTTAAATGTAACATAATAATAAAATAAAACATTGACATTGAAAATATTCTAATAATATTTTGAGGGATGCTTCGACTATTTTACAATGGTGGAAAATAGCTGCACCCACCGTATAAGTTAAAAAAGTCATTCTTACCATAATTCTGTAGAAAAGGTTAAAAAGGACCTTTTTTGGAAAACGACGGAAGATTCCTTTCAAACCCTTTTATAAAATTAAAATAAGGGTATAAATTAATTTAACCCATTGTCTAGTAAATGGTAAAATGTTTTGGAATACATTTTTAATAAACATGGATGTGGATGATAAAGAGGTCCTAGTAGATAATCATGTATAAACGACCTCGGATAATTATGAGATTGTGAAATAAACCCTTACATTGTACTTTTCCTTGCTCGAGGGTAGGTTAACCTCCTGTATAATGGTGAAATAATTTTTATTGAATTATACAAGAATAATTTAAATTAATATGATATCATATATGATCTTTTAACATTGCTTTGGTAATAATATCTTAGTATTATTGTTGTTTCGGGTGTTAACATACTCGTTTTCTTTTATATGTTTTGTTATATAAGTCATGTTGGTTATAAATAGGTTTTTTCTTATTCATATCCATAATGATATCAAGTCCTTAAACATTATTTTTAATCATTAAATGAGAATTATTCTTGAATGGATACGATGGGGAATGAATCTCATCGCGTTAGTGGAGATGGTAGTCCGTACATATGCACGAGCGACAATATCATTCTTTTGATATTAAAATAATATATAATTGGATGGTATATCATATATAAAGAATCATTTTCTTGTTATATTTATTATTTACATGAATTACACATCATTATTATAACCATCCAAATAATAATTTATTGAATAACAATTACACCACGACGTGGAGACGGTAAGCGGTACGTACACACGTATGGTGACATGTCATTAAAAGGATGGATAGAATAATGAATATGGTTTTACCATATTTATAATAACATAATAGTATATAGAAGATACTGGAGTTATTATTTTAGAATTGGAATAACAAACAAAGAATAAGTTGAAGAAGAAAGGAACTTGAAAGAGGGTGGTGAAAACATTACCTCTTCTTTGGGTTCTTCCATTTGATTTGATCAAAAGGGCTCCTTAGGAATTTTTTATGACTAATAAAAGGCCTCTAAGATGAATGGAGGATATTTTAGAGGGTATTTGGGTAGAGTTTGGCCAAGCCCAGAATCTTTGAAGGTATGAATTTGAGAAAATGGGGAGTGCCCTTTTATAAGAGGGGTGAGGGGCACCTTAGGAAAAGCTAGAAAAGTTATTTTATAATAAATTTATATTCGGTTTCTAATGGATACAAAGTGGATTATTTAAATCTTAAGGTGGGTATAGGTTTAAAACCATTCAACGAATAGGTTTTAGACAGGTTTGGGTCACTATATTAACCTTGTATTTTAGTTTTAACTCTTAGTTAATTAGTTTGACATTTACCATGTCTCTTTGTATTTTTATATTATATAGTTAATAAACATACTATATACTTCCAAGAGACCTCCAAGTGGTCCATTAATGATACAAATATAATTATATAAGTCCTTTTTCCAAACCATATATTTTTAGGATTGGAATATCAATTAATAATCTAATATTTGTTTTAAAACCTCTTTTATGTTAATTTTGACACTATTGGGTATTTCGTTTTTGATAATTTCATAACAGAATTATTAATTCGAAAAAAATTTATATATCCAATCATAATATGTAATATTAACCTATAAAATTAGTTTAATTCATAAAAAGTCTCAAATTACATTTATTTTGATATTTGTAATTTCAATTATTTTAATATTTCATTAAATATGTAATTACTGCATCACCATTGGGTCATAAATAAATTAAATTATATAATGTCTAAAAAGTATAAATAAAATACAATTATGTATGAAATATATTTATATTTCAAATGAATATTTATAATAGAATTTATTTTATGTATAACCCTATATTAAAAATGTTTTATTAATTAAACTTTGATTTTATCTCTTTTAAATCTTCTTTGAATTAAATAATAATAAATGTCCTAATCTAATCCAAGTGGACCTAAATGATAATATTTTATTACTAAGGTTTTTCTTGGTCGAGATAAACTTGTCTCATATAATTATGACATGTTTTAGGGTAATATTAATCTCATTTTTACCCTTAATTACCCTATTTACCTTTAATCGTGGTAAATAAAAGTAAAAAGTTACTATTCACCAAAAATTATTTTTATCTTATTAAACCACATTTTACACCTTTTTATTAACCTTGTCTTTGGGATTTTCGAAATTCCACTCACAGAAGCATTAAAATTTAGTTTTATGTGAATTTCCAAATTCTCCTAGGAGGTGGGTAAAAAACGGTGAAAAGTTCATTAAAATTTTTATATATCTAAAATTATTCTAAAATAACTCCAATAAATTACATTGAACTTATATAGGTATTATGTATCTATTTTGACCTTAATTAAATTTAAATAAAAATAATTATTATTTAAATAAAAAATCGGTTTTAAACTATAAATCTGTGTTTTTTCACTATTCATCAAAAATTGAATGTTTTCAGAAAAATACAAAAAATTCACCCAAAGATAATTTCTATATTCTGAATCCAAAAATGAAGTCCATTTTGAATGATAAAATTTATAAAATCTTAAAAAGTGTGTATTACTATTCATAACGGCTAGTTTGATTAGTTGTGGTGTGTGTTAGAACTCAAAGTTGCGTACAACACACGCTACTATATAATTCAAAGAGAAGCGTATCGTGGAAGCTTGGGGTATTACATTCTCCAATCCTTCAAATTATTTCTTCCTGGAAATTTCTATAATACTACCACATGAAAAGACTTGGGTGGTTCTTCATCATAAGTTCCTGGGGTTCCCACGTTGCCTCTTCCATCTTATGGTTTCTCCATAGAACTTTTACCAGACGAGTCGTCCGGTTTCTCAGCACTTGTTCTCTTGTATCAAGAATCTTGATGGGCTCTTCACAATAATACATATCGTATTCTAGTTCTAATTCCTTGTAAGTGAGTACATGCGTTGGGTCAGGAATTTATTTTCTCAACCGTGATACGTGGAACACATCGTGAACATTGGAGAGACTTGGTGGCATTGCCAAATGGTAAGCTACAACCCCAATTCATTCTCGAATTTCGAAAGGTCCGATGTACCTAGGACTCAATTTACCCTTCTTACCGAAATGTGTAACTCCCTTCCATGGAGATACCTTCATGAAATCATAATCTCCTTCCTAAAATTCCAAATCCTTCCTTCGGTTATCGGCATAGCTCTTATTCCTACTTTGAGATTCTTTGATGTGGTTTTGGATTACCTTTACCTTTTCCATTGTTTCCTCCGCCAGTTTTGGGCCTACAAGTTTTCTTTCATCAATGTCATCCCAACAGGTTGGTGTGCGACATCTCTATACGTATAATTCTTCATATGGTGCCATCTGAATACTTGAATGGAAGCTATTGTTATAGGAAAATTCCACCATAGTTAAATATTGATCCCACATATCCTGAAAGTCAAGTGAGCATGATATCAACATGTCTTCTAAGGTTTGAATAGTTCGTTCTGATTTTCCATCAGTTTGGGGGTGGTAGGCAGTGCTCAAACGAAGTTCAGTATCCATGGCTTTCTGAAGACTTTTCCAGAATATTGAAGTAAAATGGAGATCATGATCAGAAACAATCGATATGGGTACTCCATGAAGTCTCACAACTTTATTAATATATAGTCTTGCTAGACGTTCTAGTGGTGGATCTTCTCTTATAGAAATAAAATGTACTGGCTTGGTAAGAAGATAAAAAATAACCCATATTGCATCGTTACTTTTAGGAGTCTTTGGTAGTCTCATGACAATGTCTATCATGATATTATCCCATTTCCACTCATGTATGGGAAGAGGATTCATGACTCCTCCAGGCTGTTTCCTTCCAGATTTCACTTGTTGACAAACCATACATCTTGACACAAAATCAGAAATCTCCCTCTTCATGTTGTCCCACCAAAAATGATCCTTCAAATCTCTATACATTTTGGTGCTCCTAGGGTGTATCGTGAAATTGGAACTATGAGGATCGTCCAACAATTCCCTTTTTAGATCAGGTATATCGGGAACACAAAGTCTCTTCCCGAATTTCAAAATTCCATCTTCATACACAAAGTCACTCAATATCCCATCATTCACAGCTTTAATCTTCTTTTGAAATTCTTCATTATTAGTCTGAGAACTCTTAATCCTTTATAGTAATTATGGTTTGGCAACCATTTGAAAAAGCATTGATGTTTCACCTTCCATGGTTATTCCCATGTCCATCTTCAGTTGATCCATGAAAATTGGATCCCTTTCAATTCTCATATTGCTCAAAACTCCATGATATTTTCTGCTCAAAGAATCTGCCACCTTCTTTTCCTTCCTTGGGTGGTAGTGTATTGTGTAATCATAATCCTCGAGTAATTCAAGCCATCTCCTTTGCCTCATGTTGAGTTGTTTTTGTGAGAAAATATACTTCAATCTCTTGTGATCTGTATAAATCTCACATTTTTCACCATAGAGGTAGTGTCTCCATATCTTCAAAGAAAGGATCATAGCTGCTAACTTGAGATCCTGAGTAGCATAGTTTTTCTCATGAATTTTCAACTTTCGTGATGCATAGGCACGAACCCTATCATTTTTCATAATGACAAAACCAAGTCCTTTCTTCGATTCATCACTATAAATAACAAACCCATCATTCCCCGATAGTAGAGTCAATATATGAGCATTGAATAATCTTCTCTTCGGTTCTTCTAAACATTCTTCACACTATTTTGTCCAAACAAATTTAACCCCATTACGTGTGAGCTTTGTTAATGGGTTAGCCAACCAGGCAAAATTCTGGACAAAACGTCGATAATAACCTGCTAAATCAATAAAACTGTATACCTCTGTTATACTCGTTGGTGCAGGTCATTCTTGGATTGCCTTGGTCATAAAAGGATCAATAGAGATTCCATATTTAGAGACAATATGGCTAAGAAAATAAATCTCATGAAGCCAGAATTCACACATGAAAAACATCCCATATAATTCATGTCTTCTCAGAGTCTTCAGGATAATGCGCAAGTTATTTTCATGAACTTCATAGCTTTTGGAGTATTCCAAGATATCATCAATAAATAACACAAAAATTCTTCAAGATATTCCCTGAAAACTATATTCATTAGATCCATGTATATAGAGGGTGCATTAGTAAGCTCAAAAGGCATTACTGTAAACTCATAATGCCCGTACCTGGTTTGAAATGATGTCTTCGTAATGCCTTCCTTCTTCACAGACAACTGATGGTATCTAGATCGAAGTCCAATCATTGAAAAGTATTGAGCTCCATGTAGTTGGTCAAATAAGTCATCAATGTGAGGTAGGGGATACTTTTTCTTTGTTGTTATTTCATTGACCTCCCTGTAGTCGATACAAAACCTCACAAATACATTTTTATTCTTAACAAAAATGACAGGGGCTCCCCATGTTGAAACACTAGGGCGAATAAATCCCTTATTACTCAATTCCTCTAGTTGTTTCTTTATTTCCACTAATTACACAGTGTCCATTCTATAAGAGGTCTTTGATATGGGCCTTGATCTGGGAATTAAATCAATGGAAAACTCAATTTCTCGTTATGGAGGATGTCCAGGTAAATCATCTGGAAACACATCTACATATTCTTTAACAATTGGTACATCCTCTATTTGAACATTCCTTTCCTTACCCACATTTATTTCATTCTCTTCCTCCACAATAATTGAAATTAGTTGAGCTACTGGGGGTGGATCTAGATAAGAATTCGGTGGTGATGATTCTACTCTAAAGATAAGGTGTTCCTGTAAAGACCCGAAATTTTGAAAGAAATTTTTTTATTAATTATTTGGAATTTTATGAGTCTGTGGCTTCTGATGGCACATGATTCTGAGGCCCGGTGTGCCCGAAATCAATTTCGGAAGTTTAGCTCAGGTATGTTCAGTGAACGAACAAGTAGGTTTTTCTATCTTTTGAACTGGTGCTCGGAATTGAAATATGAGGGCACCGATGAACTTGCAACATCGGTATTTGCTTAAGGGGACTTTTACCATAGTTGCGTTTGCATGGGAGGAGAAGATAAAAAATTTTAGATTAAATGAGAAGTGAATAATATTGTGGAAAATTTTTATTTTTATATCTAAAGTGGTTATATCCTACATGGAAAAGTTGGGGTGGGACCCACAATCTTCTATCTACCCATGTAAGGATATTTGTGAGGTGGGGCCCACATGAGCCCCAACCTTCACATTCCCATAACTCCCTTTGAACTCCCCATATCCCCTTGAACTCTGCATAACCCACCCCTTGTTTAATACATGACAACTCCACTCATTTTTTGGAGTGGGGCCTCTCCACCTTCTATCTCTCTCACACCACTTCATATTTTTCCAACCATTCAATTAATTCGTAAGTTTTAATTAAATTTATTTAGCATGTCAAGTTGTTAAAATGGGGGAAATATAATTTTAATATTTGGGTTGGGAAAATATTGTGAGGGAAATTCCTGGAGAGTTTAGAAGAGCTTCATCCTTCCAATGAAGAACGTTCTTGATGAAGAACGCATCCGACGGAGAATGCGAAGTCACCGACGATGTGAATTCTCTTCTTCTTCCTCCGCGTCAAGGGAGGAGACACCACTGTAGGGAATGTCGACATCGATGACGACTCTTCCTCTGACGTCTATGAAATCAGCACCGATCTTCCGTGACGTCCGATCATCGCGACGCTTACCTCTTTCCGCGGCTTGACGACGTGCGACACCTTTGCAAGGTAGGGGAATTATATTTTATTTTCCCTTTACCTTTTGAGAAAATAAAGACGAGCGCGGACCAACATCTGCCCGGTTGATCCGCGGATAGCTCGTTCATGCGGGTTGGATGCAAGGTTAATTTTCAGGATTGGATTTGAGTTTGATCTTGTTTGAAAACATCTAACGCGGAGGGCAAGGGCTAACAAACATACCCGGACCCTCCGAAAAATATTTTTTGTGTGTGGATTGATGACAATGACGAAACGGGTCTTCAAAGGCATTTGGAAGCCGTCGTAGTGAAGAACGGGTCCCAGGAGAGCCGATGGCGCAGACGGTGGGCAAAACGGACCACCGGAGCGCGTCCGGTGGTCCGCGTAAGGTGGTGGCAACGCGCCACATCAGCGCGGCGACGCTGGTGACCTGAAGCGGTAGCTGGAGCCATCTGGCCCCCTGGAGGTAGTGGCGCCCCAGCGTGCCGCCGGAGATGACCCACCACAGCTGGGCCGCGTCGGTGATGTGGAAGATCCCGCACGGTTGCGGGATCTGGGATGGCGGGGTGGCGCAAAGCACCGCCGGTGTCAATCAGCAGCGAGGGGCAGTGCCCCCCCGCTCCACGGATTCCGCTCGGCCCCGCCGGCTGGGTCGGGCCGCGGCGGCCGGGCCGGGCCGCGCCAGACGGATCAGGCGGCGCCCAATTTGGTCGGACCCGGACCCGGGTTAGGTTAACCTCGTTCGGGCCGACCCATGGGATTTTGGGTCGGGTCGGACTGGACCCATACCCTCTATTTTCAGACCAGGTTCGTTCAAATGCCTATTTTTTAGGATATAGACCTCTGATCGATGTACCATCAGTTGCGTAGGGATCCTTGGATCGAGACTGTCGTTTTGGTATATTACACAAGGTTTTGGCGAACTTTGGGTATGACAGGATAGGTTCGAAACCGAAACCAACCGGGCCCTCGGAGCGGAAATGCTTATAACTTGAGCTCCAGACATATTATTGGCATGTCATTGACTTTGTTGGATGTCTCTGGATGAGACGGTTCTTTTGTCATACTTCACCTAAGGTTTGGACGCAGTTGGAGCATATCCGGGTTAGATTATACCTGAAATCCAACCGAGCCCCTGGAACGGAAAAAAAGATAACTTTCAGACCAGACTTCTGTTTGACAAATCATCAGAAGCTTTGGTTATCTCATTGATAAATGGTCCCTTTGACTATACCCTATTAGAGTTCAGGGTATAGTTGAGATACGGTCAGGTTGGTTCATACACGAAACCAACCGGGCCCCCGGGATGAAAAGTCTAATAACTCACAGATCGGGTGTCTGATTGACGCGCCGTCTGTTGCGTTGAGACACCTGTGACGAGGTGGTACTTTTTGAAACTTGGAGTATTGACCATTATCTCATGGAGCGAATCCTCTTGTAGACAAGCGTAGAGAGTGCGGAGACCTAGTAGCTATGGACCTGACGACTGGTTAACCGATTTGACTTGAAGTGAGTCGACTAGCCCAGTGGACAGAGCGCCCAGTATTTGGTGGCAGACCCATGATGGACGGAGCGCCTGGTAGTTGGCAGCAGACCCGCGGTACTCGATAGGAGGAGTACCTCTATAGGCTATTAGGGGAACCGCTACTGTGTTTGGGCCGTAGACCCCTGGCGAGGAGCACTACTCTGTTTGGGTGCCGAACCATGATACTTGACAGGTGGAGTACCTCAGCAGTCTAAGGTTAGAGAGTAGCACCTCGGAGTCATGACATGACCATTGTACTCGACAAAGGAGTAGTTCTCTAACAGCCGTGGTTTCGACATCATGAATAAAGTCCTGGTTTGAGCTGAGTCAATGAAATTTGTGATTACTTTATGATTGAGATGGGTCACTTGATATCTTAGATATATGTATGGGCATATACCTAAGTAGTGGTTATCCGTTGATTTCATAACCTTTGTGATTAACTCTTGATTGAGATGGGTTACTTGAGAACTTATGTATAAGTATGGGCTTATACCTATGTAAGGGTTATCTGTTGAGATTCTTCTTTGTGGTTATCCTTGTTGGATTTAGTGAGACCTTGAGGGTACCGGGGTCCCTACTGAGTATCATTATACTCACCCCTGCATGGGCTATGCCCGCACCTCGTTGTGTTGGATGCAGACGACGGACAACGCTGATAGAGATCGAGTGTACATAGACTGGATGGTACCCGGAGGTTGACCTCACGACGAGTCAGTATCCGGAGGTAGACCTCACGACGATTCAGTACCCGGAGGTGGACTTCACAATAGACGGTACTCAGAGGAGGTTGGAGGGTGAGAGCGTTGAGGAGGCTATCTGTACCTACCCTTTAGGTAGGATCTGAAGTGGATGACCTAGGAGCTTCTTCTATCTTCCAGATGTTTGTCTTTTTTGTTGTACTTTCGTTTAGTTGTAATTGTACTTCTCTATTGGGTTTGTATTCTGGCCCATTTACTTTTCAACACTTTCTTTTGTACTTAGTGTATTACTTCCTCTTGTACTCTGTTTGGATGTGTTTATGCTTTATAAAGGCAATTCCTTCCCAGTTATCAGGATTTACTCCTTTGGTGCTAGTCACCATCCCCAGGCCTATGGAAGGCAGGCTTGGGGTAGTCACGACATGGGCCCCGAGGACGAGTCGTGACAAATTGGTATCAGAGGAGTCAGTTCTACCGCAGAAATCCTGACTCTGATCATTCCGTTATGTGAAACAATATTGTTAAGGGTACAGGGTGTGGTCTTTAGTTCAGGGAGTCCAGTGTTGGTGTGGCGGCCGACGTATCCATACACTAGGACCCTGACTACTGATTTCAGACTTAGTGCGCGAAAACACTGATTGCATGTGTGTTTCCAAAAGTTTTCTTTATTTCAGCTCGAACCAGGTCAGCTCACCAGGTTTTAATCATTTGACCGCGTCGCATCTGTTCAGGATGTCTCCACAGAAACAGTCAGTTGGCGTTCCGAGAGAGTACTTGATGAAGGACCACCGAGAGATGATACTCTGGCGTAGGGCCCTCTTTCTCTGTTGGCACCTTCGGGTGGTGTACCAGTAGCACCACCACACGTTATGTAGCAGATGCCACCAGTCGTACTAGTTGATGGTGCACGCTGACAGAGCGTGTTGCACGAGTTCCACCAGCAGAGTCCTCCAATGTTACAAGGGGAGGCAGATTCCCCAGTAGTGGTGGATTGGATGGAGGCGATTGCTAGAGTTCTACACCTAGTTTAGACACTAGTAGAGAAGATAGATTTCTTAGCTACTGGTGTTTCCCTGTGATTGACCACGAGGTTGGTCCACATAGTGATAAGGCTTCGGTACATGGACCGATGCCTGAGATAGTACCTTCGGGTAGTGTTCCAGCTATATCACTACATGTTAGTTAGTAGTTCCAACTGGCGGTACTGATAGATGAAACATGTAGGATTAGTACCTTACACGTGTTTCAGCATCAGATACCCCTCAGGTTCCGAGGCAAGCCCAACTCACAGGCGGCTGATGACTAGATTGAGGAGGTGGTTGAGAGTTTTCTGGAGCTTATACAGCTTTCGCAGGACGACATGTCGGTAGCTGAGTATTCATTAAGGCGTACCGATCATTCCTGGTACTCAATGATTACGACGCGATTAGTGCTTCAGGGCTTAGACTTTTGAGCGAGGTGTGTTTAAAGGACATCCGAGCCAGTACTTCTTCTCCTGTGCATTTCTACATATTCTAGGGTGCTAGAGAGAACCTTTGTGGTTGAATGTTCTATGGTTGAATGAATACAACTAATGAATGTAAGCAGTAAGAAGTAGGAAATTGGCAACAGTCTCAGATACTTGGGCATGTAAAATGTTTCAAGAAGAGGAAGAGTTAAGGACAAATGAATCTGCAGAGTTTCAGATATGGAAGCAGAGCTAGGAGAGTATCATTAGGTGGTTTTCATTTCGACATGTTACAATCACCCGCCTTTGTAGTCCCCACTAGGCTCAGGGAGCTGGAGGGCAGGGGAAGAGAGTAGCTGCATGCGGTCAAAGAGTGCGACCTAAAGGCTCTAGGGATGATTCGAGGAATGATCTGTTTCTACTACTAGCTATCGTATCTACAGACATTGATACAAATCATTCCTTCCTTCCACAAAATCTTGTCCCAAACTTAGAGTTTCCGGTTAAAACGGTTGACTCGACCCTCACGTCTAGAGATACCATTGGGAGGAGACTCGATAATCACACTTATGCCGATAGTGTGATCTGACCCCTGAGGCAAGAGTTTCGGTTGGAACCTCTTGGTGGCAGCATCGAGGCCTTACGAAGTTGGTCTGGGTTTGGATTGGATCCACATTTCATACACAGATTGACTATATTAGGCAAAAATGTTGCGGTTTACATACAATGTTGGGATGGGTTTTCCTTGGTCGGAGAAAAGGAAACCCCAGGCAGCGCAGGATAAACTCATGCATAGGAGGGTGCGGTCAATCAATCTTGAGTCAGCTAGCCTTACCCTCGTGGTAGCAAGAGTTTTGAGTATTCAGTTCCTCCAAGAATATGACTTCGAGATAGTCTATACTCCTGGGAAAGAGAATGTTGTTGCGAATGCGCTCAGCAGGAGGACTGGAATTCAGCTGCTAGGAGAGGCGACGGAGCAGCTGGTCGCATTACTAATATCCTTTGTGGACAGGAGCATAACAAGTTCTAGGCATGCGGCCTTTGTTCTTGGTTTTTCTAGTTTCCATGATGTTGTTTTTTGTGGTTGTTGTGTGTCTTGTACTACGAGCTACAGTAATAAAAGAAACTTAAATTTTTGATGTTTACTTACCTGTCCTTTTTGTTGGAATGATACTGAGAGGTTCTTGTTAAAAACTGTTGACTTGACCCTCACTTTCGAGATTCCTACTGGAGGAGACCCAGTGACCACACACTGATGCCGAATAGTGTGAATCAAACCTTGGAGGCGAGAGTGACAGTTGGATCTCTTGGTAGTAGCGTCGAGGCCTTTCGACTCCATCCAAGAAATAAATTGTACTGTTCCTGTCAGGATTGACTGTATTAGGCAATTAAAGTGGTTCATCCAGGGGATGAGACTGGATTTCTCTTTTCGGAAAAGAAGAAATCTTAGCAGCTCTTTGAGATTGTAAGTGAATAAGGGTGATCGTCGACCGACTTACCATGTTGACCAACTTCCTACCAACCAGAGATGGTCCGAGCTACGATGGAGAAGGTGCAGATCATCCAGGAGCAGATGTAGACTGCACAGAATAGACTAAAGTCCTATGCTGATAGGAGACAGAGACCACAAGAGTTCGAGGATGGTGACCATGTTTTCTTATGGGTCTCACCTCGATGAGGTCTATAGAGATGTGGCCGAGGCGGAAAGTTATCTCCAAGGTTCATCGGACCCTTGTAGGTCCTCAACAGGGTAGGTGAGGTGGAATACCACTTGACCATTCCACCGTAGTTTCACCTAGTGCACGACGTCATCCACGTATCTTAGCAGAGGAGATGCATGCATGACCTAACCGTCATCATCGAAAACGGAGAGCTAGATATCGATAACGGGGAAACATTCATAGAGGATTCATTGGAGATCGAGGATCAACAGGAGAGGGTCCTATGTGGATGGTCAATTCCTCAGGAACGCTTTTACTGGCAGCACGAGAACCTCCAGGAGAGCACAAGGGAGCAGAAGGCTCAGATGCGTGCTCATTACCACATTGTTTTCCCTAGTGTTCATTGAGGAATTAAGGGGACATAAATCACTGAGGTGGGAGTAATGTAAAGACCAGAAAATTTCAAGGAAATATTATCCTGAATTATATGGAATTTTACGAGTCTGTGGCTTCTAACGACACCTGATTCCAAGGCCCAGTGTGCCCAAAATCAATTTCCGAAGATTAGCTTGGGTATGTTCGGTTAACAAACGAGCAGGTTTTTCTATCTTTTGAACCAGTGCTCAGAATTGAAATCTGAGGACACCGATGAACTTACAACATCAATATTTGCTTAAGGGTACCTTTACCACAGTTGCGTTTTCACGGGTGGAGAAGATAAAAATTTGTGGATTAAATGAGAAGTGAATAAAATTGTGGAACAGTTTTATTTTTATATCTAAAGTGGTTATATCCTACATGGAGAAGTTGGGGTGGGACCCACAAGTTTCTAACTACCCATGTAAGCACATTTGTGAGGTGGGTCCCACACGATCCCCATCCTTTCACAATTCCCTTAACTCTCTTTGAACTCCCCATAATCCCTTGAACTCCCCATAACCCACCCCTTATTTAATACATGACAACTCCACTCATTTATTGGAGTGGAGCCTCTCCACCTTCTATCTCTCTCACACCACTTAATATATTTCCAACCATTCAATTAATTCATAAGTTTTAATTAAATTGAATTAGCATGACAAGTTGTTAAAAGGGGGGAAAGCTCATTTTTATATTTGGGTTGGGCAAATATTGTGAGGGAAATTCTTGGAGAATTTAGAAGAGCTCCCTCCTTCCAACGAAGAACGTTCTTGAAGAAGAACGCCTCCAACGGAGAACACGAAGTCACTAAGGATGTGCCTTATCTTCTTCTTCATCCTCATCAAGGGAGAAGACACCACAGTGGGGAACGTCTCCATCGACGACGACTCTTCCTCCGACTTCAACGAAATCGGCACTGATCTTCCGTGACGTCCGATCATCGTGACGCTTGCCTCTTTCCGTGGATCGACGACGTGCGACGTATTTGAAAGGTAGGGGAATTATATTTGATTTTATCTTTACCTTTTGAGAAAAGAACAATGAGTGCGGACCAACCTCTTCCCGGTTGATCCGTGGATCACTCATTCATGCGTGTTGGATACGGGGTTAATTTTCAGGATTGGATTTGAGTTTGATCTTGATTGAAAACATCTAATGTAGAGGGAATGGGCTAATGAACAATAAAAGACCCTCCGAAAAATATTTTTTGTGTGCGGATTGACGGCAACGATGAAATGGGTCCACAAAAGAATTTGGAAGTTATCGCAGTGAAGAACGGGTCCCGGGAGAGCCGCTTGCGCAGACGGTGGGTAAAACGGACCACTAGAGCACATCCGGTGGTCCGCGGAAGGTAGCGGTGCTGCAACACGCCGGCACGACGGCGCCGGTGACCGGAGGTGGTGTATGGATCCGTCCGGCCTCTTGGAGGCGGCGACGCCCCACCGAGCCACTGGAGAAGACTCGTTCGGCTGTGTCGCGGCGGCGAGGTGGAAGATCTCGCACGACCGCAGGATCTGGGACGGCTGGGCAACGCAAAGCACTGCCAGTGTCAATCAGTGGTGAGGGGCAGTGCCCCCCACTCTGTGGCTTCCGGTTGGCCACGCTGGCTGAGCCGTGGCGGGCCACGCGGTCGGGCCGCGCCGGTCGGGCTGGACCGCATTGGCCGAGTCGTGTTGCGCCAGCTGGACCGGGCCGCGTGGGCCGGGCCGGGCCGCGCCAGCCGGACCGGGCCACACCCAACTAGTCCAAACACACACCCAGGTTGGGTCGACCCAGTTTGGGCCGACCTACGGGGTTTTGGGACGGGTCGGACAGGACCTTGACCCCCTATTTTCAAACGAGGTTCGTTCAAATGCCTATATCATGGGTTACGGACATCCAATCGACGCACCGTCAGTTACATAGGGATCCTTGGATCGAGACGGCAGTTTTGGAATATTACACTCAAGGTTTTGGCGAACTTTGGGTATGGCCGGATTGGTTTGAAACTGAAACCAACCAGGCCCTCAGAGCGGAAATGCTTATAACTTGAGCTCTGGACGTCTGATTGACATGTTGTCGACTTTGTTGGATTCCTCTTGTTGAGATGGTTCTTTTGGAATACTTCACCTATGGTCTAGAAGCAATTGGAGTATGTCCAAGTTGGATTGTACCCCAAATCCAACCGGGCCCCTGGAACGGAAAAGCCGATAACTTTCAGACCGGACGTCTGTTTGATGAACTGTCCACAACATTGGTAATCTCGTTGAGAGACAGTCCCTTTGAGTGTACCCTATGAGAGTTCAGGGTACAGTTGAGATACGATCGGGATGGTTTGTACACGAAACCAAATGGGCCCCGGGACGAAAAGGCTAATAACTCACAGACCAGGCGTCCGATGGAGGCGCCGTCTGTTGCATTGATACCCCTGTGACGAGGTTGTCGTTTGTGATACTTATTTTTGGGACTTTGTGATTCTTGGAGTATCGAACAGTAGATCGTGGAGTGGATACTCCCGGAGATGAGTGTACGAAGTGCGGAGACCTAGTAGCTGTGGACCTGACGACTTCTTGACCGATTTGACTTGGAGTGAGTCGACCAGCCCAATGGACGGGTATCCTGGTATTTGGTGGAAGACCCACGACAGATGGAGCGCCTGGTAGTTGGCAACAGACCCGCGGTACTCGACAGGAGGAGTACCTCTGTAGGCTATTAGGGGAACCGCTACTGTGTTTGGGCGGTAGACCCCTAGTGGGGAGTACTACTGTGTTTGGGTGAGGACCCATGGTACTTTAAACGAGGAGTATTTAGCAGTCTAATGTTAGAGATCAGCACCTCAGAGTCATGACAGGACCACTTTACTCAACAGAGGAGGAGTTCTCCAGCAGTCGTGGTTTCGACATCACGAATAAAATCCCGGTTTGAGCTGACTCAATGAACTTTATGTTTACCTCATGATTGAGATAGATCACTTGATAACTTAGGTATATGTATGGGCATATAACTAAGTAGTGGTTATCTGTTGATTTTATAACCTTTGTGATTACCTCTTGATTGAGATGGGTTACTTGATAACTTAGCTATAAGTATGGGCTTATACCTAAGTAAGGTTTATCTGTTGAGATCCTTCTTTGTGGTTATCCTTGTTTGATTTAGTGAGACCTTGAGGGTCTCGGGGTCCCTACTGAGTATTGTTATACTCACCCCTGCGTGGGATATGCCTGCACCTCGTTGTGTTGGATGCAGACGACGGACAACGGAGACAGAGATCGAGGGTACAAGGATTGAACGGTACCCATAGGTGGACCTCATGACAAGTCAGTATCCGGAGGTGGACCTCATGATGAGTTAGTACCCGGAGGTGGACTTCACGACAAGATGGTACTCAGAGGAGGTTGGCGGGTGAGAGTGTTGAGGAGGCTAACTGTATCAACCCTTCAGGTCAGATCCGAGGTGGACGACCCATGAGCTGCTTATATATTCCAGCTGTTTGTCTTTTCTGTTGTACTTTCTTTTAGTTGTAGCTATAATTCTCAGTGTGGTTTTTATTCTGGCCCATTTACTTTTCAGAACTTTCTTTTGTACTTAGTGTATTACTTCCTCTTGTACTATGGTTGGATGTGTTTATGATTTATAAAGTGAATGCCTTCCCCGTTATTGGGATTTACTCCTTTGGTGCTAGTCGCCAGCCCATGGCCTATGCAAGGTGTGCTTGGGGTAGTCACGGCACGGGCCCCGAAGATGGGTCGTGATAGTTCCTTATCATCATCATCAAAAATCATATCCTACTTCTTCTTACAATAAATTTTCGCATCATGGTCTGAAATCCAATCCATACCGAGGATTATATCAAATTCAAAAATGGGAATGACGATGAGATCAGTTGATAAAGAACATTTAAGTGCTCTAATGGGAGGGAATCCACCTAACTTTCTAGCAATGATACTTCCCTTAGGAGTTATAACTGAAAACTCCCTTGTTAAATCAATTTGGGAATATCTAATTTTCTTAGCAAACTTATAACAACCCTGCTTTTATTACAAATTTAAACATGATTTATTACATAAACTATTCACTTGATAGAACAAGGAAGATCGAGAGGCTTAGTGTCTTTGGGGGTTAGGATAATTAAATAACAACTTAAAACATGAAATACAACATCTTCATTGAAAACTTCGTTTACATGACCACTACATTCCCTCGTACTTATCATTGCATGGGATAACCTGAGGACATACATAAGAAAAGGGTGAGCTATAAAGCCCAGCAAGGGAATAAACACCGAATACATGGGGAGTAAAATACATGTTAGAAAATAGTCATATCAACAGATCACAAGAGACACATAAACACAAAGGCATGATAAAGCATGATAATCATAACATGTAAATGTGGTAACAGCACTTAACATGGAATTAGCATGAGCCAAGGCCCATTGGACATGAAGCATGAGTAAATCCTCATTGCACAAGAAGCAAAAGTAAAACCTCATTGCACTTGAATTAGCATGATTCAATACTCATTTCACATGATGTATCATGATACTATACTTTACCCAATGCATTGGAGCGCTATAAGGGTGCACCCTTCTTAACCATTTCATTTCATGTAGAAGTGTGCCACATGGATCATAAAACATGGATTTATAAAACATAATAATTTATTCCACGATAAAGGAATGTAGAAGTCATACATGAAACTTTATAATCAGTAAGTAAATACACATAAATGTGAATACCCTTGATGGAGAAATGGGCATTGAATTCACTACACAATGGCATTGGCTTAGAAAATCGGTGCGATTTCGGCAGCGTAACAGCGTGACATAAGAATTCATAAAAGCAGTTGATGAGAGAGAAAAGGCTTCCCCATCATATTTACATGTAATGGACAATAAGGAGGTCATATAGATACATTTTTCATCAATTTTAATCTAATTTATATTCATGATACAAAAGTATTTCTTGAATGTAAATGAGGAGAGAGAAGTTCCTTTCGGAATTTCGGCATAGTAACGGGTGTACATGGGAGGAATTTAATGATAGAGAAAGGGTATCCCATCATTCAAACATAAAGAGGGCAGTATGGGGGAGGTGAGAAACCATAGCCCAACATTCATAATTGAAATTAAAAGGGCAAAACAACTTAAAGAAAATTGGAAAAAAATGAAAAAGGATGAAAAAACCCTTACTTGGAAGTGTGCTTCCAAAGGCATGAGAGAGACTTGAGAGAGGCTTCTTGGGAGCTTGGGGCACCTTGGGAGGATTCTAGAGATAGTAGGTCAGAGTTTGGAAGAACTCCAAAGGCTTTGAGTGAGGAGTTAATTGGAGATTGGATGGGTTTATATATGAAAGGTGAGTGAATTCTTTATTATTTAGGTTTGGGACCCCTTATATTAAACTAATCCAAACCACAAATCAGGTAATGGTTTTTGCCCATGGTTTTTGTAAAAGGTAAGATGAAATCAATATTTAATAAGGCCAAAGTCCGAACTTCTTAAAATAATGGGTTTGCTTATGTGGAGGTGAGTCACACTCCCATGGAAAATAATTTAAGAAGACAAGATGTTTAATAAGTCTTGAGGGGTCCATTAATGCTTTGTAAAAAAATGAAAAACAAACCCAAAATCGCATTATTTTAATGGTAAAACATATATTGGGCGAACATAATGCTTATATTATTTTATTACATCACTATTGGGTCATTATGATGTCATAAAACACATTATATATTTAACCGTTATTTAATTTTTACCCAAAAATTTGACTGTCTCACAAAATTTTGAAAAAATCACCGTTGGATAATTTCAACATCCTGATTCCGGAAATAAAATTTATTTTATCTAAATAATTTTCTGAATATGATAATTTTCACTTTTAATATAAAAACCGACATTTATCGAAAATTCTCTGGTTTTGACAAAAATTGCTTTCAAACCTTAATAAAAATTACAATAGCATTCATAAAATAAAAATTTAATTTAATAATAATAATAATATTTTATGAAAATATTATTTAATTCCAAAATATCTTTATTTAATAAAATATAATTCTTAATTAAATAATAACTAAAAAAACTATTTGTACTTTAAAAAATATTTACAATGTATCAATAATGACAAGAAAGTATATTCATTATTAAATACAAAAATAATTTACATTAACATAGTACTAGCGATTTGTTACATAACCCCTTAATACAGCCGCTTAAGACCTAAGGGTAAGGTGTGCAATGGTGACCGACTCTTGGGGTGGCTCGGATAACATCGCTCGAGTGGAAACCACTATCAACTTCCACTTTTCCCGTATACGGTCTCATTCGAGCTTGACATGGTGAAGATCAGCTTGGGCTTGGTCAACAGCAAAGTCAAAATACACCACCTCTTTTCCGAGCTCCGATAAATGGGCTTTCTATAGAGCAATTCTACTGGATGAGGTCATCGCTTCTTTTGTCTGAGTAAATTGGGTTCGTTAAAGGATTATATTTATACTAATCATGTGATCACTATTCAACGACTATAAAAGTAATGGTCATAACTATTAACATAAAACTAAAGAAGTTGAAATTTTATATAAACATTTTACATAAAGAGACATTTAATTAGATCAATATGGATTTCTATTAATGAAACTTTGGGTCGTTACAATATTCCCACCTCAAGAAATTTCAGACTCGAAATTTCCTTTTCCCACACTAAAACAGATGTGGGTAACTCAGCTTCATCATTTCCTCTGATTCCCAAGTCGCTTCTTCAAACTTGTGGTTTCACCACAACACCTTGACGAGGGGCATTGTGTTATTTCATAGAACTTTTTCTCTACGTTCTAAGATCTTCACTGGTTTCTCCTCATAAGAAATATCACCCTCCAACTGTACCACCTCAGAAGAGAGTACATATGAAGGGTCTGGTATGTACTTCCTTAAGATGGATACATGAAAGACTTCATGTACTTTGGACATGGTAGGTGAAAGTGCTAGTCGATAGGCCACAGCCCTGACATGATCAAGAATCTCGAAGGGGCCGATGTACCTTGGACTTAAATTCCCTTTCTTTCCAAACCTCATGACCTTCTTCCATGGAGATATGCGTAGAAAAACCATGTCTCCAACTTTATACTCAAGGTCTCGTCGACAATTACCTACATAACTCTTTTGTCGACTCCGGGCTGCCTTGATATGCTGCTGAATGGTTTTCACCTTCTCCACCATTTCTTCGACCATTTCTGGTCCAAGCAGCTTACGTTCACCAACCTCATCCCAACATGCCAGTGTTCTGCACCTTTTCCCATACAGGGCTTCATAAGGTGTCATTTGGATGCTCGAGTGGAAACTGTTATTATAAGAGAACTCAACCAGAGAAAGATGTTGATACCATCCTTCTTTAAAGTCCATTGAGCATGCTATCAACATGTCCTCAAGTGTTTGGATAGTCCGCTCGGATTGGCCATCAGTTTGAGGATGATAGGCTGTACTGAAGTTCAGTTCAGTATTCAGGGCATGTTGAAGACTCTTCCAAAACATAGAGGTGAATCTTGGATCTCGGTCAGATACAATAGATAGTGGTACTCCATGCAACCTTACCACTTCCCAAATATATATCTGTGCCAGTTGATTCAATGAGAAATCCTCCCGAATAGCAATGAAGTGTGCAGTCTTTGTAAGATGGTCCACCACAACCCAGATTGCATTGTTGCCCTTGGTTGTCCTCGGAAGTCTGGTGACAGAGTCCATGGTGATGTTCTCACATTTCCATTCTGGTATAGGCAATGGTTGCATCATCCCCTTAGACTTCTACCTCTCTGCCTTCACTTGCTGGCTCACAAGGCACTTTGATGTATATTCAGTGATTTCCTTCTTCGTATTATCCCACCAGATGTTTTCTTGGAGATCCCGATACATCTTTGTGCTCCCTAGGTGAATAAAAAAATTTGAACTTTGTGCATCATCCAAAAGTTACTTATTCAGCTTCGGACTTGATGGAACACATATTTTTTTCCAAAATCGCACAAGTCCTTCTTCATTAACATTAAACACCAAGGATTTACCTTTTTCGATAGCTTCCAATTTTTCCAGAATTCCCTCATCATCCTTTTAGAATCCTTTAACCTTTCCAAAAGAGACGGTTGAGAAATCATTTGTTAAATGATTGATGATGTTCCCTTATTTATGATTCCCATGTCCATCTTCATCAAGTCTAAGAAGATTGGATCCTTCTCAATTCTCATTATTGATAGAATCGCTGGGTCCTTTCTACTTAGGGCATCTGCCACCTTGTTCTCTTTCCCAGGGTGGTAATTTATTGAACAGTCATAATCCTTGATGAGCTCTATCCATCTTCTCTGGTGCATATTAATATCTTTCTGTGTGAATATATATTCAAGACTCTTGTGGTCAGTATATATCTCATATTTCTCCCCATAGAGATAATTCCGCCAGATTTTCAAGGCAATGATCACCACCGCCAACTCCAGATCATGCATTGGATAGTTTCGCTCATGGATTTTCAACTGTCCTAAGGCATAGGATATCACATTATCATTCTACATCAGCACACAACCTAAGACCTTCTTCAAAGCATCACTGAATACCACAAAAATTTCCCCACTTGTGGGTAAAGTGAGCACGGGCGCAGAGATAAGCCTCCTTTTCAACTCCATGAAACTTTCTTCGCATTCATAATTCCATGAACACTTTACTCCCTTCCGAGTTAGCTTGGTAAGAGGGTTGGAAAGCTGTGAGAAATTTCTCACAAATCTGCGATAATATCCAGGTAACCCCAAGAAGCTATGGACATCCATTACCGATGTTGGCCTCGGCTATCCCTCAATTGCATCTATTCTAGAGGGATCCACAGATATCCCATTGATTATGATGATATGGCCCAAGAATGAGACCTCATACAACCAGAAATCACACTAGATTTACTTTTCATAGAGCTTCTCCTTGGGCCAAGTCTCTAGTACAGTTATTAAATGATCCTCATGATCCTCCTTGGTTTTGGATTATATTAGAATATAATCTATAAAGACGACCACAAAATTGCCAAGGTAATATCTATTGACTCTATTCATCAAGTGCATGAAGATTTCGGGAGCATTAGTTAGTCCAAAAGGCATTACAATGAATTCCTTATGCCCGTATCTTATACGAAAAGCAGTCTTGGGGACATCATCCTTCATCACCCTTACTTGATAATATCCCAACCGCAAATCTACCTTGGAGAAGTATTGTGCTCTGCGCAGTTGATCGAACAAGTCATTGATACGTGGAAGAGGATACTTTTTATTTATCGTGATTTTGTTAAGTTCACGATAATCAATGAAAAGGCGCATTTACCCATCCTTCTTCTTGACGAAGAGGACTGGTGCACTCCATGTTGAAGCACTTGGCCGTATAAACCCTTTATCCAGATTCTCCTATAGTTGTTTCTTCAGCTCTTCAAACTCCATGACAGCCATTCTATATGGAGTCTTGGATATTGGTAGAGCCCCTGGTATATGTTCAATTGAGAATTCAACATCTCTTCTAAGAGGAAGACCAGGAAGTTCCTCGGGAAACACTTTAGTGAATTCCCTCACAATAGACATTTTCTCAATGGTGGTTTCTTCTTTGGACTCAATCATCTGAGCCATATACGCGTTCTCATAGGGCAGTAATATCCATGCTTGAGATGATCGAGCTAAAGGAGATTCATCTTCCTCCTTACACTTGTAAAGAATTGGGGGTCGATTCTCCATATGGAGTGTGATTTCCCTCTCCTGAAATTTTTTGTTGGCTCTATATAAGGAAAGCCAATCCATGCCAAGAATTGCATCAAATTCCAGCAGAGGGAGTATTAATAGGTTTGCTGGGAAATTAAATCCACATATTATAATAGGTGAGGACTTATATTCATGGGATAAAATGATTTCCGCATTTTCTGTACTCACCGACATATTCAATTTCATGATTTGTGGTAGTGGTGGGATTATTTTACTAAAATTTTGAGATATAAAAGAATGTGTAGAACCTGAATCAAAAAGTATGTTCAATATTCTTGAATGAATAACTAGCGTACCTGTCACCACTTCGTTGTCGGGGTTCACTTCGGCATAAGTGATGGCAATATCTCTTCCTTGCTACCTTGGTGGTTGTTTGTTGCCTCCAAAAACCCTTGTATTAGGGCACTGATTTGAAAAATGCCCCATTTCTTTTCAGTTGAATCAATGAACAATGCATTGAGGATAGAAAAGAGCATTCCTCCCCTCTATCGTAGCCACGAGTATTTCTTGTTGAATTTTAATAGCTAGGTTCCCTTCTCTTCCACACCTAAAGTATTTCCTTGTACCCTTGAGGCAACTTCAGGGTGCTTCTTTCCGCACTTTTTGAAAGTGGGGTGCTGGATCTTCATAGCACCGTTGGATTTATCCATCGGACCGCCAACATTGAAGTCTACTTTATGATTCATGTCCCCATGATACCCCTGTGATTCCCTGATCTCCATTTTGACCTTGAGGGAAAATCGGACAATTTCCTCATAGCTGTCTAAGTCACGGATTGCTAATTCTTTCCGCAGGATAGGTTTCATCCCACCAAAGAAGTGGTCAACCATGCATTCAGGGGTAACGACAAAGCCGGAAGCATATCATTCAAGCCTTGTGAAGTTTTCCTCGTACGCTCCAATAGATTCTTCATCTTTTTTCTTGATGGAAAGGAAGTCCCTTTCCATCTTAACCCGGAGGGTTCGTGAAAAATATTTATCGAAAAACATCTTCCAGAAATCCTTCCATTCCAATGACTTGATCTCCTCTTCAGGATTCATATTTTTGATCAATGTCCACCATTGATCAGCTTCACCCTCCATACGATAAGCTGCCAGGAAAACCTTCTCTTGTTCAGAACATTGAACGATAGAGAAGGTCTTTTCTATGGATTTGATCCATTGTTCAGCGATCATGGGATCAGATGATCCACTAAAAGTAGGAGGCCTTTGTCTCATGAAGCTCTCGATAGAAACTTGTTTCTTATTAGGGGGGTTTGGACGTTCCTCTTGACCCGTGTTTCTATTCAATTCTTGAGTTAACTGAGAGGGAAGTGTGACAAAGTTCGCAATTCCCGCTCCAATTGGATTGTGCATCTCATTAGTATAGTCATCACACTGATCTTCACATCGGTTGTTAGCCCGAGTCCTCCTATTACCATCCATTGGCTATAATAAAAGGAAAGTTAGGGGTAACACATAAAGTTTAATCCAAAGGAAAAAGTTGTTGACTTATAAATTAAATATTATTTCCTTAACTTATGAATCTATTGGCTTTAATCTATGTTTTTCGTGATCTACTTTCAAACATATATTTTAAGGGGAATTTTTTTTATTTCCCCTAATAAGGGTTCATACTAAGCTTGTGAATTTATCAAGACATATCCCCCAGGAGTGTCATAACCTAGAGTGAAACAAGGACCGTTGTCATGCACCAGTTCCCGTTCGAGTCTAGCTCAAATCGTTGTTTTCAGGTTTTACCCCTAGGATACATCTGTGCCAGAGCCGCCTCTACCTTCTCGTATCAAGACAAGGATGTATTTTTTTGATAGACCACTTACTCAGTAATTACCAAAACTTATGGATGTTTTTATTATACTTAGTCTTGTCTCTAAGGATTTACTAGGGTTTTCTAATCCTAATCCCAAAAATAACTAAACCTATCCTTTCATACCAACTATGACAACCCTGCTTTTATTACAAACTTAAACATGATTTATTACATAAACTATTCACTTGATACAACATGGAAGATATAGATATCTAGTGTCTTTGGGGTTAGGATAATTACATAACAACTTAAAACATAAAATACAACATCTTTATTGAAAACTTCCTTTACATGACCACTACATTCCATCGTACTTAGCATTTCATGGGATAACCTGAGGACATGCATAAGAAAAGGGTGAGCTATAAATCCAAGTAAGGGAATATACACCGAATACATGAGGAGTACAATGCATGTTAGAAAATAGGAATATCAATAGAGTACAAGAGAAAAATTAACATAAAGTCATGATAAATCATGATAATCATAACATGTAAATGTGGCAACAACACTTAACATGTAATTAGCATGAGCCAATGCCCATTGCACATGAAGCATGAGTAAATCCTCATTGCACATGAAGCATGAGTAAACCCTCGTTTCACTTTAATTAGCATGAGGAAACACTCATTGCACATGAAGTATCATGATACTATACTTTACCCAATGCATAGGAGCGCTATAAGGGCACACCCTTCTTAAACCTTTCATTTCATTCCTAATTATGCCACATGGATAATAAAACATTGATTCATAAAACATAATCATTTATTCCACAATAAAGGAATGTTCAATTCATACATGAAACTTTATAATCAATAACTAAATGTGAATAAATGTGAATACCCTTGATGGAGAAATGGGCGTGGTATTCACTACACAATGGCATTGTCTTAGAAAATTGGTGTGATTTCGGTAGCGTAACGGCGTGACATAAGAATTCATAAAAACGGTTCATGAGAGATAAAGGGGTTCCTCATCATATTTACATGTAATGGAAAGTAAGGAGGTCATATAGATACATGTCCCAACAATTTTAATGGAATTTAGATTCATGATACATAAGTATTTCTTGAATGTAAATGAGGAGAGAGAAGTTCCTTTCGGAATTTCGGCTTAGTAATGGGTGTACATGGGAGGAATTCAATGAGAGAGAAAGGGTCTCCCATCATTCAAACATAAAGAGGGCAGTATGAGGGTGGTGGAAAACCATACCCCAACATTCATAATTGAAATTAAAAGGGAAAAACAACTTAATGAAAATTGGACAAAAATGAGATAGTAAGAAAAAACCCTTAATTGGAAGTGTGCTTCCAAAGGCTTGAGAGAGGCTTGAGAGATGATTCTTGGGAGCTTGGGACACCTTGGGAGGATTCTATAGAGAGTAGAGCAGAGTTTGGACGAACTCCAAAGGATTTTATTGATGAGGAAGTGGGAGCTTGGGTGGGTTTATATAGGAAAGGTGAGTGCATTCTTTATTATTTAGGTTTGGGACCCCTTACATTAAACTAATCCAAACCACAAATCAGCTCATGGTTTTTGCCCATGGTTTTTGGAAAATGGAAGAGGAAGAAATTATTTTATAAGGCCAAGGTCAGAACTTCTTAAAATAATTGGGTTGATTATGTGGAGGTGAGGCACACTCCCATGGAAAATAATTTAAAAAGACAAGATGTTTAATAAGTCTTGAGGGGTCCATTAATGCTTTGTAAAATAATTAAAACAAACCCAAAATAAAATTATTTTAATGGTAAAACATATATTGGCCGAAAATAATGCTTATAGTATTTTATTACATTACTATTGGTTCAATATGATGTTATAAAACACATTATATACTTAAACGATATTTAATTTTTACACAAAAATTTGACTGTCTCAGAAAATTATGAAAAATTCACCATTGGATAATTTTGACGGCCTGATTCCAGAAATAACATTTATTTTATCTAAATAATTTTCAAAATATGATAATTTTAACTTTTAAAATAAAAACCGACATTTATCGAAAATTCTCGGGTTTTGACAAAAATGGATTTCAAACCTTAATAAAAATTAAAATTGCATTCATAAATTAAAAATTAATTTAATAATAATAATAATATTTTATTAAAATATTATTTAATTCAAAAATCTATTCATTTAATAAAATATAATTCTTAATTAAATAATAACTAAAAACACTATTTGTACATTAAAAACTATTTACAATGTATCAATAATAACAAGAAAGTATATTCATTATTATATACAAAAATAATGTACATGAACATTGTTCTAGAGATTTGTTACATAACCCCTTAAAACAGCCACATAAGACCTAAGGGTAAGGTGTGCGATGGTGCCAGACTCTTGGGGTGGCTCGGACAACATCGCTCAAGTGGTAATCTCTATCAACTTCCACTTTTCCCATAGACGGTCTCGTTCGAGCTTGACATGGTGAAGCTCAGCTTGTGCTTGGTTAGGAGTGAATCCCAAAGATGCCACCTATTTTCTGAGCTCCAACAAATGGGCTTCATATGGAGAAATTCTACTGTATGAGGCCATAGCTTCTTTTGTATGAGTAATTTGGGTTCGTTAAAGCCTTATATTTATACTAATCATGTGATCACTGTTCAACAGCTATAAAAGTAACGACAACAACTCTTAACATAAAACTAAAGAAGTTGACATTTTATATAAACATTTTACATAAAGAGACGTTTAATTAGATCAAGAGGGATTTCCATTAATGAAACTTTGGGTTGTTACAAAAATGGGAAGATATGAAACAATGCGATGATCCGGAATCAAATAATGCATTTGCTAAACTTGAGGAGACCATTAAATTACCTGCCACCATGTCTTTCGGAGCTTCTACCTCAACAGTAGTGATAGCATAAGCTTGGTCATGGTCCCTTGGACTTTTCTAAGGTATTTTCCCCTGACACTTTGGACATTCATTTGCATAATGTCCCATCTCCCTGCAATTGTAGCATTGGACATCAGTAGCTTCCTTCTTCCCCTTGAAATCATGAGGTTGGTGGCCTTTTTCACCACACTTGTAATAGACTCCCATTCCTTTTAAGAAAGTATCAGGGTGTTTCTTCCTACATTTAATATAGGATGGATATTCAAATTTTCCCTTCTTCTCCTTATTTCCATTCCCATTGTGATCAGTAGATCTCTTCTTCTCCTTCTTTGCTTTGATATCATAAGACTTAGAGAATTCCTTTTTGGTCTTGATAGCACATGAGACAATATATTTATACAATGAGAAGGTTTGTGAGACTAATGATTGAAGGAGAAACAGTTTTAACCCATCAAAGAAATGATCAATCTTACTTCTTGGGTTACGTATATAATCAGAAGCATACCTCGCTAACCTTGTAAAGTTAGCCTCATACTTTGCGACATTCTCATCCTCCTTTTGCCTCAGACTCAGAAATTGCCTTTCCATATCTGATCGATGGTCACGAGGAAATTTTTTTCTATGAAAATATATTTGAACTCCCTCCATTACATATTTGATACTTCATCATCTTCCTTTGTGTTTTTTATCAATAACCACGATTGATCAGCATCTCTAGTGAGGCGATATACTGCCATGATAACATTTTCCCTTTCACTACTCACCAAAGCCTGAAATATTTTCTCTATGGAATTTATCCGTTGCTCATATACTAAGGGATTTGTACCCCCATTGAACATTTGTGGTTGTTGCCTCATGATGTGATCTAACATTGATCCTCCACACTGTGGATCAGTGTGATCCATACGGGTAAGGTTATTATTCATAACCTGATTGAGTTTTCCTAGTACGGTGATTAGCTGATCAGCACCAGTTGCATCACCAGCTCCAAAATAATTATCTTGAACAGTAGGGAAATCTCTACATGGAGTGCATGCATTTATACAATTTCCATTTCTTCCATTAGGAGCCATTTCTAAATAATGGAATAAACTAGATCAGTTTATGAATCAAAATACATAGTTCCATACTTGTAAAACACATAACATAAATTGAACTATTTATGGATATAATCCATAATCATAAAAAAAATTTCATTGAGGAAGTATATACTCATAAACCCTTCATAATGGTTTGTAAATAAAATGATAATTAACTTAATCATATCCCCCAGGAGTGTCGTAACCAAGAGTGTAGTACGGCCCGTTGTCGTGCACCAGTTACCATTCGAGTCTAGCTCAAAGCGGTGTTTTTGGGTTTTACCCCTAGGTACATCTGTTCCAGAGCCGCCTCTACCTTCTCGTATCTAGACAGGGATGTATTTCTTGGAAAACTCACAAAATCTCTATAATACCAAAATTTTAGGAAGTTAGTCTATACTAATCCTCAAAGTCTATCTTACGGCTATGTGCTATAATCAGAGTTTATCTAAATCTAGCTTCCAAGGTTTTTACTAAACTTCTTCTAATACCAACTGTATTGCCCCGACCGCAGTTATCCAAAGTCGGTGCATTATTACATAACATTGGAATGATCACAGAAGATATATTCTCGAAAGACCGATTTGTTTAGTAGCCTTAGAATCACTAGATACATTCATAAAGTTTACATTACATCATAAAATGAAAACTACAACAACATAGTCTCCATAGTCCACACTCATATCCCCTCATAATATTCCTATAGGTCATTTATAAAATACTTCTTCACATCCTGGGAAAAATAAAATATAGAAAGGGGTGAGCTCAAATGCCCAGTAAGGATAACAATACAGCGAAAACTTTCATAAATGAGCATAAACATTTATGGAATTGTATAACTAAAAAAAATAATTTTAAACTCAAACTTCATCATAATATGGTAGAAATAAAATTAAATAATTCCATTTACTTATTCACATGGATATTCTAGTAGTCGAATAATCACATGCAATATCAATAACCACTTTCATAATTATGGAATGCATAATTCCAGACTATCATAACCACATAGTCAAGGCCTTGTTCCAAGACTACAAATAAGATTTTGTCAAGGCCTTGTGCCAAGACACTAGTTTGTCTCATGATACCTACCGATGCATCGAGGAGCTATAGTGGGCTCCACCTGTCACTTATTAAGTCCAATGCATTCCTCATATGAACAGCTTTAAACATAACATAAACATTCTTATTAAAACTAGCATACGAAATGTCAATACTTTCTCCATAAACCATGAATGGTATAAAAATAAAACATCCATATTAAAACATATCACAAAAACATCAATTCAATATAGAAGTTTTCTATCATAATAAATCAACTTCAAATAAGCTTAAAATCCATCAAAGGATGTTGACATAGATGAAATCAAAACTATTTGAGAGAAATATCTCTTTTTCTCAAATCATTTAAATGTCACATAATTATAAAATATAACATTTACTTTGAAAATATTCTTATAATCTTGTAAGGGAAGCTTTGATGACTTTAAAATGGTGGAAAATAGTTGCACCCACCGTATAAGTTAAAAAAAGACATTCTTACCCTAATTTTGTCGAAAAGGTTTAAAATGACCTTGTTAGGAAAACGACGGAAAGATTCCTATCAAACCATTTTATAAAAGTCAAACAAGGGTATAAATGACTTTAACCCATTGTCAATTAAATATTAAAAATGTGTTGGAATACATTTTTAAGAAATATGGATGTGGATGATAAATAGGTCCCAGTAGATAATCACGTATAAACAACCTCGGATAATGATGAGATTGTGAAATAAACCCTTACCATGTACTTTTCCTTGGTCGAGGGTAGGTTAAAATCATGTATAATGGTGAAATAATTTTTATTAAATTATTCAAGAATCATTTAAATTAATATGATATAATATGTGATCTTTTAACATTACTTTGTTAATAATATCTTAGTATTATCGTTGTTTCGGGTGTTAACTTACTCATTTTCTTTTATATGTTTTGTTACATAAGTCGTGTTTGTTATTGATAGGTTGCATATTATTCATATCCAGAATGATATCAAGTCCTTAAACATTATTTTTAATCATTAAATGAGAATTAGAATTGAATGGATACGATGGGGAATGAATCTCATCGTGTTCGTGGAGACGGTAGTCCGTACGTACGCACGAGCGACAATATCAATTTTTTGATATTAAAATAATATATAATTGGATGGTATATCATATATAAATAATAATTATAATGTTATATTTATTATTTACATGAATTAAACAAAATTTTTATACCCATCCAAATAATAATTTATTGAATAACAATTACACCACGATGTGGAGATGGTAAGCCGTACGTACGCATGTATGGTGACATGTCATTCAAAGGATGGATAGAATAATGAATATGTTTGTACCATATTTATAATAACATCAAAATATATAGAAGATACTGGAGTTATTATTTTAGAATGGTAATAACAATGAAATAAGAAGTTGAAGAAGAAAGGAACTTGAAAGAGGGTGGTGAAAACATTACCTCTTTTTCGGGTTCTTCTTTTTGATTTGATCAAAAGGCCTCCATAGGTTAGCTTTCGGACTAAATTAAGGACTCTAGGATGAAGGGACGATATTTTAGAGGGTATTTGGGTAGAGTTTGGCCAAGCCAAAACGCTTTGAAGGTACGAATTTGAGAGAACAGGGAGTTCCCTTTTATAAGAGGGGTGAGGTGCACCTTAGGAAAATCTAGAAATATTATTTTATAATAAATTCATATTCGGTTTATAAAGGCTCCAAAGTGGATTATGTAAATTATAAGGTGGTTATAGGTCTAAAAAAATTCAACCAATAAGTTTTAGACAGGTTTTGGTTACTATATTAACCTTATCTTTTAGTTTTAACTCTTAGTTAATTAGTTTGACATTTACCATGTCTCTTTGTATTTTTATATTATATAGTTATTAAACTTACTATATACATCCAAGAGACCCCAAAGTGGTCCAAAAATGATAAACCTATCTTTATATAAGTCCTTTGGATGAACCTTAAATTTTTAGGAATGGAATAATAATTAATAATACAATATTTTTTTAAAAAACTCTTTTATGTCAATTTTGACACTATTCGGTATTTTGTTTTTGATAATTTCATAAAAGCATTATTACTTCAAAATAAATTTATATAAACAATAATAATATGTCATATTAACCTATAAATTTATTTTAATTCATAAAAACTCTCAAATTACATTTATTTTGATATTTATTATATCAATTATTTTAATATTTCATTAATTAGGTAATTACTGCATCACCATTGTGTCATAAATAAATTAAATTTTTTAATCTCTAAAAATTATAAATAAAATACCATTATGTAGGAAATACTTTTATATTTCTAATAAATATTTATAATATAATTTATCTTATGTATAAGCCTATATTAAAAATGTTTTACTAATTAAACATTGATTTTAACTCTTTTAACTCTTCTTTGAATTAAATAATAATAAATGTCCTAATCTAATCCATGTGAACGTAAATGATAATATTTTATTCCTAAGGTTTTTTTTGGTCTAGATACACTTTTCCAATAGAATTTGGACATGTGTTAGGGTAATATTAATATCATTTTTACCCTTAATTACCCTATTTACTTTTAATCGTGGTAAATAAAAGTAAAAAGTTACTATTCACCAAAAATTATGTTTATCCTATTGAACCAAATTTTACTCCTTGATATTAACTATGTCTCTCAGATTTTCATAATTCCACTCATAGAAGCGGTAAAAATATGTTTTATGTGAATTTCCCAATTCTCCAAATAGGTGGGTAAAAGACCGTGAAAAGTTCAATAAAATTTTTATATATATAAAATTATTATAAACTAACTCAAATGAATTAAATTGAACATATATTGTTATTATGTATATTTTTCCCCTTATTAAATTTGAATAAAATAAATAATTATTTAAATAAAAAGCCTCTTTTAAAATATAAGTCAGTGCTTTTTCACAATTCATCAAAAATTGAATGTTTTCAGAAAAATACCAAAAATTCACTCTAAGATAATTTCGATATTCCAAATCCAAAAATGAAGTCCATTTTGAAAGATAAAAGTTATAAAATTTCAAAAAGTGACTATTACTATTGATAATGGATATTTTGATTGGTTGTGGTGTGTGTTAGAACTCGAAGTTGCGTACAACACATGCTACTATATTATTCAAAGAGAAGCATACCATGGAAGCTTGGGGTGTTACAAATAGAATATTTAAACTGATCCCACAACACCAACTTCATAGAAAAGGAAACCAGGTCTTTGAAGTGTTCCACATATTCCAACACCATCTGCTGACTTGGCTAGACAAAAATGAGATCATCCACTTTCTTCGCCTTCACCTCTTTAGCTATAAACCATCAGAAAAATACAGACATAAAAACTTTCCACATCATCCCAACTTGAATCGTTAGAGGGGAAACAACTTTTATTCTTCCACAGATGGACCCCAAATATGACCCATAACAGCATGAACTCTAATGGATTTGGGAGTTCTCAACACTCTAAAGATATTTTCAACTTTCTCAAACAAATTCAATACCTCTAACAAACCTCAATTCTCATAGAAGATGGGAAGAAACTAAGGAGAATCAAAAATAGGGTGAGACCCACTAGAATCATCAAGGAACTTTTAGGGCGACATATTCTAATTAACATAATAATCATGAAAATCATGTTTAGAATCAATTCCTCACATACCCACGCATATTAAAAGGCTAATAATAAATATCGAGGGTCACACTTACCACTTTATCACAAAACCGAATAATTTATCAAATTTTCAATCCAAAACATATTCCTTTAAAACCCATTTTTCCCAATCTGAGACCAATTGAAATTAATCATTTTAATTTTTCAAATCATTTTCATTTTAAAAGTTTACTCACATCAACCGAGACCAGAATAAGACCTAATTTATGCTAAACCATTGTAGTGATGAACTATTAGTCATTATTATCCCAACTACATGGTAGTGAACTATAGTTTACTTATTATATGAGTTTACTATGATTAAAAATCTCAATAACCCCCCCCCCCCCAACACAAATCAAATATCAAAAGTAACACCATATACTTAATACTAGGCCACTAGATTCTTGGTTCTGTTAATAGTGTCCCTACTTACACTATCCTATCAACGGTTACCTAGTTCATTCCATTAGGTAACCAATTCCTACCGCACAAGGGAAACTCTATATCTTCACCACTCACTCCTATCAAATCCTCTAACCCCTCTTTTAGCTCCCTTTCAATACAAAATAGACCCAAAATGAAACTAAGATACAAACATTATAAGGGATTACATTGTTAGATTGGATAGGGATTTTAAAACATCCAAAGCCTAAATAATTTCATACTTTATAATATTCTACCATATTAATTAGGGAATAGATTCAACCAATGGGTTTTCATATGTGTAAGATTAGCTGTTAAGAATTTTCATCAACTTTTCCGAGAATTTTAAAAGGATTTATGTATTTTGAGGTTAATTTCTTCTTATTTCTAATCCACTAGTAAAAAAATATGAATGGAACATAAATAAACACATGGTAATTTACATTAAATTAAAAGGGTAACCTCTAATGGTTACTATTGGACATTGGTTAACTTCTAGTAGTTTAAATTTTTTTTAATTAACACCACTCAGTCTATTATTTCTTGGACAAGACTAGGGCTATTCATATAATATTATTCTATCTTTATCCAACATAAAGGATAGTGATAACATATTTAATATAATTCCCCAGATGGGTCCATCTTGATAATTGACTGATAACTATTTTTATAAGATAATTCAACCAAGTAATGTTGTTCCTTCCATGATCTACTGAAGTCAACAATTAAGGCTCAAGGAATATCCTCCAATATCAAGATAGTGTGATTAGAATGTTCATTAGTCTATATAGAAACGGAAGTATAAAATTCCACCCATAACGTCAATAAAATTTTATTTTATTTCTATAAACAGTATAAAAACATTAAATCCCTATCACATACAACAATTAATGGGACACCTTGAAGCATTATTATCTCTTTCACATACAATTAATCAAGTTCATAAATTGAAGAATCAACATAAATATATAATAAGTTTTTCATCTTAGTTAGGTGATCCACTATAACCCACACTACATATTTCTATACATTTGATATTGAAAAACAAGTCAAAAAATCCATTCTGGTTTCATCCCACTTCCGAATAGGAAAACAAAGTATTGAGAGTACTTATTAGTTTTCTTTATTTTTATTTCACCAGATTATAGGTAACCAATTTAGAGAGGAATACTACGATTCATTTCATCATTAAAGGTCACAAAAAATGGTAACTAATATCATGGAACATCATTATGATCATTAAAAAATCCTGAAGGAGTCGCACTAGCAGTGGTGAGAAGATGAGATGTAGGGTTCATCATGGTTAAGAGTAGCCAAAAATGTAAAACGTGGAGCCCAAAAATCAAACATTGATATAGGAAAAGTTGAAAATAACATAAATTGTATTCTAGACTTGATTCATCCTAGGGAACATCGAGGAGTCATGTAAGTAGAAGTGGAGTTCCACGAGAGCTTGAGAATCGTGATTGACTAAATACTGGAAATAGTTCTTTTAAACAGACCGGGAACATTTTTAACAGCACTTTCAAAAAAAGCGTAGATAAATAACCCTTTTATCAATGTTAAATTTATAATGACTAATAAAATAGATATTTATCAGTGCAAAAATCCCTGAAAACATCTTTATTAGTGCTATGGATTTAGCACCAATAAAGATTGTTTTTAACAGCGCCTACTTAGTGTTGATAAAGATCGATCTTTATGAGTGCTAAAATTTTAGCAATGATAGGATATTTATTTAAATAAATTTATTATAATTTTATAATAATTAAATATATATAATTTTTTATTTATAATTATATAAATACATATTTAAAAAATAATTTTTTTAATAATTATCAATATATAAACTTATAAATATAGTAAGTATAAATTTATAAATATATTTATTTAAAAAAATTTATTAAAAAAATTATTTTTAGCATTATTAGTGGATATATAATCTTAAAAACACACATTTTAAATATTAGTGAAATATAATAAGTCAAAGTGATTACACTTATAAAATATTGAAAAAATGGATTAATATTACTAATTAAATATAAATTATTGAAAAATATCGATATATATAAGTAAAGGTGAATACATATTGAAAATACTAAAACATAGTAAATAAATAAATATAAATAAATAATATAAAATAATCAAATTTTGAAAAAAATAAAAAAAAATATGAAAAATGAATGCCCTAACTATAATAGTATTAAAAAAATTGATCGATTAAAAACAAAATATAATAAATGTATCGTGTTATAATAAAATTCAATTATATACTAAAATTTGAATAAATTACATAAATATTAGGTGTATGTGTTCCTATATATCGTGTAAATATATTTTTATGTGCGTTTGTATATAAAACTGCATTAATTACAGATATATATATATATACATGAAATAAATCTAACACGTGATGTTTGATATATGTTAAATTGAACAATCAAAAAAATATTAAAAATGAATAAGACATCAATATGTTTCAATTAACATTTTATTCATTTTATATATATTTATATTTAATATATATTATTTATTACTTTTTATAATTAATATTATTATATTATACTTATTTATTTTTATTAATAATTATTTCATTAATTAATTTTTAAATAGTTTTTTAATTTATTCATTTTTTATTTTTTTTGTTTAATTATATATTCATTTATATATCTATATTTAATATATACTATTTACTAATATTTATAATCTATATATATGTATATTAAATTTATTCATTCTTAAAAATAATTATTTATTTAATAAAAAGTGTAATATTTTTCTTAATTTACTCATTTTAATTTTTAAAGTAAATTATTTCATTTTATTAATTTTACATATCAATATATTTAATATATATTATCTATTAATTTTAAAATTTTATATATATGTATAATCAATTCATTAATTTTTAGCAATAATTATTTAATTATTGAAATTGTTATTTTTGTTAATTATTTCTTTTTACTGTGGACTTTTAAAAACGCTAATAAAGAACTGATAATAGTTTATATTTGTCAACGCATTATTTTGAGCGATGATAAAGGGTACTTTCTATCAGTGCTAAAAATAAATCACTCATAAAGGTTAAATTTTATTAGTTCTAAAATAAAGTGCTGATAAAGGTGACTTTTTATTAGTGGTAAAAAATGATGATAAAGGGTCCACTTTATCAATGCTTTTATTTAGTGTGGATAAAGGTCCAACTATATCAGTGATTATTTTAGTGCTAATAAAGATGGAATTTTTCAGTACATTTCTCTAGAACTGATAAATGCAACTGTTGTTTAACACTTGTTTTGTAGTAGTGACTGGTGCCAACTCTTCTTGTATTCCCTTGTCAACCATGTTCAACTTAGCCTTAATTCCAACATTTGTTTTTCCTTTTCCATTTAGAAATGTGTCGATTACACAATCACATACATTTTTTTCAACATGAATCACATCATGAAAATTTATGACATACCAAAAATTCTAGTATGGTAAAAATTGATCACTTTTCTCAACTGGTTTTCATAAGGTCTTTTGAAAATGGTTCACCAAATTCAGTTTCCACATATTTTAATTTCTCAAATAGTTGATCGCCTATTAGTGGGGACGATGTTGTACATTATTCTAAACTTCCATCAAATGATATCTTCTAAGATCAGAACATATGTCATCCGGATAGAAATATGTGATGTCTTAGAAACATAGTTTTTTTGATTTTTTCAACCTAATTGACTATGTACCTTGTTCGCAGATGAGACACCTTTGAGTTCCATTAATTCTATATCCAAAAAATTTTAAATAAGAAGGAATTTTATTTATTGTCTCATAAATTATGGCTCTCAATGTCAAATCATCAATTCTGTAAGTATCATACAAATTAAAACTAGAATCCCCCAGTAATTTCAAATCATCAATCAATGGAGTCTAATAAACATCAATATCATTACCCAGTTTTTTCAGTCCTGATGTAAGCATAGATAAAATTATGTATTTTTGTTTCATGCATTAAAATATTGGAAATTTATAATTTACCAACATAATCGGCCTTGGACTGATTGTGCTTCTTTGAAAACCCAAAGGATTCAAACCATCTATAGATAAAGCAAGACAAAAGTTTATCAGATCATTTCCGAATTAAGGATGCTCATGTTCAATTATCTTCCACTAAGGAGAGTCTACCAAGTGGTGAAGTTTTCCATATTTAATTCATGTGTCTGCATGTCAGGTCAATTTTCCTATAGTCTCCTCACTTCCATATAGGTGCCAAAATGTGGAATTGTTGGATAGTATATAAAAATTTCATAGGGCTAGATTCAACTTTCCTTTTTGAGAACCACCACACTTTTGGAATTAAATATTTATTTTTGGTCATTTTGAAGTTTTATATATTAATTTTGGAAGGTGTGTATTCTTTCAAAGATGATAACCATCGAGCGTAGCATTCGTTTGGTGTCATATGTTCATATTGGAAGCTCATTATCTTTTGGGAGCATGTAATCCAAGATAAAAAGTAATTTTGTAAAACTTACACCACTCTATCCATTTTCTGATTTCAAATTATATAGCTTCACCATGGCTAATAATTCTGTTCATTTAGGGAAATCAGCATACAATGGCGTCTTTGCACAACTCTTTATCTTGTTAAACAATTTTGGGCAATCACAAAGTTAATCTTGAACCATACTTTCTATTTCCTTAATACAGTCATCATCATCCTTCACATATTTAATCACATCCTCAATACAGTATTCTTCATTATCCACACTTGTAATCGTATTAGATGATTTATAAAATACAGTGTTATCCAAACCCCAAGATACATTCTATTTTTCTGAATTTTTATTATAGAATTTATAACATTGATCTATTTCCTGAAATATGAACTGTTCTTCAAACTCCTGTGCACTAATTTATCTGGAATAACAATAGTGTAAACACCGGAAAAATATTTTAGAAGTTTAATAAACATGATCTTAGGAAAACATTATGGACACTTTCATGCCCTTTTCAAAATATTTTTTAAAACGATAAAAATCCACACATTTTGTATTCATATTCATCCTATTTGATTCGGTAATATTAATATTTAACAAAATAAATAAATAAACTGATCCTTTCAAATAAGGTTAACTCAACATTTTAATCATAGTTATTATTTCATTTTTTTGTATGACACTCATCCCCAAAGAATCTAAAACCAAATTCCTCTAAAAACTATTTATAAAATCAAAATTGAAATCCCGTTAAAAAACCATTAATAAATATTCTTATTTAAAAAAAACACCTTTTTAAAATAAAACCAGTATTAAATAGGCTTTCAAAACATTCACATCCCTTTATGAATGTCCATTAGGTGAGTTAACAAACACTTGGTATGCAACCTAAGTTGGGTATATAATATTGTTTCTTTTACTGAATTTATTTGAGGGATCTATAGATTCGATCCTAAGTATCCTAGGCCTACACCCAAAACATCCTTGACTATATACCTATCGAGATGTATCATGTTCTAATACAGAATATTCCTTGATTATTATCTCAATCGTGGAAATATTTATCTAATGAACCAAGACACACTTCAATATGAAGATCAGGGATAACTCTACACCCAAAAAATTATCAAACATGAGGATTTTGGAAAATATATATTTTAGCCCTAGAAGCTCTCCAATATCCTTCAGAAATTGTAAATTTACTGAAATGGAATTTATCCTAGAAAATTGTACCATAGGAAAATACAAAGGAAACACTAAAAGAATTATAAGAATACTCACTGGGGTAGAACCTGAGGAGCTCGGTTCATGACAAATGTGGGTTTACAGAGGATAAGGGCTTTGCAGAACAGCTGGTGTTCGAAGATAGAGGTGGGGTATGTAGAGGAGGTGGGTTCACGGAAAAGGAAGGGTTCTTGGTGGAGGTGGGGTTTGCTCTGCAGTGGAGGTGATGTGTGTGGTGGAGGTGAGGTTCGCAGTAGATGGGGTTCGGACATGGAGGTGAAGTACACGATGGATAACGGCTTCGCAGTGGTGAATGAGGGCCTCACAACGGAGGATGGATTCATGGCAGCGATGGAGGAGGAGGAGTTGGTGGCCCAGGAGGAGTAGGAGGAGTAAGTGACCAATGAGGAGGACGAGTCGCCAGGGTTCCGCTTCTACAAGAGCATGAGGCTTTCAAGATAAGTAGGAGACTGTTAGGGGTTATTTATAAAAGAAGCTAAACCATTTACTAGTGATAGCTAAAAAAACACTGATAGGGGCTTGTTTTATCAACACTATGATAGAATATACAAAAAAAATGTTTTTATCAGTGCTTTTTTAGCAGCGATAAAACTATAATTATAATGAATTATTCATATTTTTATATATATTTGTAAAATTATATGTATAATAAATAAATATATCTTTATTTATAATAATAACGATAAATAAATATTTATTTATTTATATTTACATATATAATAAATATATATTTCTCTATAATTATAAATTTATAATAAATATATTTATTATATTTATAATAATATGAAATTAATATCATTATTATAATTTTATAATTATTTAAATATATCTATATTTGTTTAGAATTATATTTTTATATATTTATTATAATTTTATAATTAGTTAATAACTATACATTTATAAAAATATATTAATAGATAAAATAAATATATTTATTTATTAATTAATAGTTATAATAAATAAGTTTATTTATTTTTTTTCAGAAATTATAAAGTTATAAAAAATATATTTATTATATTTTTAATTTTATAAATATATATAATTAATAAATTTGTTATAATTTAATGATTATTTAAATACATCTGTATTATTTAAAATTACATTTATAAATATTTTCATTTATTTGTAAATATTTATATATATTTATAAATATATTTATTTAATTACACATGTTTGTAACTTTATATGAATAATAGATATATTTATTATAATTTTATAATTAATTACACATATATATATTTATAATTATAACTATAAAAAAATATATTCAAATACATTACAATATAATAGTTTTATATTTTGGAAAAACAATAATGAAACCAAATCACATCATATATATGGATTCCATTTAATGAAAAAACCATTGAAATCCAAATTATTGATTAATCACTTTTAAAACATGAAATTAGGATACTTTATTTAATGAAAGTTAGAAAAAACATATATTTATAAATATGTTTATTAAATTATATATATTAATAACTGTATTATTATAATAAATATATTTATTATAGTTTTATAATTACTAACATATATATTTATAATTATAAATCTCTTTATAAATATTTGTATATAATTATAAAATATATATAGATATATACCTAGTAAAGTATAGATCTTAAAAAATGAGTCATCACCTATATATGGACAACATGAATTTTAATGGGGGTGTAATGTGTAAATGAGCATTCATAACGAAGACATAACATATGAACTTCAATTATATTCGTGCACCAATTTATTTATTGACTAAATTCATTGGAAACATATATTTATGTAAATATATATATATATATATTGATTTATTTATAATTTTAATTTTAAATAAATATAAATATATATATATATTATATATATATATATTATTATATATTATTATAAATATATAATTAAAAATATAATAAATAAAATAAATATATTTAATATTTAAATTAATTTATTATAATATTATAATTATTTAAATATATATTTATTTTAATATAATCTTATAAATACTTTTTTTAAATGTTATATATATATATATATATATATATTTGAATTATTAATATATATATATATACTATAAACATTCATTTTTTATTTAATTTATATAAATAATAATTAGTTTTTAACATAAATATAATAATTTTATATAAATTAATAATATTATTTATTAGAAGGAAAATTATCAACCCTTTATCAGTGCTAAAAAAAGTGCTGTTAAAGGGTGCAGCTTTATCAGTTATTTTTTTAGTGCTGAAAGAGATGTGATTTATTAGTGCTTTTATCTTGAATTGAAAAAGGGCTTCCATTTATCAGTGGCTTCATCTTAGCACTGAAAAAATCTGACGCATCCCTTGCCCTGATCTGTGGTAGTGAATATAATTTTTTTCTATATTTAGGACTTTTGGGATTTTCTTCTAGAATTTGAAAAATTAATAATATGTAGTTATATTACAAAAAAAACTTCCACTTCAGAAAAAAAGTCATTTGAGATGGGCTATTTATGATGGGGAAGCTTCCCATCGCAAATACTCAGATTGACCTAGGTATTTGTGAAGGGAGTTGTTTCTCATTGAAAATAAGTTTTAATTTTCGATTCTATGGAATGGGAATATATCTCCCACCACAACGGGGTGAGTATTTCTGACCAGAAATATATTCCATAATAAATATTTTTCTACCAAAATAACATTTACAGAAAGTTCCATCGCAAATGGTTTTATACCACCACCACAATTCACAATGGGTTATATCATAATAAATATGTCAGCAGATCAATATGTGTGACCCTTCTTATCATAAATACATTTATATCCCTGCCATATATATTTATGGGGGGTGATATTTATGATGACACCCATTACAAATAGTTGCATTTGAGAAAGAAATTTCATTGTGAATAGTCCATTTTAAATACTCTAACACATATATATGACCCCCTATAGAATTTTTATGCATTCTCTTCCCTCCTCACCCAGTGCTCTCTCGACCTCTCACCATAATTTCTATCTTGAAATTCTTATTTTTTCAGAGATGCAATGCTATCAGAAATGCAGTGATGTTTTAATTCCATTAAAACATCTGTTGTAGGTACTAATTTTAATATTTTTATTTTATTTTATATTAAAAAAAATTTGAGTAATTAATTGTAAATAGAAATAATTATTTGGAATTAGTTAAAATTGATATTAACTATAGATAATTGATAAATATTTCGTAATTATTACAATAATTAGTATATAAATATTGATAATTAGTAAATAATTATTGATAATTATTAATAATTTGTAATAATTAAGAATAATTGGCAATAATTTTGACTAATTAGAAATAATTAGGGCCAAATAGAAATAATTATGGAAAATTTTGAATTATTAGGAATAATTTAAAAAAATTACAAAATCATTTTGATTAATTAGGAATAATTAGCAATAATTAGGAATAATTAGAAATAATTAGAAATAATTAGGGATAATAAGAACTAATTAACAATAATTAGAAATAATTATGAACAATTTGAAATAGTTATGACTACATAGAAATAATTATGTCTAATTTGGACTAATTAGGATTAATTAAAAATAATTAGGAATAATTAAGAATAATTAGGAATAATTAGGGCTAATTATGACTAATTAGAACTAATTACACAAAATTACAAAGAAAATAACCATAAATAACCGACCAAGGGGAGTGAGTGAAATATGGAATAATGGGGTGGTATGTTGTGATCCAAACCAAGGAGTTAAATTGATATTGGAAGTAGAGGGATGGATAAGGGGCTTTAGGGGAGCATAAAGAAAAGGGGATGAAGGTGATGAAAAAGATAAAGAATGCTAGTGCCCTAGAGTTCCGACTATTTTTAGGAGAGACAGTCATTGGTAAACCTATGATTAATGGATGATGGAGAAGTTTTGAATGATAACAATGACATGCTTAGTTAGTTTTACCCTTTTTTTGGTTCAATCTCTCATTGTGAGAAAATAATGTTTTACTAATGAAGATAATATAAATACAAAATTATTGGTAAAACATTATTTTATCATGATGAGAACAAACCAAAAAAAGGAAAACCCACTAAAAGTTTCATTGTTATCTATCAAATATTCTTCCTTTCCTCTCACTCATTGTTTTTAATATGAATGTTTCTCCTCTAATCAGTCTGAACCAAGAGGTGCTAAAATTATTTCTCTCTTTCATTACATCCATCCCCTCAACTCTCTACTTCCCTCACGCCCCTCAGTTATCCTTTTATTTCTCTTAGTGGTAATTAGAGATAATTATAAAAATAGGTGTTAATAAGTAAAAATTGGGGATAATTGTCAAAAATTACTTTTTAATTTTTCTATTCATGATTAATTTTCCAGATTGTAAAAATTATTATATTTAGTTGTATATGCCACTAATTATCGATATTTAATAATATTTAAAAGTGATCTCTAATTTTTTGTTTTTTTGTTTTTTTCGGATCATCTCTTCCTTTTATCTGATTAATAAAAAATATTCTTTTATTTTCTGATTTTTTGGAAAATATAGAACACAGAAGTAGAAATAGTTTTTTTAGAAGAACCAGAATGGATAAATTATCATAGGAATCCAAACATCTATAGAATAAATCATGTATATATAATGGGTGATGAATATTTGTTTATAATTTTCATCACCACAAAAAGTTTTTTTTCCAAAGGGACAATTAGGTTTCCATAAAAGAAATGTGATTTGAGAAGATTTGAAACATTTGATAGTGTTGGGGGTCATCTATTAAATTTTGGTTTTGTGAAAGATTATATTTTTTTGGTATAAAAATGGTGAATGTAGTTACTGAGAAGACACTAATAATTTGGTTCTAGATTCATCATAGTTTAAAACATTAGTACATGATGTTTTGGGTCAATCTTTTTATCAAACATAAACTCATAATGTTAATTCAAATCATGAGTTAGAAACTTCTCGATTTTAGGAGTTGATAATGTCTTATAAGGATTCATTATATCCTAATTGAAAAAAAGAAATTTTGAAGTGTTTTCCAAATTTATTCCTATTAAATCAGATAATAGAATGTAAAATAGCTATTTTTATTAGATATTCTCTTTGGTTAAATAGCTGTTACATTAAGGAAATACTTTGCCTACAAATTTCTATAAGAGAATGAGGTTAGCCTGTAATTTGGGTCTTGGTTATCAAAAGATTCATGTATGTTAAAATTATTGCATCATATATTATAGAAAACATGATACATTAGATATTTCTACTATATATAGACAATCTATGTACTATGTGGCATGATAATGGATGTCCATATTTGTTCCCGTTAAAAAAATTGAGGTATTTCCCACTTAGACCAAGATTACAGTGTTTATTTATTTCTTACAACAACCCATTATTTATTTTGTGACACAAATACAATGTTTCAAATGGTAAAATCTTAAATCATCCCCATTGTGGTGATTCATGAAAACATGTTGATAATTTGAATTCATATTTTACTTCAGAAGCTCGTAACATGCGATTGATTCTTTCTACTAACTACTTTTATCCACTTGGTTCTAAAAATAGTTATTATTCTTATTGTACCATCTGTATAACACAATCGAACAAACCTACATGGATGTTATTGAATGAACCACAAATATTTTTGACATTATTAATTCTAGGACATCCAAAAAAATAATATTGATGTTTATTTGAAGCCGTTAATTGATGAGTTAACTTATTATGGAGTAACGGTGATACTAAATATGATGTTGTTTTAAAATATAATTTCCTAATGAAAGGAGAATTAATGTGTATAATTAGTTAATTTACTTGTTTGGTATGTTATCTTGCAAAATTACACATAGTAAAAAATCATTTATGTACTATATGAGGGGAAACAAAGAATTCATTCTCATCAATGGAAGAAAACATTGCTTTTTAGGGTCATCGTATTTTTATTCTAACTGACCATCCTTTCCAAAGGAAGGGAAATAATTTCAGAAAAGGTAAAATTTAAAGAGATGGACCTCAAAAAATGATATCAGGAATTTATTTAAAATCAATTATCTCTTAATTACCACTCATTATCATTAGACTTACTATAAACCAACAAAAAATAGATGGATTTGGGAAGTATCACATTTGGATAAAATGATGCATTTTTAGGATCTTTCATGTTGGTTTGATTTGTTGGTCTATCACATGTTAGAAATCATGCATATTGAGAAGAACTATTTTGATATTATATGTTACACATTTTTTGATACATCTAGTAAGGCTAAATATAATGTAAAGGAACTATTAGATCATTCCCAAATTTAGAAGTGACCAGAACATGATTTTTTGGAAAATGAAAAATCGTAGAAGTTAATGAATAAAAAATTATATTATAAAATTTACAAAGAAAATTGTATATTATTTTGTTATTGGATTGAATATTCGAGGTTAATAGATAGTTATGTGTGTAATTTTTATTGATATGTTAGAAATGGTCATATTAACAAATTATAAATTCAATATTTTCAGGTTATAATGGAATGAATTTTATTGAATGGATTTAGAGATTTGTTGATTCATTGATTTGGGATATATTACCATAAATATCATATTTTTTTGAAGATATTTTTTCAGTGACAATAGACTATGATGCAGGGAGTAGACTATAAGAAGATATTGTTTTAATTTATTATAAAATGGAAAAAATAACCACCATATTTCTTTAATTCAATGGAATATTTGATATTATATTTTTAGAAAGAAGAAAAATATAGAGGTCTATTATACCTTCTATGGGTGTACTCAAATGAGAGATGAATGCATAAATTGAAGAAAACTTTATGTTATAAAGAATCTATTGAAGGTTAAATTACAAAAGCTTATTTACATAAGGAAATTTTTTTCTCTGCACCCATTATTTCCAACCTAAATATCATTTAAAAAAATAACCAATTTGGCTATAATGGGGGAATTTTTTATGATGTAATGAACATTCAATTATGAGTTTCTAATCAACCGGAACTTTCCTTTAGTGGAGTTCAGGAATAATGAACATCACAAGGATCATACCTATGTTTTTATTAGCTATGAATGAATGAAATAATTTTTAGAGCGAGTGATACTTTCACTTATTCATTATAATTTTTAAAAATTAAATTAATATTATTTTATTTTTAGAATATGTGATAATCATATCAAGAAACAATTTCTTCAAATTACACAAACTGATCTTGAATAAATTCAGTAAAATAATTGGTTTTATTGGTTTCAAAGATAGGTAAATTATATTTTTTATGGTTTAACATATAAAATAAATTTATTATTTTTTATATTGCTATTTTTTTCAATTATTTAGGAATCAAAACATGCCAGTAAAATTGATATTCGATTGTGTGTATTGAATAAACCAAAATCTAAAATGGTTAAATATTATATAACATATGTGGTGAATGGATTTCGATTTCATAGACATGCATATGGTTAATAAAAAATAATGAAATGAGGTGTTTTATTGAGAGGATGTCATCATATAGAAAGTGAAGTTGACTTTTATGGCATGATGGATGACAGAATTGAGCTATGTTATCTGGGATATAATTATGTAGTGATATTTAAATTCTAGTGGTTTAATACTGATAAAGGCTATTGTTTCCTTCTATGCCATATAATAATTGAAATTAAATATTAAATAATTCTTGTAGTAAATGACCCCTTTATGTTTGCTCATCAAGAATATCTAATTTATTATAAAAATTATTATACTACTTCCGGATAGTTATTTGACTATTGGAAAATTATAAGAATGAAATATCATGAAAATAAGATTATGGAAAGTTAATGTGGTTATTATAAAGTTCATGGAATTGAAAATTTTAAATAGAAAACTCCAAATACATCTTTTCCATGAAGAGACTCAAATGTCAATGATGAAAACCCATAGTTACGGACCGATGGAGATGATGATGTTAATGATGTAACAAATGAATTTGAAATAGAAATAAATTTTGATGCTGGAGATCTTATGGAAATTGATGATACTGAGGAAGAATAAAAATATATTGACACCACTGAATACGAATTTGATGATAAATATGAATAATGACACAATTAAATACTAGTTTTATTCATAATTAATATATATTAATCATTTCAATTTATTTGAAGATAACATTATTTTCATGTTTCAAATGGTTGGTGATAATTTCTATGATATGTTCCATAGCCTCAAGGTTTTTTGTTTATAGGTGATCATCCCAATGAAACATCATCTAATCTACAGTTTGGTGCCAACTCATCATCAACTCGTAGGGGTCAGGGTCTAGTGAGATTAACGATTCTGGAGCCTATTCTGGAGTGACATCCCCATATTGATTCAATACACACATATAGAGGTATGTTCCATTGTTTTTAGTTAATTTCATTTAATTATAATCAATTATCAATAATTTATTTATGTACCAATTTTTTGATTATTTATTATTTTTTTCATAGTTTTCACATATATCTGTTATATGGGGGTGATTCTATGGAATTATTTTTATGGAACCTAGGTGAAATTGGATCTTATTCCCATTTATTTTTACCATAATATACATGAGCATTGGATTATACATAAATTAATAATACTTATTCGGAAATTTATTTAATTATTAAGATTCTATCATTAATTTTTTATAGGGATTAAGTTATCAAAAAAAAGCATGAGATCCTCTTTCGGAGTGACCTTGGATATTTGTATGCGTGGGAGGTATCGTAGTTTTTTCAAAATTAGAGGAAGATATCCATTGTGAAAAATGAAGGAATAGTTTTTTATTAGTATTCCTTCACCTATCGACCTAATCACATATCATTTACTATTTGATATTGGTCATGCTTTTACTGGGTGGGAGAAAGTTTTCATAAAGGATTTTCATCACATTGGTCGAATTGGGAAAGGAAATCAGTCACACATAGAGTCGATGGTCGTATATTTAGTATCATTCTATGAAATATGGAAATTAATTTTATTTAACAAATTAAATTAAATTTAAATATAAAATTTTTATTTTATACTCATAATGGAAGTTGAGTATTCTGGTGTTATGAAGTTTGATATTTTTATGATGATGTACACAAATCCTATCACTGGAGAGATTACTGGGGGCTAACAGTAATACATTTTGGTTATTATATTTTTTTTTTAATTTTGAAAATTAACTTAAAAGAACATTATGACAATCTTAATTTCATTTTTTATTTGAAAGAGTCCCATGAGGCCTCCCACACAAAAGATGAAAGTTTAGACAAGACTAAGGGTCAGGAGACCACTACATGGGGATTTAGTGAGACAATAAGGATTCAATTGAATTGGTAAGATATTGAGAAAGGATGATTGGTTGGTATCAATTCTTTATTGATGCATACTGGTTATTATGGCACTGTTTCATGGTTGTTATCTAGCTCAAGGGGTTCTCATAGAGAGTCATCATCATCATATTTATATTGTGAGGACAAGATAAAACCTCATAATTATGTTAAAGAGACCCTTCATATGGATAAGGATAAGGTTCATCCAAAATAGTAGCAGTGGAAGGATCATCGCCGACGATAATGAGAGCAGAAATAGGAGAAAATTATGGTGTACATGAAATGAATGACACATGGTATAAGGATGAAGTTCCATCCACCTAGTCCTATAGAAGACCCACCACCACCATAGTGATATATTTTTTTAAATAACATTTTACAATGAGATTTGAAGAAACATATCATTTGTAATATTGATATTAATTAAGATGTATATAGTTTAATATGATTTGTTTTTTAAAAAATTTATTATTTTTTTTCTTTATAATGTTTTTTTATTTTTTATATATTTTAATTTTTCATAATATTTTTGAGGGAATTAAATGTGCATTGTAAATAATATATCGTGATAGATAATGAATTCCTTCATAAATAAAAAATTATAAATATGTATCCAAAAACTATTTTTATGAAAGATTTTTTCGTTTGAATATTTGTTTTGCAACGAACCATAGCAAAGAAAAAACTACGACGATGCCATTTTTGGACACAAGCCAACATTGATGAGATCACTTTTATATTCCCTATTTGTGATGTGTTTATATCACTATTAACCCTTCACAAATAACATAATTTCCATTGGTGTTCCAACTCAATTTCTAAAAATAGGGAAAGTATCATTTTTGAAAAGTAATAATTTTTCTAACAATATAAAAAATATTGTTTAAAAAAAACATAATTTTATAAAACATAAAAAAAATTATCTATTTATATTATAAAAATATAAAACTCAATGTATAAAAATAGATGTTAAATTACTTTGAAAAAAATGAAAAAATATAAATTGCTTAAAAAATTATTAATTTTAATCATTATAAATTATAATTTTACGTCTTAAAATTATTAATACTATAAAAAATATTTTATTTTTATTTAAAAAATATTAAAATTCTCTAAAACAATTAATAAAATTAAGTAATGTTTTAAAATTAAAAAATAACATATTTAAAATCATTTGAAAAATTTATAAATATATTATTCCAATATTAAGGAACAAATTTTATCTATTTATATATCAAAAAAAATATACATAATAATAATATTATATATTTATTATATATATTACATGATTTTATTACTATAAAAATAGTTTATTATATAGTAAATAATCACATTAAAATAAAAAACATATATTTTATTTTTACATAGAATTGATTATTTAACATAAATAGGATTATTAATTTTAAATCATTTGAATTTAACTAGAAAATATATATTAGAAATTACACTATAAAAATTCACAGGAAAATTTCATGAAAAAACTTCTAATGATAGTTTCATTGAAAAAAATCAACTATATATTACTATATGAAAAAATGACGAGAAAATTATAGCGAGAAATTGTATTTAAATTTTGTACATGATTAAATTTAACTTAAAAAATAAATGGGAAAAATATTAATTGATAAAATCACTAAAATTTTACAGTAAAAATTTCACAAAATTAATCAACATTAAAAACTCATGAGGAAATATCATTGGAATGTTCAAATAGAAAATTTTATAGTAAAACTTCAGTGAATATTTTATAGTAAAATTCAAATCGAAATTCCATTGGGAAAATACATTATAAAATCTTAAAAAAATATTTCATTAGTAAATCCTGCTAAAAAATGTAAAATTATAATATAAATTTTTTGTCCAAAATTTCTCAAAAAAAAATACACTAAAAAATATATAGTTTCTGGGAACAATGAAAGTGTATGATCCTAAAAATTCGTGAGGACTCTCAAATTTTATTTTAGGTGTTTTTTATCCTCTATTTATCTATCTTTTGGTTGAATCTTGTTTTGGGTGCATTCAGGTGTGTTTTGGAAGCTTTTGGAGGCTTTTCAGGTAGTGCACAGTTGGTGCACGGTTTTCCCAAACGGTGTGCCCAACCCTAAAAACTGTACACCCCAATTATAGAGAGGTTTTCATAGTTTTCATAAGGTTTAAAAGACTATACACCTCCAAGAGAAACTGTCCACCCCCCCCCCCCCCCCCACCCCAAAGTAATATGGGTGCATGGGTAGGGTGGACTGTTTTCTTAACCATGTGTGCCATCCAGGGAACCCTGATCATAGTTATTAAAAACATAAAAATCTTAATAAAATTTATTGATCCACTGGTTTTTATCCCTAATCACCCCAATCAATCAAATAATATTTCCCTTTCTATTAGAGTCTCTAGAGAGGATTCCAAGGATTCTCAAACCCCTTCCTTTATGAAACAATATATCCTATAGGAGAAGATCAACAACTCTCCCACAAGTGGTATCTTATTATTTTAGTTTCCTCTCTCTCTCGTATTTATTTCATTTTGTAGATGGATTAATTCCCCCCATTGTTGAACATTTACATCTATGATTTATTGGATCTTATTTCATTGGATCTTGATCAAATATTTTTATCCTATATATCCTCTCCCATTTTGAATTCAACCATTCTATATCACAATGAAAAATAAGGTTTGGAAATCATTCATCAATGATTCTATGATAGGTGGTCTAATTTCCAATTATTTTATTCTTGACCATTATATGTTGTTTTTATTTTTCAAATTTAGTTCAATGTTGTGAAATTTATTTTAAATTATAAAAAATTATTTGATTCCCATGTAATTGTGAGACCCTTAACAAATCTCATTAGACCCATTGAAGATTATGAGACTGAGAATGATGGTAACCCATGGGGTACGCCATTATCCTTGAAATGATGATTCTTGAAATGTATAAAGTGTAATAATCGGTATATTAAATTAAACTAAATCCTTATTACATGGCTTGATAATGGGGTTTAAGGGGGTTTCGGCATAAACATGATGGGTTAATGAGATGAGTAATGATTGATGATAAACAGATTAATGGAGGATTACTCATGTTGTTCCTTATAATAAATTTAATGATTCTAGGGACATGTTTGATAAATTCAATGGTACGCCATGTTGTAAATGATAAACAATAAGGTCACTAATGATGACCCTTGATATATAACTTTATGCAATTGTGAACAATGAGTTGTGGGTGAGGTAATGATACTCCAAGTACCCATGGGGTGACATACTAATGATTTGGACCCCCAATTTATATTTTTATGTGAATGTGAATAATGAGTTTAGGGTGAGGTATCAATGCCCAAAGAACCCATGGGTTCAGAAACTAATGCTCTTGGACCTTAGTGCATTAATTAGAATTGATATTAGATTTAAACTCAATGTTCCCATGATAATGGAACCTGGGCTAATTCTCTAGTGAACAAAAATGAAATTGGAATTAAATTTAAAAATTAAAACCCATGAAAATAATAAAATGTAAAATCCCAATGTTTTATGGTTCTGGCTCTAGCAGGATCCAATGCAGGTATGACGTGGTTTAATAGAGAATAATAAGCATGAAACCTATTTACTTTTTTAATTTAATATTTATTACATAAACAAAAACATACACTATTATATAATGGATATTTTTTACACATTTTTTGTGGTGGCCTACTGAACTTCACTCACACCCTACCTGGGCCTCCTGATTAGTACTCAAATAGACTTCATTCTTGCTGGTTAGGATAAGGGGGAGAGCATGATACTTGATAGATGAGTTGGGATTCTGGATGGAGCATGGATAAGGGTATTATACACAATGTTGGGAACTTTAGGGGTGTTTTCAGTGTGTCTTTATTTTTGGTTCTCATTATACATTTGACATTGCAATATTAGGAAATATTTACTTCATTTGTTTTTGGACATTTTTCCTATTTTGGATTTATTCATTTTTTATTTGGTTGATTGTTGGTTATTACAGTATCATGGTTTTATTGCATATTTATTTCCACTATTATTATGCTTTTATAAATTGGGTATAGTTTCCCCCTGTTACAAATCAAACCCATTCTAATAGTCATAATCCTCTCCCATTGGGGGAGTTGTGGTTGAGATTATGTAACGAACTAGATCAGGGCAATGTTATGTGCCACCTGAGTCAGGATGTCAAAAAGTGGTATCAGAGGAGTTTTCTTTTATGTTTAGTTATCTTATTATTTGGTAAAGGTATATAAGATACTAGTATTGGTCTAGAATTGATCATGAGCTCGTGCACGGGAGAATCAAACCCATGTGTGAGTGAAAAATCAAGTACCCATGGTGGTATTATTGATCTTGATGTTTTCTGTTATAATTGGATATTATTTTACCTTGGGTGATGCACTTGTTTTATGATGTTATTTTGTTTTTGATATTTTTCTCATAGACTAGTATGAAATGAAAGTTGAATATGAACACATCATCATAATAACTGATGAATTTATCTGACATGCATCATATTTTTCATTCACTGAAATGAAATTCATGACATAGTTTTCAGATATGAATTTATTTTTCATTATTTTATAATTTTAAAAAAATGGTTCTTAATAATGTAAAAATAATGGTTAAAAATATGTTGATGTGGTAATTTGTGATGGTGATAAAGTTTTTCTAATGAAAAACATATTAATATGAAAAGTTTTTTACCATGTGTTAACCCTGACTCGGGTTTGGGATGGTCGAGGCTAGTTCTAGTACTGCGATTTTGGGCATAGGGTAGTGTATATGGAATTATTTTTGTGAATTTATGTGAAAATGTATTGTGTAAATGTGTTAATGATGTTGTTATTTTTTCTAATACAAGTGTTTCGAGTTGTAGATACAGGACTCGATGATGACGTTTTTTGGTGGTATGACATGAGGACATTGATAGAAATGTGCCTCCAGTAGTGGGACAAGAGGCCCCGATAGTTCTAGGTGAAGGGGAAGAAGAACAATTACGTGATAAGTTTTCGTTATTTATATTATTCATGAAAAGAGACCGTTGGTAGGATCTACCGAATATATATGACCTAACCTAGGACTTCCCTTTGTATCAACCCTAACTTTATATAATAAGGTTGATCTAATGATGATGATTTCTAGATTGAGTCAATCCAGATAATCCTTGATCATTTAAAGATTATTCAAACAAAATTTTCAAGTTTCCTACTTATATGTTACATGGTAAATAAAATTATAGGTGGTATATTTTGTATAGTGATGATTTCTTGGAGGTAATGGTTTGGAAGGCCTTCCTTGAGAACTTTCTAGAAAGATTTCTCCTAGAGGCACTTAGGAAGGAGAGGGTAGTAGAGTTTAGGTGGTTGACCCAGAGAAGAAAGCCAGTTATGGACTATGCTGGATGCTTCACAAATTTGTAGCTCTTTGTCACATTTCTAATGGGAGATGGGGAAAATGTGGCTATATTATTTCATGATATACTTATATGTGAGATTAAATCCTTTTTTAATATCTTATCAATAGAAAAGTTTACTAAAGAGGGGAATCAGAATCTCATTTCAAAGGGAAACCTAGAAGATGATTCTAGTATAGGACTTGTGGTTTCTATTGGTTGATTGGGAGGTAAATATTTTAGGCTTAGTAAGCATCATTATTATAACATTAACCATTTTATTGAAAAAATTATTATCCCGAGGGAAGGATAAGTTACAAAGAGAATAAATCGAGTGTTCTACCGTCAATGTGGTATGTCGGGTCATGTTTATAGTCAGTGTTCCCTACTATCGGTAAAGTACTGGGATTTTGGTTGAATGGGATACTTACAAAGGTAATACAGGAACCAATCACCAATGGGTAGTGATGGAGGAGCTATGTTGAACCAATATAGGGGAAGGGGGTCTTCTACCCCACACCAGTCAGGACAATGGAGTTTCACTAGTCGCACTGGTCAGGGAGGAGAATGTGGTACTTAAGGACAAGAACGAACATATCAACCAAATATTGTAGCACAAGGAACTCAAATCAGATAATATGGTAGAGGTAAAAGTCAATTAAATTAAGTTCTTCCATAAATTTTTTATAGAAAGGTTGTGAATTTTATAATTAGAGGTATTATTCTTATAGCTTCTACACTTTCTAGTTCGTTAGTTGATACATGATATTTAGATCTTCTAAACTTGTGAATGGTTTAAGTATAACATTGGAGTTTTCAACTAGGTTCATACGGATCGACAAAATGCTAGGTGCATCGCCAAAGGAATCTTCGTATACAAGGGATGTTCTCTCAAGGTTGGTGGGAATCTTTTACTTTTTTATAGGTATATACTATTGATGATAGGTATTGAATTTATTTTGGGTATGTATTATCTATTATCGTATTGATCCCACATCTATAATTATCATGGGAGAGTAACCATTACATCTTCTAAGGGAAAAAATAAGGTTTCTCATAGAGAATGAGATATCCAGGTAGGTTGTGTAGGGCTACTTCATTAGAAACTAGGGGTGATCACCACCCATGATACAAGTCCTTTTTTAGATTAATGGGGTGTTAAATGTTGTGTCTTACCACCCATAGTGGATCAATTTTAGAATATGTTTCCTGAGGACTTCTTAGGGATTCCACCTGAGGGAAATGTTGATTTCAATTGAGATAATTCCTACAGATGAATCAGTTTCCATTCCATCTTATTAAATGACACTTATCGAGCTTCAAGAGATTATGTATTTTCAGTAACAATTAACAGATAACAGATTTATCCATCCGAGTATGTATCCTTTGGGTTTAATGGTTTTTTATAATAAGTATTATGGGACATTGCATTTATGTTTCAATTACCAAAAGTTTAACTAGATGACATTTAATAACTGTTATCCTCTTCCATGTAACAATGATACGTTTGACAAACTGAGGGGTTCTTGTGGGTTCTAAAATACTGATTTGAGGTTTGGGTATCACTATTTTAGAGTGAGTCCTTATGATTTACCATAGACTACATTTAGCAGTAGGTATGGCATATATGTGTTCGTTGTGATTTGGTTTGGATTAAAAAATGCTCCTATTATGATTGTGGTCTTGACTAATTGAATATTACACCCATTTTTTGGATCAATTTGTGTTAGTTTTCATCGATGAAACTTAGTGTACATACAGAATCATGATTATATTTCTAATAATCTTTACATTATTATTACTACACTGAGATAGTATAGGATAAAATCCAAGATATCTAAGGGTCAATTCTAGATAGAAAAACTACATTTATTGGGTCACATTATCTCCAAGGAAGTTATGTTAGTAGACCCAGATAATGTTTAGCAAGTTTTTTCTTTGGAGTATACTAATTATTATTTTGATATCCAATGTTTTTGGGCTCCGAAGGTTTATAGCATAGATTTATCCTAGTATTTTCTCACATAGCCGCGCCACTTTCTGATATGACCAAGAAGGGTATCGTGTTTGAATGGTTTGGATCATGTGATAGTTTTTTATAGGAGTTAAATAATAATTTGGGTACAACATTAATTTTGATCACAATTAAGAAGGGTGAGGACTATATCTTGTTTTTTTATGCAACTTAGATTGTACTTGGGTTGTATTGATATAGAATGATCGAGTCATGGAATATAGATCATGAATGTTGGGGCCACAGAAGCATAATTATCCTACACAAGATCTTGAGTTAGACATGGTGGTTTATTCCTTAATTTGTTGACAGTGTTACTTGTTGGGATAAAGTTTCATTATGTATACCGACAAAAAAATTAAAGAATATATTTTCACGATGAGACTTGAATCAACGTCAATAGATATGAGTTGAGTATATATAGTTATTCAATTTTGAGATAGCCTATACTCCAAGGAAGGGAACATTTTTTCTAATGATTTGACATTGAAGACCTATAATTTAGAAATTCAAGAGTATAGTATTATGTGGACGACGATGTTTTTTCTTGCTGAGATGCATATATAGGTGTAGGAGGGCCAGGAGAAGATGATTCTTGTGTCCTTATACATTGATTTCACTCTTCTTAGATGAATAAAGGAGAGAATTTATGAGGATACATAGTGTTTATCCTTGATGGAAATCTTAGTAGGTGGGGATTCACCTTTTTATTGGACTATAGATGAGGACGGGATAATCTCTGGTCAGGGATATATTGTTATAGCTACGTGTATGTGAGAGAAGTTGATGTGTGGGTTTTGTGCATTGAAATGGGATGTTAATAAAGGATTGAACAAAATATATCATCACCTTTGTCAGATGTATTAGTGGTCAGGAATGAAAAAAAATGAGATTACAGGTTCGTGTCATGCTGCTACACCTATCAGAAGGTGAAGACTGAGCATCATCAACCTGGTGGTTTGTTATAGATTTTTCCCATTTCATAATGGAAGTGAAAAGATGTTTCCATATACATTATAATTGGCCTTTTTAGGACCTCTAATAAGAATGAAATGATATTGTTGATTGTGGACTATTCAAAAAAATTATCCAATTTATTTCAAATTTTAGAAAGTTTCACAGTTGATCAGTTGGGGAAATGTATGTTTAGGAGATAGACTATTTGCATAGTGTGACATGGAGTATAGTTTTACATCATGATTTTTGTTTTAATTAATACTTATAAAAAGTCTTATAGATGGTTTTGGGTACCCTGGTGTTCCTGAGTATGGTTTTTTACCCACAAATAAATGAGAAATTGGAGCGCACTATTCAGGTTCAAGAGGTCATGCTATGGGCAATTGTCCTATATTTTTGTTTTTCATGGGGGGAGAAATTAGCACTAGTTTATTTCACATATAAAAATACATACCAAGTGAATATTTAGATGTAACTATATGAGCTTCACAAGGGTAGGTTGTTTGGATCACCTATGTGATGGATGAAGGTGGGTGAGTCAAAGTTGGTGGGACCGAGTCTCATGTAGAATACTTTGGAATAAAATAAATTGATTTGGAAATGTATGGATACATGGAAATGTATATTGAAGTATTATGATGATTTATTTCATCAAAAAATGATTTTTCATTAGGTCATTGTGCATTAATTTCGGTTTCACGAAGATTGGTTCACCATAGGATCCGGAGTTTGGGTAAGATGGCTCCCAATTTTAGAAGACTGTATGAGATTTTAGAAAGGATCAAAAGGGTAGTATATTAATTGATAATTTCACATAATTATATTTCTAGTCATGATATATTTAATTTTTCAAAACATTGGTAGTATCACAACAACCCTTATCACATAATCGATATTGATGATGTTGATCTTGCACTTGATTCATCCTTTGAGGGGAATCTGATTCCTATTGTGGATCACAGTGATAATTTTTTTCTTGGAAATATTTTACCATTGGTACACGATTTTTGGAATCATAGTCATGTTCTAGTGGAAAAATGGGATAACTAAGGAGATATATGATCCAAGTGGCACAAAATTGTCATGTAGGATGCTTAGTGATGCTTAGGATCTAAAATTAAAGATGAGCTATTATAAGGTGAGAAAAGTTTAAGATATAGTCCTATATTGATGCCTATCATACTTTTTTAGGGTACCTTTTACCCAAATGTTAGTTCCATTAGTTTGGATATATTATTGTGTGTTTTCAGTTTAGTATTGGAAGCTCTTGTAGGGTTTTTGGGTTGTACATGGTTGGCATATGAATTTCCAAAATCGTGCACCAACCCCCAGATATCATGCGCCCCTAGGATAGTGGCTTTTTCACATTCTGTTCATGGTTTAAGAAATTATAATCCTCAAGGAGAAACCATGTACCCCCATGGTAGTATGGGTGCATGGTTAGGGCACATAGTTTTTCTAACTATGTGGCCCCATCAAGGAAACTGTGCACATTATTTTTAAAAGATTTGAAAATTTAATTCAAATTTATTGGACCCTCATTTTATATCCCTAATCTCTCCTCTTGTCTTAATATTTTTTTTAAAAAAATTTGGTTCAAATCCTTGTTTTATTATTAAATAAAATACCACATTTGACTGGGTAAAAGGACACCCATTACATGGACCAAAGGCCCAAGGCCAAGTAGCCTGAATACAAGGAAAGAGAGATTGTTTTCTGGCCCAAAGGACCCTTCAGTGAATAATAAAACTACAGTAATTGGGCTTCTAGAGTTCCTGCTATAGTACCATAATCGCTATAGATCCCTCTACAGTACCTTTTCCACTACCATCTCACTTCTTCAATAGTTTCATCACTTCTACAGTACCTCAAAATTCTTTCATACCCAGATTCAAATAAAATCATCGGTGGATAAAGATTGACTCCTCTTTGGAAAGTGATATCTTCTTTCCTTTGGGTCCCCTCTCTCTATCTTTCTCTCCCATTGGATAGGGATAAATTATTCTCATTATTGGTGATTTAGATCTAGGTTTTAATGGATATTATTTCAATGGATCTTGATCATAGGTTTTGATCCAAGATCTCCTCCATTATTGTTAATTCGACCATTCTACATTGAATTGAGGGACACGGTTTGGAAAGAGTCCGTCAACAATCGTATGGTTGGTGGTCTATTTTCTAATTTCCATTGTCATGAACATGATCACATGGTTGTAGTGGTACCATAAGATTATCACTCTGTGTAATTTATTTTAAATTAGAAAAAATATTTTATTTCCTTATAATTATGAGACTTTTCATAGATCTTATTAGATCCATTGAAGATTATGAGACCAATAATGATGGTAACCCATGGGATATTCAAATATCCTTGAAATGTTGATTCTTTAAATTTAAAAAGAGGAATAATGGGTATATGGAATTTAACTAAATCCTTGTTGTATGGTTTTATAATGGGATGTATAAGGTTGATTGGATAAACCTTTCAAGTTCAATGAGATGAGTAATGGTTGATAATAAATGGTTTAATGGGATATTTCTCATGTAGTTCCTTGTGATGAAAGTAATAAATCCGTGGTTGAGTTTAATAAATGAAATGGTGTACCATTGTTTGAATGATTGACAATATGGTTGCTTATGATGAACCATGATATATATCTTTATGTAACTATGGACAATGAGTTTTAGGTGATGGAATGATACTCCAAGTACCCTCAGGGGTCCATAATGATGCTCTAGGCCTCCAATGTATATTTATATGTGAAGTTGAATAATTATTTGTGTGTGAGGTAATGATGCTACAAGTACACATGGGGTACCATAATGAAGTTCTAGGATCTCGATGTATGAATTCAAATTGATGTTGGAATAAAACTCCAAGTTTCCATGATAATGATACCCATATTGATGAACCAAGGTACTGAACGAAATTTGAATTATATTTAATAATAAAATCCCATGAAAAGTGAAAATTTTAAAATCCCTATGGTGTATAGTTAAGAACATGGCACGGGCCAGTGCAGGTATGATGTGGTTGGCAAAAGAATAATAAATGAGAAACTTGTTTACTTTTTTCATTTGATCATTAATCGTTATAAAACTGCATACACTAGTATAGATCGAATATTTCTTTAGATTCAATTGGTGGTAGCCTACTAATTTGTACTCTAACTCTACTTGGGTTGCCTGATTGTTACCCGAATAGACTTCATGTTTACAGAAAAATATATGGGAAAGAGACTAATGTCTTATTATTGATTTGTGATTTAGGATGGATCATAGATGAGGAAACTAGACATGATTCCATGACCCGATTGGGTGTTGTTAGTGTGTCTTTATTTTCGGTTCTCATTGGATGCTTGAAACATGTATGGAATGAACCATTTACTCCTTTTTTAGTCATTTCCTCACTTTTTGGATTTATTCATGCATTGTTTGGTTTATTTTTGATTTTTTTGAATCTTGGTTATATTGTATATTGATTTATACTATTATGCTACTTTGATAAAGTGTGTATAGTCTCCCCATGTTGAATATTAGACCTACACTACTATTTTTTAACCTATTTCATATGGGGAGGCACACCTAAGGTCATGTAACAAATTGGATCGAGGAATTGGTATACATGACCCTATTCAAAAAATCACCAGAAGCATCCATTGAAGGTATGAACAACATAGTTTTAGTCTTAAATCACATTTAATTGTTTCATTACATGATCATGTGATAATTTACTATGAAAAAATTAAATTAAATATTCTACATTAACACGCTGGTGCCGTAAAAAGATGATCTTCACATGAAATTCATAATTAAATTATGATAAGAAATAGAATTACCTAAAATTGTAATCCCAGTATATTTAATGATCTGATGGAATAAGATTCATAAAACCATTTATATTCTATCATATTTAAGTTCACAAACACTCTTGGTGTTATCCCCACATTCCCAAAAATATCTAATCAATACCATAGAACCACTATGTCAAAACACAGCCAATCATGATTGCTTGCATTGTTCATGGTTGATTGAGACAGTTATCTTTACAAAGGATTAATAACCCTTAGTATTATATCTAAATATTAAGAAACAATTATAGGATAGAGCTATATAGGTCTTCATTCAATCTCTCCTTATCCATTTTTTACACCAAGTTATTAAGGAAAGTGATATAACTATATATATGTGATATCTAATTTAGGGTTGGAAAATCTCACACAAGCCCCCAACCATATTTAACATTCTTAAATGATCTCTTGTATATTAATAATAATATTAATATTATTAGTCACAAGACATGAAATATGATTTATGGACATAAATAAATGTCATTTATATTTTTATGACCATTAACATCAGTCCACTATTCCTCATCTATAGTTACTGATCCTTCAATAATGACTATTTAATTACATAAATGTAATTGTATTATTATAAAATAAATATAATAAATATTATATTTCCAAAACATTTAAACTTTTATTTATTGTTTTCATTTAAATAACTTTATAATTTCTAATAATTTCTGATTAAATTATGGAGATAAACTAAAACCAAATAAATGTTATATATTTTAACCTAATAAATTAATTACTTGATTTTTACTGAGTTTGCGGATACACTTAGTGTTTGACCCTCTGGGATGATTTCTCCATGGAATTAGGTACAAACACCAAATGTCCCAGGTTAGTGTCTAACAACATGCCAAGGAATATATAAAGAAATAATTTAATTTCATAATGACATCCAAACTCTTAAGAATGTTTACCATGTAATGAAATATATTTTTTATGATATCTCTAAACAAGTAGGTTGCATACCGATGCGATCAATATATAAGATTCAAGTGCCTTTCTTTTAATTTATATAATTTATCTTTCCCACTTAACACCATGGAAAAATAATTATATTGGTATTTCTATTCTCTTAAAGGTCCAGAAATATCTACTTCCATCAGGGTACAGAAGGGATAAATCCTTTCTTTCCTTATCCATTAATGTAATATCACTCATGACTCACCCAAAATACCCTACCTAGTCAGAAACATATTTCATCATGGTTTTCATCCATACATCAATGTGCATGAGTCATGATATCCATTAATTATAATCTCAATTTCTAAAGAACAGTACATACATCTTCATATAGGAATATCCAATGGGACATGGAAATTTTGATTTTTTTTTTGATGAGTCTATTATTATAAACATCTATGTTAGAGATTATCGAATGAAAAAATAATGAGAAGGTGTATAAATGTCTCATGAGATTCTAACCTCTGATAAAATATATTTTATTCTTTCGATCAGACAATATCATTCATCTACAGAACAAGGCCCACATATATTATCTTCGAACATCTAGGTTCTCAACATAAAAGGGAACTACAATGACCTATTAGTGTAAAATATATTCCAAAGACATTATCATATACAAATATCGTGCATATGAATAATCAATATCTAATAAGAAAACTTATTTAATAAATAAAATATTTAATCATGTGCAAAACAAGTTGGTTCTTGGGCACTAACTCCGAAAAACTCTAACATGCACGAGTTTGAACTCAAAATAGATTTGTTTCTACTTTCTCTCACATGATACTCATTCTTCTACTAAGATAAATCCATCATTAAGGGGTCAACCACATTTACCTTTATGGATAATATTATCACCATAACTTCTCCCCATTTAAAAAAATCCCTCAAGATATGAATCTTTTAAATTTTGTGCCTTTTACCTTTGGTGTCAACTAATATCATTGGAGGGAGCTTCCACTACATTGTTATCATAGAAAATTGTGATAGGTTATTTACTTCTATGTACCACATCAAGATCTTGGACAAATCTTCAAATCCATATTGATTTCTTGGATGCAACAAAAGTTGTAATATACTGGGAATCTATTTTAAAATCAACCATAACCAACTGATTATAACTTCTCCTTCTAAAAACTTAATCGTTGTGAAAAAAGATATAACCTGACTGACACTTAGGATCATTATATTCTATCTAAAACATGAATTTATATAACCATTGACAACTATCTCTTAATCTCCTCTATAAACCAGGTGCATATCCTTAGTTTTCCTCATATACGTTAGGATAGTCTTAATAGAAGTCCAATGTTTTCCCTATATTTTCTCAATATCTGCCTACCATGTTAAGATAATAGGAACATAAAGCCTCATACATTAAATGAAATACATGATAGATCCTATCGATGGGATATATGTGATATTACTCATTCTCTCTCTTTCCCCTTGTCTTTGAGGACAAATTTTCTTGGAATTATGTTTACCATGTGATTTTGGATCCAATCCCCTCTTGTATTGTTCCATATAAAACCAATTTAGTATCTATTCAATGTATGTATCATGACGCTATCAGACCTGTCTCTTGGATCTATTAGCCATGATCTTGACCCCTAGAATATAGGATGCATCACCAAATTCCTTCATGGAGAAGCACTTTCATAGCCATGACATAACCTCCTTTATGGATGTTATTTTTTTTTAATTAGTAATATGTCATCAATATATATAATATTTTGAAAAAACTATACTCCCACTAAAGTATTTGGAAACACGTGGATGAAATTCATTATTAATAAAACCAAATTTGTTTATGGATCCATTGAATCGAATATTATATGACCTATATGATTAATTTAATCCACATAAGTATCCATTCAACATTCATACGATTTCGGAATTTCTTGGAGTCACAAACCCTTATGTTTGTGTAATATGCACTTCCTTTTGATTGTTACAATTAAATAATTCAGTTCTAAAAACTATTTTCAGATTCTAATAGATATTTAAAACTACCATGGGAAAACAATTCTGAGGGATTTAAACATAGAAACTTGATAAAAGGTTTTTTTTCACATTAAATGCCTTGATGTTGTCTAAAACAAGTAGTCACTATCCATACCTTTTAGTTATTTATTTTACCTTCCATGTACATCTATCTATTAAATACCCATTCACATTTAGTAAGTTTTACATTAACTGGAGGATCATTTAAAACCCAATATTGGTTTTGATACATGGAATCCATCCCAAAATTCATGGATTGTTTCCATATTGCAGGTTTTGCAATCTCTAACACCTCTTTGTAGGATAGAGGTTCATTAACATTAACCAATAAAGATTCACCATCATCTGTGACCATAAAACCATATCTCTCTAGTTCACTTACCTCTCTAGCACTCTTATGAAACACTTGTGTTTTAGGAACAAAATCTTCTATAATTACCTATGGAATCAGCTCTTGTAACCATTCGTGCTTATATTTTTCATCAAATTCATTGAAGTTAATCATTCTCCTACTATCCACTTTGGGGATGCACTCCTTCTCAAATATATAACCTGTCTTACAACAATCACTTTATTATCTAAACGGTAGTATAGGTTACATCCTATGGTTTCCTTGGGATACCCTATAAAGATAAACATCAAGCCCCATGGAACTAGTTTGTTTCTTTATCTAGCCTTAACAAACTCCTCACATCCACATGCATGAACTTGTGGAAAAATATGCTTCATTCCACCCTATAACCATAAGGGAATAATATTTTCCATCTTAGTTGGTACCCATTTTTGTTAGTAAAATGATTTCTATAATGGATATCCCTATAAGGATAATGGAAGGTTTGCATAAACCATCATTTTCCTTACCATGTCCAAGAAGATATAGTTCCTCTTTTTACTAACAGTATACCACTCCAGTGAATAAGGTGGAGGTAGTTGAGATAAAATCACATTCTACCATAGAATTTCAATAATGTCTTGTTTAAGAAAATAACCACCTCAATCCAATTTAATTTTATTTATCTTCATACAATATGGTTCTCAAAATCATTATTTAAATTCTTTTAATTTTTCAATGCATTAAAACCTATACCTCATTAATATGATATAACCATACCTACTCATTACATCAGTAAATGTAATAAAATATGAGAACCCACCTCTAGACTCTATTTGAAAAGGTACACACACATCAGTTTTTAACAAATATATTATCCATATGGCTATTTCACCTTGATCATTGAATGTTGTTTTGGTAATATTACCTTGTAAAGAATCATGACATCTTTCAAGTGTATTATTATCAAAAGATTATATTTAATAATATTGATAAATCATTTTCATACGCTTCTCATTAATGTGACCAAGATAGTGATTCCAAAACTTGGATTCATATGAGGGTAACATATTAGTTTTCTTTATCAATTTCAAAAAAATTAAAAATTCATAATTTAATACATAAATACCATTTTTCTATTATTCCATATTATAACATAGTCTATCTTTATGAAAATATCAACCTCTATTTCCAATGTTGAAAATAAATCTAACCAAAACTAAAAAAGGAAACAGAAATTATGTTCTTGGTAAACCAAGGAACATCATAACAGTTATTCAAAATGAAAATTAATCTTATCATAAATGTGACAAAGAATAATTCAATGTCTAAAGAAACTATCCATGTTTAATTTAAAGCCCATAACTCCACATCAACTCTATTAATCTTATTAAATCTATTTGGTTCCAATATTTGGATACGAATATGAGCACTAAAGGAAATATCTAATGCACAAATTTTAGATATGGAAATAATGTAATAAATAATATATGCACCCAAACCTTCCCCTTGATTCTTTGGATGTGTGTAGTTTCTCTTCCAGTGGCCCTGATTTGAACATGAAAAATATACCACCTCTTGTTCTTTTACTTACCTCGGGTTATTATTATTCTTAGAAGGACAGAGCTTGAGAGACATATACTTGTGATGATCTTTCAACACCTTTTATTTATTCTCCAACTTCTTATTTATGATAAGTAAAATGGATTTTCCCATACCCATGTCCTTATCAACTTGTCAAATAATTCTAAGAAGTTCCAAAAGTTTCTTATCACTATTTCTCAAATTATAATTCAAAATATAAATAGATAAGCTTTTAGGAAGTGAGGACTGAAATAGATCTCTGTGTAGCTCATCAAGGATCTTAAAACCCATGACTTTTTCTCACTCAATATAGAGAATCATCTTTACTACATGTTCCCCAGTTGGCACCGAATCTCCCAACATTCATGTGAATAATGAACTGGAGATCTCATATCTCCCCGATATCAACTTCTATTGATAGTGACCCTTAAGGTCAAAAGAAATTTTTTATTCATCAATTTCCTCATATTTATTTAAAATATAATTAGATATGGAGGATAAAATAAGTCACTATACATACATTATGTCTTCCATATGCTTCAAATAGAGAGATAATTTTTCCTCACTAGCCTCTTTGTAAAGTGACTCATGAAGTTGGGTTTCCATTACATATAATTTACTTTCCTTGAATAGTATATTGTGCAAGAACCTATATCATTCATGGAAATTCACACTGATGAGAAGGATATCATTATCTAGTATGAGTCACAGTGATATTTTCAAAGTATTTATTTTCCATTTCTAGAAAGTAAGAGTAGATAATTAGTAATTGTCTTGAATACTAAATTTGGATTAAAAAAATCTAAATTTAATTAAATTCCATTAATATGACACTATTTTTCAAAACTGAATATCCCTAAACATAATATTTATAATATATTTTCTCTTGTATATTCCAGTGTAAAGGATTAATATTCCCCTTCTCATAACCCATACTTGGGACTGTCAGGAAATTTAAAAGGGGTTTATATATGCATAACCTTCCAACTACATTAATTCAATGTTTCATGATTTATTTATTGGACTCCACAATTCAAAAATAATATTTTTTATATATTTCTTCAATAATTCCCTCTCATTAACTCCAAGTCACTCTTAAGAAGTCAAAACTTGATGAAAACAATGTTATGTTAACCCAAAACATCAATCTAAAAATTACACAACAATTCAAAGCACCGCAACTTGGGTTGGTCAAGTATTTGGAACTATGATGTGAATTTTAACTTATATATTGGAATGGTAACCCGACATAATATTTTAGTTTGAGTTATTTTTATATATATGAGTGAATGTCATTTTATCCTTTTACATTCCTTCTAAATATTAATTGAATTTTACAAAATCAATTAACCAAGTATGATAAAATATTTACACATAATCCATTTATGTTTTATTTCTTCTTTCATAACTGTTAATTCATTTATTAGGTGATCAAATAGAATTCAAAATCATAAATAATTGACAATGAAATAGACATAAGTAAAATATTAGTGGCATGATCAAGAAATTATATAATTGGTTAGTTTATCTAGAGGATGATAAAATAACCCTTGACATTAGGGGGGAAACACCTTGAACCATATAATGGTTCATGTTGCATAATTCCACTTCTACTCTTATGTATCACCTTGATTATTTTTTTCTCAGATCCTTGACTCAAACTATCTCCCCTTTCCTTGTATCTCCCTCCTTCCATATGATTTTACTCACAAAAAGTTGAGGAGGTCAAATGGATAGGATAAAGGGGGTTTTACATAAAAGAAACCAAAGGCACACATGCACTTATATAATAAGGAGGAGGGGATGACTCATAGACTATCAATAATAATTTTTCCATAATAAAATGATCAATTAAAAAGAAAAAAATCATACAGAAAGGTTGTTATAATATCATTATCATCTACACATCAATATGAAATGATCATAAATTTGAAAACTTATTATCAACTAATACAATTTGTTCGTTTAATTAAGAAAACACACCATGAATTAATATAATTAATTTAATTTATCTTTATTACATCCCACAAATATATATTTTTCAAGATGTTTTTCTATATATATCTCTAGAAGTCATAATATATATATCTATAGATTTATTTCTAGATACATATCCAGATATATATCTAGATATATCTATAGACATATCAATCTATATATATCTTAAGATATATATTTATTGATATATCTATAGACATCTCTCTTACTTTAATAACGAATATGTTATCTCTAATGAAGAGAAGAAGAGATGAAGATGTCATATTATTAAAACAAATCAAATTAAGTATAAGAAAAATTAAAACTCATGCAATCAATTAATGAATAATAAATAATTATAAATTAAATATGTGATGCCCCTGATACCACTTGTAGGTTCTGCGAAAAGTGAAAGTGTTCTTTGAAGGGATGACCAACTCACAATTTAGTCTTAAATCACGTGTAATCATTGCTTTAAATTACCATGGGTACATATCCAGTGGAAATAGTATATTAAAAACACTACATTAATATGACGGAACTTTAAGGAGAGGATCTTCAAATGTAATTCATAATTATTCTATAAATAGATATAGAATTAATCAACTTCTAATTCCTCTTTAATTTATGTTCCTATGGAATTAAATTCATTTCACCATTGTTGCACAGTGGGATTTAATTGTACATTCCCTATAGCGGCGATCCACGAATACAACACTATATATTATTAATATTGTAGAACCACCGGGAGCTAGCACTACTGATCATGATCGTTTACATTTTTTATGGTTTATTTTAGAATTTCTCTACATGAAGGATGAATAAATCTTAGTGTTCCCTCCAAATATTGAGAGAGATGGAGAGGAAATGTCTATTAAGGTCTTGATCCAATCTCACCTTATTTATAGTGAACACTAATTGAATATGGAATGTTATAAAACTACATGTTTATTATATCTATTTTATTGTTGAAAAATCATAAAAAACCCTAAAACCATATTAAATATTATTAAATGAACTCATATCCATTAAAATTTATAATAATATTATTAATCACATGACATGAAAAATTATTTAACAGTATAAATAAATTTCATTTATATTATTGGAACTATTAAACTCAGTCTTATTTCCATCATCAACAATTGATAATCACTGAATAATTACAATTTAATTAAATAAATGTCACTTAATTATTCTACTATAAATATAATAAATACGATACTTTACAAACATGAAAAAAAATATTTGTTATTATCATTTAAATAAATTTATTATTTTGAATAACTTTTCATTAAATTATGATGATCAACCAAACCTAAATAAATATTATTTATTCTAACCTATTAAATTAATTACTTCAATTTAACTAAAAATATGGATACACTTAGTGTGAGACCATTTAGTCCTTTTTCATAGTGGAATTATATTTAACCACCTAAAGTATAAGGTTAAAATCTAACAATACACCAATAAATCTCTAAATAAATATGTTAATGTTAAAATGTTTCCAAACCTCTAATGAATGTGTACCATGTAATATAATGCATTTATCATGATATCTGTAATCAAGTAGGTTTCAAGCCAGTTCCATCAACCTATACACTGAATGTATTTTTTTTTTGAATTTCCAGAATTCAAATCACCAACTGGATACAATGGCCCTCGATATACAGGTAATTCTATTACGTTAATGATCGTGGGATATCTACTTCTATCATTAATTAACTTAGAAGCCCTACTACCCTGATACCTCTGCCGACTTTGACATAACCCAAAGTGTAGGATTGAAAAATGAATTTAGATTCTCAATACAAGAGGGTGATGAATTTTATACTTTAAAAATTCCTTTCGAACCTTTAAATTTGGTATAAAAATTTCGTTTTTAACCATAAGGAAAATTATGTTTAACAAAGTTAAACAATGTAAATTTACAAGGCCTCTTAGTTCTACAAACTTGCTATGTTCTGAAAATATGGTTCCAGAAATGAAATTTAAGAAAAGATTACAAGAAAAAGATTATACCTTAAAGCATATAGAATCTTATTAATCAGAGTATAAAATAGTACAAAGAAGTATAAGATAGTTATACTTTCCTTATTAATCAAAATGTTGTGGAAATAAACTTGAAACTACACAAGTAACAGGTATGGAATATTTTATCCTAAAGGGTAGGGTATACATCAACCATGGATAAAGTTCCCTTGATTTATACTTTCAAGAAAGCATATCCTACCCACACCAGGGTAAGACCTCGATAGGAATATCAGAATCCATCTTGTTATCCACGCAATCAATCGAACCTCATGGTAGTTGACACGTTTGTCTTCCGAAACAAGAAATTCCATGAAATATAAGGTATTTGACACCTCTATATTATTATCCCTGAAATCCCAAGACTATACACTGCATCAATAAGAGTTGCACAAAGCAATTTGAACAAGATTTTTAGTACACACAAAGCATTAGAGTATATCTCTCTAGAAATCTCTTTAACAGCATGTGGTGTATAGAGTGATAGATCATCAATGATCTTGTTCAAATGAGCTTCTATTTATATGTTCTTCTCCAATGGTTGGCTCCCTCCTCCAATGTTAATATTTTTCCTTGAATCTTGGAGGGACCTGTACACGTGTCACTCAAATGATGGTTGGTTAGAAACAGAATGTATGACAATGTTTCATAACTAAAACAAGGGTAAGAAAAATATGGTTCCTTAACAAAATCCATTTTTTGGAGTCTAAGGAAAAAAATAATGTTCAGATTCTAATAAAATAAAAATTCATAGTGTATATTACAGGGATATTCAGATTCTGTTTTTCGAATAATTCGGAATCAGAATTTTAAAGACTTAGGAGTCTGAATTTTGGATAATTTCGATTCATAATTTCAGAGGAATATGGAGTTTGAATTTTAAAGAATCCAGAGTCTAAATTTCATAGGGATACAGAGGGTGAATTCAATGAATTCAGAGTCTGAATTTCAGAGAATTCCGAGTTTTAATTTTAGAGGAATTCAGAGTCTGAATTCATAGAATTTGGAGTCTGAATTCAGAGAATTCAGATTCAGAATTCGGAGAATTCGGAGTCTAAATTTAGAGAATTTGGAGTCTTTATTTCAAAGAATTAGGAGTCTATATTTTAGAGGAATTTAGAACCTGAATTCAGAACCTGAAAATAGAATACTTTATATCTAAGTATTTATAAAATTCCAAGATTTTAGATGTGAAACCAAATTTCACACTTAGAAAAAAAAGAGTTAGATTTAGAGAAATTTTAACATGAACAATGAAAACTAAGGTAAGGAGAAAATGTCCTTGGGGAAGGAAAATTTAACTTATTAAGATAAAACATAAGGGAAATAAAATTTTCCTTGAGATAGAGTGTTTGTGATTTTAAAAACATAAAGGAATGGGAAATTCATAAGGAAACCTTATTGAATCCACAGTCTACCCTTTTTTGTAAAGAACAAACATCCTTATGAAAACGAAACTAAGGACTTAGAAATTTTTTGGGCCTTTAAATAAAAACTTATCTCCATTTTCATATGGATCAAAGTGAATGCGACTAACTCCCCCTCAGGTATAGAAATCCCTAACGATCATATTCTTGATTTCCTGGATGAGATTTTATATTTACTTGAATAGGAAAATCTTCATTGATAATAACATTACATTAGATGAACTCCCCCTCTCATTGAGAAATATCATCTTTAATTATTATTCTTTTTATCATTAATTTCTACCCCATTTGTGATTTTCAAAAAGGAAAATAAGGAATGGAAAAAATTTTTACCTAAAATTTAGTACAAAAAAACCAAATATATGAATAACAACTAAAATTTCATTAAGATTGAAATAATTTGTACAATGAAGAAAATAAAAAAATCATAATGGAAAGAAATTATCCTATTTTATACTTCAGCATCCACTTCTTCTCAATGATTTTTAACTTCTTAAGATCCTTGTGATCCTCTTCTTCGTGCTTAAGAAACTGATCTTGATCCTCAATTTTCTTCTATAAGGCTTTAATTTTTTCTTCTTGAGCCATAAGACATTCTGTTTGGGCTTTCAACACATCCTCTTGTTTGACCAGCCTCTCTTCGGATTTTATTCTGAGATCCCTTTCCCTTTTCCAATTCATGGCCATGGAATTAATCTTCCCATTCAAATCCTCATCTTCCTGCTTCCGAGTAGTCTGTTCAGGGCTTAACGTTTACTCAAAACAATTAAAAAGGTCCTTGATCTTGACATCTTCGGTGTCAAATGCATCTTTTAAATTATCATGAAATTAATCAAAGATTTTCATTTCTTCGATTGATTTATTTGAACAGTTTGTAATATTTATACAAGTTCTTTTATGAGCTTCATAAGCAATGAGAAAAGATTTGAAATCTGCCTTGAGATAGACACATTTATCTATAACAATGGAAAATGCATCTGATTACTGATTTAAGGTATGATGATGCATCTTACATCTTGATTATATACTTGGGAATAAAGAAATCGTACCAACCATATTTTATAAAACAAAAAAAATCATGTCTAATAGAAGACGATTCTATATCCTAGTGTTTGGTTTGTCAAGATTTATTTTTTATCTCATCATCTTTCCTATTTGATGAAGCACCAACATCATTCTTCTTCACCAAATATTTTCTAGGTGTATCTACTACCACCTTATTTCCCTTATCAGCTCTCGGAATGATGTCTTCAGGTTTTGGTGATTCATGTTCACTATCTAATAGTTGAACAATACTGTCTTCCTCAACTTCCTCTTTCACTACATCAGCCACTTGATCTTCCAAATGACTGAAATCATGATTAGTGCTTTCTTCTTCACAACTTTTGTTCACTTCTTCCTGATTCTTCTCAACATTCCCCGAAGTATCAAGCTTTGAGGATTCGTCTTGAGAAGTCCAGATTGATAATTTTATAAAGTGACTTTCCTTATCATGGGAATATTTTACTAGTATTATTATATCATCAATTTCATTCCCTTCTTCTTCTTCCTCTTCTTATTTTTCTATTTCCTCTTCCTCTTCCTAAATAATTTCTTCCACTTGTTCTAGATCCGGAATCCCCACCTTCTTACCTAGAGTCACAAGGAGTGACTCTAGAAAAAATTACATTGTCACTGGTATTTGTTCAGATTCTTTCTTAGCATTCTGGAGAAGAGATTATACTATATTAGCCACAAACATCTTCTTCTTTTTCTTCTTCACTATCTTTATTCTTTTTAAGCTCTTCAGTAGCCTTTATTTTTAAGGATTTTGCCTCAGCAGGGTCTAGGAAAAACGTAAGCTCCCCTTCATTCTTATTTTTCTTATCTTCTCTCAACTTATCAACTACTTTACCAAGGTAGGTTTTTGCTTCTTTGGATTTGGTGGTGCAGACATAGTTTCCATAGAAACGGAAGTTTTTTCTTTTCCTTCTATTTCCTTCTCCTTCCTCTTCCTTCCAATTTTTTGGAAGTCTCTTCCATTTCTTGTTTCATTGAAAGATCTTGGATTTCATATTCGTAAAATCATAAAAATCTCATGAATCACTATAAAAAGCAATTTCCATTCTCCTTAGAGTGTCATCACTCATCGACATAACATTGAAATTCCTTTTCTTAGAACTGCAAGGAATTTTGAATGACTGAAGTTAAAGAACTATAATCTTTGAAACAATAGTTAGATACATGATAATACGAGACTTCAGATTTCCATTCTTGATATTCTCAATTGTAACCAAGATGTCCTTGACCAGGTTAATCTTCCTGAGGTTCACCAAGAAGTCCAAAATATAGATATCACTTTTCTTCTGGGTATCCTTATCCCTTTTCTGAGAATGGAAAAACCTTTGACCCATAACTCAAGAATCTGAAGGTTTGTGGATAAATGAACAATATTCGTAGTCTTCACTCCTATAAAACTATGACAAGAAGGAGAATTCTTCTTATTAAAATATCCTGAAGCATCCTGTAATTTGTGAGTACAAAATTCTGCTTCTCTTTCACAAGTGATTCCGATCAAACTACCTACCTAATTGTAAGAAAGAGAAGAATTATTCCCAAAGCTCTTGAATGAAAATTTATCACTCCCTTATTCTTTGAAAAAACATGTCATCTAATAAATTTCAATCAAAAAGTTTGGAAAATAGGATCATGAACCTTTGGTTTTAATAAAAAATCTCTCTCATCCATTCATCATTATATTTTTTGAAATGATACAGTCATATTTAGAAATGAATTTGGGAAAAACTAACCTCTTAGTATATCTTCCATTTAAAAATTTCCTTAATAGTCGACAATTCTTTCTGAGCAGAGGCTTCAGAATACATTCAGAACTGAGGGAACTTTTGAAGATTCGGAATGAACTTAAGTATATAGGCATAGTTTCTGCATGCGAAATCATGAAAAATCAATGTGGGACAACCATCGAGGAGGCTTTATATTGGAAATTAAGGTGACAGTTCAACTTCCATGGTTGACCCAATGGTTGAAAAACCTCAGATCAAATTTGATGGTTGAGATGATAACTGAAGAAGGATTTTGATAGTTTCCAATATTTTGAGGCTTCTAAGAAAAACACATGGATTTAAGGAGAAAAAAAATCCAAAAAATTTACAACAAAATGAAAATACCAACAAACTAGAGGATGATTACGAAAATTTAGGAAAAAAACATACCTCTCAGATTGCAAGGAAAATTATTCGTAATGAAGAAAATTCTTCTTGAAAAACTTTTAGATTCCGAAAAACCGATTTTGAAAATATTGACTATGAATATTTTTACTATGAAAATTTTTAGATTAAGAAAAATTTTAGATTACAAAAAAAATAGAATACGAAAAAAAAATTAGATTACAAAAAAAAATTTAGATTACAAAAAAAATTTATATTAAGAGAAAATAATTTAGACTATGAAATAAATATAGATTGCGAGAAAAATTTTGATTAAGAAAAAAATTAGATTATTAAAAAAATTAGATTACGAAATAAATTTTGACTATGAAAATATTAGGATTATGAAAAAAAAATTAGGTTATGAAAAAAAATTAGATTACGAAAAAAAATTTGATTGCGAATAAAAATTCACCTAATAATAAAATGTACTACCCCTGTGAAAATGAGTTTCTTAATTTAAGGAGATAAGTTTTAACATAAATTTAATATGGAATATTTCTCTTATGGTTATCATTCCTAACTTCTATTTAATGTTTTAAAATCTATCAGAGGGTAAATATTTTGTGAAATTATCAGAAAGCTGATATTGTGTTTTGAAAAATTAAATAATGATATCTCCTTTTTTTGATTCCTAAAAAAGTGATGCCTAATATATATGTGTTTTTCACAGGGGTGATGTGCAAGTTTTTTACCTAAGTAAATGGCACTAGTATTATCCCACATAATTTGTGTTTTGGTAAAACTCATACCACAGTATATGAGTGTGTGTTGCATCCATAACACTTGAGAACAGAAACTTCCAGTTGCTACATATCCAACTTCAGTAGTGGAAAGTCCTACAGAGCGTTGCTTTTTCATGACCAAGAAACTAATGAATCTCCTAATAAATGAAAAGTTCTAGATGAACTTTTCCTATCTATTATACATACACCAAAGTTAGCATCTGAAAATTGTTTTAAAATTAAATCATTTCCAGAAGTATAAAGAGTTATAAATCCATGGATCCCTTTAAGTAGCGAAAAATTCCTTTCACTTCCTTTAAATGATATTTCTTAGGATTATATTGATATCTTGTAGATAATAATACTAAAAACATTATGTCTATACAACTATCTATCAAGTATAGTAAACTTTTTATCATACCTCTAAATGATGTTTGATCTACTGGTTTCTCAACTTTATCAAGATCAAGTGAATTTGAGGTACCGATGGGAGTACTTAAACTCTTAGTGTTTTCATATCAATACTTCTTATGAAGATATTTTTTATACATATGTTGAGATATATAAATTCCTTGGGGTTTTTGAGAAATTTGAAAACCTAGGAAAAATGTAAACTCACCCATCATACTCATTTAAAACTCAGATTTCATGAGATCTAAAAATTAATCAGTTAAAGATGGCTGAGTTGATCCAAATATATTGTCATCAACATAAATTTTAACAATCAAAACATTTCTATTATCATTTTTTATGAAATGATTTGGATCAGCATTTCCCTTAATGTAATTTTTTTGTAACAAAAATACTTGTAAGTCTATCACATTAGGCTCTAGGAGCTTGTTTATGTCTATATAAAGCTTTGGTATATTTGAAACATGTTCAGGATGTTTTGTGTCTTCAAAACAAGGATTTTGTTCAAAAAAAAATCCTCTTGAACATAACCATTAAGGAAAGAACATTTAACATCGTTTTAAAAAAGTTTGAAATTAAAGAATGTTGTAAAGGCAAGTAGAATACGAATAGATTCATGACTAGATACTAAAGCTAAGGTTTCTTTATAGTCTATCCATCTTTTTATTATAGTCTTCAGCAAATAATCTAGCCTTATTTCTTACAATGATTCCATTTTCATCACACTTATTTCTGAAGACCCATTTTACTCCAATAAAGATGTTTCCTTAGGTATTTCAACCAAGGTCCGTAATTTATTCCTTTAGAATTCATTTTTATCATCATGAATAGATTTAAACCAATCGTAATCACCTAAAGCTTTATCAGTGTTCTTTAGTTCTAATTGGGAAAGGAATTCTAGATTTTGTACTTCATTCCTTAAAGAACTTCTACTCTATACAGTTTGATTTACATCACTAATTATGCTATCATAGGGATGATTCCAGAGAAACAACTGATTTGGGTTTTGTAAAACATGTTCATCAACATATGGTAGAAAATATTCTCAGGTAAATCTTCAGAAATATTTTCTTGGAAATTTCTCTTTATCTGAAGGATCTCCTATCAAGGGCTGATAATCAATTTTTTAAAACACATCTGAGGATATAGGTTGGGGTTCTTTTAAAAAAGGACTATCTTTATCAAATTTAACATGTATAGTGTCTTTAATAGTACATGTGTTTTTATTGAAAAACCTATAAGCCTTAGAAGTTGTGGATTAGCCTATGAAAATTCCTTCATCAGATTTGGGTGATAATTTACGTAGCTTATCTTTAGTATTCATTATAAATACTTTTCTTCCAAATACCTTGAAGTAGGAAAGACTAGGTTTTTACCATTTTATAACTCTTAAAGGGTTTTTTTAAACAAATGTCTAATCAAAACTTTATTTATAGTATAACAATAAGTACTTACAGCTTCATCCCAAAAATGATTAGCTATTGAATATTCACTCAATATTTTTCTGGTTATCTCTTGAAGAATTTTATTTCTTCTTTCAAAAACACCATTTTTTGATGAGTTCTTGGTGATGAGAAATTATGAGTAATGCCTTTTTTAGTACAAAAAGTTTCAAAATCAAAATTTTGAAATTCTTGTCCAAGGTCCCTATAAATAGTTATAAATGGAATATTTTTCCAATTTTTATCTTTGGCTCTAAAACTTTTGAAATAAGAAAAGGCCTCAGATTTATTTTTTCGAAAACAGTCCCACATAAATATAGTGTAATCATCAACTAAGATAAATACATAATATTTTCCTACAATGCTTCCAGTTTATGTTGGAGAAAAAAGATACATATGCACCAACTATAAATAATCAGTTGTTGAGAATTCACCGATTTAATTAAAACTTTATTTTTGTTTCTTTCCATATTCATAAGGATCACAATATTTTGGAGAATCAAATATATTCTCGGGTAGATCCTTAAAAGGTCTTTTCTTAGAGATTTTATGTATTTTTTAAGATTATATTGTCCTAGACATCTATGCCATAACTAAGAATGATCTTCCATTACACTAAGAAAAGGTAGGTCTTGGCTTCAATGGTATTCTATGTTTAGTGTGTATAAATTATCTTGCCTATGGGAATAAAGAATAAACTCTTCCTTGGAATAGTGTACTATGCACTTGTCATTCAAAAAATTCCCAAGGTAACCTTCATCACATTATTGAATTATACTAATAAGGTTGTGCTTAAGACCCTTAATAAATAATACATTTGAAATAAAAGTTTTTCGATGAAGAACAATGTTACTTATACCAATTATTTCTTCCCGAGCATTATCTCCGAAAGTTAATTTTCCTCACTTCGTCTTGATAATCATTCCAAAAAATTTTTTGTTACCAGTCAGATGAAAGGAACATATACTATCCATGTACCATATATTGTTGTTGGTAATTTCTTTATTTTCTTGAAAATAAGAGTGTTAGACATTCAGAACCCAAACATTCTTGGATCCGGGAATTTCAGAAAGCAAGATTTTAGGTATCCAAATTTTCATGGAAAAATATTCTTTAGGAAAAACTAAATACTGTGACTTTTTTAGGAACTATTTTTAGCCCAATTTCCACCATACTGAAATTTAGTGCATAATGGATCACTTTAAGGAACAAAATAGTTATCACTAAAAATCTGTTTTGAACTGGTATAACCAAAACCCGAATGATTCCTTAGAGGTTGAATTTGGGAATACATCTTGTTAAAATTTTACTTACCTGAGGTAATGTTTGGAAAACACATCCTCAAGGAAAATATTTTTGACTTTAGTTTAATAAAAAAGATTTTATCCTAAAAACATTAGTTTTAAACCAGAGTTAGTATATAAAATATTTTTCTTATAAATTACATTTTCATGATCTTTTAAAAGGTTATCTTTCTCAGAATTATGTTCCTTAAGGTTTTTGGAAGTACTTTTAAAATAAAAAATTTTCTTATCAAGATCTTTAGAAATATATGATACTTTCTTAGAAATAATAGAGATTCTATAATTTTCCTTATCACACTTTTTCTTGAGTTTAGAATTTTCATTCTCAAGATGTTTAGCAAACCTAGATACTTCTTCATATATAGGTAATATATTATCTTCATCAAAAGAAGATTCTTCATCTGAAGACTTATAGTATTTATCTTCATTATAATTTTCATTCAAAGATACATTAGTTGTGGATTCATTGTTCTGTACCTTAGCCATTAGACAATGATTTTCAGTAGGTATCCTGGATAGTAAACCAAGATTCTTATGACCAGAAGATTCATACCTTGAGGATTCATCAGAAGGGTCACCACTAATGGAATTACATATGTCATTGGCGTTCAAAACAACCTTAGATTTATCTTTGTAGTACTTCTTTTTATTTCTCTCAAAATGATTTTCCTTTCTATACTTTTTCTTAAGCATAGGATAGTCTGCCCTTATATGCCCTACACTTTTTCATTCATAACAAGTGACTTCTGAGCCTTTCTTGTCTTTTCTTTCTTCCTTCTTAAATATATATTGAATGTATTTAATCTCAACTATCATGTTCATCCTTCGAGCAATATAAGCTAGTTTATTCTCAAAAAGTTCACTTTCACTAGATTCATATAAAATAGTGACTTTATAATACTTAGATCTTGTAACCATTTCATGATTTTTGGATTTTTTTTGTAGTAAGGGCTACACTTCCATTTCCATTTTTCTTCTTATTCATATCAGCATCTCTTTTCATTCTTGTATCATGTTGAAGAGGAGTTCCAAAAATCTCATCAAGAGTAATTTGGGATAATTTACTAATCTCATCCATAGATTTTCTCATAGATTTCCACTCATTAGGCATGATATCTATATTATTTTCCACAAGAGAATCATCATCAAGACCTTTATCACCTATAGATTGTAAACTATTAACAACAGTCATAAATATTTGTTGTACCTTACATACTGGTTCTTCGTAAGGAAACAGAAGTCTGTGATATTCTGCTCTCATTATAGCTCTTCTTGTTTCTATGACTTTGGATGTAACAAAATGAGTAACATTCAATTTCTTCTAGATACAGTTTCCAGCTTCATAAGAAGAAATTTGACTATATATATTCCTAGTCACAGAACACATCAAGGTATTGTGTACCTTGTAGTTTAGTTGATATTCTGACTTTTATTGATTAGTAAAAGTTTTGACTTCCTTATCGAGAATCTTGTAATCTCCAGTAAGCATAAAAAAGTTGTTTACTCTAGTATTAATAAAAAAAGACTCCATACGATCTCTCCAATATTTATAGTCATTCCCCTAAAAATAGGTGGTCTAGTAGGATTTAGATTATCAATAGAACCAACATTCATTCCTACCATTTTAAATAAAATATATTTCCAAAGAAACTTGTTAATAGTAAATGTCTGCAAACAGGGATAAAAATTCCTAATCCAGTAAAATATTAAGATCAATTAAAACTGAGCAAGAAAAAATATACGTTAATATAATTATTTTACATACCTCATATGATACCAATTGTAGGATTGAAATAATGAATATAGATGCTCAATACAAGAGTGGGGTGAATTTTATACGTTAAAAATTCATTTGGAACCTTTAAAGATTGTATAAAACATTCATTTTTAACATTAAGGAAAACAATGTTTAATAAAGTTAAGCAAGTTAAATTCATAAGGCCTCTTAGTTCTATACTTTTTCTAGGTCCCAGAAATATGGTTTTAGAAATAAAACTTTAGAAAAGTTTATAAGAAAAATATTCTACCTTAAAGCATATAGAATCTTATTAATCAGAGTATGTAAAAGTATAAGGAAGTATAAGATAGTAATACATTCCTTATTAATCAAAATGTAGAGGAAATTTACATGAAAAAACACAAGTAACAAGTATGAAATCTTTTATCCCAAAGAGTAGGGTATCCAACAACCTTGGATAAAGGCCCCTTGATTTATACTTTCAAGAAAGATTGTCTTACCCTCACTAGGGTAAGCCTTCGATAAGAATATCAGAATCTGTCTTTCTATCCCCATAAGAACTTGAACATCAAGGTAGTTGGCTCCCATGTCTTCCTAAATAAAGAAGTTCTCAAACTTTAAGGTAGTCAATACCTCTATCTCTCTATCCCTAGAAGCCATCGATTGTACAATGCAACAATAAGAGTCACATGAAGAAATCTGAACAAGATGTTTAGTACGCAAAAAACATGAGGGTATCTCTCACTATAAATTACTTCAACATAATGTGGTCTCTAGAGTGATAGATCCGTAATGAGCTCATTCAAATGAGATCTTATTTGGAGGAGCCTCTCCAATAGTCAGATCCCTCCTCTAATGGTCATATTTTTCTTGAATATCGGAGGGACAGGAACACGTTTTGATTAAATAAAGGTTGGTTAGAAACAGAATGCACGACATCGTTTCATAACTAAAACAAAAGTAAAAAAATATGGTTGCTTAACCAAATCCATTTTTCAGAGTCTAAGGATAAAATAAAGTTCTAAATCTAAGAAAATGAACATTCTGAGCCTATTTTACATGGATATTATGATTTTTTAGGAAATTCGGAATCTGAATTATATAGACTTTGGAGTCTGAATTTCAGAGAATTCAGTGTTTGAATTTCATTGTAATTTGGAGTCTAAATTTCAGATAATTCGGAGTTTGAATTTCAGAGGAATTTGGGGTCTGAATTTATGGAATTCAGAGTACGAATTTTAAAGAACTCAGAGTCTGAATTTTAGAGGAATTTAGAGTCTGAATTTATAGATTTTGGAGTCTGAATTTAGAGAATTCAGAGTCTAAATTTTGAGAATTCAGAGTGGGAGTTCAGATAATTTAGAGTCTGTATTTGAGAGAATTTGGAGTCTGAATTTCGGAGGAATTCAGAACTTTAATTCATTTCCTGGAAAGAGAATACTCTATATCTAAGTATTTATAGGATTCTAAGGTTTTATATGTGAAACTAAATTTTACACATAGAAATAAAAAGAGTTAGATTCATAAAAACTATAACATGAACAATGAAAGAAAATGTAAGGAGAAAATTTCCTTGGGGAAGTAAAATTTTCCTTCTTAAGATAAAACATAGGGGGAATAAAATTTTCCATGAGATAGAGTGTTTGTGATTTTCAAAACATAAAATAATGGAAAAGTCATAAGGAAACCTTATTGACTCAACACCAAGGGCACTCTCAATCCCTAAAGGTTGGTGATTAGCACCTTTCACCATATAACATCAAGGGAGAATGAATTATCCACAAAACAACAGAATATAAATGATAAAATCTAGTATGTTGAACACTCTCAAATGTATAAAACACCATAAAAATAGTTAAAATAGTACCTAATAGGAAGATAAACATCCCAAAAGAACATCATCCAAATATGACAACATCAGACATTAAAAATTTCTCAAAAATATTGTGTAATAAGTTGAAAATATCCCCACCGGTCACCATCATCACTCCATGGTACAAAGCATCAAGAACATCCACCACCTCCAAGTAGAGATTTCCCTTTTCTCAAACCTGGAATAAGAAAATATAAAAATGCCCAAAGTAAAAGGTATGGTGTGTGCAATAATTCCCTGTAGTGTCTTGCCAGGTGTTCCATAATCAATATGAAAAATATTTACCATTTATGCTATTAGTATAAATAAAATATGGCATGAAATTTCATTCACACATTTTAAACCAAAACAAGATTTCATAATCAAATCATGTTGGATTTTTCCAAATAGTTGTCAAACATTATTAAATGAACATTTTATATAAAAATGTTTATATTAATCCATTAGTATGAATAAAATAGTTCCGAAAATAAGTGGAATGTGTAATCAATTCAACTAAATCAACCATTCTGAAAAACTTCCCAAAAATATATTTGTTTCCTTGTAATAAAATCCCCACACTCTCATGTATCAACACAACTATATATATGTGCTCAATAATCACCCCATCTGTGTATCCACTATGAGAAATAAAACTACACCCCATTAAGGTATCCACCATGGGTAATCAAGTTGATATTGGTTTTGTTAGTGTTTTAATCATAATTCCATTTTCTAGTGGATCATGATCTTAACATGATTTCCATCATTACCTATTGGGTACCCAGACTTACAGGTGCCTCAAAATATCAATTCAATAAATAAAATGGGTAATAAATAATTTCAAATAACTTCAAAATATAATTTTCCAATTTTAGTTTTTAATACATCTTTCTCATTTCAAAACTAAATAACTGGTTTTCGTCATTTTATACCATTTAAAATCATTTTAAATTTAATACATTTTATCAAGAACAAAATAAAATCGTCTCATCAAACAATTTTTAAATAAATCCACCATTTTTCACAAATCATCCCAAGAAATTCAATTCTATTAAAATTATGGGTTTTTTCTCTATTCAAATGCCCATGTCAAAATCAATGATCAATTCATCAAAAAAATTATGTCATTTTATAACTATTTCAAAATAATCAATAAATATAGGATTTTAAAATACTTATGAAACCACCTACCTTTTAACACATGGACAAATAAGACACCTATAACAAGATCACCGTAGAAGGATAAGGTGAAATGGATCATGAAGAGAAAACTAGAATCAAGATCCAAAAAATAGAGTTTATATCAATTAATAACATGATGATCTTTCACTCTCTAAGGAGGAGATAAAGGGAGATCATAAGAAACCACATGAGAGGACATCTACTTACCTGGAGGAGATAAAACGATATCAACTACACTTAGATCAGTATAGAAAAGGGTTTGGAGGAGTAAAAAATGACCATTGAAAGCCTTCAAAACCAAGGAATTTGAGTTAAGGTCAAATGTGGTTGTTAGGAATATTAAATAAGGGTTTTGGGACTTCTGAATGAGTTTTTCGGTCATTAAAAACATGTCTGCATGGTTCTCTATAGGGGATTTACCTTTTACAGTATCAGTGCACCCTAATTGTGTGCCCTACTGATAAAGTTCATAATTTATCCTAAGGGGATGAGTAGTTTGTAAAACCATGTGTAAACCATAAAACCCTCACTATCTAAGGTTTCACGATTTCAAGTTCTGGCCACATTGTTTGGAAAACCCATACACCACCTTCTATGTGGATCACATCTAGAGGCAAGATTTTCTAGGCCAAACCACATCATTTTCCCTGACCATGAACCAACAATACATAGCCAGCTAGGCTTCCAAAATTTTCCAAAATCTCCAAAAAGGAACCAAAAATAAGATTGACTATCAAGGGATCTAGAAATGCTAAAGAAATACTAAAAATAAGTTAAAAAGATATTTAAACCTCCCCACTAAAATATTTTTGTCCCTAGAAAGCATATTAAGAAGTATCCACATCAAAGTGGTGACACAACTACTCTATCATAAATTTCTCATGCTACAACATATCATTATAATCAGAACCAAGATTCCATACAAAACCGACCAAAGGTATCTTCCACCCATGAATTTCCATTTTCTTGTAATCAACTATTCTAACGGTGTGCTTCATCATGGATAAATCAGGCTCAACATCAACATCCTACTAGCTCAACACATGAGATGGGTCAGAAAGATACATTTTAATATATGATAATTGGAACACATTATGTATCAACATAAACTATGGTGTTATATATAAACTATAAAACACATTCCCCACCATCTCAACATCCTAAAAATGACCAAAAAACTGTGGTGCAAGATTCGCCTATTTCCCAAGTCATTGATGACCCAAACAAGGAGAAACTATCAAAACCGCTAGGTCACCAACTAAAAACTACACAGGTAACCTATGATAGTCAGATTAAGATTTTTATTAGATCTGACTCATAAAAATTATCTAATGAATCATCTGAATCTTTTTTTATCATGTCATGACCAAACTAGGTCCAACCACGGAAGATTCACCAATATCTATCCAACATGGTGAATATTTACACAAACTGATATGAAACTCCTCAAAAATATCCATCCCACTTGAAAATTTTTAACGATTTTTACAATAAAGATAATCCAATACTAAATGGACTACCAAAGATTCACTAAAATATAGAACACAAGCATGTAGAATGCCCTCAAGAATCTGTATATCTCATTCTATTTGGCCATCTATCTATCTAAAGGTGACATTACATAATAAAATGTATCTAAGATAATAGTTCCTCCTAGATACCTATTAAAAAGTGATAAGTGAATCCATGATTTCTATCAGAGACTATAGCAAAAGGTAATCCATGAAATCATAAAATCATCTACACATAGGGACATCCCAAATCCTTAATGTTGTTTGTATCAAAAATGGGTAAAAAGTGAGATAATTTGGTTGTCAGATCAATCACAAGCCATATTGAATTATTCTTTTGAGGGTTACATGAAAACCCAACCAAAAAGTGATTAGAGATGTCATCCCACTTTCAGGTCATCACTAAAATTTGATGAAGAAAACATAATATCATTGGTGCTCAATTTTAACCTATAGATAGGTATAACATTGGGAAACTAAGTCAGTGATGTTTATATCATACCTAGCCATTGTAATCTTAAATGTATATTATAAAACATCTTTTTCTTTCTATGGTGCACTACCAAATGATAATTTATGAAAGTACCCCATTACATCATTTCACATGGTAGAAGTCACAATAAATAGGTTACGATAACATAGGGTCCCTCTAGAATATTATTTCCACTCACAAATGGTCTTCCAACCATAAATAGAGTTACTAATGCCATATAATTCGTCAAAAACATTTTTTAATTTAAGAATCATAAAAAGAAGAATCTAGGTAAACTGAACCCTTTTCAAGGACATCTTGAATTCATCTTACTAGAATCTCAGATGAAACTGTACGAAAATATCCATTATGTTCCACTCTTTTCATGATTATTTCATGAACTGGGAAAGAAGTTTCTTTGTCAAGGTGTCAGTAATGAAATTTCGATTACTCATGGTGTAGTAATTATCAAAGTCAAAAGACTATAGGTACCCCTCCTAAAACCTCTATTATAGTTTCAAATATTTTTTTAGAGAATATATAACTCATGATTTTATGCTTAGAATAAATGGTAAACATTTTGTGAAAAATTAATGCCACAAACTCTTAAGATAATTCATCATAACTACCAGTTTGAGATCATGGATCAAATATATTTTCTTCTGTGGCCTAAGATTTCTATAGTCATATGCTACCACATGATCACCCCTTATAAGAAAACAACCTGAACCCAAACCTGATGCATTATATATGACCATATTTAATTACGTAGCCTATGGAAGAGTCAACATAGGTGCATAAGTAAAAATACATTTCAACTCAGAAAAATAACTCTGAGATTTTTCATTGAATATGAAATTAACTCCCTTCAATGTGAGAGCGGTCATTGGAGAATCCATATTTAAAAAAATCTTTGAAAACCCTACGACAGTTACCCACAAAGACCAAGAAGATTCATTTCTCAAAAACATTATGCACTTGATCCCATCTCATAACAGACATCAACTTCTCTTGATCAACTAGGATGACATGTTCTAACACCATGTTTTCCAAGAACTTATCTTCTTGAATCTAAAAATGACACTTTAAATGATTCATGTAATTTTTTTGATATATCAAAATTTATAGAACTATTCTCATATGATACATATGATCCTCCTTCATTTTTTAGTACACAAAAATTTCATCAAAAAACCACCGAGAACATGTAAAGGTACTCGCGGAATATTCTATTCATCAAATACATAAAGATAAAAGGATCATTGGTGAGGATAATTAGCAAAACAAGATATTAAATTTGACCATACCTGCATCTGGATGTATTATTTTGAAAGCAAGATTCTCTTATTCTCAACTGGTGATAACTAGATCAAAGATTAATCCTTAAGAACGGCTTTTACACTTTAAACAAATCAAACAGGTCATCATTGCATGTTATCAAATACTTTTTCTTTGTTTTAACTCGATTTAGTATTCAGTAATCAACGTAGAGGAAAATTGTTACATTATCATTCTTCACAAAGAGAACAGGTACCACCCAAGGTGAGACACTCAAACATATAAATCCTTTCTATAATAGATAACCCAACTATGAATTTATCTCTTTCAAATGTACTGGTACCATATGTTATGAACTAATAGATTATGTCCGAGTACTAGGTTCTAAATCAATAGAGAACTCTACCTCTTTTACCAGCAGTATGACAGATTTATCAGAAAGAAACATGTCTAGAAAATCGATGATGAATAAATGGATATCATCATTAAATGGTTCTCACCCCAAGTCAAAAAATCAACGATTATACCCCACCCAACTATGGAAGAGTTTTCCTGAATCAACATGATCTTAGGTCCCATTTTCTATGAAAGACATGAATCACCCCATTGGGTGAAGTAAAGGATACACATCAAAGATAACAGTCAATTCATGCCTTATTAGTAGTTAAAAAATCCATCTCGAGGATGACATCAAGTGGTTTCATATCAAGAAACATAAAACTACAGGTTAGATCAAACTCTAATAATGATAATACATAATAAATATAACAGAGACCCTACCCTCACTTCATTCTAAGGGGTTTAGTTATATCCATCACATAAGGAAAAAGCTTCATAGGAAGATTTAGCAAGTTTACAATATGATTTGATATAAAAGACTGATATTCAAAAGTATCAAGTAAGGTAGACACTAAACATAAATCTATAGTGATGATACCCTTCACAGTCACATGACTTAGATTGGATTCCCCATTAGACCCTTTCAATGTATGATGAAGCTTCATTTCATATGCATGTTACTAGAACCCCTTTGATCTTGGAGCATTTGATTGAACCATAGTGGTTTTAGGTGTTGAATAGCTTGTGCCACTGCATTGAGGAAACAAGATATGGAATACTCTCTATAGGTGTCCTGAATAACCTCATGAACCACAGATCCTAGGTGCCTCAGTGAAAACCCCTTTCGATTGCCCAACATTTCCATCGTAGAATCAAGTCAAAGGTCATATTCATGTTAATATAGGTGTTCTAGAAGAATAATACTATTGATATCCACTAATAAACTCATCAATGTTCTTTTTTCCCTTAAGGGAACCCACCAAAAATATTTCTTGGAGAAAAAGGAACTTTTACCAACCCTGACTTTCCGGTTAGGTCAAGCTCAACCATCAATCCATATCCTTCACATTAGCATAAGAATATTGTTTCATCAAGAAAACATGAGATCAAATGTCATGTCAAAGACCCATATAATTTATTTTTACCCCCATATTCTTATTTTTCATCACCATAGGAGAAAAATAAACAAGATCAACAAAGTTGTTTGCCTACTGGGTCATGATCATGTCACCCTTCTAGAGTTTGATAAACTTTGTAGATTTCACCCATACCATAGATTATGGATAGATATAATTGGTTAAAAAAGTAAAAATTATTTCCATTACAAACCCTCCGGCATATTTTCCTGCACCATTGAATTCCACCATCTATTTTCAGGCCCTTCAAGCTTAAAGGTATCACATTTCACGTTAATTTCTTAAGAATTTTTAGAAAATAAAAAATAAGATCAATTGTTTTAAACCTGTCCTCGTCATTTTGAGGATCATTATTGACTTTGAATGTTGGTGTCTTCTGGAAAATATAATCTAGAGAATAATCACAATATTAATCCCTTCAATGATCCATTGCTAAAACCTGAATGAGAATAAATTCCATACTTTTTTTTAGAGGATAGAAATCCTATTTCCCTATATCAATACTATTTTGTCCCATTGGGGAATTTTCCTACTATTTTTCACCAGAAACTTCCTATTATGGACTAATAATATGTATTCTAAAAGTAATAGTGATATACAACATCAATAGGAAACACAACAGAAATTAGCAAAGATACATAGATCTCTAACTCAAATAAAGATAACAGAATATCAATTCCATCAAGCAAAAATTTAAGAATGGGATTTCATCATAATAAGATCAAGGTCGGGAAAAGAATAAAATTAGATCAAAAAATTCTTCAAAGACAATTTCCTCAAACACTGATGGTGACTTAAGGATCATTACGATGAGAGATGACTAGAAACTCACCCACAACTACCTCCTACGTCCCATAAAGTCATCCCAAACCGGATACTGACATCAAGGAAAGATACATAACCTTCACTATTGATACCACTTTCTCACAAAAAAACTCGGATACTCTATTACCCTGATACCCAATCCAACTTAGACATAGCTTCAAAAGAATTCCAAATCCCAACAGATTTTTGAATAACACTTGGAACTATATAACATCAAGGGGAAAATATTTTACAAAAAAAAAAGATAAGATAAAACATACAATTCAGTATGATATATACACCCGATGAGAGAAATTACCAAAAAATAGGTAAAACAATACCCAAAAGAATGATAAATATCTTAAAGGTACATCATATCTATATGAAAAAATAAAACCAGGAAATAGTATCAAAAATCCTATGTAAAAAGTAGAAAATAGATCCACCAGTCACCATAATGACTCTATGATTTAAAGGATCAAGAAAATCGACATCCACAAAGTTGTTGTTTCCTTTTATCAGACATATCATAAGAAAATATATGAAGACCCAAAGGAAATGGTAGGGTGTGATCTATGAATCCTAGTATGGTCTCACCAAGTATTCCAAAATTAATACCATACCAATTACTCATTTATGCTATTCATTTAAATAATTCTTGGAATGGAATTTCAATTTTATATTTTAAACCAAAACATGATTTCATAATCAAATGATAGAAGATACATCAAAAAAACATTCAAACATGTATAAATGAACATATTACAAAAAAATATAAATAAATTGGAATGAATAAAATAGTTCTATAAACCATCCACATGTGTAATAAAATAAATTAACGAAAGCAGCATGAAAAAAATCCCCATGATAAGTTAGTTTCCTAGTAATAGAATCCTCACACACTCATTGATCAACATCGATATGTATATGTATTCATTGGTCTCCGTATTCATGGAGACACTATCGGAAATCTGACAACACCCAGTTAGGGTAGACACTATGGGAAATGAAACTAATCTTGGTTCAATTAGTGTTGTCATATTAAGTCCATTTTATAAGGGATAAATATCACAGTGTGATTTTACTTGTTACCTGCTAACTACACATGATTACATGTTCCTCAAAAAATCAATCATTAAATCAAATTGACAATAAATAATTACAAATCATTTGAAAATATAATTTCCCAATTTTAGTTTTCTACATACCATTCTCATTTCAAAACCAAATCATCAGTTTTCATAATTTCTTGCCATTTCAAATAATCGAGCAATTTAATCAATCTTATCAAGATCAAAATCAAATAATTTCATCTAAAAAATTTAAAACCAAGACATTATTTATCAAAAATATTCCAAAAAATTTAAATTTAATTTATATTGGAGTTTTTTATCAGTTCACATGGCCATTTCAAACACAAATATCAATCCACCACAAATCTTAGTTTTTATATAATTTAAAAAATCTATCCAAATAAATATATAAAAATAGGGTTTCTATTAAGTGTAAAATATATATGTAACTATCAAACTTTTATCAAACATTCAAAGAAAACACCCGCACATAGATTACTAATGAAGAATAAGGGAAAATGGATCAAAAAACACAACCAGGAATCAAGATCCAAGAAAACATATTTTTGATCCATCAATAACATGATCATCTTTCACTCTCTAAATATGAGAGAAATAGATGTCAAAATAAACCACATAACAAGAGATCTACTTAATCAAAAGAGAACAAATGAGATGAAAGTTTCTTTGATCTGCCAATAAAAAGGTTTAGAGTAGTCAAAAATGCCTCTCAAGATCCTTCACAACCAAGGAATTCAAGTTAGGGTCAAATGGGGATGTTAGTAAACCCAAAATTGAGTTCTTGATTTTTAGAATAAAATTTCAAGGAATTAAAAACCTTTATACACACTTTTTTGGAGGGGACACATAGTTATGAGTAACCGTCCAACCTAATTATATGCCCCTTCTAGTTGGATGCACAATTTGTCCTTGGAGGGAACACAATTTTCTAATCCCTTTAGAATCCATGAAAACCACACTATATGAAGTTTCATGGTTTGGAGGGTTGGCTGTATGATTTGGAAAAAATAGTTAACCACCTTTCAATGGCTTACACCAGGGCGCACAGTAATCTAGGCCAAACTTCATGGTTTCCTTAACTGTGCGCCAATCGTTCACAACCCCTTGGGCTTCCCCAAAATTCCAAATTCTCCCAAAATGACCCCAAAACATGACCAAACTCAATGAATATTAACATAGGGGCCAATAAATACATATTCAAATCAGAATATTTCACGAAACATGGAAATTTGGATTTCTTCTCTGACATGTCGATTATTATATCCTCATATTTTTTGGATTACCAAAGGAAAACACCATGAGAAGATGTCCCATTGTATTATGAGCCGCCTACCTCTAATAGCCTGTATTTTCTATGTCATAATAGACTATACTATTCGATTATAGAACAAGGTTCAAGAATAATCTCATGGAACCTCTAGGTTCTCATCATATTGGAGAACCTTTATGACCTATAAATATGACATATATTCTAAGGACATTATCACATACATATATCATGCTAAATAACAAACCTAATGTGATAATAAAAATTATTTAATTAGGAAAACATGTAATAAAGTACTAAACAGGTTGGTTTCAAGGCACCAACTGTAAAAAAATACTCGAAGAAAACATTAAAGAAAAATTATTAAAAAAATTCATTATAAAATTATATTTATATATTCACTATAAATCATTCAAAAAATATCTTTAGATGATCACAATAGAAAATTCCAATGTAAATAATTAGTGGAAAATTTTACTGTAAAATTTTTCAGTGGAAAGTTATACTGAAATAATATACTAACAAATTCTATTGTAAAATTATAATAGAAAAATATATTTAAAAACTACAATAGAAAATTACATTTTAAAATTTCAGTGCATAATTCCATTTAAAACTTAAAAACAAATACTAGAAATTATTAATGTAATCATTCAATATAAATTTTCACAAAAAAAACTATACCAGAAAATATCATGGTTTAATTTCCATTAGAATATCCACTGCAAACCTGGATATAAAAAATTTCACTATAATTTTTTCATGAAAGGTTTCAGTAAAAAAATGGAAAATTTCAAAAAAAAAACCTGTTGAATTTTTCATTATAAATAATCGTTAGAATTTTCAAAATGGATTGTTTTCAAATAAAAATTTCATCCCTTAAAAAAATTATTAATTTTTAAAAATAACAAAATTATTTAAAATAAAGATATAATTGTTTATTCCTTAAAAAAATATTTATTATACCTTTAAAAAGATTATTTTTTTTTGAAATAAAAAAAAATTCTATCATTTTTCCTCTAAAACTAAAAATTTATAATTTTCTTGAAATAATTTTTTTTAATTTATAATTTTTTTAATCTAAACAAAAAAATCTCAAAAGTATATTGCATTTAAAAATGTAATATTTTTTAATTCCGTAAAAAATATTTATCATGAATTTTAAAATAAGTTATACTTTAAAAATTATTTTTAGTTTTTGAAATACAACATTAATATTTATTTTTTAAATTAAAAAAATAATTTAAAATTACTTTTTTACAATATGTGCTTTCATTAAAAAATAATATTTTATCATTTTCATAAAAAGAATTCTTTTGGATTAAAAAATTGTGTGAATTTTAAAATATAATTAGTTTTTAAAATACTTTTTTCAATTATTTAAATGAAATTTTTTTTATTGAAACATAAAAAAATTGAATATTATGATTTCATTAAAAATAAAATAATTTTTCTTTCAAAAAATATTTCTTGTAAATTTTAAAAAATTCACATACATATAAAAATAATATTATTTTATAAATACAATGAAAATTTATTGGGTTTTTTTCAAATAATTAATAATTATGATTTGTAAAAATATTTATTATTTTATTAGAAAGTAATAAAAAATTTATTTTATCATAAAAAATAAAATATTATTTCTTATAAAAATATAAATGTTTTTAAAATGAAATAAATCCTTTATTATTTTTTAATACAAAATAAAAAATTAACAATAGTTATAAAAATTGATGACACTATATAAAACAATTATCATAATGGTCAATCATTTTTTACATGGAAATGTTGCCCCTTATGCATAATCTCAAGAACTTGTAAAAAATATGAATGTAATAATTTGAGAAGGGTACTGTACCCTCGCATATGTTTGATTATAAGAGGGGATAAAACCCATGAGATTAGTGGTAAATATGTAAGAGAATATATGTGTGCATAGGAACACACACTAATTTTTAAGTAAAATTAAATCAATACATATACAAATATATTTAGTAGTGTGTGTGTGTTTGTGTGTGTGTGTTTATAAATATAAAGGTATTTCAATATTTAATAAAAATTTAAATCAATATGTAAATGAATAAATAATTTATATTTTAAAATATATGTTTATATACATATATATATATATATAATTAATATATCAGAAAATATATTAAAATATATAATTAATGGTTTTGTTTTCAAATATCGTAGCTGGTTTACATATCCAAGGGACAAATTTGGAGCACCACATGACATCACATGTACATTACAGTACTATAGAGGTTGTCAACTAGTGACAAAAGTTTGACCCATATCATTACGAGAATATATTCTAAATTATATAACTATAAATAACCATAGATATGGAAATAAAAATAATATATAACATAAAAGTAAATCATATAATCACACTAAATAACCGACCATAAAAATAATATATCACCATGATATAAAGAATGGAACCCCTTTTATATCAGAAAAGTCAAGTATTAGAAAATGAATTAACATATAGGAAAATCATATACATGACTTAAGAAAAAATTATACAATAATAAATAGGATTTTCAAAATGGTCCCATGCCTTTCCCCAAAACCATATTTTGGTCCCCCGTGAAGCTTCTCAAGCACAACCACTCACCATAGAGGCATTTACCTTACATATGTCACAAAAAAATAAATCTACATGTTCATTATAGTGCACATGTAGATTGTGAGAACAAAACATGGTAGGAAATAGACAACTAATCCATAAGATAAACATGTATTCATGTGGGTGCACGTATAATATGATATGTGAGAATTAAAAATCAAAATGCATCACTAAAGTCGCATCACCAGTTTCTTATCAAGTAACCTTGATGATCGAAACCACTTTCATCAACTAATGTCGATGATTTGTGATGGTCATTCTTGAATACATGTCATATAGATCATTGTAGAACCACATCAAATAAATTTAGATTTAGTAGGGACAAAACTTTTCCCAACACAATGATAAATAACCACTAAAACTATATTCTCAGAAGATATACCCACAATCCATGGGTTTTGTGAATAATCCACATAGGATAAGCTTATTTTCATTAAAAATATATCCTAAACACTTTTATAATATAAATTAAATTTACATTGGATTATATGGGCATCATTATTTATTTGTTACACTTTAAAATTCTCCAAGTTCAAACATTTTCGAACTATCCCCTTAGAAAAAAATACATTCCCTTTGAAACATTCCAAAAACACAACCACTTACTATACATAAAACAAAACATATTTTTTTGTATGAATGCATATAAAATAAAATATTCACAAACATATATCGTATGGATTATTTATCTTTTTTGAGTAAAATCCTTAAAAATAAAATCATTATTTACTAAAATATACCACAAATGGGTGGTGATGAATATTTCCCCAAATTTTAATAAATAAATAAAAAAGAACAATTTTTTTCTAGATAAAACACCTTTGGTCATTTTCTTTAAATACTAGGCTATAAAATAGGTCATATTTTAAATCATCTGTAACCAAACCATCATCTTATTTATTGATGACAACCATTTTTTTCAAATATAATTCTCAAATCACATAAGAGGAAATGGGATGATAATACCTATATTTTACAATTTCAAAATATATAAATCTGAAAATAATCTTTCACATTCATTTCTCAAAAATAGAAACACTTCTTCACTTTATCTAACTACAAACATCAATCTTCCATTCATCTATTCTTTCCAAAATTTTAAACTATATACATATTCATTGAAGTTGATTAATATATAGTTGGAATCATATATCCTTACAATAAAATTATTAATTTCTATAACATTAATACTTAATGTGTTATATAAATTGAATTTCTTACACCCCCTCAGGTATTTTAAGAAATTAATTCTTCAATTCCCATCCTTGAAAAAATAGAAACATTTTCTCGCCGTTTTAACACCTCCCTTAAGTTTCCATAACCCATGATAACTATAAAATCCTCCAATAGTTCCGTATTCTCCTTTGGGAATTAAAATTTACCATTATATACCATTATCAAAATATTATGTTCTAGACCGCCCATACTCTTCTTATCCATGCTCAACATGTTGAAGATATTAGGTAAATTTTTATTGAACTCATTCATATTTTAGTTCATAATAAAATTTTAAAATGTTATTTGAAAATTACTTAAAAATGAAATCTATAGCCAAATACATTCTAAATAGATATTAAAACTTCAAAAAGTCATTAATATACCAAACCACATTATGTTAGTATAATAGATATACGTTTTGGTTAACATAGATTTGTTGTGAATTTATTATAATATTTTATGTATAATTTTGTTTTCTTTTATATTAAAATATAAAAATTATTAATTAAAATATTTTAGAATATGATTCTTTTATTTATAATAAATCAGAAGCATTTATTCATTCATGACATTTTACAAGTATAAATTACAATAAAATCTATTTGGACATTGAGAAATGTTTATGTGTTTGTTAAAAAATGATAATGAACACACCTGAGCCTATATTTAATTAATTATTAAATAAAAATAAATGGAATGGAGATATCAAATTTGGAAATATAAGGATATAATTACCAATGATTGGTTTAAATGATAAAGAAATGATATAATTATGACATTTATTACTACATATCATCACATGCGACAAATTAAAGGAGAGTGGTGTTAAAATATCACTAAATGTGATGGAATCCATTTCTTATGACATAACCATATTGTATTATTACTGAGGAAAAATTATGTAGGAACCCTGTAAAGAAGATATGTAAGATTTTATGATGATATGGAGTTGTTGATACTAGATTGAGAATAATTATTAGTGATAAAAAAGAATAATCATGTACAATTGAGTCATCATTTTAAAAGGATTATATCAGATGATAGAATATCAAAATTATGAAGGATTAAAGGGAAATCATTGAATTATATAGAAGTATATCATATATATATATAATGTAATCAGTTCATACATAATGATTTTATCATGATAGGTATATGAAGCTATCCTTTGCAGGGGGAGGCTGTTTTGAATATTGTTTGATATATTGTACTATATTAATATATTAGTGGAAGCGGTGAAGGATTAAAATTGATCAAAGGTGTCAAAAGATGAAATATATAAACATGAAAGATTATAATGGAATTAGGTAGCTTATAATTACCAATAATTGGAATTATGTGATCATTTTCAACTATTTAAAGTTGAAAAATGGCATTTCATCCCTTGAAACATTTTTATATCATTGGGATATGGTGTTTTCACCAATACGAAATGGGGTTAGTGTCATCCACAATAAGAGTTAAAGTAGAAGACATATTTTATGATACAAATATATTATAAGTAATTTTATGGAATTAATAAATTTTAGAAGGATTATTAATTTTATTAATAAATGATTTAAAGGGATTAATTACTCTTCATAAGGTCAAAAATGAATTATCTATGGGGAATAAGTGAATCATAAACTACAGTAGATATTGATGGATCAACAACTGTTTTCTTTGTCTAAAAATTAATTTTTTTGATAATAACAAATCATTTTTAGGTTGTTTATATAAAATTATTATTTTTATAAAATTCAAAAACATTTTTTTAAATTATTGAAAATTTCCTAAGTGTCAGATCAATTGTAAATCAAGGCGAGCTAGAAAATCGACCATGAAGCAAGACTACCAATCGTGATTTAGAAAGAGTTAAAGTCTATATAACTGCTCCAGTGACCATAATAATAATCGATCAAACACATGAATCCCCTTGTAACTCTACCAAATTTACTCAGGTTTTTAAGTGACCTCACAAAAAATGGATCAACTGCATGCCTATCTGATCAACCATGTTGGATTTCTCATAATCTCCTCAACTGATTGTATGAGTAACCAACCACCTCAATACCAATCAGAGTAACCACAGTATATATCTTAGTGAAAATTTGTCATATTTCTTTCCTATTGTTTAATCCACGACAAGAATTTGAGCTACCACATATTGAAGTAAAGAGAATATAAAATATATTCTTATATTAGAAAAACCATAAAGTATTGGACCAATAAAAAGTTCCTTCTAATCAATCGCATGAAGAATTAAATAAATCCTATGATCAGTTGAAGTGAATTTATTATCAATGGATTAATCACTCAGCCTTTTATGGGTAATAACCTCATAACTTTTTCCATGTGTTGGGGAGAACATGGAAAATCTCACATGACACACATCAAGAGACCCATTCTAAAGTAGGAAAATATTTTAATAATATATTGAAACCACTTTTTGTGAAGAATTAAATATTGAGTATGATGTATTTATTGTTTCTGTATTTTTTTCCGAGCATAAGGTTTTATAGTGATCATTTCTAATATATAATTTTTGAGGAAGAAATCATTTTAAAGTAGACTTAAGTTGGAGTATAAGTGTGGATATTTATGAGCGTGGAAAAACAAGAACCAGTAATCTATTCTAAAGAACTCAGTTGTAGTGACCCAATCCTAGTAACCCTAGATCTAATGTATTATACCATTAAATTGGATTGATTGCAAGTAATAAAATTCCATAGGATTGAAGAGTTTTTTATATCAGTAAATGAGATATATACACAATTCTTGAATTAAAAATAAAAAACTAATGAAGAAATAACTTTTCTTTTCCAAGGATAACATTATTCCATCTATGATATATTATAATATCTTTCCCAGTACACTTGTAGGATTTATGGGTGAGTGTAAAAAATAAGGGTGAGCTCAAATTCTCATTAAGGTTCAATTATAGAAGAATTAATACTTAATCAATGAGAGTAGTGAATATGGAAAGGTAATAACTGAACAAATGCCACATAAAAAATAAACTGTATAGATTAACAATATAGAAAGGTAATAATTGAAAACACATGCCATTAAAATAACTATATAATAAATTATAAATATGGAATAGTATTATACTAAAACACATTACAATTACTTAATGAAATGGGATTGAAATTCATTAATAGATATGTCGATGAAAATTTTCATGGATAAATAATAACTAAATCAAAATGAAGGCAATGCTTAATTTTTGGGTATTATTTCTAAGGCTCATGAAATCCTATACTGTCAACAGCTTTCACAAGATGGTTTAATACTATAGGTGTAATCATTTTTAAATTGTGAAACTAATTTTTCTCATGAGAACCTTTTGATGCATTTAGGGTCTATATAAATATTGGGTCCCACCCGTCACTGCCTGTCCAAATCAGCCCTCTTATTGAATAATAGAATCAATTAATAAATAATAATACATACCAAATATTCAAAATGAATATATAATATGGGTTTATCAATATTTAATCAGTGGAGGATAAGTAAAAAAAGTTTTTTTGATGTTAATTAATGGAAATGCCACTGAATTTTCAATAAAATATTATTGAGGAAAATAACCTTTAAACACTCAAAAGTATCCCATACCACACTAAAATATATAAATCGTAATATCCATGAAAGAATAAAATTCCATAAAATTTATAATATAACTAGAATAAATATATTAAGGATATGAAATGTCAAATGGAATTATATGCACCATATAAAAGTGAATTGGTTCATAACAATAAATAAGTCCCAATAGAATTTTAATTAAGTTGAAATCACTTACTACTAGGAAAATTATAAATTATAATCCCCAAGAATGAAAAAAAATAAAAAACAAAAAATACCATGAATATAAAAAATTCAAGATAAAATATATGAAAATTCTTAGTAGATAAACCACACAAAATAAGTAAGTGGTGAATATGACATTTATCTCACTGATGTAAAAAGTGCATTGAAAATATATTACCTTGTGTTTACTTTCAGCTGAAAATCCATTAACATCATGTATAATGATTTTAAATATGTCACTAACTTATATTATAACCATAATAATATTTATAATATCTTCTATTATCTTCTTATCATATCTTATTAAACATTTTTTAATGATCTTTCATTATTTTCACAATTTTGTCTGTGAATGTCCTAATTTATCAAGTATGATTTAACTTGTTATTTTTTCTATTATATATATATCATGATTTAATAATATCTAGAATATAAATAATGATGTAAATTTTATATATATCCACTATATATTTATTTATAATAATCCACAAAATTTGGATATAGGAAATGAAATGCGTCGTTCATGTAGATGGTAGGTCATACGTACGCAAGAACGTTACTTCCATTTCATTTTCATATTTTAAAATATTGAAATGTAAATGATATATATATTATAATTATAGTATCATTTTGCATGTCTTATATTTAAAATTATTTTGTTGAAACCCTACCCCAATACAATCCATGTATAGCGTGAATGAATCACAACGCATTGAGGAGGCAATAGTCCACAATCCACAAATGATATTATCATATCCCCACAAAATGGAACATGTGAAGTTATATGTTATATAAAAATTAAAGAAGTATGAAGATATTATAAATATCATATGTATCATATATAAACTTTGGGTCCATAATAATTTCCAACCATGAGAGGTGGTAAAGGAAAAAATGAACGATATTGTTCTGTGAGGCGGTAGTTTGTCATACACAAAAATGGTAAGTTCGTTATCCATTAGATGAAAAATAAAATTTACTCTAGTAAAAAAATTATAATAATAGAATATAATTATATTTATTATACCAATATTATTATATAATCATGGAATAATAATAGTTTTGGGGTGTATAAGTAATATTAATCAAAAGAGCTTGAGGAAGGATGTTACCTCTTATACTTGTAACTCTGTTTGGTTTGCACCAAATGGATTATTTGGATAGCTTTATAACCAAGGTGAGTGTAACACCGTGCGATTTTATGAGATAAATTATTTTTAATTTCATTTATGTCATTTTTTACTCTATACCAAGATTATCATGTGCAACATATAACACTGTCTTATCTTTCGGTGTATACAACACTATTCTTGTCTTGTTTAACACACAATTTCCAGTTCTTTTGATAGAATTCATTTTATACAAAACCAAGTTTAATGAAATAACTAAATATTATTATGTTATCTTATGACCAGACCATTATAATAAAGTATATGAATAGTAATTACATAATTATTATTATATGCATAATTATTTAGTTAAAAATTAACTATATATGAAAATAAAAAACTTTATAATATAAAAGGAAATGTTTTTCGGAAAAATAATTTAAATAAAAATTAGTGAGTTTATAAAATAATAAAATAACTCTTGGAGGATTTTATTCATTAAATTTATGTTTAATATATTCAATATAATGTTAAAAATTCATCTTATATATTTTCTAGACATTTTATAATAGTAAATTTAATTTTTCATATAAAAGAAGTATTTTTCAAAAAAAAATAATATTTTAAATCCTTTTAATGGCACAACCATTTTAAATCTATTTTTTGACACATTTATAAGTTCCATTTTTTCAAATAAAAATAATTTTTGGGATCGGGACATCAAAATTTATTTCGGATAAATTTTTTGTATTTTTCAGATTACTTTCATATGTTAGTGAATAGTGAAAAAAAATATTTATTTCAAAACTACATCTTAATTTATATTGATAGATTATTCATTTAATTGGTTTTAAAGTATAATTAGATTAATTTTTTTTTCATTTAATCCAATTTTTCTATTGGATGTAATTTCCCATAGAAATTTGATATAAATGCGGGAATCTTTTGATGGATTTTACTTTTTTTTAGAAAACTTTTTCCTGTTCTCTCAACAGGATTAATTTTAATTTAATTACTGCAACTTTTGTGTGTAAAATTTTGAAAAATGGATTCCGAATTTAGAATCAGTGGGTCAAAATTATGTTAATATGTTACTTTTATTTTATGGATATTATTAACATTTACTACGGTAATTTTTATTTAATGTGGTTAAAGGTAAGTCGAGCAATTTAGTTAACAAATTTGTATGATAAGGACAATAAAATTACCCTAACACTTACCAAAATCCTATTTTATGAGTTAAAATAAACCCTTATCAACTAAGGATCATAATTGACTCATTTAATTTATTTTTTTCCTTGAAAATGATATAAATTTTATTAAAAAAATTAAAGTGCTGTGAAAGTGACAAAATATCACCCCTTTATTTCCTATAAATATAATAATTTTAATATAGTGATGATCATGATAAAACATCGATAATAAATAATTTCCAAATATATAATTAAATTATCCACATCATGGAAATTTATTTAGTATTTTTAGAGATTAAACAATTACCTTAATGGTCTATACAATGATGATGTAGAAACTTTTTAATTGATATAAAATAAATAATTTTTTTATTGAAATGATAATAACCAATAAAAGATACAAAAATATGACCAAATATTATTATTAAACTATATATATCGACTATAATCTTTCAATTATCAATTTATTGACCATTTGGAACCATATATAAAGGATTATGACATTTATATTATTTTCTTTAATTTATAGTCAAAGTTCATACTTTCATATATTTTATGCCATAGAATTTTAATTATAGGTTTAAAATTATATATCTTATCATATAAATACTATTCTGGAAGATAAAAAATTTATCTTCATCATGGAATTTTATTTTTAACTTTTATTCAAAAAATATGCATATTAAATAATTAATAAAAATTTATGTAGTAATCATTCTATTAAGGGATATTTCCGATGAATGATATTTAAAATTTTAAAATAAATGTAAATTGGGATAATTAATATTTACACTGAATTTTATAGATGAACTTAACCCCTTAGGGATATAATAAAATATTTTTTTAGGTTTTCATCATATATTGATATTTTTAAAAATCCTTGAAATGAATAGTGTCAAAATTGCCACTATTGATATTTTGTTGAACTAATGTTTTGTAAAGTTATTTAAATATTATAAGACATCTTTAAAAACCCAAAATAATAATAATATGCTATAAAATATTATAAATTATTCATTTATGGATTATTTTACATAAAATAACTAAAATTAAAAACATTTAATATTGGAAAATGTGTGGCGATAGTAAAAATCAAAATAGATAATTAAGGATTAATTAAAAATATATGGTTTAAATTGACATCAAAAACTTGTATAAATATTATTGGTTGATAATATTAAAATCATATAATATCTTATCTTGTAACACCCCCAAATGATAAAGGGTTAAATGACTAAATGATATGACTCATGTTAACAAGGTGCACCTTCCTTTTCGGGAGTCTACCTAATTAGAAATCCACAGTTAAGCATGCTTGGCCTAGAGTAGTGATCAAGATGGGTAACCTCCTGGAAAGTGTCTTAGGGTGTGTGTGATGGAGGAAAAAACATACTAGAAAGGACATGTGTTGGCATGTGGGGACTGTTATTAGTCAGATAACCTGTTTGGGCATGTGGATGGACCCTGGGGTGGGCCTCACGTGTCTATAGGGGCAACTGGTGGTACCTGGTAGGCCCGGACCCGATGTCCATGTTAAGGCAGGGTGTCTGTGTTGTCACTAGGACCTGGTTGTCACATTTAGTATCAGAGGTGGTACCTAGTCTTAAGTTTGGTGCACTGCCTGGGTTGAGATGTAGGGCCCACAATGAGGATGTTGTTCTCTAAAGGGGGTGGGGTGATTGTAACACCCCCAAATGATAATGAGTTAAGTGACTAAATGATATGACTCGTGTTAACAAGGTGCACCTTCTTTTTCGAGAGTCTACCTGATTAGAACTCCACAGTTTAGCGTGCTTGGCCTGGAGTAGTGATCAGGACGGGTAACCTCCTAAGAAGTTTCTAAGGGTGTGTGTGAGTGAGGAAAAACACACTAGAAAGAACATGTGTTGGCCTGGGGGACTTTCATTAGTCAGATAACCCGTTCGGGCACATGGATGGACCCTGGGGTGGGCCTCAAATGTCTGTGGGGGCAACTGGTGGTACCTGGTAGGCCAAGACCCGACGGCCATGTTAAGGCGGGGTGTATGTGCTCTCACCGGGACCCGGTTGTCACATATCTTCTAATATATATAATTTTTGAGTTATTTTTATTGACTTTGATATTATTATGAATTAATAGTTTCATAAATTCCAACATTTCCCCTCACCTCAATTTTAGAGGCGAACCACATCCCCCCAATATTTACACCCCTTTGAGAATTTATAATCGAAAAATCTTTTCCCATTTCCATTATATACATCCCTAGTCACATTCAATAGGGGTTTTCCTTCTCAAAACACTAACTCTAGTGTTCTTATATGGAGATTTATAGAGTGATCATCGAAGAAGAGGTAACTTCTTTACAAACTTTTCAAAATCATTTCTTCTTATACTTCCTCTAATTATGTTGTTTAAATTAGAATATAATAACCCCAGTATTACCTGTTTTATGATATGTTATTATGTTTATGGAATAACCATATCCCTCTTTCTATCAATCCAATTAAAAAAATTAAATCACCATGTGTGCGTACGTAGGACCTACTGTCTCCACGTCCTGGGGTAGTCTGTTTTTCATCACCACTTTTTCTGGATGGATATAATGATGGCTGTAATTTATATATAATAATAATTATAATATTATATTGATTATGTTAATAACATATACACCATTAAATTTTATAATTATTACTATTAAGGAAATGATACTATTGCATATGTGTATGTACGGACTACCATCTCCTCAACGTGATAAGAATAATTTCCCTTATTCACCATTAATAAATTATTAAATAAATTTATCAAATGAATAAATATGATATATAATATATTAATTCCATTCTCCAAATGATATTACGATTACCTATGATGAATATTTCGGACTTTTATGAAAAAACATGCTTAGAATAGATGAAACAATTAACACCCAAAAGAAGAGTAATAATTAAATATTATTAAATGGGTGATTATATGATCATATTTGATATAATAAATATAAATATGGTTCTATAATAAGATAAAAACATTATTTAAATAATTATATAGGATTTTTTGAAACTTATAAAGGAACCCTGACCTAATTTAAGGGAACTACATAAAACGTTTTATTTTTTTGAGATATATATCGTATTCACCACTCATTTCTTTTGTGTGGTGTACATGATGCCCATGAATTTTTATTATGAATTTGAAAATTAATTTATGGGTATTTACATACCCATTTTATGATCTCTATTTCATGTGATTTCATGATTGAAAAGTTACTAAATGACTACGGTAGTTTTTATCCCAATTTTCCTTCCTTGAGACACATGTTTTGTTATGCACCTATGTTCTTATATGAGGTGTATATACTACCATTTCACAAGTTATATCAGAAATATATTTATTTTCAAAATATTAGAATATTATTTTATTTTTATTATTTAATTAGGATTGTGATTCAAATTTTTTAAAGTGGTGTGGGACACTTCAAAATGTTTGAAGATTATGTTCCTCTAGAAATGTTTATAAAAGATATCTTCACCTCATTTTCAAGGAAAATGATTTTAAAAAAATGTTTTATGTTATAAACTGTTTCATTATATGTTTTGAAATCTATTTTTGATAAAATAAATCCAACGAATTATGATCTAAAAATATTTTTTCAAAAAAAAGGATATTTTCCTCAATAATTATTTTCAGGAGTTCTTTGAAAATTATTTTCCATCTAGTACCATTTTATTTGATTTTACTTATGTTTTATTGGGGATATTTACCAATGATACCATTATGATTCTTCTTTCAGTGGCTCATATTAATTTTTTATTGGTACTTATGAATTTTTATATTTTACATGAGTTATGCTATGATTAAGTTTTTTCTAAAACCCATTTATTTTATTGAGTTATGAATGATCTATGTTCTTGTGGAACACTTAAAAATGATTTCATTATGATATGGGTGAGACCTATAACTCACTCCAATTAATTGGTTAAAGAATCATATCTCATGATATTGGCATGAATGAAATGGAAATTAAATCTAATTCATTAGTACAGGTCTAGAACAGAAAGTAAATCACGTTTAGTAATACATGGCTAAAACGAATAGTGAAATCAGTTCTGCATTGGACACCATCTTCTATAATGGCCTTGTAAGTGATGCCTTGGATACTATGGGAATCATATTATGTGCTAATATTTCTACCCCAAATTCCATGTCTTATTCATATGTTATGATTCCCTGGATTATGTTCTTCATTTCCTTGTGATTCATGTCTTTTAAAAATCCAATATTTATTACATAACTATCGTTTATGATCTTTGATATGCAAGGTATTATCTTTTATTGTTATGATCATGTTATCATACCCATATGTTCATGTTTATTCTTATATATCTCTCTTGTTTAACCTTACAGAGTGTTTGAGCTCACCCTTCATTATGTTTTATTTCCCCAAGTTAAGAGGAAAGATGTTTAAAGATTTTTTTTCTAGATGTTTTTCACATGGATGATGTAGAGGAACTAATGTGGAATAAGAAAATAGTGGCATAGTGGTAAATACTGTGTTTTAATTTATTAACCAATTGTTTATGAACCAATGTTTCTATGAGTTTTTCCTAATTATCTAAAACTCAAACCCTAAAAGGTCCTTGGGTATGTAAGTGATACATTATTTTACTTATGCGGAATTTGGTTATTTGTTAAAATGAATAACCTATCATGGATAATATGGGATTAGTTTGATTAATTTTTTATAAAACATTAATAGTGGTTGATTTTATTTATATATAAATGTTAAAATTTATCTTGAATGATTATGTGCTCAAATTATTCAAAATTTTTGGTTTCAGTATTATTAAATAAATTCTTGAGGGAAATAATTTTTTGAATGGTCTATGTTAATATTTGGGTATTAAATTTGAATTTTGGGGATTTACGTAGTTTTTCATCACATATGGTTTATTATTTTTAGGAATTTTCTTCTCTTGTACTAACCATTTTGGTTAATTTATAATGATTGGAGAAATATATATATTTAATATTTTGTGGATTATGTGGTTCTCTAGAAGTTGATTATAGTGTATCAGCTGTGAAAAATTCATCTCGAATACTCATTACCTAGTGTAAAATATGATTTTGTGGTGAAAATTGATTAAAGGAAGCAAATATACTTTTCAAGTAAGTATATTTTTTTATGATGTTAGTCTATGTTGTAATAAAATTCTAGAATACTTGGAAATATTTCTTAAAAAAGGACTACCATTTACTTTTCCTCATAAAAAATCAAAAACCATTTAACACGTCAAAATTTTATTGTTGTGTTTTTATTGAATTTCATCTAATAATTTTTTCAATCACTCTCCATCAGAACTTGAAGGTCAGTTTTTCTTCTATATCAATGTTTTCTTTCCTAGGACACTAGAAGGTGTTATCTTAGGTACCATCATAATTCCATTTATTTCATATAAAATTATAGTTCTATTAAAAAGTTTTATGATGTGGGTTTATCCTGCACTACACACAAGACTGTATTACCTAGCGTTGTGTGCAATAATAAGCCTGGCTTGTGTAACACACAATTTCGAGTTATTTTGATGTAATTCATTTTAAGCAAATCTGATTCTAAGATAACAACTATATGTTATTATGTTTACTTGTATCCTAACCATTATAATAGAGGTTGTCAATAGAATTTACTGAATTATGAAGTTACACTTAATTTTTTTGTGACAAATTATTTATAAACGAAAATAAGCACATTTTTTATTAAAAGGAAATGTTTTTCTAAAAAAAATATAAATGAAAATAAGTGAGATTATAAAATAATAAAATCACTCTTCATGGATTTTATTACTAAAATATTTGTTTAATATAATCAATATAATGTTTAAAATTCATCTTATATGTTATCTAACTATGATATATGAACCAATTCAATTTTTTTGGATTAAAGAAGTATTTTTCAAAAAAATTGTTTCTTTTCTAACTTTTGATGACAAACCCATTTTGAATCGATATTTTTACACTATTATAAGATCCATTTGAAAAAAATAAACATTTTATCTGGAAGAAGGATATCAAAATTTAATTTTGATAAATTTATGATATTTTTCTGATAAATTTCCAATTTTAATGTCTAGTGGAAAATACAGCGTTTTAATTAAAAATTGATTTTCCATCTAATTAATTTATATTTTTAGATTATCATATGAATTTGTTTAAATTATAATTACACAAAAAAATTTATCATTTAATCCAATTTTTTTCATTGGATTTAATTTCACATTGAAATTTGATTTAAAAACATGTCAATATTTTGATGGTTTTTAATTTTTAAAAACATGTGTTCTCGTTCCCTCAAACATATTTATTTCACTTTAATTTCTGAAGCTTGTGTGTATAAAATTTTTAAAAATTGATTTTATATTTGAAATAAGTGGGTCCAAATTATGTTAATTGGTTGCTTTTATTTTTTGGATATTATAAATAGTAACTACGATATTTTTTATTTAATGCCATTAAAGCTCAATCAAGTAATTTAGTCAAAACATTAATATGATAAGGACAATTAAAAAACTATAACACATTCCAAAATCCTATTGGATGAGTATATAAATATTATTAAAATAAAATAAAGTGACATGAAAGTGACAAAATCTCACCCTCTTATTTTTTTATATGTATAATAATTTTAATATAGTGATAAATAAGATAAATCATCGATAATAAGTATTCTGTAGAAACATAATTAAATTATATACATCGTGTTAATTTATTTATAATTTTTAGATACTATATAATTACCCTAGCTTCTTATATAATGATGATGTAGAAATTATTAAATTGATGAAGAATCAACAATGAATTATTTATTAAAATGATAATAACTATTAAAACAAAAAAAACTAACCAAATATTATATTTGAATTATATATTGACCAAAATCCTCAAATTGTATGGTTATTGACCATTTTGAACCACAGAGAAAGGATTATGAAATTTATATTATTATTTTTAAGTAGATTCAAAGTGGACACTTTCATATTATTTATAAAATTTTATTTTTAATATGGGGATTAAAAATATATATTTTAATAGAAATGCTATTATTGAACATATAAAATATATCTTTACCATGGTATTTTATTTTTAATTTTTACTGAACAAATATTTATATTAAATAATTAATCAAAACTGATGTAGTAATTATTTTGTTTAGGGAAATATCAAATGAATGATAATAAAAATATTAAAATAAATATAATTTGGGATAATTAATATTTAAAATGAATTTTATAGAGTAAATTAATCCCTTAGGGATATAATAAGATATTTCTTAAATATTATTAACTTATATTCATATATTTAAAAATCCATGAAATGAGAAGTGTCAAAATTGACATTATTGATATTTTGTCAAACTATTCGGTTATTAAATTATTTAAAAATCATAAGTCATATTTTAAAATTAAAAATAATAAATATTTGAAATAAAATTTTCTAAATTATACATTTATGGTTTATTTTACATTAAATAAGTAAAATTATAAACATTTAATATTTTTCATTTTGTTTCCTTAGTAAAAATTAAAATAGATAATCGGGGATTAATTAAAATGATAAGGATTAAATTGACCTAAAAACATGTCTATATTTTATTGGTTTATGATATTACCATATAATAAAATCTTAAATTCTAATATATCTCATTTTGGAGTTATTTGGGTTTATTTTGAAATTATTATAAATTAATAGTTTCAGAAATTCTAAAAGATCCGCTCACATGAATTATAAAAGGGAACCTCCTCCCTCACTTATGCACACCCATTTGATCCAATGAGCTCAAAAACCCTTTACCCATTTCCCTTATATATATACCTATTCACATTATATAGTTTTTGGTCTTATCAAAAGACCAACTCTAGTGTTCCTAATAGGATATTTAGAGAGTGATCGTCGAAGAAGATGTAACTTTCTTAATGACTTTTCAAAATCATTTATTCTTGTACTTAGTCTTCTTATGTTGTTTCAATTATAATATAAAAAATCCAGTATTAAATTTATTCTGAGATTTTATTATGTTTATGTATTTACAATATTCCACCTTTTATAATTCCAATTTAAAAAAACGAAATCACCACGCGTGCGCACATATGACTGGTCGTCAACACATCGTGGTGAAATATTTGTTTCATCACCACTTTATTTGGATGGTTATAATGATGGAATTAATATAAATATATAATAATTATAACATAATATTGATTCTATAAATAAAATATAAACCATTCACTTCCACAATTATTACTATTAAGGAAATGATATTGTCACTTATGTATACGTACAGACTACCATCACCACAATGCGATGAGAATCATTTTCTTTATTCACCATTCAAGAATGATTAAATAAATGTATAAAATTAAAAAAAATGATTTATAATACCTTAATTACATTATTAAAATGATATGACAATAACCTATGAAAAATATTTTGGAATTATATTAAAAAACATGCTTAAAAAAGATGAACAAATTAACACCCAAAAGAAGAGTAATAATGAAATATTATTAACTGAGTGATAGTTTGATCATATATGATATGATAAATAAAAATATGGTTCTGAAATAAGTTAGTAAAATTATTTAATCACTTATACAAAAGTTTTTTATTTATACAATGGAACCCCGAGCTATGTTAAGTAAATCTCATCTCACTTTTTATTTCTTTGAGATATATGTCATATTCACCACTCATTTTTTTGGTGTGGTGTACATAATTATCATGAATGAATATTATGAATTATTATATTAATTTATGGGTATTTAAACACCCATTTTATGATATATAATTCAAGGGGTTTCATGGATCAAGAGTTACTAAATGAGTAAGGTATTTTTTTCTCAATTTTTCCTATCTGAGACACATGTTTTGTAACACACCTATATTCTTATATGAGGTGTATATTCTCCCATTTGACATTTTATATCAGAAATATCTTTATTTTCATGATATTATAAGCTTATTTTAATTTTATTATTTCATGTGGATTGTTACTCAAATGTTTCAAAGTGTTATGGTTACTTTGAAATGTTTGAAAATTATTTTCCTCAAGAAAAGTTTTTAAAAGATATCTTCTGCTCATTTTCAACAAAAATTATTTTAAAGAAACATTTTATATTATAAAGTAATCCATTATAATTTTTCAAATATATTATCAATGAAAAATGTTTTCCATAATTTTTTATGTTCTGAAAATCATTTTTCAATGAAAATGGGGTATTTTCCTCATGAACTGTTTTCAAGAGTTCTCTCGAAATTATTTTCCATATAAGAACCTGTTCTTTGATGTTACTTTTGCTTTATTGGGGATATGAACCAATTATACCGTTATTTTTATTCTTTTAATGTCTTATATTCATTATATATTGTTACTTATAAAATTTTTTTGTTTTACATGAGTTATTATAGGATAAAGTGTTTAATGAAACTCATTTCTTTTCATGGGTTATAAATGACGTATGTTCTTGTGGAACATGTAAGAATGGTTTCATTATTGGATGGTTGGCACCTATATATCAACTCAATGAGTTGGGTAATGATTTGTATATCATGAGATTAACATCACAAGAACAAAAAGTAAATATGGTTCAGTAATAAAAGGTTTCAAATACAAGTAAATCTCATTCAGTAATACATGGCTTGAACAAAGAGTTAACTCAGTTCAGTATAAGACAATGTCCACTATTATGGCCTTGGAAGTGATGTGTTGGATACTATGGAAATAATATTATGTTATTATTTATTTACCACAAATTCAATGTCTTATTCATATTTTATGATTTCATCGATTGTGTTATTTATTACCTTGTGATTCATATCTTACAAAAATTTAATATTTATTCCATGACTCTAGTGTATGATCTTCGATATGAAAGGTATGGTCTTTCACTATTATGATCATGTTATGATACCCTAATGTTCATGTTTATCCTTACATATATCTCTTATTTTTTCATACAGATCATTTGAGATCACCATTTCTTAGGTTTATTTTTACTAGGTTAAGAGGAAAATGTTAAATGAGTTTTTTATAGAAGTATTTTGCATGGATGATGTCGATGACCTACGTGAAATATGAAAATATTGACATAGTGGGAGATTGTGTGTTTGAATTTATGAACCAGTTATTTATGAACCAAAGCTTCAAAGAGTTTTTCCTAGTTTTATAAAACTCTAAACCTAAAAATTTTTTTAGTAAGGGATCCATAATTTCCCTTTTTATGTATTAGGTTTTGATGGAAAAATAATTGGGTCAAATTTATAAATTTTATGCCTTTAGTGCTGAATCCAGAATTGTGGATTATGGGTTATTATATTGAGGATTCTAGGTTGAGGGGAGGGATATTGTTAGACAACTTGAGTATAGTTTAATTGATCTAAATGGGATCAAATTTTTGAGGAAGTGGGAGGGGTGAATTCCTCTTTGAAGTGGAGGAGGAGTGCAATTCTTGAACATTTTGCAGGAGGGAATTCCACCGTAATTTTTCCTATAAAAATGGCTCCAATAGTGGACCACATTTGAGACAAGGTAGTATAACATCTAAAGATTAAAATACAATGTCTTTAGTACTTGTTTATATGTAAGTTTGGACCTTATGTTTTAGGTTTACTCTTATTTTAAGCGAAATTTTCTTTTAATCACTGTAATTCATTTCAATTAATTTCTCAAATTTTTTTGTCAAAAAATAATTTGAATTTATAATAAATTATAATGTTTTATAATTAAAAATAAGGAATAATTTTTTACACATAAAAATCACATCATTGGATGAAATTAAATTAAAATTAGTCCCACGAATGAGACGACAATGTGTGTTTTTAGAGTAATAATGTGTAATTTTTTTAAGTTTTTTTCCAATATCAAAGTAAAATTGATTCAAATGAACTCAGTTGGATTACTAGATGTATAATCGTTCAAATTTTACTTTAATCCTAACTAATAATACAATTTAATACTATAAATAAAATAGAATAAATATCGGTTTTGAATTAAACTTTTGTATTTTTTTACTATTCATCAAAAAATTAAATTCATCGAAAAATACCAAAAAATTACCCCAACCAATTTTTTATGTTTCTATTTAAAAAAATGTTATTTTGACATATAAATTTCATTAATGCTAAAAAACTTGATTAAAAATAGGTTCTCCATTAAAAGGAAGTAAAAGTGATTTTATAAAAAGATTCATATTTATTCAAAATATTGGGTTTGTGTAACACACCAAGGATTTACAAATAAGTTTAATATAGAATTTTATGCACACAACACTGAGTATCTTAAAAACATCACATTTCTATTAAAATTATATAAACAATATTGTTATAAACTATCCATTAAGCATACTTTTTCTTCTTATGTGATTTGAATATTGAAAAACAAACATACAAAGTTGCGATCAGTAAGATAATTTGAGTCTGACAGGATTGACTTAATTTTTTTCAAGAATAGTAACCTAACCATTTTGAATAATAATGTTACAATTATGAATAGTAATATGTCCCTTATTAATATTAAACTAACCATATTAATGGTAACGTCACCCATGGAAGTATTAATAAAATTTAGGCATCTTATAAATGACATTATTATATAATTATATCATTCTATAAGTAAATGAATACATTAAAAATTAATATTTAAGTATTGGTATTATTGTGAGTCATAAATATTATGTTTAAAAAAATGAATTAAAATAAAACTTGTTTTTATAAAATTTATTTATAAATCAATATTTTATAATCATTTGATTTTAGGAAAATTTTATAAGACCTTGGATAATTTTTCAGAGTGATGAAAAATCAGTTATAAATTTAAAATCTTCATTTTTGAGTAAACGATGTTTTCAATAAAAAATTATTTTTCTAAAGTTTAGAAAATTATTTTCGTAAAATGTATTTCATTTCTAAATTCTACATGTTGAAAATTTTTAAGGGTGAAATTTTGACTCTCTTATAAAATACATGATTTTTTTGTGAATAGTAAAATGTGATAATTTAGGATAATTGTTAAATACATGAATTTTTAGTCATTGTTGATGTAAGGAAGAGGTATAACACCTTAGTTATAACTCACATGCACAAATTAATTTATTTATTCAAAATAATAAACACTATTTCTTTTCTTGAGAAAAATAAAAAAATAATGAATTAAATAATGAGAAATCACCCCTCTCCTCCACCATTGAAACTGCCCCTCACCCCCTCTTCTCATCACTCCTCTATGACATGAATTATTTAAATGTTCTACCCAAATCAACTTCCCTAGTCTTAATCCACATCTATAATCCCTTGTTCTTACAAAAATAACAAAACTCCTTTCCTTAAGCAGGTTCTCAAGGAGGAGTATTCAAGAGGTAAAATACTCTTCCTTTTCCTTTTATTTTCCTTTTATTTTCCTTTCAAGTTCATTATTTTGTTATAAAATCCTAACCTTATCTATCCAAATGACCATGAAAACTCTTATATCATATATATACTATAATTATATCATGTTAATGGAATACCCATCATCAATATCTTTACTCTTGTTCTTTTATTTTAAAAAATTAAATTCAAATATGGGAGTTTTTGATTTACAACCTTTGTGGACGATGAATGTTCGTTATTTAATTTCTTATTCAAGGATAGTCATGATACCATTCATATGGTTAAAAAAGACTATAATATGATCCTTATAATCTATTTAATTTTATATAAACATTATAAATACACAATAATAATTTATAATACCAAACTAGTTCGTGATGATTAAAAACTACCAAAATATTCAAAATTATTATCACTAATATTTTATCATACATATTATATTCATAACATGTTATAAAATGAATTATATAACCATTTAGTCTTATATATGTTCATTATTATCATATAAAATCAATTCAATAAAATTATATCCATTCCACATGAACTCCATTGCTTATAAACAGGAAAACTGGTCATGAAAACCAAGAAATCTAATGCTTCATAATGATGAAATTAAACACTATAACTCATCAATAAGGAAATAAATGAATATAATAAAAATATATTTATTCTAATAAATTCATTAAAAAAATTTAATTAATTAATTAATTAATTTAATTTGATTATATAGAATATTAAGGTCAAGTGAAGAACACATTCAAACATAAGGTAAGGATTTACTCATCGCACTACCATTTTTGTGAGATATTCCTTATTCACCACTGTTTATTGTGTATGGAATATGTATAATTTCCATTTATTTATCATATAATAAATATATTTATTTTAATATTATTCCATTTATTTTTTTATGATTATTTACTTGGGGTAATATGATTCGATTAATTACAAACCAGTAAGGGATTCTACCTGAACCCTGGGTTTTTCCTTAAGGTTACTCTTTCATAAACTTTCATCAAATTTAATGCTTATTAATTTTTTAATATTTTTGAAAAATTATTTTTATATGTTCCAACATAATATTTCCATATCATAAATTTTTTCTTTTATGGAGATAGACACTTTTTTCATGGTTTCTTTGTCAATTCGTCCTGATAAACAGGACTGATTAATAGGAACTTCCTGAATTATTACCCATTTTCAAGTGCACAATATAATATATTTTAAGCCATAATTATTTTTATAAAATCACAAATTGTATCATAACAAAATATTGGATCATTTCTACCTTTATATAAACAAATATTGCTTTTTGATTTAAAATATCTCTAATAATTTCTTTAAACTGCACTAAAATATTTTATTTCTAAAGTTTCTTAAAAACTAGTTTTTCATGATTTCACTTAAATGAGACATATATTATGCCTAAAAATAATTTTAATATCCTTAATTTATGTTTTATTGAATATAAATTTTTACAATATTATTTTATTACAATACAAATGATTTTCTAAAACACCTGTTCTTTCAAATGTAAAAGGGGTTTTCTCATCTCACTTTTACTTCTGGGAGATATATGCCTTGTTTAAAACTTATTCCTTGTTTTTGTGGTGTATTTGTTTCCCTTTGAAATATCATATCAAGAGCCTCATTATTATTACAGTATTATAAGGTATTATGATTGGAATTGTTCAATGTTGTATGAGACACTTTAAAATGTTTAATGATTAATTTCCTCAAGAATTTTTCAATGGTATCTCCATCAATGTCGAATCTTTTGAATATTGAACTTAATTATGGTTTATATATTATAAAACCTTATTCTATATTTTTTTTGAGGTTTCATGATCATTTTTAATTTGGATGTTCTATTTTATACAATTCACATATTATGGTTTAAGTATTCACATATCATATACTAGTTTTACAATACGAATTTTTATGTTATTTAAGATCCCCACTTTCATATGAGAAATTAATTAGAATTATTATGTGTTACGTGGGGAATTACATGGCCTTTTTAAATATCAGTAGATATCATGAGACAAAATAGTTTCATATTTTACCTATTTATATAAGGTCCTCGCTTGAGACCTTGACAGAATGATTATGATATCCCACATTATGAATTATATAATTATGAAACAAGTAATTAATAGTCCATGTGATTATTTAACTACTATAATATCCATATTTATGTTTTATTATGAAATTATGTATTCATATTTTATTCCTTAAATATTATTCTCAAAATTATGTTTTAATGGTATTTGAACTTTTATTATTCAATATTCCTTATTACTTATGTTTATGCTGCACTATTTACCCTTATTGAGCATGCGATCTCACCACTTTCTTATGTTTTACTTTTCCCCAAGATGAAAAGATGAATATTATGAATGAATTACATGGATAATCTAAGAGTTATAGATGTTTCCAATGGAATTTATATTTTTTTCCATTCAAAATTGTATCATAACAATTATTTATGTATCTAGTTTAACAAAAATACTAAACTATTCAGTACTTTGGGATGAAATTCCTTGTAATCATACTGATGTAATAAAGTAAGGAACTGACTCTGAGTTACTTAGTTTGGGGTCCCTACAGTTTCTATCAGAGGATGTTTAGTAAAAACCTTGGAAACTTTATTTGGAAAATGTAGATTAGGGAACAAAACCCAAAGATAAACATTAATTATAATCATACATAAACATCCTAAAATTTTGGTAAGGTTGACATTATTTGGATCTTCCTTGAAATACATCCCTATTTAGATACTATAAGTGTATTTTTTTCTAATACTGATGTACCTAAGGGTAACAGCTCTAACAACATGTACCAAGCCTGACTCAGGTAACCTGATACACAACAAAGGGACTTACTGTGCACTTGGTTTGATACTCCCAGGGGATATGCTTAGTATAATTCACATTTTCTTTACAAATAATTATGAAGTATTTGGATATATAACCTAGCTTAAACCTAAGGTGTGTAGATTGAAAATAAGGTTCCATGATATTTCATATGTGGTTATGCATTTTTCTCACTATGACTACTACTACTGACCTTATGCCTTCTGGTTTTAGTCAATGTAACTTCAGGGAGTCATGTTAACATTGAACATGATGGATAAGTTTGTGGAAATTTTAACAACCCAAACATTCATTAATGGAAATTACTCTTGATCTAATTAAATGTATCATAATGTAAAATGTTTATATATAATTTTAACTTCATTGGTTTTATGTTTTTGGATTTTAAAATTCCATTAAGAATTGGGACTGTTGCCAATATAGTCGTTGAAACTGATCCCTTGATTAGTATAAATATAGGGATTTAGAAAATCCAATTTACTCAGACATAGGAAGTGATGGCCTCATCCAGTAGACTTGTACCATATGAATCACATTTATCAGAGATCAATATGGATTTGGTGGCATTGGGATTCCCTCTTGACTAATCCCAAATCGAGCTTCAACATGTTAAGCTAGAACGGAATCTCCTACAAGAGGAGTACAAGTTGATAGAGATTACCATGCGAGCAATTAAATCTGAGTCACCCCAAGAGTCTATCATCATTACACACCTTACTCTTCAGTCTTATGCAGGTTTTATAAGGGGTTATGTAACAAGCCTTAGAACTGTGATTATGTACATTATTTTTTATATAATAATGAATATACATTCATTTTATTACTGTTACTTTGTAAATAGATTTTTAAAAGCACAAAAAGTATTTTAGTTAATATTCAACTAAGAAATTTATTTTTATGAATTAATGGATTTTTGAATTAAATAATATTTTATTAAAATGTTATTATTATTATTAAATTAATTTCTATTAAATATAAATGATCGTATAATTTTATGAATGTAACTGTAATTTTTATTAAGGTTTGAAAGTTATTTTGTCAAAACACCTGAATTTTCGATAAATGTCAGTTTTTATTTTAAAAGTAAAAATTAACATATTTAGAAAATTATTTAGATAAAATGAATATTATTTTTGGAATCAGGATGTCGAAATTATCCAATGGTAAATTTTTAATAATTTTCTGAGCCATTCGAATTTTTGTTTAAAAATTAAATTCTGTTTAAATGTATAATGTGTTTATGACATCATAATGAACCAATAGTGAATTAATAAAATAATATAAATATTATGTTCAGAAAATATATGTTTTTCCATTAAAATAATGTGATTTTGGGTTTATTTGATTAATTTTACATAGCTTTATAGGACCCTTCAAGGATTATGAAACATTTTGTCTTTTTAAATTGATTTCCTTAAGAGTGTGACTCACCTCCACATAATCAACCCTATTATTTTAAGAATCTCGGCCATTGGCCTTATAAAATTTTATTTTCCACTCCCCTTTGGAAAAAAACATGGGCATAAACCATTGGTTGGTTTGTTTTTTTGATGATTTTAATGTGAGGTGTCCCAAACCTAAATAGTAAAGAATTCCTTCTCCTTTCCTACATAATCCCACCCATTCTCCCACTTCCTCTTCACTAAAATCCTTTTGAGTTCATCCAACCTATACCTTACTCTCTCTATAATCCTCACAAGGTTCCAAAATCTCCCAATAATCCTCTTTCAATCCTCTTTCAAGCCTTTGTAAGCACACTTCCAAGTAAGGGATTCTTGCTTTTCTTATTCATGTCTAAGTTTCCATATATTTTTATGCCCTTTTATTTTCAATTATAAATGTTGGGGAATGATTTATCACCTCTCCCATACTTCCCTCTTTATTTTTGAATGATTATTCACCCATTTCTCTCTCATTAATTCCTCACATGTACACGCGTTTCCATGCCGAAATTCCGTAAGGAATTTCTCTCTCCACATTTACATTCAAGAAATTCTTTTATATTATGCATCTAAATTCCATTACATATGTTAGTATATTATATCCCATAATCCCCTCACTGTACATTTAATTTATAAATGATTAGTGACCCCTTTCACTATCATCAACCCACTTAAATAATCTCTATTTGAAGTCGTTATCCTGTCAAAATTACACCAAAAATTCCATGCCAAAATCATTGTGTAGTGAATACCATACCAACTACTCTATCAAGGGTATTCACATTTAAGCACATGTACTTGTTTATTGAGGACTTAAATTTATGTATTCCATATCTCTTATTCATGGAATGAGTTATGATGTAAATTAATCCATGTTGTAAGATCTATGTGGCACAGTTATGCATGAAATGAAATTATTATGAAGGGTGTGCCCCAATAGCTCTCCAAGGCATTGGGTAAAGTTTAGTATCATGATAAGTCCTGTGAAATGAGTGTCGAATAATTCTAATTCAAGTGAAACGAGGGTTTACTCGTGCTTCAAGTGCAATGAGGAATTACTCCTGCTCTATGTGCAATGATCTTTGGCTCATGCTAATTCCATGTTAACTGTTGTTGTCACATTTCCATGTTATGATTATCATGTCTTATCATATATTTATGTTCATTTTTCTCTTGTGATCCATTTATATTCCTATTATCTAACATGTATTGTATTCCTCATTTTATTTTATGTTTATTCCCTTACATGGATTTATAGCTAACCGTTTTTTTATTCATGTCCTGAGGTTATCCTATGCATTGTTAAGTACGAGGGAATGAAAGGGTCATGTAAAGGATGTTTCCAATAAATATGTTGTATATCATGTTCTAAGATTTTATTTAAAGGTACTAAGCCCCAAAGACACTATACATCTCGATCTTCTATGTTGTATCAAGTGATGTTTATGTAATAAATCATGTTCAAGTGGGTAATAAATAATAGGGTTGTTTTAGAAATGACCAACCAAATGGGATATTTATTGGAGAAAAATATATTGTGATTATTCCTAATCATTTTCATGAAATATTATTGACAAAATATGCCTTAACCAACTCCCAAATACACCAAACAATATAATAATAGATATTTATAATAGCTCTAGTGATGGAGATCAAAGAGGGAAGAAGGATCAATTTCCATTATGAAAGGAATATAGAAGGAGACACCCTGGAAAGTTTTTCAATGGATAGGATGAATAATTTATGTTTGGGAAGTTAGGACATAATCCAAAGAATTTATAAAGAAAATTTAAGCATACAATGAATGAAAATAAAATAGATCCTAATAATCTCTTTGTAGTTATTTTCCTTAATCTTATGGAACCTAGGAGTTAATCAAGTCATTGCCAGATTCTATAGGATTTACTCTAGACTAGGAAAGGACCTTCTGGGAATAAATGTATGATCTATTTATGTATTGAGTTTGTATTGAAAATTCTTGTTAAAATAATGTTGAGTGATTGAAATTATTTTAGGGATGTCAATGATATTTATTTTGGAAGTATATGGTTTCATTAAAAGGACAACATGTCACATCCGACAATGCCATCAGGTTTGAACCTATAACTAATGGCTGAAAATATTGCAACACCTACCAATGGCTAACATGATGTCCTAGTTATGCTGACATTTTTTAGTCAAATAATATAGTGGATAAATATTATTTTGATTTTAAGGAGTTTATTTATATAAAATATAAATTTGGGATTTCAAAATTATTTGGTGATTATGTGATTAATATTATTTTAGAGGATGTTCACAATTTTCAGAATCCTAAAAGATTTTGTTAAATATAATATTTTGAGGAATAAACGTTGATTTTTTTTGAGTCAAAATGATTTTATTGTTGAATTATAATGATTCATGTTATTTATGGAAATATATAGAATATCTTGGAGAGTAATTGTTTTGGGACATTAAATTTTTGGTATAAGAAATTAAGAGTTATATATTTCATTTGGAATACTATATGAACAAATCCTACTTATTTTGGCATCATTTTCTATAATTTATTTTGAGGAATGATAGTAATTTCCAAAATGATCTATGTTGAACTTTATGTTTTACATTTGAATTTTTGACATTAAAGTTGTTTTCGTCATATAAAGGCTCATTATTTTTGTGTAATTATCTTACCTTATCCTAACCATTTTTGAATTAGTCAATCTATAAAGATAAGAGGAATAGTTAATTATACTTTTTTGGGATTTTTGATCCATTGATGTTTATTCAAATTATTCAGGGATGAAAAATTCATCTTAAATGTTAACTTCTAGGTATAAGGAATGAAGTTAAATAGATTGAAGCACAACCATAAGGATGATATTATTCTTATAAAATGTAATGTAATCAAGTTATATTAATTTATCAAGTGATTATCAAGATAGTTAAGAAATCCCTCAATTTGAGGAAAAATATTTTGAAACAAAAACATTATCCAAGTAGATTTATTTCTACGAAATCAATGGTATATTAACAGAAAACATGATTTATGGATTTATGATGGTAAACATTCTAATGACCATGTCCTCAATCACTCCCCATCAGATCTGGATGGTTGAATTATTCTTCAATGTATATATTTTCACTTCACTCTAATGTTATCCTATTCAAATGTGTTGATTTTTAGTAACCTATGCATTTCCCTTTCCCTCTTATTAAAAGGATATTTTATTAACAATGTTTCCAATGTAGGTTTCTGACAAATGAATTTTTTAGTACTAATCACAAAAATTCAAAATGTAATTTTAAATTGAGAGGACACAATTTATTGAAGGATTGGAAAATGTAACACCCTAATGATTTATAGATTAATTTAATATAGAATATAATCCACAAAACACTGAGACTTTTTGAAACAACACTTTGTTGTGATAATTATTTAAACTAGATAACTATAACACAGAAATTAAACATAAATTTTCTGCTTCTACGCATTGAACTTTGAAAAACAGACATTCATGGTGGCAATCAGTAAGATATTTATTGTTTGATAGGATAAACTAAATTTTTGGTAAATAGTAATTTAGTACTTTTGAATAGTATTGTTACTCATAGAAATAGTAATATGACCAATATGATTAGTAAACTAAGAAAATGATTAGAAACCACACACATGAAAGTATAAATAAAATTTAGGAATCATATAAATGAAAGTATGATATAATTATATCCAGTTATAAGTAAATGAATATATTAAAAATTAATATTTATGTATTGGTATTATGGTGTGTTATAAATATTTAATTACAATTTTATAATTAATAAAAAATTAAAAAAAATTAATGTTTTTAAAATTTAATCTTAAATCAATATTTTATTTTCATTTTATTTTTGGATAATTTTTTGGGACCTTAGATAATTTTTCTGAGTGTTATAAAATCAGTTATAAATTTAAAATATGCATTTTTCATGTAAATGACATATTTAATTAAAAATTAAATTTATCATACATAGAAAATTATTTAAATAAAATAGAGTTCATTTTTAAATTCTACATGTCAAAAAATAGTTAGGTTTAAATTTTGAGATTCTTATAAAAGACATGAATTTCTTATGAATAGTAAAATACAATAATTTACGATAAATGTTAAATACATGAATGTTTGAGTAATTGCTGATGTAAGGATGAGGTCAGAACCATTGTTTAGAACTCACATGAACAAGTTAATATATTTATTCATAATAATCAACATTATTTCATGTCTTGAGGAAAACAATAAAATAATGAATTAAATAATGAGAAATCACATCCCTCCTCTACTATAAAATCCTCCCATCACCCCCTATTATACCAACTGGTCTAAGACATGAAGCGTCTAAATGTTCTATCTAAATCTTATTCCCTAGTATTTTTCCATATCCAAGAGCTCTTGGTCTTACCAAATGACTATAACCTCTTTCATTAAAGAGGTTCTCCAGGAGGAGTATTCAAGAGGTAAAATCCTCTTCCTTTCCATTTTATTTTTTTCAAGTTATTTATTTTATTATACTCTACTCAACTCCTTTTTCCAAACAATTCTGATAACTCCAGTATAATCTATATACAATAATAATATCATGTTAATTGAATACCCATTATCAATCTCATTACTCTCTCTCATTGTTTTATTTTAAAAACGAAATCATCGTCTCAGAGGTGCTGATTTAGAACCTTCGTGGACGACAAAATTTCATTCTTCAATTTATTCTCCAAATCTAGTCATGGCACCATATTATTGTTAAAAATTATATAATATGTGTATTATTAATTATTTTATCTTGTGGAACTAGTATATAAACACAATACTAATTCATACGACAAAACTAGTTCGTGATGATCAAAACTGCCAAAATAATCTGAATGATTATCACTAATATTTTATCTAATAAGTCATAATCATACCATGTAAAAAAATGAATTATATAACCATTTAATCTAATTTATGTTCATTATTATCAAATAAAATCAATTCTATATAATTATATCAATTCCACATGAACTCCATTACTTATAAACAAGAGAACCGATCATGAAAAACAAGAAAACGAATGCATTAAAATATTGAAATTAAACTCTATAACTCATCAATAAGGACCTAAATAAAATTAATAAAAATATAATGATTCTAATAAATATATAAAATTTTATTAATTAATTAATTAATGGATTTAGTTATATTATCCATAACCTTAAGGCCAAATTTGGAACGAATTCATACAAAAGGTAAGGATTTTCTCATCTCACTTCTAATTTTTTGAGATATTCCTTATTCTCCACTATTTCTTGCATATGGTGTACGTATGCATACCATTGATATATAATATCAACAATATACTTATTTTTCATGTTATTCAATTTATATTTTGATAATTATTAATTTTTTGGAATATGATTTGACGGATTACAAACTGGTAGGGATTCTACCTGAACCCCCATTTTCCTTCGGGTTACTCTTTCACTACCATTACTCTAATATAATTCTTTATTATTTTGGTATATTTCTTATAAATTATGTTTATATATTACAAAATCATATATATAGATCAGATAATCCTTATTTTATGAGGATATACATATTTTAGAATGGTTCCCTTCTCAATTCGTCCCGATAAACAAGCTTGATTATAGAGAACTTTCTTCAATTCTTACCCATTTTCAAGTTCATCATATAATCAATTTTAAAAAATAATAATTTTTATAAAATATATCATTTATCATAAAAAATATATCTTGGTTCATTTCATGTTTTATGACGTCAATAAATTCATTTTTTCTTTAAAATCTATAAAATATTTTCCTTAAAACGCACTAAAATATTTTATTTTTGAACATTTTCAAAAACTATTTTTACACAATTTTACTTTAGTGGAACATAATTTATACATAAAACATAAATCCAATTTCCCCACATTTTACCTTGTGATATACATGTCTACCATCTTAATTTATGAAAAATACAAATGATTTTTCAAAATAACTCTTCTTTCCAAAGTAAAAAAATGTTTTCTCGTCTCACTTTTAATTCTATAATATATATTCCTTTTTTACCACTTATTCCTTCTATTTGTGGTGTATGTACTTCCTTTTGATATATCATATACACAGTCACCTTATTCGAATATCATTATAAATTATTATGATTTTAATGTTTCAAAGTGGTATGGGAAACATTGGAATGATTAAAGATTAATTTCCTTGAGAATTTTTCAATGGTATCTCCATCTTTGTCGCCTTAATTTTTTGAGTATTGTACTTAATTGAGGTTTATCTATCATGATACCATCTACCATATTTTTTGATGATTTTAGGATCAGTGTGACTATGGATGTGCTATTTGATACCAATCATCTACTATGGTAAAAGTATTCACATTTCGTATGCTAGTATTTCAATACAAATTTTTATGTTGATTATATTTCACCCTTTCATATGAGTAATTCATTGGACTAAGTAAGTTATGGGTGGGGCTACAATATAGTTTTGATGCATTGGTAGGTATCTTGAGACAAAATAGTCTGGGTTTTTACCCATTTATTTATGGTCTTGGTAGGAGGCCTTGACGATATGGTTATGATGTCCCAAAAAATGGATTCCCTCATTATGAAACTAGTAATTGATAGTCCATGTGATTATTCGACTAATATAATATCCATGGTTGTGTTTTATTATGTAATTATTTAATCATGTTTTATTCCTTCCATATTATTCTCTAGATTATGTTTTAATGGATTGTGTACTTTTTTTATTCACCATACCTTATTACTTATGCTTTAGTTATACTATTTACCATTACTGAGCACCTAATATCACCCCTTTCTTTTGTTTCACTTTTTCCCAGGAAGTGAATATTAATATAAGGAGTGACTTGTAGAGATAATCTAGGATTTATGGACGTATCCAATGGTATTTATATATTTAATTTCCTTTCAAAGTTTCATCATAACAAATATGTATATATAGGATTTCCAAAACTGCTAAACTTTTTGGTCTTTTAGGATGCGATTCATTGTAACCATACAAATGTAATAAAGTACGGCACTGACTCCAGACTACTGGAGTTGGGGTCCCTATAATTTTTTCTTATCTTATACTTACAAAATCTATTGTATTAGTGTAAAAAATAATTCATTTAATATAATATAAATATATATATTACAATAATATCACATAAAAATTGTAATTACTTAGATATTTTTTCATAAAACAACTTTGTGAGCATAAAAATATTTTTATATAAAAACGTTCCCTTTATATTGTATTGGCTCTTATGTTGATTTCTAATAAATTTTTAATGAGTGAATTCATTTTATATTTTTTTAAACTAATGATTTTTTATAGAATAGTTAATATTATTCATAACTGTTAATTTAATAAATAGTTTATATCTTACTATATTAAATAATAATATTTTAATAATATGTTGTTGTTCAGTAAAACATTGTCTAGCATGTAACACAAGCTATTGAAAAAACACGATGTTGTGTGTAACCCAAGCTGACTTTCTATTTCTTGCATTTCAAGATATATCCTAGATTGAATTTATTTAATATTGTAATTATATTTTAAAGTCTCATCATATTATATTACATTACATGCTTGGACTTTCATTTCATACATTCTATTCAATAAAATTTTCTAACTTTACAATTTTGGGACGTTTCATTCTCCCCACCTTATTTTAATTGTGTCCTCGAAATTTAAACATGATATCAAAAATATAGGGTTTGATATTTGAATATAATTTTTTGAAATCCCACTTCATGATAAGAGTTAACAAAATATCTTTTTTTATAGACAATGAGAAGTAAAAAAGTCACATAAAATAACTTATAACTATGTTTTTAGATAGTATAACATTAGTAGTAAGTGAAAATATGAACTTAGATGAAAAGTGTAAATATATATTGGTAGTTACTGAGGTAATCAATCACAACCAAATGAATGATCAATTAGAATTTGAGGGCCTAAAATCCATAAATATATGATGATTTAAAATTCCATTTGTTCAAAAAAAAAATAAGTTATTAGGACAACATTATTTTATCATTTTCCTAATGTTGAGTAATTATTTTATTAACCAAGAATATAAAAGAATTTAATTTTTATGTTTTTATTTCATACATACAGTTTCATATTTTTGTTGTTCTTCAATCAAATTCTAATTCTTCTATTACTCCATAAAATGGATATCCAAAAATTAACATTGATTCCTAAAGAACTAAAATGACGTTTTAATGGATCGTGAGGCCCATAAAACAAGTCTTTATGTTTGTCACTAACTATTTTCAAAAACAAATATGGTTAAAAAATTAATAAATAAACCAAAAAAGTAACAAAACTTGTTTATCATTAATATGTATTCATCCATTTATTTAACTAAATACAATGAAATTTTAACTAGAAAATTATATAGGTTACTGTTTTGTAGTAAACCCTTATCGTCCATTGGTCATGGGATCAAGTCCATCAGACTTACCGGATTTGATGAGTTGTCACCTTGCATATAGGTTGTCCTTTTCTAAAACCATTTTGATCTAATTTTAAAAATAAATATAATGGAAATCCTTAAAATAAGTTTAATCACTAAATCATATTTTAACTAAGGTTTCCAATACAACCTCAATACATAAATAATTCATCCATTTATTTCCACATAGGTCCTTCCTTGGTCTATGGTTTAACCTAGGTCATTCCTTGTCATAATATATTCAAATTCTTTGTAATGGTTTTAAATAAAATGTGAATTATGTTAAGATTTTCCTATAGGAGTTTCAAACCATGTGCATAGTATGGCTCATTTTCATAAACCATGTTATGATCGAGTCCATCCCAATTAACCTTTGTAGAGTTGTTACCCCTGGGTACATCTATACCAGAACCACGTCCATGTGTGGTATCTAAAATTTAATTTATTTCTAGTAAAACGAAATAATATCTATCTAACTAAAACTTTAGGATGATATTTTATTCTTATCTGAAATGTGTACCTTCGACATATGTTCTCTGATCTATTTTTTCATAAATATAGTTTCCAAGTTTCCTACTAAACTTCCTATGATATCAACTATCGAAACCCTACCCCAGTACTCCTAGAGATAGTCTCTACTACCATTACACTGGAATGATTATTAGAAATAAAATCCTGATGTACTAAAGAGTTTAGTAGCATTGGTAAAACAAATAAACACATGGGTCTTTTATTACAAATAAATACTTGAATTACAATCTATATTTTTTTTATTTCAAGGGGGAATTTATTCAATCAATGATATCTTTATATATATTTCTGAGTACACATTAGGGATTCCTAGGGAAGGTAGAAAATATGGGTGAGCTCAAATACTTAGTAAGTGACAACTATAGAGGAATTAGTAATGAATCAATGATAATAGTCAATATGGAAAGGTATTAAATCAACACACATTCCATGTAATCAATAAACAGAATGGATAATCAATATGGAAATATAATAACTAATAATTAAACGAATCCATAGATATATCGATGAAAAATATCATGGATAAATAATAACTGAATCAAAATGAAGAAATACTTAAGTTTTGGACATCGTGTATAAGGCACATGAAAACATATACCATCAAGACCTTTCAAAAATTGATTTAGAACTATAGTTAGAAACATGTTTAATTTTTCCGAATAATTTATCTCATTATAACCTATTCATCCATCGATGAGCTATATAAATTTTGGGCCCCACCATTCACTTACTATTCAAAGAATTCCTCATTTCGAATAATAGAATAAATTAATAAACAATATGCCTTACCAAATATCCTTACAGAATAAATAATAAATATTTATCAATATTTTTTCATATGTGGATAAGTAACAACAAGGGTTGTTGAAATTGATGAATGGAAATACCATTGAAATTTCCTTAAAACATTCTCGAGTAAAATACTCTTTAAACACTCCAAAGTGTCCCATACCACTTTAAAAATTTTGAATCATAATACCAAGGAATTAATTAAATTCAATGAAACATATAGTAGCATGATAATAATGATATTCATTATATAACATTTTAACTGGTAGTATATACACCATATAAAAGTGAATTGGTTCATAACAACCAATAAGTCTTAATAGAATTTAAATTGAGATAAATTCTATAAAACTTGGTAACTTTTGAATTAAAATCCCTATGATAGAAATAACAAAAAAAATCTATAAATACCATGAAGATAAAATAATATAATGATATAATATTTCAAAATTTATATTATATACACCACAAAAAATAAGTAAGTGGTGAATTTGATATTTTTCTCATGGATGTAAAAAAGTCATATTAGAATCCATTACCTTGCATATACATTTGGGTGAACATCCTTTAAATTAATTTATTATAGTTTTAAAAATGCCTCTAAATTATAATAGAACCATAATCATATTTATAATATCATATATGTTCTTATTAAAATATCTTATTACCCTTTTATTAATGATATTTCTATATTTTCTCCTTTTCAGGTGCTAATTTTCTAGTTTGCTGAGTATGGTTTAACTTGTTATTATTTTTTCATTTTACCTAGATAATTTTTTCATACTCTCTAGAATGTATACCATGATACAAATTATATATATATAAAGTATATATGTACTTATAATAATCGATTATATTTGGATATAGTAAATTAAATGCATCATTTATGAAGACGGTAGGTCATACATACGCATGAATGCTACTTCCATTTCTTTTTAATATTTTAAAATAATGAAAAGTAAATGATATATATATATTATAATTATAGTATCTTTTTTATTTCATATATTTCAAATGCATTTATTAAAATCATCTCCTAATACATTCCATGTATAGCGTGAAAGAATCAAATCACTTTGAGGAGGTGGTAGTCCACACATCCACAAACTATGTTATTGTATCCCTAAAAATTGGAACACATGAAAGAATGTGTTATATAAAAATTATATAATAATAAAGGAATTATAAATTGAATATATATCATATATAAAAATAAATTCATTCATAATTTTGAACCATGAGATGTGGTATAGGAAAAATGAACGATGTTATTTTGTGAGGCGGTAGTTCACCAGACACATAAACAGTATGTTCGTTACCCATTATATGGATGTTTGTATAATTTTAGTAAAAATTTATAATAAAAACATATATATATATATATGAAAATGATTTAATCATATAATAATGTAATAAAAAGAGTTCATGGGGTGCATAATTAAAATAAAACGAAAGAGCTTGAAGAAGGATGTTACCTCTTATTTAGGTAACTCTGTTTGGCTTGCACCAAAGGGATTACATGTATAGATTTATTCACAAGGTGATGATTCTAGGTTTAGGGGAGGGATATTGGGAGATAATTTGATTACTATTTTAGAAATCCAAATTACTTGAATTTTTAAAGGTAGTGGGAGGGGTGATTCCCATTTTATGCTAGATGAGGAGTGGCATTCTTGTAAATTATCGCAAGGAATTCAAACCATGTTTTTCCTTTGAAAAGTGTCTAAAATAGTGAAAATAATTCAATAAAAGGGATTAAAGAGTCTAAATATGAACTGAAAATGGATTTTGGAAAAGTGTATAGGTCATTTTGGCTCTAATGTTTAAGGTTTAGTCCCTTATTAGGCTAGTTTTTCTCTTAATCGGTGTAATTAATTTTAATTATTTTCACCAATATTTTGGGTCAAAAATAAGTTGAATTTTTTAGGAATAAAAAATAAAAATAATTATAATTATGTAATCTATTTTACCAAATTAAAATCATATAATTACAAGAAATTAATTTAAAATTTAGCATATAGACGAGCCGACAATGTAGGTTTTTAAATTAAATTTTTCTAAGGTTTTCTATTTTTTTAGATCCAATTTCAAAGTGAAATTAATTAAAATGAAATAAATTGGATTAATATATGAGTAATTTATAAAATTTTACTTTAAAAACCAATTAAAATTTTAATTCAACAGTATAAAAAATTAGATAAAAAATCATTTCTCAATTAAAATTTTCTGTTTTTCACTACTCACACAGAATGAAACTACATAGAAAAATACCAAAAAATTTCCCTAAATAAATTTTTATGTTTTGATTTTAAAAAATAGTGTTAATTTTTATATATAATTTTTTTAAAAGTTCTAAAAATTAGATTTTAAATTGGTTCTCCATTAAAAGGCGGTATATATACTTTTATAAAATTATTGATTTTTATGAGAAATATTGTGTTTATTCTGATCTTATTTATAACAAATATAATAGATGAATGAAATAAATATTATATTGTATAATATATATATATATTACATTAATATCACTCAATAATTCTAATTTAATTAATATATTTGGATAAACTAGAACTTTAAGCATAAAAATATTTTTCTATAAAAATATTCCCTTCATATTCTACATGCTTTTATATTCATTTTAATTTATTCTTAAACTAGTGAATTAATTTTATATTTCTGTATACCATTTATTTTAAAATTTTAATTAATACCATTAATAACATCAAATTTAACTGATATGTTAAACTTTATTATATTATATAATAAAAATGTAATTTTTTATTATTGTTCAGTAAAACTCTATCTTGCATGTACCATAAGCTTTCAAAAAAAACTCATTGTTTTGTTTGATGAAAGCTAACTCAATATTTTCTGAATTAAAATCTATATCATTGATTATATTTATTCAATATTTTAATTATATTTTAATGTCTCGGGATATTATATTGCCTTACGTGCTTAGTGTTGGGTGTCATACACACTATCAAATACATTGTTTTTACTTTATAATTTAGGGTGTTAGGTCGATACTCTATTTTTATTTAAACATCACCGAAAGATCTACGAAAACATTCATGTATTCATCGATCGTCTCAAAACTTGTGTAAGACATCAAGAAGAGAAGATCCCTCTATAGGACAAATAAAACATTGTTCTCTTGTTGGATCAAACTTCAATTTCTCTCTATCTCGCTCTCTATTTTTTTATATTTGAGTTGTGATTGATCATTTTTGGTAAATCTGTTAAATCACATACTTTTAAAGATCATATAATACTACTCAGACAATACTTATTTATTTATTATTTATTTATACTCCCATGACAACTATAGAAGAATCTTGGTGATAATTTAGGATATCCTTATGTATTTTTTACTCTTTATACCAAATTCTAGTTGTAAGTAGTTTGTTTTTTAATGGACATGCTTAATAGTAGTTGAATCTAAAGTGGAGTGGATTAGGTTTCATATCAAGACTGGTCTTTTTATATTTTTATTTTTTTTCATTTAATGGTTTTCTTACTTTTCTTTGAACCATTTTAATATATATTTTGTGAAATTATACTTTGATATCAAGATTTTACATGTGATATATCTACTATTTAATTTAATTATAATAATCTCAAAAGATTAGGATAATATCATGTTATTCTAACTATGTTTGATGATGATTTTAAATGGTTATTTAAAAAAATTAATGTAGATATACCAATTTTATTAGTTACCTAGTTAATTTCTACGATTGGGTTTTTTTTTAATTATTTTTTAATAAGAAATTTATTGGTCACCAAATTCATGATATCTTAATTACTCCACTCTTACCAAAATTTGGTATTAAGGGATTTTGTTAGTTTTTTATATTTCAACTATGATCATGTTATTATCCAACAAATTTAATCATTTGGTCATTCTAAATTTCTATCATTATGGATAAAACTAGACTTGAGAGAACTAAAACTAACAAACCAGCATATTTTAAGGGAAAAATCATCCTCAATGGAATATTAAAATGAATATTCATCATGAAAGTGTGATTTTTGATATATGGATTATAATAGAGGATAAATAAGAAAACCCAAATGCTGATATAGCTAATTAAAGTAATTCTACTAAGGATTCTTATCATTGTAGATATAAAAAACGAATTCTTTATATTTTACGTGTTGAGAAGATGAATTTAAAAGAATATTTTTATGTGATATAACTTTTTAAATTTGGGATACTTCATACATGTCTCATGAAGGCACATTCAGTATTAATGAAATGTATTTAAATACCTATATTATTAATTATAACACATTTAAGATAAAGATTGATGAATCTATTTCTCAAATATATCTTAGGTTTAATGAGACTTAAAACAACATGTATGAATTGGTAAAAACTGTTGATGATAAGTCTCAAGCACTGAGGATCATATGATTTCAACCTGATATATAGAGAAAAATTGTTATATCCATTCATGAATCTTGTGATGTGAGTAAACTACTAATAAAGTACCTGATATGTAAACTAATGATGTATGAAGTGGATCTTAAATTGAATAATGAAGATGCTAATCCAAATATTTTGACTTCAATTAAACAATCTTAGTCAAAATATATAAAATTAATGAAAGAAGAGAGAAAAGGTGACATTGTTGGTGGATTTGATAGTGATGAGGAGATAACCCATTTGGAAAAAAGATTCAAGAAAATTTATATAAATAAGAAGTTATTCAGGAAGTCCAAATTCATGAGTGAATATGGTAAGAAAGGATATTGGAAGGTGGACGATTATTTTAGAGAAGCTACCTATAATGAATTCAAATTAAAAGGACATATCAATGTTGATTATCCAAATACGAAATAAAAGATAAATTATTTGTAATATGGGAAAAAATATAAGAAATAAATGAAGGACATTTGGAGTGCTTCCGAGGATAGATATAGTGACTCAAATACTAGTTTGGAATGTGAAAAATGGGAAAGTAAATCTATATTTTATCTGGATTATATAAAAGGTAATAGAATTTATCCATCTACTTTTAAAATTTAAAATTTGGATGAAAATGATTTTCTCAGTAAAGATCTATTTGAATATTGTAGTTTTCTAGAATAAAATTTTAATGAGATAAAATATAAATATAAGAATTTAAATAAGTGGTATGCTTTATATTCTATTGTAAAATATGATCTTGTTCTTGAAAAATAAATGAATCAAATGTTTTTCTAGGAAAATAATGACTTAAAATTTTTAAATAAGAATATAAAAAATTATATTGGAAATTTTTCAATAATAACTAAAACTATCAATTAAATACTTGGAATTCATGTTTTACATAAAACAAGATCTGGTTTTTTTGTCATTATAGAAAAAAATATGACTCTATTTGTAGGATCCCAGGTATTTATAGAATAATAATTTTTCATTTTTATTAATATTTAATGAAAAGATAATATTTTTAAATTAAAGGGGTTTATTTTCCTAATATCATACTCAACATGCAACAACGAGTTTCTTTGAAATTTCACACTGCACACAACATTAAGTTATATTGAAAAATAATATATTATTATTATTAAATTTAATGGAAGTTAACGCCTAGATATTGTATTAGAGGGAATGAATAGAACTAATTTCAATATGATTATAAATTTTTTTAATTGTTTTAAAATTTATCCAATAAATTTTAGAGGCATAAATTGAGAATGAATCCAATTTTAACCATAAAATACTCTAATATTTTTAAAAGTCCAGTTTACCTCCTTTTGATGGAGAACGATTTTTATATCCAGTTTTTTTTACTTTTATATATTCTGTTTCAGCAAATGAACTTATTTATTATAATTGGGACATAAAAATTTACCATGGATGAAATTTTTGTATTTTTCTGATGAAATTCATATTTTAATGAATAGTGAAAAATACTACATTTTAATTCAAAATAGTCTTTTCATCTAATTTAGTTATATAGTTATGTTTTCCTTTTAATTGGTTTTAAAGTGTAACTGGATTAATATTTTATAATATTTGACAATGTTGGTCATTCTATGTAATTTCATATTTAAATTGGACACAAACACAAGTCAATCATTTGGTATTTTTTACTTCTTAATAACTTGCTTTTTGGTTTTGACAAAGGGAATTAATTTTAAATTAATTTCTAAAAATTATATATTCTGAATTTATAAAAATGGATTCCATATTTTAAATTAAAAGGTCCAATTTATGTCAATAATTTCCATTTATTTTTTGACATTATGAATAGTAACTTTCGTAATTATTTTTATTTGCCATGGTTATAAGGTAAATATGGTAAAAAAGGGTAAAAATAATATTATAATAAAATCAAACTACCCTAACGCATGTACTAATCCTATTGGATGAGATATGTTCGACTATGGCCATCATGGGGTCTATTTTGAGTCCCCATAGAGCCACTTGGGTGTGATAATGACATGTTATAATAATTAATTTAATGTAAAGATAAATATAACATAAACTTGTATCGTTTACTAAAAAAATTTAATATAGGGTTATATAACTGATATCTTTGAATATAAAGAGTAATTAAAAATATAAAAATATTTCACACATCATGATATGTTATTTACAATTTTTAGACATTAAATAAGTTAATTTAATTATGACTCAATGATGATGCAGGGATTGCTTCATTAAAAAATGACACAAATAAATGATATTATAAATATTAAAATAAAAAATATTTGAAAAAAATGAATGTCATACATGAATTATATTTCTAAATATGACATTTTAGGATTGATTCAATTTTTTTTCAATGGAACCCAGTTGTTGTGAATTTGTAAAAAATTCAGGTATGAATAGTGTCCAAAGATGACATAATTCATAACTTAAAATATTAAATCGTTTATTAAATGATATTAAATTCCTAAAAATATAATATTCATAAAAATGGTTAATATAAGCCCAAATATATCATTAATGACTTCTTTTGTTTTATTTACAATATATGGTGATTACATTTAACCACAATGTGTAAATAACATTATATCACTATAAGATTAAAAAGGGTAAAATAAGGTTTAAACCCAAAAGATGAGGATAAAAAATATTACAAAATTGTCTAAAAATTATTGGATGATTTTTATTCAATAAAAATAATCTTATATTCTAATTAAATGTGTTTTGGACCATTTTTAATCTAATTTGAATTTTTAATAAATTAATATTTCAAGACATTCCAAAAGTTCCCCTCATCCCTCTTATAAAAGGGCATCACCTCTACCCACTTATCTGCACCTCAAAATCTCCTTGGATTATCTAATTTCTACTAAAATAAGCTCCCAATATCCCTCCCTTACTCTTAGACATCTTACCTTGGGAGAAAGGAAATAAAAGAAAGCCTTTTGGCTCAAATAAAATGAAATTACCTGATTTAGAGGTAATGTCTTCTCTCAAGTTCCTATAATTTATTTTTATTCTCTACTACCTATGGTCATATTATTATTTTATTACATAAAAAAAATAGTATCATAAATATAATATCAATTTTTATCAGAAGTATTCTAACTACACTTATACACACCTCCATCTAATGGTTACAAACATACTGTTTCTGTATACGGTGAACTACTGTATCACAAAATGATGATTTTTTAATTTGTACCTACCAACTATAATGGTGGCCATTAGGATGGAACTGTATTTATATATGATATATATTATGTTTATATTGTCTCTATGATTCTTTAATTCTTATTTACAACATACCTTTATGATTTCCATGGTGTGTGAATACGATAATTTCATTTAAGGAAGTGTGGAATACCGCCCCTTCTAAGTGATATGGATTATTCATAACATACATGGAACATATAATGGATGAAATTAATGAAATTTTATAACATATAAAACATATATATTATACTTAAATTTTAGCATAACATTTTATCATTTATTATTCATTCCTCTAATAAGACAATGAAATGAAAGTAGTGTTCATGCGTACATACAACCTACCATCTCCATTAATAGTGAATTTCATTTCTTATCTTCAAATGTTATGGACTATAATAAATGCATTAAAATTATGGATATATATGATATCTAAATCATGAATAATATTTTAGAGATAATTTAATTTTGACCACGTGGACAATTGGTAATTATAATAATGTCATTTTCGACTCAATTTCTGAATATCAACAAAATGATCGATATGAAATTAAATAATTATATGATTTTTATAACAAGTTAATAAGTGATATAAAATGAATAATAAAACATGAAAAAAGTTATGAATCTAGTATAAATTGACTTAATTTTATTATTCATGGAGATAATAATGAACAAGATAAGTCAGACTAACGGTAAGGGACTTTGTCTCAATCTCCTTTTAATGAAGAATATTTTGGTTTATACACAACCATTTTTTATATGGTGTATAATAAAACTATTTAATTTTAATTTCATTCAATGGTTTTAATATGAAATCTTATGTTTTATGAATCTACTTACTAAATGACAAAGGGAATTTTTCTTTTTAACATACTCGATGACAATAACCTCTCTGCTGCCGTGAGCATTATTTTATATTTGGATTCCTTAACAAGCTATAATGATTTTAAAAGCAAAATAAATTACATATACCTTCTTTACATATTTTGGTATTGAAAATGGTTATGAGAAAGTATTGTTTATTTCGAAGTCTTGATATTATATATTTCGATTACAGTGTGTAAATTTTATCTTTCCTTTATGTTCTTTTTATGTGTTATGATTATCTTATGTTTCTTGGTAATTCTATACATATAAAGGTGGTTTTGTAAGAAATTGAGGGTGAGTGAGCCTGATATAGCTCTCTAATGCATTTTATAACATGAAATAGGTAAACATTAAGGTTTTTCCTAAGATATTTAAGGGAATATACTTTGATGGGTATTCCAAACGTTACCATGAAGGTTACTCCACATATAGATGCGAAATATACATAGTATATATGTTATGGATACCATAATTTACCTTTATTATTAATGAATTTTATTATTTATTCATAAATCTTATGATTACATGAGGTGAGTTAAAGAGAATAGGTTTTCTGAGTAAAACGTATAATTTCATGATTTGTTTGTATTTATGGACTAATGTTTTCTTTCTTCATTTCATATCCCTTATTGAGGTTTTTATTCTCATCCCAAAATTTTGAAATATTTTTCACAAGGTATAAGGAATGGTAAGAGAAAGGAATACATCAAGAATATTTTTCTCAAGAAAATAATACTTTTTTTATTTGAGGAGTTTTATTATTTTGAAAAAAATTGGATAGATAGAAGTGTCTAATTTATAATATTTGAGATGTAATATAATAGTTATGACCTAATTATCTAAAACTATAAACCTGAAAAGATAATCAATGTTAATTCTTGATTTAACTCAATATTATGTAATGTTTAAGGTTGGTGCCTTATAGTTGGTATTAGAGGAAAATTTTGAAAACATTAAGAGTTAGGATATTGTTAAATGAATATATATAAATTAGTTTTAGTTTATGGTATGATTGAAATGATTAGGTATTTGAAGATTACCATGTTTATTTTTCTAAGATATGTTTTGATCAGAATGGCTTTCCAGAGTGGAAGTAGGGTAGTTATGATTCGATGACATCAAGAGAAAAAAATCTACCAAATCAGTAACCAAAAATGGTTGGAATCAGAAATGAACAAATTGTTATAGTAATGGAAAAGTTGAATTAGGCTATAAATAGTGGGGGTATCCATGCATTTGATCAGTGAGATCAACCAAAAAGGAACATGTCGGTAGTGGATAATTTTATGAGGCAACATCCCCCATCATTCAGAGGATCATCTTACCCTATGCTAGCTGAAGGGTGTATTAAAGCACTAGAAAAGATTTTTGATTCCATGGGGTGTTGAGAACATCAAAAGATTAGTCTTCCTATTTACCATTTTGAAGGTGAATCGAGTCTGTGGTGTTCGATGGTTAAAAATATCCCGGATAGTGATAATATTGATGCTCTTGATTAGGATTCACTCAAAGGTTTGTTTCTTGAGAAATATTTTCAAATAGAAGTTCAACTTAGGATAGAAATAAATTATTGGAACTGATATAGGAGGATGACTCAATGGATTATTATGAAGAAAAATTCACTCGACTGGAAAGGTATGCTCTAAATTTCATACGAGATCTTGATAGTAAAATCAATAGATTTTACTCAATATTAAAACCAAATTATTGAAGGGAATAAGATTCTCATGAGTTAAAAATTTATGAAAAACATGATTGATTTGTAAAGAAGGTTTAATTAGAGTTTTCTAATGATCAGGTGTTCTTTAAATTAAAATAGAATAACAGGTCGAGTTGGCAATTAAAAGGGAATAACACTTTATAAAATTATAGTGGTAAGACACTTAATTTTACAGTTTGTGAAATTTTTGCTAAAAAGAACACTGTATAAAGCCTTTTTAATTCAATTAAGTGATTCTAATGTTGTAAAATGGGGCATAAGACTCATAATTGCACTGATTAAGATCAGGGTAGTAGCATGGTAAAATCAGATTTATAGTCAGTAAAATGTTTTATGTGAAATGAAATGGGTCATTATGCACATGAGTGTCTAACTAATATCTCAAATGTTGGAAAGTAGTCTGACTATAAGCAGAAAGGGGTGGTGAAATCCTTCTCAACTACACCAGCAGATGATGGGACCTCAAATGAAGTAGAATCAAGTACATTTCTTGTTTATTCAGATTATGCCAATGTATTGTTTGATTCTAGGTCTACACATTATTTTATTTATAAAAAATTGTTTTGGAATTAAATATCAGGATATGAATCCTAAACATGTGGTAAAAACACCTATAAGTAATTTTGAGACAAAAAAAAGTTATAAGAACCTTCTCATTCTTGTGTGTGGAAAGAATATTCCTAAAAACCTTATTGTTTTCCTCTAGTAGAGTTTTATGTTATTTTGGGTATAGATTGTCTTTCTGTTAATCATGATAAGATTGAATACAGAGCTAAAGAGGTTTCTTTTCAAAAATAATTTTAGTTTGTGCACAAAATGAACCCCATATTTTGATAATATATCAGGAAGTTGAGAAACAAGTAAATTATAGAAATAAATGTTATCTTTATCATATTGTTGAAAACAAAGGAACTATTCAGATTAATGATGTTCTAGTGGTAAATTAGTATCTTTTTTGTTTTTTCTGATGAGTTACCTAGTATAATACCTGATTGGGAAGTTGAATTTATTGTTTACTTGGTTCCTGATGCTAATCCAATTTCAAAACCCCTTTATCGAATGGCTCAAATTGAACTTTTAGAGTTAAAGAAGCAATTGTTGGAGTTTTTATATAAAGGCTTCATTCGACCTAGCACATAACCGTGGGGTTATTCTGTCTTGTTTTTTAAAAAGAAAGACGGTTCAATGAGGCTTTGCATTGATTATAGATTCATGAATAACATCATTATTAAGAACAAGTATCCTTTTTGTCCTATCGATGATTTGTTTAATTAGCTCTTGGGAGCTCAGTATTTTTCAAATATTAACTTGATTTCGGGGTACTATCAGTTGAAAGTAAAGGAATAAGACATTCTAAAGACTTTGTTTCATATTAGATATATCCACTATGAATTTTTATTTAGGCCTTTTGGGTTAACCAATTCACCTACTATATTCATGGATCTTATTAATAGAATTTTCCATGAGTTCTTAGATAACATTGTGGTTTTGTTTATTGATGATATTTTTGTATATTCAAAAATTAAATAGGAGCATAAAATTCATTTTAGGGTTGTATTTTAGACCTTAAAAGGAAATAAACTATATATAGAATTCAAAAAATATGAGTTTTTGTTACAACAAACATCATTCCTTGGTTACATTTTTTTCTAAATATGTCAGAATTGTTGATCCTGCTAAAACAAAAGTTAATGAAGAATTCCAAAGACAAACAAATATAACTAAGATTCGTAGTTTTCTTGGAATTGCAGGTTATTATAAGAGGTTTGTTGAAAATTTGTCATGGTTTTCTAGACCATTGACTATGTTAACATGAAAAGGTGTTAAGTTCCTCTAGCCAATTTAATGTGATGATTTTTTTTCATGAATTGAAACTAATATTGGTAAATCTTCTAGTTTTGGAACTGCCTTCATGAAATGGTGAATTTTTTATCTATAGTGATGCTTCATTAAAATGAATTGGTTGTTTCCTAATGCATAATGATATGGTAATTTCTTATTCTTCATGTAAGTTTTAAACTCATGAGTTAAATTACCCTACACATGATTTGGAATTAGCTTCTGTTGTTTATTCTTTAAAAATTTGTAGGCATCATCTGTATAGAGTGAAGTGTAAAATATATACTGATCACAAAAGTTTGAATTATATATTCACTTAGAAATAACTATTCATGAGGGAGAGGAGATGGCTGGAATTAATCAAGCATTTTTATTGCATTATTCCTTACCATCCAAGAAAGGTAAATAAATTGGATGATGCTTTGAGTCGAAAGGGTAATTCTATATTAACTATGCTACGTTTGGAAAGAGATCATTTATTTTTTGGTTTGATTAATTTTAGATTGAAATTTGTTGGTGTAGGGAATTCACCAATTTTGATTCAGGTGGAAGTGATATGATCTCGATTAGAAATAATTAATCAAGCATAGAAAGAAGAAAGTGAGTTTCAGAAAAAGGTAGAATTTGTTCCAAAGGGTACGTTTCGTTAATTTAAAATTGATAAAGACTGTGTTTTGAGGTTTGTAAAGAGATTATGAGGTCCTTTTTATTCACAATTTTAGAAAAATTTATTATGTAAAGCTCCTAGTTTTCATTTTTAGGTCATCCTGGTAGTACTAAGATGTGCAGAGATCATTGAGATTATTACTAGTGGGATGGAATGAAAAGAGATATAGCTTACTTAACCTTGAAATGTTTGATTTTTCGTTAGGTTAAAGTATTGTGGTAGTTACCTAAAGGGATTCTTCATCCTTTTCCAGTTCGAGAGTGGAAATGGGAAAATGTATCCATGGATTTCGTAGTGGGATTACCAAAGACTTCTTGAGGTACCCATGTAATCTGGGTTATTTTTGATAAATTCACTAAATATTATCATTTTCATTTTATTCTATATACTTTGTTTCTAGATCATATTTATTGATTGTATATTAAAGAGATATTCATGTTACATGGAGTTCTCCTCTCTGTTATATCTTCTTGTGATCCTAGGTTCACTTATAACTTTTTTCAAGGCCTTCATAAGTAATTGGGTACTAAATTAAATTTTATTATATCTTTTCATCCACAATCAGATGGGTAGTTAGAATAAAAAATTCATTCCTTGGAGGATAATCTACGTTCTTGTTCAATGGATTACCAGGTAAGTTGGGACCAAAATCATTCTTTAGTGGAGTTTTCTAATAATAAAATTTTTCATTCTAGTATACATATGGCACCATTTGAAGCATTATATATGGAAAATAGTGTCAAACTCTTTATTTTTGGGATGAAGTGGGTGAAAGGAAGTTGATGGGACCAGAACTGCTAAAAGTGATGCCAAAAAAATCTCAGTTGATTCAGAATCACTTGAGATGTATCAGAGTAGGTAGAAAAGTTAGGCGGATAACCGGAGGATGGATCTTTCTTTCATGGTAGGTGATCATGTTTCTCGAAGTTTATCCATGGAAAATATTGAAGCATTTTGGTAAGCAGGGAAAGCTGAGTCTGAGGTGCATTGAACCCCATGAAATACTGGAGAAAGTTGGATCAGTTTCCTGTAAAGTGGATTTTCCTCCAAATTTATCCTAGGTTCAATTTTTTTTCATGTTTCAATTTTGAAAAATTATATGTTGGTTCCATATCATGTTTTTATTCTAGAGGTATTTCAGTTGGAAAATAATCTTTTTCTTAAGGAACAACCAGTCCAAATTCTTGATCATAGAGAGAAATTGTTTCATAATAAGGTAATTCATTAGGAAAAGGTTTTTTTGGAAAATACATATGTTTGAAGAGTAAACATGTGAATCTGAAAATTCTATGAGGGATAAATACCCCCACTTATTTGATAAGTAAATAAAATTTTGGTGATACAATTTCCAAATGGGGGAATGATGTAGCATCCCAATTATTTATAGAATAATACATTTTCATTTCTATTAATATTTATGAATAATATATTATTTTTACATTAAATGGGATTCTATTTATTATATCATACTCAACATGAAACAATGGGTTTCATTGAAATATTACGTTGCACACAACTTAATGTTATATCGAAAAATAAAATATTATTATTATTATTCTAAATGGATGTTAATGCCTAGATGTTGTATTAGATGAAACGAAATTAACTAACTAAAATATGATTATACTTGTTTTTTAATTGTTTTTAAATTTATCTAATAAATTTTGGAGGATTAAAATGAGAATGAATCCAATTTTAAGCATAAAATACTCTAATATTTTAAAAGGGACGGTTTGCCTCCTTTTGATAGAGAACCATTTTTTAATTTTGTTTTGGTCACATTTATATGTCATATTTGTCAAAATAAACTTTTTATTTAGAATCGAGACATCAAAATTTACCTTGGATTATATTTTGGTATTTTTCAGAAGAAATTCATATTTTATTAAATAGTGAAAAATACTGCATTTTAATTCAAAGTTGTATTTTCATCTAATTTTTTTATATAGTTAGATTTTATTTTTAATTGGTTTTAAATTTTAATTGGATTTTTTTAGCATTTAATCCAATTTGGCTTGTTTGAAGTAATTTCATATTGAAATTGGACATAAAGACATGTCAATCTATTGGTAGTTTTTAGTTCTTAAAAACACGCTTTTTGGTTTTGACAAATAGAATTAATTTTATATTAAATTTTGAAAATTCTCTGTAATAAATTTTTAAAATAGAGTCCACATTGGGAATCATAATTTCAAAAAAAATTAAATAATTGCCTTTTTTGGACATTATGAACAGTAAATTCAGTAATTATTTTTATTTACCATCGTTAAATGGTAAATCTGGTAAATAAGGGTAAAAAATAATATAATAAAAAAATTAGACTACCATAACACATGTCCTAATCTAATTCCATGAGATATTTCCAACCCTGTGAATCCTTGGGCCTATTTTGGGACCCCATGGAGCCACTTGGTTGTGATGATGACATGTTATAATAGTTAATTTAATGTAAATAGAATTATAACATAAACTTGTATCTTTTACTGAAACAATTTTAATATATGGAAATATAACTGATCTATTCGAATATAAATATCAATTATAAATATAAAAAAATTTCATACAACATGATTTTTTATTTATAATTTGTATATATTAAATAAATAAATTCAATTATGACACAATGTTGATGCAGTGATTGCTTCATTAATAAAGGATTCAAATAAATGATATTTTAAACATTAAAATAAATATTATTTTACATAATTAATGTAATATACGAATTCCATAGGTTAATATGAATTTTTGGGATTGTTCCAATGTTTTTTTCGTAGAATAAAGTTGTTGTGAATTTTTTAAAAAGTCATGTATGAATAATATCCCAAATTGACATAATTCATAACATAAAAAATAAAATAGCTTATTAAATGATATTAAATTCATAAATATTTAATATTTTTCCAAATGTTTAAGATAAGACCAAATATGTCATAAATGAAATTTTTGGGTCTTTTTAAATTGTATTTTAATTAAATTAACCAACAATGTGTAAATAATATGATATCACTATAAAATTAAAAAGGGTAAAATAAGGGTTAAACCAAAAAGATAAGGATAAACAAATATTCAAAATTGTATAAAAATTATTGTATTGTGGGTATTAGAACCAAAATAATCATATCTTCTAATTAAATGAGCTTTGTACAATTTCTAATTGAAGTTGAATTTATAATAAATTAATATTTCATGACATTCCAAAAGTGCCCCACCTCCCTCTTATAAAATAGAATCAAATATACCCACTTACTCACACCTCTCAAGCCCCTTGGCTCATTCAAACATGGCTCAAATAATCTCCCAACATCCCTACCTTCCTCCTACAATCATTAACATGTGTATAAGAAAATTCAATAAATCCTTTTGGCCCAAATCAAAAGAAGTTAGCTGATTTAGAGGTAACGTCTTCTCTTAAGTTCATTTCCTTTATTTTCCTTCTCTACTCCTTATGATCTTCTTATTCTTTTATTACATAAAAAAACATTATCATAAATATACTACTATTTTTTTGTGAGATTTATTCTAACTAAACATACACACACCTCCATCTAATGGATACGAACATATTGTTTCTGTGTACGATGAACTAATGCCTCATGGAACGATGATTGTTCAATTTTCTTCTAACACCTCTCATGGTGGAAATTATGATGGAACTGTATTTATATATGAGATATATTATATTTATATTGTAAATATTCTTATTTAATTTTTATATACAATATACCTTTATGATTTCCATGATTTGTAAATATGATAATTTCATTTGAGGAAATGTGCGCTACCACCCACTCAAAATGATATTACTTGTTCATTCCATACATAGAACATATAAAGGATATAATTAATGAACTTATGTAACATATATAACATATATATTATACTATAATTATAAAGTAACTATGTATCATATATTTTTCATTCATTTAATTTGAAAAAAAATTAAAGTAGCGTTCATGAGTACATACGACCTACCTTCTCCACGAACTGTGCATTTAATTTACTATATCCAAATGTTATTGACTATTATAAATACATATATATATACTATATATATATATATGATATTTAAATCATGAATTCTATTCTCAAGATAATTTAATTTTGACCACATGGAAAATTTTTAATTATAATAAGTTTATTTTTTACTCAAGTATTGAATATCAACAAAACGGCCGATATGAACATGATTAATTATATGATTGTTATTACAAGGTAATAAGTGATATAAAAGAAATAATAAACTTGAAAAAGCCTATGAAGCAATTATAAATTAACTCATGTTTATTATTCAGGGAGATAAATAATGAACAATACAAGTCAGACTCAAGGAAAAGGACTTCATCTCAATCTCCAATCATTGAGGCATATTTTGGTTTATACATGACCTTCTTTTATATGGTGTATAAGAAAACCCTTTGATTTTAATTTCATTCAATGGTTTTCAAAAGGAGAATTTTGTTTTATTAATCATTTTACTAAACAAAAAATGGAATGTTTCTTTTTTACGTATGTGACAACAACGACCTTTCTGTCACCATGAGCATTATTTAATATTTGGATTCCTTGACAAGCTGTAATGTTTTTAAAATGAAAATAAACACTATATACCCTTTTTACATATTTTGGTATTGAAAATGGTTTTTAGAAATCATTGATTTTTTCAATATCTGGAAATGATATATTTTTATTGCAATGTGGAAATATTATATTTCATTTCTTCTTATTTTATGTGTTATGATTATGTTATAGTTTTTGGGAATTGTTTGCATATACATGTGGTTCCAGGATAAACTTAGTGAAGGTGAGCCCAAGATATCTCTCCAAATAATTGTGCAATGTGACATAGTTAAACATTAAGGTTTCTCATAATATATTTAGGGAATATACTATGATAGGTATTCCAAATATAACCATGATGGTTACTCCCTATGTTATTGTGAAAGATAACAAAGTAATTATGTTATGGATGCCACAATTACCTTTATGATTTATGACTTATATGAGTTATTCAAAAATCATATGATTTCAGGATTTGTGTTAAATATATTATGTTTTATGTGTAAAAAGTATGATTTTTTTGATTTCTATGTATTCATGGACTAATGTTTTGTTTCCCTATTTCATGTCCCTTACTTAGTTTTTTATTCCCTTTCCATGTTTTTGAAAAAACATTCACAGGGTATAAGGAATGGTAAGATAAAGGAATAACTCAAGAATATTTTTATCAAAAAAAAGTATTATTATTTTATTTGGGGAGTTTTATTATTTTGAAAAAAAATAAATATAGTAGAATTGTCTACTTTTTAATATTAGAGATATAATGTAATAGTTATGGGCTAATTCTCTAAAAATCTAAACCTTAAAATATCCTCAATGTGAATTCTGGATTAAACTCAAGATTAGCTAATGTTTAAGGTTGAGTCTTTATACTATTAAAATCAATTCTATTCCTAGTTCAAATGATATAAATAAATTTGTAATAAATAGTAAAACCAGAGAATATAAATCTAGAACAATCCACATTAGAAAAAAAAGATTATTTTCAAATTATTTCAAATATGTTCATACATTTGGAAATAAATATTTTAAAGTGATGTGGATTCCTAAAGCTTTAATTTCTAACCTTTTTGGACCCAAATAGATCTGGGTACCAAAACTAGTGTGTATTTGATTGATTGTGGAAACCTTCTTGAAATTATACTAAAAGAAATTATGGTATTTGTATTATGTCTATTCTAGAAATAATATAGGGCACTACTCAAGCTATCAAAGTCTAACCAAATTTGATAGTGGACGCGTCACCTTCGGTGAAAATGATAAAGATAAAAATTATTACACTCGGTCAAGTTGGTAATTCTAAAACATGTTTAATCTCTAATTTTTTTTAGATGAATTAATGTATAATATTCTATGAAAATTCCAGTTATTTGATGATGTTTTTCTTTTAATGTTTGGGAATAATTCTTTTAATATTTATGAATTTAATTTTAATTTAGTATTTACAACTTCGAGGAATGAAAATGTTTAAGTAGTTAATTTCTATACTTTATTTTCTGAAAACGTTTTATTTTTTAAATTTATTTCATCATGACTATTTGTTATGGAATTAGAAACTAGGACACTATAATATATACTCTCTTAGAAAGCTATCCAATAAGGGTATGTTGATGGATCTTCCTAAACAATATTTCCCAAAAGAAAAAGTTTGTAGTCTCTATCAAAAGGGAAATAAACATAAAATTTATTTTAAACCAAATAAATAGGTTTATACCTCTAAAACAATAGAATTGGTTCACATATAATTTTCTAGACCATCTTGAGTTTCATGTCTGTCAATATAAAAAATTATTTTTAATTTTTAATGATTATTCTAGGTTTACAAGGGTGTACTTCCGACTCACAAAAGGGAGGATTTTAAATATTTTTCAAAATATTCACAATATATAGAGGATATTAGTGTACTTTCCATTAAAAGAGGGATAAGTGATCATGACTAAGAGTTCTAAAATCATGATTTTGAATCCTTATGCTCAAAGCATGGATATAATCCTAATTCCTCTATTTAAAAAACACCTCAAAAAATGGGGTGACTGGAATAAGAAAAATGACTCTTTAAGAAACATCTCGGACCAAGCCTAGTGACTACGACATCCTACTTTATTTTCTTGATAATCTGTAAATATATCTTGTTATATAATAAGTATAGAATTAATAAAACCTCATTTAAAGAAGAATACATATGAATTATGGAATGGAATAAATCCAATGAAATTTTTCTTATTGATTCTAACTAAAAAATTTATATTGAAAATACAAACTATAATATTAATTAGTTTTCATTCAACTGTGATGAGGGAATTTTAGTTGATTATTTTATATCCATTAAATTCTAAAGATTCATTTATAAAATAAAATAAAAATACTGGAATTTTTTTTTCATTTCACATTTTATTAGATAGATCCACATGAACTTAATATTTCCTTAGAAAACCTTTACGATGATATATCCAATTTGAATATCAATTAACCATCTAATAAAAATTTCCATTCTACTAATTTTCATGAAAAATATCTCAAGAACTACCATTTAAAAAATCATACCTCGAGAAAACATAAAGGAAACTAGTACCTCACTACCTAGAACCATTAAAACCAATAGAGACAATCCTCTAGTTGATTTTGTTGGATATCTAAATAGAGGAAATATAACTTGAGAATCTCTTAGAAACCAGTTTTAAAATCAAGATTTTTTTCATAGCTTGAACCCATGACATTAATGAGGCAGTTTGTGGTGAACACTTGGTGATTTATATATAAGAGGAATTAAATTAGTTTGAAAGAAATAGAGAATGATAACTAGTTAAGAGTCTAAAAGATTATTTGACCCTTTTCACAAAATATGAATATAGAAAAAAAGTTGGTGAATATGGAAATTTTATTTTAAATAAAGATATATTAGTGTAACAAGATTATACTAAAGAATAAGGTGTTGACAATGAAGAAGCCTTTACTCATGTATCTATACACGAAGCCATGTGAATGCACCTTTCTTATACAACACATATAAATTTAAAATTATATAAAATGGATGTAAATAGTGATTTTATAAATGATTATACTATTGAGGATGATTTAATTGAACTAGTACCTCTATTTTAAAATCCTTATTTTCCAAATCAATTATTTAAGTTGACTAAAGCACTTTATGGTTTAAGGAATGTACCAAGAGCATTCTAAGACAAGTTGAAATTTTTTCTTATTTCAAATAGTTTTACAAAATATTTTTTTCGTCCTATATTATTTATCAAAATAACTTCAAAATAAGTTTTGGTTGCAAAAAATATTTTTCGATGGTATTATCTTTGGTTTTTTGAGAAATTATTTTTCAACAGAATTTTCAAAAATTATGAAAAAATTAAGTTGAAATAATATTTATGGATGAAATAAATGCTTTTTGTAGTTTTAAAATATTTCAAAATAAGGGAGTAATTATTTTAATCCAAATTATATACAATAAATATATTTTAAAATGTTTTGTCAGGGATAGATCAAATGTAAGTGACACTTAAATGATCACCACCTATAAATTGGATCTTGATGAAATTGGGAAACATGTTGACCAAACCATTTATAGAGGTATAATTGGTAGTTTACATAAAATATATCCGGCCTAAAATTATATTTAGTGTCTCTAAGTATGATCATTTTCCAGAAAACCCCAAGGTATCCCACTTTATTATTGTTAAAATAATTTTAAAATACATAATAGTACAAACATTTTAGGATTATTCTATACTAGATTAAATAATTTTGATACAATTATCTATTTTGATGGATATTTTTGACGTTATAAGTTATATTCAAAAAAACCTCTAAAACCTATCCCATGTTAGGAAATTATCAAGTATCGTGGTGTTGAAAAAACAAGAATTATATTGCATTATCTACAACTGAAGCTGAATACATAGTTGTAGGAAATTGGTGTGGATAATTTATATAGTTGAAACAAACATTTATAGGATATGGATATCAATTGAGACTTGTCCCTATAAATTGTGAAAACACAAGTGCTACTAACGTTTCTAAAAATTCTTTACATGATTCAAGGAAAAATCACATTTATATAAGACAGAAGTTTTTGAGAGATCATCTTCAAAAAGGGGATACCACTCTTTAACTCACTATCACTAAACATAATCTTACTAAAAATTTTAAAAATCCTCTAAATTTTTGGATATTGAATTATATTATACATGAATTAGGAATGATTAAATCTATCTAATTTAATAATTTATTAATAAGTAAAATCATATTTTGAATACTATATTTTGAAATTTATTTAATTAGTATATAATATTAAATTTATTATTGTTTCAATCATACGGTCGATGAAGTACTCACTTGAGGAAGATACTTAGGACTTTTCAAGCACCTAAAAAAGAATGAATTCTTACACCAATCGGATCCTGGAGCTATTACATCAATATCTTTTGTCATGATAAGTAGTTCTTAACAAATAAGTGGACATGAATTATTTTACATAAATTTTTTATATTATGTATAGAGATGTGATAAATCATGTATTTATGAATTGGTTTATAGAAAATGAGATATCCTTCTACCCAAATTTGGTAGAATTGTTTTATCTAAAAATGTGAAAAAATTTAGAGAATGTTGGGACAATAGAAAAATATTATTGATTATAAGGAGGAAATATTTTGTTCAATTTTATGGTCTGTGAGTCCTGAGGATCCTCAAAATGGTGATTTCAAGTACTGTGAAAGTCTAAATCCCATCAAAAAATCAATTTGACTTTGATGAGGACCTAGAAGAGCTAAATAGAAATAGAACCCCTTTAAGACCTAATGTAGTTGAGTTTAGTGGTGACTTTTATTTATCTCTCACTTCACCCAACATAAAATTTTTCCCATAATAGAGGGATTTAATATTGTTTGGAATCCAAATTTATTATTTCTCTATTTAATAGTGAAGGAAGTGGGGATATGTCTACCTAGATTTCACAAGAGGCACATGGTTTAGATAAGTAACAGCTATTCATGATTTAATTCCTTTCCTTACCCTAAGTATCTTCTAGAATTTCTAAAACCTAATGGAATAGTTTCAAAATAGGAATAAATTTATACATCCACAAGTTGTTTTTTCCTAAACAAAATCACATATAAGAGTATGAATATAAGGTGGAACCCATGGAAGAAAATATGGGTTTCTAATGATGAAAAATTATATGAAATATTTAATCCTCAAAAGAACCCAACCGGGCCTAAATATAAAATTGTTCCATGTTGGGAACCAGATCAGGTGGTAGATTCTAACTAATCATAAAATTTTAGTGATGAATATATATAATTGGATCAAAATGTGTAGGCCTTGAGGGATTTTAAAGGTGTTCCAGATCAGTCTCATGTGGTTATAAGGAATAGAGGAACCATGTAAGGAGTGTAACTCCTAAGGGGGAGAATAATATAGGATTTATACTATTTAGAGGGAGAACTAATTTTTGATTCTACACCTCTTAGAGAGGATAAATCTCTTGAGGCCTCTATTATTAGTTTTGATCCACCTAATCCTAGTTATGGTGTTGATAAGATTATTATAATGATGACAATCCACCCTAGATAAATTGATATTCTATACCTATTTTTATATAATTTTAGAACATTTTTTGTGAAGACCATTTCTCAAATTTGTGAATAGAAAGGCATGACTGAAATTTATTTTGATGATATCCTATATAATATATTTCTATCAACACCTATAGAATTTGATAAACCTTATAATCCTTGAAATGGTTTAGATAAACTATATTAAGGATATCTAATCTATGAATCATCTCTTAGGATTGATGTTTTGGTAGTTAAATATTCTGATGATTCAATTCAAGAGATTGAGAAGACTCATTATGATTCCCCATTTAATGAAGGATTAATTTTGAGACCTTCAAATTTGGTCTTTAGTTACCCAAATCCTAGCCCTAGCCATGCACCACCTGAACCAGTTGTTTCTAATTCCCATTTAGTCATTACATCAGCTGACTTCATCCATATTAAGAATGATTTATTCGAAGTATTTAAACAAATATTTCCCAGTATCAGCAGTCCTAATCTTTATGATATGTTATATAACATAAACTTTACCATTGAAAGTATGGTTTCTAATATAAATACAAAGATGTTTCTAAATATAGATCATCTAGGTCATGACCTTGAAGGATTACATTACATGAAGTATCTTTACAGTTATAATTGATATATATACTGTATAAGACTAATCGTGGATATCTAACTATCTTCACTAGTTCTTCCGAGACTTCTTCTTCAACCCATACTCCTCCTCCTACACCGGTTTCAATTGATAAAGATATTATCATAATGGTTTTTCCATGATAAAATCCAAATTCTACTAGACATTGTTAAGGATATAAATAATCTATGGTAAATTGATGTTATTGAACATGGTGAAATTCTTTTTGATGTGGATAAATTTGAAATAGGGAAGACTAATATACATAAATATGTTATTAAGGGAGATATAAAGTATTGTATCATTATTATTTTCACAAATTAAGACATAATAACTCTTTTTAGATGTCTTTATAGAGACCTAAAAATGCATCCTTTAATAGTAACCTTCAAATCTATTGGGGAAAAGATACTGATTATGGATCCAAGATTGGATTTGTTTACGTTCAATAAGGACGAGTTCTCACATATTATTTATCATTGGTATGGAGTTGTTTTATGAATTACTAGGCTCCTAGGTCCTTATATTTATGTTTCCAATACACCAGTTTATTTAATCCCTTCTCTTCTTATACTAATGATATCCCATGGTCCTAAAAAGACATCAATGACTTCCACCTAGCTAGTACATTCCCTATAAATCCTCTTACATAATATCACCCTCCTGTAAGCCCTTTATCAAATAAGGAATATTTCCAAACCCGTTTTGATTCTAGGTTCTGACTCTAATCCATTCGCAACACCTTATCCTTTTTCTATTTTTGTAAAAGTAAAATACATTGTTTACCATTCTACCATTCAAGAATCTAATGACACATATTTTTATTAGAGACTATGGTAGGGACTTGTGTAAATAATTATTTTTGAAAATAAATAAAATCATTTTTATAGATATTCTGAATATTTACACTCTACACTTTAGTTTTTTATTTTTCAGTTTTGTTACATATTATCTTTATAATAATCTCAAATGAATTTTTTGTTTCTAAATTTTATTTTCTATCACTATTTTATGGAATCTTTTTAATAATCCCAAAAGGTATATTAACTACTGTATGGAATATATCATAGAAGTTTTTAGATTATATTTATTTGAATGGTGCATTAGTGAATTATTTTTATTTATTAACATCATGATTTGTTATTATCAAGAAGGAGAATATTGTTGGACTAGTCCTGAAATTCCAAGATTTAATAATCAAAAATCATGATTATGTTGTTCTTAATAAATTCTATGTTTTATGTTAGTTAAATAATTTTTTGGAAATCATGGAAAATTTATGGATTTTCAGATTGACCAAAAAACCAGATATTCCAGACAATTAATTGGGAATCTATAATATTGACCAAGAGTTACAAACTGGGAAAATTTCTCTTACTTTTCAAGAGATCATAATCGATTGATAACATGAAGCCAATTGGAACTCTATAAAATTTTTTAATGGTTTGAATTGATTGAATGGAAAATTGATTGACCACATGCCTATCTTATCAACCATGTTGTGTTTGTCACAGTCTCCTCAATCGACTGTATGAGTAACCAACTGACCAAAATACCATTTAGAGGGACCACACATTATATCTCAGTGATTCTATATCAGATTTATTTTCATGTGTTGAATTTACCACATGAATTCTATCTAGCACATGTTGATGTGAATATTCTATATGTTATATCCTTATATCATAAAAACTATAATGTATTGGAGCGAAAACAAGTTTCTTGAAATCAATCACATAACTAATTCATGAAAATGCATGATTAGTTGAAGTTATTGTATGTTCAATGGATAAACTTCTAGACCTTATAAGTGTTATGACCTCAGAAGTTTTCATAAGTGTCATAAATACTGTGTAAAATCTAATAAGGCACACATCTAGTGACCTTGTATAAAATTAGGATTATATTTTAACAATATAGTCCAACGAATTTTTTCATATAATTAAATTTTGATCTAGAAACCCTTAATGATATTTAATTTAATTATGAGTGTGAGAATTCAAAATGATGATTTTTCAAGGGATTGTTATTGAAGAATATTTCTTTTTAAATTATGATGAATTTATAGGAATAGTGTTGAACTTCATATATGTGTAAAAAAGACAACCAATACTCTGTTTTCAACAACTATATACTCTATTTTTATTTGAACTTCACGATAAGATCTGATATCACCTTATATCTTTGTGTCTCATCTCAAAAATAAAGGAATATATAGAGAAGTATAGACACCTCTATATAACAACTAAAACCGCATTCTATTATTATATCGAACTTTCATCTCTCTCACCCTCTCTCTATTTTTATTAAATTTGAGTTGTGCTTGATATTTTTTGTAAATATGTTAAATAAAAGACTCATGTAGATCATATAAGAGTACTTAGATTCTCTTTATTTATTTACACATTATTTATACTCCCATGGAGAATGTGGAAGAGGCTTGCTGATAGTCCTTGAATGTAGTTTGTGTCGTTTTACTCTATATACCTGATCCAGGTTGTGGATCACTTTATTGTTTAATAAATATTCTAGGTAGTAGGTGGCTATAAATTAGAGAGGATTAAGTATCAACATGAGACTGAACCTCTTATATTTTGATTTTATTGTGTGCTATAAAGTTTTTCTTACTTCTTTTTTAAAACTATTTTTAATATATCATTTTCAAAACTATACTTTGATAGCTAGATTTTACATGTGATATATATACTATTTAGTGTAAGTAGAATAATATCAAAATATTAGGATAATATCAAGTTATTATTACTATTTTTTATCAATATTTTGTGAAGTTTTTTGGAATTATTAAATTATATATACCGGACTTATTAGTTAATATGGTGATTTCTATGTTTCAGGTATTTTCTTTAAATTTATTTTTAAAGAGGAATTTTATTGGATACTCAATTCACCCCACCCCCTCTTAAGTACTCCACTCCAACCAATAATAAGGATTTGTAGATGTAATTAAATAAGGTAAATATTATTGTATGGATTTTATTACTAAATTGTGTAATCCTCTAATGACATTTACTAATGGAACTAGATCTAATGGAAATAGTGTTTTGATATATGAGCAAGGGTAGTGCAGTTGGTACTTTAAGGAAGAAGGAAACAATGGAGATGCAAGTGTACATTATTTACACATGGAGTGATCATAAATAACAATACCTATGTGGACTGATTACATATAAATAGAGGTTTAATATTATTAATAAATTATATAATGTTTCATGAACCTTCATGGGCCACCCATGACTTGATTACCCATTTCGGACATAAAAGGCTTCGAGAGGCATTCTAGATCCTCTCAGCCTAGAGGTAAGTGATGAGGGAATCATATTATTACTAGAGATAATTATTTCACATGAAATATAAATAATAATCCAAGGACTTCCACCCAAAATTCCAACATGACTACCCCATACATTGAACTTCCACGCCACCAAATGAGGGGTTAAAAAATATATTAAACCAAACAAAGCCATAAGAAGAATGAACATGTGATTAAATAATAATAAAATAACAAATAAAAAAAATAAAAAAACCGTAGAATCCCTATAAAAATACCATATATTGATTGCATGAGGAAGTTTAAAAGGCTGATACAACAAAGATACCCAAATAAACCCAAAAATCACAACCTGAACCACTATTTTCATGCACTGAGTGAAACACATTAACTATCTAGTACATCATTCCCAAAATGTAATCCAAAGTTTATTAGCAATGACTCAACAGTACTTTATTAATCATTAATGATGATATTCATGGGTTATACATCCCAGTAGAAAACCACACACTGGTATATGATACCATTGAAAATTAAAACTATTTCATTCTAGTTTTGAATACACAAACACACATACAAAAAATATATATATATATATATTCTAAATTAATTAAACATTATTAAAACATTAAAAACCAATATTTTTAGTAGCATAAAAATTTTAAGATAATATATTTTCTTTTTATATTAATATGTAATAAATCCATGGTATTCATTTAAAATTGAAACATTTACACATTAAACTATTGAAAAATTCAACATAGATGGTTTAAAAATATCATATCACAGGAACCTAAGAGATATTTGGAAAATTTAGTATAATTATTTACAACTACTATATAATATTGGTGTTAGATGACCACAATATACTCTAACACCTAGTATTTCCCTCACCTGCCTAACCAATAAAAAATCCCAAAAGAGAAATAAATTCTATCTTAGGGCCACTAGTTAGAGAATGATTCCAAAATACTATAGATTTTGTTCCTATAATTTCTAAACATAAACCTTGGGTTACCAATGAATTAAAATTAAAGGTAATTTAGAAAATAATTTAAAAAAACACAAACACATATCAAACTATTTACAAAACAAGTCACACCCTTACCTCGAATTCCCTTAAAGGAAATAACCCAAGTAACATCATGAACACACATAGATATATATAATATATTTATTTTGAAACCATGATTTACATGTCATAATTAATCATTCATTTTAATGGAAATACTTTGGCCTTGTTTCAAAGTGTTTTTTAAAAGAAATAATTTGAAAGTTATATTTAGACCTCATGATTCATTCATAAGAAAATGAGTCATAAAAAAGTCTCCCAAACAAAAAAACCCTTTATAATTCAATAACTGATTTCAAAGAGTCAATGAATAAATATTATAAATACATATCAATCATGGATTTCAAAAAAAAATTATACATTGAAAATAAAAGGAAACCAAATGCAAATTTAGTGGAACTCAAATACAAAAAAAATTTCAAAAAATTATACTAGTTATTCTTATAAAATTTATAAAATAAATAAAACATGAATTTAAAACAAAAAATCATATTTCATAGATTTAAGAGATTTTAAATGGATCACCTACCCTAAATATCACTACTTTTTAAACCATGATTTTAATCCACCACAAATGAGGTCGAAAGAGCCTGAAGATACTTATTATATCATACTTAAACCATAAAAAAATGTATCCATAAATATAATTAGGTAGATAATGAAATCATCAGTTACTAACACCTCATAGATTTTTAACAAGATATGAAAAAGAGGTAAGGAATTAAAAAGAGGAGATTTTGAGTGTTTTACTTGAAAATTTGGGCAAAAACCTCGATGAATTGCCAAGGAACCATCCAAGGAAGAGGAGGATCTAGGTGGAGGTGTAAATAGATGAGTTAATCTAATGGGGGAGAAAGGAATCCCCCCATGGGATTTATTTTGAGGGGGAAAAATAATTCCACTATTTTAATGAATCTAGGCTTCATGCATGGTACAACTGTGCATTTATCCAAACCATGAACCTTCTATTGTGAACCTGTAGAAACACATATGAGTACACCACATGGTTAGACTATCATTTCACCAACCATGTGATTAGATCTGATAATGACTATAGGCCTTCCAAATGGTTGTTACATGATTTTTCCTAACCATTCATTAATCGTGGGAACAACATTACATACAAAAAAACACAAAATTTCAATTAAATTCCACCCGAGAAAAGAGATAAACAAAAGAGAATAAAAATGAATAAGGCAAGTGGGTAAAACAAGGTTGGGGTGATAATTATCACAACAATAATGTTATATTCCCCTAAAATAATTGAAGTAATTGGTTGATCAAGACCGGGACTTGAGGTTCAACTTTCTCTTGTCCAAACAACTGAAAGATAAAAGATTGAAAAAAATACAATATTGAAAGAACCTGATCAATCACAAAGAAAAAATTGAGTATACCACATGAAATCAATATCATGTATAGGATTCAACCAGAAATATCAATGTCTAACACATCCAATGTTTCATGACTAGAAAAATAGTTCCTCATGAAGGGGAAAAATTAACTCCCTCAAAAATGGTTCCAAAGACAACGAATATCCCTAATTGAGAATCGATAAAAAATACTGAACTGTTATGATATGTATCAAACCCCAAGGTGATTATATAACATGATCCTCACTCTCAAGCATTCCAAACAACCAAAAACAAAGTTAGGATGGGTTTTGATAGAGGACTAACCAAAAAACTAGAAACAAAACCTCAAATAAAGGGAAAGGGGAGATTATCATAAAGTTTGAAATTGAACATTTGATTTTGGTACCCCCACCATATTAGATATTATCATTGATCCCTAGTCATTATGACAATAAAAATACAATAAGACTTAGATGAACTTAAAAACCCCAAGAAAATAGTGACAACATCCAAAAAAATAATATTCACTAATGTCAAAATTTAAAATTAACCATAAGAAATTTACACCATTAACAAGTTTTTATAAGAACCCAAATATCACCATTATCCCAGAACACACACTGATAGAAAGGAGTGGAATGCATCAAAGAAATCATAAAAATTTATTGCATCCAAATGAGGCCCATCAGATTGATTATGTAGATCCTTAAAATTGGTTGATCTAGCTCCACATTTTTTATGAGAAACTCATTTATAGAACCATTGAACACGGCCCAGACAGCCATAGTTATAACAAGTCCTATGTGCTTCTAGACAAGAATTATTCTCATTACCTATCTTTCTACACTGATGGAACGACACAAAATTACTTTTTGAATATTCCAATGTGAAGAGACCATAAGACCACTTGATTCCACTACTAGACTACCAAGACTTAGTTTGATTCCCATCCCCTTCACCATATCCTCCTTCACTGCTCTCAATGATGGGTGAAACATAAATTACTTCAGGAATCCCTTCCAAACCAGATTTAGTCTGCAAATTCCATTTCACTACACCTTCATAAATACTAAGGTCATAGAAGTAAACTATTTATAGAAGATCTATATCAAAACCCTATTCAAAATAATTATCCTTCAAGGATCCATCCATGTACAGGTCAGGGTGGTATGACACCAACTTGATGAATCAAAAATAATATACCAATATCAATCCATCAAATTTATAAAAACAATAAAATTCCACCACCATTATTGTTTTCATATATTTAAGGAAAAACTAGAGTAAAATCCATCAAAACATTCCTAAATTCCCATATTTGTGAAGGAGGAGTATCGATATCACGACATTTGCTAGATAGGGGAAGTTACAAGTTGTCTTTTCTATAGGAATTCCTCTAATACCTAAGTGTCATTTAATTTTTTTAAGACTTTGGGATTTGTAAGGGTTCCCCCTAACCCTTGAGAGGGATATTATCGATAATAATAATAAAAGTAAGTCCTTGGGTCAATTTAGCCAATTTTTAAAAGCATTCAAATCTAAAACTATACAAATATCTCCTTGAATCCAAACAACCATTATTCTAATTTTATATAATTTGGATTCCCAAGGAAACAAAGAGGATTTATATTTTGGAGAACTCTAATGAAATCCTATGGTTGGACTATAAGAATAGGATTAATCTACTACATTTATGGGTTAGATGTAGGGAATAACTCAGATAGATCTTAATCAACTAGAATATTTTCTCATGGTGAACCACCTACAACTCTCTCTTATAAATCCATCCGAACCTGATGGGTGAATACTATAACACAAGAATAATAAAACACAATCAAAACACTCCATAGATTAAAAATTCACAAATCCAAAATTAGCACATCAATCTCAAGATACCATTCAAAATAAATCTCAAATATCATAATACCCCAAAACTAAACATGAAAATGGAGTAAGTAAAAAATTGTAAAATGAAATAAACATCCAATACCCACCCATAAAAACATATAACTTATGAAAATTTATTATAATTATTTAAACCCACATTGATGATTCCTTCCAAAACATTTTCTATTTAAAAAATCATATTTCCAGTGATTTCGTTTTTATTAAACTCTCCACACTCAACCTTCAAAACATTTTTTTCTACTCAATTTATGATTTTTTTCAAAGAATAAAAAATAATTTATTATAAATTTACAAAAACAATAATGAAATGACTTATACAATTACAAAAATAAATTATTTATCAAATTAAAACATTTATAATAACCAATTTAATTTCTGATTTTTAAATTTTTTAAAAAAGATCCCATATTATTTTATAAATTCTAAATAATTTTTTAAATTACTGAAGATTTTTTTCTTTGGATGTCAAATTTAAATAAATAAAAATACCATTTAAAATCCATAATATACATCTAAAATCACTCCAAAACAATAAAAATAACAAATAAATAGAACTTTAAACATAAAGGATCATAAATATAAAAATTAATAAGAAGAAACTATGAAACATGGTTTTGTCACATAGTTCCCAAAGAGTGTGAAGATCACTAGAAGGTATCAATATTGGACTGTATTGTTTTCCAGACCATGTACAGTAATTGTGTGACCCAGGTTCTCCTTACCAAATTACCTTTTTAAACCAAAATTTCTGAAACATAAAACATAAAATCACAATATAAAAATGTTTATCCAAATAAAAACAAAAAAACCAAAAAAAATATGAGAACAGGTCTTCAATTTCAGACATACACATCTTGAACTTCCATAGTAACTAATTTGTTTCCCTATTAGGTGGTGATAAAGAACTTTACTAATAAATAACCAATTGAATTCTGATAATACTACCTCTATAATACCAATCATCACCAAATTAAAAGGGTAACTCTAGAACAATTTCCTTCATAAGAAACTAGGTTCTGAACCATTTTTTGGTGATCCATCCTAGACCACTCCTAATTGGGGCACCCGTTATGGCCCATGAAAATTCTTTATAGGTGTTAGTGATCCTATTGGGATAGATATAAGTACCAATTTGATTATATTATTAATAAAGAGAATCATTTTTCATGAAACATAAACAATTATCCATGGACTTTCACAAAAAATTTGGATGTGACCACCACCTGGGTTGTAGTGTTACACCACCAAATCAACAGTTAAAAAATATATGAAACCAAAAAAATCCATAAGAAGAATGAGAATATCATATAAAAAGAACAATATCTGGAAAATAAAAAACACAAGACAATAAAAATATGACAACTATAAAAATACCAAATAAAAAGGGTATATGGAAAGCCAAATGGGATGCGATAAAGATACCAAAATAAAAAAAGTCCCACAAACTCAACAATTATCTCCATGTGTTTAGTGGAACATATTATCTAGCTTCCACATCATATAAAAATTAGAATCCAAATTTAATCTATTTCAACTCAACAGTACTTTATTAACCTACGCTGATAATAGATGTGAGTTACACATCCCAGTAGGCAACCACCCACTAGTCAATGCACACCATTTAAAAGTAAAAACATTTCATGCTATTTTGGAATATATATATATATATGTGTGTGTGTGTGTGTGTGTGTGTTTATGTATGTATTTGTGTATGTAAAATATATTTAATTTTAAAAATCAAATTAAACGATATTGGAACCTTTTAGACTATGATTTTAAGAAGGGTAAACATTTAAAGAGAAGATGTTTGGTTTCTATATTAGCAATTAAGACATATAGGGAATTAATTTTAAATGAAAACATTTACACTTTACACTATTGAAATAATTTATCATATCGTTTTTTAAAATATCACATCATGGGAACCTATGAGATATTTGGAAAATATAGGAAAATGCTTAAAATTACTAAATATATGTGAAACTGAATAACAACAATCCTTCCCTAAAACGTGGTATTTTCCTTGACAGTATATCTGAGGGGTAAATCCCATACCTAGAATAAATTCAATCTCAGGAAAACTAGTTAGATAATGACAGTAAAATTTTATAACATGTGTATATATACTTCCCACCTAGATACTTAGGGTTTTCAATGAATAAAAAATGCAAGTGCGTAACATATTCATTTGGAAACCATATACACACATATAAAAATATTTACAAAAAAGACACACCATTACTTTTAATGCACTTTTAAAAAAAATAAACATTTTCATTAAGGAAACACATACATATATACACAATACCCTTCACTGGGAATCAACAGTTTCTAAGAATAATTAATAATTAATTTTTAATAAAATACTCAATGCATATTTGAAGTTATTTTTCATTTTCTAAAGAAATAATTTGAAAGTTAAAATCAGAATTCACGAGTGTTTGTTATGAAAAAAGTCATAAAAAAGTTTCCAAAACCAAAACACCCTTTATAATTTGTCTATATATTTTAAAAATCCAACGATGTATTTTTTTTAAATACTTAGAAATTATATATTTTAGAAGAAATATTTTTACCATGAAGGAAATGAGGAATCCCAATCACATTAAGTGATAATCCAAGAGAAAAAATTATTTTTTTAAAATAATACTAGTTATAAATTATATAATTTCTAAAACACATTAAACATGGATTTAATATAATAAACAATCTTATTTCTTAGATTGAATACATTTTCACGGGACCACCTACACTAAATCTCGTTTCTATTCAAACTGTAACCATAGTATAAAAAAATGAAGTCCAAAGAGCCTTAAGAGACCTATGATAACCTTAAAACTTTTAAAACAGCAAACCACTAAATAAAAATTGAGCGAAAATGAAAAACTAGGTCAATAAGACCTCACCAAGAAAGAATAATAGAAGAAAATGAAGGAAGGAGAATGAGGATATCTATAGATTTTTTCAATAATAATTAGGTGAAAACCATGAAGAATCAATAAAACCTCGTCAAATAAGAGGAGTATATAAGGGGGAGGTTCAAATGGATGTAGGTGGTAAAATGGGGGAGAATGAAATACCGTAAGGGTTTTATTTTGATAAGGAAAACAATGTAATTTCACATTTCTAATGAATCTATGCACTATGTATAGCTTGGATAAACTGTTGGCCAATCCATGTGGCAACCATGTGCCTCATACTAAGAACATGGAGTGCCACATGTGGGTATGATTTCCAGTCATACTAACCAGGAACCAATATTGTTACTAGATCTTCCAAATATTGTTGGCATGTTGTATGATTCCTTCATATTTTATCCTAACCATGCACTATTTGTTTGATATGAACTGTATGCCAAAAAAATCCAAATTTCAAGGAAACTCTTCTCGGTAAGAGAGATAAAAAAGGCTAAAAATGAATAAAATAATAGGATAAAACAATATTGGGGTGTTATATGATGAATTGGGAGAAAATTAAAATATCGATCCACCAATTCATATTATAGAGGACTTGCTAGCCTATGGTGATGAATCTGAACCACCACCACCACTGGATGTGACGTCTTTGTTATTTTTATTTTTATTTTATTTCTATTATCAGTATTCTAATATAATTTTCATAACAGTGATAAGTTTATCGATATTATATGATCAAAATTATTACATAAAAATATAAATAAATAATATTTATCTGTTTTGATCTTCAAACATCACTAACTTGATCACTTAGTGCGTGATTACAGGGATTGGGTGAGGTAAAAAAAGTTCAAGTGAATCTTGAGCACCAGATAGGGAAACCTAATGATTTAAAGTATTAAATTTTCATAATATCTCAAGTCATCTTTATATAACATACTATAAGCTTTATTTCCCTTAGTATATATTGATATAAAACCATATAGGGACCAATAATTATTCTTATTGAGTGTAATAATGTGTTAGTGAAGAACTCGACAGATGGAGTAGTCATGCTAGTTATAGTTCAAGGAATTTAATTTATATTTGTTTAATTCTAAAAAACTAACTCAACTTATCATTGATCAGTCATATTTCTTTTAAAATGGTATATTTCTTTATTTATTTACATACACCACACACTTTAATTTGATTATCAACATAGTTTATTTTAAATGAATTCATCAGATTCTCACTAATTCTTAAAAAAAATTAATCATGAAACTTTATTTAATGGGTAGTTTTAATATTTCCCTATGGATTTTAATTATAAATCCTTGTTACCATGCTTTAGTGATCTTATGTACCTATAGGGTGTTTCAAAAAATCAAAGATCGTCAATAATATTTTGTATCATTTCTAGGGATTGAGGTTTTTTATTCATTTCATTTATATTTAATTATATATATAATACAAAAACATTATCATATAGTAAATGTTTACATTCATAGACTATATAGAATTGTTCATTATACTTTATCTGTTTAAATATAAATTGGTTTTGTAGTTTTATATGAACACACTGATACTTTTTAGATAATATTTTTCCATTGATACCCTATATTCAAAAATATTTTCAAAGGATAAAATTGGAAACCAAAAAATAAATAGAATGATAAAATTAGATTATTATGAAACCTTATTTGAGTACACAACATTTTTAAAATATTCCTAAGTATATTTACTATCAGTTTTTTCCTAGATAGAAGAACTTGTGAATTAATCAAATGATAGGAACCTATCATGCATCATATTATAACAAAATTATAGAAATTATGAGCTGAAGCACAATTAATTACAATTTTTACATACATTCATGTTTTTCCCATTTAAGGATGTATACACCTTTATCAAAACAATTATCACAATAGTATAGTATGTTCTTCATAATGGTTTTTGAAATGATAAGTTAATGTTGACATGTTTTTTAATTACATAAAGGGGAAAGATAGTAATTAGAAACATAAAAATGAACAAATTTCAATATATTCCTGGGATTCTATTTATAACGGTTTTATCATGATGTTTTATTTTACATAGATAACAATAGATTTGAGAAATATAATTTACAATTTTTTTCAAATGTAGGATAGTATGGGGAAGGTACAAATAGTATTATGAGTAGTTTCAATATCACCAATCCACTTCATCTTTACTAATATATTTCATTTGTGATTGACTGTAATTAATGGGGTAATTTTTTAAAAATATATAAAATTGAGGTCATTTGATTGATAATACATCTAAAAAGTTGAAGAATATCAATAATATTATTTCAGTGAATTCTTGTTAGAAGGTGGTAAGTGGAAGAAGAGTAATTATTAATAAAGTATCAATTTCAAGTGAAATAAATTCACAGACCATAGAGATTTACCTAATCCTTTTTCGTCTTCTTAGAATAAATTTATAATTTTGTAGGTTATGTGGGAACCCAAAAAATTGGGTAGATTTTTTGGTGGACTAAACCTTTGAAAACAATAATAAATAAGCACACTACCTCCTTTCTAAACACCAGTCACAATACCGCATCCAATCAAAAAAATGATCCAATTATCATCGAATGAAGTTTCACCTAAACCCTAATTCCAGTATTTCCACAACATAGTTACTTCTCCACTAGGATTCACCATCACCCTAACAAAATATGAATCCATAAAATAAAACTATCTTCAATATCATGTCATGTAGTACTCATATAATCTATTTAGAGAGACAAGATCAAAGAAGCTACTCCATACAGGTCAGAGGGTTGGGTGGAACAAAACCGGACACTAAAGATACCAAAATATTAATAAAAGCAAGAGGAAGGAAACTCCACTATAAAATAAGACACCATCACCAACAAATGAAACACCACTAAATGTCTAAGTAAGAGAAGTTTCTAATTCAGAACAACCTCGATGATGGACACGGAAATATCCACTTATGAGACTATACACATATGGTCCCTATATATCATACAAACTATATTAGATACAATGATTACATAATATATCAAGTAGGTTAAATTATAAATATAAATAATTATATCTAAGGCCTAAGGGAATATGGAAAAATATAAATTCCATGTAATTTTTTGTAGAAATTCCTATCACTATATGAACTATGACATGTTTTAATATCATTTACCAATGTAACTAGTAGATGAGTAAAGTTATATAAATAGTTACCAAAGAATTTCACATGGGAATAATGATCCATTGTCTAATACTTATAATCTAGATAAAAAAATCACCTAAATTTCTTTTGGATAGAGGAAGACTAGTTTTGGGCTAGTTGGTCCATAACAATTTCAACAAGCACAAAAAGGATTTGTGTAAATAACCTTTATAATAGAGTTTTCAACAAAATCATCAAGATATTAATAGAATTTCACCTCAATATAATAAATTAATTTATTTTATATTAAATAAGTTAATAAATATTGAAAACAAAAAGTTAAAGATATAATATTTTATATTAATTTCCCAATAAAACTTCTTCATGATTAATTCAAGGATATATAGATTTTCTAAAATAAAATAGGCTATAATACCTAATATCAAAATGAAAGTTGGGAAATTATATAATAAAATGATATGAGAGATAAGGGTGAGATTCTATGTACTAATTAAATCTATCCCAATGAATGATGTATATAAATTATTATCTAAGGAATAAGATAGTGAAGGAAATGATATGAAAAATATATAAAATAATAAATGGGAATTAATAAAATAAATTGTGATTATTTTTTAGAAAAAAAGAGAATAACTGGTATGAGGTCGAGAAATAATCTACGGAATTAGTTTGATCATGTAAAAATATAAAATAAATTAATTATAGAAGGGTAATATTGAAATTACTTGACTTGTGAGTAAAAAATTATAATTCTTCCTATCAATTTAAAGAGAGGTACAGATAACATGAAAATCAAAGAGATAAATAATTAAAAAACTTATTGAAATGTTTCATAATATTTGAGTCAACATTCCATTTGATGAGGTCTTACCTAAGTTTCCTCCATAAACAAAATTTCTCAAGATCGTCATTTTAAATAAGAAGTAGTTTGAGTATTTTTACATAGTTCGATTAACTAAATAGTGTAATTATTTTATTTAATGTTATATCCAAAAAAATGTTAAAATATCCAGGGAGTTTCATTATACCCTGTGAATTTGAGGGAAATAAGACCTATATATTTTTGGATTATTTGGGTTCTAATATTTTCGTCATCTCATTGTAAGTTTATAGGTAATTTTTAATGGTAAATGTTAAGAAAATAATAGTAGACTTACTACTTGATGATAGATCCATTCCATATCCTATAGGTGTGATTAAAGATTTATTAGTGAGAATTGGAATTTTAATATTTCATGAATACTTCTTAGTACTTGATATGGTGACATATAAGGAGAATCTAGTTGTACTTGGATAACCATTATTAGTAATAGAAGGTTCTCTTATTAATGTTCCTTAATTAATTTTGACATTATAAGTTGTTGAATAAAAATAAATTCTCCATTCCATTCAAGATATGAGGCACCAAAGCCTTTTTGATGATTTATTATCTATTTATATTGTTGATTAAGAAATTAACCATCATATGAAAGATAAAATGAGCATGAAATTGTTAAAAATAAGATAAAATGATTGAAGACATAGATGATAAATAAGAATTTTTTAAATATAAAAGAATCCAAATTCAAGGGTTTATCACATGAATTCATATTAGCATACATTAAAATAATTGGGAAAGTGTAAGCAGGTGTTAACATCAACAATTCAAGAACCACCTTCACTACAACTAAAAACAATGCCACCTATATTGATGTACGATTTTCTTGAAAAAAATACTACATTAATTATTTTGGATAACCTCTAGAAATAGTGGGAAATTAAAATATTATTAGTTTCGAAGAAATATAAAATAGACATTGTGTTAATAATCTTTCACAAAAAAGGGATAATTCTTAAAATATTAATGCATAATATCTTGATGGAAGATGAGATCAATCCAATTGTTGTGTGATAAAAAATATTGAATCCATATATGAAATAGGTTGTTGAGGATGAAATTATCAAACTTCTATATAGTGGGATCATAAACCAAATATCAAAGAGTGAATGGTTCATTCTAATTCATATTGAATAAAAGATAAGTGGAATTAAAATTTTTATGTAATGATCCATAGAATTATGGGTTCTTTAAATTGTAGGATATTTGAATTTTTGATCTTTGAGTAGGGATGGGGTGACTCGTTGCTAAAATTGTTTTATAGATGGCTTGTCTTTCGATGATTGGTGAGGGACACACCATTATAAGAGGTTGATAAAGGTTTTATTGTAGCCCAATAGGGTAACCATGGTATGAATGTTTGGAAGGTAGTAGGTTACACCATGACCGGTGGGTCTGATGATGTGGTTGTTATTATATAAATTTTTTCTACATAAGGGTTAGAAAAATATACCTCATGGTTGTGGGATTCACATTGTGATGATAATCCTTATATATTTTTTATGAGTGGAATACCCCCACATATGGATATCAAGTCATGGTGGAGTGTGTCACTCCCTAGAGAACACAATTATGTATTGATTTTGTGAGCGTTTATGGGTAATATTGGCCATTACATGACCCTTAGGACATGTTGTGAAGGCCTCCCCGTGTGTAGGTTCCATGGGGTTGAGATTGAAGGTCACACCATGGAAATGGTTTCATGGGGAAGACCAAACTGTGAAATACTAAGGGCATGATATGAATCTTTGGTCCATTAGGTTTGGTTATTCCCAAGAGAGTTGTTCCACGTTGTGACCAAATGTATCGCATCATGGGGTCTTCATCCGTGGGATGATGGTATGGGATAGGGGATTTGGGTAATGTCGTGTGGGGTGTATGGTATTAGGTATCATGTTATGAGCCCTATGGGTCATTTCCTGATGATTATATATTCTAATTTTAACAAAAATGAAAAATATATCTTTTCAAGGTGAACCTCTTCTAGTTTTAGCCCTAAACTATAAGATATCATGTAATTAGAGAGTTATAGATTTTTCCTTTCAGGTTAAATGTTATTTTCTTTAATTTTTGTCTTATACCCCATGATGGGTTGTGGGCCGATTGTGTTGTTTTTGGGAAAGAAGGGAAAAATAGGCTAAAAGATCAATGTAGGCCAGGTACACATCTTGTACTTGGCGTACACAACATGTACTGGCCCGTTATAATGTGTAGTCCTTCTAATTTCAAAAAATAAAATCAGGATTTATGCAACATGAATTTGGCCTACATGTCATGTAATTTCCTAGTATTTTTTTCATAAAAGAGGCAATAGCCTCATATTTTGACAGAAAGAATGATTTCCTCCATTTTAGAGCCAAAACCACACTAAACTAGTTTTTCATATTTAGAATCCATTCATACTTCGATTTGAGTGTGATCTATCAATTTGAAACTATACCAGTAAGTACTATATTCCTTTAAGTCATTCTTGATTCTTCAGTACATTGAATATGTTATTTAGATTTTGGCTCATATGCCCTTATCTTAAATTCTTCATCCATTCATCGTATTTCTTCCTAACTAGGATGAATCAATACTTGATACTAGACAATATTCCTACTACTGATGCGGGGTAGGTGGTGTATAGTTTCTTTCAGCTTTTGGGTGTTTTTCTGGCTTTCAACCTTTTCGTCGACTGTTGAACATTCCATTGAGGCCTCGTTTTTTATCAAGTTTCTTGGCGTAGGCTTAGTCGGGCCTAGTGAGGATTTTCATCGATTCTGTTCACGTGTTTTGACACCAATTATATGATTCAAGGTCACCCAAGGGGTGCACCTTAAGTAAATTTACTTGTTTATTCCAGTTTAAAACACCCCAGGGGCATGTTCTTGTAATTTCCTAGTTATAGGAATCCCATTAATGCTTTGATAGCTTGAATATCCTATTTAGGATTTGTAATACCTCCTTGATTAATGAATATCATGTTATTCCTTGTCTATTTTGGCAGTTTGGCTTGTTAAATGGATAATATGGGTGGGTATACTTATATTGAATGACTAATGGAATGTTAAATGGTTTATATAGGTGGGTTGGCCCATATTATTTTTTAATAAATGGTTTTTAGGAGGGGGTATACTCATGGATTTGGAAGGTTTATGTGAGTGGGTATACTCACATGGAATGTTTTTTTAAATTGAATGTTTAAATTGAATTCTTGAATGAATGTTTCATAGATTCTATGGACTACTCTCTATAGATCTGGAACATGGTAGTGGATGCCTTGGGTTGACTCTACACCTTGGGTCTTGATTCTGTGCGATGCCTCAAGCCCTACTACCCTGTGGATCCGGCTTTCATGGGATCACATAAAACTTTATATTCATATGCTCCTAGGACCCCAACCAGTGCTAATTGAGTTTCCAGTAGGGACGCCCATGGGACTCAATGGGATGACTTGGAAAAGCTCCTTGGATACTGCCCTTCATGGTCTAGAATTAGTACATGGATGCCTTAGTCTGTATACACCTTGGATCTGTCCCTTAAGGTATACCTTTCACTATACGGCATGGTCGTGGGATGATGTGTTTCAGTATACGGCATGGTTTTAGGACACTTGACTACCCTATACAACATGGATGTGGGAAACATGATTCAGATGGATGTATGGAGTGGCTCTGTGAATTGTTTACTTTGTTTTTAGCTTCCTTGTTAGGATATGACTCTGTTGTTGGTATCCTTGATGGTTGGTTGGTTTTACATTCTACTATAGACTTATTTCATGGGAATATACACTTACATTACTGGTCATATAAACGTAATATCACTTTTAATATTGTTGTTAGAACTGTGTAGACCTGGGTGGTTGCCTATTCGGATTTTTATCTCACACCCTATTTGGGCCTCCTCGGGGACCCAAACCGATTATATGGTTGTAGGTCACAATAGGGGAAAGTACAATAGTAAAAGTTATTGACTGTGGATTTGAATCAATGGACCATGTGACCAAGATGAGGCTTGCAATATTGGGATACCTTTTTGGTCTTTTGTTAATATTGGGAATTGTATTGTATTACATTTCTATGTGTTGTTTTGTCTACTATTTTTCTACTTGTATCATCTATATGATTTTTTATGGGATAAACTTCTGGTTATTGATATGTACTCATGTCTTGTATTAATTTTAGTTTTATACTGTTTATTTAAATTCTTTTATTTATTTTATGTTTGAATTTTACTGTGGCACTCTGGTAGTGAGGGCACAGTCACCCCACATACTCATATAGGCCCTCAATGCTAGTCAGAATCCTCTAGTGTTTGGGGAGATGTGCTTGAGGCCATGTGGCCAACTGGGCTCATGGCACCATTTTTAGTGGAATCCGGGTTAGGGGTGCAACATAAACATCCATCATGGGAGACCAATTTTGACTAGATCCTCCTAATATTTTCCCCCTCCTTACATCCTTTTATGATATCTGTTTCTTGGTTGTTTCTATAGGGAATTGAGATACGTTTTCCCCTATGATACCTTTCATTATTCTCCACCCTTCACTATCCACTAATGAATAATGAATTTGGGATAGGTTTTGATGTTGGTTCCACAAGATCATGGTGGAATCAGGAATATATGATGGGGGTTGTTTTTTAGTGGATTTTAGATTTTAAATTAAGGGAGACACCACATGTTTTTCACTAATTCATTAGAGGTTGATTACACGATGAATTTTATAGTGTTTCTACCATTTTGGATTTGAATGGGTGATTAATTATGTATGAGGTGATGGGTATTTTGGTTATAAGAGTGTCAGGGGAATGCCATGGATAGATGGAATATTTTTGCTAAAGGTTATAATTTGTAAACATTTCCTAGTGAGTTTGTATCCATTATTCCCATTTGGATAAAATTAAATAATTAATTATAAATTTTTGTAACTAATTATTCTTATGTTGTGTCTTGATATTGGATCTTAGTAATTGGAATGAGACTGGATAAGGCATTAATGGGCTTCACATAGGTTTTTTGTAACTTGGTGAGGGGGTATTTACTATATAAAAGTAGGTGGTCCACAAAATAAAAAACTAGATGATTATTTATGCATGATTATCTATGTCGTCCTGAAAATATTTGTTTGGGTAATAGGTATGGGGACCAAGATTTCCCTAGGTAAGGAAAGAGGGTGTTATTGAGCTCCATAGAGATGGTGTAAGGGATCTACTAAATGTTGGGTATTTTTGTATTTCTTGATGAATATGTCACTTAAGAGGTGAAGATGATGGTTGAGTTTTTGAGAGACTAGGGGGGTTTATAAGATTTAAAATGTTTTTTGGATATCCATGGTGGGATTCTTGGGTCTTTTAGGTAAGCATGAGTATCTTAGGCCTGGTATTGATGGGTGATATTGTGTTATATCTCTCACAAGGTTGATAACACCGTATTAATTTTGGATTTGATAATTGATGATATATATGAGTGGTATAATCCATATATGTCAAGATGATGTGTGATGTTGAGGTTTTACACCTAATAAATGGCTTTAGAGATCTATAAGAACATGCGATATAGGCCCCAAACATGGGTTTTGGTAATTTTTTAGATGACATATAATTGGAATGAGTAAGTTTTTAGTGTTAGTAAGCTTTATATAGTCCTTTTTTTTGGGGAGATTGTGATTTGAAAACTGTAATAGAATGGGACTAACCGATTGATGTATGGTTTTGGTATGGAATATAGGTAGTGAAGTCATAAAAGGGGTAACGAGTGTAGGATAATATAATTGTGTAGAGATTGATTTCTATTTAGAGATCCTAGTGGATGTCCTTACTTGTGAGATTATAATGATGATTGGTTAGGCATTTCTTGTCTGTGTGTTTGAGATTGTTGTTAAGATATTATCACTTGAGGCTGAATGGATTAATACTGTGATTCAAGAGGAAAGGCTTGGTATCAAGTTTATAGTACCCACATTTTGAGTTGGTGAGATTATGGGATGGGATGTGATGACCTAGTTTTTTTCTTGTGTGTGATTAGTGTGAATATTTTGATGGTGTGTTTGGAAAGATGACATCACCTTGAGTGGGTAGGGGCTAGTAAGATCATTCCATGAATGAGAAAATAGTGCTTAGTGAGATTTGATTAATGATGTGATGTGATGTATTACCTCACCTTGAGTGATAAGGTTCTAAAATGACTTCCTTTAGTGAGAGGGTATGGTCTATGTTATGATATGGTATACATTGGGATGTGTGTAAACATCTTGAGTGGGAAGTTGTTTTATTAACCCTACCATGATTGATAAGATAGTGAATATATTGTGATATATCATGTTTTACTAGACTGAATGAATTAATTCGCCTTGAGTATAAAGGTTTTTGAGAGACCTTTCATTGAGTGAGAAGGTTTTGTTCATGATTTGGTATGGGGATCAACATGAGTAAGAGGGTAGAGATAGAGATTTGTTATAATGTGGTTGAGGTTTGGTACAGATGCTACCCTGACTAGATGGTAGTTATCAAGAAATTGTATGACACCCTTCTCTATATCATTGGGTACACATTAATCCATTATGTAGTATCATATGTAGAGTCCTTGGGTATGAGTCAGATTTTGTGGAATGGGGTGACTTCTTTTCGATGATGGTTAAGCAGGTATGGTCTGTTGTCATAGTATCCTAGTTAGCACACAATAACCCTATATGCATTTTTTGTGTTAATATTCTATTATTTATTTTCATTGTGCTAGAAAATGTATATTTTTACATATATTAGGTCCACTTGGTGATACCCTAAATATATGTGTTTCTCACACCCTACATAAGAACCCGGATGTGCATGCAGACCATATACCAATTATGCAAAGCTAAGCACCAGTTATGTAGTGGATCAGGCTGGTGAAACTTGAAAATTATTGGATATTGGGTTTAGGTGAGGCTTATGATAGTGGTAGAGCCTCCGTACTTATTTTAAAAAAAACCTATATGCCTATTGGGCATTCTAATGGGATGTATGCCTATATTACTTTCATGTTTATATGTTATACTATGGATGTATTGTTGATTTTTATGTGATTTGATTATTTTTTACATATTGTTTTGGTTTTTTAATATTAATGGTTATGATATCATGTTTATAGTCTCCTTAATACATGATTTAATCACACACTTCTAGTTGTAAGCCTCTAGCATATAGGGAGGTGTTACTGAAGTCATGTGGCACTTTGGATGGGATAAATTCTTGTGATTTTTAATGGGGTATTACAAAATGGTATCAATTTTTTTATTTGTTTAAATATTTTAGTATTGGTAAATATGGAGTAAAAATGTTTGACTCCATTTGATGGACCTCAAACTAGTGACTGATGAATAGATTTTTAGTTGAAATTCCCAGTTATCAGGGTTAGGAGATCATTATTCTTGGTTTTTGAGACCACAGTTGTGATTTTTTTCTAGTATGATGTGATTATTTTATATTATTATTTGTGGTTTTTTTTTTCTTGGACCATAGTGGAATGGGGTGTGTGTACATGAATAATATTTTCCATGTTTGATTCACATAACATAGGTCTATTTCTATGTAATTGGTTTTGGCAATGAAGGAATTTTCTGTTGTTTAAAGTGTCAACAATAACTTATATAGTTTTTTACGATATAACTTGTTTGTGGAATTATACCTATATGGATCTTGATGTTCTTTATTGAAACGTTATGTGAATCCTAGATGAGTAATTTTCAGAATGTGATGATATAGTCTTGATGTAAATGATGATGTATAAAAACCCTGGGTGGGTTAGTTTAGATATTAGATGCCTTAGTAATTGTTTGGTACAACCTTGGTATGCTTGAGAGATGTGGTTCAAGATGGGAATGAGTTTCCTAGGGGTTGTGGATACCCAAAATAAGATATAAAAAATGTGTGTGAAATTCCTTGGCATTTTATGAGGTAAAGAAATTAGAGTGATTCTAGTATCAAGGTTGGGTTTTCGGAAGGAGATATTAGTTATGTGCATTGTATTGTTTATTTTTGGTTGTGGATTACATGTTTCATTGAGGAATATTAGATGGTGGTCCAATATGTTCATTTTTATAATAGATAAAGTGTGTGTAGATATTTTTTTTGTTTTGGAATGAATTTGGGTGGTAGTGATCATGTGATAATTCATGGAAAGAATGAGACACCTTATGTTCATTTGTAAGAAATACTCCATAGTTCATTTGGATAGATGATACTGATATGAAGGAATATTTTTTTGGTTGTTTACGCGTGTGATCCTAGGTTTTAGGGAATTAAACTCATTAGATAATGAGTTGAGTTATGCGATCATGTAGTTATGGGAGTGTAAACCAGTTGGGTTTAGATGAGATAAAGATATGTAGTGGGAATAAACCTGTGAGGGGGTTCTTTAGGGGGTTCATTATTTTTTGGAAGAGGAGAGTGTTGGTTGGAATATATTTTTATGAAAATAATTTATGTATAATGTAAAGATAATGTAAAGGCCTAAATTTTTCTCTGTAATGTTTTCAATTATATGGGAATATTACGAGTCCTCAAAAATCAACAGCGTATGATTTCGAGGCCCGATGTGCCTAGAATGAATTTCTGAACTTTTTTTAGGTACGTTCATAAAATGTGTGAACGGGTTTTTGTAACTTTTGAACTGGTGCTCAGAATTGAAATACGAGGACACTGTTGAACTCATAGCGCTGATATTCACTTAAAGAGGCCTTCACCTCAACCGCAGTAGTTCGACGGTGGAAATTAGTTTTCTGACTTTTTGTTGGTGTGTTAAAAGAATGAAAATAAAACAAAAATATCTTTATTTAATTTTTCATTGTGAAACCTCCCATTTGAATTTAGTGTTGGGGACCACCTGACCCCTTGAACTCCCTCTTTAATTAGGAGTTAACCCTTGGACTCCTCCCAATTTCTTGTGCTAACTTCAACTTAATTAATGAGCCAACCTTTAATTGTTTAATTAATAAAATTGACAAATTATGTTGCCTACTCATTTCTAGTGGGGGATTTTTCTTGAAAAGGGATAGGAGTTTTGGGTAGAGATTTTCTAGGATCATCTTCTTCAACACAAAATACTCTCTAATGAAGAGAATATTATGTAATCGAAGAACAAGGACGACGCTTGAACCCAGATTAGAAACATCTTGCAAGAGCGATGATCATCGACATCACCATCTCATCAACTTCGTCTTCTTCCTCACGACATCTCTTACGAGCGAATGAGTTAGGGTTTTTAATATAATTATGATTAAATCTATTTTCTTGATTCTTCTTGTCCTTTATTCACAACGATGATGGCCAAAAAACAAGTCCATCATCCCACAAATATACCTTTCCACATTTATCTTTTGTTCTTTATGCGTTCTTCGTGAGTTCTTTGACGTTAAATATTGAATAACACTAGAAACATAAATTTTATCCAAGCGCGACATATGAAAATGCAGCCCTCAACCCGAGGATTGTGAATTTTCAAACGACATAATTTTTGGGCTTGGAATGAATTTGTGATGGCTCACAAAAGAATGCAGCGGCCAGCACCTGGCCGACCACAAGGAAGATGGGGCGGCGCGCGCCCACACCGCCGGTTGAGAAGGAGGCCGTGGGCCATCGGCCGCTATGAATTTGGGTGGCGGTCGGCATCTGGAAGACCATGTGGCGGAGTGGCGGTGTATGTCCAGGTAGCCGGTGGAGCTGGAGGACAAAGCTTCCTGGCCGCGGCGAAGGCTGAAGAGCCAGCCGGATCCAGCGCTGGCTCAGGCGGACCGTCTGCCCAATGCGGGACACACCACGGGCCGGGCCAGGTCATCCCCTTCGCTGGCCGGACCGGACCATGACCCAACGGCCAGGCCATGGACCAGGCCATCTGGGCCAGACCCATGTTGGTCCCGTTCGACCTGAACCAGGTCGAGTCATCCCAGGATGGTTTGGGTCGGGTCGGTCTGATCGGGTCGGACCAGACCCGGGCCCATCTGACCCAATTTCACCATTGTAGCCAGATCTTGAGAACCGGGCGTCCGTTTGAAGAACCATCTATGGAACTGGAATCCTTTGATCAAGAAGGACATTTTGGTATACTCCACTATAATTTTTTATAAAGTTGGAATACAGATGGGTAGGATCAAACCCCGAATCCTACCGTGCCCTTGGAGAGGAAACACAAATAACTTACAGACCGAGCGTCTTATTGACGCGCCGTCTGTTGCATTGGGTCACTTGTGAACTGACAAACCTTTGGGATACTTATTTTTGGAAATTCGTGGAGTTTTAGGTACGACAAATATCTTGATGGATAGATTCTACGGAACATGAGCGCACCGGGTGAGAGGAATCCAGTGACTGGCAGTGAGACGGGGTTGGAGATGGATAATATGGATGTTAGTTACCTATGAACTTTGGGCGGGTCTGATCCTATGTTGGTCATTGTGGGGGTTAATACCTATCAATCCTATGTGGTTCAAAACATAGTGATATTCTGTGGGTAAGCACATACCAATCCTATGTGGTTTAGATCTATTGTAGGTCAGCGCTCAGCGATCCTGTGTGGGTTAGCACAAACCAGTCATGTATGGGTCTGATCCTGTGTGGGTCAGTGCTTAGCGAACCTATGTGGGTCCGCGCATACAAATCATGTGTGGGTCAGATCCTATGTGGGTCATAGTGGGGGTTATTACCTATCGATCTTGTGTGGTTCAGACTCTGTATAATCAGCAGCAGTTCCTCTTGATAGAATAAGATGATCTAGCTTCACCACTAATCATCTATACTTCTATACTTCACTAATACTTGTGTGAGCTGAGTCTTATATCGGCAGGGTGTACCTAGGTGGTACTATATCTTCGTGGTGTACCTGTGTGGTAATATATCATGTGGTGTTACCTTTGTGATATTCTACCCTCATATATGAGATGTGTATATCTTTATAACTTAGGTATATGTATGGGCATATGCCTAATTAGAGTTGATGTCTGGCTTTGTGATTTTTCCTTTGTGGAACATTAGGAGACCTTTGGGGTCTCAGGTTCCCTACTGAGTATCATTATAGTCACCTCTGTATGGGCATCTCCCGCACCTTTTTGTGTCTTGTGCAGACGACGTACAACATTGATCGAGGCTGAGGGAAACAATATTGGACGCTGCTTAGGGTGGATCATTCAGTATGTCATGATACGGAGGAGACTAACAGTCTTGGAGTGTTGAGGAGGTGATCTGTACCTAACCTTCAGGTGGAAACCTCTGAGGATGACCTATTATCTACTTTCCTATTTCGATCAGTTGTATTTTATTTTCAATTGTACTTGTACCTTCACAGTTGGGCTTGTATTTCGGCCCCTTTTACTTTCAAAACTCATTTACTATAGCATTTTTCTCCTCAATTGTTTCTTGTTCTATTCTTAGACCGTGTGATTGTATATTATTAAGGGAAATTCCTTCCCTAATTAAGGAGTATTCCTTTTGGTTCTATTATCCATCCACTAGACTATGGAAGGCGGGATTGGAGTAGTCACAGCTTGGGCCCTGGGGCACGGGTCGTGAAAAATTGGTATTAGAGGAGTTTGGTTCTACTAAAGAAATAAGACTATGATATTTTCTATATGGTAATAGTGCTATGTGTGATGAGTTTTGTTTTAATTTTGTCGAATCTAGTGTTGGTGCGGTGGTCGATGTATCCATACACCAGGACCCTGACAATTAATTTTCGACTCAATGCATGAAAACACTGATTGCGTGTGTTTTTTAAAAGTTTTCTTTGTGAACTCTTTGAGTTAGCTCACCAGGTATAAATGTAATGACTGTATCACACTTTTTTTTTTCAGGATTCCTCCACACATATATCCATCCATGATTGTAGTTAGAGTACATGATGATATATAACCGAGCGCTGAGGCTTCTATGCAGGGCCCCCTTACGGAAGTTTCACTAGCTGGTGGTGTACTAGTAGCACCACTACCAATTGCGAAGCTGATGCCACTAGCCCCAACAATAGAGGGTGCACAAGGCTTGAGCGTGTTGCATGAGTTCCAGCTCCAGAGGCCACTGAGGATCCGAGGAGAGACAGATCCACATGCGACTGAGGATTGGCTAGATACCCTGGTTAGAGTTTTTCGACTGCTAGGGACACCAGCTAATCTCATGGCGATCCTTGCCTCCAGTCTACTTTAGGCAGCAGTGGGAAGATGGTGGAGGTTGATGCTCCAAGTTCATGATAAGGTCACTCTCATGTAGGATGACTTTGAGAGCCTTTTTAGGTTACAGTTCGTCCTAGCAACCCTATGCTCAGTGTGTATACAATTGCTTCTCCACTTGCATCAGGGCAGCATGACTGTGGCTTAGTATTCAGCGAGGTTCACCTACCTCTCATGTTACTCCCTTGATATGGTTTGGAACCCTTTCTTCAAGGTCGGGAACTTCAAGAAGGTGATTAGGCGGGAGATTAGATCTTCGATGGTATTGGTCAGCATTCCATTGCAGGCTGGGGTGCTTGACCGGGCACTTTTGTTGGAGGGCTTCCTAGATGAACAACCACCGACATTGAGAGCTACCACTGGACGACAGGTAGCCGAGTAATCTGCAGGAGGTAGTAGGTAGATAACACAGAGGTCCAAGCGGACTAGACATTCTGGTGGAAGACCTCGAGATGCAGGGTTAGAGGTGTGAGTCTCACAAGGAAGTAGGAGACATGCGAGGGGTACATGGTGTTACTCATGTGGCGGGAAGGGTCATCTAGTTCGTGACTTCCTGAACCGCCATACAGATGACCAGCAAATGGTCGAGGGACCATCGAGGTAGAGGCAGAGTTTCAAGCGAGTGGTTTTGTAGTGTGGCGGACGTGGAAGAGGTGTTTGTTGTGCAACATGCGGTGGGAAACGTTTCGAGATTCTACCACCACCACCACCAGGTGGGCCACCACGACCACAGGGAGAAGGAGGACAGGGACGAGCTCAGCTCTAGGTAGCTAAGGCCTACGAACATAGTCCTCTAGAGATGATTAGAGGTACAATATGTTTCTACTACACTTTAGCTATAGTTCTTAAAGAAATTGTTTCCAGTCACTCATTTATTACCACGACCCTCGTTCGGATCTCGGAGATTCCGATGGAGCTGTTGGCTCGATCATTACAGCTATATACTCTTACTGGAGCTGATTCAATGGTTAACCACTGGTACTGACAGTGTGATCTTACACTAGGAGGTAATATCTTCAGTTGGGATCTCCTAGTAGCATCGTCGAGGCCTTACAATGTCATCTTATGTATGGAATGGATATCTGTAGTCCATGCTCAGATCGACTATATTAGGCACCAAGTGTGGTGTGGCTGCATGGATGGGACCATTTTTTCCTTCACCGGTGATAAGGTAACCTCTACAGCACAGGATGGACTGACCCAGAGGATGGTGTGTCCAATCACACATCAGTTGGCTAGCCTTACCCTTGAAGCAGTTATTGTTGAGAGTCGGAGCTATCCAATAGTGGTGGACTAATACGTTGATGTTTTCACTGATGATGTTCTAGGCCTACCTCCTCGCAGATAGGTGGACTTTTACATCAACTTGTACCCCAGAATGGCGCCAATATCTACCCCAACATATCGGATGGCTCCCGTGGAGATTTGAGAGCTGCGAGTACAGGTGGAGGACCAGCATAGCAAGGGGTTCATTAGGCCCAGTTTTTCTCCTTGGGAAGCCCTGATCTTGTTCTTCAAGAAGGAGGATGGGATTTTGAGGCTCTGTGTGGACTATTGGCGCCTAAACCAGGTGACCCTGAAGAATGATTACACACTCTTGAGGATTGGCGATCTCTTTGATTAGATGAAGGGAGAAAATTGGTTTTCGAAGATGGACCTCAGATAATGCTATCACCAGCTCATAGTACGAGATGAGGATGTGCAGAAGATAGCCTTATGGTGTCGGTTTGGCCACTATGAGTACTTTGTTATTCCATTCGGCATGACCAACTCCCTATAAGTGTTCATGGGACTCATGAACAGGATCTTCCAGCCATACCTCGATCGCTTTGTGGTAGTCTTCATCGATGCCATCTTGATATACTCAGCAATGGTGGAAGAGTATGCCTATCATCTACAGATAGTTCTGGACACACTTTGAGAGCACCAGCTTCATGGTAAACTCTGGAAGTGCCAGTTCTAGTTAAAATTGTTCCACTTTCTGGGACATGTCATCTCAGAGGCTGGAGTTGCGGTGGATCTAGAAAATATTGAGGTTGTTCTTTCTTTAGAGCCACCCAAGAGCGTGACGGAGGTTCGGAGTTTCCAAGGTTTTTCTGGTTACTACCGGAGGTTTCTACTTGACTTTTCCAGAGTTGAGGCACCATTATCATCATAGAAGAAGAAGGGGAAACCCTTCGTGTGGTCGGAGAGATTCCAGTGGAGTTTCTAGGAGCTGAGGTAGAGACTAACGAGTGTCGCCATCATGAGGAAACTGAAGGAGGAAGTTGGGTATGTTGTCTACTACGACGCATCTAGGACTAGACTGGGATGTGTCCTGATGAAGGAGTGAGTAGTGATCACATATGGTTCTCGATAGCTGAGACAAAATGAGCAGAACTACGCTACCCATGACCTACAGTTAGCATCAGTGGTCTTTGCCTTGAAGATGTGGCGACATTACTTGATGGGTGAATGTTTTACATTCTACTTTGATCACAAGAGTCTTAGGTATATCTTCTCTCAAAAGGACCTGAACCTGAGACAGCAGCATTGGCTTGATTTCCTCCAAGACTATGACTTCGAGATAATCTATAATCCTATGAAGGGGAACATAGTAGAAAATGCACTCTGTAAGAGATCTGGTATACAGTTACTGAGTGAGGTAATATAGAAGTTATCTGCTTTGCAGATATCCTACATGGAACAAGATGAAGCAGCTTATCTTCATTCTCTAACAGTCACTCCCACACTCCTTCAATGAGTCAGGGAGGCGCAGCTTGGGGACACTGACTGCAAGTCTTGACGTGCTCAGATATCCACAAGACAAGAACCTGATGGATTTTCTAAAGGTGGGTAACACTTCAACCTCTTTAGAGGACGTACTATGTTACTGGTGGCGCTACGAAAGAATTTTTTGAGGGAGTTCCATACGTCCCCTCTAGCGGTACATCCAGGAGTGGCGAAGATGTAACAGGACCATTGATGTCAGAACTGGTGGCCGGGAATGAAGAAAGTAGTGGCAGATTTTGTCTCTCAGTGTGTCACTTGTCAGCAAGTGAAGGTAGAGCATCAGGTTCCAGCAGGCTTAGTTTAGCCACTAGTGGTTCCAAAGTGAAAGTGGGTTGGAATTTCCAAGTACTTCATGAAAGGACTTCCACACACGTCTAGGGTCATGATTATAACTGGGTGATCATTGAAGGACTCACCAAGTCGGCCCACTTCCTACCTATCAGAGAGCAGGGATCAGTAGATAGCTTGTGACACCTCTACATGCTGGAGATATTGCATCTTTATGGAGTTCCATCTATGATTTTCTTTGATCGTGATTCACTTTTTACTTCCCAACTATGGAAGGGGTTGCAAGAGGCATTTGGGATACAAATTTAGTTGAGAACCACCTTCCATCCTCAAAAAGAGGGTCAGATAGAGCAGACCATTCATACCCTCAAGGACATGTTACATGCCTGCATCCTTGATTTTGGCTGCATTTTGGAGGATCCCTTGCCTTTGGTGGATTTCGCGTACAACAACATCTACCATTACACTATCGGTATGACACCATTCGAGGCGTTGTATGTATGACCTTACAGATCGCATCTGTGCTGGACTGACCCATGGGAGTGAGCACTCATGGAACGAGAGATGGTACGAGCTACCACGGAGAAGGTGTAGATCATCAAGGAGTGGATGATGACTACTCCGAGGAGACAAAAGTCTTATATTGATAGAATATGTAGACCTCTGTAGTTTGATGATGGTGACCATGTCATTCTATGGGTCTCACCTTGATGAGGGTTTTGGAGATTTGGTTGAGGAAAAAAGTTATCGTTGAGGTTCATCGAACCCTTCCAGGTCCTCAGCAGAGTTGGCGAGGTGCCTTACCACTTAGATCTTCCACCTCGGTTGCACTAGGTGCACGATGTTTCCACGTATCCCAGCCGAGGTGATACGTACATGATCATTTGCACATCATTGACTAGGGAGAGCTGGACATTGATGATGGGGCGACATTTTCGAAGGTTCTAGTAGAGATTAAGGATCTACATGAGAGAGTCCTTTGTGGATGGTCGAAACCTCTGGTGCACGTTCATTGGCTACACATGAACCTCCAGGAGAGAACATGGGAGTGGGAGGCTCAGACTCGTGCTCAGTACCCCAACTTGTTTCCCTAGTTTCTGTTGTGGATTTCGGGGATGAAAATTCCTAAGGTGGGGAGAATGTAAAGACCGGAATTTTTCAATGTAATTTTTTTAAATTATATAATATTATGAGTCTGATAAAATCGGCGATGCGTGATTTTGAGGCCTGAGGTTTGAAAAAATCAATGTCACCATCTCATCGACATTGTCTTCTTCCTCGCGACATCTCTTATGTGAGAATGAGGTAGGGGATTTAATTTGATTATGACTAAATCTATTGTTTTGATTCTTCTTATTCTGGATTTGCAAGGATGGTGGCCAAACAAACATGGCCATCATCCCGCACATACACCTTTCTCCCTTTATCTTTTTTTCATTGCATGTTCTTTGTGCGTTCTTCGACATCAAATATTTAATGACGTTGGAAACACAATGTTTAGCTAAGCGTGACATATGGATTTGGAGCCATAGACCCAAGAATCGTGAATATGGGAACGACATAATATTCGGGCTGGGAATGAAGTCGTGATGGCTCGCGGAAGAAGGTAGGAGCCGGCACCCGGCCGGCCTCGAGGAATGTGGGGCGGCGCGCGTCTGCGCATCCGGTTGAGCAGGAGGATGTGGCCCATTGACCACGGAAAAACAGGGTGGCGGCCGGCATCCGGCCTGCATTGTGGAGGAGCGGTGGCACACGTCCGCACCGCCAGTGGAGTAGGAGGATGCGGCCACCTGGCCATGGTAGAGGCTGAAGAGTCGGCCTGCTCCGGCCGGCCGTAGAGGAATGGAGGGACCTGCTCGTGTCCTACTGTGACCTGGAAGCGCCTAATGGGAATGTCTTTTTCACTTCTGAGTGGAAGGGGGCCACTCGCCTTCGGCGCTAGCTATGGAGGACCACCTGCCCACCGCGGGCCGCATCGCGGGCTGGGCTATGCCAAGTGGGCCATCCCCTTCACAGGTCAGACCAGACCACGGTCGAGCGGTCCGGGCCCTCCAAGGTCTAGGACATCCAGGTCGGACCCATGTCGGGCTAGGTTGGCCCAGGTCGGGTCAGACCGGACCCGGGCCCAGCTAGACCCAGTTTCGCCTTTATGGACATATCTTGAGAACCAGGCATCCGTTTGATGAACCAACTATGGCACCAGAATCCTTGGATCAAGACGGTCCTATTTTTATACTCCACATGAATTTTGGATAACTTTGGAATATGGATGGGTTGGATCGAACCCCAAATCCGATCGGGCCCTCGCAGCGGAAACGCTAATAACTTACAGATTGGGTGTCTGATTGACGCGCCCTCTATTGCATTGAGTCCCTTATGAAGTGAAAGAACATTGGGATACTTATTTGTGGAAGTTCGTGGTGGTTTATGTATGACCAATATCTTGAGGGACAGATTCTATGGAACTCTACCACACTGAGTGTGAGGAATCCTGTGGCTGGTAGTGAGGCAGAGGTTGGAGACGGATTATATGGAGGTTAGTTACCTATTGACTCTGGACTGGTCTGATCCTATGTGGGTCATTACAAGGGTTAGTACAGATCGATCCTATGTGGGCCAGTGCTCATTGATCTTGTATGGGTCAGCACATACCGATCCTGTGTGGGTCAGATCCTGTGTGGGTCAATGCTTAGTGATCCTGTGAGATTCAGCGCTTACCGATCCTGTGTAGGTCAGTTCCTATATGGGTATACGGGTCAGCGCATACCGATCTTGTGTGGGTCAGATCCTGTGTGGGTCATAGCGGGTGTTAGTACCTATCGATCATGTCTGGGTCAGACTCCGTATAGTCAGTAGTAGTTCCCCTTGAAAAAATAAGACGATCTAGCTTCACGACTAATCATCTGTACTTCTATACTTCACTAATACTTGTGTGAGATGAATCCTATATCTTTTGGGTGTACCTGTGTGGTACTATATCATCGTGGTGTACCTGTGTGGTACTATATCTTCATGGTGTTACCTTTGTGGTATTCTACCCTCATGTATGAGATGTGTATATCATGATAACTTAGGTATATGTATGGGAATATACCTAAGTAGAGTTGATTTCTTTCTTTGTATTTTTTCATTGTAGAACTTTTTGAGACCTTCGGGGTGTCGGGGTCTCTAATGAGTATTATTATACTCACCCCTACAAGGTCATCACCCGCACCTTGTTATGTCTTGTGCAGATGACATACAACATTAATCGAGGCTGAGGGAGCCAGGACTGGACGGTGCTCAGAGGTGGATCATTCGGTGTGACGTGGCTCTGAGGAGACTGACAGACGTGGAATGATGAGGAGGCAATCTATACATACCCATCATATAGGAAACTCGACGGATGACCTAGTAGATGATTTCCTTTTTCTTTAAGCTGTATTTTATTTTTATTTTTACTTCTACCTTTATAGTTGGGCATGTATTCCGGCCCCTTTTACTTTCAGGACTCATTTACTATAGAAGTTTTCTTCTCAGTTGTTTCTTGTTGTGTTCTTGGACCATGAATTTATATAGGATTAAGGGAAATGCCTTCCTCAATTAAAGAGTATGCCTTTCAGTGATAGTCTCCAGCCCCCAACCTATGGAAGGCGGGCTTGGGGTAGTCATCACACGGGCCCTAGGTGATGGGTCGTGATAGAGAATACTAATTAGGAATTGCGCTTGTTGGATTGTGGATCAGTGAGAGGCAGTCTGTGGGTCAAGGATAAATGGATTTGATGAGATGCCTATGGGTAGGGTAGCCTGATGTTTTTTAGAGTATGGAATGCGTCCCTTTATAGTTGGTGAAGAAATTATATGTATATTTTAGTACATTATCATGGTTGATCTATGCATGGGACTTGATATGGATCTTCTAGAAATGTATGTGCATGGATCTGGAAAAGGGACATGCATGTGGTATTGGAACCTATTTGGAATTACTCATGAAGAGTAGTATAAGGTGATGAATATTTTTAGGAGCATAACATAGGATATAAGAGGGTTTGACACTCATTTTTGGTGAATTTTGGGAGAATTTTGAGAATAATTTTCTTTGTAAGATAAGAATGTGTGTTTTATTTTGAAACTCAGGTATAGTTGGGGGAGTCACATAAAATAATTATATTCAGTAATGGATAGAGTGTGGTCCTTAAAAATAATGTTTTTTTGTTTTTCGTAGTGATGATGATGATACTTCAATGATATGGAATATGTAATTGGTTGTGGGTGTTGGTCCCTCGTGTAGGAAGGGTCATGGATGTGGTGAAATTAGATAGAGGATGGTTACGAAGGTACTGAGATGTTGGTGAGTAGGTAGATCCAATTTTATTTGGTTCCATTAAAAATACAAGATTTGGTATTCAAATATAGTGTCATATAGAGTCTAGGTAATAACATTAGGCTTATTATGAAATTGGTAATGATCTAAGAGTGAGTCAAATTGGATATGTTTCATTGCACATGTAGTGAGTATGAAAATTGATCTCGTCAGTTCATGATCAAACTATAGAATTACTTTCAATTTCATATTTAGGATTTATATTACGGTCTTGGATGATTTTTCAATGCATCTTGGAGCTTAGGCATCATGATGAGGAGAGGAAATGTGATGGAACATCAATAGGTGTGGTGGATCTGTGTTGGGAGTGTTTAGCCACTATGGGAATAATTGGTGTTGTTGTATGAAATAGGTTATTGTTTTGTGTAAACCACATCAAGAGTGTTGATGGACCAATTGACGTTCATTCTTGGTAGGTGACTCCTATAGTGGGGAGAAACATACGCATAATCAGTAATTATGAGTAAATCCTTATGGTGGTTATTTGCATAATCCATGTATGAATCATTTATTAAAACATTTATGTCTTAAGATATATGAGTTTGGTTGAGAATCATATTGATATTGGTGATGGGGCCAAGTAAGTATCTTGGCTTTTGGTGAATAGTGTTCCTTGGAATTTGGAGTTTCATAGTGAAAGAATATTTGAAATTCTATGATGGGAAGTTTTAATTTAGTAGTGGATTAATGACCAAGGTGGGTTGTGAATTTTAGTTAAAGAAACACAATGGGTTATCAAGGATGAGAACTATTATTTTTGGGAGTTCGTAATAAATTAAGTATTTATAGGTAATTTATTTCAGGATAAATTTGGTTTTGGAGTAGGGACATGGGGACCAGTTTTATAAATGTTTCTATGGATGTATCATAATTTTATTATGGGTGAGGGTCATGCTATGACAAGGGGTTGATTTAGTTCATGTCATAGCCCAAAGTGGGTACTATGATGTGAAGGTTGGGAAGGATTGGTTACAACATGACCAGTGAGTGTTATGGATATGTGGTTCATGAGTGGAGTGTGTATATGTAACGTTAAGAGGATGTCACACCACTTCCATTGTTGTTGGGTTATAATGAAAACCCCTATGAATTATTTTTTAAAAAAATTTAGGATTCCTACATAAGGATTTCATGCCGTGGTGGAGGGTTTGGGGCCATGGAGATGACCCTCATGTACTGTAATTGTGATATTTTGGGATTAATTTTGGTAATTTCGTGATCCCTTGGTCAAACCATGATGAAAAACACATGGGGAGGAACCACTTTTTAGATTGTGAGGGTCGCCCCAAGGAAATTTTGTCATATGGGGGACCATGTTATGAAGTAAATAGGACACATAATGAAGTTTAGGGACATGCTGTTTAATTCTTATCAAGGGAGATATGCCTTGATATATTTAGATACGTCATACCATGAGGGATTAGATTATGAGAAAATGGTTTTGGCTATGGGATTTATATTATTCCATGACCATATGGGACACACCATGAGTTATGTCTAGAGGAGGGATTCAAATTGTGATCCTTATCGGTTATTCTATGATGAGGCTCAATTTGGGTTTTCAAAAACAAGTAAAGTCTCATATTTTACACATAAACCCTTATGTTTTAAGGTTGAACAAAAATTTATGTAGGACCATTTTGGAAGGATCCTCCTCCCCATTTCCCTCTCTCGACCCCCTTTGTTGAAGGGTAGTTCTTGGGTGTTTGTGGGGTGGTTCAAGGTATGTTCTTCCCTTTGAAACCTTCCACTCTTCTTCCCCTTCACTACCCTATGGCTTGTGATGATTTTGGTCTAGGTTTAAATTTCAATTCCACTAGGGAATAGTTGAATTTAGATGATATGATGGGGATTCATGTTATGGTATCTTGAAGTTATCTAAATAATTTTTATTAACCATGTTTCTCATAGTTCGCTTGGATGTATGTTGCCTGATGGATTTTCTAGGGTTTCTACCATTTTGGTGTGGAATTGGGGATTGTTTAGGAACCGAGTGTTAAGGATTTTGGTCATAGTAGTTTCCATAGAATACCATATATTTATGTAATATCATTGCTCAAGGTCAGGATGAGTAGACATTTCTTGGTAATTTCTTGGTTTTTATGCCTCTTTGGATTAAATTGAAAAATTAATTTTTATTTTTTTAATTAATTATTTGCATGTTATTGTTTGAGATAAGAAATGGGGTGATAATACATGATTGGATGAAGCATATATGGGCTTGGTTGAAGAATTGTTTAGATTAGTTATTGGGTTACTCTTATACGAAGGTATCTGGTTCCAACAATAAAAAACCATATGTATTTTTATTCCATATTTTCCATGCCTCTATGAAAATATGTGTTTGGTTAAAATGTATATGGATTGATATAATATTAGGTAAGTAAAAAATAGTGGCACTAAGCCTCCTAGAGATGGATTGGGGGACCTATTTGAAATTGGTTGTTTTGGGATCACTCAATGACCATGTCTCAAAGTGGTTAAGTATTTTCGATTAGTTTACGAGAGACATGGGGTGTGTCTATGGTTCATAATGTGGTGTGTGTATCCTAGGTGGGTATTCTAGGTTTAGTTGTGTAGTAATGAGAGTTTTAGGTGAAGTTTTGATGGGTGAGATGTGTGTACATATCACACATAGTTGTGAACACCATATTAAGGGTATAAGAGAGACTTAATGAGTTATATGAGTGGAATAAGTGTAATGACCAAAAATTTCATAAATTAAATTCACTTTTTGAGTGAATAAATTTCTTATTATGTAATGTACATATAAACAAAACATTCAATCCTTTGGTTTTTTGGACAGTTATGACATTACATATTTAAAATAATCTTAACCATGATAACCATTGATAATATATCTATTATACAATGACAATTATGATCATTTCATTTAAGGGTTATGATAAAATACAATTGACATAGATGGATGATGTGATAGCCTCAACCAGTAGGATCACACCCTGTGAATCCCATTTATTAGAGCTTACAAGGCATATGGAATCATTGGGATTTCCCCTTAACTAAACCCAATATGAGATCCAACAATTGAAGCATTACCAAAACTATTCACTAGATAAGTTCAAGCTTAGAAAGATCATGTCCCAAACCATGTTCACCGAACCACCCTAAGAAATCTCTACAATCTCACACCTTACTCTTAGGGAATACGCTGGTATAATAATGGGTTATGTATCTAGACCCTAGTTTCATGAATTTTTATATTTTAATTTTAATGAAATAATGATTATATTTATCCCTTTCGAATACTAAAATTTTATATGAGTTGATGAAAATTAATTTTTGATATAAAGAAACAGAAATTGTAGTTTTTGTAAAATATATGTTCTTAATTAAAAATATATTTGTTAAAATCATGAATTTTAAAATAAATTTTATATTTATATAATATTCTTGCTAAAAAATATTTACCTATATTCAAAAGATATTATAATTTAATGAATCCCCATAAAAAAATTATAAGGGTCATAAAACTGTAATTATCATAAAAATGTATTTTTTTAATAAATGAGGTTTTTTATCTTACGATGTGAATTATAATATTTATATAATTATTTTTGAAAAAATAAATAATTTTTTTTAAATAATCATGTATAAATAATCCAATAGTGAATTTTTCATAATTTTCAAAGATAATCAAAATTTTGGGTAAAAAATAAATATGATATAAACAGATAGTATGTATTATGACATCATAATAGCCCAAAATTGATGTAATAACTAATATAAAGAGTACCCATTATGAAAATTATGTTAACCATTTGAAATAATTTTTTTATGTTATTAGGTTTATTTCATAAACCCTTAATGAATCCTCCAAAACATGTATTATATTTTATGGTTTTAAAATTTTTTATTTTTTAACATGACCCACTTCCACATCACGAAGGGTATTATTTTAATAAGTTGGGTTATTATATTTATAGAATAATTGAAAATTATCCTTTTTGGTTGAAACAATGGGAAAAACATGGGAAGGTTTGTGGTTTTTCTCCATTTATTATATATATTTTCCAAAACCTAAATTTAGAAATTAATAATGTATTTCCCCCATTTTTTCTATAAAAACCCACCCATCCACCCACTCCTCTTCACTAGAAACCCATTAATCTTGAATTTAATATATCTATATGAATTTACACCCTTTATACTGCTGAAATTTTCCTCTGATTTTTCATGCCAAATCATTGTGTAGTGAATACCCATTCAAATTTCCACTCAAAGGTATTCAACTAGATATAACTATAATTAATAAATTTATGAATTACATGTATATAACCAAGAACACTTATTTGTGGGGTAAAAATTTATGGAAAATGTTCTTATTTAGTGTGATATAGGTGGCACACTTACGTGTTCGCATTACAAGAAAGTGATTAGTGGGACCAAAATTAATATCCCTCTAATTCATTGGGTAAAGATTTTTTCTATCATGAGATTTCATGTATGGTGAATTGAAGGTTATCCTAATATCACTATATTATGTTGTCTCAGTGGTTTTCTTTGACTAATTATTATGATGTCAAATGTTTCGTTGTTGCCAAATTCCCTTGATCCATTGATGTTATCATCATGTATCATGATTCAATGTTCATGTTTATGATTCTCACCCCTTTATGCCACATTAATATGCCTTTTGAATAACATGTATTACTTTTATCTGATTATGAATTGATTACTCCTTTATTGGGATTTATATGTCTCCCTTTTCATACGTGTGTCCCTATGTTTTCCCATGGAGTATTAGAAGATTGATGGAATATAAGTCCATGTTTTGGAGTTTTTAGTAATGTTTGTATACCCATGTATCACGTTAATTTTCTATGTACCTAATTTACCAAAGGCACCAAACCTAAAAATATTTTTGGTTTGGATTAAGTTTTTCCTTATGTAATAAATCATCAATTAATGTTTATTAAAGATATAGGTTTTCATAGTTGGTATCAGAGAAAGGCCTGGTTATTTTTGGGATTATGATTTGAAAACCATAGTGAAATCCTTATGGATAAGACTAAACATAAATAAACATACCAAAATTTTGGTTAAGTATAGATTAAGTTGTTTATAAGAAATAAATACCTATCTAGATACTATAAGTGGATTTGGATCTATAAAATTTTTACAAAGAGGTAATAACCCTGAAAAGGGTACATTGATATTTGACTCAATCGTCAACTAGTACACGATAAATAGTCATTATTTTACACTTTGTTTAAAACTCCTCAGGGATATAATTTTTTAAATTGAAGAGATATTTTTAAGCCACTACAAATGGAATAAAAATGCTCATAATATTTTACTTTAAGAAATGGATCATGGATAACAGAGATTGAAACATAAATGTTCCTAGGTTATGAAAGTAATTTTTGAGTTATCCCTTAAATGTTCATAGTTTTCTTTTTATATGTGTAATAGTTTTAAATTTCTATCACAAACTCTATATTGGAAGTAGTAATTAATTAGAACCAAAATCAAATAGTGAAAGGAAGGCTTATTCTCCATGGTTTTATGTATAATTTCATATCATGAGTTTAGTAGATCTATTCAAACGCCACCTAAAAATATGAAAGTGGAGATAGAAGTGAAAATGAAAAATGGGGACATTAAAGTGTCCCAAGTATATAACACATAATCAATCCATAATGTGGTATTAACTTCTTAGAAAAACTTTTGACACTCCCTTTAGTGTAAATCAATTCAATTCTGGGTATGGGTTGACTTTTCTAATATAGAGCCAACATAAATTTCCAAGATATGGAAATCACCCTCCATATTTAGAGTTCCCCTCTAATTATATATAATATAAATGATTAGGATGATATATTTTGGTAGCATCAAATAATGAATGGAAATTATTTCCTGATGAGAAATAATATTGAGATTAAATGATTGAGAGTAAGGAAAAGATCATCCTTAATGACATAACCATTGTGAGGGAAAATGATGAAGTATTTCCTAAAGAATTTCTTGGTCATCCTCAAAACCGTGAGTTTGAGTTATCAATTGATCTCATACATTATGCTTTACAAGTATCTAATACTATATATGGGATGATTATTTTTGAACTTTAAGATTCGAAGAACCAATTGCAGGAGAATCCTGATAAAGAGTTTATATGCCCAAGTACTTAATTATGGGATGTATCAATCCTATTTTTCAAGAAGAATAATAATTAAATACTCCTATGAATAGATTATCATGATCTCAATAATATCTTGATAAAGAAAAAGTATTCTCTATTGAATATTTATGACTTGTTTGATCATCTATGTGGAGCCCGGTACTTCCTTATGGTGGATATTTAATCAAAATATTTTCAAGTAAATGTAAAGATAGAGGATATCACAAAGACTACTTTTCATATAGGGTACGTGCACGAAGATTTCATATTAATTCAATTTTGACTCAATAATTCTCTAGAAATATTAATTGAAATAATGAATATATTCCTTAGGGATTACTTTGACAATTTCATTATAGAATTTATAAATTATATTCTTATCTACTCTAAAAGTAGGGAAGAAGATGAAGAGAATTTAAATATTGTACTAAAGACCATGAGGAAAGAAAATTTATATGAAAAGTAAATTAAATGAATTTATTTTTGGCGCATGTAACATTACTGGGGCCTGCTATCACCAATAAATAGATACCCTTGTATCCTTCAAAAAACAGTGGAATTTGAAGGATGGTGTAGACTAACATCTATAATGGAAATCCATATTTCCCGTGGATTTTCCGGGTAATATCATTGATTTTTTAGAAACATATCATGATTTTAAAACCCAATAAACAAGATTAATTGTAAGTGAGTAAAGTATTTTTGGACTTATCAATATGAGGAGATCTTTAAAGAGTTAAATAAGGGGCTAATCAATGTAACTATGCTCACATTACCCAAGAGTGGGAAAGGATTTGTGATATAAAATGATGAATATAAAAATAGATTGGGTTTTTTACTCATGAAATATGATAAAATATAGAATATTCATCTTTTTAATTAAATATACATTACATGAACTGTCCAAACCTTGATTTGGAATTGGCTACAGTGGTCTTTAAATTAAATATTTCATGGCATTATCTCCACATGGAGAAGTGTGAAATGTATAAGGATCATAAAATCCTCAATAATATATTTACACAAAAGGAGATTAATATTCACCAATGAAGTTGGTTAGATTTTACCCATGATTAATATTGTTCAATCCATTACCATCCTTGGATGGAAAACAAAGTGAAAAAAGCTCTGAGTAGAAATGATCCTATAACCCAATCCATGATGATGATTTAAAAGGAGCCAATATTATTGTAAACAATAGAGATGTACATTAAAATAATAAAAGTGCATCCATACTAACTTTATCAAATAACTACCCAAGAATAATTTCATTAAATGATCAAGGAAGCTCAAAAAGATAATCATGTGCTACATAAAAAGGGAGAAAATATTCCATTTTCAGTTTTTCTAAAGATGGAGTTATAAGTTTCAGAACCTAGATATGTGTCCCATAAAACCCATAGATAAAAAGGAACATAGTTATGATTCAGATATACCATCCTTCTCTATACATATGGTAATACCTAATATGTATTTGGATTTTAATCAAACTTATTGTGGGATAAGATGATCATGGATATTGTAAAATTAGTATATCAATGCTTAGAATAACAATAATTCAATACTATTTGAAAGAATTATAAGGGTATGATGAAAACATTGGCCATAATATTATGTAATTGGGTAAACATAACTACGGATTTCATTATAGGAATCCCGAAGACATATAAAGGTAATAACTCCGCCACAGTGGTAGTTAAACACATTGCAAAGTCAACGCATTTCATTTCTATCAAGGAATATTTATCTCTACACAAACTTTTCAATATATACATACGGTAAGAGGTAATAAAATAGGGAGTTCCATTATCCACTCTATCTAATTGAGATCCTAGGTTTAACTTAATTTTTGGGATAATCCTTCATTAATTATTGGATACATAGTTGAGTTTTAGTAATTTTTATCACCCTCTGATAGATTTCTAGTCTAAAATAATCATTAAAACTATATAGGATAGGTTGATATAATGTTCAATGGATTTCCAAGGATGTTGGGATCATCACCTTATCCTAGTGGGGTTCTTATATAACAATGGTTTACAATATAGCATTAAAATTAATCTTTATGAGGATATGTATGGGAAGAGGTGTCATAATCCAACATATTGGGATAAACTTGGAAAGTGGAAGATTATGAGACCTGATCATTTACAAGGGAGTTCATAGATGGTTTATACAATTCAATGTATTTGGAAATCCACACAATATTGATATAAAATCTATGTAAACAACCATATATGTGACCTAGATTTTGAATTCATAGATAAAGTGTTTCTTAATATATAAAAATGAAATAATGTAATGAGGTTTGCGAAGAAAGGAAAGCATAGTCCTAAATAAATCATCATAATTTAAATCATTGATCACATCAGATCTGTGGCTTACGGACTAGCACTCCCACAAATCCTATCTCAAGTATATGATTTTTTATACATATCCCTATTAAAGAAGTATATACTGGACCCCTCACATGTAAAGAATATATAGGTGAAACCCATGGATAATGAACTTTCATATGAGGAGTTTCCAGAAAATATATTATATTGTAGAGAGAAATTTCAATGAAACAAGACAACTCGCCTATTCAAAGTGAATTGGTAGAACCAAAAGTTTGAGTAAGAAACACTGGAATTAGAAGATGTGATGAAATAGACATACCCTCATCTCTTTAGTGTATGGAATGGAAATTTTTATTGTGAAATTTGTTAAGGGGGAATGAATGTATTAACACAATATTTCAAAAATTAAATTCCATTTCTGAATGAATAAATGTCTTTTTAAATAATATAATAATAATAACACCCACTACTTGGTTAATTTTGATGATTATAACCCATAAAATCTAAAAAAACATCAAACATCATAACTTTTGACAATATATATTTTTAATAGTGAAAATAATTATTAGTATATATTAAGGGTTGTGATAAAATCTAATTGACACATACCGAAGAAGTGTTGTCCTCATCCTGTAGGATCATACCCTATAATTCCCATTTATCGTAGATTCCATGGGTGATGAAATCACTAGGATTTACCCTTGATGTATCCAAGGATATATAAAAAATGAATCACGAGAAAACCCATTTAAGGTAGAATTTCTAGCTTAGAAATATCATCACTCAAACTATGTTCACCAAACCACCCCAAGAAATCCCCCCATCACACACCTTATTTTTTGGGCATATACAGGTGTAATAAGGGGTTATATATCTAAATCATATTTGAATTAATTTTTTTATTTTCATTTTTATGAAATAATGAATACATTTATCCATTTTCATTATTAAAATTTTATAAGCTTTTATCAAAATTAGGTTTTGATAAGTAGAATCCAAAATTGTAGTTTTTTGGAAAATATATAATTTTAATTCAAACACTCTTTTGATGAATTCATGAATTTAGAATGAAATTTTATTTTAATTTAATATTATTATTAAGTAATATTTTCCTATTTTAAAAATATAATATAATTTAATTACTCCCAGTGTAATACATATAAGGTTCATAAAACTGTTATTTTCATAAAACTGGTATTTTGAATAAATGGGGATTTTGATATCAAAATGTAAATTCACATATATAGATAATTTTTAAAATAGAAAAAAATTAAATAAAAATGTATAAATTATTCAATAGTTAATTTTTCATAATTTTCAAAGATAATAGATTTTTGGGTAAAAATTATATACAGTATGAATATATGGTATGTATTTTGACATAATAAAAGGATAAAAGAAATTTAATAAATAATTTAAGTAGTATCCATAGTGAACATTATGTTTCCCCTTTATATTAATAGGTTTTTAAGTTATTTTATTTATTTTTTAAAACCTTAATGAATCTTGTAAAACCTGTATTATATTTTAAGGCTTTAAAATTTATTCTTTTTTTAACAAGACTCATTTTCACATCACCACTGGTATTATTTTAATAATTTCATTTATTATATTTAAAAAATAATTAAAAATAATACTATTTGGTTGAAAACATTGAAAAAAATGGGAAGTTCTCTGGTTTTTGTTATTTTATTATATACAGTCCAAAACCTATGTTTAGAGATTAGTAAAGAATTCCCCTCTCTTTTTCTATGAATATCCACCCATCATCCCACTCCTCTTCACTAAAAATATTTATCATGATTATACTCTCCCTATAACTCTATAAATACCTTCCAAGGTGTTATTGAGCACTTAATAAGTTCCACATGATCTATTAGAATCTCCAACTCAAGGTAAGGGATCATCTCCACCCATTTATTCAAGCACATCATTTGAATTATTCCATATGATTTATAGTTTACCACATTATAATACATTTTTACACATACCCATTAATTTCATTACATGTTAAAATTAATTAATCACCCAATATAACACTCGTTAATACCTTTTATGATTCCTTATAAACATCAGTTATACTGCAGAAATTATCTTGTGATTTTTCATGAAAAAGATCTATGTAGTGAATACCCATTCCCATTTCCATTCAAGTTTATTCAACTAGATTTAGATATAATTCAATGATTTTTAAATTAAATGTTTTTAACCCACACTTTTTAATAATGGAGTTAAAATTGATGAAAATGTTTCTTCCATAGTATGATCCATGTGGCACATTTATGCATATACCTGATAAGCATATGACAGGTGAGCCCTATGACAACACTTATCATTATTAAACCTTAATACATGATTTATTTCATAAGATTACACTTAATAAAAACTAAAATATAAATAAGTATAGTGTATTTGGTAATTATTTAAATTACATAAATGTTTAAAATAGGAAAACATCATTCTTATTGAAGACTTCCATAACATGCTCGCACTTAAAACTACATGGGATAACCTATGAACATAATAATAATGGAGTGAGATATAAATACCAGGAAGGGAATAAAAATGGAATAAAATTGATAATATAATATATGTTAACCAATAAGAACATAAATGTGAAATAAAACAGGTGATAATTATAAAAAAATAGGCATGATATAGAAAGATAATCATAAAGAAAACATTGGAAATGTAGAAATAAGTTAAAACCCTACATCATAAAAATAGGTCCAGAAAAAATTCTAAGAAATAATTAAAAGAAAAGAAAAATAAATTAATTAGTTTCACTTCCTTTCCTAACAACAGAGAGACTAAACATTACCCAATGCATTAAAGAACTATATAATTCCAGGCATACCGGTCACATTCATTTCATTCTCATACTTAAGTGTGCCACAAATATCATAGAATGTTGATTAATTAATCATCATATTATATTCCATGGACATGGAGTTTGTAATACATAAATTTCATGCCCAATTAAAATAATTAGTGTATAAAGTTCAACACACTTGATAGGTAATGGGTATGGTATTCACTAAACAATTGTTTTGGCATGGAAAAATCACGAGGAAATTTTGGCAGCATAACAACATCACATAAAAATTAATAAAATTGGTTGATGAGAGGGAGATGGGTATATAATAATTTTGAAATAAAGTGGAATGTAATATGTTTATGTAAATACATATACCAACATTAGGAATTGCAAAATTGATGGCATAAGATAATAAAGAAACATTAATATAAAGGAGAATGAGAGGATCTCTTAGGTGAGTGTGTGACTCCAAATGCTTTGGAGGAGCTTCTTAAGAGCTTGGGGGAAAATTGGTAGGGCGTTATAAAAGTTATGGAATATTGAGGACGTTCTCAAAGTATTTTTAGTGAAGATAAAATGTTTTCATGGGTGGGTTTATATAGGAAAGGAGTGGGGATTTCATTAATATTTCTTAAACATAGGTTTTGGATTCTATTTAATAAAATAAATAAAACCAAAAACATTACCATAGTTTTTTAAAATGGTTTCTACCAAATGGTAGAGGTTTTAATTATTTTATATGATCAACATCCTAATTTAATAAAATAATACCCAGGATTATGTGGAAGTGAGTTATACACTAAAACAAATGATTTGAAAACCATAAAATATATGAATTGTTATGGAGGATTCATAATGGCTTAATAAAATTAATAAAATAAACTAAAAATCACATTATATTAAAATAAAAACATATATTTCGTATTTGATACCATTTATAGTATTTATTACTTCACCATTGGGACATTATGATGTCAAAATACACACTGTATATTTATACAGTATTTAATTTTTACCCAAAAATTTGAATGTCTCAAAAAAATTTAAAAAATTTATTGTTGGATTATTTTGAAGTTATTATTCAAAAAATAATATTGATTTTTTCAAAAAAAAAATCTAAAAAATTATATTTTCACTTTTAATATAATATTTAACATATATTGATAAATGATGGGTTTTTGACAATAAGAGTTTTTGAACCATTATTAAAATTAAATTTGACATTGTAAAAATTATATGATAATTTATATTTGATAAAAATAATTTAATAATAATAATTTATTAAAATATTATTTATTTCAAAAATCGATTAATTCATTAAAATAAATTCCTTAATTCAATTTCAATATTACTGAAGAATAGAATTTGTGTTTTATTTTATCAATATAAAAATCATGCGTAATGTTATAATAATAGGATGAAAATATATTCATTATTCAATTAAAAATAATGTACATACTCATATTTATAGGGTCTCAATACATATCCATTGATTACACCAAAACACTACCTAATGGTACTGTGCATGACTGTGAGATGTTTATGGGGTAGTTTGACGAACATGGTTTGGGTCGTGATCTAGATGAGCATGAACTTCTCTCACAAACGGTTTCAATGATGATTAATTTGTTGGATATCATCTTGGGATTCATCAAGGGAAAATCCAAATAATTATATCTCCCTCATAATCTATGATAAATTGTCTTCATAGGGTATGATCTTACTGGTTGAGGCCACCACTTCCTTTACCTTTGATGATTAGATTTGTTAAAACCCAATATTTAATCTAATCATAAAATCACTTTTCAATGACTATATTCTAAAAGATAAATATGATTACTGGTATTTTAAATATTATTTAATAAAACAAAATAAGTTCGTGTGTTTTCTATAACCATAAAGCATAATAATACATTTAATTAAATGAAAATGAGAATCTTATTTATAGCAGTTCGGGTCATTAAAATCTTCCCCCCTTAAGAAATTTCACCCTCATAAATTTATTTTCTCGCACAAAAACTGATGAGGATAATTCTATTTCCTCACTTCCTCTGGTTCCCACATTTCTTCTTCAAACTTGTGGTTTCTCCACAACACTTTGACCAGGTTCATTGTCTTATTTCTTAGAAATTGATCTCTATAATCTAAGATCTTCACCAACTACACCTCATATGAGAGATAATTCTCCAATGGTACACCATCTAGATTGAGTACATGTGAGAGGTATCGTATGTACTTCCTCAATAGGGATAAATGGAATAAATAATGTAATTTGTATAGGGTAGGTGGGAGCTCTATTTAATAGGCCACTGCTCTAATGCATTCAAGGATCTCAAATGGGCCGATGTATCTGGAACTAAGTTTTCCTTTCTTCAAAAATATCTTGAACTTCTTACATGTATATCTGGGAAGGAATACCATATATCCATCATAAAAATATATATCTCATCTAAGATTATTAGAATAGATCTTATGTCAACTCTGATCATCATTGATATTCTGCTGAATGGTCTTAACATTTTTCACCATTTTCTCAACCATTTCAATACCTAGTTGTTTTCATTCCCCACCTTCATCCAGCATGTAGGTGTTATTCACCTCTTCCCATAAAGGGCTTCATATAGATCGATTTAGATGCTTGAGTGGAAACTATTGTTATTTGATAACTCGACCAGAGGAAGATATTAGTCTCATCCTCCTTTGAAGTCTATATAAAATTCACCCAACATGTCTTCCTGTGTATGAATAGTCTACTCAGAATGGCCATGAGTTTGAGGATGATAGGCCATAAAAAAGTTTAGGTCATTTTTAGAGCATGTTAGAGACTTTTCCCAAACTTGGATCTAAATATAATATCATTATCATATTCAATTGATAGTGGTACTCTATACAGCCTCACCACTTAGTTAATGTATATCCATGCATGTTGTTTGAGTGAGAAGTCCTCTCAAGTTGTGATAATGTGAGCTACTTTGTCAGATGATCCTCAACAACCCATATTTCATTTTTTTATATATGTATTTGGAAGTCTAGTTAAAAATTCCATGTTGATGTTTCCCATTTCCTTAATGGTATGGTTAATGGTTGCATCATCCCCTTAGACTTATGACTTTCATACATCACTTGCTGACATACCATGCACTTTGATTTATATTCTGTGATATCCTACTTCATATTGACCCAATAATAGTTCTCTTGTAGATCTCGATATATTGGTGCTTCCTGGATGGATGGAGAAAGTCCAACTATATTCATCATCCAACATCTCCTCCCATAACTCAGTATTTCAAGAAACACATACCTTTGATCAAAATATTATGACTCCTTCCCCATCAATTTTGAACTCTAAAGATTTACCATTTCTAATATCTTCTACCTTTTTATAAATTTTAACATCATATCTTTGAGGATCCATTATCTTTTCAAAAATATATGGTTGGTAAAAAAAATTTGAAACGATTGATGATGTTCTTTCCTTTACGATTACCATTTCAAACCACTTAAAGTCTTAGAACACCATATTCCAATAAATTATCACCAATGATAGAGTTGAAGGATCTTTTATATGTAGAGCGTCTTCCACATTATTTTAGATACCAGGATGGAAGTGGATTGAGAATTTGTAGTGGTTTACCATCTCTAACCATCATTGTTGGAGCATATTTTTCTCTTTCTATTTGAATATATTGTTGAGAACTTTGTGATCGTATATATCTCACACTTCTCCCCAAATATATAATTCCACCATATTTTCAAAGATAATATCACTCCATCTAACTCTAGATCATGTGCTGGGTAGTATTGTTCATGAACACAAAATTACAAAAATCATAGGATGTGGATTTTTTATTCTACTAAAATACACAACCAAATAACTTATTCAAAGAATCACAAAATACCGAGAAAAGTTCTTCAATTGTGGGTAGTGTGAGTACAGGTGGATAGATAAGACTCTTTTTCAACTCCTTGAATCTATCTTCACATTCATCATTCCATGAAAACATGACTCCCTTCCAAGTTAAATTGGTAAGAGGGTTTGAAAATCATGAGAAATTTCTCACAAATCAATGATAATACCAAGATAATCCAAGGAAACTATAGATATATGTCCTGGATGTTAGAATAATCTTTAACATCCCACCCTGAAACACCAAGTTCGACCTGAAATGCCACATGAACTTATTCATGTCTCCCCATACACAAGAGGCTTCTGACTAGAAGTGTAGGTATGATTCTGTTAATGGGGAAACAATACCCTCAATATCATGTTATAGGATAAATAATAAACAGTAACCAATATAATAACTAATTGGTGTAACATTTGGAAAAGTAAATATGAAATTACATGTAATAAAAATTAAACAGCTGCTATTGGTGGAAAGAATTTCCAAAGGAAATAAATAAGATTACAAAATAAACAAAACAATGTCCTCAAGAGTCCATTCTGGTAAGATACTTTCTCCACGTTCCTCTACTCAGTTATCCACAATAGGGTCCTTTCCCATCCCTAGATACCTCATGCAATCTATAAGGGCATCAAAATTCCTAATTAGGGTGTGAGTGCGAGAGTTAGTAAGACACCACCGGTGAATCTTTAGCCTGATGTTCTCATGCATAATAGTGTATTACATAATAAAATAAATTATTAACAATAACAAGAACATTAAAACCAAAACCTATCATTTTTGTGCTATCCAAGCTTCCATAAACCACCAGTTGTACCTTCATCGGATCTATGTTAGATGGATAATCAAGTTGTTGGAAGAAATATAGGATTAACCTTGAGGGTAATGAATCATCTGTCTAAGAATATTGTGATTGTGTAAGTAAACTTTATTTATCATCAAGAAGATATGTTATCTATATATGAAAGGCATCGAGAGCTAATCAATATCCCCTATTTTTCAATTGACATACTAGGGACTGAGATCTAATCTCCATCCCATAGACATTGATGGATATACTAAGGAACAACAGTTATTTAGCATCCCTTTTTCTTTGAGTAACATACAAGGGATTGAGATCTATTCATCATTGCCTCTTCATTGAGTGCATACTTGAGATTATGAGTTAGTCAGCATCCCTTAGTCACTCAGTTCAGCAAAAAATATCCCCATGGAATCTTCGTATGCCTACCCCGTGTATCGATCCCTCATTGTTACTACCACAAATCATTCTCACTCACTCTATAAGGGATAGCATGTCATTACAGTCCACCTCTATTGGGATCTAAGAAAAATATCACAAAGCATACATAGCATGATAGGGTACATGATAAAGCATAGAATATCATCGTAAGTAAAGTGGAATACATAGTATAGGTGATCAACATCAATAATGAATAATAGGATTCATGTAATTGTGGTGTCAAGTGTAACATAGGGGTTCCAGGGATGTGAACACATCCATATGTGATCATAATCTAGCATGGTCATTAAAAAAATCTACACGTAATCATATTAATTGAAAACATCTGAAAAAAATACCAAAATGTTAAGGAACTTCCAACCTCAAAGTCATCATCATTAGTGGCAAGGATAAACCAACATACATATTGTTAGATACATTACTTTTTAGTCTCATTAATGTAATCGCCGACACATCAATGATCAACATTCGTCAAGGGTTACTAGAACCAAAACTAGTTATTTTTATTTGAAAAATAAGTATCACATGCGATGATACATTCTCTCTCTTTGATAATTTCCAAATTACCGTGTTATAATTATCTTTTGATAATTTCTCAAAAATTATCCATTTATAAAATATATTTTAATAATTTCTCTTAAATTAAACTTTTATAATTATACTTTGATAATTTATCTTAAATAATAGTTTTCTAATTATATTTAAATATTTTCTCATAAATTATCCTTTTATAATTATATTTTGATAATTTCCCACAAATAATCATTTATAATTGTATTTTTATAATTTCCCATAATCTATCTTTTTATAACAATATTTTGAAAATTTCTCAAAAATTATCCTTTTACAATCATATTTTGATAATTTCCCATAAACTATCCTTTTATACTTATCTTTTTATAATTTCCCAATAACTATCTTTTATAAAAAAAATTGACAATTTCTCTTAAATTATCATTTTACAATTATCTTTGATAGTTTTATCCTAAATTATATTTTATAATTATCCTTTGATAATTTCATTAAAAATTATCATTTTATAATTATATCTAAAAATTATGTCTCATATGTTTTATTTTATAAATTATACATTGATAATATCAACATTATTATTTGATAATTTTACAAATTATTATTTGATAGTACGTGTTTTTGACCTCTTGCATGACTCCCCATATGCAAGAGGCTAACAACTAATATCAAGGGTCTAAGTCCATCAGGGGGGACACTATACCCTCAATATCATGTCATAGGATAAAAAATAAAAATATAAACAATACAAAAATAATCAAAGTAACATTAAGAAAAGTATTGATGATATACATGTCTCCCTCATTCATTCTTTAAGCGCATCAAAATTCTATATTAGTGTGTGAGTACAATACTCAGTAGGACATAACCAATGCATCTGTAAAATGATGTGATCAAGTATAACAGTTTTTTCCATAATAAAATAAATGTGTAATAAGAATAATAACACAAAATCTCAAACCGAGTGGTTGTGTTCTAACCAAGCTACCATAAACCCCCAATTGTAACATCTTCAAATCTATGTATGATGGATAATAAAGGATTCAAAAGAAATCAAGGATTAACCACAAGGCTACTGAATCATGATTCTCGATGTTGGGTTATCATACAACTCAACATTAATTCTTGTTGAGAATATTATGTTCTTTGTATATGCTAGGGATCAAGTGGTACTCAACATCCCTTATTCGTTGAGCGACATTCTAGGGAACGAGGGCTAATCATCATCACTTAGTCATCAAAGGTTATACTGGGGACCAATATTTAGTCGGCATCCCTTTGTTTTTGACTAACATATTAAGGATCGATAGCTAATCATCATCTTCTCTTTATTGGATCAATACTAGGGACCGACAGTTAGTTAACATCCCTTAGCCATTGAGTGCATCACACTACATCCCCAAGGCATCATCGAATGCCTACCTCATGCATTGGTCTCTTGTCATCACTTTCACAAGTCATGCACACCCCCCCCCCAATATAATAAAACATGCAATCAAGTTCCACCTATCTAGGGATCCAAGAATAAAAACACAAGGCATACATAGCATGGATGGATACATGAGATATCATAGCTTATCTTAATAAGTAAATTAACATAGAAAATACATCTGATTAATAATCAAACATTAATAACAAGATATAAGTACTCATTTTATCAAGTGTAGTATAGGGGTTCAAGGGCTACACACACACACCCAAATTCGATCATAATATAGCATGGTCATCAAAACATGTCTACTCATAATCATATTAATGGAAATCATATGTAAACAAACCCAAAAGTAAAGGAACTTCCTACCTCAGGAGTCATTTTTGTAAAAAGTTTGGGATAAATAGGTTAAGGACACCACTTCATGGAATCGTTTTAGAAGTGTCAAGACCAGAGGTTTTTAAAGGGTTTCTAGAACAAAAAACTATTTTATTTCAAAAAGAAGTAAAATATCCCATGTAATAATACTTTATCTCTCCTGGATAATTTTCAAGTTATCATTAAAATATCACATGAAATGATATTTTCTCTCTCCTGAATAATTTTAAAATTATCAATTAGGTCAAAGATTGTGATTATGATATTATCCTTCAATAATAATTATCTCTTTTATAATTTCATAGAATTTATATTTTTATAACTAAATTTTATAATTTTATCCTAAATTATATTTTCAATTATATTTAGATAATTTATAATAATTTATAATTTATAATTATATTTTGATAATTTAAAAAAAATTATCCTTTCATAATTATCCTTTAATAATTTATTTACAAATTATCCTTCTATATTTATATTCGATAATTTTAACCTAAATTATCTTTTAAAATTACAATACCATAATTTGTTATAAACTATCCATTATAATTATATTTTGATAATTTAATATTAATTATGACTTTATAATTATTTTTTGATAATATAGTATAAATTATACATTATAGTTGTATTTAGATAATTATTGAGCCTAAATGGAATCACTATGATCTCATAGTGCTTAAACCTTATATGGAAAGCAATGTTGGGGATATCTTTTTTCTTAACCCAAACATGAAAAATATCTTGATCGAAATTCCACCGTGGAGAAGAATTGAACCCTACAATGTAGATCGAATAATTCATAGATCCATGGAAGACGATACTTATGATTTATCTTGATATTGTGGAGCTCACGATAATCAATGTAAATGTGAAATAATCCATCCTTCTTCTTAATAAAGAGGATTAGTACACCCCAAGGAGATGCACTTGGTCATGTTAACCATTTATCTATATTCTCCTACAATATTTTCTTAAAATCCACAATATCCCTTATATATGGATTCTTGGACAATGGTAATTCCTTAGGTATAACCTCAATTAAAAATTCAAACTCTTGACTAGGAAGAATACAAGGAAATTCTTCAAAAAAACATTAGCATATTCCCTCACAATGGGCATATAAAAAAGGATAAATATTTCCTTATATTATATTATTTAATCTAGATAGGTTTTCTTATTATGAAATAATATCTATAATTGAGATGTCGGTGTGAAAGAATATCAATCCACCTCCTTTCAATTGTATATAATCAGTGGTTGATTCGTGATAGGGAGAGTGATTTTCTTCTCGCAACAGTTTATATTGGCTCTATATATGGAAAGACAATCCATACCTAGGATTGCATAAAATTCCACTAAAGGGAGTTTTAAAATAGTTTCTAGGAAGTTAAACACACAAATTTTCATATGAGAGGAGTTATATACTTTGGATACAAAAATTTCCACATTTTTCATTTTCACTGATAGCTCTAGTTCCTGATTGGTATTTGTGTTCTAATAGTTATACTAAACATTCATTAAATAAAATAATTCATGGAACACGAATAAAAAATTACATTCTCTATTTTTTAATGAATAACTAGTGTACATTCCACCACTTCATTTTTGGGATCCTCCTTAGTGGTTGTAATGGAAAATGATTTCCCTTGCTGCCTTGGAGTTTGTTGGTTGTCTCAAAAACCCCTTGGATTAGTGCATTGGTTTTCAAAATTACTTTGTTCCATATATTTGATGTAATAAAAAATGTGTTTTGGGTAGACTAGAGAATTCCACTCTTCCAACATGTTAGTCGGTTTTTTCTAGTTAGAAATTTCTAGCTATGTTTCCATCCTTCCCAGAACTAAATAACTTCCTTGTTCCCCTTGGTCAATTTCTCATGTACTTCTTCCCACACCATTTACAAGTGGTATGTTGAAATTTCATAACACCATTAGATTTATCAATTTTACTACCATATTTGAACTCCACGTTCTTCTTATTATCCCCATGATACCATTGATATTCAACGACCTTCGTCTCAACTTTGTGGTCACATCATAAAATTTCTTCATAGCTAGCAATGTTTTCCATCACCATTTCTTTTCAAATACTATGTTTTATCACACAAAATAAGAGGTAAACTTTTCATTCTGGGGTAATTAAAAAGAAAAAGGCATATCATGCATGTCTTGTGATGTTTTCCTTATACACCCTGATAAATTAATTGTCTTTATACTTGAGGTAAAGGAAATCACCTTCCATTTTATGTCGAAGAGTTCAGGGGAAATATTTATCAAAAAACATTTTTTGGAATTCCTTCTACCCCATCACTTTGATCTCTTCCTTAGGCTTCATATTTTCAATCAATGTCCACAAATTATCAGCTTCTCCCTCGATATGATAAATAACCAGTAGAACCTTATCTTTCTTTGAAAATTGATGTATGGAAAATATTTTCTCAATGGATTTGATCCATTGTTCCGCGATTATGGGATAATATGGTCTATTGAAATTTAGGGGACTTTGTCAAAAAAATGTCTCAATTTTATTGTATTCTTTATTTGGGGGATTTGGTAACTCCTCCTAATCCAAGTATTAATTCATAACCAAAGTAATCTGAGAGAGTATCATCATAAATTTCATGATTTCCACTCTAATTGGGTTGGAAATATCGTTGTGGTAGTCATCACATTCCTCATTTAATTGGTAGTTTACGTGATTCCTCTTATTTATGGTCATTGGATAAAATAAAATTAAAATTAGGGATGATTATTTTAAACTATTGAGAACATAAAGGTGTAATCTAATGACATTTAAGGGATAACTTATAAATTACATTTATTTCTTAACTTATGAATTTCTATGCTTCAATCTATTTTATCCATGATCTATTTTATAATGTATATTCTTATGGAAATTTTATTGTTCACGTAATAATGGTTCATAATGATCTTATGAATTTAACAAAACATATATATTGGGAGTGTCAAACCAGGTGTGCATCAAGTCATATTTTCATGCACCAGTTCCCGGTCGAGTCTAGCTCAATGCGGTGTTTCTGGGTTTTACCCTTATATTCATCTATGCTAGAGCCACATCCATTTATATTGTCCATAATCGGATTTATTTTCTTGATAAGCCACATACTCTATACTTAATAAAATTTAGGTATGTTTTCTTATACTTAGTCTTATCCCAAAGACATTTTCTAGAGTTTTATAATCGTAAACCCAAAAATAACTAATCTTTTCCAATGATACAAACAATAACAACCCTTCATTTAATTACACATTAATAAATGATTTCCTACATAAGATTATACTTAATTTAGCCTGAATGATAGATAAGTATAGTTTTTTTATAATTAGGTACATTATAGAAAAATTTAAAATATGAAAAAATCATCTCTATCGAAAACTTCTTTAACATGATATCACTTAAAACTACATGGGATAAAGTAGGGACATACAAAATAAATGGGTGAGTTATAAAGCCTAGTAAGTGAATAAAAATGGAATAAAATGAAGAATCTAATACATGCTAAATGGCAGTCACATAAATAGTGCCTAAAAGTGGTGAGAATCAAGAACATGAATAATGAGGCATGATATATCATGATAATCATAAAAAGAAAACATGGGAAATGTGGAAACAACTTAAAACACGGAATCATAAGAATATGAAAAAGATAACTTCCAAAAAATAATGATGGATAATTTCAAATAAAATAAATTGTTTCACTCCATGTACCAATATAACATCTCATGAGACTAGACATCACCCAATGCATTGGAGCGCTATATAATTCTGGATGCCCCTGTCACATTCATTTCATTTTCATGTTTAAGTGTGCCACATAGATACTAGAAAATGGATTCATTTATCATTATATTTTATTATATTATCATTAAGTGTGGAATAAATACATTTATGTACCACATGAAATATGTATATATTTATTAATGTTAACACACTTGATAAGAAATTGGTATAGTATTCACTACATAATTTTTTTGGCAAGAAAAATTGCAGTGGAATTTCGGTAGCAAAATTGCGTCACTTAAAAAATCATAAAACGGATTGATAATAGAGAAAGTGGTCTCTCAACATTTACAAATAAAATGGATAGTCAGAGGGACATTTAAATACATATCCAAATATTATTAATTGTAAAATATAATTCATAATATAATAAAGAAACTTTAATAAAGAGGAGAATGAGAGGATCCCTTACTTGAGTGTGTGACTCCAAATGCTTAGTAGGAGCTTATTGATATATTTGGGAAAACAATAGTGGACTCTATGAAGGGGAGGGAATTGTAAGGACATGATTCATGGATTTTTAGTGAATATAACTTGGTGCTTGGGTGGGTTTATATAGGAAATTATTGGGGATTTCATTAATATTTCTCAAACAAAAGTTTTGGACTCTATATAATAAAATAAACTAAACCATAAAACATCCCATGGTTTTTTCCAATTTTTTATTCCAAATGAGCGTGGTTTTAATTATATTATAAGACCATTTTACAAACATAATAAAATAATACCCTTGCTGATGTCGAAGTGATTCATACTCTTAAAGAAATTATTTTAAAACCTAAAAATATATTAATTGTTTTGGAGGATTCGTAATGTCTTTATTAAATTAATAAAATAAACATAAAGTCACATAATTTTAAAGTAAAAAACGTATATTTTGTTTTTTATTCATTTTATATTATTTATTACATCACTTTTAGTTCATTATGATGTCATAATACACACCATATATTTTTACAGTATTTAATTTTTAAACGAAAGTTTGTCGCACTTAGAAAATTATGAAAATTAACCATTAGATAATTTTGAAAATTTCAATCCATTAATAATATTTATTTTATCAAAATAATTATCAAATTATATTTTTTTCCTCTTTTAAAATAATAATCAACATTTATTGATAATTCTTGGGGTTTTTTACTATAACTATTTTCGAACTCATATAAAAATTACATTTGGCATCATAAAACTATAAGATCATTTATATTTGATAAAAATAATTTAAACACAACATTTTATTAAAATATTATTTATTAAATAAAATAGTAGATAATTAAAATAAATTCCTTACTTGAATTTTAAAATTACCCAAAAATTACAATTTTTGTTTTATTGTATCAAAATCAAAATCATTCATAATGTAACAATAATAGGATAAAAATATATTCATTAGTCTATAAAAAATAATATTCAAACTTATATTTATAGGGTCTTGATGTATATCCATTTAATTCACTAGTAAACACCGTGAGGGTAAGGTGCGCCACTATGAGACTCTCATGGGATGGTTCAGTGGACATGGTTTGCATCGTGATCTCGATGAGCTTGAAATTATCATGTAAATGATTTCACTCATTCTTAAGTTGTTGGATGTCAGATTCTTATTGGTCAAGGAAATAGCCCAATGATGTTATCTCCCTCAGAAGATCTGATAATGGGGATTTATAGGGTAATATCCAACAGGTTTAGGCCATCCCATCCTTTTTCTGTGTTGATTGGATTTTTCAAAAACCTTATATTTATACAGACATATTATCGATGGTAAATATAGATAATTATATTTTAAATATTATATAATAAAGAAAAATATGTGCATGTATTTTCCTTAACCTTAATATATAATAATAAATTTAATTAAACCAAAAATGGGATTCTATTTACAATAGTTTGGGTCATTATAGGCCTAGATTTATATCACCCTCCAATGTATTCAGTAATGTTTTTTGTCTCATAAGATTAAATGTGTTGTGAAATGGAGGTTATCTTAAGAATGTTGTGTTATGTTTTCTTAGTGGTAATCATTGACTTATTATTATGACATCACATTTTATGTTGTTTCCAAATTATCAAATTTCCTTGATGTTATCTTATTATAACATAAATCAATGTTCATGTTTATTATTCTCATCCATTTTATGTCTCCTTGATATCCCTTTTGGCTAATATTTATTCATTTCATCTTGTTATATCTTGATTATTCTCTTACTAGAATTTATGTATCACCCATTTATTGTTTACATCCCGAGGTTCTCCCATGTAGTATTATTAGATTTATGGAATATAAGGCCATGTTTTTTGTGATTTAATAATTTTTTATGTTTCCATGTGTAAATTTAATGTTCTACGTACCTAATTTTATAAATATACTAGGACTCACAATATTCTGAGTTTCTATTATGTTTTTCCTTACGTAATAATGTATGAATTAAAGTGTATTAAATATATGGGTTTTTATAATAATACCTTTAAGGATAGTTGATTTGCGATATAGAGGGTTTCCACTTAATTTTGGGCAAGATAAATATCCAAAGAGATGTGATATTATAACTAAAAAATAGTTATTTTAATTGTTTTAAGGACTTGGAATTGGGATGCCAGTGGAATTGGTGAGAGTTATCTTAAGATGGTCCCTCATTAATGGGATCGGGTTGTGATGTAGGAATTAAAATAGGATGGGATCATCATCATAAATAATGAGTTTGGCAGGGCCTACATTCCATGAGTTATCCTTGTGGTGGATGAGTGTGGGTTTTTATCATTGATTTGAGAATAGGATGAGTTTGGAGAGACTAATGGAAGTTCTTATGGGTGAGATGAGAATGTAAACATGATTAGCATGTTGTTCTTGAAGGAATAATATGGTCTATAAGATATTTTCATATGAGGATATATGGGTGAAATGATGTTCTACGATATTGGGAAAAATTTATTGAGTGAATAACACCCAGGTTGTGTGTTGGTGAGATTATGGGATGGGCTATGATGCCTTGATTGTTTCTATATATCTGTACCCAGAGTGTTTATAAAAGATGAAAATACTAGAAGGATGGATTAACCTTGAGTGATAAGGTTCTTGAAAATCCCCACCTTGAGTGAGAATTTATAGGTTAGTGTGATGCATTTAGATATGTAAAATGATGTACACCCTCACTTTGAGTGGGAAGTTTCTAGAAGGATTTCCTTTTTAAGTCCTAAATATTTTATTTCAAATATGAAAGGCCTTATTTCCTCTTTTCTCTTTTTATTTTTAAAATTGGATCCATGATTGGGTAAATAATTGAGAGAATTAACTATCTTTTAGAATTTTAAAATGGATTTTTGGTGTGCTTCTGTCCAAAAATAAAAACACCATGGCCAGGTGCAAGTTATGGTTACCCAAGATTGTTCATCAATGAAAAATGGGCAAGGGGAAAATGGATTGGCCATGTCGTCTCTATGTTTTTACAGAGAGGTTTCTCTATTGTACACCATTGACACCCAATAAATGATCATTGTAAAATAAATAAGGATAGATATACATAGATATGGGTATTATTTTCTACGAAAAAAATAAAGGATGAAGAGGTGGAAAAATAATATAGATTGTGTAAGCTTCCAATAGAAACAAAATTGAGATACCCTCAGAAGGTTAGGTGAAGGATACCTTTATAGGACATAACTAGTGGAAGTTTTCACAAGTCCCCTTTGAAAAAACCCTTCCATTATTATGAAGGTTTCCAAGACATTAAATAATCATGTGAGGGGTTCCTAATGAGTTTTTTATAGTCATGTGATTTTTAAATTGGTAGATTCCCTACAAACCATCCAAATATTCATGAAAATTAAAGATGAAAAATCCAAAATGTGGGAGCCCTTTGAGGTTGTAAAACTCATGAAACAAACCCATGCATCACACAAGACACCCCAATCCCCCACCAACATATCTTCCCTACCATCTGATATCCCACATACATGTAACCATCATCACATGAGGGGTCTCAGACATATCCATCCAGTAATGTGCTCCCCCGTTGTCTTTGAAAACAAGCAGGAATGTTTTCCAATATAGTACTTGTGCATCACCATAGGACCCTTTTTTGTTCATGTAATGCATCACCAATGGGGAGAGTTTTTTTCTTCAATATCACTCGAAAAAACTCATGATACCCTTTGTCAATGTAAAATAAATATGGAAATAAAAAAAGGAAAAGGTGTGAGCCTCTTGTGGTCCTAAATTTCATGTGACACACTCATGAGATCCATGAGTCCTTGCAGAATCCCTTCACCATGATGACTTGATTTTCCAAATCCCCCCTATAAAGACTTATTTTTCTTTCAGTTGGTCCCCGGTAAGTTTCAACAGATCAAGTGAAAGCCTTTAAATAAGAATCCTGATCTTGTAAAGGACCCTAGACATATCGAACGGATAATGTGAAATCCCCTTGTCATGCCCACATGATTAGGAAATATCCCATTAATTGGATATAATCCAATAAATGGGGTACTGATGGGATGGTCTCATAGTCGCTAAAAATCATTTGACTCACCCAGAATTACCTACAGTAGGATCTGGTGAAATGAGTGACATCAAAGCCCACCAATGACTCCATCCTGGATTTTCAAAATATGTTCCATGAAAAACAGTGAATAATTGGGGTTGTGAGGACTATAAATTCACTACCCTAGTATGAAAAAATACATCCATGGATCCTCACATCGATGCACCCAAGTAGTAGAGTGGATTTATCAAAGCAGATAATCTTGTGATCAAAAAGGTTTTTTGTGAGGTAAATTAAGTGGTACAACCTAAGGGATCATGTGAAATGTGTAGGAACTCTGCATGATTACTCATAGATCACACAAAGAACTTATGATAGGTCATGTGAAGGACATCCCAGATATATGTTAAATCATGCAAGACTTAAACATTATAACACTAAAAAAATAACGCATACGTAATAAAAGGATGGAAAATAACTAAAAATATGGGAGACTTATGAAAAGAACGTAAATACTAATCCTCATGCACTTTTCATGAACCCCCTAGGTCATGCGACAATACCAGGACATGTCTCCCAGATCACATGACGCTCCTTTGGTATACTATTTGGATCATGTGAACTCCCCTGGACATGTCATAGAAAGTCACATGACGCCCCTGGAATTCCAATCAAGTCTCATGAAACCCTCCATGATCTCCATCAAAGAATTTCAATGTCCTTAAAACATGTCACCCAAATCATTATACGACACCAGAACATGTCATCTCAATCTAACTATGGAAGTTGGGAATATCAATTGTCTCTTGTGAAGTCCTCTAAACAAGATATCCACCTCTTTAGATGTCCTTTATACATGTCATCCAACTTCAATGATGACACTTGGACAAGTTAGAAAGGACATGCAACACCCTCAAGAAAAGTCACAATGACTCTAACAACACCCTATAAGCATGGCAGGTGACTTTCGCAACGACACCAAGGAAATTAAGCTGGATCATGTGACTTCGTCCAAGAATGTCAGCTGCGATCATGCGATGAACACCAAAATAAGCTATCCAGGTCTTGAAATTTATTCTGAATAAGTCGTCCTTTTTCATGTGACAACCTTCATGAATGACCTCAATATTATGTGATCTCCCGGATAAAAATTAACCAGATCATGTGATTTTCATTGGATATGTTAGAAAGATATCCTATGACTTGTCAAGAAGACAATAAAGGCATGTTAGGAATATAATCAATGAATATCCGGAAGACAATAAGGCTAGGTAAAATAGGTGTCCCATGACATGACAATGTTGTCCAGTCACTAGGGAAGCTTCGGTGTGTAAGCTCCAATCTACGATGCAATATGATATGTCCACTTACTCCATACCAACAAAAACTCAGTGTGAACCTCAATACACTGAACTATGATAAATTCAATTCTTGCAATAAGTAGGATATGTAGGACACATTCTTAAGGCCCGATCTCAAATAGGCATCCACTTTTTTGTATGTCCCGCCAGGTCTCAGATAGTTCAACCATCGGGACCCAATCATTCCAATAATTCTATCATTCAACCTCATCCATTAGTGGACTGAGAAGTGACCTAAACTATGAGAATTTTAATTCATGGAGTAACCAGCATGCGTGGGAATCCTTCCTAAGCTTCAAGATCAAATGGGAATACAATTCATTGTAGGTATTGTCATGTCTATAACATTTTAAGCATCAGGACCCAATCATTCCCATGAGCATATCTTTACACCTCATCCATTGGTGGCATGATATGGTAACTAGTCTATGGGAACTAAGATTCCTCCAATAACCATAATACATATGATTCCTTCTTAAGGCCCTATATCCATATTAAACCTACAAAGGGTTTTCCCAGTACATAAGTCCCACATCCATATATAGTGAGACTAAACACTTTATATCTTGTGTTTCTCCCACCAAGCATGGATCATGTGGGATTAGGGAGTTGTAATGGTCATGTAATTCACATCATGAATCTCCAATGTTTGGGAAACCTCAGTGTATAAATCCCCATTGAGTTTCACGATATAACTCCCTCTATATAAGTACATCTACCTTGGTCCAGTCCTAAGGGTGTTATCAAAATATGATACCATTAATTTATGCCATAACCAAGATACGTAGGATGTATCCTCGAGACTCATGATCAAAGAATAAGTGCTTATGTGCCTTAACATATGTCTTTGATGCATGTTGCCAAAATTCACAAGTTCAACGAAATATGTGGGCTTTTATTTTTTAAAATAGAATATGTAGGAAACCTCATTGATTCTCAATCTCATCCTTAACATATTAAATTCCTCCATACATGGTAGAAAACCCCAAAGAACCCATCAATATGTCTCAAACATATAAGAAGACACCCATTATGGGAAATTGATGAAGTACCTCAGATATATATATATATATATATGGGTTCACTATAATATTCTCTTTAATTTACAAAACAAATTTAACCGATGGTCATTTTGTCAGAGAAACTGATTCCATATCTAGAATGGAAAGAGGTTAAACCTATGGACATTTTGTTAGTGTAACCAGTCATGTATTAGGATTATGAAGATATTCAAAAATATATCTTAAATCTATAAGATATTCCCGGAGTAGGAAAAATCCCAACTAAAATGGTGTTATTATCCCGACTACCCATCCTCTAGACCAATGTAATTCCCTAAGTGAAATTGGGTCTGAAACCCTGACTGAACACTTTCATTTTGAAAGTAGGTCTACACCTAGTTATGGATACAGGAACTTTTGAGATTTCTATTAATAATTATGATGAATTAACACCTCTTTCTGAGAAAACAAAATGTGGAGAAACTAGCGCAAAATCATTTAACCATGGAGTGTGCTTCACTTAAATAGGATAGACTAACAAGTTATTCTCATAACATCTTGTCTCCATCATGTGGTTTACCCAATAAGGTTTTGTAATATTTTTCATTAAAACAAATATTGTGAACCCTACATGAATCTATCAACTAACAGAATGATCGGTTGACCATGCATTGGAAAATTTTGTTCACAAAATCTACACAAACAAAAATGGTGAACCTGATATGAATCTCTAAAATAAAATAATGATCATTAGACCATGCATGATGACATCATGTTTGAATAATCGTCTCAAAAAATGGTGAATCTAACGTCAATTTCTCAAATAATAGAATGACAAGTAGACTAAGTGCTGGTCCATTCTGTTTTCACATTCTATAAAAACAAATCAAAAACATGTCATGGATATTACGGTTGATCCTCTATAGCCATGATTCTTATAGAATATGTTTAACACCCTAATATTTTATGGTATTACTCTTTTAAATTTAATGTCTTTGGTAGTTAATGCTTCATGCAACATCGAGTTTAAAACTGTAATATACTATTAAATATGAAAACTGTAATAGTAATGTAATAATTGGGAATAGTATTTGGATAATAGAACATAAACTTCACCTATAAAAGTATAAAAAAATTTATGTATCCTATGAATGAAAATTAGATATTTTTATATCATGGAATATTTAAATAAATGTTTTAAAAATGATAAATTATGTATTGGTATTTTTGTGAAAAGAAAATTTTTATTTATGGTGTAATAATTAAAAAATTATTTAAAATGAAATATTTTTATAGAAAATAGATTCATAAAATAATATTTTGTTGTATTATTATAAAAATATAATTTTATGAGAACATTATTAACTAAAGAAAATATCATAAAATTGGTTATAATATTAAAATCCATATTTTTTATATAAATGAGGATTTTTTAAAAAATTAAATTTAACATATGTAGAAAATTGTTCTGAAAAACTGGATTCCACTTTTGAATTCTAAATTTTGAAAAATTATTATGGTGAATTTTTTGGGTTTTTCTAAAATAGTTTAATTTTTGGGTGAATAGTGAAATACTGTAATTTATGGTATTAGCTAAATACATGAATCTTGAGTCATGGATGATGTATGGTTGATTTAGGAATTATTAATTCAAAATCACATAAACCTGCTATTGTATTTAGTCACAATAATAAAAATATTCATAGTGTTGAGAAAAAATAATAAACAAATCAATAAAATATTAAAAAAACACCAATCTCCTCCACTATAAATACCACCCCTCACCTCCCATTCTCATCATGCCTCTAAAGCCTTTCATCTTGCTTATATTCTGCCCATTTACTCTCCCAAACCTATCCCCCACATTCTAGTCTTTCTGGACTCACCAAAAGACCATTTTAATGTTCTTTAATGAGGTTCTCAAAGAAAAGAATTCTACTGGTAAATCTCATTTTGTTCTTTTGTTTTTCTTTAAATTATTTTCTTTTCATATCATCTCCTTACCACCACTATCAAAAAATGAATGATAAATAAAGTATCATATATATACTATAATATTATTATGATAATGTTATACACATCATAACTTCTTTTCTCTTCCACTTTTTATTCTACAACAAAAAAATATCATCGGTGAGGTGCCGATTTACCGCCTCGATGGATGATGATTTTTTTTTCAATTGTCACTTCAATGCTGGTCATAAATAATTTTTATGGTTAAAAATATTATAATATGTATATTAAAATATATTTAAAGTTATAGAACAATTATATATACATAATCTTAATTAGTAAACAATAGTAGTGCATGATGATCGAAAAGACTCCTAAATAATCCAAACGGTTACCATTAACCTTTTATATAATGAATCATCCTCATATCATGAAAAGAATTAAAATATAGAAAATTAAATCTTCTATAAGTTCATTAATAAAATATTATTTGAACTCTGTATAACTATCCCCATTTTACATGATCTTTCGTATGTGTATACAAGTGAACAAATCATGAAAACCCAAGAAATAGACACTTCCGAATAACAAAATTGAATCTTATAACTCATAAAAAATACACATAAATGAACTTAATTAAAGTATAGTAAATAAAATATATGTTGAAATGGTTTTTAATTAAATAATTAATGAATTAAATTTCGTTATAAAATATTTTAAGTATAAGTGTGGAACACTTTCATAAATATGGTAATTGTTTCTTCTTGAACCTCCATTTTCCATTTGGTTTACGCTTTCTCTCTCAATTTACCATAATATAATTATTCTTTATTTTTATATAATTATTATAAATTTCATTTTTATGTTCAAAAATAATGTATCTAGATCATTTCAATTTCATTTATGGGAAAATTTTTGTTTTATAGGGTTCCTTTTTTTAGTTCCTCCCGATAAGTATGCCCGGCTAAAGGGCACATACCAATTTCATACCCATTTTCAAGTAAACTATATAATATATTTTAATCCACCAATGTTATTATAAAATCAATTTTCTATCATTAAAAACTATTTTATGTCATTAATTCATTTTTTTAAACAATTAATCCTTTTTTGGCTTTAAAGAGTCTTATATTTTCTCTTAAATTTCACAAATGTGGCCCATTTCTAATGTTTATTAAAAACTATTTTAACTTTTTTCCCTTAATTTGGACATCATTGGTGCCTCAAACATAATTTAATTATCCTTACATCTTTTTTCCTAGAATATAAATTTTTAGACTCTGATTTTATGAAAAATTAAAAATATTTTTCCAAAAGAATGCTACTTTTCAAAGTAAAAATGGAATTTATCTCATGAATTCCCTGATGATTTTATTAAAGTATTATAATCTATTTAAACACCCTATATTTAATATTATTCTTAATCAGGATTTATATTTTATGATATGATCTACCATATTTTATTAAATAGTTTTTGATTATTTTTTATAGTGGATGTGAAATCTTGATACAATTCACCATATTACTTAAAATAGTTAGAGAATATGTTTACTGATTGGTGAAAATAATGTATATTTTGTATATGTTTCAACCCGTTCATATGAGACATTCATAGGACTCGGTATGTGATGGTAGGGGACCCCTATAGCCCCTCTAGGCATCATTAGGCCTCATGAGAAAAAACAAATATTTATTTGTGGAAGGCCTCAACCATTTATTTTCATATGTCATGGTCGAGGCCTCGATGGTACGTTTCAAATTTCCAGAATTATGCATTACCTCATTATGATATTAGTAATTGATAAATCATGTGATTATTTGACTAGTATAATATCCATGGTTATGTTTCATGTGATTATTTTCATGGCATTATCTATTCATATTTTATTCGTTCCATATTATGTAAGGTTATGTTTTAATTGGCTAGTGATTCTAGTGATTCACCATTATTTATTGTTTATGTTTATATTACTGCCAATTGTATTAGATACTCTTATAGAGAATCTTATATCACCCCTTTCTTATATTTTGTTTTTCCCCAATATGTGAAAATGTATATTATGAATCACTTTCAGGGATAATCATGGAGTTTATGGTTGTTTCCAATGGATTTTATATGTTGTTTTTATATTCAAAGTTGTAATGTAATAATTGTGTTTGTCTCTATTTTTACAATTATACTAAACTATTTGGTCCTTTGGGATGATAACACTTTTTATTAGTACCAATGTAATTATTTAGGACATCAGCTCTGAGCTACTGGAGTTGGGGTCTTTACAGTTGGTATCAAAGGAAGTTTAACAGAAACCTCCGAAAATAGATTGAAGGACATTACCATAAGATATACTATGAGGATAAGAATAGAATAACATTCTATAATATTGGTAAGGTGTAGATTATGTGGGTCTCTCTATAAATATATCACTTCCTAGATACGCTAAGTGTATGTGGTTCTGGAAAAGATGTACCTAGGGATAACAACTTTGAGAAGGTGTGTTGGTCCTGACTCGGTGTAACCTGATACACGACAATGGAGCTTATTGTTCACCAAGTTTGAATCACCTAGAGGATATTATTAGGATGTAAATACCCGGAAATTTCATATAATTTCTTTTTAAATTATTTGGGATTATTATGAGTATATGAAAATTGATGGCATCTGATTCTGAGGCTCGGTGTGCCCGGAATAGAATTTTAATCTTTTTTAAGGTATGATCTATAAACGTGCGAGCAGGAATTTCTAACATTTTAACCAGTTCTTAGAATTGAAATCCCAGGGAACCGTTGAATTCACAGCACCAGGATTTTCATAAGGTGGCCATAACTTCGACCACAGTAGGTCTATAGAAAAACATAGTTTCACAGACTTTTTGAAAGAATAATAAAATAAAATAATATGTTATTATATTTTTCTACCACCTCTTGAGTGATGGTTACGAGGACCATAGAGGTGGTTAGGCATCTAATGAGGGACATTAAATTCCTAGTTAAACATTGATTGTGTAACCACCACTTATTTATTAATTAATGTGGTTAATTAATTACATCAATTTATGAACCTTTAATTGAAAAGTTGATTAATCTCTTAAATCATCTTTTGGATTTTAAAAACATCGTCAAAGGTGGAAGGTGGTGAGATATTGTAGGAGAACTCCAATGAAGAACAAACAATCAACCCTTCCAATGAAGAATAGAGGCATGAATGACATCGTTGGGTAAATCGATTGAGGATCAACGAACATCGATGACTCTAACTAATGTGGATTCTTCTCCAACAACCATGACATCTCCAATGATTCCAAGGTAGGGGTTTTTGATTAATTTCAAGTGAATTAGTTTTAATATATCGTTCTTGAAAAACATTATGAATGTTAATTAACTAAAAATGATTTAATCTGCAATTCGTACAAAACTACAGGTAGAAAATGTGGGAATTTTTGAATGGGGATTTTATTTATCTTTTTTATTATTAGATTACCACACCCTTGTTAAATTACTAATGCTGAGGGCATAGACCAACTAAACAAGTCCCAGACACTCCTCCGCATTCGTATTTGTCACGTTCTTCATGGGAGAAATTTGAAATCGACAGAAACATGAATCTAATAGCTATTTAGTGATGGAAGAATCCCAGGAGGCCCGTAGGTGTGATATGTAGAGAAAATGAACCAACTATGTTCAACTGGTGGCCCATGGTAGCCTCATTGGAATTGACGATCGGTGGTGGCGTGTGGCGAGGGGCAGCTAGCTTCTACTGACCATGGAGGAAGGTGGAACCACATGGTACCACATTTGAGGGTGGACCCGCACCCCATGGGTCCCACCGACATAGGGTGGGCAGCGCCACATGGGGCCACCTTTTCAAATAAAATGGACAGTTTGTCCCTTCAAGAGGGGAGTTGACCCCGCGCTAATTAGCGGCTCAAGCCCAAATGGCAGGTAACTCTTAGAAAAGGCAGGTCAGGCCGGTCTACGACCCAGTTATCCGAACCTGCCGTGGCCCAACCCACTCAGGCCAGTCTGGCCAGTTCAGGTCAGACCAGGTCTGGTCAGCCAAGGCCGGGTTGGGGTGGGTCGGACCAGGCCGAGACCCTTTTCGGCTAAGTTTTTCTTAAAATTTAGTATCTCACAAACTAGATGTATATTTGATGAACCATCTATGGTGATAGAATCCTTGTAATGATACGTTCCTTTTTTTATAATCCACATTATTTTTCGATAATGTTGGAGTACGGCTGGTTTGGATCGTACCCGAATCCAATCGGTCCCTCAGCACTAAAATGCCCATAACATACAGATCGGGCATTGGGTTGATGCTCCGTTTGTTGCGTTGGAACCATTATGACATGGAAGTTAATTAGGTTACTTATTCATGAGAATTCGTTCTAGTTTAAATATGAATAATGGATTGAGAATTGGATCCTCCTATAATCATGTCTGCTTTGTGTGGGAAACCAGTGGTAGGATGAGACTTGTATATTGAATAGTGATCTTATGTGGATCAGTACCGAGTGATCCTGTTTGGATCAACACTGAGCAATCCTGTGTGGATCAGCACCGAGGGATCCTGTGTGGATCAGCACGGAGCGATCATGTGGGGATCAGTGCTAAGTTATTCTATGTGGATCGTCACCGAGTGATCCTATGTGGGTTAGCAGTAGAGCCTCATGATCGAAAAGATGATCTAGCTTTATGACTAAACATATGTACTTCAGTATTTAAGTTAAACCTAGTGTGAGCTATCTTTTTTTTGTGCTTTTTGATTGATATCATGCTTTGTGGTTTTCATTTGTGGAATTATTAAAGTCCTTCAGGGTTCTCCGGGTCCATACTGGGTATTTTTATACTCACCCCTACACGTGTTTCACCCACACCTTGTTATGTCTTGTGCAGACGATGAGAAGCTTTGACTGAGTCTCATGGAACCAGAACATGATAGTGTACTGAGGTGACTGGTTGGTGTGGGGAGTCGTAGTGACAATATTTACCTACCCTTTGGGTAGTATCCTTGGCAGCCGACCTCAAGAGTTGTGTTTCCTTTTTGCTGTATTTCCATTTCAATCGGGCTTTTATTCTGGTCCATTTACTTCAGAACTTACTTTTACACTCCAAAGTGGTTTTTAGTTGTGGTTGCACCTTTCTTATTCCATTGTATTTTACTTGTGCATCGTGTACCCTATCTGTGTCTGTACAGGTTTTGAGGAAATGTCTTCCCATTTTAGGGAAATGCCTTTTCGGTGCTATTTGAAAACCTCTAGCCTATGGAAGGCATGTTTGGGGTATTCATTGCATGGGACTCGAGGGATGGGTCATGATAAAGTGGTATCAAAGGGGTCAGTTATACTAGAAGAACTTAGAGTCTATGTTTTCAATGGAGTAATAGTGTTATGTTTCTTCAGTTCGGGTTTCAGTTTGGCCAGTCCACTGTTGGTGTGGTGGCCGACGTATCCATACACTAGAACCCTGAATTCTGATTTCTGAATCAGTACACAAAGAAACTTATTGTGTGTGTTTTGAAAAACATATTTTTCTTTTTCATCTCATTGAGTCATCTCACAATGTTGAAATTATTGACTCTGGAACACCAATTTATTTTTAGGATGCTACTGTGAAGCCAGCCAGCTAGGATTCTAGAGAGATTACATGATGATGATCCACCAAGTGATGAGGCTTTGGTGAAGGTCCCTCTTACTATATTGGCACCTTCAGGTGGTGTATCGGCAACACCACCACTCCTAAGGAAGTAGTTTCCACCAGCCCGGCTAGAATATTGTTCACGTAGACTGAGCGCGTTGTAGAAATTCTAGAGACATAGGCCTCCAATGTTTCGAGGCGAGATAGATCCCCAGGAACTTGAGGACTGGATGGAGGTTGTGGCAAGGGTTTTTTTCTATGTTTTGACACCAGTAGATCAAATGGTGATCCTAGACGCTAGCCTCTTACAGGGAACATCAAGGAGATGGTGGAGTCTGACGCTCCAGAAGCATGATGAGGAAACACTCTCTAGGATGGACTTAGAGACCCTCTTTAGGGAGGAGTTCTTACTAGTGACTTTACACTCAGTGCATTTCCATAAGCTGCTACACTTACAGTAGGGTTCCTTTCAGTGGCCCATTACTCCACTAGAGTCACTGACCTCTCTTGCTACTCCACTAACGTGGTACATGATCCATTCTTCAAGGCCTGGACCTTTGAGAAGGGTCTTCGGTGAGAGATCAGATCATCGATGATATCTCTCAATATCTGGATGCAGGATAGAGTACTTGAGTGAGAATTATTTGTGGAGAGCTTCTTAGATGATCAGGAACCAATGGTGAGATCCACCACTAGACGACAGGTAGCCGAGTCATCTACACTAGGAAGTAGGAAGATAACACAGAGGTCAAAGTGGGCATGACCTTTCGTAGGATGACCCCAGGATGCAGGGTCGGAGGTGCGAAGATTGCGCGGTAGAGGAAGTATTCTAAGGACTAAAGTCTGTTACTATTTTGGCGGATAGGGACACATGGATTTAGACTATCTGAATCCCCACATAGAAGATTAGAAGATGGTTGAGGGACCTCTAAGGTAGTGTAAAAATTTTCAGCGAGGAGTTCTATAGGGTAGCAGATGTGGAAGAGGAGCAGGTTATGTAGCATGCGGTGAACTACGGTTTGATGTTCTACCACCACTACCCCTAGGTGGTCCACTCCAACCAAAGGGAGAAGGCGGACATGGGAGGGCTCATCTTTAGGTGGCAGAGGCCTACAAACATGACACTCCATAGATGATTAGAGGTATGGTCTCTTTCTATTCCACCCTAGTTGCAGTTCTTATAGACATAGGTGTCATTCACTCTTTCATTTCCACAACTATCGTTCGGAGATTAGAGATTCTGATGGAGCTGTTGGCTCGATATTTATGATTAGATATTACTACAGGATAGGATTTGATGATTACAAATTCGTGCAGGATGTGTGATCTCACTCTATGAGGTGAGAGCTTCAGCTGGGTTCTCCTAGTAGTAGCATCGAGGCCTTACGATGTAATCGGGGGTATATACAAGCTATCCAGAGTCCATGCTCAGATCGACTATTTTAGTCACAGAGTGCAGTGTGTCCACGTGGTTGGGATAAGTTTTTTCTTCACTGGTGAGATAGAAACCTTTACATGACAGAATGGACTTTCTCGGAGGACGGTGGAACTGATCACTCATCATTTGGATAGCCTCGCCCTCAGTGTAGTCGATGAGAGGAGTTAGAGAAATCCTATAGTGGTGGAAAAGTATGTTGTTGTCTTCCCTCGTTTTGTTTTGGGACTACCTACTCTTAGATAGGTAGACATTTACATCTACTTGTACCACGGTACAACACAAATATCTACACCTGCATATCGGATGGCTCCCATCAAACTTTGTGAGTTGAGGGTACAGTTGGAAGACTTGCAGAGGAAGTGGATTGTAAGGCCCGTTGTTTCTCCATGGGCAGCCCTGATTTTGTTTGTGAAGAAAGAATATGATAGTATGATGAATTTTGTGGACTATTGGTGCTTGAATGAGGTGATCATGAAGAACATGTATCCTCTTCCAATGATTGATGATCTCTTCGATAAGCATAAGGGATCACGGTGGCTTTGGAAGATAGACCTCAGATCAGGCTATCACCATCTCTGAGTACGGGATGAGGACGTACAAAAGAATTCCTTCAGATGTCGGAATGGCCATTAAAAATTCATGGTGATGTCTTTCTATGTGACCAACCCTTCATAATGTTTCATGGAACTCATGAATAGGATCTTCTAGTCCAACCTGAATCTTCTTATGATGGTCTTCATTAATGACATCTTGGTGTACTCGGTGATGGAGGAGGTGCAAACCATGCTCCTCCAGATAATTCTGGAGACACTCTGAAAGCACTATCTTTATGGAAATCTCTTGAATTGGAAGTTCTATTTAAGGGAATTCCACTTACTTAGTAATGTTCTATCGGAGGCTGTAGTTGCAGTGGATCCGGAAAAGATAGAGGCAGTGCTTTCTTGGGAGCCACCTAGGAGTGTAAGCAAGGTGCAGAGTTTACTTGGATTGGTTGGGTACTACTAGATATTTTTACCTGACTTTTCCAGGGTACTAGCACCATTTTCATCTTTAAAAAAGAAGGGGAAGAATTTCTTGTGGACGGAGAAGTGCCATTAGATTTTTCATGAGCTGAGGTAGAGACTCATGGGTAGCCCCATCTTAAGGTTACTAGAAGAGGGTGTTGGGTATGTAGTCTACTTCGATGCATAAGGGACCAGACTATGATGTGTCCCCATGTAGGAGTGAGTGGTTATCACCTACGGATCATGATAGTTGAGATAGCATGACCAGAACTATGGTACCCAGGACCTGGAGTTAGCAGCAGTAATCTTGGCCTTGAAGATTTAGCGACACTACATGATGGGTGAATAGTTTACTATCTACTCTGATCACAAGAGTCTCAATTATATCTTCTCATATAAGGACCGAAACTAGAGGTAGCGGGGATGGATAGATTTCCTCCAGGACTATGACATTGAGATAGTCTAAACTTCTGGAAGGAGAACGTAGTAGCAGACGCACTCCGTAAGAGGTATGTTCTACAGTTGCTGAGTGAGGTGAGAGAGAAGCTAGCCATGTTGAAGATATCCTTCATGGATGGATATGGAGTAGCTTACCTGCAAAAGATGATTGTCACTCCCCCACTTCTTCAGAGATTTTGGGAGGCACAGCTTGAGGACGTTGATTGCGAGGCATGACATACTCATATATCCTCAGGACAGTCTCTTGAAGGATTTTATGAAGGTGGGGAACATATCGTTCTCTTCAGAGGATGCACCATGGTACTAGTGATGCTACGAGATGAGTTATTGATGGTGTTACACACATCCCATTTGGAGGTACATCCTGGAGTGGCGAAGATAGACCTAGACCTACAACATCAGTACTGGTGGTCAGGGATGAAGAAAGAGGTGGCAGAGTTCGTATGACGATCCCTCACTTGTCAGCAAGTGAAGGCCAAGTATCATGTTCCACCAGGCTTAATGGATCCACTTGAGCTACCGGAGTGGAACTGGACTGGTATCTCCATTGAATTCATGACTGGGCTACCACGTACGTCCCAGGGCCACAATTCCATATGGGTGATCATTGACTCACTCACCAAGTTGTCCCACTTTATACCCATCCAAGAGCAGGGATCAGTAGAGGGCTTGGGACGTCTCTACATACAAGAGATTTTACAGCTTCACAAGGGTCCATCGACGATCATCTCAAATCACGGTGCTCATTTTACATCCCTCTTGTGGAATGGAATGCAGGAGGCATTCAGGACTCAGCTACGCTTAAGCACCACCTTTCACCCTCAGACAGATGGTCAGATGGAGCAGACCATACAGAAACTTGAAGGCATGCTTCGTGCTTGTGTCCTTGATTTTGTAAATATTTGGGAGGATCATTATCCCTTGGTGGAGTTCGCATACAACAATAGCTATCACTCCACCATCAGAAGGGCGTCATTTGAGTCCCTGTGTAGGTGACCCTGCAAATCACCTCTATGTTGGACAAACCAAGGGGAGTTAGAATTTATAGGTCCAAAGATAGTACAAGCTTCCACTGAGAAGGTGCAGATCATCCAAGAGTGTATGAAGACTTTACATAGTAGGTTGAATCCATATACTGATAGGAGAAGGAGACCCTTGTATTTCAATGAAGGAGACCTTGTCTTCGTATGGGTCTCACCTAGATGAGGTTTGTGGAGATTTGGATGGGGCGGCAAGCTATATCTGAGTTTCATCGGACCTTTCAAGATTCTCAGCAGTGTGGGTGAAGTGGCATACAGCCTGGCTCTTCCCCCATAGATGCACCGGGTGCATAACATTTTCCATGTATCATAGTTGAGGATCTAAGTGCATGATTTGTCACATGTTATCGACTGGGGAAAGCTAGACATGGATAATGGGGTGACGTTGGCGTATTTCCAAGTGGAAATAGAGGAACAGTAGGAGTGGGTTCTTTGTGGGCATTCGATTCCCCTAGTGCGAGTTTGATGATAGCATGAGAACCTCCAGGAGAGAACATGGGAGTATGAGGCTCATATACGTGCTCAGTACCTCCGTTTTTTTCCGAGATTTTTTTGTGGATTTCAAGGACAAAAATCCATAAGGTGGGGAGAATGTAAAGACCCAAAAATTCTATATAATTTCTTTTCAAATTATTTTGGATTATTAAAAGTCTGGGAAAATTGTTGGCATGTGATTTTTAGGTCCGGTGAGCCAGGAACAGAATTTTGAACATTTATTAAGGTATGTTCAGTAAACGCACGAGCGAGAATTTATAACATTAGAACTGGTGCTTGGAATTGAAATATGAGAGGACTATTGAATTCATAGCACCTGGATTCACTTAAGGGAGACTTAACTTTGACTGAAATAGGTCGAGAGAAAAAGTTAGTTTCATAGAATTTTTTAAAGAATAATAAAATAACATAATATTTCATTTTATTTTTCTACCAACTCTTGAGTGATGGTGGTGGGGACCATGAAGGTGTTCAGGAATTTTGTGAGGGACATTAAATGTTGGGTTACACATTTATTATGTAACCAACCATCATTTAATTAATTTGATTCCTTAATTCCTCTAATTAATGAACCTTTAATTGAAATGATGATTAATCTCTTAATTCATCCTTTGGATTTTAGAAATTTTGAAAAAGGGAGTGGGTGGTGAGATATTGTGGGAGATCTCCAACGAAGCGCCAACGATCAACCCTCTCCAGTGAATAACGGAGGCTTAAAGGACATCGGTGGGGAAATTAATTTGGGATTGAAAAACATTGGTGGCACAAACGAATGTGGATTATTCTCCCACAACTGTGACATCTCCTATTATTTCGAGGTACGGGTTGAAGTTTAAATTCAAGTGAATTTGTTTCAATCTATCATTCTTGAAAAATATGATGAACACATATTAACCAAAAATGGGTTAATCTAAGATTCGTATGAAAATACGGGTGGATAATGTAGGAATTTTTTAATGTCCTTTTAATTTATCTTTTGATGATTTGATTACCACGCCCTGGTTAAATAGCTAACGCGAGGGAGTATGCAAACCAAACAAGGCCCTGACCCTCTTTCGCTTTCGGATTTGTAGCGTTATTCATGGGAAAATTTTGAACATGTAGAAAACTTGAATTTGGGATCCACACAGTGACGATAGAATCCCGAGAGGCTCATAGGCACAATCAGTTGTGAAAATGGACCACCGATGTTCAACAGATGGCCCGCGGAAGCCTTACCAGTGTGACACCGGTGACCGGCGGCAGCGGGTGGTGAGGGGAAGTATGCCCTTGGCCAGCCACATTCATATTAGGTGGCACAACATCATGCGTCGCAGAGGGAATCCACAGCTTCAAGTTGTGACAATGGGCGGACCACAACCTACGGCTCCCACTGACAGAGGTGGGGGCATGTGGCTCCACCATTATATACCAAATGGACAATTTTTCTGTTCGATAGGGGAGTCGACCCCCGCATTAGTTGTCGGCTCACACGCAGCAGGCAGGTCAGGCCGGTCATGTGGGTTGTGCCCAACCAAGGTGAGTCGGGCTCGTCAGTGGCCCAGTGGGCCGCGCCCATCGGGGCACAGCCCACTCGGGTCAATCTGGGTCGGACTGAACCCAAACCCTTTTCGGCCTTGTTTCACTTAAAAGGCCATGTCTCACAAACCAGACATTAGTTTGATGAACCGTCTACTGTGTTGGAATCCTTGGAATGAGATAGTCTTTTTGTGATACTCCACATAAGTTTTGGATAATTTTGGTTTGCGTCCGGGTTGGATCGTACCTGAATCCAACCAAGCCCTCAGTACTAAAATTCCAATAACATACAGACCGGGCATCTGGTTGATGCGCTATCTCTTGAATTTGAACCCTTATGACATGACAGTTCATCAGATTACTTCTTCGTGGGACTTTGATCTAGTTTAAATATGACTAATGGCTTGAGGAGTGGATCCTCCCAGAATCATGTGTGCTCTGTGTGGGAATCCAGTGGCTACATGAGACAAGTAGAATGAATAGAGATCCTATGTGGATTAGCACTGACTAATCCCGTGTGGATCAACACCGAGTGAACCTGTGTGGGTCAGTAGCAGAGCCTCATGACAGAATAAGATGATCAAGATTTATGACTAAACATGTGTACTTCTATGCATAATTTAAACCTAGTGTGAGTTTTCTTTTTCTTTGTGCATTGTTATTTAGATAATATTTGTGGTTTTTCTTTGTGTAATTCTGAGAGTCCTTCATGGGTCTTGGGATCCATACTGGGTATTGTTATACTCACCCCTGCACAAGCTTTACCCGCGCCTTATTTTTCTTGTGCAGACAGCAGGCAGCTTTGACCGAGTCTTGAGGAGCTAGGAATTGATGGTGTACGAAGGTGACCAGTGGTCGTGGAGATCCATAGTGATGAGCTTTACCTACCCTTCATGTTGTATCCTTGGCAGACAACCTCAGGAGTAATTATTCATTTTTACTGTATTTCCATTTTAGTCAGGCTTGTATTCTGGCCCCTTTACATTAGTATTAACTTTTACACTCTATGGTGGTTTTTAGTTATGTTTTCACCTTTCTTCTTCTATCGTGTTTTACTTGTGCGCAGTGTACCCTATCTATGTTTGTACATGTTTTGAGGCAATGCCTTCCCATTTTAAGGAAATTCCTTTCTGTTTCTAGTCTCCAACCCCTGGCCTATGGAATTCAGGCTTGGTGTAGTCACGACACGGGCCACGGGGGACGAGTTGTGAAATAGGATAATTCATATTTTCCTTAAAAAAAATTATATTGTATTTTAAATTAAATATTTCCCCCAAAAAACCATTCTTATTATTATAAAATTATATATGCTTAATGTTTCCAATTTATGTTGAGTGTTACAAGTTAGAAAATATGAAATATAATTAATAATCTAATTTAGTGTATGCCACTATTTAAAAATTGTTCAAAGTGTATGGAATGTAAACCATATCAACACACATATTCAATTTTGGGATTTCCCTCACATGCAAGATAATGATGTTTGATCTGGAGCTGCAACCAATTTATAACTATACTAGGGAATCCAACTCTTGTTATGAATAATAACCTTATCCATTTGGAGAATCCATATCCACATCATGTAGGTATAATTTTATAATTCTTCATGTGAAAAAAAACCTTTATCATTCAATGGGACAACAAACCCATTTGAAGTTAAGCTGTGGATAAGTTCCTCAGAGAAGATATTTCTCGCTTTGGGAAGTAATGAATGGGAGAAGGTTATCATGCCAGTTTATCATCTATCAGGGGATGTGGATCAATGGTGTTCATTAATTAAAAACACAAAGGAGGATAAATAAATATAAAATATGGAATTAAAGTATATTATGGAAATTTTCTTTGATAAATATTTCACTCATGAACAACATGTGGGTTTGGAGAGGCAATTCTTGAGTCTGAAAGAAAAAGTGGATGAAAATGTTACCAAGTATGCATCTAACTTTATATGTTTATAAAGGAATGTCATGAACAACATACATAATAAAAGGATCAATATTTATCTATCCTTTGATGGTTTAAAAACATTCTTCCAAAGGGAACTGTTCTCGTAAAATTTCTCATCATACAAAGATATAGTCTCGTGTGATATCAAGATAGTGAATTAATTATCTAGGTCTGGTCAATTTAAGAGAAAAGATAAGAATAGGGGGGAGAAAATAATTGTTAAATGGAAGAATAAAAAAGGGAATTTTTCAATGTGCGATACATTTGGAAAAAAACACCCTGGTGTCAAATTAAATGAAAAAGTAGTTTGTTACAAGTGTGGAGAAAAAAGACACCAAAACTTTAATTGAAAAAGAAAGAATGAAGCTACCAATAATCAATACTACAATTCTAAAGATTTGGGGAAATATGAAAATTATTTTCCTAAGATTCAAGTAAAATTGCATCAGAAAATGCCATAGGATCAAGGAAAATCTTTTACAATCACAACAGCTATGATTCAAGTTCTTATTGATGTGGGGACAGGTACATTAATCATCTCCTTGAATTTAGCTAAAGAATTATTTGATTCTGGGGAAAATCATTCCTTTATATCTTCCTCATTTAATTAAAAATTAGATATTTCAAATTCACTTTAACAAGAGATTTTTCCATAAATACTCCTAGTGGAACCCTTATTTCAACAAAGATACATTGATCGGTTCCTAATATAACACATAAACATGCTTTAATTTCTAATTTTATCATCATACATATCATATATTTTGATATAATCCATAGTATGGAAATTATTTCAAAATATAATGAAAACATTTATTGCAAAGAGAATTAAATTATGATTCGTATTGAATGAATTTAATTTCTCGTTTATAGGGGATACTTCATCATCGGATTCATATCTGGATCTACCTCTAGAAGATCTTCTAAATGAAATTATTGGGGAAGAATAGAAAACAACATCTATGGATGAGGAAATACATCTTTAAATTAATGTCATACCTATTGTACAAGAATATACTAATGTATTTAAAAAGGATTTACCTAGAAATCCTATAGAGAGGGAAGTTGATTTTTCTATTGATTTAATCCCTGATGCAAGGACAATATCAAAAACTCCTTATAAAATAGACACTATGGAATTAGTGGAGCTAAAGGAACAACTAGAGGAATTGAGTAATAGCGGATTTATTTTCCCTAATTAATCACCATAGGGAGCCCCTATTCTCTTTTTCAAGATGAAAGATGGATTCTGGAGGCTATGCATTGGCTATAGAGAAATCAATTTTGTGATAATAAATAACAAGTATCATCTACCTAAAATTTATTATTTATTTGATCAACTTCAAGGAGATAAATATTTTTCAAAGATTTACCTTCAATATAGATATCATCAATTGCATGCGGAGAAGGAATATATTCCAAAGAAATCATTTCGAACCAGGTATGGATATTAGGAGTTTACAGTAATATAATTTTCACTGACTAACACACCCCCTGTTTTTGTGGATCTAATGAACTACATGATTACAGAATTTATTGAAAATTTTGTTGTGGTATTTATTGATGACATCATGATATCTACCAAAATATATTAGGACTATGAGAATCACTTGTAGGTTTTTCTGTAGACTCTTAGAAGAAAGAAGTTACATGGGATGTTTATCAACTCTAAATTATAGTTTTAAGAAATTTCTTTTCATAGAAATATTGTCCCTATGGATTGAATCTCATTTGAACCTGTGAATATAGTGGAAGATCAGGAATGGCCTACACCAATATACATAACCGATGTGTATAGTTTCATTATTTTATCAGGTTACTATTGGTATTTCTTTCATAATATTGACTGGTTGGATAACCTGTTAACCAAGCTTACTTATAAGGGGTATAATTTGGTATGGAAAAAAGAATGTCAATAATGCTTCGTAGAATTTAAGAGGAGACTAGTGAATGATTTTATCTTGACTCTACCATCATGAAATGGTGGATTTTTTATTTATATCAATGAATCAAAAAAAGAACATGTATTTTTCCTTATGCATAATGATAGAGTTATTTCTTATTTATCAAAGTAGTTATAAACTCATGATCAAAAGTAGAAAACTCATGATCTTGAGTTAGCATCTTTTATATTTTCTCTGTAGATATATAGACACTATATTGAATGTGAAAGATGTGAGATATATATATCAAAAGAGATTTAAATTTATCTTCTCACAAGAAGAAATCAATATGATTCAAAGGTAATGGCTTGAGATAATCAATGATTATAATTATTCAATACATGATCACCTATGGAAGGAAAATATGGTAGCATATGCATTGAGAATTAAGGATCGTGGAGTTCTAAATAAACGAGGATTGACTAGGATCTTGTTTATATGGACCTAATAAAGTTGGATGTGGGAATTATCAAGGAAGGTGAAATGTCACTACTTTTTCAAATTATTTCCAAACCATCCTTATTGTAACGTATTAAAAGTTCATAGTCTGATGATGAAATTTTTCAAAAGAAAATTAAAGTTGTGAATGATGGTAAATTGGTAGACTCCCTATACGAAGATGGAATCATGAAATTTTTGTAGAGGATTTTCCTTCCCTCTATAACCGAGATAAATAGGTAATTATTGGATGATAATCATATCCCGAATTTCTCTATACACCTCGGTAGAACTATGATGTATATATATTTGAAGAAACTTTTCTGATGGGATAATATGAAGTGTGAAATTGATGATTATGTATCAAGATGTTTAGTCTATAAATAGGTTTAGGATCAAATACAACATCCTTGTGGAGTCATTCAACCTCTGCATATTTCTACATAGAAATGGGATGTCATTATTATGGATTTTTTTGAATATATTACCAAGGACTCCAACAAAGAATGTTTCAATATGTGTATTTGATGATCAGATTACAAAGTATGCACATTTCTTTAAAATAAGGGAATATTTTCCACTGGAGCACCTTTCATATCTCTATATTAATGTTGTTTTAAGACTTCAAAGACCACCTCTTTCAATTGTGTCTAATTGTGATTCACAACATACATAAAAATTATGTAAAATTCATTATAAATATTTGGATACTAAACTTCATTTGAACACTACAAATCACCTTCAAATCGACAAGAAGTGGGAAAGGACTATTCAAAAATTAGAGGACATATTGACATAATGCTCACTTGACTTTCAAGTTATGTCATATCTCAATTTACCTTTGGTTGAGTTTTACTATAATAATAGTTTCCATTAAATTATTCAAATGGAACCATATGAAGAATTGTATGGCAAGAGATGTAGTACACCAACTTGTTAGTAAGAAGTTAGTGAAAGGAATCTTGTAGCCCCAAAACATGTGATGGAAACAACAAAAAAGTGAAATACTTTTCAAACCCATATCAAAGCAACTCAAAGTAGGAAAAAGATCTATTCTATTAATTGAAGGAAGAATTTGGAATTTCAAGTAGTATGTCATGATTTCTTAAAATCATCTCCATGGAAGGGTGTTATTTTATTTAGAAATAAAGGGAAATTTACACCCAAGTAAGTTGCACCTTATGAAATTATTGAGGTAATTGGATCTGTGGAATATTTTTTGGGGATGCCACCTCACATCACTAATGTACATAATGTGTTCCATATCTATTTTTAAGGAAGTACATGCCAAACCAAAAAAATTCCTCAAATATAATGGAATAGTATTGGCACATGAATTATCTTATTATGAAGATCCAATCCAAATTATTACACTATATTACTGGTGTTTAGGAATCGAACTGCTCGGTTGGTAAAGGTACTATGGAAAAATCATAAAATTGAAGAAGTGACATGGGAACCAGAGGAAATTTTGATGAAGAACAACCCAAATATATTTATGATGTGATATTTTCGAAATCTTTAGGAAACAATTTTTTGAAGTAGGGGAGAATGTAACACCCCAAAATTGTATGGTATGTATCTTTTAAATTTAATACCTTCGATAGTTTATGCTTTATGAAACACTATGTTTAAAAATGTAATATACTATTAAATATGACTGTTGGAATAGTAATGTGACCATTATGAATAGTATGAAAAATATAACAATAAATTTACCAGTGAAATTATACAATGATTTAGGTATCCTATGAATGAGAATGTAATATATTTATATCATGGAATAAGTAAATAAATGCTTTAAAAATGATAAATTATGTATTGGTAGTATTGTGAAACAAAAAGGTTTATTTAATATTTTATAATTATAATATTTATTTAAAATAAATATTATTTTCATTAAATATATTTCTATATATATATATATATATATTTTCTTATGATTATAATATAATTTTATGAGACATTAATTAATATTTGAAAATTTTATAAAATCAGTTATAATATAAAAATTAGTATTTTTTGAGTAAATCGTTATTTTATTCAAAACTAAATTTAACATATTATGAAAATTATTTTGATAAATTATGTTCCATTTTGGAATTATAAATTCCAAAAAATGTTTTTGGTTAATTTTCCACATTTTTCTAAAATTGTTGAATTTTTTGTGTATAGTGAAATACGAGCTAAATACAAAAAATTATAGAGTTATGTATGATGTATCAATGATTTAGGCATCACTTTTTCAAATTATAATGCACTCATTACTATATTTAGTCATACAAATAAAAACTATTAATAGTCGTGAGCCAAAATAATAAACAAATGAATAAAATATTCAAAAAAACACCCCTCTCCTCCACTATAAATACCACCCCTTATCATCATGCCTATAAAATAATTAACCTTGATTATATTATAAAAATTTACTCTCACAAACCACTCCCCCATGTTCTGGTATTTATGGTCTCACAAAAACACTATTTCAATGCTCTGTAAGGAGGTTATCAAGAAGAAGAATTCAAGAATTAAATCCCCTTTCGTTCTTTTAATTTTTTATCCATTTATTTTATTTCCTTATCATTTCATTACCAAATATATACAAAAAGGAATTATAAATCTAGTGTATTATATATAATATAATTATATTATGATAATGGGATATCCACCATCAATTCTTTTATCTTTCCCATTTTAATCTAAAGACGAAAACATCTTCCACGAGGTGCCTATTTACAATCTATATGGATAACGAGTTTTCATTTTTCAATTAAATATTCAAGGATGGTCATAAAACCATTTTTATGGTTAATAAATATTATAATATGTATATTAAAACTTATTTAATGTTATATAACTATTATATATACATAATATTAATTAATAGAACAAAACTATGGCGGGATGGTAAAAAAAAGCCAAAATAATTCGAATGGTTATCATAAATGTTTTTTCTAATGAATCATGCTCATATCTTGAAAAAAATGCTTTATAATACCATTAAATATTTTTCTTAAAATCATTAATAACATATAATTTCAAAATCTTCAACTATTCACATTTTAGAGGATCTTTCGTACATGTATACAAGTGAACCAATCACTAAAACCAAGGAAAGAAACACTTCTAAACAAAAAAAATGAATCCTATAACTCCTCAAAAAGACCATAAATGAACTTAATAAAAATATAATAAATCAAAAAATGATTAAAATTTCTTGACTTAAATTATTTATGAATCTAATTTCATTATCCAATACATTACATACAAGTTTATAACGCTTTCGGACATAAGGTAAGTCTTTCTTCCCGAACCTCCATTTTTTAGTCGGGTAACATTTTTTCTCTCTTAACCCCAGTGTAATTGTTATTTATTTTTATATAATTCTTATAAATTATACTTTTATGTTCTAAAATAATTTATATTGATAATTTAAGATTTTTTATGGGTAAATATATGTTCTATAAGGCTATTTTATCAGTTCTTCCCGATAAATAAGCACGGTTAAAGGGTAATTCCAAATTTTTTAGCCATTTTCCGCACACACCATAATCATTTTTAATCCACCAATATTATTCTAAATTCAATATTTTTATCATGAAAATATATTTTATTTCATTTTGGAATTTATGTGAACAATTATTCTTTTTTCAACTCTAAAGACTTATATTTTCTTCGAAACCGTATGAAAGTTTCCCATTCCTAAAGTTTCTTGAAAATTATTTTTACATTTTTCACTTTAGTTGGACATAATTTGAGAATTAGACAGAATTTTATTGTACTTACCATTTATTTTATGGAATATAAATGCTTAAAATATGATTTTATGATAAATAAAAATGATTTTTCTAGAAAAAATCTTCTTTGAAAAGTAAAAACAGTATTTCTCTCAAGAATTCCACGATGATTTTATTAGAGTATTTTAATCAATTTCAAACCCCTTTGTTGAATATTATTCTTTATTGGTATTTATCTTTCATGATGTAATATACCATATTTTATTAAATGGTTTATTATCATTCTGATTTTGGATGTGCTATCTTGATACCATTCACCATATTACTGAAAATGGTTAGTGATTATGACAATTGATTTGGGAAAGTAATGAATATATTTTTAGTATTTCATATAGTTAATATAAGGAATTAATTGGAATTATTAAGTTAGGGGTGGGGTATAATATATCCCCTTGATTCATTGGTAGGTCTCATGAGACAAGGTAGAGATAGATTTTTTCAATGCATTAACCATTTATTTTTATATGCCTTTGACGAGGACTCTATGGTATGTTTCAGATATCCAAAATTATTCATTCTTTAATTATGATATTATTAATTGATAAATCACATAATAATTCAATAAGTATAACATTCATGTTTATGTTTTATTTTAATATTTACATGGAATTGTCTATTCATCTTTTATTCTTATAATATTATGAAAGAATATGTTTTAATAGCTTGGGATTTTAGTGATTCATCTTTCCTTTTTTTATGTTTATATTATCTTCTACTATATTACATACCCTTACTGAGCATTTAATATCACCCATTTCATATATTTCATTTTTTCCCTAGATGTGATGATTTATATTATGAATTACTTTTTGGAATAATCTATGAGTTTATGTGTTTCTTCAATGGATTTTCTATGTTGCTTTTCCTTTAAAAGTTGTAATGTAACAGTTATGTTGGTTTCTTGTTTTCCAAAGTTACTAAACTATTCAGTAATTTCGGATGTGAAAACTTGTTCTCAGTACTAATTTAATTAATAAAGGTACCATCTCTTGGATACTAGGTCCAGGGTCTTTATAATAATTACATCCTTACATTGAAAAATCCATGCAAGAAAAATGGACGGATCTGGAATAACAAGACAATTGTGTTACCCATGCATATCGGATTGACCTCATAGAAGGCCTATAATGTTGAAATGATCAAAAAACTTGTTCATTTTTGTCTTCATAACTACATATCATGTTCTTTCAAATAAAAACTTGATTTGAAATTCCTTTAATAAGAAATATTTATGAAAAATTAGATACATCTACAACCCCTACGGGCCTTAGAATGACATCTCCCACTGACATCTTTAGTATTGGGTGGAAAATGCAATGGTTCCAGAGTACCATTAACAAGGTATTATCCCATCCATTGACTCTTCCCACCAGGTTCTACAAGCACTAAAAATGATGAGTCCACCTCATCCAATAAAAAATACAGTAAAGACAGTGGCACTCGTCACAACCACCAACCGCTTTAGGCGCTTATCCTCAGAGCAAGAAAATCACCACCCTCAGTATCTGATAATGGTGGACCAGGGAGTGAACCATGGATCCCTTCTATTTCAGGGGCCATAAAAGAGGGATACTATCAATCCTCATTTCTATAACCATCCCACTAGTGCCATTCAGTTTCCTGTTGATGGTACCACTTGAGACATTTACACCCTTTCAACCCATGCAGGGGAAACAAGGTAGACACATCAAGAGAGGAATTATTTTGATAATCATGATTGGGCTCATATCCACAACCCCACTGATATTTTTTACTAGAATATTTCAGTTTTAACCCAGAAGAAGGCTTATATCATTACTCACTCAAAATAGGTCTGCGGCGATATTCCTGCAATATGAAAGGGGGCGGCATATATCCCTACCACCATGGAAGAAGGCTAAAGACATATTCTGGTGGCACAAATATGAGATAAGTGGGCTCATATTCCCACTTCAATCGAAGATATCTTCTAGTATGTAGTAGAGATAGAAAATTTGAAGGATCAAATTAATGTGCACACTTTTTCTAAAGTGTCATTACATCATAGAAATTGTTGACAAACTCCACCATAATATTCTAGAATTGGTATAGACACAGGGACAAGTATATATTCTGATCCTTAATGATAAAGAATCATAACACTCTGCTCATTATGAACAAGTGGTTTCTCTCGATCAAGTGTGAATTCTAGCTCCCATCCAAAAAGACTATTGGAAAAAAAATTATAAAATATGAGCCATCAGACTGAGCTCATATTCTTGTTCCAATTGAGGCTCATCAAGTGAGAGTACACATTCATCGGGACAGGGAAAAATTATTATTGAAGAATAATGGTGGCATAATCCAAAGGCCTAGGTTCGGGCTCAGATCCATGTTCTGGATAGGGATCACCATGTGAGAGTAGAACACCCAATGGGAAAGATGCATATTCCTGTAAAAGAAGACCAGTGGCATATTCAAAAGACCCAGGATAGAGCCTATATTGTTGTTCTATCTATGGATCACTAAGTAATAATGGAACATTCCTTAGAACATTCTCATATTCCTGTCAGTGAATCTTCCTATCATATTCCATCAGATCATGGAATCTAGACTCATATCCCAACTTCCACCGATAAATGACTGCATCAGCATCCTTCTGATGATATACAAGAGGCGGAACATATCCCTTTTCTTATTCTAAAGGTACATCAGTATCTTCTAATAGGCAATGAATATTCATAATAGGATCATACTCCCACACCAACCAGGGGTCACCAGGTGAGAGTAGCACAAGCCTCAGTCGGATATCATGTTATTGTCAAGAAAGACTAGTAGAATACTCCAAAGGCTTAGGAGCAAGATCATATCCCAATTTTACTAAGGCTCTCCAAGTGAGAGTGGATTATGCCTTAAGGAATGCTCATATTCCCACCAATGGTGAAGAATTTCATCGACATATTCTGGAAGCTTCCCAGTATTGGGATCATTTTCCCATAGTTCTAGATAGTTATCAACAAGGTATAAAAACTCTTAAATAGTAGTTTTATATCCCTACATAATTTCAAAATATAGGTTGAAATATTACTACCATGAAACAAAAGAATATTTAAAAACTCAATTTTCTCAATGATAGTGTCCTTGAGAATTTTTGACACACATTCTCAACACCCCAAGGGTATGGTATCTCTTCAAAAAAACTACAAGGTGATCATTACCATGATATCCCCCCTTGTGGTAGTGTGTAAATTGATTGAAAATACTATACTTCAGACATTATCTATGGTCACCCCCCATGATGATATCTCTTGTGGGAAAAAATTCCTCCCATTTCCTGAACACCTCCATATATAGGGGTGTTAAAACCCCAAATTCCTTCATATAAAGAGGTTCTCGAAACATAGGGTCAACCACGTATGGTTCCCCCATAAACTCCAAGAAGCACTCCACTCCAGTCAGTAGGAAACCCCAAGAATAATAATTTTTGTTTTGATCATATAGAGTCATCTAAGTGTGAGGAAGATGTGGTCTAAATTGATATATATAGAGAGTTAGATGGAAAAAACCTCTCCACCATGTTATGTCTCCTCACCACTTCTAACTATGAGGTCCCATATGAGATATAAAATGATTTATTGTATTATATATGCCAAAATACATGGGATACACATCACAAACTAAATAGTATATTTCTTCCTTATCCATGATAAAAGTATTACCTTCAAATCATCAATACACTCTATTTTTATCAAGATATGCTTGCCTTTTCCATAGTATGATACCCAAAAATGGAGGATCATGAAAAATACCTACACAATGTATATATCTGTATCAAAAAAAATCTTTAGTGAATGATTTCCATAGCATCACCAGATGTATGTATCCATAGATGGGAGAAATATAGAGCACTACACTTCACCATGTCCCTAGAATAGTAGAAACCACCAGATATGACATCCTGTAATGTAATAGCCTATGGAAAAGTCAAAGGAGAATGTAATGCGTGAACCAGTTTGTCACTAGTATAGAAATACCCATCTTAAATTTTTCCAAGACATCATGAATAGAGGAAGAGCATAGCCCATAGGGCTTTGAACTGGAACCCTCAAATCAATGGTAATTAATTTCATACGTGGAAGCCAAAGTTGTAGTCAACTCAAGAAATTCCTTTAGAAACTTAATATTGACATGGGATTCCATTACACCCAGTTCCTACATGATAAAAATTGTATAACATCAAATAGGCCACAGAAGAAACTATCGTAGTATTCGTTAAGGAGAAATTCTAACTCATTGGGATCCTGCAATATCTACCACCGACTCTACCCATTGGATCATAAATTCCCAATAAGATTCAAGTCATACCATTAGAATATGTAAACAAACCCCAACCCACTAGGCTGGGGAATTTATATCTCAATCTAAATCACTTGGTTTATTATCTTCCAACAGGATCATGGGGAAATCAACAACAGTTCTAGATTAACCCCAACCCACTCGATTGGAGGTATTTATATCTCAATTTACATCCCTGGAGTCATCAAACCCTCCACTGGAATCATTGGATCCTCATCACCAAGATCAATACATGCCAATTTTGTCCTTGTATATTCCCCATACCATAGGAATGGGGGAAGTTTCATCATCATCATCACTATAGAGTGAATGGGTTTTCCCCAGCATGGGAGGTAAATATCGATGGTTAGAATCCCATCTATTCTGTCCTCGGTAAGAAAAACCTCTACTATTTGGGGCACGTTTGGAATTCTTGACCAGAAACTCCTTCAAATTCATTAGTCATAGACCAAGATAGATGAAGCATATGATAAAGGAAATCAAAACCCATTAGGGTCACAAGCCTAAAAGATACAATATATCCACGGGTTTGAGGAACGAACCTAATACCAGTATCATGGAGTCATCCAATTGTATTGAAAGTAAGGGGAAACCACCATTACATGATATATATAGACAAATTTCATCACTACCAACATAAAAGAAAATGTGGATCAAGATACAGAGGGTCACAACACATATATCCTACACTAAGAGGAGGGTGATCTGGATTCACCAACAGAGTCTACATGCACCGGAAATCAAATAAATCTCTAAAACATGGCACCTCAAAATATTGAGATTCCACCTCTATCGTGGATCACTTCCAAAGATAGAGATAAAGTATTGGCTAAATCACAATCACTACATAAGAGAACTGAGGCTCATTCCATAAAGGAACAATTTTTACAATATAAGGATGAAAAATAACTCTTAGAAAACTCAATGAGAAGATACTCAATGAAAATATTCCCATTAGGTATTGTATTTAGGCCAAGGAAATATTCTTTCTCCTTGGGCCGATCCGCCTAATATAGCAGCATCTGAGCACTATATTGACTATAGATCTAGGAATTTGGTCTATCTAAAAGAGGAAGTTGAAAATGATTGTGACTTACCTCAATCACTATTGACACCTCTCCCTCTTTAGGGTAATCACTCATCCTATGAATTAGTTAATAATTAGTGGGATAGGGAAACGAGACCACCTCGGTAAGCCTCACTTGCTCCCTATAGATGGTAGGTGGCTCAAATAGCAGTTCCACTAGAATTAACCAACACCATTGAGTCCCCGGATAATATAATGGAATCCATAGATGGGTGACTTGCACCATTGAATCCTAACAAGAATCCATATCCCGAATGGGTAGATGACACTTTTTCGACACCGAATTTTGGAAACAATACCTTCTCCACCTTTAACAGCATGGGAGACCCCGAACAACATCCCACACACATTTTATCATGATGTGGAATAATTATGGGCCCTAAATATCAAAAGGAGGTAAAAAATCCAAGGAGTTTTGTACATACTTGGGTAGTGGCATCCTTCATATGGTACAACAACCTTCTAGTAGGATTCACTGTAGGATTGGAAGACCTTCATCATCAGTTCCATTAACAATTCATATCCATGATGAGAAAAATTATAATCTTCAAATTGGACAACTAATGTAAATTTGAAATTTATATGGTTTCTAAAATTATATACTGATGGAATGTTTTAACCTATTCACTCAGCATCCCTATTTCAGATAATAAATTGCTGGAATTCTGTATTGAGAATCTCTAGGATGAGTTTCAGACCCCTATGACCCTAATTAAGTATCTTGGTAGGTTCCAGGATTTCAAAATAATGGAACAATGTATAGGAGTTTCCATTCAATGAACCTAATTCAAATCTTAACTCATGTTCTCGGCGCAATGAAATAGTATTTTTAAATAATAAACTATTCTTGTTACCCTATAACAAGCAATAGTTACCATTAATGTACCCAGGTAGGTCCTGAATTTCCCATCACCTCCTTTCGAGTGGTAGAAACCACAAAATCACCCTCATCTAGAATCCAGATCCCAAAAGAGATCTAGGTCACCCATGATTTGAGGAATTAATGAATAAATCAAACTCATAGTTAAATGAACAAGTCCCCAACTATTTTTTGGAAACCATGGACAATAACCTACTCAAGATTCCACAAACCAGGAATCCTAATGAGATTAAGCTCACTGACTTTTTCAATTACTACCATTTTCATAGGATACTAGGTCATAACATCCAGTATTTATTCATATTCAAGGACATTCTACAAGGCATGGTCGATTATAGATAGAAGATATTGGATAAATCCCTAGAGTAGGTGACCTACATAACCACCACCCTATTATAAGAATTAAGTTATTGTAAAAATGTTTTGTCCTAATGTTAGAAAAAATTCAACAATAGGATGAATATATAGATAGTTGACCGAGCTCGTTCCACCTTGTGTGCACAACTTCAAAGACTCGCAATAGTTCCACAAACTATGGAGGATACATTAGGTATTTCTCCAAAAGGTTGAATAATCCATTATAAAAATTAAGAAATAGAATAGAAAGATTCATATCAACCTTCGAATCATGCTCTAACTATTGCATATTTCTTCCTCGAAATATCGGATGCATGGGAACCACCCCACCAAAGAGAACCCTCATTGGACGAATAGGTCATCTTTGTTTTTTTCAAAGCGATACATTTGGAAGAACCCTTCTTGGTTATGAATTTGACTCTGAGTATGATTTCCCTACATCTAATCGTGGAACAGGAGGACAAATGTGTAGGAACAATGGATACAAGGGATGATACAAGCATGGTCAAACCCAATATTTTGGAAACATCCCCACAGAGGACATATATGCACCTGAGACTCATGGGAAACCACTCTAACACACTCGACATAGACATAAAGGTTTCCTAGAACCCTCCTATAGTTTTCCATTCCCATTTTTATTATATGATTGCCACAAATAAGTTTGATTATCTAATCAACCTAGACAATGATAATGTTTGGCATGACCTGTGATACTGGAAGAAAATGATCCCTCAGACTCTATACAAGCATCGGGCTCATCGATCTCAGATGCGCTAGTTCCCAATCCACATATTATGGATAAAAACCAACTTATGAAGCACTGAACTGTGGAAAAAGTATGAAATTCTAAAATATTTAGAAATTTTCCTAGTTATGCACTCAATCTAAGATGAACACCATCTTTCAGAAGTACTTAGGGTGGAAATTGTCCAATACCTCTAGATCCCACATGAGTTTAATAGAGAAATCACTAAATTTCGGGTCTATCAAGTGGAGACCACGCTAGTATAGTTCTGTTTCACCATATCCTTCACCAACCAGGATCAGGAAGTGGTAATACAGGGACACATCAAACCCCAATATGTTTCAGGTATACTCAATAATATCGATATCCTAAGTTCTCCATTTGACAATGGTTCTATTATCACCCTAATCAATATTTCAACCCTTAGAAATTTGGGGTATTTCAAGAGGGATTTTCCCCCATAAAGCTCGCCATTCAAGGGTTTGACAAGCATGAGAAAAGACCTCTCAAGAATACATGTAACATCCCAGGTAAAGGAAGAATAAGATATTTTCATATTTATTAATATTTGTGAATTAAATATTAATTTTACTTTAAAAGGGTTGTTATGTTCGATAGCGTACTTGATACTCTACAATGGGTTTCTTCGAAATCTTAAGTTGCACACTAATAATATAATATTATTATTTAATTGGAAGTTAACTCATAGCCATTGTATCGAGGGAATAAACATAACTAAGTACAATATGATTATACATGTTTGTTATATGTATTTACTTTTATCCAATAAAAGTTATAGGCTTAAAATGTGAATGAATCTAATTTTAAGAATAATTTACATTAAAAGGTTGATTTACAACCTTTTAATGGATAACCCTATTTAAATCTAGTTTTGGTCACTTTAATACATTATATTTGACCAATTAAAAGCCTTCTTTAGAATGGGGACATCAAAATTTACTTGGTGTAAATTTTTGGAATTTTTCTGATAAAGTTCATTTTTTAATGAATAGTAAATAATATTATATTTTAATTCAAAACTATGTTTTAATCTAATTTATTTATATGGATAGATTATCTTTTTAATTGGTTTTAAAGTGTATTCAGAATACATTTTTACCATTCCTTCCAATATTGGTAATTGGAATTAGTTTCACATTGAATTTGACAAAAACAGGTGTCGATCTTTTGACAGTTATTATTTTTTAAAAACACGCTATTTGTTTTAAAAATGGGAATTAATTTTAAATTAATAAATGAAAATTCTAGGTTTTGAATTTTGTAAAAATAGACATCATTTTTGAATTTGGAATGTCAAATATATATTAGGTGGAAAATTTATTAGTTTTCTAAAAAAACATCAATTTTTTTATGAATAGTGAAACCACTTAGTAGGAGTTAAAAAACTGACATTTTCATTTAAATGAAATTTTACCACATCTGTGAATTGAATTTCAAAAATATCACCTACATGGTTATTATTAGTAAGTAAAATGTGGTTCAATAAGATTAAAATAATTTTTGGGGAATAGTATCTTTTGACTTTTATTTACAGCGGTTAAAGATAAATAGGGTAATTCAAGGTAAAAAGAATATTATAATAATTCCAAATTACCTTCACACTTATCCTAAACATATTGGATGAGTAATAGCCGACCATGGGCATCCTTCGGTCGATTTTGGGACCCCATGGAGCCACTTATGAAGGATAATGACACTTTAGATAAATTAATTTAAAGTGAAGACAAAACTGACTAAAACAAACATCTTTTAGTAAATAAATTTTTACTTGGGGCTATATAAGTCATATTTTTGACTATAAATATTATTTAGAAAGCTAAAAATATTTCCTACATCATAGTATTTTTTTTAAATTTTAGACAATGAATAAATTAAATTATTTATGACACAATAATGATGTAGTACTTACCTCATTAATAAATAATTTAAATAAACAAGATTATAATGATTAAAATATTATAAAAAACCTGTCCAATTCCTATTGGATGATATTATTTAGACTATGAGTCATATTATCTTCGACTTTAATGATTTTTGGACCTTTAGAAAATGAATATCGCTATGTAATAAAATAATATTTTCACACTTTCCTAAAGAGCCCCTCCTCCCCCTTATAAAAGGAGACCATTTATAACAAATTCCTCACACCTTTCAAGCCTTTTGTATCATCCAACCTCTGCCCAATTAATCACCATATATCCCTCTTTTACATCTAGAAGCCTTAACTTAGGCAAAAGGTACTTCAACAATCCATTTTGGTTCAAACCAAAGGGAGTTACCCAAATTGAAGGTAACGATTTCTCTTAACTTTTTTTCATTTATTTTACTTATCCAACACCTAAACTCTTTTTATTCCTTTATTTTATAACAACATAAGTATCCTCAATATAATAGGATATTGTTATGAGAAGGATTCGAACTTCACTTACAAACACCTCCATCTAATGGGTGAAGAACATACTGTTTCTGTGGATGGAAAACTAATGCCTCACGAAACGATGATTGTTCCATTATCTCCTACCGCCTATCATGGTGGTCATTCAAATGACACTATATTTATATAAGATATATATTATGTTTATGTTTTCTTTATGCTTATGTATTTTTCTTTTATACCATACCTTTATGGTTTCCAGTATGGGTAAATGCGATAATTTCATTTGAGGAAGTGCAGACTGCTACCCCCTCAAAGTGATAAGACTCGTTAATTCTATATGTGGGATGTATAAAGGATATATTTAATGGTATTATATATGATATTAAATTGGATTTATAATATACCAATGTATAATTATGTTTTAATTCCATTAAAATAACAAATATACATGAAAGTAGTGTTTATGCGGACGTACGGCTTACCGTCTCCATGAACGATGCATTTCATTTCTTACCTCCAAATGATATGTACAGTTATAAATATATATATATATATATATATATATTGGATATATATGATATATATGATACATAAATAATTAATATCATTCTGGATATAATGGATTATAGAAAACATGGACAACATGTAAATATAAGGTGTTCAATTTTGACTCAAGTGCCAAATATCGGTAAAAGGACCATTATTAACTTAAATGATTACATAATGTTTATAACATGGCTATAATTGATATAAAAGAACTAATAAACTTGAAAAGGTTCTAAATAAATTATAAATTAACTTTATTTTATTATTCAGGAGATTAAATAACGAACTGGTCAAGTCGGACATGTGGTAAGGGACTTCGTCTCAATCCCTTTCATGGAGGGATATTTTTTTTAATACACGCCTTTATTTTATAATTTGTATAAACACCCTTGACATTTCAAATGTAATATTTTTCTACTAATTGTTTTGCTAAACCAAGAAAAGGAATGTTTCTCTTTACGTAAGCGGTGACAATGACCTTTCCGCCACTACGAGTATTATTTGTTCTTTGGATTCCTTAACAAGCCGTAATGTTTTTTTAAAGGAAAATAAATACCATTTACTATTTTATGTATTTTGGTATTGAAAATGATTTTGATAATGGATTTTTTATTTCAATATATTTAAGTGATATATTTTGATAGAAATATGGAAATGTTTTCATTCTTTTATATTTGTTTTATGTGTTATGATCTTATAATGGTACTTGGACATTTAATGGGTGGTTACTTGATTAACCAAATGACAGGTGGTGCCATGATATACCAGGATGGGTGGTCACGTTATAACCTCCAATGCTTTGGGTATTGAAGTCACCTATATGGTTATTCTATTTAGTGATATTTGTGGAATTCGACCGTATGGTTATTCCATTTAATTTTGTTTATCTCCCAAGTTACCTTTATATGTTATGTGTTCTTTATATGGGTTTTATGGTAATCTTTTGGTTACAAAAGGGTAATTAGTGATCTTTTATTTTACTGAAGAGTATTTACTACTTTATAAAGGTGAATAGTATTACTTATGTTAACGTATTCATGGTTTACTTGATGTTTTGAAAAACTAACAGTTTTCATTCTTTGTGTATCCCTTAATAAGATTTTTATGATCATCCAATGTTTTTGAAATGTCTTTGACAATACAAAATGTGGAATAAGGTCAAGGATGGGATCAAGGAAAAGTCTTGCTATCTTAAATATGGAACTAGACATGAATCTTTTTTTAAGAGTTCTTGGTTTGTTAAAAAAATGGAAACTGAATAGAAGTGTCTACTCTATTTTTTTAAATGAAATGTAAAAGTTATGGCCTAATTATCTAAAACTCTAAACCTGAAAATTTCCCTAATGTGAGTTATTCATTTAATTCATGATTATGTAATGTTTTAAGTCCCATCATTAAAGATGGTATCAAAGGTCAGTTTAGACAATTTTTGGAGTTAGGGTATTGTTAAATAAATGTCCATAAATTAATTTATGGTAATATTGAAATGATATAGCATTTAGAGATTACCATGTTGCTTTGCCTAAGGTATTTCTATGTTAAGAACTATTTTTCATAGAGGAAATAGGGTAGTTGTGTAGGGAAGGGATACAGAGGGAAATGACCTACAAAATCAGCATCCTGAGATGGTCAGAATCACAATTGAAAAGTTTGTTACAGTAATGGCTCATTTGACTCAGGTGATAAATATTGGTTGTGTTTATTGATGATATTTTGTTTTATTCTAAAAGTAAATATGAGCATTAAATTCATTTATAGATCATCTTTCAAACCTTAAAACAAAAGAAACTTTATGGGAAATTCAGCAAGTGAGTTTTGGTTACAAAATATTTCTTTCCTTGGTCACATTGTTTCAAAAAATGGCATAACTGTTGATCCTGCTAAAACAAAAGTTGTTAAAGAATGGTCAAGACCCACAAATATAACCGAGATCCATATTTTTCTTGGTTTTTTAGGTTATTATCGGATGTTTGTTGAGAATTTTTCATTATTATCTTGTCCAATGACTAAGTTAACTCGAAAAGGTGTTAAGTTCATTTGGACAAAAGAATGTGATCATTGTTTTCAGGAATTCAAAATAAGATTGGTGAATGCTCTAGTTTTGGCATTGCCTTCTAGAAATGGTGAGGTTGTTATTTACAGTGATGCTTCATTGAAAGGATTTGGATGTGTCAATGTGAAGAATGATCAGGTAATTGCTTATAATTCACTTCAGTTGAAACCTCATGATTTAAATTACCCTACTCGTGATTTGGAATTAGCTATTGTTGTTTTTGCTTTAAAATTTTGGAGGCATAATTTGTATGGAGAAAATTTTGAAATATATACTTACCACAAAAGTTTAAAGTATATATTCACTCCGAAATAATTGAACATGAGATAGAGGAGATTGCTAGAATTAATCAAGGATTATGATTGCATGATCCATTACCATATAGGAAAAACAAATAAAGTGGCTGATGATTTGAGTCAAAAAATTGTCAGTGAAATCATCTCTATCAGATAGAATAATGCAAGCGCAGAAAGAAGACAATGAACTGAAGAAAAAGGTATAGTTGGTTCAGAAGGGTATGTTTCCAGATTTCAACGTTGATAATGATTGTGTTTTGAGGTTTGGGAAGAGATAATGTGTGCCTTGGGATTCCCAGTTGAAGAATGAGTTGTTATGTGAAGCTCATAGTTCTCCATTTTTAGTTCATCCTGGTAGTACTAAGATGTACCGAGATCTTCGAGAGTATTACTATTGGGATGGAATTAAAAGAGATATTGATGATTTTAATATGAAGTGTTTGAATTGTAAGTAGGTTAAAGTAGATCAGCAGTTATCGAAAGGGATTCTTCATTCTTTACCAGTGACAGAGTGGAAATGGAAAAATATATCCATGGACTTTGTTGTGGGATTACCGAAGACATCACGAGGTAATATTTCAATATGGGTTATAGTTGATCGATTGAATAAATATGCTCATTTCCTTCCCATTTAAGATGCTTTGTCTCTATATAAACTTTCTCTGTTGTATGTTAAAGAGATAGTCAGGTTGTATGGAGTTCCCCTCTCTATTGTATCTGATCATGATCCCAGTTTTACTTCTAACTTTTGGAAAGGCCTTCATAAGTCATTGGGTACTGAATTAACTTTTAGTATATATTTTCATCCTCAATCATATGGGTAGTCAGAGTGAACAATTCAGACCTTGGAGGATATGATACATGTTTCTTCACTGGATTACAAATGAATTTGGGACCAAAATCTTTCTTTGGTTGAATATTCTTATAATAACAGTTTTCCTTCTAGTATATAGATGGATCTATTTGAGGCATTATATGGAAATCATTTTCGAACTCCAGGTTTTTGGGATGAATTAGGTGAAAAGAAGCTAATGGGATCAGAATTGGTAGAAGATATGGAAGAGAATGTTCAATTGATTCAGAAGCACATGATAACAGCTCAGAGAAAACAGAAATGTTGTGCAGATAACCGGAGGAAGGATATTTCTTTTGAGTTAGGTGATCTTGTCTTTCCCGAATTTTCTCCATGGAAAAGTGTGATGTGCTTTGGTATGAATGAAATTTTGAGTACAAGGTTCATTGGACCTTATCAAATCCTGGAGAAATTTCGATCAGTTGCGTACAGAGTGGATTTACCTCCAATTTTATCCCAGGTACACAATTGTTTTCTTGTTTTGATGTTGAGAATGTATATGCCCGATCCATCTCATTTTTTGAGTTCAGAGGTAGTTCAGTTGGAAGAGAATCTCTCTTATGAAAAAAAAACAGTCTAGATTCCTGACCGTAGAGAGAAAGTTTTATGGAATAAGGTAATTCACCAGGTAAAGTTATTGTGGGAAAACTATATGACTGAAGAGGAAACGTGGGAATCTGAAAATGCTATGGGAGATAAATACCCCCCACTTATTTTGATATGTGAATAAAAATTTCGAGGACGTAATTTAAAAAATGGGGAAGGATGTAACATCCTAGGTAAATGAAGAATAAGATATTTTCATATTTATTAATATTTTTGAATTAAATATTAATTTTACTTTAAAAGGGCAGTTATGTTCAATAGCGTACCTGATACGCAACAGTGGGTTTCTTTAAAATCTTATGTTGCACACTAATAATATAATATTATTATTTTAAATGGAATTTAACTCCTCACCATTTTATTTACGAGAATGAACAAAACTAACTTCAATATGATTATACATGTTTGTTAAATGTATTTACTTTTAGCAAACAAAATATAGAGGCTTAAAATGTGAATGAATCTAATTTTAAGCATAATTTACATTAAAAGGTCGATCTACCACCTTTTATTGGTGAACCCTATTTAAATATAGTTTTGGACACATTAATACATTATATTTGACCAAATAAAATCCATCTTTATAATGGGGACATTAAAATTTACTTTTTGTAAATTTGTGGAATTTTTTCGATAAAGTCCATTTTTTAATGAATTGTGAAAAATATTGTATTATAATTCATAACTATGTTTTAATATAATTTTTTTATATGGTTATATTATCTTTTTAATTGGTTTTAAAGTTTAATTAGAAAATATTTTTACCATTTAATCTAATTTTGGTCATTGGAATTAATTTCACATTGAAATAGGACATAAACAAGTGTCGATCTTTTGACAGTCATTGTTTCTTAAAAACACACTTTTTATTTTAACAATGGGAATTAATTTTAAATTATTTAATGAATCTTTTATGGTTTGAATTTAGAAAAACAAAATTCATTTTTGAATTTGGAATATTAAATATATCTTAGGCTGAATTTTTTGTAATTTTCTGAAAAACTTCAATTTTTGATGAATAGTGAAACCACTTAGTGGTAGTTAAAAAAATGAATTTTTCATTAAAATGAAATTTTACCACTTCTGTGAATTGAATTTCCAAAATCCTACATACATGGTTGTTATTAGTAAGTAAAATTTGGTTCAATAAGATGAAAATAATTTTTGTGAATAGTAACTTTTGACTTATTTATTGCTGTTAAAGGTAAATAGGGTAATTCAAGGTAAAAAAATATTATAATAATTCAAAATGACCTTAACACTAATTATAACCTTATTTTATGGGTAATAGCCGACCATGGTAATCCTTGTGTCGATTTTAGGACTCCATGGAGCCACTTATGAATGATAATGACACATTAGATTAATTAATTAAAAGTAAAGACAAAAATGACATAAATAAAAATCTTTTTGTAAATAAATCTTTACTTGGGGTTATATAAGTCATATTTTCAAATATAAATATTATTTAGAAATCCTAAATATTTCCTACATCATAGTATTTTTTAAAATTTGGACATCGAATAAATTAAATTATTTATGACACAATAATGAAGTAGTATTTATCTCATTAATAAATGATTTAAATAAATAAGAATGTAATGATTAAAATATTATCCAAAACCAGTCCAATTTTTATTTGATGATATTATTTCGACTATGAGTCATCTTATCTTTGACTTTAATGATTTTTGGACCTTTATAAACTTAATATCATTATATAATAAAATAATATTTTCACACTTTCCTAAAGATGCCCTCCTCCCCCTTATAAAAGGAGACCATTTTTAACCAATTCATCACACCTCTAAAGACTTTTGGATTTTCCAACCTCTACCCAATTAATCTCCCCACATCCCCCTCTTTCACCTAGAAGCCTTACCTTAGGCAGAAGGCACATTAAAAAAACCATTTTTCTTCAAACCAAAGGGAGTTACCCAAATTAAAGGTAACGGTTTATCTTAACTTATTTTCTTTTATTTTACTTCTCTAATGACTAAACTCTTTTTATTGCATTATTTTATAACAACAACATTATACTAAATATACTAGGATATTTTTATGGGATGTATTCAAACTACACTTACACACACCTAAATCTAATGGGTGAATAATATACTCTTTCGGTGGATGGAAAACTAACGCCTCACGAAACGATGATTGTTGGATTATCTCCTACAACCTATCATGGTGGCCATTATAATGACACTATATTTATATATGATATATATTATGTTTATTTTTTCTTTATGCTTCTGTATTTTTCTTTTATATCATACCTTTATGGTTTCCATTATAGGTAAACGCCATAATTTCATTTAAGGAATTGCGGACTACCGCCCCCTCAAAGTTATATGACTTGTTCATGCCATATGTGGGAAGTATAAAGGATAGATATAATGGTATTATATACGATATTATACTAGAATTATAATATACCAACGTATCATTATGTTTTAATTCCATTAAATGAAGAAATAGAAATGAAATTTGAGTCCATGCGTATGTACGACTTACTGTCTCCATGAACAGTGCATTTCATTTCTCATGTCCAAATGATATGTACTATTATAAATATATATATATATATACTAGATATATATGATATATATTATATATAAATATTTAATATCATTCTGGATATAATGGACTATTGACAACAAGGAAAAGTTGTAAATATAAGGCGTTCATTTTTTACTCAAGTACCAAATATCGACAAAATGACCATTATTAACTTAAATAATTACATAATGTTTATAACATGGTAACAATTGATATAAAAGGACTAATAAACTTGAAAAATTTTCTTAAGAAATTAGAAATTAACATTAGTTTATTATTCAAGAGATTAAAGAACGAACAGGTCAAGTCAGACATGAGGTAAGGGACTTCGTCTCAATCTCTTTTCATTGAGGCATATTTTGTTTTAATACATGACTTTATTTTATACGATGTATAAAAACCCTTGAATTTTCAAAGGTAATATTTTTCTATGAAGCATTTTACTAATCAAAAAAATGAATGTTTCTTTTAACGTAAGTAGTGACAAGGACCTTTCCGCTACCGCGAGTATTATTTGTTCTTTTTCTTCTATAACAAGTCGTAATGTTTTTTAAGGAAAATAAATACCATATACTCGTTTATGTATTTTGGTACTGAAAATGATTTTGATAATGGATTTGTTATGTCAATATATTTATGTGATATATTGTGATTGAAATGTGGAAATTTTTTCTTTCTTTTATATTTGTTTTATGTGTTATGATTTTATAATGTTACATGGACATTTGACGGGTGGTTACGTGATAAACCAAATGATGGGTGGTGCCGTGATAAACTAGGATGGGTGGTTACGTTATAAACTCCAATGAATTGGGTATGGAATTAGGTTGTATGTATATTCCATTTAGTTATATGTGTGGAAGTCGACTTTATGGTTATTTTATTTAAGTATGTTTATGTCCCGAGTTACCTTTATATGTTATGTGTTCTTTATATGGATTTTATGGTAATATTTTGGTTAAAAAAGGGTAAGTCGTGATATTTTATTTTAGTGAAGATTATTTACTACATCATAAAGGTTAAAAGTATTACTTATGTTAAAGTATTCATGGTTTACATGTTGTTTTTAAAAACTAACAGTTTTCCTTCTTTGTGTATCCATTACTGAGCTTTTTATGCTCATCCCAGGTTTTCGAAATGTTTTTCACGGGACATAATGTGGAATAGGGTCAACGATGGGGTCATGGAAAAGTCATGTTGTCTTAAACATGGAACTAAACATAACTCTATTTTTTAAGAGTTCTTGTTTTGTGAAAAAAATGCAAACAGAATAGAAGTGTCCACTTTGTATTATTTTTTTTGAAATAAAATCTAATAGATATAGACTAATTCTATAAAACTCTAATCCTAAAAAGATCCTTAACGTAAATTATTCATTTAATTCATGATTATGTGATGTTTTAGGGCTATTTCCTTATAATACAATGCTCTAATCTCATTTTAGGGATATCACATCAAAAGACAAGTTTATGGTTATCAAGAAATACATTTCATACAATTTCATGCTCAGAAGGCCCTAGCTCCACAATCACATGGTTGTAGTTTCAACATTTCATCAATGTTTGAAATACCCCATAAATGGAATGATCGACATAATACATGGTGAAAACACCCACTTTGAGACGATTGAAGACACATATACTGAAGTAGGCATCTACAAAATGGAATCCAAACAATCAATGGTGGATGATGATATACTGGTTGGAGTCCCCAATGTCTTGGAGACCACCCAGAAAAATCCCTAGAGTATGCTTGATAACGAATATGTTCTCCCCATAAATCATGTTGAGTAAATAGACTAGATCCCAGATGTCCAATCCCCTTATGTTCCCAGTAAAAATATAAAAGATAATTAGCTCTAGAATATCTCTACAAAAACTCTCGTAATAGGGGATGATACTGTCTTTTCTCGTGGCCTCTCTCATATCAAAAATGACATAGATGCACCCATATTACTGATATTTTCTGAAAATACCTCAACATACTCAGAGGTGGAAAATATGAGAATGAAATCAGGAATGACCCTCCTATATTCAAGCAATGTTTCTCCACCATCATTGATAAGTTCATGCAGGTAAATCTATTGACATAAGAAGACTCATCACCTGCACTGATTAGTTATTCCAGGCCTCTTGAGGAGAAAAATATGAACATCTCATTTATAAAGGTAAATCAATATGTGTTATCCTAGAATTAGCAATAAATTTCTAGACATAATCTAGATGTGGCTACACACCACCTAAGATTACTCAATGACCATAAAGTCTTCAAGCAGACATATATGATAATTCACCCCTCTCATTATACCAATTTATAAGGAGTAGTTGAAAAATTAAAAAAATCAAACTTTGTCTGATAAGTGAAATACCTCAGGTGGTTTTCTAATATCATACATATCAAAAAATAATAATGAAAAGATTTGGTTTTTCATCAATTTTAGATAACTTAATTGACCCTGCCTGGTGGAGGACTTATCATTACCAATCAAAAAACTCTTGATCGATAAAACTATCGTCTTTCTATCCCTCTCCCCAAAGATGACTACTCAGTGTACAACCGGATTAAGATGGACCCTTGATATGAGGAAGCCACTATGTTCGGAACACCATAGGGGATATTTTTCTCTCATTTAATTCCATTTATATTAAATAATTATGGTGTTATATACCAACATGTCATGAAACATATCATTAATCCTTTCTTGGGAAGAATAGTTTAATGTTATGTCGACAACCTTGTGGTCCAGTCCTGATAGTGATGTGATCACTTCATGGATATTCAAACAATCTTTTAGAATATATGATAACAGGATCTAAATATTAATCTTTTAAAATGTTCTTTCAAGTTAATATTGGATATGTTCCTTGGCTTTATTGTATTCCACCAAGGAATCGACGTTGACCTTGAAAATACTAATGTTATTCAAGGAATTTCACCCTATCAGAATCTCAAATAACTGAGGGGGGTCCATGGGAACCAATCTTACACTAAAAATTTCATTTCCATCATAGATATAAAATATCTCCATTTCACTTGGACAATGAAGAATATATTCTCTTATCAATGGGTTAGGGACCACCAAGAAGCCTTCAAGAGTCTCAAGAAGTACCCAATACACCCACCAGTTATGATTCCATTGGTGGAAGGAAGGACACTCATCTTATATGTGGTCACCATGGGACATTCGTAGAGTTCCCTCCTCATAGATAAGAATGATGTGGGAAGCGAGAACCATCTCTAATAGCTCAGCTGAATGATGTTAAGAACATATTCCCAAGACTCTGATGTCAAGAAGAACTGTGTTACACTAATCATTAAAGAGAGGAAGTAAAGGCATTACTCGTAGCATGAAAAAGTAAACTTTTTCTTTCATATTGACCCTGTAAAGTACATCCTTATACATCCCATGATGATTGGGTGTTTGGACCAATGGGAAGTCATTCTACAAAAATAGTACATTCGGTTCATGTCACAGAAAGTAGTCAAATAAAAGGCCCTCAATGACTTCTATATGGAACATATCACTCTAAAAAGCACACCAGCAGACAAAAAAACATCTAGATAAAGAGGTTTTACATAACCATGACACTCCCCAAACATGGGAGATTTATTTTGATGGTTCCACATAGATTCCAATTGGAAAGCGACTAGAAAAAATGATACTCAATCAGGTTGTCTTAGGGACTGTATTTGTTTCTTTAGATAATGAAAATTTTCCCTACTATTTCACACTATCCAAAGGTTGAAAAAATTTTGAGGCACAATACCAAGACCTCCTTGAAGGATTAGAATTATCCCTATAGTTCCAAATATGCTACTTGAAGATCAAAGGGTATTTAGAGCTATTTATAAAATAGATCAATGTAGAGTACGCCATCAAAAAAGTAGAGCTGGACCCCCTCACTGGCTTTATTAGGGAACTAATGGTAGAATTACCTTTCAATCCCACACTAAATCATGTTCTATGATCATAGAATGATTTTTATGATGCATTGGTTAATGCATCGATAATACTGACTAGCCCTAATTAGGGGGAAGAAATATTCTATATGATGAATCAAAGAATAGTTAAAAAATCACCGCCTGTGATATGGGAGAAATCAAGCAGGTCAATACTTCCAAAGAGAATGATGATATAGTATCCACTCTTGGAAGGATGGAACCCATAATTGGTTATCTCCAACATGGGATTCCCCATACAAATCAAGATATAAGGGAATATATTTAACAATGTGTAGAAAACTATACCCTGCCGGATGGTCCAAATGAGGAGAAATACCTCTATAATCGAGGCTCTGACAAAATACACCTCATATGCATAACATAAGAAGAGATTTATTTCTATCATGGAATAATTCCTAGAAGGATCCTATGATGATCATCAATATAGGACTAGACTCTCCCAACAAATCAGAAGGTTGGGTTACTACTAGAAAACCATGATACAGGTCTGTAAGGAATTCACCAGGAAAATTAAAGCATGATAGGTCCATGAAAAATTTGTCTATAAACCTCCAGAATTTCAGAATATAGCTAAAAAGTACCATTTTCCCATAGGAGGAATGGATTTTGTATATCCATATCCCCCAACCACATTTAAGTAGTTTAATTATATCCTTACTACTATCAGATTTATCTCTGAATGATATGAGGTAATACCATCAAAGAATTTAGGATGAAAAACATCATAAAATTCATAAATTCCCATAACATCACTAGGTTTGGGGTCCCTAACATAATACTAATAGACAAAAACACCACATTTTTTTCAACAGAGTGGATGAAATTTTACTAGGAGTAAAACATCTAGTCTAATCACTCATCTCGCTATCATGTGGTGGAAAATAGACAGATAGAGGCCTTCAATAAGTCTCTGTCAAATATACTCAATAATATGGTGAATAAGGAAAAGAAATCCTAATACTAAAATCTCATCCATGATTTATGGGCTTAACTTACCACCATGAATACTTCTATACAAGTAGTTTAATATTCATTGGTGTACAATACTGAGGTAGTTTTCCTTATATAATTCCAACTACATTCACTAGGAATATCCATTTGTGGAAAACTCATGGATTATAAGTAATAAAAAAACTATATGAATTGGAGAAGCTCGATGAGAATAGGTTGCATACATCGAAAAAAATTGAAGTCCATTTGAATCGGATTCCACTGGACTTCAACAAAATCCCTTCCCCCATTCATTCCTCCAAGGAGAACAAGTATTGGTTTTCAGATCCCCAAGGATACAAGGAAAGAAGCCTCCATAGCTAGAACCCAATTGGTAAGGGCCATTAATAATCCATTAGGTATATCACAATGGAGCTTACCTGCAAACCATAATGGATGGGGAACAATTAAAACCCCCACCGATGAAATATTTTTCAATATATACTTTGAATATCTATGATTAGGTGTCTCTCATCAGTTATACGTGATGTTAGACTACAAAAACGAGTCTGAGAAGCAAGATGATAAATTACACAATGTCTCTCATACAAACTACAAGACATTAAACTATAAATAACTTGACCTAAACACATGAAATTAAACTATACAAAACCTATCTGGAAAGCAGGATGAAAAAATGCACAACATCCTTCATCCTTACTATAATATGATAAACTATAGGCTGGAATCCTCACCGTATGATGTTAAATTGTAAGGAAATCATCATATCACAAAACATTTATAACACATAAGCTAGATCAATGAAAAATATGGATGAAATTCCCATATCCCAATTTCAGAGTCAAATACACATAGGGAACCTCATCATCTATGAACAATGTGTGGCTTGATTCTTATCATAATAGGATACATATTGGTGCCCAAACATCCATTCCGGGTCCCAGCCTCAATATTCTATTTCTTTCACTTCGGGAAACCAACATCCTCACTAAAATACATTAAACTGTGTGGAATATGTCCTTACCGTGATACATAAAATTACACAGATCTCAAATATTCCTCTTCATTCACACTAAGTCACCCACATCCTTACCACACAATGTTAAAAAACATGGATAATGTCCTAACCATATGGAATTAAAATAAACATGTTTCTAGAACAACATATGGCTTGATTCTCATTCTAATGAGATATGTAGGGATGTATGCATCCTTTATCATGGCCCGGCCACTGCATGGTAGAAAATTATCCTATCTATCCTCTAATTTCCTTCACAACATGAGGAAACTTTGACATTATTATTTAGGTTTGGGACCCCTTACATTAAACTAATCCAAACCACAAACCAGCTCATGGTTTTTGCCCATGGTTTTTGGAAAAGGGAAGAGGAAGACAATATTTTATATGGCCAAAGTCAGAACTTCTTAAAATAATGGGGTTGATTATGTGGAGGTGAGGCACACACCCATGGAAAATAATTTAAAAAGACAAGATGTTTAATAAGTCTTGAGGGGTCCATTAATGCTTTGTAAAATAACTAAAACAAACCCAAAATCACATTATTTTAATGGTAAAACATATATTGGCTGAAAATAATGCTTATGGTATTTTATTACATTACTATTGGGTCATTATGATGTTATAAAACACATTATATACTTAAACGATATTTAATTTTTACACAAAAATTTGACTGTCTTAGAAAATTATGAAAAATTCACCGTTGGATAATTTTGACGGCCTGATTCCAGAAATAACATTTATTTTATCTAAATAATTTTCAAAATATGATAATTTTAACTTTTAAAATAAAACCCGACATTTATCGAAAATTCTCGGGTTTTGAAAAAAATGGATTTCAAACCTTAATAAAAATTAAAATTGCATTCATAAATTAAAAATTAATTTAATAATAATAATAATATTTTATTAAAATATTATTTAATTCAAAAATCTATTCATTTAATAAAATATAATTCTTAATTAAATAATAACTAAAAACACTATTTGTACATTAAAAACTATTTACAATGTATCAATAATAACAAGAAAGTATATTCATTATTATATACAAAAATAATGTACATGAACATTGTACTAGAGATTTGTTACATAACCCCTTAAAACCGCCGCAAAAGACCTAAGGGTAAGGTGTGCGATGGTGCCAGACTCTTGGGGTGGCTCGGATAACATCGCTCAAGTGGTAATCTCTATCAACTTCCACTTTTCCCATAGACGGTCTCGTTCGAGCTTGACATGGTGAACCTCAGCTTGTGCTTGGTCAAGAGTGAAGCCCAAAGACGCCACCTATTTTCCGAGCTCCAACAAATGGGCTTCATATGGAGAAATTATACTGGATGACGCCATAGCTTCTTTTGTATGAGTAATTTGGGTTAGTTAAAGCCTTATATTTATACTAATCATGTGATCACTGTTCAACAGCTATAAAAGTAACGATCGCAACTCTTAACATAAAACTAAAGAAGTTGACATTTTATATAAACATTTTACATAAAGAGACATTTAATTAGATCAAGAGGGATTTCCATTAATGAAACTTTGGGTTGTTACAAAAATGGGAAGATATGAAACAATGCGATGATCCGGAATCGAATAATGCATTTGCTAAACTTGAGGAGACCATTAAATTACCTACCACCATGTCTTTCGGAGCTTCTACCTCAACAGTAGTGATAGCATAAGCTTGGCCATGGTCCCCTGGACTTTTCAAAGGTATTTTCCCCTGACACTTTAGACATTCATTTGCATAATGTTCCATCTCCCTACAATTGTAGCATTGGACATCAGTAGCTTCCTTCTTCCCCTTGCAATCACGAGGTTGGTGGCCTTTTTCAACACACTTGTAATAGACTCCCATTACTTTTAAGAAATTATCGGGGTGCTTCTTCCAACATTTACTATAGGATGGATATTCAAATTTTCCCTTCTTCTCCTTATTTTCATTCCCAGTGTGATCAGTAGATCTCTTCTTCTCCTTCTTTGCTTTAATGTCATAAGACTTAGAGAATTCCTTTTTGGTCTTGATAGCACATGAGACAATATCTTTATAAAACGAGAAGGTTTGTGAGACTAATGATTGATGGAGAAACAGTTTTAACCCATCAAAGAAATGATCAATCTTACTTCTTGGGTTACGTATGTAATCAGAATCATACCTCGCTAACTTTGTAAAGTTAGCCTCATACTTTGCGACATTCTCATCCTCCTTTTGCCTCAGACTCATAAATTGCCTTTCTATATCTGCTCGATGGTCACGAGGAAAGTTTTTTCTATGAAAATATATTTGAACTCCCTCCATTACATATTTGATACTTCATCATCTTCCTTTGTGTTTTGTATCAATAACCACCATTGATCAGCATCTCTAGTGAGGCGATATACTACCATGATAACATTTTCCCTTTCCCTACTCACCAAAGCCAGAAATATTTTCTCTAGGGAATTTATCCGTTGCTCATCTACTAAGGGATTTGTACCCCCATTGAACATTGGTGTTTGTTGCCTCATGAAGTGGTCTAACATTGATCTTTCACACTGTGGATCAGTGTGATCCATATGGGTAAGGTTATGATTAATAACCTGATTGAGTTTTCCTAGTACGGTGATTAGCTGATCAGCACCAGTTGCATCACCAGCTCCAATATAATTATCTTGAACAGTAGGGCAATCCCTACATGGAGTGCATGCATTTATACAATTTCCATTTCTTCCATTAGTTTCCATTGCTAAATAATGGAATAAACTAGATCAGTTTATGAATCAAAATACATAATTCCATACTTGTAAAACACATAACATAAATTAAACTATTTATGGATATAATCCATAATCATAAAAATGTTTTCATTGAGGAAGTATATACTCATAAACCCTTCATAATGGTTTGTAAATAAAATGATAATTAGCTTAATCATATCCCCCAGGAGTGTCGTAACCAAGAGTGCAGCAAGGCCCGTTGTCGTGCACCAGTTCCCATTCGAGTCTAGCTCAAAGCAGTGTTTTCGGGTTTTACCCCTAAGTACATCTGTTCCAGAGCCGCCTCTACCTGCTCGTATCTAGACAGGGATGTATTTCTTGGAAAACTCACAAAATCTCTACAATACCAAAATTTTAGGAAGTTTGTCTATACTAATCCTCAAAGTCTATCTTACGGCTATGTGTTATAATCAGAGTTTATCTAAATCTAGATTCCAAGGTTTGTACTAAACTTCTTCTAATACCAACTGTAATGCCCCGACCGTAGTTATCCAAAGTCAGTGCATTATTACATAACATTGGAATGATCACAAAAGATATATTCTCAAAAGACTGATTTGTTTAGTAGCCTTAGAATCACTAGATACATTCATAAAGTTTACATTACATCATAAAATGAAAACTACAACAACATAGTCTCCATATTCCACACTCATATCCCCTCATAATATCCCTGCAGGTCATTTATAAAATACTTCTTCACATCCTGGGAAAAATAAAATATAGAAAGGGGTGAGCTCAAATGCCCAGTAAGGATAACAATACAGCGGAAACTTTCATAAATAAGCATAAACATTTAATGAATTTTATAACTAAAAAAATACTTTTAAACTCAAAATTCATCATAATATGGTAGAAATAAAATTAAAAAATTCCATTTACTTATTCACATGGATATTCTACTAGTCGAATAATCACATGCAATATCAATAACCACTTTCATAATGATGGAATGCATAATTCCAGACTATCATAACCACATAGTCAAGGCCTTGTTCCAAGACTACAAATAAGATTTTGTCAAGGCCTTGTGCCAAGACACTAGTTTGTCTCATGATACCGACCGATGCATCGAGGAGCTATAGTGGGCCCCACCTATCACTTATTAAGTCCAATGCATTCCTCATATGAACAGGTTTAAACAAAACATAAACATTTGTATTAAAATTAGCATACGAAATGTCAATACTTTCTCCATAAACCATGAATGGTATAAAAATAAAACATCCATATTAAAACATATCACAAAACCATCAATGCAATATAGAAGTTTTCTATCATAATAAATCAACTTCAAATAAGCTTAAAATCCATCAAAGGATGTTGACATAGATGAAATCAAAACAATTTGAGAGAAATATCTCTTTTTTTCAAATCATTTAAATGTCACATAATTATAAAATATAACATTTACTTTGAAAATATTCTTATAATCTTGTAAGGGAAGCTTTGATGATTTTACAATGGTGGAAAATAGTTGCACCCACCGTATAAGTTAAAAAAAGACATTCTTACCTTAATTTTGTCGAAAAGGTTTAAAATGACCTTGTTAGGAAAATGACGGAAAGATTCCTATCAAACCATTTTATAAAAGTAAAACAAGGGTATAAATGAATTTAACCCATTTTCAATTAAATAGTAAAAATGTGTTGGAATACATTTTTAAGAAATATGGATGTGGATGATAAAGAGGTCCCAGTAGATAATCACGTATAAACAACCTCGGATAATGATGAGATTGTGAAATAAACCCTTACCTTGTACTTTTCCTTGGTTGAGGGTAGGTTAACCTCATGTATAATGGTGAAATAATTTTTATTAAATTATTCAAGAATCATTTAAATTAATATGATATCATATATGATCTTTTAACATTACTTTGTTAATAATATCTTAGTATTATCGTTGTTTCAGGTGTTAACTTACTCGTTTTCTTTTATATGTTTTGTTACATAAGTCATCTTTGTTATTGATAGGTTGCATATTACTCATATCCATAATTATATCAAGTCCTTAAACATTATTTTTAATCATTAAATGGGAATTATAATTGAATGGATACGATGGGGAATGAATCTCATCGTGTTCGTGGAGACGGTACTCCGTACGTACGCGCGAGCGACAATATCAATTTTTTGATATTAAAATAATATATAATTGGATGGTATATCATATATAAATAATCATTATAATGTTATATTTATTGTTTACATTAATTAAACAACATTTTTATACCCATCCAAATAATAATTTATTGAATAACAATTACACCACGACGTGGAGATGGTAAGACGTACGTACGCATGTATGGTGACATGTCATTCAAAGGATGGATAGAATAATGAATATGGTTGTACCATATTTATAATGACATCAAAATATATAGAAGATACTGGAGTTATTATTTTAGAATGGTAATAACAATTAAATAAGAAGTTGAAGAAGAAAGGAACTTAAAAGAGGGTAGTGAAAACATTACCTCTTTTTCGGGTTCTTCTTTTTGATTTGATCAAAAGGTCTCCTCAGGTTAGCTTCCGGACTAAAGTAAGGACTCTAGGATGAAGGGAGGATATTTTAGAGGGTATTTGGGTAGAGTTTGGCCAATCCAAAAGGCTTTGAAGGTATGAATTTTAGAGAATAGGGAGTTCCCTTTTATAAGAGGGGTGAGGGGCACCTTAGGAAAAGATAGAAATATTATTTTATAATAAATTCATATTCGGTTTATAATGGCTCCAAAGTGGATTATTTAAATTATAAGGTGGTTATAGGTCTAAAAACATTCAACCAATAAGTTTTAGACTGGTTTTGGTTACTATATTAACCTTATCGTTTAGTTTTAACTCTTAGTTAATTAGTTTGACATTTACCATGTCTCTTTGTATTTTTAGATTATATAGTTAATAAACATACTATATACATCCAAGAGACCCCCAAGTGGTCCAAAAATGATAAAACTATCTTTATATAAGTCCTTTGGATGAACCTTAAATTTTTAGGAATGGAATAACAATTAATAATATAATATTTGTTTTAAAAACTCTTTTATGTCAATTTTGACACTATTCGGTATTTTGTTTTTGATAATTTCATAACAGCATTATTACTTCAAAAGAAATTTTTATAAACAATAATAATATGTCATATTAACCTATAAAATCATTTTAATTCATAAAAAGTCTCAAATTACATTTATTTTTATATTTATTATATCAATTATTTTAATAGTTCATTAATTAGGTAATTACTGCATCACCATTGTGTCATAAATAAATTAAATTATTTAATGTCTAAAAATTATAAATAAAATACCATTATGTAGGAAATAATTTTATCTTTCTAATAAATATTTATAATAGAATTTATCTTATGTATAAGCCTATATTAAAAATGGTTTACTAATTAAACATTGATTTTAACTCTTTTAACTCTTCTTTGAATTAAATAATAATAAATGTCCTAATCTTACCCAAGTCGACGTAAATGATAATATTTTATTCCTAAGGTTTTTTTTGTCGAGATACACTTGTCCAATAGAATTAGGAAATGTGTTAGGGTAATACTAATATCATTTTTACCCTTAATTACCCTATTTACTTTTAATCGTGGTAAATAAAAGTAAAAAGTTACTATTCACCAAAAATTATTTTTATCCTATTGAACCAAATTTTACTCCTTGATATTAACTATGTCTATTAGATTTTCATAATTCCACTCACAGAAGCGGGAAAATTATGATTTATGTGAATTTCCCAATTCTCCCAGTAGGTGGGTAAAAGACCGTGAAAAGTTCAATAAAATTTTTATATATCTAAAATTATTCTAAACTAACTCAAATTAATTAAATTGAACATATATAGTTATTATGTATATTTTTTCACCTTAATTAAATTTGAATAAAATAAATAATTATTTAAATAAAAAGTCTCTTTTAAACTATAAGTCAGTGCCTTTTCACAATTCATCAAAAATTGAATGTTTTCAGAAAAATACCAAAAATGCACCCTAAGGTAATTTCGATATTCCAAATCCAAAAATGAAGTCCATTTTGAAAGATAAAATTTATAAAATTTCAAAAAGTGGGTATTACTATTGATAATGGTTATTTTGATTGGTTGTGGTGTGTGTTAGAACTCGAAGTTGCGTATAACACATGCTACTATATTATTCAAAGAGAAGCATACCATGGAAGCTTGGGCTGTTACAAATAGAATATTTAAACTGATCCCACAACACCACCTTCATAGAAAAGGAAACCAGGTCTTTGAAGTGTTCCACATATTCCATCACCATCTGCTGACTTGGCTAGACAAAAATGAGATCATCCACTTTCTTCGTCTTCACCTCTTTAGCTATAAACCATCGAAAAAATACAGACATAAAAACTTTCCACATCATCCCAACTTGAATCGTTATAGGGGAAACAACTTTTATTCTTCCACAGATGGACCCCAAAGATGACCCATAACAGCATGAACTCTAATGTATTTGGGAGTTCTCAACACTCTGAAGACATGTTCAACTTTCTCAAACAAATTAAATACCTCTAACAAACCTCAATTCCCATAGAAGATGGGAAGAAACTAAGGAGAATAAAAAATAGGGTGAGACCCACTAGAATCATCAAGGAACTTTTAGGGCGACATATTCTAAATAACATAAAAATCTTGAAAATCATGTTTAGAATCAATTCCTCACATACCCACACATATTAAAAGGCTCATAATATATATTGAGGGTCACACTTACCACTTTATCACAAAACCGAATAATTTATCAAATTTTCAATCCAAAACATATTCCTTTAAAACCCATTTTTCCCAATCAGAGACCATTTGAAATTAATCATTTTAATTTTCCAAATCATTTTCATTTTAAAAGTTTACTCACATCAACCGAGACCAGAACAAGACATAATTTATGCTAAACCACTATAGTGATGAACTATTAGTCATTATTATCCCAACTACATGGTAGTGAACTATAGTTTACTTAGTATATGAGTTTACTATGATTAAAAATCTCAATAACCCCCCCCCCCCCCCCGACACAAATCAAATATCAAAAGTAACACCATATACTTAATACTAGGCCACTAGATTCTTAGTTCTGTTAATAGTGTCCCTACATACACTATCCTATCAACGGGTACCTAGTTCATTCCATTTGGTAACCAATGCCTACCGTACAAGGGAAACTCTATATCTTCACCACTCACTCCTATCAAATCCTCTAACCCCTCTTTTAACTCCCTTTCAAAACAAAATAGACCCAAAATGAAACTAAGATACAAACATTATAAGGGATTACATTGTTAGATTGGATAGGGATTTTAAACCCTCCAAAGCCTCAAGAATTTCATACTTTATAATATCCTACCATATTAATTAGGGAATAGATTCAACCAATGGGTTTTCATATGTGTAAGACTAGCTGTTAAGAATTTTCATCAACTTTTCCATGAATTTTAAAAGGATTTATGTATTTTGAGGTTAATTTCTTCTTATTTCTAATCCACTAGTGAACCAATATGAAGGGAACATAAATAAACACATGTTAATTTACATTAAATTACAGGGGTAACCTCTAATGGTTACTATTGGACATTGGTTAACTTCTAGTAGTTTACATTTTTTTTAATTAACACCACTCAGTCTATTATTTCTTGGACAAGACTAGGGCTATTCATAGAATATTATTCTATCTTTATCCAACATAAAGGATAGTGATAACATATTTAATATAATTCCCCATATGGGTCCATCTTGATAAGTGATTGATAACTATTTTTATAAGATAATTCAACCAAGTAATGTTGTTCCTTCCATGATCTACTAAAGTCAAAAATTAAGGCTTAAGGAATATCCTCCAATATCAAGATAGTGTGATTAGAATGTTTGTTAGTCTATATAGAAGTGGAAGTATAAAATTCCACCCATAACTTCAATAAAATTTTATTTTATTTCTATAACCATTATAAAAACATTGAATCCCTATCACGTACAACAATTAACGGGACACCTTGAAGCATTATTATCTATTTCACATACAATTAATCAAGTTCATAAATTGAAGAATCAAAATCAATATATAATAATTTTTTCATCTTATTTAGGTGATCCACGATAACCCACACTACATATTTCTATATATTTGATATTGAAAAACAAGTCAAAAAATCCATTCTGGTTTCATCCCACTTCCGAATAGGAAAACAAAGTATTGAGAGTACTTATTAGTTTTCTTTATTTTTATTTCACCATATTATAGGTAACCAATTTAGAGAAGAATACTACGATTCATTTCATCATTAAAGGTCACAAAAAATGGTAACTAATATCATGGAACATCATTATGATCATTAAAAAATCCTGAAGGAGTCGCACTAGCAGTGGTGAGAAGATGAGATGTAGGGTTCATCATGGTTAAGAGCAGCCAAAAATGTAAAACGTGGAGCCCAAAAATCAAACATTGATATAGGAAAAGTAGAAAAAAACATAAATTGTATTCTAGACTTGATTCATCCTAGGGAACATCGAGGAGTCATGTAAGTAGAAGTGGAGTTCCACGAGAGCTTGAGAATCGTGATTGACTAAATACTGGAAATAGTTCTTTTAAACAGACTGGGAACACTTTTAACAGCACTTTCAAAAAAAGCGTAGATAAATAACCCTTTTATCAATGTTAAATTTATAATCACTAATAAAAGAGATATTTATCAGTGCAGAAATCCCTAAAAACATCTTTATTAGTGCTATGGATTTAGCACCAATAAAGATTGTTTTTAACAGCGCTTAGTGTTGATAAAGATCAATATTTATGAGTGCTAAAATTTTAGCAATGATAGGAGATTTATTTAAATAAATTTATTATAATTTTATAATAATTAAATATATATAATTTTTTATTTATAATTATATAAATACATATTTAAAAAATAATTTTTTTAATAATTATCAATATATAAACTTATAAATATAGTAAGTATAAATTTATAAATATATTTATTTAAAAATATTTATTAAAAAATTTATTTTTAGCATTATTAGTGGATATATAATCTTAAAAACACACATTTTAAATATTAGTGAAATATAATAAGTCAAAGTGATTACACTTATAAAATATTGAAAAAATGGATTAATAATACTAATTAAATATAAATTATTGAAAAATATCGATATATATATATATATAAGTAAAGGTGAATACATATTGAAAATACTAAAACATAGTAAATAAATAAATATAAATAAATAATATAAAATAATCAAATTTTGAAAAACATAAAAAAATAAAAAATATGAAAAATGAATGCCCTAATTATAATAGTATTAAAAAAATTTATCGATTAAAAACAAAATATAATAAATGTATCGTGTTATAATAAAATTCAAAAATATACTAAAATTTTAATAAATTACATAAATATTAGGTGTATGTGTTCCTATATATCGTGTAAATATATTTTTATGTGTGTTTGTATATAAAACTGCATTAATTACAGATATATATATATATATATATACAAGAAATAAATCTAACACATGATGTTTGATATATGTTAAATTGAACAATCAAAACAATATTAAAAATGAATAAGACATCAATATGTTTCAATTAACATTTTATTCATTTTATATATATTTATATTTAATATATATTATTTATTACTGTTTATAATTAATATTATTATATTATACTTATTCATTTTTATTAATAATTATTTCATTAATAAATTTTTAAATAGTTTTTTAATTTATCCATTTTTTATTTTTTTGTTTAATTATATATTCATTTATATATATATATTTAATATATACTATTTACTAATATTTATAATCTATATAAATGAATATTAAATTTATTCATTTTTACAAATAATAATTTATTTAATAAAAAGTGTAATATTTTTCTTAATTTACTCATTTTAATTTTTAAAGTAAATTATTTCATTTTATTAATTTTACATATCAATATATTTAATATATATTATCTATTAATTTTTAAAATTTATATATATGTATAATCAATTGATTAATTTTTAGCAATAATTATTTAACTATTGAAATTGTTATTTTTTTAATTATTTCTTTTTACTGTGGACTTTTAAAAACGCTAATAAATAACTGATAATAGTTTATATTTGTCAATGCATTATTTTGAGTGATGATAAAGGGTACTTTCTATCAGTGCTAAAAATAAATCACTCATAAAGGTTAAATTGTATTAGTTCTAAAATGAAGTGCTGATAATGGTGACTTTTTATCAGTGATAAAAAATGATGATAAAGGGTCCACTTTATAAATGATTTTATTTAGTGTGGATAAAGGTCCAACTATATCAGTGATTATTTTAGTGCTAATAAAGATGGAATTTTTCAGTACATTTCTCTAGAACTGATAAATGCAGCTGTTGTTTAACACGTGTTTTGTAGTAGTGACTGGTGCCAACTCTTCTTGTATTCCCATGTCAACCATGTTAAACTTAGCCTTAATTCCAACATTTGTTTTTCCTTGTCCATTTAGAAATGTGTCGATTACACAATCACATACATTTTTTTCAACATGAATAACATCATGAAAATTTATGACATACCAAAAATTCTAGTATGGTAAAAATTGATCACTTTTCTCAACTAGTTTTTGTAAGGTCTTTTGAAAATGGTTCACCAAATGAAGTTTCCACATATTTTAATTTCTCAAATAGTTGATCGCCTATTAGTGGGGACGATGTTGTACATTATTCTAAACTTCCATCAAATGATATCTTCTAAGATCAAAACATATGTCATCCGGATAGAAATATGTGATGTCCTAGAAACATAGTTTTTTTTTGATTTTTTCAACCTAATTGACTATGTACCTTTTTTGCAGATGAGACACCTTTGAGTTCCATTAATTCTATATCCTAAAAATTTTAAATAAGAAGGAATTTTATTTATTGTCTCATAAATTATGGCTCTCAATGTCAAATCATCAATTCTGTAAGTATCATACAAATTAACACTAGAATCCCCCCAGTAATTTCAAATCATCGGTCAATGGAGTCCAATAAACATCAATATCATTACCCAATTTTTTCAGTCCTGATGTAAGCATAGATAACATTATGTATTTTTGTTTCATGCATTAGAATATTGGAAATTTATAATTTACCAACATAATCGGCCTTGCACTGATTGTGCTTCTTTGAAAACCCAAAGGATTCACACCATCTATAGATAACGCAAGACGAAAGTTTATCAGATCATTTCCAAATTAAGGATGCTCATGTTCAATTATCTTCCACTAAGGAGAGTCTACCAAGTGGTGTAGTTTTCCATATTGAATTCATGTGTCTGCAGGTCAGTTCAATTTTCCTATAGTCTCCTCACTTCCATATAGGTGCCAAAATGTGGAATTGTTGGATAGAATATAAAAAATTCATAGGGCTAGATTCAACTTTACTTTTTGAGAATCACCACACTTTTGGAATTAAATATTTATTTTTGGTCATTTTGAAGTTGTATATATTAATTTTGGAAGGTGTGTATTCTTTCAAAGATGATAACCATCGAGCGTAGCATTCGTTTGGTGTCATATGTTCATATTGGAAGCTCATTATCTTTTGGGAGCATGTAATCCAAGATAACAAGTAATAGTGTAAAACTTACACCACTCCATCCATTTTCTGATTTCAAATTATATAGCTTCAGCATGGCTAATAATTCTGTTCATTTAGGGAAAGCAGCATACAATGGCGTCTTTGCACAACTCTTTATCTTGTTAAACAATTTTGGGCAATCACAAAGTTAATCTTGAACCATACTTTCTATTTCCTTAATACAGTCATCATCATCCTTCACATATGTAATCACATCTTCAATACAGTATTCTTCATTCTCCACACTTGTAATCGTATTAGATGATTTATAAAATACAGTGTTATCCAAACCCCTAGATACATTCTATTTTTATGAATTTTTATTATAGAATTTAAAACATTGATCTATTTCCTGAAATATGAAGTGTTCTTCAAACTCCTATGGACTAATTTATCTGGAATAACAATAGTGTAAACACCGGAAAAATATTTTAGAAGTTTAATAAACATGATCTTAGGAAAACTTTATGGACACTTTCATGCCCTTTTCAAAATATTTTTTAAGACGATAAAAATCCACACATTTTGTATTCATATTCATCCTATTTGATTTGGTAATATTAATATTTAACAAAATAAATAAATAAACTGATCCTTTCAAATAAGGTTAACTCAAAATTTTAATCATGGTTATTATTTCATTTTTTTGTATGACACTCATCCCCAAAGAATCTAAAACCAAATTCCTCTAAAAAATATTTATAAAATCAAAATTGAAATCCCGTTAAAAAAAACATAAATAAATATTCTTATTTAAAATAACACACCTTTTTAAAATAAAACTAGTATTAAATAGGCTTTCAAAACATTCACATCCATTTATGAAAGTCCATCAGGTGAGTTAACAAACACTAGGTATGCAACCTAAGTCTATGCCAAGGGTTTAAATCATTTTAAATCTTCTTAAAACAAAAAATGGTATGTTCAACCCATATAATTTTTAAAGAAACATTAAAAACACTTGAATCATTTTATAAGATCCACTTAATAATTTTCACAAAGGCGTAAATCCCAAGAGAGGTACTTTATAACGGAAACATGAATAAAAAATAACCAACATTTTATAAAATAAAAATTTATAAAAGTTTTATCATGTCTCTCATGAATAAATAGTATGATTCCTATAGTTTACTCCCATAATACTACTGAGGAGTGAATAAGTGATAGATAATGACAGAAGTGTCACTTTTTCGTGATAAGTTTGAACATAAAATCACATTCTTCAATGTGGGAAACCATATTTCACTTGATACATGAATCATGTACTAGCTATTCTTGATCCTGCCAATACAGTATAATAGAAAAAAATACACTAGTTGAGGATATACATTAAGTCAAAGTGAAAGGACTTGTGGTACTCAAACCTTCTCTGCTATCAATATTTCTTTTCACATTACGATTAAATATATTTCATACACTTTTTAGTGTATTAAAAAAATTTCTCAACCTAAACATAATAGCAATAATACCTTATGTAAAGAACCCCAATTTCCAAATCTAAGAAAGGATTTGGGTAGTTCCTCTTTTGTGTCCTTAACATTCTTGACCCATAAGAAACCACATGAAAATTGTGGACTGGAATTGTTCAAATCATGACTCCTGATACATTGTAATATAATCCATAATCATTACCCAACTCATTTACTGTTTATTTTGGTGTTTTCATCAATCTCTAATTAAGATCTTAGAAGGATCTCTCACGAACATATAATAAAAGTAACCATACCACATTCTGGATTAAGGACCTCTTAGCTCTTCCAATCTGGAAGAATATGGGTTGACCCTCTGATAATTACTGAAAATTCCCAAAAATATTATCATCTCAAAAACATTCTTTGGCCTCTATAAATAAACTATAACATAGAACTTCATAGTTTCTAAAAATACGCTATCAAATAATATCATTTTCTCAATGAAGTGTATATTATCAATCAAAAACATATACTTTGAGATCATGGGAAATAGTGTATGCTCTCTATGTTTTCTCAAAAATTATCTTCTGATATTTAGAATGTTCGTACCTCAACTGGGAGTACATAAGGATATGATTGAAAAATATTGTTTCAAGATTATCTAAATTAGAATGGAAGACCCAATTCATCTCATCCATGAACAATTCCACTTTATTTTTTAAACAGAATGAAAACATTAGATACCCATGCAATACATACATACTCCAAAATATATTATATGGTATATCAAAATACCTCACCATAAAGTAATGGTATCTTGATATCAAATTGGCCATAGAGAACACTTTAGCACCTCATTATTGATCAAATAGTCCATCAATACCTAGAAGTGGATGTAAGTTCATTTATTCCACTTAGCATAACCTCTAATAGTCCACCCATATTCTCAATGATCCATTTGATTTTTTACGGAAAAAAATATGGCACCCCAAGGGGAGATAATCATTTATATGATCCCCTTCACCTTGAAGTCATTCAATTGAGAATTATTCTCTCATAGATCTACAAGATCCATCTTATATAGTGGAATAGATATATGCTCCACACCTGGTGAGAGCACAATCATAAACTCAACCTATATCTTTGGTGGTAACAAAGAGAAGTCCTTCAGAAATACTTCTAGGAACTTTTCAATGATATTAGAACATAACTAATTACGTTTCATTCTATCATCCAATTTTACTCTAGAAAAATTGGATATGATTCTTCCCAGTTACAGAAATATAGGTCCAACATAACTAGTTTTCATATCCAACTATACAACATAGACATAATCATCACCCTCGTTAAATATAATTCCACCCATCGATGAAAAAAATTAATATAGTAGATACATCACTACGTGGGGGGTTTTAATTATAGTCACAAACTAGACTCCCAGTTTTCATCTCACTAAAATTTATTATTTATCAATTATGATAATTTTTTATTAATAAAAGGATATCAATCTAAAATTTACATATGTAGTTCATTTTGAATGAAAATAAAAATCTATAAAATGAGATTAACTGTCCAATATAAATATTAAAATTATGGAAATGGAGAAGCAATGTAAAAATATTTAAGAAGTAAACCATGAGAATCCTCAAGATTATAAAAAGATATTAATTAATAATCTAATTTCATTCATATAATATTGTTTCATTTACCAAATTTATTTGAGGGATCTATAGATTCGATCCTAAGTATCCTAGGCCTACACCCAAAACATCCTTGACTATATACCTATTGAGATGTATCAAGTTCAAATACAGAATATTCCTTGAATATTATCTCAATCGTGGAAATATTTATCTAATGAACCAAGACACACTTCAATATGAAGATCAGGGATAACTCTACACCAAAAAAATTATCAAACATGAGGATTTTGGAAAATACGTATTGTAGCCCCAGAAGCTCTCCAATATCCTTCAGAAATTGAAAATTTACAGAAATGGATTTTATCCTAGAAAATTGTACCATAGGAAAATACAAAGGAAACACTAAGAGAATTAAAAGAATACTCACTGGGGTAGAACCTGAGGAGCTCGGTTCACGACAAATGTGGGTTCACAGAGGATAAGGGCTTTGCAGAACAGGTGGTGTTCGATGATAGAGGTGGGGTATGTAGAGGAGGTGGGTTCATGGAAAATGAAGGGTTCTTGGTGGAGGTGGGGTTTGCTCTGCAGTGGAGGTGATGTCTATGGTGGAGGTGAGGTTCGCAGTAGATGGGGTTCGGACATTGAGGTGAGGTACACGATGGATAACGGCTACACCGTGGTGAATGAGGGCCTCACAATGGAGGATGGATTCATGGCAGCGATGGAGGAGTAGGAGTTGGTGGCCGAGGAGGAGGAGTAGGAGGAGTAAGTGACCAACGAGGAGGAGGAGTCGCCAGGGTTCCACTTCCACAAGAGCATGAGGCTTTCAAGATAAGTAGGAGACTGTTAGGGTTTATTTATAAAAGAAGCTAAACCATTTACTAGTGATAGCTAAAAAACACTGATAGGGGTTTGTTTTATCAACACTAAGATAGAATATGCAAAAAACATGTTTTTATCAGTGCCTTTTTAGCAGTGATAAAACTATAATTATAATGAATTATTCATATTTTTATATATATTTGAAAAAATTATATGTATAATAAATAAATATATCTTTATTTATAATAATAACGATAAATAAATATTTATTTATTTATATTTACATATATAATAAATATATATTTCTCTATAATTATAAATTTATATTAAATATATTTATTATATTTATAATTATATGAAATTAATATCATTATTATAATTTTATAACTATTTAAATATATCTATATTTGTTTAGAATTATATTTTTATATATTTATTATAATTTTATCATTATTTAATAACTATACATTTATAAAAATATATTTATAGATAAAATAAATATATTTATTTATTAAATAATAGTTATAATAAATAAGTATATTTATTTATTTTTTTCAGAAATTATAAAGTTATAAAAAATATATTTATTATATTTATAATTTTATAAATATATATAATTAATAAATTTGTTATAATTTAATGATTATTTAAATACATCTGTATTATTTAAAATTACATTTATAAATATTTTCATTTATTTGTAAATATTTATATATATTTATAAATATATTTATTTAATTACACATGTTTGTAACTTTATATGAATAATAGATATATTTATTATAATTTTATAATTAATTACACATATATATATTTATAATTATAACTATAAAAAAATATATTCAAATACATTACAATATAATAGTTTTGTATTTTGGAAAAACAATAATGCAACCAAATCACATCATATATATGGATTCCATTTAATGAAAAAACCATTGAAATACAAATTATTGATTAATCACTTTTAAAACATGAAATTAGGATACTTTCTTTAATGAAAGTTAGAAAAAACATATATTTATAAATATGTTTATTAAATTATATATATTAATAACTTTATTATTATAATAAATATATTTATTATAGTTTTATAATTACTAACATATATATTTATAATTATAAATCTCTTTATAAATATTTGTATATAATTATAAAATATATATAGATATATACCTAGTAAAGTATAGATCCTAAAAAAGGAGTCATCGCCTATATATGGACAACATGAAATTTAATGAGGGTGTAATGTGTAAATGAGCATTCATAACGAAGACATAACATATGAACTTCAATTATATTCGTGCATCAATTTATTTATTGACCAAATTCATTGGAAACATATATTTATGTAAATATATATATATATATTGATTTATTTATAATTATTATTTTAAATAAATATATATATATATTATATATATATTATTATTATATATATTATTATAAATATATAATTAAAAATATAATAAATAAAATAAATATATTTAATATTTAAATTAATTTATTATAATATTATAATTATTTAAATATATATTTATTTTAATATAATCTTATAAATACTTTTTCTTAAACGTTATATATATATATATTACAATTATTAATATATATATATACTATAAACATTCATTTTTTTTAATTTATATAAATAATAATTAGTTTTTAACATAAATATAATAATTTTATATAAATTAATAATATTATTTATTAGAAGATAAATTATCAACCATTTATCAGTGCTAAAAAAGTGATGTTAAAGGGTGCAGCTTTATCAGTTATTTTTTTAGTGCTGATAGAGATGTGATTTATTAGTGCTTTTAGCTTGCATTGAAAAAGGGCTTCCATTTATCAGTGGTTCCATCTTAGCACTGATAAAATCTGACGCATCCCTTGCCCTGATCTGTGGTAGTGAATATAATTTTTTTCTATATTTAGGATATTGGGGATTTGCTTCTGGAATTTGAAAAATTAATAATATGTAGTTATATTACGAAAAAAACTTCCACTTCAGAAAAAAAGACATTTGAGATGGGCTATTTATGATGGGGAAGCTTCCCATCGCAAATACTCAATTTGACCTAGGTATTTGTGAAGGGAGTTGTTTCTCATTGCAAATAAGTTTTAATTTTCGATTCTATGGAATGGGAATATATCTCCCACCACAACAGGATGAGTATTTCTGACCAAAAATATATTCCATCATAAATAATTTTCTACCAAAATAACATTTACAGAAAGTTCCATCGCAAATGGTTTTATACCACCACCACAATTCACAATGGGTTCTATCACAATAAATATGTCAGAAAATCAATATGTGTGACCCTTCTTATCATAAATACATTTATATCCCTGCCATATCTATTTATGGGGGGTGATATTTATGATGACACCCATTACAAATAGTTGCATTTGAGAAAGAAATTTCATTGTAAATAGTCCATTTTAAATACTCTAACACATATATATGACCCCCTATAGAATTTTTATGCATTCTCTTCCCTCCTCACCCAGTGCTCTCTCGACCTCTCACCATAATTTCTATCTTGAAATTCTTATTTTTTCAGAGACGCAATGCTATTGGAAATGCAGTGATGTTTTAATTCCATTAAAACATCTTTTGTAGGTACTTATTTTAATATTTTTATTTTATTTTATATTATAAATAATTTTGAGTAATTAATTGTAAATAGAAATAATTATTTGGAATTAGTTAAAATTGATATTAACTATAGATTATTGATAAATATTTCGTAATTATTAAAATAATTATCATATAAATATTGATAATTAGTAAATAATTATTGATAATTATTAATAATTTGTAATAATTAAGAATAATTGGAAATAATTTTGACTAATTAGAAATAATTAGGACCAATTAGCAATAATTATGGAAAATTTTGAATTATTAGGAATAATTTTAAAAAATTACAAAATCATTTTGATTAATTAGAAATAATTAGCAATAATTAGGAATAATTTGAAATAATTAGTAATAATTAGGGATAATAAGAACTAATTAACAATAATTAGAAATAATTAGGAACAATTTGAAATAGTTATCACTACATAGAAATAATTATGTCTAATTTGGACTAATTAGGATTAATTAAAAATAATTAGGACTAATTAAGAATAATTAGGAATAATTAGGGCTAATTATGACTAATTAGAACTAATTACACAAAATTACAAAGAAAATAACCATAAATAACCGACCAAGGGGAGTGAGTGAAATATGGAATAATGGGGTGGTATGTTGTGATCCAAACCAAGGAGTGAAATTGATATTGGAAGTAGAGGGATGGATAAGGGGCTTTAGGGGAGCATAAAGAAGAGGGGATGAAGGTGATGAAAAAGATAAATAATGCTAGTGCCCTAGAGTTCAGACTATTTTGAGGAGAGACAGTCATTGGTAAACCTATGATTAATGGATGATGGAGAAGTTTTTAAAGATAACAATGACATGCTTAGTTAGTTTTACCCTTTTTTGGTTTAATCTCTCATTGTGAGAAAATAATGTTTTACTAATGAAGATAATGTAAATACAAAATTATTGGTAAAACATTATTTGATCATGATGAGAACAAACCAAAAAAGGGAAAACCCACTAAAAGTTTCATTGTTATCTATCAAATCTTCTTCCTTTCCTGTCACTCATTGTTTTTAATATGAATGTTTCTCTCTAATCAGTCTGAACCAAGAGGTGCTAAAATTATTTCTCTCTATCATTACATCCATTCCCTCAACTCTCTACTTCCCTCATGCCCCTCAGTTATCCTTTTATTTCTCTTAGTGGTAATTAGAGATAATTATAAAAATAGGTGTTAATTAGTAAAAATTGTGGATAATTGTCAAAAATTACTTTTTAATTTTTCTATTCATGATTAATTTTCCAGTTCGTAATAATATTTTATATTTAGTTGTATATGCCACTAATTATCGATATTTAATAATATTTAAAAGTGATCTCTAATTTTTTTTTTCGGATCATCTCTTCCTTTTATCTGATTAATAAAAAATATACTTTTATTTTCTGATTTTTAGGACAATATAGAACACAGAAGTAGAAATAGTTTTTTTAAAAGAACCGGAATGGATAAATTATCATAGGAATCCAAACAGCTATAGAATAAATCATGTATATATAATGGGTGATGAATATTTGTTTATAATTTGCATCACCACAACAAGTTTTTTTTCCAAAGGGACAATTAGGTTTCCATAAAAGAAATGTGATTTGAGAAGATTTGAAACATTTGATAGTGTTGGGGGTCATCTATTAAATTTTGGTTTTGGGAAAGATTATATTTGTTTGGTATAAAAATGGTGATTTCAGTTACTGAGAAGACACTAATAATTTGGTTCTAGATTCATCATAGTTTAAAACATTAGTACATGATGTTTTGGGTCAATCTTTTCAGAAAACATAAACTCATAATGTCAATTCAAATCCTGAGTTAGAAACTTCTCGATTTTAGGAGTTGATAATGTCTTATAAGGATTCATTATATCCTAATTGAAAAAAAGAAATTTTGAAGTGGTTTCCAAATTTATTCCTATTAAATCAGATAATAGAATTTAAAATAGCTATTTTTATTAGATATTCTCTTTGGTTAAATAGCTGTTACATTAAGGAAATACTTTGCCTACAAATTTCTATAAGAGAATGAGGTTAGCCTGTAATTTGGGTCTTGGTTATCAAAAGATTCATGTATGTTAAAATTAAAGCATCATATATTATAGAAAACATGATACATTAGATATTTATACTATATGTAGACAATCTATGTACTATGTGGAATGATAATGGATGTCCATATTTCTTCCCGTTAAAAAAATTGAGGTATTTCCCACTTAGACCAAGACTACAGTGTTTATTTATTTCTTAGAACAACATATTATTTATTTTGTTACATAAATACAATGTTTCAAATGGTAAAATCTTAAATCATCCCCATTGTGGTGATTCATGAAAATATGTTAATAATTTGAATTCATCTTTTACTTCAGAATCCTGTAACATGCAATTGATTCTTTCTACTAACTGCTTTTATCCACTTGGTTCTAACAATAGTTATTATTCTTATTGTACCATCTGTATAACACAATCAAACAAACCTACATGGATGTTATTGAATGGACCACAAATCTTTTTGACATTATTAATTCCAGGACATCCAAAAAAATAATATTGACGTTTATTTGAATCCGTTAATTGATGAGTTAAAATTACTATGGAGTAAAGGTGATACTAAATATGATGTTGTTTTAAAATAGAATTTCCTAATGAAAGGAGAATTTATATGTATAATTAGTTAATTCACTTTTATTGTATGTTATCTTGCAAAATTACACATAGTAAAAAATCATTTATGTATTATATGAGGGGAAACAAAGAATTAATTCTCATCAATGGAAGAAAACCTTGCTTTTTAGGGTCATCGTATTTTTATTCTAACTGACCAACCTTTCCAAAGGAAGGGAAATAATTTCAGAAAAGGTAAAATTTAAAGAGATGGACCTCAAAAAATGATCTCAAGAATTTATTTAAAATCAATTATCTCTTAATTACCAGTCATTATCATTAGACTTACTATAAACCAACAAAAATTAGATGGATTTGGGAAGTATCACATTTGGATAAAATGATGCATTTTTAGGATCTTTCATGTTGGTTTGATTTGTTGGTCTATCACATGTTAGAAATCACGCATATTGAGAAGAACTATTTTGATAATATATGTTACACATTTCTGGATACATCTAGTAAGGCTAAATATAATGTAAAGGAACTATTAGATCATTCCCAAATTTAGAAGTGACCAGAACATGATTTTTTTGAAAATGAAAAATCGTAGAAGTTAATGAATAAAAAATTATATTATAAAATTTACAAAGAAAATTGTTTATTATTTTTTTATTGGATTGAATATTTGAGGTTAATAGATAGTTATGTGCGTAATTTTTATTGATGTGTTAGAAATGGTCATATTAACAAATTATAAATTCAATATTTTCAGGTTATAATGGAATGAATTTTACTGAATGGATTTAGGGATTTGTTGATTCATTGATTTGGGATATATTACCATAAATATCATATTTTTTTGAAGATATTTGTTCAGTGACAATAGACTATGATGCAGGGAGTAGACTATAAGAAGATATTGTTTTAATTTGTTATAAAATGGAAAAAATAACCACCATATTTCTTTAATTCAATGGAATATTTGATATTATATTTTTAGAAAGAAGAAAAATATAGAGGTCGGTTATACCTTCTATGGGTGTACTCAAATGAGAGATGAATGCATAAATTGAAGAAAAAGTTATGTTATAAAGAATCTATTGAAGGTTAAATTACAAAAGCTTATTTACATAAGGAAATTTTTTTCTCTGCGCCCATTATTTCCAACCTAAATATCATTTAAAACATAACCAATTTGGCTATAATGGGGGAATTTTTGATGATGTAATGAACATTCAATTATGAGTTTCTAATCAACAGGAACTTGCCTTTAGTGGAGTTCAAGAATAATGAACATCAGAAGGATCATACCTATGTTTTTATTAGCTATGAATGAATGAAATAATTTTTAGAGTGAGTGATACTTTCACTTATTCATTATAATTTTTAAAAATTAAATTAATATTATTTTATTTTTAGAATATGTGATGATCATATCAAGAAACAATTTCTTCAAATTACACAAACTGATCTTGAATAAATTCAGTAAAATAATTGGTTTTATTAGTTTCAAAGACAGGTAAAGTGTATTTTTTATGGTTTAACATATAAAATAAATTTATTATTTTTTTTATTGCTATTTTTTCAATTATTTAGGAATCAAAACATGCCAGTACAATTGATATTCGATTGTGTGTATTGAATAAACCAAAATCTAAAATGGTTAAATATTATAGAACATATGTGGTGAATGAATTTCGATTTCATAGACATGCATACGGTTAATAAAAAATAATGAAATGAGGTTTTTTCTTGAGAGGATGTCATCATATAGAAAGTGAAGTTGACTTTTATGGCATTATGGATGACAGAATTGAGCTGTGTTATCTGGGATATAATTATGCAGTGATATTTAAATTCTATTTGTTTAATACTGATAGAGGCTATTGTGTCCTTCTATGCCATATAATAATTGAAATTAAATATTAAAGAATTCTTGTAGTAGATGACCCCTTTATGTTTTCTCATCAAGAATATCAAATTTATTATGAAAATTATTATACTACTTCAAGATAGTTATTTGACTATTGGGGAATTATAAGAATGAAATATCATGAAAATAACTTTATGGAAAGTTAATGTGGTTATTATAAAGTTCATGGAATTGAAAATTTTAAATAGAAAACTCCAAATACATCTTTTCCATGAAGAGACTCAAATGTCAATGATGAAAACCCAAAGTTACGGACCGATTGAGATGATGATGTTAATGATGTAACAAATGAATTTGAAATAGAAATAAATTTTGATGCTGGAGATCTTATGGAAATTGATGATACTGAGGAAGAATAAAAATATATTCACACCACTGAATACGAATTTGATGATAAATATGAATAATGACACAATTAAATACTAGTTTTATTAATAATTAATATATATTAATCATTTCAATTTATTTGATGATAACATTATTTTCATGTTTCAAATGGTTGGTGATAATTTTTATAATATGTTCCACAGCCTCAAGGTTTTTTTGTTTATAGGTGATCATCCCAATGAAACATCATCTAATCTACAGTTTGGTGCCAACTCATCATCAACTCGTAGGGGTCAGGGTCTAGTGAGATTGATGATTCTAGAGCCTATTCTGGAGTGACATCCCCATATTGATTCAATACACACATATAGAGGTATGTTCCATTGTTTTTAGTTAATTTAATTTAATTATAATCAATTATCAATAATTTATTTATGTACCAATTTTTTGATTATTTATTATTTTTTTCATAGTTTTCACATATATCTGTTATATGGGGGTGATTCTATGGAATTATTTTTATGGAACCTAGGTGACATTGGATCATATTCCCATTTATTTTTACCATAATATACATGATCATTGGATTATACATAAATTAATAATACTTATTCGGAAATTTATTTAATTATTAAGATTCTATCATTAATTTTTTATAGGGATTAAGTTATCCAAAAAAAAATAGCATGAGATCCTCTTTCGGAGTAACCTTCGATATTTGTATGCGTGGGAGGTATCGTAGTTTTTTCCAAATTAGAGGAAGATATCCATTGTGAAAAATGAAGGAATAGTTTTTTATTAGTCTTCCTTCACCTGTCGACCTAATCACATATCATTTACTATTTTATATTGGTCGTGCTTTTACTGGGTGGGAGAAAGTTTTCATAAAGGATTTTCATCAGATTGGTCGAATTGGGAAAGGAAATTAGTCACACATAGAGTCGATGGTCGTATATTTAGTATCATTCTATGAAATATGGAAATTAATTTTATTTAACAAATTAAATTTAATTTAAATATAAAATTTTTATTTTATACTCATAATGGAAGTTGAGTATTCTGGTGTTATGAAGTTTGATATTTTTAAGATGATGTACACAAATCCTATCACTGGAGAGATTACTGGGGGCTAACAGTAATACATTTTGGTTATTATATATTTTTTAATTTTGAAAATTAATTTAAAAGAACATTATGACAATCTTAATTTCATTTTTTATTTGAAAGGGTCCTATGAGGCCTCCCACACAAAAGATGAAAGTTTAGACAAGACTAAGGATCAGGAGACCACTACATGAGGATTTAGTGAGACAATCAGGATTCAATTGAATTGGTAAGATATTGAGAAAGGTTGATTGCTTGGTATCAATTCTTTATTGATTCATACTGGTTATTATGGCACTGTTTCATGGTTGTTATCTAGCTCAAGGGTATCTCATAGAGAGTCATCATCATCATATTTAGAGTGTGAGGACAAGATAAAACCTCATAATTATGTTAAAGAGACCCTTGATATGGATAAGGATAAGGTTCATCCATAATAGTAGCATCGGAACGATCTTCGTCGACGATAATGAGAGCATAAATAGGAGAAAATTATGGTGTACATGAAATTAATGACACATGGTATAAGGATGAAGTTCCATCCACCTAGTCCTATAGAAGACCCACCACCACCATAGTGATATATTTTTTTAAATAACATTTTACGATGATATTTGAAGAAACATATCATTTGTAATATTGATATTAATTAAGATGTATATAGTTTAATATGATTTGTTTTTTAAAAAAAATTATTATTTTTTTTATTTATAATGTTTTCTTATTTTTTATATATCTTAATTTTTCATAATATTTTTGAGGGAATTAAATGTGCATTGTAAATAATATATCATGATAGATAATGAATTCCTCCATAAATAAAAAATTATAAATATGTATCCAAAAACTATTTTTATGAATGATTTTTTCGTTTGAATATTTGTTTTGCAACGAACCATAGCAAAGAAAAAACTATGACGATGCCATTTTTGGACACATGCCAATAGTGATGAGATCACTTTTATATTTCCTATTTGTGATGTGTTTATATCACTATTAACCCTTCACAAATAACATAATTTCCATTGGTTTTCCAACTCAATTTCTAAAAACAGGGAAAGTATCATTTTTGAAAAGTAATAATTTTTCTTACAATATAAAAAATATTGTTTTTTACAATAAACATAATTTTATAAAACATAAAGAAAATTATCTATTTATATTATAAAAATATAAAACTCAATGTATAAAAATAGATGATAAATTACTTTGAAAAAAATGAAAAAATATGAATTGCTTAAAAAATTATTAATTTTTATCATTATAAATTATAATTTTACGTCTTAAAATTATTAATACTATAAAAAATATTTTATTTTTATTTAAAAATATTAAAATTTTCTAAAACAATTAATAAAATTAAGTAATGTTTTAAAATTAAAAAATAACATATTTAAAATCCTTTGAAAAATTTATAAATATATTATTACAATATTTATGAACAAATTTTATCTATTTATAAATCAAAAAAAATATACATAATAATAATATTATATATTTATTATATATATTACATGATTTTATTACTATAAAAATATTTTATTATATAGTAAATAATCACATTAAAATAAAAAATATATATTTTATTTTTACATAGAATTGATTATTTAGAATAAATAGGATTATTAATTTTAAATCGTTTGAATTTAACTAGAAAATATATATTAGAAATTACACTATAAAAATTCACAGGAAAATTTCATCAAAAAACTTATAATGACAGTTCCATTGAAAAAAATCAACTATATATTACTATATGAAAAAATGACGAGAAAATTATAGCGAGAAATTACATTTAAATTTTTTACATGATTAAATTTAACTTAAAAAATAAATGGGAAAAATATTAATTGATAAAATCACTAAAATTTTACAGTAAAAATTTCACAAAATTAATCAACATTAAAAACTCATGAGGAAATATCATTGGAATGTTCAAATAGGAAATTTTATAGTAAAACTTCAGTGAAACTTTTATAGTAAAATTCAAATCGAAATTCCATTAGGAAAATAAATTATAAAATCTTACAAAAATATTTCTTTAGTAAATCCTGCTAAAAATGTAAAATTCTAATATAAAATTTTTGTCCAAAATTTCTCAAAAAAAATCCACTAAAAAATTTATAGTTTTTGGGAACAATGAAAGTGTATGATCCTAAACATTTGTGAGGAATCTCAAATTTTATTTTAGGTGTTTTTTATCCTCTATTTATCCCTATTTTGGTTGAATCTTGTTTTGGGTGCATTCAGGTGTGTTTTGGAAGCTTTTGGAGGCTTTTTAGGTAGTGCACAGTTGGTGCACGGTTTTCCCAAACGGTGTGCCCAACCCTAAAAACTGTACACCCCAATTATAGTGAGGTTTTCACAGTTTTCATAGGGTTTAAAAGACTATACACCTCAAAGAGAAACTGTCCACCACCCCCCCCCCCCCACCCCAAAGCAATATGGGTGCATGGGTAGGGTACACTGTTTTCTTAACCATGTGGCCCATCCATGGAACCCTGATCATAGTTATTAAAAACATAAAAATATTAATAAAATTTATTGAACCACTGGTTTTTATCCCTAATCACCCCAATCAATCAAATAATATTTCCCTTTCTATTAGAGTCTCTAGAGAGGATTCCAAGGATTCTCAAACCCCTTCCTTAATGAATCAAATATCCTATAGGAGAAGATCAACAACTCTCCCACAAGTGGTATCTTATTTTTTTAGTTTCCTCTCTCTCTCGTATTTATTTCCTTTTGTAGATGGATTAATTCCCCCCATTGTTGAACATTTACATCTATGATTTATTGGATCTTATTTCATTGGATCTTGATCAAATATTTTTATCATATATATCCTCTCCCATTTTGAATTCAACCATTTATATGACAATGAAAAATAAGGTTTGGAAATAATTCATCAATGATTCTAAGAGAGGTGGTCTAATTTCCAATTATTTTATTCTTGACCATTATATGTTGTTTTTATTTTTTAAATTTAGTTCAATGTTGTGAAATTTATTTTAAATTATAAAAAATTATTTGATTCCCATGTAATTGTGAGACCCTTAACAAATCTCATTAGACCCATTGAATATTATGAGACTGAGAATGATGGTAACCCATGGGGTATTCCATTATCCTTGAAATGATGATTCTTGAAATGTATAAAGTGTAATAATCGGTATATTAAATTAAACTAAATCCTTATTACATGGTTTGATAATGGGATTTAAGGGGGTTTCGGCATAAACATGATGGGTTAATGAGATGAGTAATGATTGATGATAAACATATTAATGGAGGATTACTCATGTTGTTCCTTATAATAAATGTAATGATTCTAGGGACATGTTTTATAAATTCAATGGTACGCCATGTTGTAAATGATAGACAATAAGGTCACTAATGATGACCCTTGATATATAACTTTATGCAATTGCGAACAATGAGTTGTGGGTGACGTAATGATACTCCAAGTACCCATGGGGTGACATACTAATGATTTGGACCCCCAATTTATATTTTTATGTGAATGTGAATAATGAGTTTAGGGTGAGGTATCAATGCCCGAAGAACCCATGGGTTCAGAAACTAATGCTCTTGGACCTTGATGAATTAATTAGAATTGATATTAGATTTAAACTCAATTTTCCCATGATAATGGTACATAGGCTAATGCTCTAGTATACCAAATGAAATTGGAATTAAATTTAAAAATTAAAACCCATGAAAATAATAAAATGTAAAATCCCAATGTTTTATGGTTCTGGCTATAGCACGAGCCAATGCAGGTATGACGTGGTTTACTAGAGAATAATAAGCATGAAACCTATTTACTTTTTTAATTTAATATTTATTATATAAACAACAACATACACTATTATATAATGGATATTTTTTTACACATTTTTTGTGGTGGCCTACGGAATTTCACTCACACCCTACCTGGGCCTCCTGATTAGTACTCAAATAGACTTCATTCTTGCAGGTTAGGATAAGGGAGAGAGCATGATACTTGATGGATGAGTTGGGATTCAGGATGGAGCATGTATAAGGGTACTATACACAATTTTGGGAACTTTATGGGTGTTTTCAGTGTGTCTTTATTTTTGGTTCTCATTATACATTCGACATTGCAATATTAGGAAATATTTACTTCATTGGTTTTTGGCCATTTTTCCTATTTTGGATTTATTCATTTTTTATTTGGTTGATTATTGGTTATTATAGTATCATGGTTTTATTGCATATTTATTTCCACTATTATTATGCTTTTATAAATTGGGTATAGTCTCCCCCTGTTACAAATCAAACCCATTCTAATAGTCATAATCCTCTCCCATTGGGGGATTTGTGGTTGAGATTATGTAACGAACTAGATCCGAGCAATGTTATGTGCCACCTGAGTCAGGATGTCAAAAAGTGGTATCAGAGGAGTTTTCTTTTATGTTTAGTTATCTTATTATTTGGTAAAGGTATATAGGATACTAGGATTGGTATAGACTTGATCATGAGCTCGTGCATGGGAGAATAAAACCCATCTGCGAGTGAAAAATCAAGTGTCCATGGTGGTATTATTGATCTTGATGTTTTCTGTTATAATTGGATATTATTTTACCTTGGGTGATGCACTTGTTTTATGATGTTATTTTGTTTTTGATATTTTTCTCACACACCGGTATGAAATGAAAGTTGAATATGAACACATCATCATAATAACTGATGAATTTATCTGACATGCATCATATTTTTCATTCACTGAAATGAAATTCATGACATAGTTTACAGAGATAAAACTTTTTTCATTATTTTATTATTTTAAAAAAATGGTTCTTAATAATGTAAAAATAATGGTTAAAAATATGTTGATGTGGTAATTTGTGATGGTGATAAAGTTTTTCTAATGAAAAACTTATTAATATGAAATGTTTTTTACCGTCTGTTAACCCTGACTCAGGTTTGGGATGGTTGAGGCTAGTGCTAGTACTGCGATTTTGAGCATAGGGTAGTGTATATGGAATTATTTTTTGTGAATTTATGTGAAAATATATTGTGTAAATGTGTTAATGATGTTGTTATTTTTCCTAATACAAGTGTTTTGAGTTATAGATACAGGACTCGATGATGACGTTTTTTGGTGGGATGACATGAGGACATTGATAGAAATGTGCCTCTAGTAGTGGGACAAGAGGACCAGATAGTTCTAGGTGAAGGGGAAGAAGAACAATTACGTGATAAGTTTTCTTTATTTATATTGTTCATGAAAAGAGACTGTTGGTAGGATCTACCGAATATATATGACCTAACTTGGGACTTCCCTTTGTATCAAACCTAACTTTATATAATAAGGTAGATCTAAGGATGATGATTTCTTGATTAAGTCAATCCAGATAATCCTTGATCATTTAAAGATTATTCAAACAAAATTTTCAAGTTTCCTACTTATATGTTACATGGTAAATAAAATTATAGGTGGTATATTTTGTATAGTGATGAGTTGTTGGAGGTAATGGTTTGGAAGGCCTTCCTTGAGAACTTTCTAGAAAGATTTTACCTAGAGGCACTCAGGATGGAGAGGGTAGTAGATTTTAGGTGGTTAACCCAGAGAAGAAAGTCAGTTATGGACTATGCTGGATGCTTCACCAATTTGTAGCTCTTTGTCCCATTTCTAATGGGAGATGGAGAAAATGTGGCTATATTATTTCAGGATATACTTAGATGTGAGATTAAATCCTTTTTTAATATCTTATCTTTAAAAAAGTTTACTAAATAGGGGAATCAGAATCTCATTTCAAAGGGAAACCTAGAAGATGATTCTATTATAGGACTTGTGGTTTCTATTGGTTGATTGGGAGGTAAATATTTTAGGCTTAGTAAGCATCATTATTATAACATTAACCATTTTATTGAAAAAATTATTATCCCGAGGGAAGGATAAGTTACAAAGAGAATAAATCGAGTGTTCTACCATCAATGTGGTATGTCGGGTCATGTTTATAGTCAGTGTTCCCTACTATCGGTAAAGTACTGGGATTTTGGTAGAATGGGACACTTACAAAGGTAATACAGGAACCCATCATCGATGGGTAGTGATGGAGGAGCTATGTTGAACCAATATAGGGGAAGGGGGTCTTCTACCCCACACTAGTCAGGAAAATGGAGTTTCACTAGTCGCACTGGTCAGGGAGGCGAATGTGGTACTTCAGGACAAGAATGAACATATCAACCAAATATTGTAGCACAGGGAATTCAAATCAGATAATATGGTAGAGGTAAAAGTCAATTAAATTAAGTTCTTCCATAAATTTTTTATAGAAAGGTTGTGAATTTTATAATTAGAGGTATTATTCTTGTAGCTTCTACACTTTCTAGTTCGTTAGTTGATACATGATATTTAGATCTTCTAAACTTGTGAATGGTTTAAGTATAACATTGGAGTTTTCAACTAGCGTCATACTGATCGACAAAATGCTAGGTGCATCGCCAAAGGAATCTTTGTATACAAGGGATGTTCTCTCAAGGTTGGTGGGAATCTTTTACTTTTTTATAGGTATATACTATTGATGATAGGTATTGAATTTATTTTGGGTATGTATTATCTATTATCGTATTGATCCCACATCTATAATTATCATGGGAGAGTAACCATTACATCTTCTATGGGAAAAATAAGGTTTCTCATAGAGAATGAGATATCCAGGCAGGTTGTGCAGGGCTACTTCATTAGCAACTAGGGGTGATCACCCCCCATGATACAAGTCCTTTTTTAGATTAAAGGGGTGTTAAAGGTTGTGTCTTACCACCCATAGTGGATCAATTTTAGAATATGTTTCCTGAGGACTTCTTAGGGATTCCACCAGAAGGGAAATGTTGATTTCAATTGAGATAATTCCTACAGATGAATCAGTTTCCATTCCATCTTATTAAATGACACCTATCGAGCTTCAAGAGATTATGTATTTTCAGTAAAAATTGACGGATAACAGATTTATCCATCCGAGTATGTATCCTTTGGGTTTAATGATTTTTTATAATAAGGATTATGGTACATTTCATTTATGTTTCAATTACCAAAAGTTTAACTAGATGACATTTAATAACAATTATCCTCTTGCATGTAACAATGATACGTTTGACAAACTGAGAGGTACTTGTGGGTTCTAAAATACTGATTTGAAGTTTGGGTATCACTATTTTAGAGTGAGTCCTTATGATATACCATAGACTACATTTAGCAGTAGGTACGGTATATATGTGTTTGTTGGGATTTGGTTTGGATTAAAAAACGCTCCTATTATGATTGTGGTCTTGAGTAATTGAATATTACACCCATTTTTTGGATCAATTTGTGTTAGTTTTCATCGATGAATCTTAGTGTACATACAAAATCATGATTATATATCCAATAATCTTTACATTATTATTACTACACTGAGATAGTATAGGATAAAATCCAAGATATCTAAGGGTCAATTCTAGATAGACAAACTACATTTATTGGGTCACATTATCTCCAAGGAAGTTATGTTAGTAGACCCAGATAATGTTTAGCAACTTTTTTCTTTGGAGTATCCTAATAATTATTTTGATATCCAATGTTTTTTGGGCTCAGAAGGTTTATAGCATAGATTTATCCTAGTATTTTCTCACATAGCCACACCACTTTCTGATATGACCAAGAAGGGTATCAAGTTTGAATGGTTTGGATCATGTGATAGTTTCTTATAGGAGTTAAATATTAATTTGGCTACAACATTAATTTTGATCACAATTAAGAAGGGTGAGGACTATATCTTGTTTTTTGATGCAACATAGATTGTACTTGGGTTGTGTTGATATAGAATGATCGAGTCATGGAATATGGATCATGAATGTTGGGGCCACAGAAGCATAATTATCCTACACAAGATCTTGAGTTGGACATGGTTGTTTATTCCTTAATTTGTTGACAGTGTTACTTGTTGGGATAAAGTTTTATTATGTATACCGAAAAAAAATTAAAGAATATATTTTCACGATGAGACTTGAATCAACGTCAATGGAAATGAGTTGAGTATATATAGTTATTCAATTTTGAGATAGCCTATACTCCAAGGAAGGGAACATTTTTTCTAATGATTTGACCTTGAAGACCTAGAATTCAGAAATTCAAGAGTATAGTATTATGTGGACGATGATGTTTTTTCTTGCTGAGATGCATATATAGGTGTAGGAGGGCCAGGAGAAGATGAATCTTGTGTCCTTATACATTGATTTCACTCTTCTAAGATGAATAAAGGAGAGAATTTATGAGGATACAGAGTGTTTATCCTTGATGGAAATCCTAGTAGGTGGGGATTCACCTTTTTATTCGACTATAGATGAGGACGGGATAATCTCTGGTCAGGGATATATTGTTATAGCTACGTGTATGTGAGAGAATTTGATGTGTGGGTTTTGTGCATTGAAATGGGATGTGAATCAAGGATTGAACAAAATATATCATGACCTTTTTCAGATGTATTAGTGGTCAGGAATTAAAAAAAATGTGATTACAGGTTCGTGTCATGATGCTACACCTATCAGAAGGTGAAGACTGAGCATCATCAACCTGGTGGTTTGTTATAGCTTTTTCCCATTTCAGAATGGAAGTGAAAAGATATTTCTATATACATTATAATTGGCCTTTTTAGGACCTCTTATAAGAATGAAATGATATTGTTGATTGTGGACTATTTAAAAAATTATCCAATTTATTTCAAAATTTAGAAAGTTTCACAGTTGATCAGTTGGGGAAATGTATGTTTAGGAGATAGACTATTTGCATAGTGTGACATGGATTATAGTTTTACATCATGATTTTTGTTTTAATTAATACTTACAAAAAGTCTTGTAGATGGTTTTGGGTACCCTGGTGTTCCTGAGTATGGTTTTTTACCCACAAATAAATGAGAAATTGGAGCGCACTATTCAGGTTCAAGAGGTCATGCTATGAGAAATTTTCCTAAATTTTTGTTTGTCATGGGGGGAGAAATTAGAACTAGTTGATTTCACATATAAAAATACATACCAAGTGAATATTTAGATGTAACTATATGAGCTTCACAAGGGTAGGTTGTTTGGATCACCTATGTGATGGATGAAGGTGGGTGAGTCAAAGTTGGTGGGACCGAGTCTCATGTAGAAGACTTTGGAATAAAATAAATTGATTTGGAAATGTATGGATACATGGAAATGTATATTGAAGTATTATGATTATTTATTTCATCAAAAAATGATTTTTCATTGGGTCATTGTGCATTAATTTCGGTTTCACGAAGATTGGTTCACCATAGGATCCGGAGTTTGGGTAAGATGGCTCCCAATTTTAGTAGACTATATGAGATTTTAGAAAGGATCAAAAGGGTAGTATATTAATTGATAATTTCACATAATTATATTTCTAGTCATGATATATTTATTGTTTCAAAACATTGGTAGTATCACAACAACCCTTATCACATAATCGATATTGATGATGTTGATCTTGCGCTTGATTCATCCTTTGAGGGGAATCTGATTCCTCTTGTGGATCACAGTGATAATTTTTTTCTTGGAAATATTTTACCATTGGTACACGATTTGTGGAATCATAGTCATGTTCTAGTGTAAAAATGGGATAACTAAGGAGAAATATGATCCAAGTGGCACAAAATTGTCATGTAGAATGCTAAGTGATGCTTAGGATCTAAAATTAAAGATGAGCTATTATAAGGTGAGAAAAGTTTAAGATATAGTCCTATATTGATGCCTATCATACTTTTTTAGGGTACCTTTTACCCAAATGTTAGTTCCATTAGTTTGGATATATTATTGTGTGTTTTCAGTTTAGTATTGGAAGCTCTTGTAGGGTTTTGGGGTTGTACATGGTTGGCATATGAATTTCCAAAAACGTGCACCAACCCCCAGATATCATGCGCCCCTAGGATAGTGGAGTTTTCACATTCTGTTCATGGTTTCAGAAATTATAATCCTCAAGGAGAAACCATGTACCCCCATGGTAGTAGGGGTGCATGGTTAGGGCACATATTTTTTCTAACTGTGTGGCCCCATCAAGGAAACTGTGCACATTATTTTTAAAAGATTTGAAAATTTAATTCAAATTTATTGGACCCTCAGTTTATATCTCAAATCTCTCCTCTTGTCTTAATATTTTTTTTAAAAAAAATTGGTTCAAATCCTTATTTTATTATTAGATAAAATACCTCATTTGACTGGGTAAAAGGACACCCATTACATGGCCCAAAGGCCCAAGGCCAAGTAGCCTGAATACAAGGAAAGAGAGATTTTTTTCTGGCCCAAAGGACCCTTCAGTGAATAATACAACTACAGTACTTGGGCTTCTAGAGTTCCTGCTATAGTACCAGCATCGCTATAGATCCCTCTACAGTGCCTTTTCCGCTACCATCTCACTTCTTCAATAGTTTCATCACTTCTACAGTAACTCAAAATTCTTTCATACCCAGATTCAAATAAAATCATCAGTGGATAAAGATTGACTCCTCTTTGGAAAGTGATATCTTCTTTCCTTTGGGTCCCCTCTCTCTATCTTTCTCTCCCATTGGATAGGGATAAATTATTCTCATTATTGGTGATTTAGATCTAGGTTTTAATGGATATTGTTTCAATGGATCTTGATCATAGTTTTTGATCCAATATCTCCTCCATTATTGTTAATTCGACCATTCTACATTGAATTGAGGGACACGGTTTGGAAAGAGTCCATCAACAATCGTATGGTTGGTAGTCTATTTTCTAATTTCAATTGTCATGAACATGATCACATGGTTGTAGTGGTACCATAAGATTATCACTCTATGTAATTTATTTTAAATTAGAAAAAATATTTTATTTCCTTATAATTATGAGACTCTTCATAGATCTTATTAGATCCATTGAAGATTATGAGACCAAGAATGATGGTAACCCATGGGATATTCAAATATCCTTGAAATGTTGATTCTTTAAATTTAAAAAGAGGAATAATGGGTATATGTAATTGAACTAAATCCTTGTTGTATGGTTTTATAATGGGATGTATAGGGTTGATTGGATTAACCTTTCAAGTTCAATGAGATGAGTAATGGTTGATAATAAATGGATTAATGGGGTATTTCTCATTTGGTTCCTTGTGATGAAAGTAATAAATCCGTGGTTGAGTTTAATAAATGAAATGGTGCATCATTGTTTGAATGATTGACAAGAGGGTTTCTGATGATGAACCATGATATATATCTTTATGTAACTATGAACAATGAGTTTTAGGTGATGGAATGATACTCCAAGTACCCTCAGGGGTCCATAATGATGCTCTAGGCCCCCAATGTATATTTATATGTGAAGTTGAATAATTATTTGTGTGTGAGGGAATGATTCTACAAGTACCCATGAGGTACCATAATGAAGTTCTAGGATCTCGATGTATGAATTCAAATTGATGTTGGAATGAAACTCCAAGTATCCATGATAATGATACCCATATTGATGAACCAAGGTATTGAATGAAATTTGAATTATATTTAATAATAAAATCCCATGAAAATTGAAAATTTTAAAATCCATATGGTGTATGGTTAAGAACATGGCACGGGCCAGTGCAGGTATGATGTGGTTGGAAAAAGAATAATAAATGAGAAACTTGTTTACTTTTTTCATTTGATCATTAATCATTATAAAACTGCATACACTAGTATAGATCGAATATTTCTTTAGATTCAATTGGTGGTAGCCTACTAAGTTGTACTCTAACTATACTTGGGTTCCCTGATTGTTACCCGAATAGACTTCATGTTTACAGAAAAATATATGGGAAAGAGACTAATGTCGTATTACTGATTTGTGATTTAGGATGGATCATAGATGAGGAAACTGGACATGATTCCATGACCCGATTGGGTGTTGTTAGTGTGTCTTTATTTTCAGTTCTCATTGGATACTTGAAACATGTATGGAATGAACCATTTACTCCTTTTTTAGTCATTTCCGCACTTTTTGGATTTATTCATGCATTGTTTGGTTTATTTTTGATTTTTTTTGAATCTTGGTTATATTGTATATTGATTTATACTATTATGCTACTTTGATAAAGTGTGTATAGTCTCCCCATGTTGCATATTAGACCTACACTACTATTTTTTAACCTATTTCATATGGGGAGTCACACCTAAGGTCATGTAACAAATTGGATCGAGGAATTGGTATACAGGATCCTATTCAGAAAATCACCAGAAGCATCCATTGAAGGTATAAACAACATAGTTTTAGTCTTAAATCACATGTAATAGTTTCATTACATGATCATGTGATAATTTACTATGAAAAAATTAAATTAAATATTCTACATTAACACGCTGGTGCCGTAAAAAGATGATCTTCACTTGAAATTCATAATTAAATTATGATAAGAAATAGAATTACCTAAAATTGTAATCCCAGTATATTTAATGATCTGATGGAATAAGATTCATAAAACCATTTATATTCTATCATATTTAAGTTCACAAACACTCTTGGTGTTTTCCACACATTCCCCACAATATCTAATCAATACCATAGAACAACTATGTCAAAACACAGCCAATCATGATTGCTTGCATTGTTCATGGTAGATTGAGACAGTTATCTTTACAAAGGATTAATAACCCTTAGTATTATATCTAAATATTAAGAAACAATTATAGGATAGAGCTATATAGGTCTTCATTCAATCTCTCCTTATCCATTTTTTTCACCATGTTATTAAGGAAAGTGATATAACTATATATATGTGATACCTAATTTATGGTTGGAAAATCTCACACAAGCCCCCAACTATATTTAACATTCTTAAATGATCTCTTGTATATTAATAATAATATTAATATTATTAGTCACAAGAAACGAAATATGATTTATGGACATAAATAAATGTCATTTATATTTTTATGACCATTAACATCAGTCCATTATTCCTCATCTACAGTTACTGATCCATCAATAATGACTATTTAATTACATAAATGTAATTGTATTATTCTAAAATAAATATAATAAATATTATATTTACAAAACATTTAAACTTTTATTTATTGTTTTCATTTAAATAACTTTATAATTTCTAATAATTTCTGACTAAATTATGGAGATAAACTAAAACCAAATAAATGTTATATATTTTAACCTAATAAATTAATTACTTGATTTTTACTGAGTTTGCGGATACACTTAGTGTATGTCCCTCTGGGATGATTTCTCAATGGCATTAGCTACAAACACCAAAAGTCCCAGGTTAGTGTCTAACAACATGCCAAGGCATATATAAAGAAATAATTTAATTTCATAATGACATCCAAACTCTTAAGAATGTTTACCATGTAATGAAATATATTTTTTATGATATCTCTAAACAAGTAGGTGGCATACCGATGCGATCAATATATAAGATTCAAGTGCCTTTCTTTTAATTTATATAATTTATCTTTCCCACTTAACACCATGGAAAAAGAATTATATAGGTATTTCTATTCTCTTAAAGGTCCAGAAATATCTACATCCATCAGGGTACAGAAGGGATAAATCCTTTCTTTCCTTATCCATTAATGTAATATCACTCATGACTCACCCAAAATACCCTACCTAGTCAGAAACATATTTCATCATGGTTTTCATCCATACATCAATGTGCATGAGTCATGATATCCATTAATTATAATCTTAATTTCTAAAGATCAGTACATACATCTGCATATAGGAATATCCAATGGGACATGGAAGTTTAGATTTTTTATTTGATGAGTCTATTATTATAAACATCTATGTTAGAGATTATCGAATGAAAAAATAATGAGAAGGTGTATAAATGTCTCATGAGATTCTAACCTCTGATAAAATATATTTTATTCTTTCGATCAGACAATATCATTCATCTACAGAACAAGGCCCACATATATTATCCTCGGACATCTAGGTTCTCAACATAAAAGTGAACTACAATGACCTATTAGTGTAAAATATATTCCAAAGACATTATCATATACAAATATCGTGCATATGAATAATCAATATCTAATAAGAAAACTTATTTAATAAATAAAATATTTAATCATGTGCAAAACAAGTTGGTTCTTGGGCACTAACTCCGAAAAACTCCAACATGCATGAGTTTGAACTCAAAATAGATTTGTTTCTACTTGCTCTCACATGATACTCATTCTTCTACTAAGAAAAATCCATCATTAAGGGGTCAACCACATTTTCCTTTATGGATAATATTATCACCATAACTTCTCCCCATTTAAAAAAATCCCTCAAGATATGAATCTTTTAAATTTTGTGCCTTTTACCTTTGGTGTCAACTAATATCATTGGAGGGAGCTTCCACTACATTGTTATCATAGAAAATTGTGATAGGTTATTTACTTCTAGGTACCACATCAAGATCTTGGACAAATCTTCAAATCCATATTGATTTCTTGGATGCAACAAAAGTTGTAATATACTCGGAATCTATTGTAAAATCAACCATAACCAACTGATTATAACCCCTCCTTCTAAGAACTTAATCGTTGTGAAAAAGATATAACCTGACTGACACTTAGGATCATTATATTCTATCTAAAACATGAATTTATATAACCATTGACAACTATCTCTTAATCTCCTCCATAAACCAGGAGCATATCCTTAGTTTTCCTCATATACGTTAGGATAGTCTTAATAGAAGTCCAATGTTTTCCCCTAGATTTTATCAATATCTTCCTACCATGTTAAGATAATAGGAACATAAAGCCTCATACATTAAATGAAATACATGATAGATCTTATCGATGGGATATATGTGATATTACTCATTCTATCTCTTTCCCCTTGTCTTTGAGGAAAACGTTTCTTGGAATTATGTTTCCATGTGATTCTGGATCCAATACCCTCTTGTATTGTTCCATATAAAACCAATTTAGTATCTATTCAATGTATGTATCATGACGCTATCAGACATGCCTCTTGGATCTATTAGCCATGATCTTGACCCCTAGAATATAGGATGCATCACCAAATTCCTTCATGGAGAAGCACTTTCATAGCCATGACATAACCTCCTTTATGGATGTTATTTTTTTCCAATTAGTAATATGTCATCAATATATATAATATTTTGAAAAAATTGTACTCCCACTAAAGTATTTGGAAACACATGGATGACATTCATTCTTAGTAAAACCAAATTTGTTTATGGATACATTGAATTGAATATTATATGACCAATATGATTAATTTAATCCACATAAGTATCCATTCAACATTCATACGATTTCGGAATTTCTTGGAGTCACAAACCCTTATGTTTGTGTAATATGAACTTCCTTCTGATTGTTACAATTAAAGAATTCAGTTCTGAAAACCATTTTCTGAATCTAATAGATATTTAAAACTACCATGGGAAAAAAATTCTGAGGGATTTAAACATAGAAACTTGATAAAAGGTTTTTTTCACATTAAATGCCTTGATGTTGTCTAAAACAAGTAGTCACTATCCATACTTTTTAGTTATTTATTTTACCTTCCATGTACATCTATCTATTAAATACCCATTCACATTTAATAAGTTTTACATTAACTGGAGGATCATTTAAAACCCAATATTGGTTTTGATACATGGAATCCATCCCAAAATTCATGGATTGTTTCCATATTGCAGGTTTTGCAATCTCTAACACCTCTTTGGAGGATAGAGGTTCATTAACATTAACCAATAAAGATTCACCATCATCTATGACCATTAAACCATATCTCTCTAGTTCACTTACCTCTCTAGCACTCTTATGAAAAACTTGTGTTTTAGGAACATCTACTATAATTACCTATGGAATCAGCTCTTGTAAACATTCGTGCTTATATTTATCATAAAATTCATTGAAGTTAATCATTCTCCTACTATCCTCTTTGAGGATGCACTCATTATCAAATATATAACATGTCTTACAACAATCAATTTATTATCTAAACGGTAGTATAGGTTACATCCTATGGTTTCCATGGGATACCCTATAAAGATAAACATCAAGCCTCATGGAACTAGTTTGTTTCTTTATCTAGCCTTAACAAACTCCACACATCCACATGCATGAAATTGTGAAAAAATATGCTTCATTCCACCCTATAACCATTAGGGAATAATATTTTCCATCTTAGTCGGTACCCATTTTTGTTAGTAAATTGATTTCTATAATGGATATCCCTATAAGGATAATGGAAGGTTTGCATGAACCATCATTTTCCTTACCATGTCCAAGAAGGTATAGTTCCTCCTTTTAATAATAGTATACCACTCCAGTGAATAAGGTGGAGGTAGTTGAGATAAAATCACATTCTACCATAGAAATTCAATAATGTCTTGTTTAAGAAAATAACCACCTCAATCCATTTGAATTTTATTTATCTTCATACAATATGGTTCTCAAAATCATTATTTAAATTCTTTTATTTTTTCAATTCATTAAAACCTATACCTCATTAATATGATATAACCATACCTACTCATTACATCAGTAAATGTAATAAAATACGAGAACCCACCTCTAGACTCTATTTGAAAAGGTACACACACATCAGTTTTTAACAAATATATTATCTATATGGCTATTTCACCTTGATCATTGAATGGTGTTTTGGTAATATTACCTTGTAAAGAATCATGACATCTTTCAAGTGTCTTATTCTCAAAAGATTGTATTTAATAATATTGATAGATCATTGTCATACGCTTCTCATTAATGTGACCAAGATAGTGATTCCATAACTTGGAGTTATATGAGGGTAACATATTAGTTTTCTTTATCAATTTCCAAAAATTAAAAATTCATAATTTAATACATAAATACCATTATTCTATTATTCCATATCATAACATATTCTATCTTTATGAAAACATCAACCTCTATTTCCAATGTTGAAAATAAATCTAACCAAAACTAAAAAAAGAAACAGAAATTATGTTCTTGGTAAACCAAGGAACATCATAACAGTTATTCAAAATGAAAATTAATCTTATCATAAATGTGACAAAGAATAATTCAATGTCTAAAGAAACTATCCATGTTTAATTTAAAGCCCATAACTCCACATCAACTCTATTAATCTTATTAAATCTATTTGGTTCCAATATTTGGATACGAATATGAGCACTAAAGGAAATATCTAATGCACAAATTTTAGATATGGAAATAATGTAATCAATAATATATGCACTCAAACCTTCCCCTTGATTCTTTGGATGTGTGTAGTTTCTCTTCCAGTGGCCCTGATTTCAACATGAAAAATATACCACCTCTTGTTCTTTTACTTACCTCGGTTTATTATTATTCTTAGAAGGATAGAGCTTGAGAGACATAGACTTGGGATGATCTTTCAACACCTTTTATTTATTCTCCACCTTCTTATTTATGATAAGTAAAATGGATTTTCCCATACCCATGTCCTTATCAACTTGTCAAATATTCTAAGAAGTTCCAAAAGTTTCTTATCACTATTTCTCAAATTATAATTCAAAATATAAATAGATAAGCTTTTAGGAAGTGAGGATTGAAATAGATCTCTGTGTATCTCATCAAGGATCTTAAAACCCATGATTTTTTCTCACTCAATATAGAGAATCATCTTTACTACATGTTCCCCAGTTGGCACCGACTCTCCCAACATACATGTGAATAATGAACTGGAGATCTCATATCTCCCCGATATCAACTTTTATTGATAGTGACCCTTAAGGTCAAAAGAAATTTTTTATTCATCAATTTCCTCATATTTATTTAAAATATAATTAGATATGGAGGATAAAATAAGTCATTATACATACATTACGTCTTCCATATGCTTCAAATAGAGAGATACTTCTTCCTCACTAGCCTCTTTGTAAAGTGACTCATGAAGTTGGGTTTCCATTACATATAATTTACTTTCCTTGAATAGTATATTGTGCACGAACCTATATCATTCATGGAAATTCACACTGATGAGAAGGATATCATTATCTAGTATGAGTCACAGTGATATTTTCAAAGTCTTTATTTTCCATTTCTAGAAAGTAAGAGTAGATAATTAGTAATTGTCTTGAATACTAAATTTGGATTAAAAAAATCTAAATTTAATTAAATTCCATTAATATGACACTATTTTTCAAAACTGAATATCCCTAAACATAATATTTAGAATATATTTTCTCTTGTATATTCTAGTGTAAAGGATTAATATTCCCTTTCTCATAACCCATACTTGGGACTGTCAGGAAACTTAAAAGGGGTTTATATATGCGTAACCTTCCAACTACATTAATTCAACGTTTCATGATTTATTTATTGGACTCCCCAATTCAAAAATAATATTTTTTAATATATTTCTTCAAGAATTCCCTCTCATTAACTCCAAGTCACTCTTAAGAAGTCAAAACTTGATGAAAACAATGTTATGTTAACCCAAAACATCAATCTAAAAATTACCCAACAATTTAAAGCACCGCAACATGGGTTGGTAAAGTATTTGGAACTTTGATGTGAATTATAATATTTATATAATTATTTTTGAAAAAATAAATAATTTTTTTAAATAATCATATAAATAATCCAATAGTGAATTTTTCATAATTTTCAAAGATAATCAAAATTTTGGGTAAAAAATAAATAGGATATAAACATATAGTATGTATTATGACATCATAATAGCCCAAAATTGATGTAATAACTAATATAAAGAGTATCCATTATGAAAATTATGTTAACCATTTGAAATAATGTTTTTATGTTATTAGGTTTATTTCATAAACCCTTAATGAATCCTCCAAAACATGTATTATATTTTATGGTTTTAAAATTTTTTATTTTTTAACATGACCCACTTCCACATCACGAAGGGTATTATTTTAATATGTTGGGTTATTATATTTATAGAATAATTGAAAATTATCCTTTTTGGTTGAAACAATGGGAAAAACATGGGAAGGTTTGTGGTTTTGCTCCATTTATTATATATATTTTCCAAAACCTAAATTTAGAAATTAATAATGTATTTCCCCCATTTGTTCTATAAAAACCCACCCATCCACCCACTCCTCTTCACTAGAAACCCATTAATCATTAATTTAATATATCTATATGAATTTACACCCTTTATACTACTGAAATTTTCTTCTGATTTTTCATGCCAAATCATTGTGTAGTGAATACCCATTCAAATTTCCACTCAAAGGTATTCAACTAGATATAACTATAATTAATAAATTTAGGAATTACATGTATATAACCTATAACACTTATTTGTGGGGTAAAAATTTATGGAAAATGTTCTTATTTAGTGTGATATAGGTGGCACACTTACGTGTTCGCATTACAAGAAAGTGATTGGTGGGACCAAAATTAATATCCCTCTAATTCATTGGGAAAATATTTTTTCTATCATGAGATTTCATCTATAGTGAATCGAAGGTTATCCTAATCTCACTATATTATGTTGACTCAGTGGTTTTCTTTGACTAATTATTATGATGTCAAATGTTTGGTTGTTTCCAAATTCCCTTGATCCATTGATGTTATCATCATGTATCATGATTCAATGTTCATGTTTATGATTCTCACCCCTTTATGCCACATTAATTTTCCTTTTGACTAACATGTATTACTTTTATCTGATTATGAATTGTTTACTCCTTTATTGGGATTTATATCTCACCCTTTTCTTATGTGTGTCCCTATGTTTTCCCATGGAGTATTAGAATATTGATGGAATATAAGTCCATGTTTTGGAGTTTTTAGTAATGTTTGTATACCCATGTATCACGTTAATTTTCTATGTACCTAATTTACCAAAGTCACCAAACCTAAAAATATTTTTGGTTTGGATTAAGTTTTTCCTTATGTAATAAATCATCAATTAAAGTTTATTAAAAATATAGGTTTTCATAGTTGGTATCAGAGAAAGGCCTGGTTATTTTTGGGATTATGATTTGAAAACCATAGTGAAATCCTTATGGATAAGACTAAACATAAATAAACATACCAAAATTTTGGTTAAGTATAGATTAAGTTGTTTATAAGAAATAAATACCTATCTAGATACTATAAGTGGATTTGGATCTATAAAATTTTTACAAAGAGGTAATAAACCTAAAAAGGGTACATTGATATTTGACTCAATCGTCAACTAGTATACGATAAATAGTCATTATTTTACACTTTGTTTAAAACTCCTTAGGGATATAATTTTCTAAATTGAAGAGATATTTTTAATCCACTACAAAGGGAATAAAAATGCTCATAATATTTTACTTTAAGAAATGGATCATGGATAACAGAGATTGAAACATAAATGTTCCTGGGTTATGAAAGTAATTTTTGAGTTATCCCTTAAATGTTCATAGTTTTCTTTTTATGTGTGTAATAGTTTTAAATTTCTATCACAAACTCTATATTGGAAGTAGTAATTAATTAGAACCAAAATCAAATAGTGAAAGGAAGGCTTATTCTCCATGGTTTTATGTATAATTTCATATCATGAGTTTAGTAGATCTATTCAAACGCCACCTAAAAATATGAAAGTGGAGATAAAGTGAAAATGAAAAATGGGGACATTAAAGTGTCCCAAGTATATAACACATAATCTATCCATAATGTGGTATTAACTTCTTAGAAAACCTTTTGACACTCCCTTTAGTGTAAATCAGTTCAATTCTGGGTATGGGTTGACTTTCCTTATATAGAGCCAACATAAATTTCCAAGATATGGAAATCACCCTCTATATTTAGAGTTCCCCTCTGATTATATATAATATAAATGATTAGGATGATATATTTTGGTAGCATCAAATAATGAATGGAAATTATTTCCTGATGAGAAATAATATTGAGATTAAATTATTGAGAGTAAGGAAAAGATCATCCTTAATGACATAACCATTGTGAGGGAAAATGATGAAGTATTTCCTAAAGAATTTCTTGGTCATCCTCAAAACCATGAGGTTGAGTTATCAATTGATCTCATACATTATGCTTTACAAGTATCTAATACTATATATGGAATGATTATTTTTGAACTTTAAGATTTGAAGAACCAATTGCAGGAGAAACCTGATAAAGGGTTTATATGCCCAAGTACTTAATTATGGGATGTATCAATCCTATTTTTCAATAAGAATAATAATTAAATACTCCTATGAATAGATTATCATGATCTCAATAATATCTTGATAAAGAAAAAGTATTCTCTATTGAATATTTATGACTTGTTTGATCATCTATGTGGAGCCCGGTACTTCCTTATGGTGGATATTTAATCAAAATATTATCAAGTAAATGTAAAGATAGAGGATATCACAAAGACTACTTTTCATATAGGGTATGGGAACGAAGATTTCATATTAATTCAATTTTGACTCAATAATTCTCTAGAAATATTAATTGAAATAATGAATAGATTCCTTAGGGATTACCTTGACAATTTCATTGTAGAATTTATAAATTATATTCTTATCTACTCTAAAAGTAGGGAAGAAGATGAAGAGAATTTAAATATTGTACTAAAGACCATGAGGAAAGAAAATTTATTTGAAAAGTAAATTAAATGAATTTATTTTTGGTGCATGTAACATTTCTAGGGCCTATTATCACCAATAAATAGATACCCTTGTATCCTTCAAAAAATAGTGGAATTTGAAGGATGGTATAGACTAATATCTATAATAGAAATCCATATTTCCCGTGGATTGGCTGGGTAATATCATTGATTTTTTAGAAACATATCATGATTTTAAAACCCAATAAACAAGATTAATTGTAAGTGAGTCAAGTATTTTTGGACGTATCAATATGAGGAGATCTTTAAAAAGTTAAATAAGGGGCTAATCAATGTAACTATGCTCACATTACCCAAGAGTGGGAATGGATTTGTGATATAAAATGATGAATATAAAAATAGATTGGGTTTTTTACTCATGAAATATGATAAAATATAGAATATTCATCTTTTTAATTAAATATACATGACATGAACTGTCCAAACCTTGATTTGGAATTGGCTACAGTGGTCTTTAAATTAAATATTTCATGGCATTATCGCTACATGGAGAAGTGTGAAATGTATAAGGATCATAAAATCCTCAATAATATATTTACACAAAAGGATATTAATATTCACCAATGAAGTTGGTTAGATTTTACCCATGATTAATATTGTTCAATCCACTACCATCCTTGGATGGAAAACAAAGTGAAAAATGCTCTGAGTAGAAACGATCCTATAACCCAATCCATGATGATGATTTAAAAGGAGCCAATATTATTGTAAATGATAGAGATGTACATTAAAATAATAAAAGTGTATCCATACTAACTTTATCAAATAACTACTCAAGAATAATTTCATTAAAAGATCAAGGAAGCTCAAAAAGATAATCATGTGCTACATAAAAAGGGAGAAAATATTCCATTTTCAGTTTTTCTAAAGATGGAGTTATAAGTTTCAGAACCTAGATATGTGTCCCATAAAACCCATTGATAAAAAGGAACATAGTTATGATTCAGATATACCATCCCTCTCTATACATCTAGGAATACCTAAGATGTATTTGGATTTTAATCAAAATTATTGTGGGATAAGATAAACATGGATATTGTAAAATTACTATATCAATGCTTAGAATAATAATAATTCAATACTATTTGAAAGAATTATAAGGGTATGATGAAAACATTGGCCATAATATTATGTAATTGGGTAAACATAACTATGTATTTCATTATAGGAATCCCGAAGACATATAAAGGTAATAACTCCACCACGGTGGTAGTTAAACACATTGCAAAGTCAACGTATTTCATTGCTATCAAGGAAGATTTATCTCTACACAAACTTTTCAATATATACATACGGTAAGAGGTAATAAAATAGGGAGTTCCATTATCCACTATATCTAATTGAGATCCTAGGTTTACCTTAATTTTTGGGATAATCCTTCATTAATAATTGGATACAGAGTTGAGTTTTAGTAATTTTTATCACCCTCTGACAGATTTCAAGTCTAAAATAATCATTAAAACTATATAGGATAGGTTGATATAATGTTCAATGGATTTCAAAGGATGTTGGGATCATCACCTTATCCTAGTGGGGTTCTTATATAACAATGGTTTACAATATAGCATTAAAATTACTCTTTATGAGGATATGTATGGGAAGAGGTGTCATAATCCAACATATTGGGATAAAGTTGGAAAGTGGAAGATTATGAGACCTGATCATTTACAAGGGAGTTCAGAGAAGGTTTATACAATTCAATGTATTTGGAAATCCACACAATATTGATATAAAATCTATGTAAACAACCATATATGTGACCTAGAGTTTGAATTCATAGATAAAGTGTTTCTTAATATATAAAAATTAAATAATTTAATGAGGTTTGAGAAGAAAGGAAAGCATAGTCCTAAATAAATCATCATAATTTAAATCATAGATCACATCAGATCTGTAGCTTACGGACTAGCATTCCCACTAATCCTATCTCAAGTATATGATTTTTTATAAATATCCCTATTAAAGAAGTATATACTGGACCCCTCACATGTAATGAATCTATAGGTGAAACCCATGGATAATGAACTTTCATATGAGGAGTTTCCAGAAAATATATTATATTGTAGAGAGAAATTTCAATGAAACGAGACAACTCGCCTATTCAAAGTGAATTGGTAGAACCAAAAGTTTGAGTAAGAAACATTGGAATTAGAAGAGGTGATGAAATAGACATACCCTCATCTCTTTAGTGTATGGAATGGAAATTTTTATTGTAAAATTTTTTAAGGGGGAATGTATTAACCCAATATTTCAAAAATTAAATTCCATTCCTGAATGAATAAATGTCTTTTTAAATAATATAATAATAATAAAAACACCCACTACTTGGTTAATTTTGATGATTATAACCCATAAAATCTAAAAAAACATCAAACATCATAACTTTTGACAATATATATTTTTAATAGTGAAAATAATTATTAGTATATATTAAGGGTTGTGATAAAATCTAATTGACACATACCGAAGAAGTGTTGTCCTCGTCCTGTAGGATCATACCCTATAATGCCCATTTATCGTAGATTCCATGGGTGATGAAATCACTAGGATTTACCCTTGATGTATCCAAAGATATATAAAAAATGAATCACGAGAAAACCCATTTAAGGTATAATTTCTAGCTTAGAAATATCATCACTCAAACTATGTTCACCAAACCACCCTAAGAAATCCCACTATCACACACCTTATTTTTTGGGCATATACAGGTGTAATAAAGGGTTATATATCTCAATCATATTTGAATTAATTTTTTTATTTTCATTTTTATGAAATAATGAATACATTTATCCATTTTCATTATTAAAATTTTATAAGATTTTATCAAAATTAGGTTTTGATAAGTAGAATCCAAAATTGTAGTTTTTTGGAAAATATATAATTTTAATTCAAACACTCTTTTGATGAATTCATGAATTTCGAATGAAATTTTATTTTAATTTAATATTATTAATAAGTAATATATTCCTATTTTAAAAATATAATATAATTTAATTACTCCCAATGTAATACTTATAAGGATCATAAAACTGTTATTTTCATAAAACCGGTATTTTGAATAAATGGGGATTTTGATATCAAAATGTAAATTCACTTATATAGATAATTTTTAAAATAAAAAAAATTAAATAAAAATGTAGAAATTATTCAATAGTTAATTTTTCATAATTTTCAAAGATAATAGATTTTTGGGTAAAAATTATATACAGTATAAATATATGGTATGTATTTTGACATAATAAAAGGATAAAAGAAATTTAATAAATAATTTAAGTAGTATCCATAGTGAACATTATGTTTCCCCTTTATATTAATAGGTTTTTAAGTTATTTTATTTATTTTTTAAAACATTAATGAATCTTGTAAAACCTGTATTATATTTTAAGGCTTTAAAATTTATTCTTTTTTGAACAAGATTCATTTTCACATCACCAATGGTATTATTTTAATAATTTCATTTATTATATTTAAAAAATAATTAAAAATAATACTATTTGGTTGAAAACATTGAAAAAATGGGAAGTTCTCTGGTTTTTGTTATTTTATTATATACAGTCCAAAACCTATGTTTAGATATTAGTAAAGAATTCCCCTCTCTTTTTCTATGAATATCCACCCATCATCCCACTCCTCTTCACTAAAAATATTTATCATGATTATACTCTCCATATACATCTATAAATACCTTCCAAGGTGTTATAGAGCACTTAATAAGCTCCACACGATCTATTAGAATCTCCAACTCAAGGTAAGGGATCATCTCCACCCATTTATTCAAGCACATTCTTTGAATTATTCCATATGATTTATAGTTTACCACATTATAATAAATTTTTACACATACCCATTAATTTCATTACATGTTAAAATTAATTAATCACCCAATATAACACTCATTAATACCTTTTATGATTCCTTATAAACACCAGTTATACTGCAGAAATTATCTTGTGATTTTTCATGAAAAAGATCTATGTAGTGAATACCCATTCCCATTTCCACTCAAGTTTATTCAACTAGATTTAGATATAATTCAATAATTTTTAAATTAAAATTTTTCAACCCACACTTTTTAATAATGGAGTTAAAATTGATTAAAATGTTTCTTACATTGTATGATCCATGTGGCACATTTATGCATATATATGATAAGCATATGACAGGGGAGCCCTATGACAACACTTATCATTATTAAACATTAATACATGATTTATTTCATAAGCTTAAACTTAATAAAAACTAAAATATAAATAAGTATAGTGTATTTGGTAATTAGTTAAATTACATAAAAGTTTAAAATAGGAAAACATCATCCTTATTGAAGACTTCCATAACATGCTCGCACTTAAAACTACATGGGATAACCTATAAACATAATAATAATGGAGTGAGATATAAATACCAGGAAGGGAATAAAAATAGAATAAAATTGATAATATAATACATGTTAACCAATAAGAACATAAATGTGAAATAAAACGGGTGATAATTATAAAAATAAAAAAATAGGCATGATATAGAATGATAATAATAAAGAAAACATTGGAAATGTAGAAATAAGTTAAAACCCTACATCATAAAAATAGGTCAAGAAAAAATTCTAAGAAATAATTAAAAGAAAAGAAAAATAAAGTAATTAGTTTCACTTCCTTTCCTAACAATAGAGAGACTAAACATTGCCCAATGCATTGAAGAACTATATAATTCCAGGCATACATGTCACATTCATTTCATTCTCATACTTAAGTGTGCCACAAATATCATAGAATGTCGATTCATTAATCATCATATTATATTACATGGACATGGAGTTTGGAATAAATAAATTTCATGCCCAATTAAAATAATTAGTGTATAAAGTTCAACACCCTTGATAGGTAATGGGTATGGTATTCACTAAACAATTGTTTTGGCATGGAAAAATCACGAGGAAATTTTGGCAGCATAACAACATCACATCAAAATTAATAAAATTGGTTGATGAGAGGGAGATGGGTATATAATAATTTTGAAATAAAGTGGAATGTAATATGTTTATGTAAATACATATACCAACATTAGGAATTGAAAAAATTGATGGCATAAGATAATAAAGAAACATTAATATAAAGGAGAATGAGAGGATCTCTTAGGTGAGTGTGTGACTCCAAATGCTTTGGAGGAGCTTCTTAAGAGCTTGGGGAAAAATTGTTAGGGCGTTATAAAAGTTATGGAATATTGAGGACGTTCTCAAAGTATTTTTAGTGAAGATAAATGTTTTCATGGGTGGGTTTATATAGAAAAGGAGTGGGGATTTCATTAATATTTCTTAAACATAGGTTTTGGATTCTATTTAATAAAATAAATAAAACCAAAAACATTACCATAGTTTTTTAAAATGGTTTCTACCAAATGGTAGAGGTTTTAATTATTTTATATGATCAACATCCTACTTTAATAAAATAATACCCTGGATTATGTGGAAGTGAGTTATACTCTAAAACAAATGATTTGAAAACCATAAAATATATGAATTGTTATGGAGGATTCATAATGGCTTAATAAAATTAATAAAATAAACTAAAAATTACATTATATTAAAATAAAAACATATATTTCGTATTTGATACCATTTATAGTATTTATTACTTCACCATTGGGACATTATGATGTCAAAATACACACTGTATATTTATATAGTATTTAATTTTTACCCAAAAATTTGAATGTCTCAAAAAAATTTAAAAAATTTATTGTGGGATTATTTTGAAGTTATTATTCAAAAAATAATATTGATTTTATCAAAAAAAATCTAAAAATTTATATTTTCACTTTTAATATAATATTTAACATTTATTGATAAATGATGGGTTTTTGACAATAAGAGTTTTTGAACCATTATTAAAATTAAATTTGACATTGTAAAAATTATATGATAATTTATATTTGATAAAAATAATTTAATAATAATAATTTATTAAAATATTATTTATTTCAAAAATCAATTAATTCATTAAAATAAATTCCTTAATTCAATTTCAATATTACTGAAGAATAGAATTTGTGTTTTATTTTATCAATATAAAAATCATGCGTAAGGTTATAATAATAGGATGAAAATATATTCATTATTCAATTAAAAATAATGTACATACTCATATTTATAGGGTCTCAATAAATATCCATTGAATACACCAAAACACTACCTAATGGTACTGTGCATGACTGTGAGATGTTTATGGGGTAGTTTGACGAACATGGTTTGGGTCGTGATCTAGATGAGCATGAACTTCTCTCACAAACAGTTTGAATGATGATTAATTTGTTGGATATCATCTTGGGATTCATCAAGGTAAAATCCAAATAATTATATCTCCCTCATAATCTATGATAAATTGTCCTCATAGGGTATGATCTTACTGGTTGAGGCCACCACTTCCTTTACCCTTGACGATTAGATTTGTTAAAACCCAATATTTAAACTAATCATAAAATCACTTTTCAATGACTATATTCTAAATGATAAATATGATTACTGGTATTTTAAATCTTATTTAATAAAACAAAATAAGTTTGTGTGTTTTCTATAACCATAAAGCATAATAATACATTTAATTAAATGAAAATTAGAATCTTATTTATAACAGTTCGGGTCATTAAAATCTTCCCCCCTTAAGAAATTTCACCATCATAAATTTATTTTCTCGCACAAAAACTGATGAGGATAATTCTATTTCCTCACTTCCTCTGGTTCCCACATTTCTTCTTCAAACTTGTGGTTTCTCCACAACACTATGACCAGGTTCATTGTCTTATTTCTTATAAATTGATCTCTATAATCTAAGATCTTCACCAACTACACCTCATATGAGAGATTATTTTCCAATGGTACACCATCTAGATTGAGTACATGTGAGAGGTATCGTATGTACTTCCTCAATAGGGATAAATGGAATAAATAATGTAATTTGTATAGGTTAGGTGGGAGCTCTATTTAATAGGCCACTGCTCCAACGCATTCAAGGATCTCAAATGGGCCGATGTATCTGGGACTAAGTTTTCCCTTCTTCCAAAATATCTTGAACTTCTTACATGTAGATCTGGGGAGGAATACCATATATCCATCATAAAAATATATATCTCATCTAAGATTATTAGAATAGATCTTATGTCAACTCTGATCATCATTGATATTCTGCTGAATGGTCTTAACATTTTCCACCATTTTCTCAACCATTTCAATACCTAGTTGTTTTCATTCCCCACCTTCATCCAACATGTAGGTGTTATGCACCTCTTCCCATAAAGGGCTTCATATGGATCGATTTGGATTCTTGAGTGGAAACTATTGTTATTTGATAACTCGACCAGAGGAAGATGTTAGTCCCATCCTCCTTTGAAGTCTATATAAAATTCACCCAACATGTCTTCCTGTGTATGAATAGTCTACTCAGAATGGCCATGAGTTTAAGGATGATAGGCCGTAAAAAAATTTAGGTCATTTTTTAGAGCATGTTTGAGACTTTTCCCAAACTTGGATCTAAATATAATATCATTATCATATTCAATTGATAGTGGTACTCTATACAGCCTCACCACTTAGTTGATTTATATCCATGCATGTTGTTTGAGCGAGAATTCCTCTCAAGTTGTGATAATGTGAGATACTTTGTCAGATGATACTCAACAACCCATATTTCATTTTTTTTATATATGTATTTGGAAGTCTAGTTAAAAATTCCATGGTGATGTTTCCCATTTCCTTAATGGTATAGTTAATGGTTGCATCATCCCCTTAGACTTATGACTTTCATACATCACTTGCTGACATACCATGCACTTTGATGTATATTATGTGATCTCCTACTTCATATTGACCCAACAATAGTTCTCTTGTAGATCTTGATATATTGGTGCTTCCTGGATGGATGGAGAAAGTCCAACTATATTCATCATCCAATATCTCCCCCCATAACTCAGTATTTCATGAAACACATACCTTTGATCAAAATATTATGCTCATTCCCCATCAATTTTGAACTCTAAAGATTTACCATTTCTAATATCTTCTACCTTTTTATAAATTTCAACATCATATCTTTGAGGACCCATTATCTTTTCAAAAATATATGGTTGGTAAAAAAAATTTGAAACGATTGATGATGTTCCTTCCTTTACGATTACCATTTCTAACCTCTTAAAGTCTTAGAACACCATATTCCTATCAATTCTCATTAATTATAGAATTGAAGGATCTTTTATATGTAGAGCGTTTTCCACATTATTTTAGATACCAGGATGGAAGTGGATTGAGAATTTTTAGTGCTTTACCATCTCTAACCATAATTGTTGGAGCATATTTTTCTCTTTCTATTTGAATATATTGTTGAGAAATTTTTGATTGTATATATCTCACACTTCTCCCAAAATATATAATTCCACCATATTTTCAAAGAGAATATCACTCCATCTAACTCTAGATCATGTGCTGGGTAGTATTGTTCATGAACACAAAATTAAAAAAATCATAGGATGTGGATTTTTTATTCTACAAAAATACAAAACCAAATAACTTATTCAAAGAATCACAAAATACCGAGAAAAGTTCTTTAATTGTGGGTAGTGTGAGTACAGGTGCATAGATAATACTCTTTTTCAACTCCTTGAATCTATCTTCACATTCATCATTCCATGAAAACATGACTCCCTTCCAAGTTAAATTCGTAAGAGGGTTTGAAAATCATGAGAAATTTCTCACAAATAAATGATAATACCAAGATAATCCAAGGAAACTATAGATATATGTCCTAGATGTTGGAATAATCTTTAACATCCCACCCCGAAACACCAAGTTCAGCCTGAAATGCCACATGACCTTATTCATGTCTCCCCATACACAAGAGGCTTATAACTAGAAGTGTAGGTATGATTCTGTTAATGGGGAAACAATACCCTCAATATCATGTAATAGGATAAATAATAAACAATAACCAATATAATAACTAATTGATGTAACATTTGGAAAAGTAAATATGAAATTAAATGTAATTAAAATTAAACAGCTGCTATTGGTGGAAAGAATTTCCAAAGGAAATAAATAAGATTACAAAATAAACAAAAGAATGTCCTCAAGAGTCCATTCTGATAAGATACTTTCTCCATGTTCCTCTACTCAGTTATCCACAATAGGGTCCTTTCCCATCCCTAGATACCTCATGCAATCTATAAGCGCATCAAAATTCCTAATTAGGGTGTGAGTACAAGAGTTAGTAAGACACCACCGGTGAATCTTTAGCCTGATGTTCTCAAGCATAATAGTGTATTACATAATAAAATAAATTATTAAAAATAACAAGAACATTAAAACCAAAACCCAGCATTTTTGTGCTAACCAAGCTTCCATAAACCACCAGTTGTACCTTCATCGGATCTATGTTAGATGGATAATCAAGTTGTTAGAAGAAATATAGGATTAACCTTGAGGGTAATGAATCATCTGTCTAAGAATATTGTGATTGTGTAAGTAAACATTATTTATCATTAAGAAGATATGTTATCTATATATGAAAGGCATCGAGAGCTAATCAATATCCACTATTTTTTAATTGACATACTAGGGACTGAGATCTAATCTCCATACCATAGCCACTGATGGATATACTAAGGACCAACAGTTATTTAGCATCCCTTTTTCTTTGAGTAACATACAAGGGATTGAGATCTATTCATCATTGCCTCTTCATTGAGTGCATACTTGAGATTAGGAGTTAGTCAGCATCCCTAAGTCACTCAGTTTAGCACAAAATATCCCCATGGAATCTTCGTATGCCTAACCCATGTATCGATCCCTCATTGTTACTACCACAAATCATTCTCACTCACTCTATAAGGGATAACATGTCATTACAGTCCACCTCTATTGGGATCTAAGAAAAATATCACAAAGCATACATAGCATGATAGGGTACATGGTAAAGCATAGAATATCATCGTAAGTAAAGTTGAATACACAGTATAGGTGATCAACATCAATAATGAATAATAGGATTCATGTAATCGTGGTGTCAAGTGTAACATAGGGGTTCCAGGGATGTGAACACATCCATATGTGATCATAATCTAGCATGGTCATCAAAAAAATCTACACGTAGTCATATTAATTGAAAACATGTGAAAAAAATACCAAAATGTTAAGAAACTTCCAACCTCAAAGTCATCATCATTAGTTGCAAGGATAAACCAACATACATATTGTTAGATACATTACTTTGTAGTCTCATTAATGTAATCGTCGACACATCAATGATCAACATTCGTCAAGGGTTACTAGAACCAAAACTAGTTATTTTTATTTGAAAAATAAGTATCACATGCGATGATACATTCTCCCTCTTTGATAATTTCCAAATTACCGTGTTATAATTATCTTTTGATAATTTCTCAAAAATTATCCATTTATAAAATATATTTTAATAATTACTCTTAAATTAAACTTTTATAATTATACTTTGATAATTTATCTTAAATAATACTTTTCTAATTATATTTAAATATTTTCTCATAAATTATCCTTTTATAATTATATTTTGATAATTTCCCACAAATTATCATTTATAATTGTATTTTTATAATTTCCCATAATCTATCTTTTTATAATTATATTTTGAAAATTTCTCAAAAATTATCCTTTTACAATCATATTTTGATAATTTCCCATAAACTATCCTTTTATACTTATCTTTTTATAATTTCTCAATAACTATCTTTTATAAAAAAATTGACAATTTCTCTTAAATTATCATTTTACAATTATCTCTGATAGTTTTATCATAAATTATATTTTATAATTATCTTTTGATAATTTCATTAAAAATTATCATTTTATAATTATATCTAAAAATTATGTCTCATATGTTTTATTTTATAAATTATACATTGATAATATCAAAATTATTATTTGATAATTTTAAAAATTATTATTTGATAGTACATGTTTTTGACCTCTTGCATGTCTCCCCATATGCAAGAGGCTAACAACTAATAGCAAGGGTCTAAGTCCATCAGGGGGGATACTATACCCTCAATATCATGTCATAGGATCAAAAATAAAAATATAAACAATACAAAAATAATCAAAGTAACATTAAGAAAAGTATTTATGATATACATGTCTCCCTCATTCATTCTTTAAGCGCATCAAAATTCTATATTAGTGTGTGAGTACAATACTCAGTAGGACATAACCAATGCATCTGTAACCTGATGTGATCAAGTATAACAGTTTTTTCCATAATAAAATAAATGTTTAACAAGAATAATAACACAAAATCTCAAACTGAGTGGTTGTGTGCAAACCAAGCTACCATAAACCCTCAATTGTAACATCTTCAAATCTATGTAGGATGGATAATAAAGGATTCAAAAGAAATCAAGGATTAACCACAAGGCTACTGAATCATGATTCTCGATGTTTGGTTATCGTACAACTCAACATTAATTCTTGTTGAGAATATTATGTTCTTTGTATATGCTAGGGATCAAGTGGTACTCAACATACCTTATTCATTGAGTGACATTCTAGGGAACGAGGGCTAATCATCATCACTTAGTCATCAAAGGTTATACTGGGGACCAATATTTAGTCGGCATCCCTTTGTTTTTGACTAACATATTAAGGATCGATAGCTAATCATCATCTTCTCTTTATTGGATCAATACTAGGGACCGACAGTTAGTTAACATCCCTTAGCCATTGAGTGCATCACACTACATCCCCAAGGCATCATCGAATGCCTACCGCATGCATTGGTCTCTATTCATCACTTTCACAAGTCATGCACACCCCCCCCAATAAAAGAAAACATGCAATGAAGTTCCACCTATCTAGGGATCCAAGAATAAAAACACAAGGCATACATAGCATGGATGGATACATGAGCTATCATAGCTTATCTTAATAAGTAAATTAACATAGAAAATACATCTGATTAATAATCAAACATTAATAACAAGATATAAGTACTCATTTTATCAAGTGTAGTATAGGGGTTCAAGGGCTACACACACACACCCAAATTCGATCATAATATAGCATGGACATCAAAACATGTCTACTCATAATCATATTAATGGAAATCATATGTAAACAAACCCAAAAGTAAAGGAACTTCCTACCTCAGGAGTCATTTTTGTAAAAAGTTTGGGATAAACAGGTTAAGGACACCACTTCATGGAATTGTTATAGAAGTGTCAAGACCAGAGGTTTTTAAAGGGTTTCAAGAACAAAAAAAACTATTTTATTTCAAAAAGAAGTAAAATATCCCATGTAATAATACTTTATCTCTCCTGGATAATTTTCATGTTATCATTAAAATATCACATGAAATGATATTTTCTCTCTCCTGAATAATTTTAAAATTATCAATTAGGTCAAAGATTGTGATTACGATATTATCCTTCAATAATAATTATCTCTTTTATAATTTCATAGAATTTATATTTTTATAACTAAATTTTATAATTTTATCCTAAATTATATTTTTCAATTATATTGAGATAATTTATAATAATTTATAATTTATAATTATATTTTGATAATTTAATAAAAATTATCCTTTTATAATTATCCTTTAATAATTTATTTACAAATTATCCTTCTATATTTATATTCGATAATTTTAACATAAATTATCTTTTAAAATTACAAAACCATAATTTGTTATAAACTATCCATTATAATTATATTTTGATAATTTAATATAAATTATGAATTTATAATTATTTTTTGATAATATAGTATAAATTATACATTATAGTTGTATTTAGATAATTATTGAGCCTAAATGGAATCACTATGATCTCATAGTGCTTAAACCTTATATGGAAAGCAATATTGGGGATATCTTCTTTCTTAACCCAAACATGGAAAATATCTTGATCGAAGTTCCACCGTGGAGAAGAATTGAACCCTACAATGTAGATCGAATAATTCATTGATCCATGGAAGAGGATACTTATGATTTATCTTGATATTGTGGAGCTCACGATAATCAATATAAATGTGAAATAATTCATCCTTCTTCATAATGAAGAGGATTAGTACACCCCAAGGTGATGCACTTGGTCATGTTAACCATTTATCTATATTCTCCTACAATATTTTCTTCAAATCCACAATATCCATTATATATGGATTCTTGGATAATGGTAATTCCTTAGGTATAACCTCAATTAAAAATTCAAACTCTTGACTAGGAAGAATACAAGGAAATTCTTCAAAAACAGATTAGCATATTCCCTCACAATGGGCATATAAAAAAGGATAAATAATTCCTTATATTAAATTATTTAAGCTATATAGGTTTACTTATTATGAAATAATATCTATAATTGAGATTTCGGTGTGAAATAATATCAATCCACCTCCTTTCACTTGTATATAATCAGTGGTTGATTCGTGATAGGGAGAGTGATTTTCTTCTCGCAACAGTTTATATTGGCTCTATATATGGAAAGACAATACATACCTAGGATTGCATCAAATTAAACTAAAGGGAGTTTTAAAATAGTTTCTAGGAAGTTAAACACACAAATTTTCATAGGAGAGGAGTTATATACTTTGGACACAAAAATTTACACATTTTTCATTTTCACCGATAGCTCTAGTTCCTTGATTGGTATTTGTGTTCTAATAGTTATACTAAACATTCATTAAATAAAAGAATTCATGGAACACGAATAAAAAATTACATTATCTATTTTTTAATGAATAACTAGTGTACATGCCACCACTTCATTTTTGGGATCCGCCTTAGTGGTTGTAATGGAAAATTATTTCCCTTGCTGCCTTGGAGTTTGTTGGTTGTCTCAAAAAAACCCTTGGATTAGTGCATTGGTTTTCAAAATGACTTTGTTCCATATAGTTGATGTAATAAAAAATGTGTTTTGTGTAGACTAGAGAATTCCACTCTTCCAACATGTTAGTGGGTTTTTTCTAGTTAGAAATTTCTAGCTATGTTTCCATCCTCCCTAGAACTAAATAACTTCCTCGTTCCCCTTGGTTAATTTCTCTTGTACTTCTTCCCACACCATTTACAAGTGGTATGTTGAAATTTCATAACACCATTAGATTTATCAATTGTACTACCATATTTGAACTCCACGTTCTTCTTCTTATCCCCAGGATACCATTGAGATTCAACGACCTTCGTCTCAACTTTGTGGTCACATCATAAAATTTCCTCATAGCCAGAAATGTTTTCCATCACCATTTCTTTTCAAAGACTATGTTTTATCACACAAAATAAGAGGTAAACTTTTCATTATGGGGTAATTAAAAAGAAAAAGTCATATCATGCATGTCTTGTGATGTTTTCCTTATACACCCTGATAAATTAATTGTCTTTATACTTGAGGTAAAGGAAATCACTTTCCATTTTATGTCGAAGAGTTCAGGGGAAATATTTATCAAAAACATTTTTTGGAATTCCTTCTACCCCATCACTTTGATCTCTTCCTTACGCTTCATATTTTCAATCAATGTCCACAAATTATCATCTTCTCCCTCGATATGATAAATAACCAGTAGAACCTTATCTTTCTTTGAAAATTAATGCATGGAAAATATTTTCTCAATGGAGTTGATCCATTGTTCCGCGATTTTGGGATAATATGGTCTATTGAAATTTAGGGGACTTTGTCACAAAAATGTCTCAATTTTATTGTATTCTTTATTTGGGGGATTTGGTAACTCCTCCTGATCCATGTATTAATTCATAACCAAAGTAATCTGAGAGAGTATCATCATAAATTTCATGATTTCCACTCTAATTGGGTTGGAAATATCGTTGTGGTAGTCATCACATTCCTCATTTAATTGGTAGTTTACCTGATTCCTCTTATTTATGGTCATTGGATAAAATAAAATTAAAATTAGGGATGATTATTTTGAACTATTGAGAACATAAAGGTGTAATCCAATGACATTTAAGGGATAACTTATAAATTACATTTATTTCTTTACTTATGAATTTCTATGCTTCTATCTATTTTATCCATGATCTATTTTATAATGTATATTATTATGGAAATTTTATTGTTCCCGTAATAATGTTTCATAATGATCTTATGAATTTAACAAAACATATATATTGGGAGTGTCAAACCAGGTGTGCATCAAGTCATATTTTCATGCACCAGTTCTCGGTCGAGTCTAGCTCAATGCGGTGTTTCTGGGTTTTACCCTTATATTCATCTATGCTAGAGCCACATCCATTTATATTGTCCATAATCAGATTTATTTTCTTGATAAGCCACATACTCTATACTTAATAAAATTTAGGTATGTTTTCTTATACTTAGTCTTATCCCTAAGACATTTTCTAGAGTTTTATAATCGTAAACCCCAAAATAACTAATCTTTTCCAATGATACAAACAATAACAACCCTACATTTAATTACACATTAATAAATAATTTCCTACATAAGATTATACTTAATTTTGCCTGAATGATAGATAAGTATAGTTTTTTTATAATTAGGTACATTTTAGAAAAATTTAAAATATGAAAAAATCATCTCTATCGAAAACTTCTTTAACATGATAACACTTAAAACTACATGGGATAAACTAGGGACATACAAAATAAAGGGGTGAGTTATAAAGCCTAGTAAGTGAATAAAAATGGAATAAAATGAAGAATCTAATACATGCTAAATGACAGTCACATAAATAGTGCCTAAAAGTGGTGAGAATCAAGAACATGAATAATGAGGCATGATATATCATGATAATCATAAAAAGAAAACATGGGAAATGTGGAAACAACTTAAAACACGGAATCATAAGAATAGGAAAAGGATAACTTCCAAAAAATCATGATGGATAATTTCCAATAAAAGAAATTGTTTCACTCCATGTCCCAATATAACGTCTCATGAGACTAAACATCACCCAATGCATTGGAGCGCTATATAATTCTGGATACCCCTGTCACATTCATTTCATTTTCATGTTTAAGTGTGCCACGTAGATCCTAGAAAATGGATTCATTTATCATTATATTTTATTATATGATCATTAAGTGTGGAATAAATAGATTTATGTACCACATGAAATATGTATATATCCATTAATGTTAACACACTTGATAAGAAATTGGTATAGTATTCACTACATAATTTTTTTGGCAAGAAAAATTTCAGTGGAATTTCGGTAGCAAAATTGTGACACTTAAAAAATCATAAAACGGATTGATAATAGAGAAAGTGGTCTCTCAACATTTATAAATAAAATGGATAGTCAGAGGGACATTTAAAGACATATCCAAATATTATTAATTGTAAAATAGAATGCATAAGATAATAAAGAAACTTTAATAAAGAGGAGAATGAGAGGATCCCTTACTTGAGTGTGTGACTCCAAATGCTTAGTAGGAGCTTATTGATATATTTGGGAAAATAATAGCGGACTCTATGAAGGGGAGGGAATTTTAAGGACATGATTCATGGATTTTTAGTGAATATAACTTGGTGCTTGGGTGGGTTTATATAGGAAATTATTGGGGATTTCATTAATATTTCTCAAACAAAAGTTTTGGACTCTATATAATAAAATAAACTAAACCATAAAACATCCCATGGTTTTTTCCAATTTTGTATTCCAAATGAGAGTGGTTTTAATTATATTATAAGACCATTTTACAAACATAATAAAATAATACCCTTGCTGATGTCGAAGTGATTCATACTCTTAAAGAAATTATTTTAAAACCTAAAAATATATTAATTGTTTTGGACGATTCGTAATGTCTTTATTAAATTAATAAAATAAACATAAAGTCACATAATTTTAAAGTAAAAACGTATATTTTGTTTTTTATTCATTTTATATTATTTATTACATCACTTTTAGGTCATTATGATGTCATAATACACACCATATATTTTTACGGTATTTAATTTTTAAACGAAAGTTTGTCGCACTTAGAAAATTATGAAAATTAACCATTAGATAATTTTGAAAATTTCAATCCATTAATAATATTTATTTTATCAAAATAATTATCAGATTATATTTTTTTCCTCTTTTAAAATAATAATCTACATTTATTGATAAATCTTGGGGTTTTTTACTATAACTGTTTTCGAACTCATATAAAAATTACATTTGGCATCATAAAACTATAAGATCATTTCTATTTGATAAAAATAATTTAAAAACAAAATTTTATTAAAATATTATTTATTAAAAAAATAGTAGATAATTAAAATAAATTCCTTACTTGAATTTTAAAATTACCCAAAAATTACAATTTTTATTTTATTGTATCAAAATCAAAATCATTCATAATGTAAAAATAATAGGATCAAAATATATTCATTATTCTATGAAAAATAATATTCAAACTTATATTTATAGGGTCTTGATGTATATCCATTTAATACACTAGTAAACACCGTGAGGGTAAGGTGCGCCACTATAAGACTCTCATGGGATGGTTCAGTGGACATGGTTTGCATCGTGATCTCGATGAGCTTGAAATTATCATGTAAATGATTTCACTCATGCTTAAGTTGTTGGATGTCAGATTCTTATTGGTCAAGGAAATAGCCCAATGATGCTATCTCCCTCAGAAGCTCTGATAATGGGGATTTATAGGGTAATATCCAACAGGTTTAGGCCATCCCATCCTTTTTCTGTATTGATTGGATTTTTCAAAACCTTATATTTATACAGACATATTATCAATGGTAAATATACATAATTATATTTTAAATATGATATAATAAAGAAAAATAAGTGCATGTATTTTCCTTAACCTTAATATATAATAATAAATTTAATTAAACCAAAAAGGGGATTCTATTTACAACAGTTTGGGTCATTATAGGCCTGGATTTATATCACCCTCCAATGTATTCAGTAATGTTTTTTGTCTTATAAGATTAAATGTGTTGTGAAATGGAGGTTATCTTAAGAATGTTGTGTTATGTTTTCTTAGTGGTTATCATTGACTTATGATTATGACATCACATTTTATGTTGTTTCCAAATTATCAAATTTCTTTGATGTTATCGTATTATAACATAAATCAATGTTCATGTTTATTATTATCATCCATTTTATGTCTCCTTGATATCCCTTTTGGCTAATATTTATTCATTTCATCTTGTTATATCTTGATTATTCTCTTACTGGGATTTATGTATCACCCATTTATTGTTTACATCCCGAGGTTCTCCCATGTAGTATTATTAGATTTATGGAATATAAGGCCATGTTTTTTGTGATTTAATAATTTTGTGTGTTTCCATGTGTAAATTTAATGTTCTATGTACCTAATTTTATAAATATACTAGGACTCACAATATTCTGGGTTTCTATTAAGTTTTTCCTTATGTAATAATGTATGAATTAAAGTGTATTAAATATATGGGTTTTTATAATAATACCTTTAAGGATAGTTGATTTGTGATATAGAGGGTTTCCACTTAATGTTGGGCAAGATAAATATCCTAGGAGATGTGATATTATAACTAAAAAATAATTATTTTAATTGTTTTAAGGACTTGGAATTGGGATGCCAGTGGCATTGGTGAGAGTTATCTTAAGATGGTCCCTCATTAATGGGATCGGGTTGTCATGTAGGAATTAAAATAGGATGGGATCATCATCATAAATAACGAGTTTGGCAGGGCCTACATTCCATGAGTTATCCTTGTGGTGGATGAGTGTGGGTTTTTATCATTGATTTGAGAATAGGATGAGTTTGGAGAGACTAATGGAAGTTCTTATGGGTGAGATGAGAATGTAAACATGATTAGAATGTTGTTCTTGAAGGAATAATATGGTCTATAAGATATTTTCATATGAGGATATATGGGTGAAATGATGTTCTATGATATTGGGAAAATTTTATTGAGTGAATAACACCCAGGTTGTGTGTTGGTGAGATTATGGGATGGGCTATGATGCCTTGATTGTTGCTATATATCTATACCCAGAGTGTTTATAAAAGATGAAAATACTAGAAGGATGGATTAACCTTGAGTGATAAGGTTCTTGAAAATCACTACCTTGAGTGAGAATTTAATGGTTAGTGTGAGGCATTTAGATATGTAAAATGATGTACAACCTCACTTTGAGTGGGAAGTTTCTAGAAGGATTTCCTTTTTAAGTCCTAAATATTTTATTTCAAATATGAAAGGCCTTATTTCCTCTTCTCTCTTTTTATTTTCAAAATTGGATCCATGATTGGGTAAATAATTGGGAGAATTAACTATCTTTTAGAAGTTTAAAATTGATTTTTGGTGTGCTTCTATCCAAAAAGAAAAACACCATGGCCTGGTGCAAGTTATGGTGACCCAAGTTTGTTCATCAATGAAAAATGGGCAAGGGGAAAATGGATTGGCAATGTCGTCTCTGTGTTTTTACAGAGAGGTTTCGCTATTGTACACCATTGACACCCAATAAATGATCATTGTAAAATAAATATGGATATAAATACATAGATGTGGGTATTATTTTCTACGAAAAAAATAAAGGATGAAGAGGTGGAAAAATAATATAGATTGTGTAAGCTTCCAATAGAAACAAAATCAAGATACCCTCAGAAGGTTAGGTGAAGGATACCTTTATAGGATATAACTAGTGGAAGTTTTCACAAGTCCCCTTTGAAAAAACCCTTCCATTATTATGAAGGTTTCCAAGACATTCAATAATCATGTGAGGGGTTCCAAATGAGTTTTTTTATAGTCATGTGATTTTAAATTGGTAGATTCCCTAAAAACCATCCAAATATTCATTAAAATTAAAGAGGAAAAATCCAAAATGTGGGAGCCCTTTTAGGTTGTAAAACTCATGAAACAAACCCATGCATTACACAAGACACCACAATCCCCCAACAACATATCTTCCCTACCATCTGATAGCCCATATACATGTAACCATCATCACATGAGGGGTCTCAGACATATCTATCCAGTAATGTGTTCCCCCATTGTCTTTGAAAACAAGCAAGAAAGTTTTCCAATATAGTGCTTGTGCATCACCATAGGACCCTTTTTTGTTCATGTAATGTATCACCAATGGGGAGAGTGTTTTTCTTCAATATCACTTGAAAAAACTCATGATACCCTTTTTCAATGTAAAATAAATATGGAAATAAAAAAAAGGAAAAGGTGTGAGCCTCTTGTGGTCCTAAATTTCATGCGACACACTCATGAGATCCATGAGTCCTTACAGAATCCCTTCACCATGATGACTTGATTTTCCAAATCCCCCCTATAAAGACTTATTTTTCTTTCAGTTGGTCCCCGGTAAGTTTCCCCAGATCAAGTGAAAGCCTTTAAATAAGAGTCCTGATCTTGTAAAGGACCCTAGACATGTCGAACGGACAATGTGAAATCCCCTTATCATGCCCACATGATTAGGAAAGATCCCATTAATTGGATATAATCCAATAAATGGGGTACTGATGGGATGGTCTCATAGTCGCTAAAAATCATTTGACTCCCCCAGAATTACCTACAGTAGGATCTGGTGAAACGCGTGACATCAAAGCCCACTAATGACTCCATCCTGGATTTTCAAAATATGTTCCATGAAAAACAGTGAATAATTGGGGTTGTGAGGACTATAAATTCACTACCCTAGTATGAAACAATACATCCATGGATCCTCACATCGATGCACCCAAGTAGTAGAGTGGATTTATCAAAGCAGATAATCTTGTGATCAAAAAGATTTTTTGTGAGGTAAATTAAGTGGTACATCCTAAGGGATCATGTGACATGTGTAGGAACTCTGCATGATTACTCATAGATCACACAAAGAACTTATGATAGGTCATGTGAAGGACATCCCACATATCTGTTAAATCATGCAAGACTTAAATAGTATAACACTAAAAAAATAATGCATACGTAATAAAAGGATGGAAAACAACTAAAAATATGGGAGACTTATGAAAAGAACGTAAATAATAATCCTCATGCACTTTTCATGAACCCCCTAGGTCATGCGACAATACCAGGACATGTTGCCCAGATCACATGACGCTCCTTTGGTATACTATTTGGATCATGTGAACTCCCCTGGACATGTCATAGAAAGTCACATGACACCCCTGGAATTCCACTCAAGTCTCATGAAACCCTCCATGATCTCCATCCAAGAATTTCAATGTCCTTAAAACATGTCACCCAAATCATTATACGACACCAGAACATGTCATCTCAATCTCACTATGGAAGTTGGGAATATCAATTGTCTCTTGTGAAGTCCTCTAAACAAGATATCCACCTCTTTAGATGTCCTTTATACATGTCATCCAACTTCAATGATGACACTTGGACAAGTTAGAAAGGACATGAAACACCCTGAAGACAAGTCACAATGACTCTAACAACACCCTATAAGCATGGCAGGTGACTTTCGCAACGACACCAAGGAAATTAAGCTGGATCATGTGACGTCGTCCAAGAATGTCAGCTGCGATCATGCGATGAACACCAAAATAAGCTATCCAAGTCTTGTAATTTATTCTTAATAAGTCATCCTTTTTCATGTGGCAACCTTCATGAATGACCTCAATATTATGTGATCTCCCGGATAAAAATTAACTAGATCATGTGATTTTCATTGGATATGTTAGAAAGATATCCTATGACTTGTCAAGATGACAATAAAGGCATGTTAGGAATATAATCAATGAATATCTGGAAGACAATAAGGCTAGGTAAAATAGGTGTCCCATGACATGACAATGTTATCCAGTCACTAGGGAAGCTTGGGTGTGTAAGCTCTAATCTACGATGCAATATGATATGTCCACTTACTCCATACCAACAAAACCTCAGTGTGAACCTCAATATACTGAACTATGATAAATTCAATTCTTGCAATAAGTAGGATATGTAGGACACATTCTTAAGGCCCGATCTCAAATAGGCATCCACTTTTGTGTAAGTCCCGCCAGGTCTCAGATAGTTCAACCATCGGGACCCAATCATTCCAATAATTTTATCATTCAACCTCATCCATTAGTGGACTGAGAAGTGACCTGAACTATGAGAATTTTAATTCATGGAATAACCAACATGCGTGGGAATCCTTCCTAAGCTTTAAGATCAAATGGGAATACAATTCATTGTAGGTATTGTCATGTCTATAACATTTCAAGCATCAGGACCCAATCATTCCCATGAGCATATCTTTACACCTCATCCATTAGTGGCATGATATGGTAACTAGTCTATGGGAACTAAGATTCCTCCAATAACCATAATACATAGGATTCCTTCTTAAGGCCCTATATCCATATTAAACCTACAAAGGGTTTTCCCAGTACATAAGTCCCACATCCAAATATAGTGAGACTAAACACTTTATATCTCGTGTTTCTCCCACCAAGCATGGATCATGTGGGATTAGGGAGTTGTAATGGTCATGTAATTCGCATCATGAATCTCCAATGTTTGGGAAACCTCAGTGTATAAATCCCCATTGAGTTTCATGATATAACTCCCTCTATATAAGTACATCTACCTTGGTCGAGTCATAAGGGTGTTATCAAAATATGATACCATTAATTTATGCCATAACCAAGATACGTAGGATGTCTCCTCGAGACTCATGATCAAATAATAAGTGCTTATGTGCCTTAACATATGTATTTGATGCATGTTGTCAAACTTCATAGGTTCAACGAAATATGTGGGCTTTTATTTTTTTAAATAGAATATGTAGGAAACCTCATTGATTCTCAATCTCATCCTTAACATATTAATTCCTCCATACATGGTAGAAAACCCCAAAGAACCCAACAATATGTATCAAACATATAAGAAGACACCCATTATGGGAAATTGATGAAGTACCTCAGATATATATATATATATATATATATATATATATATATATATATGGGTTCACTAAAATATTCTCTGTAATTTATAAAACAAATTTAACCGATGGTCACTTTGTCAGAGAAACTGATTCTATATCTAGAATGGAAAGCGGTTAAACCTATAGACATTTTGTTAGTGTAATTAGTCATGTATCAGGATTATGAAGATATTAAAAAATATATCTTAAATCTATAATATATTCCCAAAGTAGGAAAAATCCCAACTAAAATGGTGTTGTTATCCCGACTACCCATCCTCTCGACCAATGTAATTCCCTAAGTGAAATTAGGTCTGAAACCCTGACTGAACACTTGCATTTTGAAAGTAGGTATACACCTAGTTATGGATACAGGAACTTTTGAGATTTCTATTAATAATTATGATGAATTAACACCTCTTTCTGAGAAAACAAAATGTGGAGAAACAAGCGCAAAATCATTTAACCATGGAATGTGCTTCACTTAAATAGGATAGACTAACAAGTTATTCTCATAAAATCTTGTCTACATCATGTGGTTTACCCAATAAGGTTTTGTAATATTTTTCATTAAAACAAATATTGTGAACCCTATATGAATCTATCAACTAACAGAATGATCGGTTGACCATGCATTGGAAAATTGTGTTCACAAAATCTACACAAACAAAAATGGTGAACCTGATATGAATCTCTAAAATAAAATAATGATCATTAGACCATGCATGATGACATCATGTTTGAATAATCTTCTCAAAAAATGGTGAATCTAACGTCAATTTCTCAAATAATATAATGAAAAGTGGACTAAGTGTTGGTCCATTCTGTTTTCACATTCTACAGAAACAAATCAAAAACATGTCATGGATATTACGGTTGATCCTCCGTAGCCATGATTCTTATAGAATATGTTTAACACCCTAATATTTTATGGTATTACTCTTTTAAATTTAATGTCTTTGGTAGTTAATGCTTCATGCAACATCGATTTTAAAACTGTAATATACTATTAAATATGAAAACTGTAATAGTAATGTAATAATTGGGAATAGTATTGGGATAATAGAACATAAACTTCACCTATAAAAGTATAAAAAAAATTTATGTATCTTATGAATGAAAATTGGATATTTTTATATCATGGAATATTTAAATAAATGTTTTAAAAATGATAAATTATGTATTGGTATTTTTGTGAAAAGAAAATTTTTATTTATAGTTTAATAATTAAAAAATTATTTAAAAGGAAATATTTTTATAGAAAATAGATTCATAAAATAATATTTTGTTGTATTATTATAAAAATATAATTTTATGAGAACATTATTAACTAAAGAAAATATCATAAAATTGGTTATAATATTAAAATCCGTATTTTTCATGTAAATGAGGATTTTATTAAAAATTAAATTTAACATATGTAGAAAATTGTTTTGAAAAACTGGATTCCACTTTTGAATTCTAAATTTCGAAAAATTATTATGGTGAATTTTTTGGGTTTTTCTAAAATAGTTTAATTTTTGGGTGAATAGTGAAATACTATAATTTATGGTATTAGCTAAATACATGAATCTTGAGTCATGGATGATGTATGGTTGATTTAGGAATTATTAATTCAAAATCACATAAACCTGGTATTTTATTTAGTCACAATAAGAAAAATATTCATAGTGTTGAGAAAAAATAATAAACAAATGAATAAAATATTTAAAAAACACCAATCTCCTCCACTATAAATACCACCCCTCGCCTCCCATTCTCATCATGCCTCTAAAGCCTTTCATCTTGCTTATATTCTGCCCATTTACTCTCCCAAACCTATCCCCCACATTTTAGTCTTTCTGGACTCACCAAAAGACCATTTTAATGTTCTTTAATGAGGTTCTCAAAGAAAATAATTCAACTGGTAAATCTCATTTTGTTCTTTTGTTTTTCTTTAATTTATTTTCTTTTCATATCATCTCCTTACCACCACTATCAAAAAATGAATGATAAAACAAGTATCATATATATACTATAATATTATTATGTTAATGTTATATACATCATAACTTCTTTTCTCTTCCACTTTTTATTCTACAACAAAAAAATATCATCGGTGAGGTGCCGATTTACCGCCTCGATGGATGATGATTTTTTTTCAATTGTCACTTCAATGCTGGTCATAAACCATTTTTATGGTTAAAATATTATAATATGTATATTAAAATGTATTTAATGTTATAGAACAATTATATATACATAATATTAATTAATAAACAATAGTAGTGCATGATGATCGAAAAGACTCTTAAATAAACCAAACGGTTACCATTAACCTTTTATATAATGAATCATCCTCATATCTTGAAAAGAATTAAAATATAGAAAATTAAATCTTCTATAAGTTCATTAATAACATATAATTTCAACTCTGTATAACTATCCCCATTTTACATGATCTTTCGTATGTGTATACAAGTGAACAAATCATGAAAACCCAAGAAATAGACACTTCCGAACAACAAAATTGAATCTTATAACTCATAAAAAATAACATAAATGAACTTAATTAAAGTATAGTAAATAAAATATAAGTTGAAATGGTTTTTAATTAAATAATTAATGAATTTAATTTCATTATAAAATATTTTAAGTATAAGTGTGGAACACTTTCATAAATATGGTAACTGTTTCTTCTTGAACCTCCATTTTCCATTTGGTTTACGCTTTCTCTCTCAATTTTCCATAATATAATTATTCTTTATTTTTATATAATTATTATAAATTTCATTTTTATGTTCAAAAATAATGTATCTAGATCATTTCAATTTCATTGATGGGAAAATTTGTGTTTTATAGGGTTCCTTTTTTTAGTTCCTCCCGATAAGTATGCCCAGCTAAAGGGCACATACCAATTTCATACCCATTTTCAAGTAAACTATATAATATATTTTAATCCACCAATGTTATTATAAAATCAATTTTCTATCATTAAAAACTATTTTATGTCATTAATTCATTTTTTTAAATAATTAATCCTTTTTTGGCTTTAAAGAGTCTTATATTTTCTCTTAAATTGCACAAATGTGGCCCATTTCTAAAGTTTATTAAAAACTATTTTAACTTTTTTCCCTTAATTTGGACATCATTGGTGCCTAAAACATAATTTAATTATCCTTACATCTTTTTTCATAGAATATAAATTTTTAGACTCTGATTTTATGAAAAATTAAAAATATTTTTCCAAAAGAATGCTACTTTTCAAAGTAAAAATGGAATTTATCTCATGAATTCCCCGATGATTTTATTAAAGTATTATAATCTATTTTAACACCCTATATTTAATATTATTCTTAATCAGGATTTATATTTTATGATATGATCTACCATATTTTATTAAATAGTTTATGATTATTTTTTATAGTGGATGTGAAATCTTGATACAATTCACCATATTACTTAAAATAGTTAGTGAATATATTTACTGATTGGTGAAAATAATGCATATGTTGTATATGTTTCAACCCGTTCATATGAGACATTCATAGGACTCGGTAAGTGATGGTAGGGGACCCCTATAGCCCCTCTAGGCATCATTAGGCCTCAGGAGAAAAAACAAATATGTATTTGTGGAAGGCCTCAACCATTTATTTTCATATGTCATGGTCGAGGCCTCGATGGTATGTTTCAAATTTCCAGAATTATGCATTACCTCATTATGATATTAGTAATTGATAAGTCATGTGATTATTTGACTAGTATAATATCCATGGTTATGTTTCATGTGATTATTTTCATGGCATTATCTATTCAGATTATATTCCTTCCATATTATGTAAGGTTATGTTTTAATTGGCTAGTGATTCTAGAGATTCACAATTATTTATTGTTTATGTTTATATTACTACCAATTGTATTAGATACCCTTATATAGAATCTTATATCACCCCTTTCTTGTATTTTATTTTTCCCCAATATGTGAAAATGTATATTATGAATCACTTTCAGGGATAATCATGGAGTTTATGGTTGTTTCCAATGGAGTTTATATGTTTTTTTCTATTCAAAGTTGTAATGTAATAATTGTGTTTGTCTCTATTTTTACAAATATACTAAACTATTTGGTCCTTTGGGATGATAACACTTTTTATTAGTACCAATGTAATTATTTAGGACATCAGCTCTGAGCTACTGGAGTTGGGGTCTTTACAGTTGGTATCAAAGGAAGTTTAACAGAAACCTCAGAAAATAGATTGAAGGACATTACCATAAGATATACTATGAGTATAAGAATAGAAGAAAATTCTATAATATTGGTAAGGTGTAAATTATGTGGGTCTTCCTATAAATATATTACTTCCTAGATACTCTAAGTGTATGTGGTTCTGGAAAAGATGTACCTAGGGATAACAACTTTGAGAATGTGCGTTGGTCCTGACTCGGTGTAACCTGATACACGATAATGGAGCTTATTGTGCACCAGGTTTGAATCACCCAGAGGATATTCTTAGCATGTAAATACCCGGAAATTTCATATAATTTCTTTTTTAAATTATTTGGGATTATTATGAGTATATGAAAATTGATGGCATCTGATTCTGAGGTTCGGTGTGCCCGAAATAGAATTTTAATATTTTTAAGGTATGATCTATAAACGTGCGAGCAGGAATTTCTAAAATTTTAACCAGTTCTTAGAATTGAAATCCCAGGGAACCGTTGAATTCGCAGCACCAGGATTTTCTTAAGGTGGGCATAACTTCGACCACATTAGGTCTATAGAAAAACTAAGTTTCACAGACTTTTTGAAAGAATAATAAAATAAAATAAAATGTTATTATATTTTTCTACCACCTCTTGAGTGATGGTTACGAGGACCATAGAGGTGGTTAGGCATCTAATGAGGGACATTAAATTCCCAGTTAAACATTGATTGTGTAACCACCACTTATTTATTAATTAATGTGGTTAATTAATAACATCAATTTATGAACCTTTAATTGAAAAGTTGATTAATCTCTTAAATCATCTTTTGGATTTTAAAAACATCGTCAAAGGGGGAAGTTGGTGAGATATTGTAGGAGAACTCCAATTAAGCATAAACAATAAACCCTTCCAACGAAGAATAGAGGCATGAATGACATCGTTGGGTAAATCGATCGAGGGTCAACGAACATCAATGACTCCAACTAATGTGGATTCTTCTCCCACAACCATGACATCTCCAACGATTCCAAGGTAGGGGTTTTTTATTAATTTCAAGTGAATTAGTTTTAATATATCATTCTTGAAAAACATTATGAATGTTAATTAACTAAAAATGATTTAATCTGAAATTCGTACAAAACTACAGGTAGAAAATGTGGGAATTTTTGAATGGGGATTTTATTTATCTTTTTGATTATTAGATTACCACACCCTTGTTAAATTACTAATGCTGAGGGCATAGACCAACTAAACAAGGCCCAGACACTCCTCTGCATTCGTATTTGTCACGTTCTTCATGGGATAAATTTGAAATCGACAGAAACATGAATCTAACAGCTATTTAGTGATGGAAGAATCCCAGGAGGCCCGTAGGTGTGATATGTAGAGAAAATGAACCAACTATGTTCAACTGGTGGCCCATGGTAGCCTCATTGGAATTGATGATCGGTGGTGTCGTGTGGTGAGGGGCAGCTAGCTTCTACTGACCATGGGGGAAGGTGGAACCACATGGTGCCAGATTTGAGGGTGGACCCGCACCCCATGGGTCCCACCGACATAGGGTGGGCAGCACCACATGGGGCCACCTTTTCAAATAAAATGGACAGTTTGTCCCTTCAAGAGGGGAGTTGACCCCCACGCCAATTAGCAGCTCAAGCCCAGATGGCAGGTCACTCTTAGAAAAGGGAGGTCAGGCCGGTCCGCGACCCAGTTGTCCGAACCTGCCGTGGCCCAACCCACTCAGGCCAGTCCGGCCAGTTCAGGTCAGACCAGGTCTGGTCAGCCAAGGCTGGGTTGGGGTGGGTCGGACCAGGCCGAGACCCTTTTCGGCTAAGTTTTTCTTAAAATGTAGTATCTCACAAACTAGATGTCTATTTGATGAACCATCTATGGTGATAGAATCCTTGTAATGATACGTTCCTTTTTTTATAATCCACATTATTTTTCGATAATGTTGGAGTACGGCTGGGTTGGATCGTACCTGAATCCAATCGGTCCCTCAGCAATAAAATACACGTAACATACGGATCGGGCATTGGGTTGATGCTACATTTGTTGCGTTGGAACCATTATGACATGGAAGTTAATCAGGTTACTTATTCTTGGGAATTCTTTCTAGTTTAAATATGAATAATGGATTGAGAATTGGATCCTCCTATAATCATGTGTGCTTTGTGTGGGAAACCAGTGGTAGGATGAGACTTGTATATTTAATAGTGATCCTATGTGGATCAGTACCGAGTGATCCTGTTTGGATCAACACTGAGAAATCATGTGTGGATCAGCACCGAGGGATCCTGTGTGGATCAGCACGGAGCGATCATGTGGCGATCAGTGCTGAGTGATTCTATGTGGATCGTCACCGAGTGATCCTATGTGGGTTAGCAGTAGAGCCTCATGATCGAAAAGATGATCTAGCTTTATGACTAAACATATGTACTTCCGTATTTATGTTAAACCTGGTGTGAGATATCTTTTTCTTTGTGCTTTGTGATTGATATCATGCTTTGTGGTTTTCATTTGTGGAATTATTAAAGTCCTTCAGGGTTCTCCGGGTCCATACTGGGTATTTTTATACTCACCCCTACACGTGTTTCACCTGCACCTTATTATGTCTTCTGCAGATGATGAGAAGCTTTGACTGAGTCTCAAGGAGCTAGAACATGATAGTGTACTGAGGTGACCGGTTGGTGTGGGGAGTCGTAGTGACAATATTTACCTACCCTTTGGGTAGTATCCTTGGCAGCCGACCTCAAGAGTTGTGTTTCCTTTTTGCGGTATTTCCATTTCAATCGGGCTTTTATTCTGGCCCATTTACTTCAGAACTTACTTTTACACTCCAAAGTGGTTTTTAGTTGTGGTTGCACCTTTCTTCTTCCATTGTGTTTTACTTGTGCATCGTGTACCCTATCTGTGTCTGTACAGGTTTTGAGGAAATGTCTTCCCATTTTAGGGAAATGCCTTTCCGGTGCTATTTGGAATCCTCTGGCCTATGGAAGGCATGTTTGGGGTATTCATTGCATGGGCCTCGAGGGATGGGTCATGATAAAGTGGTATCAAAGGGGTCAGTTATTCTAGAAAAACTTAGAGTCTATGTTTTCAATGGAGCAATAGTGTTATGTTTCTTCAGTTCGGGTTTCAGTTTGGGCAGTCCAGTGTTGGTGTGGCGGCCAACGTATCCATACACTAGAACCCTGAATTCTGATTTCTGAATAAGTACACAAAGAAACTTATTGTGTGTGTTTTGAAAATCATATTTTTCTTTTTCATCTCATTGAGTCAGCTCACAATGTAGAAATTATTGACTCTGGAACACCAATTTTTTTTTAGGATGCTATTGTGCAGCCATCCAGCTAGGATTCTAGAGAGATTACATGATGATGATCCCCCAAGTGATGAGGCTTTGGTGAAGGTCCCTCTTACTATGTTGGCACCTTCAGGTGGTGTATCGGCAACACCACCACTCCTAAGGAAGTAGTTTCCACCAGCCCTGCTAGAATATTGTTCACGTAGACTGAGCGCGTTGTAAAAATTCTAGAGACATAGGCCTCCAATTTTTCAAGGCGAGATAGATCCCCAGGAACCTGAGGACTGTCTGGAGGTTGTGGAAAGGGTTTTTTTCTATGTTTTGACACCAGTAGATCAAATGGTGATCCTAGACGCTATCCTCTTCCAGGGAACATCAAGGAGATGGTGGAGTCTGACGCTCCAGAAGCATGATGAGGCAACACTCTCTAGGATGGACTTATAGACCCTCTTTAGAGAGGAGTTCGTACTAGTGACTTTACACTCAGTGCATTTCCATAAGCTACTACACTTACAGTAGGGCTTCCTGTCAGTGGCCCAGTACTCCACTAGAGTCACCGACCTCTCTTGCTACTCCACTATCATGGTACATGATCCATTCTTCAAGGCCTGGACCTTTGAGAAGGGTCTTCGGTGAGAGATCAGAGCATCGATGATATCTCTCAATATCTCGATGCAGGATAGAGTACTTGAGTGAGAATTATTTGTGGAGAGCTTCTTAGCTGATCAGGAACCAATGGTGAGAGCCACCACTAGACGACAGGTAGCCGAGTCATCTACACTAGGAAGTAGGCAGATGACACAGAGGTCAAAGTGGGCATGACCTTTCGTAGGATGACCCCAGGATGCAGGGTCAGAGGTGCGAAGATTGCGCGGTAGAAGAAGTATTCTAAGGACTAAAGTCTGTTACTATTTTGGCGGATAGGGACACATGGATTTAGACTATCTGAATCCCCACATAGAAGATTAGAATATGTTTGAGGGACCTCTAAGGTAGTGTAAAAAATTTCAGCGAGGAGTTCTATAGGGTAGCATATGTGGAAGAGGAGCAGGTTATGCAGCATGTGGTGAACTGCGGTTTGATGCTCTACCACCACTACCCCTAGGTGGTCCACTCTGACCAAAGGGAGAAGGCGGACATGGGAGGGCTTAGATTTAGGTGGCAGAGGCCTATAAACACGACACTCCATAGATGATTAGATGTATGGTCTCTTTCTATTCCACCCTAGTTGCAGTTCTTATAGACATAGGTGTCATTCACTCTTTCATTTCCACAACTATCGTTCGGAGATTAGAGATTCTGATGGAGCTTTTGGCTTGATCTTTATGATTAGATATTACTACAGGATAGGATTTGATGATTACACATTTGTGCAGGATGTGTGATCTCACTCTATGAGGCGAGAGCTTCAGCTGGGTTCTCCTAGTAGTAGCATCGAGGCCTTACAATGTAATCTGGGGTATATACTAGCTATCCACAGTCCATGCTCAGATCGACTATTTTAGTCACAGAGTGCAGTGTGTCCACATGGTTGGGATAAGTTTTTTCTTCACTGGTGAGATATAAACCTTTACATGATAGAATGGACTTTCTCGGAGGACGGTGGAACTGATCACTCATCATTTGGATAGCCTTGCCCTCAGTGTAGTCGATGAGAGGAGTTAGAGAAATCCTATAGTGGTGGAAAAGTATGTTGTTGTCTTCCCTGGTTATGTTTTGGGACTTCCTACTCTTAGATAGGTAGACATTTACATCTACTTGTACCACAGTACAACACCGATATCTACAGCTGCATATCGGATGGCTCCCATCAAACTTTGTGAGTTGAGGGTACAGTTGGAAGACTTGCAGAGTAAGTGGATTGTAAGGCCCGTTGTTCCTCCATGGGCAGCCACGATTTTGTTTGTGAAGAAATAATATGATAGTATGAGGAATTGTGTGGACTATTGGTGCTTGAATGAGTTGATCATGAAGAACATGTATCCTCTTCCAAGGATTGATGATCTCTTCGATAAGCATAAGGGATCACGGTGGCTTTTCAAGATAGACCTCAGATCAGGCTATCACCATCTCTGAGTACGGGATGAGGATGTACAAAAGAATTCCTTCAGATGTTGGAATGGCCATTAAAAATTCATGGTGATGTCTTTAGATGTCACCAACCCTTCAGAATGTTTCATGGAACTCATGAGTAGGATCTTCCAGTCCTACCTGAATCTTCTTATGATGGTCTTCATTAATGACATCTTGGTGTACTCGGTGATGGAGGAGGTTCAAACCATGCTCCTCCGGATAATTCTGGAGACACTCTGAAAGCACTATCTTTATGGAAATATCTTTAATTGGAAGTTTTATTTAAGGGAATTCCACTTACTTAGTAATGTTATATCGGAGGCTGTAGTTGCAGTGGATCCAGAAAAGATAGAGGCAGTGCTTTCTTGGGAGCCACCTAAGAGTGTAATAAAGGTGTAGAGTTTACTGGGATTTGTTGGGTACTACTAGATATTTTTACCTGACTTTTCCAGGGTACCAGCACCCTTTTCATCTTTAAAAAAGAAGGGGAAGAATTTCTTGTGGATGGAGAAGTGCCAGTAGATTTTTCATGAGCTGAGGTAGAGACTCGTGGGTGGCCCCATCTTAAGGTTACTAGAAGAGGGTGTTGGGTATGTAGTCTACTGCGATGAATAAGGGACCAGACTATGATGTGTCCCCATGTAGGAGTGAGTGGTGATCACCTACAGATCGTGATAGTTGAGACAGCATGACCAGAACTATGGTACCCAGGACCTGGAGTTAGCAGCAGTAATCTTGGCCTTGAAGATGTAGCGACACTACATGATGGGTGAATAGTTTACTATCTACTCTGATCACAAGAGTCTCAAGTATATCTTCTCATATAAGGACCTAAACTAGAGGTAGCGGGGATGGATAGATTTCCTCCAGGACTATGACATTGAGATAGTCTAAACTTCTGGAAGGAGAACGTAGTAGCAGACACACTCCGTAAGAGGTATGTTCTACAGTTGCTGAGTGAGGTGAGAGAGAAGCTAGCCATGTTGAAGATATCCTTCATGGATGGATATGGAGTAGCTTACCTACAAAAGATGATTGTCACTCCCCCACTTCTTCAGAGATTTTGGGAGGCACAACTTGAGGACGTTGATTGCGAGGCCTGACGTACTCATATATCCTCAGGACAGTCTCTTGAAGGATTTTATGAAGGTGGGGAACATATCGTTCTCTTCAGAGGATGAACCATGGTACTAGTGATGATACGAGAGGAGTTATTGATGGTGTTCCACACATCCCATTTGGAGGTACATCCTGGAGTGGCGAAGATAGACCTAGACCTTCGACATCAGTACTGGTGGTCAGGGATGAAGAAAGAAGTGGCAGAGTTCGTATCATGGTGCCTTACTTGTCAGCAAGTGAAGGCCAAGTATCATGTTCCACCAGGCTTAATGGATCCACTTGAGCTACCGGAGTGGAAGTGGACTGGTATCTCCATTGACTTCATGACTGGGCTACCACGTACGTCCCAGGGCCACAATTCCATATGGGTGATCATTGACTGACTCACCAAGTTCGCCCACTTTATACCCATCCAAGAGCAGGGATCGGTAGAGGGCTTGGGACGTATCTACGTACAAGAGATTTGGGTCTTGGGATCCATACTGGGTATTGTTATACTCACCCATGCACAGGCTTTACCCGCGCCTTATTTTTCTTGTGCAGACAGCAGGTTGCTTTGACCGAGTCTTGAGGAGCTAGGAATTGATGGTGTACGAAGCTGACCAGTTGGCGTGGAGATCCATAGTGACGAGCTTTACCTACCCTTCATGTTGTATCCTTGGCAGACAACCTCAGGAGCAATTATTCATTTTTACTTTATTTCCATTTTAGTCAGGCTTGTATTTTGGCCCCTTTACATTAGTACTAACTTTTACACTCTATGGTGGTTTTTAGTTATGTTTTCACCTTTCTTCTTCTGTCATGTTTTACTTTTGCGCGGTGTACCCTATCTATGTTTGTACATGTTTTGAGGCAATGCATTCCCATTTTAAGGAAATGCCTTTCCGTTTCTAGTCTCCAACCCCTGGCCTATGGAATTCAGGCTTGGTGTAGTCACGACACGGGCCACGGGGGACGGGTTGTGAAATAGGATAATTCATATTTTCCTTAAAAAAATTATATTGTATTTTAAATTAAATATTTCCCCCAAAAAACCATTCTTATTATTATAAAATTATATATGCTTAATGTTTTCAATTTATGTTGAGTGTTACAAGTTAGAAAATATGAAATATAATTAATAATCTAATTTAGTGTATGCCACTATTTAAAAATTGTTCAAAGTGTATGGAATGTAAACCATATCAACACACATATTCAATTTTGGGATTTCCCTCACATGCAAGATAGTGATGTTTGATCCGGAGCTGAAACCAATTTATAACTATACTGGGGAATCCAACTCTGGTTATGAATAATAACCTTATCCATTTGGAGAATCCATATCCACATCATGGAGGTATAATTTTATAATTCTTCATGTGAAAAAAAACCTTTATCATTCAATGGGACAACAAACCCATTTGAAGTTAAGCTGTGGATAAGTTCCTCAGAGAAGATATTTCTCGCTTTGGGAAGTAATGAATGGGAGAAGGTTATCGTGCCAGTTTATCATATATCAGGGGATGTGGATCAATGGTGGTCATTAATTAAAAACACAAAGGAGGATAAATAAATATAAAATATGTAATTAAAGTATATTAAGGAAATTTTCTTAGATAAATATTTCACTCATGAACAACATGTGGGTTTGGAGAGGCAATTCTTGAGTCTGAAAGAAAAAGTGGATGAAAATGTTACCAAGTATGAATCTAACTTTATATGTTTATAAAGGCATGTCATGAAAAACATACATAATAAAAGGATCAATATTTATCTATCCTTTGATGGTTTAAAAACATTCTTCCAAAGGGAACTGTTCTCGTAAAATTTCTCATCATACAAAGATATAGTCTCGTCTGCTATCAAGATAGTGAATTAATTATCTAGGTCTGGTCAATTTAAGAGAAAAGATAAGAATAGGGGGGAGAAAATAATTATTAAACGGAACAATAAAAAAGGGAATTTTTCAATGTGCGATACATTTGGAAGAAAACACCCTGGTGTCGACTTAAATGAAAAAGGAGTTTGTTACAAGTGTGGAGAAAAAATACAAAAAAACCTTCATTGAAAAAGAAAGAATGAAGCTACCAATAATCAATGCTACAATTCTAACAATTTGGGGAAATATGAAAATAATTTTCCTAAGAGTCAAGTAAAATTGCATCAGAAAATGCCATAGGATCAAGGAAAATCTTTAACAATCACAACAGCTATGATTCAAGTTCTTATTGATGTGGGGACAAGTACATTAATCATCTCCTCGAATTTTAGTAAAGAATTATTTGATTCTGGGGAAAATCATTCCTTTATATCTTCCTCATTTAATTAAAAATTAGATATTTCAAATTCACATTAACAAGAGATTTTTCCATAAATACTTCTAGTGAAACCCTTATTTCAAAAAAGATACATTGATCGGTTCCTAATATAGCACATAAACATGCTTTAATTTCTAATTTTATCATCATAAATATCATATATTTTGATATAATCCAAAGTATGGAAATTATTTCAAAATATAATGAAAACATTTATTGCAAAGAGAATTAAATTATGATTCGTATTGAATGAATTTAATTTCTCATTTATAGGGGATACTTCATCATCGGATTCATATCTGGATCTACCTCTAGAAGATCTTCTAAATGAAATTCTTGGGGAAGAATAGAAAACAACATCTATGGATGAGGAAATACATCTTTAAATTGATGTCATACCTATTGTACAAGAATATACTAATGTATTTAAAAAGGATTTACCTAGACATCCTATAGAGAGGGAAGTTGATTTTTCTATTGATTTAATCCCTAATGCAAGGACAATATCAAAAACTCCTTATAAAATAGACACTATGAAATTAGTGGAGCTGAAGGAACAACTAGAGGAATTGAGTAATAGCGGATTTATTTTCCCTAATTAATCACCATAGGGAGCCCCTATTCTCTTTTTCAAGATGAATGATGGATTCTGGAGGCTATGTATTGGCTATAGAGAAATCAATTTTTTGATAATAAATAACAAGTATCATCTACCTAAAATTTATTATTTATTTGATCAACTTCAAGGAGATAAATATTTTTCAAAGATTTACCTTCAATATAGATATCATCAATTGCATTTAGGGAAGGAATGTATTCCAAAGAAATCATTTCGAACCAGGTATGGATATTAGGAGTTTACAATAATGTAATTTTGACTGACTAACACACCCCTTGTTTTTGTGGATCTAATGAACTACATGATTAAGGAATTTATTGAAAATTTTGTTGTGGTATTTATTGATGACATCATGATATCTTCCAAAATATATGAGGACTATGAGAATCACTTGTAGGTTTTTCTGTAGACTCTCAGAATAAAGAAGTTACATGGGATGTTTATCAACTCTAAATTATAGTTTTAAGAAATTTCTTTTCATAGAAATATTGTCCCTATGGATTGAATCTCATTTGAACTTGTGAAGATAGTGGAAGATCAGGAATGGCCTACACCAATAGACATAACCGATGTGTATAGTTTCATTAGTTTATCAGGTTACAATTGTTGTTTCTTTCATAATATTGACTGATTGGATAACCTGTTAACCAAGCTTACTTATAATGAGTATAATTTGGTATGGAAAAAAGAATGTCAATAATGCTTCGTAGAATTTAAGAGGAGACTAGTGAATGATTTGATCTTGACTCTACCATCAAGAAATGGTGGATTTTTTATTTATATCAATGAATCAAAAAAAGAACATGGATTTTTCCTTATGAATAATGATAGAGTTATTTCTTATTTATCAAAGCAGTTATAAACTCATGATCAAAAGTAGGAAACTCATGATCTTGAGTTAGCATCTTTTATATTTTCTCTGTAGATATATAGACACTATATTGAAGGTGAAAGATGTGAGATATATATATATCAAAAGTGATTTAAATTTATCTTCTCATAAGAAGAAATCAATATGATTCAAAGGTAATGGCTTGAGATAATCAAGGATTATAATTATTCAATACATGATCACCTATGGAAGGAAAATATGGTAGCAGATGCATTGAGAATTAAGGATCGTGGAGTTCTAAATAAATGAGGATTGACTAGGATCTTGTTTATATGGACCTAATAAAGTTGGATGTGGGAATTATCAAGGAAGTTGAAATGTCACTACTTTTTCAAATTATTTCCAAACCATCCTTATTGCAACGTATTAAAATTTCATAGTCTGATGATGAAATTTTTCAAAAGAAAATTAAAGTTTTGAATGATGGTAAATTGGTAGACTCCCTATACGAAGATGGAATTATGAAATTTGTGTAGAGGATTTGCCTTCCCTCTATAACCGAGATAAAGAGGTAATTATTGGATGATAATCATATCCCGAATTTCTCTATACTCCTCGGTAGAACTATGATGTATATATATTTGAAGTAACTTTTCTGATGGGATAATATGAAGTGTGAAATTGATGATTATGTATCATGATGTTTAGTCTATAAATAGGTTTAGGATCAAATACAACATCCTTGTGGAGTCATTCAACCTCTGCAGATTTCTACATAGAAATGGGATGTCATTATTATGGATTTTTTTGAATATATTACCAAGGACTCCAACAAAGAATGTTTCAATATGTGTATTTGATGATCAGATTACAAAGTATGCACATTTCTTTAAAATAAGGGAATATTTTCCACTGGAGCACCGTTCATAACTCTATATTAATGTTGTTTTAAGACTTCAAAGACCACCTCTTTCAATTGTGTCTAATTTTGATTCACAACATACATAAAAATTATGTAAAATTCAATATAAATATTTGGATACTAAACTTCATTTGAACACTACAAATCACCTTCAAATCGACAAGAAGTCGGAAAAGGACTATTCAAAAATTAGAGAACACGTTGACATAATGCTCACTTGACTTTCAAGTTATGTCATATCTCAATTTACCTTTGGTTGAGTTTTACTATAATAATAGTTTCCATTAAATTATTCAAATGGATCCATATGAAGAATTGTATGGCAAGAGATGTAGTACACCAACTTGTTAGTAAGAAGTTAGTGAAAGGAATCTTGTATCCCCAAAACATGCGTTGGAAACAACAAAAAAGTGAAATACTTTTCAAACCCATATCAAAGCAACTCAAAGTAGGAAAAAGATCTATTCTATTAATTGAAGGAAGAATTTGGAATTTCAAGCAGTATGTCATGATTTCTTGAAATCAACTCCATAGAAGGGTGTTATTATATTTAGAAATAAAGGGAAATTTACACCCAAGTAAGTTGCACCTTATGAAATTATGGAGGTAATTGGATCTGTGGAATATTTTTTGGGGATGCCACCTCACGTCACTAATGTACATAATGTGTTCCATATCTATTTTTAAGGAAGTACATGCCAAACCAAAAAAATTCCTCAAATATAATGGAATAGTATTGGCACATGAATTATCTTATTGTGAAGATCCAATCCAAATTATTACACTATATTACTAGTTTTTAGGAATCGAACTGCTCGGTTGGTAAAGGTACTATGGAAAAATCATAAAATTGAAGAAGTGACATGGGAACCAGAGGAAATTTTGATGAAGAACAACCCAAATATTTTTATGATGTGATATTTTTGAAATCTTTAGCAAACAATTTTTTGAAGTAGGGGAGAATGTAACACCCCAACATTGTATGGTATGCATCTTTTAAATTTAATACCTTAGATAGTTTATGCTTTATGAAACACTATGTTTAGAAATGTAATATACTATTAAATATGACTGTTGGAATAGTAATGTGACCATTATGAATAGTATGAAAAATATAACAATAAATTTACCAATGAAATTATACAAAGATTTAGGAATATTGTGACTGAGAATTTAATATATTTATATCATGGAATAAGTAAATAAATGCTTTAAAATGATAAATTATGTATTGGTAGTACTGTGAAACAAAAAGGTTTATTTAATATTTTATAATTATAATATTTATTTAAAATAAATATTATTTTCATTAAATATATTTCTAAATATATAAATATTTTCTTATGATTATAATATAATTTTATGAGACATTAATTAATATTTGAAAATATTATAAAATCAGTTATAATATAAAAATTAGTATTTTTTGAGTAAATAGTTATTTTATTAAAAACTAAATTTAACATATTATGAAAATTATTTTGATAAATTAGGTTCCATTTTGGAATTATAAATGCCAAAAAAAAATTTTGGTTAATTTTCCACATTTTTCTAAAATAGTTGAATTTTTTTCTGTATAGTGAAATACGAGCTAAATACAAAAAATTATAGAGTTATGTATGATGTATCAATGATTTAGGAATCACTTTTTCATATTATAATGCACACATTACTATATTTAGTCATACAAATAAAAACTATTAATAGTCCTGAGCCAAAATAATAAACAAATGAATAAAATATTCAACAAAACACCCCTCTCCTCCACTATAAATACCACCCCTTATCATCATGCCTATAAAATAATTAACCTTGATTATATTCTAAAAATTTACTCTCAAAAACCTCTCCCCCATGTTCTGGTATTTATGGTCTCACAAAAAGACCATTTCAAAGCTCTGTAAGGAGGTTATCAAGAAGAATAATTCATGAATTAAATCCCCTTTCGTTCTTTTAATTTTTTATCCATTTATTTTATTTCCTTATCATTTCCTTACCAACTATATACAAAAATGAATTATAAATCTAGTGTATTATATATAAAATAATTATATAATGATAATGGGATATCCACCATCAATTCTTTTATCTTTCCCATTTTAATCTAAAGACGAAAACATCTTCCACGAGGTGCCTATTTACAATCTATATGGATAACAAGTTTCCATTTTTCAATTAAATATTCAAGGATGGTCATAAAACCATTTTTATGGTTAATAAATATTATATTATGTATATTAAAACTTATTTAATGTTATATAACTATTATATATACATAATATCAATTAATAAAACAAAACTAGGGCGGGATGGTAAAAAAAAGCCAAAATAATTCAAATGGTTATCATAAATGTTTTTTCTAATGAATCATGCTCATATCTTGAAAAAAAATGCTTTATAATACCATTAAATATTTTTCTTAAAATCATTAATAACATATAATTTCAAAATCTTCAACTATTCACATTTTATAGGATCTTTCATACATGTATACAAGTGAACCAATCACTAAAACCAAGGAAAGAAACACTTCTGAACAAAAAAAATGAATCCTATAACTCCTCAAAAAGATTATAAATGAACTTAATAAAAATATAATAAATCAAAAAATGATTAAAATTTCTTGACTTAAATTATTTATGAATCTAATTTCATTATCCAATACATTACATACAAGTTTATAACGCTTTCGGGCATAAGGTAAGTCTTTCTTCCCGAACCTCCATTTTTTAGTCGGGTAACATTTTATCTCTCTTAACCCCAGTGTAATTGTTATTTATTTTTATATAATTCTTATAAATTATACTTTTATGTTCTAAAATCATGTATATTGATAATTTCAGCTTTTTTTATGGGTCAATATATGTTTTATAAGGTTATTTTATCAGTTATTCCCGATAAGTAAGCACGGTTAAAGGGTAATTCTAAATTTTTTAGCCATTTTCTAGAACACACCTTAATGGGGGGACTGCTCTGATAAAAGGCATGCATGGTGGCAGTGACGGGCATAGGGTGGTGCACACTTCTGGTAAATGGGGGGACTGCTCTGATAATGAGAAAGAAAATGATGGTGGTATGGTCCAGCCCTCCAATGGTGGTATGGTCCAGCCCTCCTATAGTGATATTGTTCAAGGTGGTCGAATGAAGATGTATGAAAGTGAAGGTGTCATGACTGCGCCACCAAAGAGGAGGCCAAGGAGAGACTACACGGATCTACCCAAACCAATGGCAACAAGGTCTGCACACAAGATTGGAGCGTCACAAGAAAGTGTCACTGCAAATGGGTACAGTGGGAAACGAAGAGGAGGGTCCCCGAAGAGGAACAAAGGATTCAGTGGAAAATGGCCGGTCAAAGAGAAGTTGTCTGAGGAAATGTTGTGGAAGAAAAATATGTACCTTGAGATGATGCGCAAATACGAATATTCTGAATGGGAGTCAGCTGATCCTGGTGATGAGTTATCTGATGATGGGGAGAAGGATGCATATGGTTTTGATGTTATGTAGCGTTTTATTTTCTTCTGACTTTACTTGCACTTTTCTTTTAATAAATTTGCGGGACCAGGCTTATGCCTGGTTCAGACTTTCCTGATAAAGACTTATATTTTCTTCGAAACCGTATGAAAGTTTCCCATTCCTAAAGTTTCTTGAAAATTATTTTTACATTTTTCACTTTAGTTGGACATAATTTGATAATTAGACAGAATTTAATTGTACTTACCATTTATTTTATGGAATATAAATGCTTAAAATATGATTTTATGATAAATAAAAATGATTTTTCTAGAAAAAATCTTCTTTGAAAAGTAAAAACAGTATTTCTCTCAAGAATTCCACGATGATCTTATTAGAGTATTTTAATCAATTTCAAAACCCTTTGTTGAATATTATGCTTTATTGGTATTTATCTTTCATGATGTAATATACCATATTTTATTAAATAGTTTATTATCATTCTAATTTTGGATGTGCTATCTTGATACCATTCACCATATTACTGAAAATGGTTAGTGATTATGACAATTGATTTGGGAAAGTAATGAATATATTTTTTGTATTTCATATAGTTAATATAAGGAATTAATTGGAATTATTAAGTTAGGGGTAGGGGATAATATATCCCCTTGATTCATTGGTAGGTCTCATGAGACAAGGTAGATATAGATTTTTTCAATGCATTAACCATTTATTTTTATATTCCTTGGACGAGGCCTCTATGGTATGTTTTAGATATCCAAAATTATTCATTCTTTAATTATGATATTAGTAACTGATAAATCACATAATAATTCAATAAGTATAACATTCATGTTTATGTTTTATTTTAATATTTATATGGAATTTTCTATTCATCTTTTATTCTTATAATATTATGAAAGAATATGTTTTAATAGCTTGGGATTTTAGTGATTCATCTTGCCTTATTTTTTATGTTTATATTATCTTCTACTATATTACATACCCTTATAGAGCATTTAATATCACCCATTTCATATATTTCATTTTTTCCCTAGATGTGATGATTTATATTATGAATTACTTTTTGGGATAATCTATGAGTTTATGTGTGTCTTCAATGGATTTTCTATGTTGCTTTTCCTTTAAAAGTTGTAATGTAACAGTTATGTTGGTTTCTTGTTTTCCAAAGTTACTAAACTATTCAGTAATTTCGGATGTGAAAACTTGTTCTCATTACTAATTTAATTAATAAAGGTACCATCTCTTGGATACTAGGTCCAGGGTCTTTATAATAAGTACATCCTTGCTTTGAAAAATCCATGCAAGAAAAATGGACGGATCTGGAATAACAAGACAATTGTGTTACCCATGCATATCTGATTGACCTCATATAAGGCCTATAATGTTGAAATGATCAAAAAACTTGTTCATTTTTGTCTTCATAACTACATATCATGTTCTTTCAAATAAAACCTTGATTTGAAATTCCTTTAATAAGAAATATTTATGAAAAATTAGATACATCTACAACCCCTACAGGCATCAGAATGACCTCGCCCACCGACATCTTTAGTATTGGGTGGAAAATGCAATGGTTCCAGAGTACCATTAACAAGGTATTATCCCATCCCTTGACTCTTCCCACCAGGTTCTACAAGCACTAAAAATGATGAGTCCACCTCATCCAATAAAAAATACAGTAAATATAGTGGCACTCGTCACAACCACCAACCGCTTTAGGCGCTTATCCTCAGAGCTAGAAAATCACCACCCTTAGTATCTGATAATGGTGGACCAGGGAGTGAACCATGGATCCCTTCAATTTCAAGGGCCATAAAAGAGGGATACTATCAATCATATTTTCTATAACCATCCCACTAGTGCCCTTCAGTTTCCTGTTGATGGTACCACTTGAGACATTTACACCCTTTCAACCCATGCAGGGGAAACAAGGTAGACACATCAAGAGAGGAATTATTTGGATAATCATGAATGGGCTCATATCCACAACCCCACTGATATTTTTTACTAGAATATTTCAGTTTTAACCCAGAAGAAGGATTATATCATTACTCACTCAAAATATGTCTACGGCGATATTCCTGCAATATGAAAGGGGGCGGCACATATCCCTACCACCATGGAAGAAGGCCAACGACATATTCTGGTGGCACAAATATGAGATAAGTGGGCTCATATTCCCACTTCAATCGAAGATATCTTCTAGTATGTAGTAGAGATAGAAAATTTGAAGGATAAATTAATGTGCACACTTTTTCTAAAGTGTCATTACATCATAGAAATTGTTGACAAAATCCACCATAATATTCTAGAATTGGTATAGACACAAGGACAAGTATATATTCTGATCCCTACTGATAAATAATCATAACACTCTGCTCATTATGAACAAGTGGTTTCTCTCGATCAAGTGTTCATTCTATCTCCCATCCAAAAAGATTATTGGAAATTTTTTTATAAAATATGAGCCATCAGACTGAGCTCATATTCTTGTTCCAATTGTGGCTCATCAAGTGAGAGTACGCATTCTTCGGGACAAGGAAACATTATTATTGAAGAATAATGGTGGCATAATCCAAAGGCCCAGGTTCGGGCTCAGATCCATGTTCTGGATAGGGATCACCATGTGAGAGTAGAACACCCCATGGGAAAGATGCATATTCCTGTAAAAGAAGACCAGTGGCATACACAAAAGACCCAAGATAGAGCCTATATTGTTGTTCTAGCTATGGATCACTAAGTAATAATGGAACATTCCTTAGAACATTCTCATATTCCTGTCAGTGAATATTCCTATCATATTCCATCAGATCATGGAATCTAGACTCATATCTCAACTTCCACCGATAAATGACTGCAATAGCATCCTTCTGATGATATACAAGAGGCGGTACATATCCCTTTTCTTATTCTGAAGGTACATCAGTATCTTCTAATAGGAAATTCATATTCAGACTAGGATCATACACCCACACCAACCAAGGGTCACCAGGTGAGAGTAGCACAAGCCTGAGTCTGATATCATGTTATTGTCAAGAAAATCTAGTGGAATATTCCAAAGGCTTAGGAGCATGATCATATCCCAATTTTACTAAGGCTCGCCAAGTGAGAGTGGATTATGCCTTAAGGAATGCTCATATTCCCACCAATGGTGAAGAATTTCATCGACATATTCTGGAAGCTTCCCAGTAGTGGGATCATTTTCCCATAATTCTAGATAGTTATCAACAAGGTATAAAAACTCTTAAATAGTATTTTTATATCCCTACATAATTTCAAAATATAGGTTGAAATATTACTACCATGAAACAAAAGAATATTTAAAAACTCAATTTTCTCAATGATAGTGTCCTTGAGAATTTTTGAGACACATTCTCAACACCCCAAGGGTATGATATCTCTTCAAAAAAACTACAAGGTGATCATTACCATGATATCCCCCCTTGTGGTAGTGTGGAAATTGATTGCAAATACTATACTTAGGACATTCTCTATGGTCACCCCCCCATGATGATATCTCTTGTGGGAAAAAATTCCTCCCATTTCCTGAACACCTCCATATATAGGGGTGTTAAAACCCTAAATTCCTTCATATAAAGAGGTTCTCAAAACATAGGGTCAACCACATATGGTTCCCCCATCAACTCCAAGAAACAGTCCACTCCAGTCAGTAGGCAACCCCAAGAATAATAATTTGTGGCTTGATCATATGGAGTCATCAAAGTGTGAGGAAGATGTGGTCTAAATTGATATATATAGAGAGTTAGATGGAAAAAACCTCTCCATCATGTTATGTCTCCTCACCACTTCTAACTATGAGGTCCTATATGAGATATAAAATGATTTATTGTATTATATATGCCAAAATACATGGGATACACATCACAAACTAAATAGTAGATGTCTTCCTTATCCATGATACAAGTATTACCTTCAAATCATCAATACACTCTATTTTTATCTAGATATGCTTTCCTTTTCCATAGTATGATACCCAAAAATGGAGGATCATGAAAAAGACCTACACAATGTATATATCTATATCAAAAAAAATCTTTAGTGAATGATTTCCATAGCATCACCAGATGTATGTATCCAAGGATGGAAGAAATATAGAGCACTACACTTCACCATGTCCCTAGAATAGTAGAAACCCCTAGATATGACATCCTGTAATGTAATAGCCTATGGAAAAGTCAAAGGACAAGGTAATGCGTGAACCAGTTTGTCACTAGTATAGAAATACCCATCTTAAATTTTTCCAAGACATCATGAATAGAGGAAGAGTATAGCCCATAGGGCTTTGAACTGGAACCCTCAAATCAATGGGAATTAATTTCATACATGGAATCCAAAGTTGTAGTCAACTCAAGAAATTCCTGTAGAAACTTAATATTGACATGGGATTCCATTACACCCAGTTCCTACATGATAAAAATTGTATAACATCAAATAGGCCACAGAAGAAACTATCGTAGTATTCGTTAAGGAAAAAGTCTAACTCATTGGGCTCCTGCAATATCTACCACCGACTCTACCCATTGGATCATAAATTACCGATAAGATTCAAGTCATACCATTAGAATATGTAAAAAAACCCCAACCCACTAGGCTAGGGAATTAATATCTCAATCTCAATCACTTGGTTTATTATATTCTAATAGGATCATGGGGAAATCAACAACAGTTCTAGATCAACCCCAACACACTCGATTGGAGGTATTTATATCCCAATTTACATCCCTGGAGTCATCAAACCCTCCACTGGAATCATTGGATCCTCATCACCAAGATCAATCCATGCCAATTTTGGCCTTGTATATTCCCCATACCATAGGAATGGGGGAAGTTTCATCATCATCATCACTATAGAGGGAATGGGTTTTCCCCAGGATGGGAGGTAAATATCGATGGTTAGAATCCCATCTATTCTGTCCTCCGTAAGAAAAACCTCTACTATTTGGGGCACGTTTGGAATTCTTGACCAGAAACTCCTTCAAATTCATTAGTCATAGACCAATATAGATGAAGCATATGATAAAGGAAATCAAAACCCATTAGGGTCACAAGCCTAAAAGATACAATATATCCACGGGTTTGAGGAACGAACCTAATACCAGTATCATGGAATCATCCCATTGTATTGAAAGTAAGGGGAAACCACCATTACATGATATATATAGACAAATTTCACCACTACCAACATAAAAGAAAATGTGGATCAAGATACAGAGGGTCATAAAACATATATCCTACACTAAGAGGAGGGTGATCTGGATTCACCAACAGAGTCTGCATGCACCCGAAATCAAATAAGTCTCTAAAACATGGCACCTCAAAATATTGAGATTCCACCTCTACCGTGGATCACTTCTAAAGATAGAGATAAATTATTGGCTAAATCACAATCACTACATAAGAGAACTGAGGCTCATTCCACAAAGTAACAGTTGTTACAATATAAGGATGAAAAATAACTCTTATAAAACTCAATGAGAAGATACTCAATGAAAATATTCCCATTAGGTATTGTATTTTGGCCAAGGAAATATTCTTTCTCCTTGGGCAGATACGCCTAATATAGCAGCATCTGAGCACTATATTGACTATAGATCTATGAATTTGGTCTATCTAAAAGAGGAAGTTGAAAATGATTTTGACTTACCTCAATCACTATTGAAACCTCTCCCTCTATAGGGTAATCACTCATCCTATGAATTAGTTAATAATTAGTGGGATAGGGAAACGAGACCACCTCGGTAAGCCTCACTTGCTCCCTATAGATGGTAGGTGGCTCAAATAACAGTTCCACTAGAATTAACCAACACCATTGAGTCCCAGGATAATATAATGGAATCCATAGATGGGTGACTTGCACCATTGAAGCCTAACAAGAATCCGTATCCCGAATGGGTAGATGACACTTTTTCGACACTGAATTTTGGAAACAATACCTTCTCCACCTTTAACAGCACGGGAGACCCCGAACAACATCCCACACACATTTTATCATGATGTGGAATAACGATGGTCCCTAAATATCAAAAGGAGGTAAAAAAATCCAAGGAGTTTTGTACATACTTGGGTAGTGGCATCCTTCATATGGTACAACAACCTTCTAGTAGGATTCACTGTAGGATTGGAAGACCTTCATCATCAGTTCCATTAACAATTCATATCCATGATGAGAAAAATTATAATCTTCAAATTGGACAACTAAAGTAAAATTGAAATTTATATGGTTTCTAAAAATATATACTGATGGAATGTTTTAACCTATTCACTCAGCATCCCTATTTCACATGATAAATTGCTGGAATTCTGTATTGAGAATCTCTAGGATGAGTTGCAGACCCCTATGACCCTAATTAAGTATCTTGGTAGGTTCCAGGATTTCAAAATAATGGAACAATGTATAGAAGATTCCATTCAATGAACCTAATTCAAATCTTAACTCATGTCCTCGGCGCAATGAAATAGTATTGTTAAATAATAAACTATTCTTGTTACCCTAAAACAAGCAATAGTTACCATTCATGCACCCAGGTAGGTCCTGAATTTCCCATCACCTCCTTTCGAGTGGTAGAAACCACAAAATCACCCTCATCTAGAATCCAGATCCCAAAAGAGATCTAGGGAACCCATGATTTGAGGAATTAATGAATAAATCAAACTCATACTTAAATGAACAATTCCCCAACTATTTTTTGGAAACCATGTACAATAACCTACTCAAGATTCCACAAACCAGGAATCCTAATGAGATTAAGCTCACTGACTTTTTCAATTACTACCATTTTCATAGGATACTAGGTCATAACATCCAGTATTGATTCATATTCAAGGACATTCTACAAGGCATGGTCGATTATAGATAGAAGATATTGGATAAATCCCTAGAGTAGGTGACCTACATAACCACCACCCTATTATAAGAATAAGTTTATTGTAAAAATGTTTTGTCCTAATGTGGGAAAAAATTCAACAATAGGATGAATATAAAGATAGTTGACCGAGCTCGTTCCACCTTGTGTGCACAACTTCAAAGACTCACAATAGTTCCAAAAACTATGGAGGATACATTAGGTATTTCTCCAAAAGGTTGAATAATCCATTAGAAAAATTAAGAAATAGAATAGAAAGATTCATATCAACCTTCGAATCATGCTCTAACTATTGCATATTTCTTCTTCGAAATATCAGATGCATGGGAACCACCCCACCAAACAGAACCCTCATTGGACGAATAGGTCATCTTTGTTTTTGTCAAAGCGATACATTTGGTAGAACCCTTCTTGGTTATGAATTTGACTCTGAGTATGATTTCCCTACATCTAATCGGGGAACAGGAGACAAATGCGTAGGAACAACGGATACAAGGGATGATACAGGCATGGTCAAACCCAATATTTTGGAAACATCCCCACAGAGGACATATATGCACCTGAAACTCATGGGAAACCACTCTAACACACTCGACATAGACATATAGGTTTCCTAGAACCCTCCTATAGTTTTCCATGCCCATTTTTATTATATGATTGCCACAAATAAGTTTGATTATCTAATCAACCTAGACAATGATAATGTTTGGCATGACCTGTGATACTGGAAGAAAATGATCCCTCAGACTCTATACAAGCATCAGGATCATCGATCTCAGATGCACTAGTTCCCAATCCACATATTATGGATAAAAACCAACTTATGAAGCACTGACCTATGGAAAAAGTATGAAATTCTAAAATATTTGGAAATTTTCCTAGTTATGCACTCAATCTAAGATGAACACCATCTTTCAGAAGTACTTAGGGAGGAAATTTTCCAATACCTCTAGAGCCCACATGAGTTTAATAGAGAAATCACTAAATTTGGGGTCTATCAAGTGGAGACCACGCTAGTATAGTTCCATTTCACCATATCATTCACCAACCAGGATCAGGAAGTTGTAATACAGGGACACATCAAACCCCAATATGTTTCAGGTATACTCAATAATATCGATATCCTAAGTTCTCCATTTGACAATGGTTCTATTATCACCCTAATCAATATTTCAACCCTCAGAAATTTGGGGTATTTCAAGAGGGATTTTCCCCCATAAAGCTGGCCATTCAAGGGTTTGACAAGCATGAGAAAATACCTCTCAAGAATACATGTAACATCCCAGGTAAAGGAAGAATAATATATTTTCATATTTATTAATATTTTTGAATTAAATATTAATTTTACTTTAAAAGGGTTGTTATGTTCGATAGCGTACTTGATACTCTACAACGGGTTTCTTCGAAATCTTAAGTTGCACACTAATAATATAATATTATTATTTAATTGGAAGTTAACTCATAGCCATTTTATCGGGGGAATGAACAAAACTAACTACAATATGATTATACATGTTTGTTATATGTATTTACTTTTATCCAATAAAATTTAGAGGCTTAAAATGTGAATGAATCTAATTTTAAGAATAATTTACATTAAAAGGATGATTAACAACCTTTTAATGGAGAACCCTATTTAAATCTAGTTTTGGTCACTTTAATACATTATATTTGACCAAGTAAAATCATTCTTTAGAATGGGGACATCAAAATTTACTTTGTGTAAATTTTTGGAATTTTTCCGATAAAGTTCATTTTTTAATGAATAGTAAATAATATTATATTTTAATTCAAAACTATGTTTTAATATAATTTATTTATATGGATAGATTATATTTTTAATTGGTTTTAAAGTGTAATCAGAATATATTTTTACCGTTCCTTCCAATATTGGTAATTGGAATTAGTTTCACATTGAATTTGACAAAAACAGATGTCGATCTTTTGACAGTTATTATTTTTTAAAAACACGCTATTTGTTTTAAAAATGGGAATTAATTTTAAATTAATAAATGAAACTTCTAGGTTTTGAATTTTGTAAAAATAAACATCATTTTTGAATTTGGAATGTCAAATATATCTTAGGTGGAATATTTATTAGTTTTCTAAAAAAACATCAATTTTTTTATGAATTGTGAAACCACTTAGTAGGAGTTAAAAAACTGACATTTTCATTTAAATGAAATTTTACCACATCAGTGAATTGAATTTTAAAAATCTCACATACATGGTTATTATTAGTAAGTAAAATGTGGTTCAATAATATTAAAATAATTTTTGGGGAATAGTAACTTTTGACTTTTATTTACAGCGGTTAAAGATAAATAGGGTAATTCAAGGTAAAAATAATATTATAATAATTCAAAATTACCTTCACACTTGTTCTAACCATATTGTATGAGTAATAGCCGACCATGGGCTTCCTTTGGTCGATTTTGGGACCCCATGGAGCAACTTATGAAGGATAATGACACTTTAGATTAATTAATTTAAAGTGAAGACAAAACTGACCTAAACAAACATCTTTTAGTAAATCAATTTTTACTTGGGGTTATATAAGTCATATTTTCGACTATAAATATTATTTAGAAATCTAAAAATATTTCCTACATCATAGTATTTGTTTTTAAATTTTAGACATCGAATAAATTAAATTATTTATGACACAATAATGATGTAGTACTTACCTCATTAATAAATAATTTAAATAAATAAGATTATAATGATTAAAATATTATCAAAACCCTGTCCAATTCCTATTGGATGATATTATTTAGACTATTAGTCATATTATCTTCGACTTTAAGGATTTTTGGACCTTTAGAAACTGAATATCACTATGTAATAAAATAATATTTTCACAGTTTCCTAAAGAGCCCCTCCTCCCCTTATAAAAGGAGATCATTTCTAACAAATTCCTCACACATCTCAAGCCTTTTGGATCATCCAACCTATACCCAATTAATCACCCTATATCCCTATTTTCCATCTAGAAGCCTTAACTTATGAAAAAGGTACTTCAACAATCTATTTTGGTTCAAACCAAAGGGAGTTACCCAAATTGAAGGTAACGATTTCTCTTAACTTTTTTTCTTTTATTTTACTTCTCAAACGCCTAAACTCTTTTTATTCCTTTATTTTATAACAAAATAAGTATCCTCAATATACTAGGATATTGTTATGAGAAGGATTCGAACTGCACTTACAAACACCTCCATCTAATGGGTGAATAACATATTGTTTCTGTGGATGGAAAACTAATGCCTCACAAAACGATGATTGTTCCATTATCTCCTACCGCCTATCATGGTGGTCATTCAAATGACACTATATTTATATATGATATATATTATGTTTATGTTTTCTTTATTCTTCTGTATTTTTCTTTTATAGAATACCTTTATGGTTTCCATTATGGGTAAATGCGATAATTTCATTTGAGGAAGTGCAGACTGCCACCCCCTCAAAGTGATAAGACTCATTAATTCCATATGTGGGATGTATAAAGGGTATATTTAATGGTATTATATATGATATTAAATTGGAGTTATAATATACAAATGTATAATTATGTTTTAATTCCATTAAAATAAGAAATATAAATGAAAGTATTGTTCATGCGGACGTACGACTTACCGTCTCCATGAATGATGCATTTCATTTCGTACCTCCAAATGATATGTACTGTTATAAATATATATATATATATATATATATATATATATATACTGGATATATATGATATATATGATATATAAATAATTAATATCATTCTGGATATAATGGATTATAGAAAACATGGACAACATGTAAATATAAGGTCTCCAATTTTGACTCAAGTGCCAAATATCGGTAAAAGGATCATTATTAACTTAAATGATTAAATAATGTTTATGACATGGCTATAATTGATATAAAAGGACTAATAAACTTGAAAAGGTTCTAAAGAAATTATAAATTAACTTTAGTTTATTATTCAGGAGATTAAATAACGAACTGGTCAAGTCGGACATGAGGTAAAGGACTTCGTCTCAATCTCCTTTCATGGAGGGATATTTTTTTTAATACATGACTTTCTTTTATAATTTGTATAAACACCCTTGACATTTCAAATGTAATATTTTTCTACTAAGTGTTTTTCTAAACCAAGAAAAGGAATATTTCTCTTTACGTAAGCGGTGACAATGACCTTTCCGCCACTGCGATTATTATTTCTTCTTTGGCTTCCTTAAAAAGACGTAATGTTTTTTTAAAGGAAAATAAATACCATATACTCTTTTATGTATTTTGGTATTGAAAATGATTTTGATAATGGATTTTTTATGTCAATATATTTAAGTGATATATTTTGATTGAAATATGGAAATGTTTTCTTTCCTTTATTTTTTTTTTATGTGTTATGATTTTATGATGGTACTTGGACATTTAATGGGTGGTTACTTGATTAACCAAATGACAGGTGGTGCCATGATATACTAGGATGGGTGGTCACATTATAAACTCCAATGCATTGGGTATGGAAGTCAGCTATATGGTTATTCTATTTAGTGATATGTGTGGAATTCGACCGTATGGTTATTCCATTTAATTTTGTTTATCTCCCAAGTTACCTTTATATGTTATGTGTTCTTTATATGGGTTTTATGGTAATCTTTTGGTTACAAAAGGGTAATTAGTGATCTTTTATTTCAGTGAAGAGTATTTACTACTTTATAAAGGTGAAGAGTATTACTTATGTTAACGTATTCATGGTTTACTTGATGTTTTGAAAAACTAACAGTTTTCCGTCTTTGTGTATCCCTTAATAAGATTTTTATGATCATCCAATGTTTTTTAAATGTATTTCACAAGACATAATGTGGAATAGGGTCAAGGATGGGATCAAGGAAAAGTCTTGCTATCTTAAATATGGAACTAGACATGAATCTTTTTTTAAGATTTCTTGGTTTGTGAAAAAAATGGAAACTGAATAGAAGTGTCTACTCTGTTTTTTTAAATGAAATGTAAAACTTATGGCCTAATTATCTAAAACTCTAAACCTGAAAATATCATTAACATGAATTATTCATTTAATTCATGATTATGTAATGTTTTAAGTCCCATCATTAAAGTTGGTATCAATGGTCGGTTTAGACAATTTTTGGAGTTAGGGTATTGTTAAATAAATGTCCATAAATTAATTTATGGTAATATTGAAATGATATAGCATTTAGAGATTACCATGTTGCTTTGCCTAAGGTATTTCTATTTTAAGAACTATTTTTCATATAGGAAATAGGGTAGTTGTGTAGGGAAGGGATACAGAGGGAAATGACCTACAAAATCAGCATCCTGAGATGGTCAGAATCACAATTGAAAAGTTTGTTACAGTAATGGCTCAGTTGACTCAGGTGATAAATATTGGTTGTGTTTATTGATGATATTTTGTTTTATTCTAAAATTAAATATTAGCATTAAAGTCATTTATGGATAATCTTTCAAACCTTAAAACAAAAGAAACTTTATGGGAAATTCAGCAAGTGAGTTTTGGTTACAAAATATTTCTTTCCTTGGTCACATTGTTTCAAAAAATGGAATAACTGTTGATCCTGCTAAAACAAAAGTTGTTTAAGAATGGTCAAGACACACAAATATAACCGAGATCCATATTTTTCTTGGTTTTTTAGGTTATTATCGGATTCTTGTTGAGAATTTTTCATGATTATCTAGTCCAATGACTAAGTTAACTCGAAAAGGTGTTAAGTTCATTTGGACAAAAGAATGTGATCATTGTTTTCAGGAATTCAAAAGAAGATTGGTGAATGCTCCAGTTTTGGCACTGCCTTCTAGAAATGGTGAGGTTGTTATTTACAGTGATGCTTCATTGAAAGGATTTGGATGTGTCCATATGAAGAATGATCAGGTAATTGCTTATACTTCACTTCAGTTGAAACCTCATGAGTTAAATTACCCTACTCGTGATTTGGAATTATCTATTGTTGTTTTTGCTTTAAAATTTTGGAGGCATAATTTGTATGGAGAAAAATTTGAAATATATACTTACCACAAAAGTTTAAAGTATATATTCACTCCGAAATAATTGAACATGAGACAGAGGAGATTGCTAGAATTAATCAAGGATTATGATTGCATGATGCATTACCATATAGGAAAAACAAATAAAGTGGCTGATGATTTGAGTCAAAAAATTGTCAGTGAAATCATCTCTATCAGATAGAATAATGCAAGTGCAGAAAGAATACAATGAACTGAAGAAAAAGGTAGAGTTGGTTCATAAGGGTAAGTTTCCAGATTTCAACATTGATAATGATTGTGTTTTGAGGTTTGGGAAGAGATTATGTGTTCCTTGGGATTCCCAGTTGAAGAATGAGTTGTTATGTGAAGCTCATAGTTCTCCATTTTTAGTTCATCCTGGTAGTACTAAGATGTACAGAGATCTTCTAGAGTATTACTATTGGGATGGAATGAAATGAGATATTGTTGATTTTAATAGGATGTGTTTGACTTGTAAGTAGGTTAAAGAAGACCAAAAGTTACCGAAAGGGATTCTTCATTCTTTACCGGTGACAGAGTGGAAATGGAAAAACATATCCATGGACTTTGTTGTGGGATTACCGAAGACATCTCGAGTTAATATTGCAATATGGGTTATAGTTGATCGATTGACTAAATCTGCTCATTTCCTTCCCATTTAAGATGCTTTGTCTCTATATAAACTTTCTCTATTGTATGTTAAAGAGATAGTCAGGTTGTATGGAGTTCCTCTCTCTATTGTATCTGATCATGATCCTAGTTTTACTTCTAACTTTTGGAAAGGCCTTCATAAGTCATTGGGTACTGAATTAACTTTTAGTATATCTTTTCATCCTCAATCATATGGGTAGTCAGAGTGAACAATTCAGACCTTGGAGGATATGATACATGTTTGTTCACTGGATTAAAAATGAAGTTGGGACCAAAATCTTTCTCTGGTTGAATTTTCTTATAATAACAGTTTTCATTCTAGTATATAGATGGATCTATTTGAGGCATTATATGGAAATCATTATCTAACTCCAGCTTTTTGGGATGAAGTAGGTGAAAAGAAGCTAATGGGATCAGAATTGGTAGAAGATATGGAAGAGAATGTTCAGTTGATTCAGAAGCACATTATAACAGCTTAGAGAAAACAGAAATGTTATGCAGATAACCGGAGGAAGGATATTTCTTTTGAGTTAGGTGATCTTGTCTTTCTCGAATTTTCTCCATGGAAAAGTGTGATGTGTTTTGGTATGAAGGAAATTTTGAGTACAAGGTTCATTGGACCTTATCAAATCCTGGAGAAATTTCGATCAGTTGCGTACAGAGTGGATTTACATCCAATTTTATCCCAGGTACACAATTGTTTCCATGTTTCGATGTTGAGAAAGTATATGCCCGATCCATCTCATTTTTTGAGTTCATAGGTCGTTCAGTTGGAAGAGAATCTCTCTTATGAAAAAACAACCAGTCTAGATTCCTGACCGTAGAGAGAAAGTTTTATGGAATAAGGTAATTCACCAGGTAAAGGTATTGTGGAAAAATCATACAACTGAAGAGGCAACGTGGGAATCAGAAAATGCTATGGGGGATAAATACCCCCCACTTATTTTGATATGTGAATAAAAATTGCGAGGATGTAATTTCAAAAATGGGGAAGGATGTAACATCCCAGGTAAATGAAGAATAAGATATTTTCATATTTATTAATATTTTTGAATTAAATATTAATTTTACTTTAAAAGGGCAGTTATGTTCAATAGCGTACCTGATACGCAACAGTGGGTTTCTTTGAAATATTACGTTGCACACTAATAATATAATATTATTATTATAAATGGAATTTAACTCCTCACCATTGTATTTATGAGAATGAACAAAACTAACTTCAATATGATTATACATGTTTGTTAAATGTATTTGCTTTTATCAAACAAAATATAGAGGCTTAAAATGTGAATGAATCTAATTTTAAGCATAATTTACATTAAAAGGTCGATTTACCACCTTTTATTGGTGAAACCTATTTAAATATAGTTTTGGTCACTTCAATACATTATATTTTACCAAATAAAATCCATCCTTATAATGGGGACATGAAAATTTGCTTTTTGTAAATTTTTGGAATTTTTTCGATAAAGTCCATTTTTTAATGAATTGTGAAAAATATTGTATTATAATTCATAACTATGTTTTAATATAATTTTTTTATATGGTTAGATTATCTTTTTAATTGGTTTTAAAGTGTAATTAGAATATATTTTTACCATTTAATCTAATTTTGGTCATTGGAATTAATTTCACATTGAAATAGGACATAATCAAGTGTCGATCTTTTGACAGTCATTGTTTCTTAAAAACACACTATTTATTTTAACAATGGGAATTAATTTTAAATTAGTTAACGAAACATTTATGTTTTGAATTTGGAAAAACAGACTTCATTTTTTAATTTAGAATATTAAATATATCTTAGGCTGAATTTTTTGTACTTTTCTGAAAAACTTCAATTTTTGATGAATAGTGAAACCACTTAGTAGTAGTTAAAAAAATGAATTTTTCATTAAAATGAAATTTTACCACTTCTGTGAATTGAATTTCCAAAATCCTACATACATGGTTGTTATTAGTAAGTAAAATTTTGTTCAATAAGATGAAAATAATTTTTGTGAATAGTAACTTTTGACTTATTTACTACTGTTAAAGGTAAATAGGGTAATTCACGGTAAAAAAATATTATAATAATTCAAAATTACCTTAACACTAATTATAACCTTATTTTATGGGTAATAGCCGTCCATGGTAATCCTTGTATCGATTTTAGGACTCCATGGAGCCACTTATGAATGATAATGACACATTAGATTAATTAATTAAAAGTAAAGACAAAAATGACATAAACAAAAATCTTTTAGTAAATCAATTTTTACTTGCGGTTATATAAGTCATATTTTCAAATATAAATATTATTTAGAAATCATAAATATTTCCTACATCATAGTATTTTTTAAAATTTGGACATCGAATAAATTAAATTATTTATGACACAATAATGAAGTAGTATTTATCTCATTAATAAATGATTTAAATAAATAAGAATGTAATGATTAAAATATTATCCAAAACCAGTCTAATTTTTATTGGATGATATTATTTCGACTATGAGTCATCTTATATTTGAATTTAATGATTTTTGGACCTTTATAAACTTAATATCATTATATAATAAAATAATATTTTCACACTTTCCTAAAGATCCCCTCCTCCCCCTTATAAAAGGAGACCATTTTTAACCAATTCATCACACCTCTAAAGCCTTATGGATTGTCCATCCTCTACCCAATTAATCTCCCTACATCCCCCTCTTTCACCTAGAAGCCTTACCTTAGGCAGAAGGCACATTAACAAACCATTTTGGTTCAAACCAAATGGAGTTACCCAAATTAAAGGTAACGGTTTCTCTTAACTTCTTTTCTTTTATTTTACTTCTCTAATGCCTAAACTCTTTTTATTGCTTTATTTTATAACAACGCCATTTTAATAGATATACTAGGTTATTTTTATGGGATGTATTCAAACTACACTTACACACACCTAAATCTAATGGGTGAAGAACATACTCTTTCGGTGGATGGCAAACTAACGCCTCACGAAACGATGATTGTTCGATTATCTCCTACCACCTATCATGGTGTCCATTATAATGACACTATATTTATATATCATATATATTATGTTTATTTTTTCTTTATGCTTCAGTATTTTTATTTTATATCATACCTTTATGGTTTCCATTATAGGTAAACGCCATAATTTAATTTAAGGAATTGCGGACTACCGCCCCCTCAAAGTTATATGACTTGTTCATGCCATATGTGTGAAATATAAAGGATAGATATAATGGTATTATATATTATATTATACTAGAATTATAATATACCAATGTATCATTATGTTTTAATTCCATTAAATGAAGAAATAGAAATGAAATTTGAGTCCATGTGTACGTACGACTTACCGTCTCCATGAACAGTGCATTTCATTTCTCACATCCAAATGATATGTACTGTTATAAATATATATATATATATACTAGATATATATGATATATATTATATATAAATATTTAATATCATTCTGGATATAATGGACTATTGACAACATGGAAAACTTGTAAATATAAGGCGTTCATTTTTTACTCAAGTACCAAATATCGACAAAATGACCATTATTAACTTAAATAATTACATAATGTTTATAACATGGTAAAAATTGATATAAAAGGACTAATAAACTTGAAAAATGTTCTTAAGAAATTATAAATTAACATTAGTTTATTATTCAAGAGATTAAAGAACGAACAGGTCAAGTCGGACATGAGGTAAGGGACTTCATCTCAATCTCCTTTCATTGAGGCATATTTTGTTTTAATACATGACTTTCTTTTATATGATGTATAAACACCCTTGAATTTTCAAAGGGAATATTTTTCTATGAATCATTTTACTAATCAAAAAAATGAATGTTTCTTTTAACGTAAGTAGTGACAAGGACCTTTCCGCTACCGCGAGTATTATTTGTTCTTTTTCTTCTATAACAAGCTGTAAAGTTTTTTTAAGGAAAATAAATACCATATACTCTTTTATGTATTTTGGTACTGAAAATGATTTTGATAATGGATTTTTTATGTCAATATATTTATGTGATATATTGTGATTGAAATGTGGAAATGTTTTCTTTCTTTTATATTTGTTTTTATGTGTTATGATTTTATAATGTTACATGGACATTTGACTGGTGGTTACGTGATAAACCAAATGATGGGTGGTGCCATGATAAACCAGGATGGGTGGTAACGTTATAAACTCCAATGAATTGGGTATGGAATTTGGTTTTATAGATATTCCATTTAGTTATATGTGTGGAATTCTACTTTATGGTTATTTTATTTAAGTATGTTTATGTCCCAAGTTACCTTTATATGTTATGTGTTCTTTATATGGATTTTATGGTAATATTTTGGTTAAAAATGGGTAAGTCGTGATATTTTATTTCAGTGAAGAGTATTTACTACATCATAAAGGTGAAAAGTATTACTTATGTTAAAGTATTCATGGTTTACATGTTGTTTTTAAAAACTAACAGTTTTCCTTCTTTGTGTATCCCTTACTGAGCTTTTTATGCTCATCCCAAGTTTTCGAAATGTTTTTCACGGGACATAATGTGGAATAGGGTCAACGATGGGCTCATGGAAAAGTCATGTTGTCTTAAACATGGAACTAAACATAACTCTATTTTTTAAGAGTTCTTGTTTTGTGAAAAAAAAATGAAAACAGAATAGAAGTGTCCACTTTGTATTTTTTTTTTTGAAATAAAATCTAATAGATATGGCCTAATTCTATAAAACTCTAAACCTAAAAAGATCCTTAACGTAAATTATTCATTTAATTCCTGATTATGTGATGTTTTAGGGCTATTTCCTTATAATACAATGCTCTAATCTCAGTTTAGGGATATCACATCAAAATAAAAGTTTATGGTTATCTAGAAATACATTTCATACAATTTCATGCTCAGAAGGCCCTAGCTCCACAATCACATGGTTGTATTTTCAACATTTCATCAATGTTTGAAATACCCCATAAATGGAATGATCGACATAATACATGGTGAAAACACCAACTTTGAGACTATTGAAGAAACATATACTGAAGTAGGCATCTACAAAAGGGAATCCAAACAATCAATGGTGGATGATGATATACTGGTTGGAGTCCCCAATGTCTTGGAGACCACCCAGAAAAATCCCTAGAGTATGCTTGACAACGAATATGTTCTCCCCATAAATCATGTTGAGGAAATAGACTAGATCCCAGATGTCCAATCCCCTTATGTTCCCAGTAAAAATATAAAAGATAATTAACTCTAGAATATCTCTACAAAAACTCTCGTAATAGGGGTTGATACTATCTTTTCTCGTGGCCTCTCTCATATCAAAAATGACATAGATGCACCCATATTACTAATATTTTCTAAAAATACCTCAACATACTCAGAGGTGGAAAATATGAGTATGAAATCAGGAATGACCCTCCTATATTCAAGCAATGTTTCTCCACTATCATTGATAAGTTCATGCAGGTAAATCTATTGACATAAGAAGACTCATCACCTGCACTGATTAGTTATTCCAAGCCTCTTGAGGAGAAAAATATGAACATCTCATTTCTAAAGGTAAATCAATATGTGTTATCCTAGAATTAATAATAAATTTCTAGACATAATCTAGATGTGGCTACACAACACCTAAGATTACTCAATGACCATAAAGTCTTCAAGCAGACATATATGAGAATTCACCCCTCTCATTATACCAATTTATAAGGAGTAGTTGAAAAATCAAAAAAATCAAACTTTGTCTGATAAGTGAAATACCTCAGGTGGTTTTCTAATATCATACATATCAAAAAATAATAATGAAAATATTCGGTTTTTCATCAATTTTAGATAACTTAATTGACCCTTCCGGGTGGAGGACTTATCATTACCAATCAAAAAACTCTTGATCGATAAAACTATCATCTTTCTAGCCCTCTCCTCAAAGATGAGTACTCAGTGTACAACCGGATTAAGATGGACCCTTGATATGAGGAAGCCACTATGTTTGGAACACCATAGGGGATATTTTTCTCTCATTTAAGTCCATTTATATTAAAGAATTATGGTGTTATATACCAACATGTCATGAATCATATCATTAATCCTTTCTTGGGAAGAATAGTTTAATGTTATGTCGACAACCTTGTGGTCTAGTCCTGATAGTGATGTGATGACTTCATGGATATTCAAACAATCTTTTAGAATATATGATAACATGATCTAAATATTAATCTTTTAAAATGTGCTTTCAAGTTAATATTGGATATGTTCCTTGGATTTATTGTATTCCACCAAGGAATCGACGTTGACCTTGAAAATACTAATGCTATTCAAGGAATTTCACCCCCTCAGAATCTCAAATAACTGAGGGGGGTCCTTGGGAACCTATCTTACACTAAAAATTTAATTTCCATCATAGATAGAAAATATCTCCATTTCACTTGGACAATGAAGAATATATTCTCTTATCAATAGGTTAGGGACCACCAAGAAGCCTTCAAGAGTCTCAAGAAGTACCCAATACACCCACCAGTTATGATTCCATCGGTGGAAGGAAGGACACTCATCTTATATGTGGTCACCGTGGAACATTCATAGAGTTCCCTCCTCACAGATAAGAATGATGTGGGAAGCGAGAACCATCTCTAATAGCTCAGCTGAATGATGTTAAGAACATATTCCCATGATTCTGATGTCAAGAAGAACTGTGTTACACTAATCATTATAGAGAGGAAGTAAAGGCATTACTCGTAGCATGAAAAAGTAAACATTTTCTTTCATATTGACCCTGTAAAGTACATCCTTATACATCCCATGATGATTGAGTGTTTGGACCAATGGGAAGTCATTCTACAAAAATAGTACATTCGGTTCATGTCACAGAAAGTAGTCAAATAAAAGGCCCTCAATGATTTCTCTATGGAACATATCACTCTAAAAAGCACACCAGCAGACAAAAAAAACATCTAGATAAAGAGGTTTTACATAACCATGACACTCCCCAAACGTGGGATATGTATTTTGATGGTTCCACCTAGAGTCCAATTGGAAAGAGACTAGAAAAAATGATACTCAATTAGGTTGTCTTAGGGACTGTATTTGTTTCTTTAGATAATGAAAATTTTTCCTACTATTTCACACTATCCAAAGGTTGAAAAAATTTTGAGGCACAATACCAAGACCTCATTGAACGATTAGAATTATCCCTATAGTTCCAAATATCCTACTTGAAGATCAAAGGGTATTTAGAGCTAGTTATAAAATAGATCAATGTAGAGTACGCCATCAAAAAAGTAGAGTTGGACCCCCTCACTGGCTTTATTAGGGAACTAATGGTAGAATTACCTTTAAATCCCACACTAAATCATGTTCTATGATCATAGAATGATTTTTATGATGCATTGGCTAATGCATCGATATTACTGACTAGCCCTAATTAGGGGGAAGAAATATTCTATATGACGCATCAAAGAATAGTTTAAAAAATCACCGCCTGTGATATGGGAGAAATCAAGCAGGTCAATACTTCCATAGAGAATGATGATACAGTATCCACTCTTGGAAGGATGGAACCTATAATTGGTTATATCCAACATGGGATTCCCCATAAAAATCAAGATATAAGGGAATATATTTAACAATTTGTAGAAAACTATACCCTGCCGGATGGTCCAAATGAGGAGAAATACCTCTATAATTGAGGCTCTGAAAAAATACACCTCATATGCATAACATAAGAAGAGATTTATTTCTATCATGGAATAATTCCAAGAAGGATCCTATGATGATCATCAATATAGGACTAGACTCTCCCAACAAATCAGAAGGTTGGGTTACTACTAGAAAACCATGATACAGGTCTGTAAGGAATTCACCAGGAAATTTAAAGCATGATAGGTCCATGAAAAATTTGTCTATAAACCTCCGGAATTTCAGAATATAGCTAAAAAGTATCATTTTCCCATAGGAGGAATGGATTTTTTATATCCATATCCCCCAACCATAGTTAAGTAGTTTAATTATATCCTTACTACTATCAGATTTATCTCTGAATGATATGAGGTAATACCATCAAGGAATTTCGGATGAAAAACATCATAAAATTCATAAAGTCCCATAACATCACTAGGTTTGGGGTCCCTAACATAATACTAATAGACAACAACACCAAATGTTTTTCAACAGAGTGGAGTAAATTTTACTAGGAGTAAAACATCTAGTCTAATCACTCATCTCGCTATCATGTGGTGGAAAATAGATAGATAGAGGCCTTCAGTAAGTCTCTATCAAATATACTCAATAATATGGTGAATAAGGAAAAGAAATCCTAATACTAAAATCTCATCCATGATTTATGGGCCTAACTTACCACCATGAATACTTCTATACAAGTAATTTCATATTCATTGGTGTACAATACTGAGGTAGTTTTCCTTATATAATTCCAACTACATTCACTATGAATATCCATTTGTGGAAAAATCATGGATTATAAGTAATAAAAAAACTATATGAATTGGATATGCTCGATGAGAACAGGTTGTATACATCAAAAAACATTGAAGTCCATCATAATTGGATTCCACTGGACTTCAACAAAATCCCTTCCCCCATTCATTCCTCCAAGGAGAACAAGTATTGGTTTTCAGATCCCCAAGGATACAAGGAAAGAAGCCCCCATAGCTAGAACCCAATTGGTAAGGGCCATTAATAATACATTAGGTATATCACAATGGAGCTTACCTGCAAACCATAATGGATGGGGAACAATTCAAACCCCCACCGATGAAATATTTTTCAATATATACTTTGAATAGCTATGATTAGGTGTCTCTCATCATTTATACGTGACGTTAAACTACAAAAACGAGTCCGAGAAGCAAGATGATAAATTACACAATGTCTCTCATACAAACTACAAGACATTAAACTATAAATAACTTGACCTAAACACATGAAGTTAAACTATACAAAACCTATCCGGGAAGCAGGATGAAAAAATGCACAACATCCTTCATCCTTACTATAATATGATAAACTATAGGCTGGAATCCTCACTGTATGATGTTAAATTGTAAGGAAATCATCATATCACAAAACATTTATAACACATAAGCTAGATCAATGAAAAATATGGATGAAATTACCATATCCCAATTTGAGAGTCAAATACACATAGGGAACCTCATCATCTATGAACAATGTGTGGCTTGATTCTTATCATCATAGGATACATATTGGTGCCCAAAAATCCATTCCGGGTTCCAGCCTCAACATTCTATTTCTTTCACTTCGGGAAACCAACATCCTCACTACAATACATTAAACTGTGTGGAATATGTCCTTACCGTGTTACATAAAATTGCACAGATCTCAAATATTCCTCTTCATTCACACTAAGTCACCCTCATCCTTACCACACAATGTTAAAAAACGTGGATAATTCCCTAACCATATGTAATTAAACTAAACAATTTTCTAGAACAACATATGGCTTGATTCTCATTCTAATGAGATAAGTAGGGATGTATGCATCCTTTATCATGGCCCGGCCACTGCATGGTAGAAAATTATCCTATCTATCCTCTAATTTCCTTCACAACATGAGGAAACTTTGACATTACTTGTTTCTCACATATAGCATAGTAGACATGATATTATGAGTTTTAGTAAAGGCTATCCCCATGTGATCAAGGAATACTAATTCATGGTAGGGTTATCATGATTCATCACCGCATGTTGTTAAACTCAGTGGTTGATGTCCTTGTTGTACGATACTAAACTATATGGGTTTCCATAACTATGTCTGGATTGATTCTTGTCATCACAGGATGCATAGCGACTACCAGATCTTCAATTCAGAGTCCAACAATTACAATCGAAATAAAAATTACTCCCTATAAATATGTGTCATACCTACAAAGTGTGTTTCCTCAAGAACCATGTATGTATTGATTCCTATCATCTCAAGATACATAGTGATTCCTAGATCTCTAATCCCAGTCCCAACTATTAAAATAAACTTGAATAATTCCCCCCTCTGCATATTGGTCAGAACTATGTGGAGCATTCCCCATTCAAGAACTATGTGTGGAATGATTCTTGTGCTAATGGAATATTTAGTGAAACATGGATCTCTGATTATTCTTTTTGTCCATGATAAAACAAATTAGACCACTCGTCCTAATGTATAGGTCAGACCTACATAAGGAACATACCCCAACTATATTGAGGGTTGAGTAATAAAATCTCATTTCACCCATGTATGAGTAAGATCGGCTTATATCATGCTTGTGTATTTAATATATCTTGAACAATTTTTGACATCAATTCCAATTTTTTTACCATATGATGTTAAACTAAAAGGAAACAAATATGTTATTATTTTATGATGTTAAATTTCAAGGAAAATAAAATAGTCATAAGACATTAAAAATTCTCAGAAAATACTTCTCAGCCACATGATGTTAAACTATATAGACCATCTTCTATTTTAATCCCTTATCAAATGATCATGAAATCATAACTCCGTTCAACAAGAGAACAAGACAATTATAGCATATTTTAAACCCATCAATCCATAAATCACATTTCAAGTCTTGAGTGCCTTTGGTTTTCACAAACCTTACATAGCCCTTGTAAAGGAAAATAAATATCTCTAATTGACCATTATATCAGTGCATAAGGGCTCATACCTACAAACAAAAGACTTATTGGCTCTGTTAGAAAAACTTTCTAATCCTGATGAGTCTGACATCACTATGGAGGAACTCAGCACCTCAGTGTGGTCTGGGTTATCCCAAGCATGGTTTTTCCATTTCATTACTCATGACCTGAGAATCCTAATCTATGATTTACAACACTATTACCTCCTTCTCAAAATTATGTTTGAGTGCTCTTGACCCTGGGAATATTTAATGGTTATTATGTAAAATTCCCCTAATATTAGGTCTATGTGTTTCATGTCCTTAAACTATCTATACATTTTTCAATACTCTAATAACATATACTCTATCCTCTAATGGTCTGAATAGTAAAACATTAAACAGATAGATAAAGAGACACAAAATTTTTCAGGTCCAAAACCCAAAAAGGAAGGACTAAGATAAATTTAAATCTTCTCTCACTAAACTCTTCATATCTAGTGTTTATGAAAACATTAGGGCATAGATAAATGATTCATAAATCTAATAGGGTCCAATTTAGGGCCATATTAATATGTGAGTCGTTCTTTATAGACCCCTGATCTAGGAAAACATTGTATTAATTGTTTTTCACATCCTCTCAACACAATTTTTTGTTCACTAGGAAGACACAAAACATTTAGGATACTTGAAACAATCTTTAATATTACATTCCCAATAAATCACACTTCATTATTTGAGTGCCTTAGATCACCGCAATATCCCATGGCCCTTGGAAAAGGATACCAAGTTTCAAGGGACCCTTTGTTTGACTATGTATATATGCCTATGGATCCTATATATGCACCTATGGTCGACAACCAAATGTGTCACTCTTCAAAAAGTAATTTTGGATACTTGTGAGTGTCGCCATCACTGAAAAAGAACGCAGCACCTCAGTGTGTTCTGGGCCATTCCCAATACGATTTTCCCACACCATCCTCATGACCCTACCAATTTGGACTATGATTTTAAATCCACATACCTAGAATATTCTAGTTGATTTAATATCCTCAATTTTATGTCTCCACATTTTCACCCATTATCAAAGTAAGGACACAACACACCATTTTCTATCATTTTGATGGACCACATACTATGATTCAAAACCATAGGGAATAATGTTTGAGCATCAAAATTAAAGAACTAAATTTCCCTAGGATTCCATTTTCCTTTATATATAGCCTTTATTTCCCTATCCAACCTCATAATCCATATATTTTATTCCTCATAAATCTGTCATGGACCAGGTAAAGGAGTGGAGATAATCTTTCATGACCATGCTATCGACATATACGGTAATTGACCTACCACATAAAGGAATCTCTTCCTTATAGGAATGGAACACCAATCCTTGTGAGCCCTGGTAACATCGTGGAAGAACCTAGAACCTCAGGGTGTTATAGGTCATCCTCAACATGTATTCACCACCCCATATTCATCAACTCAAAATTTTGTGTTATGAATTACATAACCCATATTCCAACTATATTGGTGGACCTATCATCCCGACTATTTCGACCTCATCCAATATCACACCATTAAATCTTACATGACCCATATATAAGAGTGGAGGAATGTCTATTTGAAAATTCTACTAATGCATAAAGGATCTTAACTACCAACTAGAGAAATCTCCTCCTTATAGGAATGGTTCGCTAATATTCATGAGCCTCAGAAAAATCATGGAAGAAATCAGTATCCTAGGGTGTTTTGGGTCATTCCTGGCATGTATTCACCATATTCCATGATAATCGATCTAGTGCTGGTAGTAAGTTATCAAACTACATGGAATCAAAAGCTTCGTGGTAAATTACATTAAACAATATAAATGGATGGTCCGAGATAAAAGACCCTAAACTAATGTGATTGAAGGTCAGATCTAAAAGATTCTAAACTATAGAAATAGAAGGTCTGAGCTAAAATAAAGTAAAATAAAATAGTAAAAGGTCGGATATAAATCTCCCAAAAATAAAGTGATAGAATTTCCAAGGTAAAAGACCCCAAACTAAAGCAATAGGAGTTATGATTTAAAATATCCAAAATTATAAAAAAAATATTTAGTTGTCTTTCAAGTAATTTATCATAAATAAAAGATAAATTACTTTCCCATAAATACATATATTCTACCAAATTTTTATTCTATGAGTTAGGTAATACCAATACAGCTTAGGCAGATATATCAGTACGAAATATCTTTTTGGTCAGCATTTATAAGAATTTCTTAAGAAGAATCGGTTATTATATTCAGATATGTGTATTCAGGTTTACATGATATTATGAAAAGATCATGTATCATTTATGATTCATGTGACATCAGACTAGTGGAATTTCAGGCACATAATTAATAAAATAGACGTGTATTACAACAGATAAAATTTATCATACATATTCAATGATAGAATGAAAAGGGGGGAATATTCACTTTCTAGAGCCTCTTCAAAAATTTCATCAAAAAATACATATCAGTGATCAAACTACAATAATATTTGGAAAGATGAGTTGTATTAGTCAGAAAGAACCTAGAGTGAAGCATTAATTAAAATATGGAGAGTCACTCATCGTACTTCTTCTACTTCAGCCATAGGAAGATGTGAATCAATGAATGTATACAACTAATGAACCCTTTTCTGAGTGGTTTATAGTAAGGATGATGATGTCAAAATTCCAGACATCAAGTGATCTTATATCTCATCATGCAGCAATATTTTCCTTATTAGGATGTCCATCTTGGAATATAGCTTAGATATAAACTGGTGGATCTAGTTCAACATATCCAAAGTATCCATTATCAATTTGGATGAAGAATACCCATCATTAAAATCATGATAGTCCCTCTCACTGATAACCAAGTGTTTCTATATTAGGATTATTTTCCACATGATTTCATATAATGATTGATAGTCAAATCCACCAACCCCCAAATCATGAAATATCAATAGAATACATTATTCTTTTTCATGGAACATTCCCAAGGGAGTCTCAATATTAAAGGAATGAATCTACTACTAAGTAATCTCTTATCATGTTTGATACTTTGTGGCTTTTATAGTGGGAGTACCAGAAATAGGAATACATGGCTAAGCTAATATGGAAATGTGAGAGGAGTAACCATGTATTCTTCCCTCAAAAAAATGAATCATTTTTTCTTGTGCTAAAGGGAAAACCTCCTCAATAGATTTTTCCCTTATAATGGAATGGTTGTTTCTAAGATGAGGATGCATCCTCAAAGATTCACCAAAATCATGAATCAATTACATTTTTTATATAGACAGGGGGTTCAGTGAGGCAAATTGTTTGTCCACATTTTCAAAAAGCCTATTCAACACACCACCCAATTAGGCTTCTACCCAAGCCCAATCATAATCATAGGCATGGAATAAATTGAATCAATCATGATTAAGTATGATCTTGACATTGGTGTCTTCATGAACCAATATCATCCATAACTAGTGCTTGATATAGGGGTGTCACTTTCCCTACAAGATGAGCAAAGGAAGAGGTGAGACCCTGTGGGTGAATCCAAATCGGACAGAAAAAATGATAAGGTGTATACAGATCAAAAAATAATCATTCTCTCCATCCTGGATGTAATATCTGCATCCTAAATGGAAATCTTGTATGAAATTTCATCAAAAGATCCACCACCATAATCGATGATTGGCCCAGTCAGTGCAGGATAAGGCATGAAATCGAAGTTATCTGGTCGGCCCAAAACATTTACAAACTCATCAGAGCCTAATGACATGGAAAAAACCCCATATTTTTCTATAAACCTAGGAATACATAAGGAAACAGGGATCGTGGTGGTATTATAGTATGTGTATCAATGAAAATTCTCTATATCCATCAAATTAAAACCCTAAAGGACCACTGATCCTATAGGGGTGTTTCCCTGCTAGATGTGGCCTTAGAGGTGGTAGGGGCATGGAAAATTCATCACTACTAGATTGAGAGACCACCCATTTTCTAGCCAAGATACTTTCACTTATGTACTAGCCTGGAATCCCAAAACATGCATCCCTAGCTTGTAAAATCCATTCATTCAAGAACGTGGACATAAACCCTACCAGCCTAAGGCTCAGGGATACTCTCAGCCTCACATAGTAACCCCATTTGTTATGATCAACGGATTATAATATGGTCCAGTATGAACTGTCATTATCACAAACCTACTAAGAAGGTAACTGGTGATGGTGAATAACAGTTGGCCTAGCCCCACAACGATTAAGGAGAAATGTTGATCCAATACTAGAAAGAGATGAAAGAGGTCATAGTTATCTCCATTAATAATGTTTCATGTACAATGTTGATAACAACCCTTTCGAATATTATAGTCTATAAAGGGTTATAAACTGTCATCTGAATATAGTCAGGAGAAGCAAGCACCCAGTTGGATGGAATGTTGTAGTCCAAAAAAGGGATGGAGATGCCATCGAGTAGGAAAAACCCATATAAGGGAATCCAATGAAATGAATTATAGTCCTGGAGTTTGGATGGGAGAATCCTTTTCAGAACCTCAATATCAGAGCACACAAGATTCTAAGGTTCTACATTAAAATTCCTATATATAATAGGACTTCTGTTAGTTGTGGCTGAGAAAGTATGATTAGAGTCAGAATCCATATACACAAAAAAAATATATCAGATAAGTGAAAGCCAGGGAAAATAAAGTAATAAATCCTAGCAGCCCCATGCACGTCAAATGAATCCAAAGGGATTTGTGATCACATAAATAGCTCATGAATGGACCAACTCACGGAGATCTCAAAGAGAGTATAAACTATTAAACATTGAAAAACTGCATTACCCCTCAAAATACTTCATATCACATGAAATTGACATGCTCATGGAAGCCAAAAAAAATCAAAGTGGTCATGCGATCAATCCAGAAGACCCTGGGATACCTTCAAAGAAAATTGTGCATTCCTATGGAAAAAGTTCAAGCAATTACCAAAATTTAGTTCATGGATAATTTCAATAAACTCCAAGGAAAGTAAATCCTTGTGAATATATTCTTATGAAACGATATTGCAAATAGATATCATTATCAGTTCTTGAAAAAAGGACTTTTGAAAGGGTAATACGATGAATATAGGGTTCAAGATCGAAAAATATTGGGTAGTCATGGAATCAGTCACCCACCGCTCCCTATTTATAGGGACTTATGTAGAATACCAAACATCTCCAAGAAGACCAAGCTTCTCCCAAGAAAATGATTGGTGATAGAGCCAACTCCTCATTTGGGAAATTACATTCCTCATAAATGTTCCCTTGTCCCCATGGACATCACTCTGAAGGGGGGCATTTATTGATGCCAACAAAATGAGAATCAATAATTTCATTAGGGAAGAAATACCTAAATATGGGTATTGTTTTTTCTGAAAAACAAACTAAGAAAAGGTGGCCAGAATTTTTGGACCTCATAAGCCTCCAAGAGCCATGTGATCCAGAGAACCAAAAAAGGTCACCTGAATGAGCCATGAATATCTCATAACCTATAGAAGATCTCATTGATCCCCTTTTAAAAAACCCTTATGTTCTTTAGAAGGAATAACAAACACTCACTAATTACATGGCGGTTTCCAAATGAGTTCCTTTAGAGTCACTTGATTTTTCTACAGGTGGATTCCTAACAGCCCATTCAAAAATACTTGGAAAATAAAGATGAAAAACACACAAGGTGGGAGCCTATTATAGTCATAAAACTCATGAGATGCACCCATACAGCTTGATAAACACCACAAACTCCTAAAAATGTGTCTTCTTTGTTGTGTGAGGGCCATTATACATGTCACCTTGATCGCATGAAGGTTTTTATACATGTCTAGAAAGTTCTATTCTCCACCATTAAATCCAAAGACAAATAGGATGGTCCTTCCATGATAATTCTCATGCATCGCCATATAAACCTTTTTTCATGTTATGCATCACCAATGGGGATATTTTGTTTCTTTCACAACACTCAAGAAAATTCACAAGACCCCAGACCCTTTTAAAATAAACAAGTAAATAAAAAAGGGAAGAGGCGGGAGCCTCTTGCGGTCATAAACTTCATGTGATGAACTTGTTCGATCTGGAAGTCCTTATAAATTTCCTTCAGCATGATGGCCTAAATTTTCAAAGGCCCTTAGAAAGCCATCTTTTTCTCATAAAAGGTTCTTGAAAAGTATCCCTAGGTTATGGGAAAGCCTTTCAATAGAAATCTCGATCTCACAAAGGCCCTTAGACATGTCAACTTGACAATGTGAAAGACCATTTTCATTCCCACATGATTAGACAATAACCCATTAATTATCTATAAAAAAACTAATTGGGAATTGATGGCATGGTCTCACAGTCACTGAAAATCAAGCTACTCAGCTGGAATGACCTACAATAATATCTCAGGAAAAACTAGACATCAAAATCCTCAAACAACTCAAGACTAAATAATCAAAAAACATATCATGAGAATAGGTGAATAAATAGGGTATAAAGGACTTAAATTCCACACCCCATCATGGAAAAATACATTATTGGATCCTTACACAAGAGAACCCAAGTAGTAAAGTGGATTTCTTAGAGCGGAAGATCTCACGATCAGAAAGGTTTTCCACTAGGTAAAGTATGGGGAACATCCTAAGCCTTCATGCGACATGTATAGGCACATTGTGTGATAACTCATAGATCTTGTGAAAACATATGATGAGTAATGAAATGGAAATATGAAAAATAAGTTTAATTATGAGAGACATAAACAAGATAACATTGAACATATATAAGGTATTTGTGATAAAAGGTTGGAACTAATACTAAAATATGGGAGAATTATGTGATGAAAATATATGTAGATCCTCACGTGATTCGAATAAACCACCATAGTCATGCGAAAACACCAGGACATGTCAACCAGATTACATGATTCTCCTTTGGTATACAATTTGGATCATATGAAATCTTCTCGACATGTCATATAAAGTCACATGGTGCCCCCTAGGCATGCCACCTGAGTCCCACGAAACCCCTTGGACTCACTATCCAGACCTTGTAATTTTATTTCATACATGTCACACAAGTCATACTTTGTCCCCCGTATATGTTAGTTGATTCTCGTGAGGGAACCAAGGATTGTCAATTAGCTCTTGTGACTTCCTCCAGACAATCCAGAAAGCTATTATGATGTCCTTTGGACATGTTATCCAGCTTTTGGGATGACACCTCAATAAGTCATTCAGGATATAGAGAACCCCCCAAACTTGTCACACAAATTTCACAGCACCCTCTGAGCATGTCAGTCAGCCCTCACAATGACACCAAGTCAATTCATATGGATCATGCGACGCCCTCCAAGCATGTCATCTGAGATCATGTGATGGTTTCTAGGATCAGACCCCTAGGTCTGGTAATGTTCTCCAGAGAATTGATCCATGGTCATCTGACAACCTTCAGATATTCCATCTATATTATGCGATGCCCCTCAAACAAATCAACTGGATCATGCGATTTTATATGGAAGTATCAAGAAGATATCCTCCGACATGAGAAGAATACAATCTGGGAATTTCGAGAAGAAAATTTATGAATGTCAGGAAGACAAGAAGCCCAGTTCAAGCAGTCATACCAGGTCCTAATAACCTTGTCTAGCCTCTAGAACAACCTTAGCATGTAAGCCTTGATCAGCGATGTAATATGATATGTACACTACCTCTATTCTAGGGAAACCTAAATGTGTAAACCTAGATCTATTAAACTACGAGAAAATTCATTCCTTAAATAAAAATTATGTTTAGGATACAATCCTAATCCCTAAAATAAAATGGGAATCTACTTCAGTGTAACTCCCACCATGTCTCCGGCAATTCAACCATCGGGACCCAATCATTCCAAGAAGCTAATAATTCTACCTCATCCATCAGTAGAATGAGAAGTGAACTGAACTATGAGAACACTAATTACTACAATAACATGGATAAATGGGATTATTTCCTAAGTCCCAAACACAAATGGGAATCCACTTCAGTTTATGTCCGGTAATTTCTCTAAAATTTCAACCATTGGGACCCAATAATTCTTATGAGTTGATCTTTCTACTGTGTCCATTGGAGGACTAATAAGTGAAATAAACTATGAGATATTTGACTCCTAGAATAACCAGAATATATAGGATGCCTTCCTAATGCCTAAGATCTATGTTAAAAATTCAAAAGTTTTTCCTAGTACATAAGTCACATATCCATATGCAGTGATACTAACTACTTGTTATCTGATTTTTCTCACACCGAGCATGAAACATGTGGGATTTTGGAGCTGAAATGGTCATATCATTCACATAATTAATCTCCAATAGCCATGGAAACCTTGGTGTGCATATCCCCTAGGATTTTCATGCTATGAATCCCTCTATATAAGGACATCTACCTTGGGGCCAATCCAAGGGGCGTGATCAAACTACGATAACTCTGATTCTTTCCATATCCAAGATACATATGACATCTCCTTGATACTCAAGCTCAAATACCTGGTTACTAAGTGCATTGACTTTTTTCCTTTCCACAAGATATTAAACATAATGGGTTCAACAAAAAATTAGGGATTTGATTCTTACTATAAGAAGGATATGTAGGATGCCTCATAGAGGCTCAATCCCATCCTCGTCATATTAAATGCCTCACTGTGTTGTAGTAAATCCCAATGCACCTAGCTATAGAGCCCCAAAATATAATAAATCCCCCATCATGGAAAATGGATGAATAATATCATATAAATACATATAGATTCAATAAAATATTCCCCTTTGCGTATATAATAGATTTAACCTATGGTAATTTTTTGGTAGAAACTAATTCTATATCTAGAATTGAAATATAGTTAAACTATATTTATTTTTTTAGCATAATAGTTCATTTATCGGGATTAGGAAAAGATTCATGGTAATATTCCTAAATCTCCAATAGATTCCCAGAGTAGGAAACAACCCCCCCCCCCCCCCCAAAGCATGTTATGAGACTGACCTCTCATCCACTTGAAAAATGTGGGTTCCAGACTACCATTAGGTCTAAAACCCCAACTGACTACCAGCTTTTGGAAATAAGGTCTATACATAGTTGTGGATGTGGGAACCATTGGGGGATTCTATTAATAATGATGATGAATGAACCCCTGTTTATGAAAAAAAAATATGTAGAACCTTATAGAAACTCATTTAACCATAGAATCTCCTTCACATAAAAAGGATAGACTACCCAGTTATCATCATACCATGTTTTCCCTATCATGATGGTTCCCTAAGAAATATTTTGTTATTTTTTCTTTGAAAACAGAATTCCCTAGGTGACCCTACCATGACCAATTTTTAAGGTGTTGTGAGGGAAAAAGGGATTTCATTTTGTAAACCTGCCATTGGAAAATACATTTCAGGCTATGTTTTCAAGGACACCAGGACCAAGGATAGTTAGTGGTGTCTGGAGTGGTGATGGTCATTCTTTGTTTTGAAATGACTAAAATGAATATATTTATTCTCATATATTGAATATATCATATGGGAAAACACGTGGGACATTAATGGAGGCCATATATGTGTTTTAAATTAATTATTTTCTTCTATTAATTGGTTAGTTAATCCTCCTTAATGGTTTCTCATTTTTCTGACGAAATTCCTGATGCACTGAAGAATTAGGACCATATAACAACCTTAGATTGTGGATCCTATAAAATATATATTATGTTCTATTAATTGTGTCCAATGTTACACCCTATATAAAAACCCCAAAAAATATTAATAATAAATTATTAAAAAATCTATAATAAACACTATTATGTTAAACCATTAAAATCTATTTACTATATTGGATAAATAATTAATATAAGTTAATATTGAAAAGTTTTAAAATGAAATCCATTTTTTTATACTGTAACTTATTCCAAAAAATTGAATTTATAAATTTAAAAAAGAAGCAAATTTTATAAAATAAAATTCATTTTTGAACTCCTCCCTTGAAAATTTAGTGATCATGAAATTGTATTCTTTTATGAAAATATTGACTTTTTTTCAAAAATATAGTTTTTTCAAAAATTTAAATTTTTATTATTTTATCACTATGTAGGTGTATTCTAGAAGATTAAAAACCTTTTAATTAACAAAATACATATTTATGGAATAAAATTATTGATTTCAATATATTCTTTGATGTGATAAATACCATAGACAATATTTTTATAACTAAATAAAATTGTAAGTTTAATAAAAACTATTTTTGATCATCTATTTAAATGATGTATTTTATAGGTGAGATTAAATTTTTGATTTCCATAAAAACCTCTTAACATTCATTAAATTTAAAATAAATCAATTTATTTCATTACAATCAGTAATAATTAGAACATTATCTTATATATAAATTTAAAAATGAAAAACTTAATTTTCCTAAAAACTATTTATACTTGATTAAGTGTGTTTATTTTAAAATTAAATTATCATGAATTTAGAAATTATATATGAAAAAATTATTTTCAAATTTTAAATCATAATTTTAAATTTACATAATAATTTTTATACTAATTTTATTTATAAAAATTTATTACTATGGTTTAGTAAAAGTTACCCTAGTAAAAAGTAAAAGTGATGAAAATAGTTTTACTACAGGGAAATGGTCAAAACATGTTAAAAAATGTTATAAAATGAGTTTCTGAGATAATTTTTGACTTTATATTTTCCCATTCTCCAATTGTTTCGACATATGATTCATTTAAACTTGAGTAGTGTCATGGCATTTTTTAAAAATGATGAGTGTTTCCAAAAGTTCCCCTTTTCTCCCTTTATAAAAGGATACCAATTCTAACCTTTAAAGAAAAAATTAACCTTTGAATTACTCCTTTAAAATATACCATTTTCCCTTCATATAACCCTATCCTATAAAAATAATCCCATTTTCACTCCTTGTTATCCCAAGACTTTGAATTAGAAGGGGAATTCCAAGGGAAAAATCAAGTCTCCAATATAAGTGTTATCTCTAGCTTAAGATTTTTCAATTACTATTAATATTGAAAAAGATCATTTAAGTATAATAATATGATAACTTTAGTATAATTATTATAATTATATTTTTGCTATATTATTGGTAAAAATTTATTTATTCATTTCCATCCACATAGAAAGACAAAAAACAATGTTAATGCATTGTGCGGACTATCATCTCCAAGAAGCGATGTCATTTGTGTTTTATGAACACCTTTCATATATAATAATAATGGAGGTAATGATAAATAAATATTATCTATCAAATATAATTATAATTATGATATTTAAATTTAATATCCACCTTCATCCCCTCTCATGTGTTGAGAAAAGAGGACTCTAATAAAGTGTAAGTGTAAATTACCACCTATATGATGAATTGTTTTTAGTTTATTTTCTAGATATTCATAAATTATCTAGAAATCAAAAAATATGGTAAAAAATAATTAAAATATTAAAATAAAATCATCATTATACTGTTATAATGATATTATTTCAAAATAAACACTTCCTTAACCATACTAGCTAATGGGGTTGAAACGTGTTCATGTTTGGGTCAATTTAACCACATACATGAACAATAATTTAAAATATGATCTGAGATGAATATTAGAACATAAAAACTAATTTTATAATAATATTTTAAGAAAACTATAATTATTATATGGCCCTACAATTATTATATTATGTATTTAAAATTTTATTTAAGTATCAATTTACGTTTTCTAAAATTACTGAAATAAGCTGCTATCAATTCGATTTTCACATAATGTATCTAAAACCCATATGGAATTAAATAATAAAATAATAAATATAAATAATTTATATATTACATAATATTAAATTATATATCAATAATTTACTTGTTATTAAATTATGGGTAATGATATCAAAATTATTATACATGGGAAAATAATTAATGTTCCTAACACCTGATTGTCATAATTTTCTATTATTAATTATTGTACACATGATAAATATTTAAAATAAGAATTAAAAGAGGGTAATATTTATGAGTAAGGTTCTGAAATAGGATATTAATTTAGGTATGTTTTTTTATATAAGTTTATATTTTCACCAAATAAGAAAGGAAACAAGGTAAGGGTTTTCATCTCAAACTCCTATCTTTGAGTCATGCTTATGTTATATAAAATGTTTTAATATAAATGGTGTAGATATTACCCTTTGGAATATTTTTATCAAATTTTTTTTAATTTTATGTATTTTTAGTGTTCAATTTAAATTTACACCTCTCATGGGGTTTTGATTCAAAATTACTAAATTCGTAAGGGCTTTTCGTCTTAACTTATCTTTATTCAGATATGATATAATGTAATTAACCAATTAATTATTTCTAGGATTTATATACATCCCAATAATATATTTTTACATAATATATGATTAATTCCACAATATTTATATAACCATACGATGTAAATTCTTCTAATGACATTTGATTCAAAAATGTCTAAAGCTATAAGGGGCTTTCATGACTCGATTCTCTTATTTAGGTAATAATACCTCATCTTTCTCTAATATATTCCATGATTAATAAATTATAAACTATTATTATTTTTTAATATATTACCACTTAATTTTATAGGGATATAATTTTTCACACAAAATCACACTTTCTCCACAATTTTAATTTTTTTTAAATCAATTTTTTTTTACAATTAAAATGTCCGAGACTTAAACATTATATATTATAGTGTTTTTGAACTAAAATTTTCATTCAAGGATATTTTCAGTTTAGGGTTTTATATAATGAGAAAAAACTCTTAAATAAATAACCCATACTTTACAAATGAATAATTTTAAGCAATATCCATTTTTTCAGAAAAAACCTTTTTATATAAAACAAGGATGATTTTTCAGGAATATCATCATAATTTTCAAATTGACTGCCTTATTTATGTTAAACATACCTATAAAAATGATAAAATTTTAAAACATAGTATAATCATATAAAATATTAGTAAGGTACATAGATAAATAAATCATTAGTCCAGTGAAAACATGAAAACCCATTAAAAACCCTTTTATAAATACCTCCATAGCATGTATAGAAAAATCATACAGGTGCCATGGGACATCGTAACCATATCACTCTTATATTAAACCTTACAAGTAGAATAAAATTATATTATATTTCCATATCTAGAGTACCCAACTCATTGAAGAGATATAATGGGGCTCACCCTTCATATAAGCTATATCAGACACACCCATTTTTCATGAACTATATTGGGGATCAACCCTTCTTAAAAGATATATAGGTTTCAAAGATGATATATAATGGGGATAAACCATTTTTATATAATTTAAAAGGACCAAATAATTAATAAACCATTGAAAAATATTTTAATATCTTCTGTAAAACACTTTCAGATATTAAAATACACTTTTCATATAAAAACACTATTAAAATGTAAAAAATGTGCACATAATAAATAAAACACTTTCTTTGGAAGGAACTGTGAAAAAATAAAAAGGAAACATTAAATAATTAAATCATAATGAATGTGTGAAATTTTATTCATGACATTAATGTTAAATAAACATACCTTTTTTCTTTTATAAAATAATTTAAAGTGTAACTTTAAAAGATATTTCTTAAAAGATTGTACTTTACATAAAACTTTAAAAAAGATTCATTTTTTATTACCATTTAGAGATATTAGAAAATTAACATTTTAAAATAGTCATCTACATATTAATAAATTCATAAAGGTCATTTTAAATACTTGTACATGAAAAGGAGTGATTTAAAAAATAAATCATCAAAAACAATAAAAATAAAATTGTTAAAAAGTTCATTACCTTGAGCCTGACTCATCACGTAAGTTATTTATATTCCTGAGCCATAAATTTAGGTTAATTATTTACTAGATTTTTAAATTTTTAAATTTTGTTGTTCCTTTTATATCACTTGTAACCATGTTTTAACAATTACTTAAATATTTAATTTTATATCGAACATTTTGACAAAATTTAGTACTTGTGTCAAAAATCACTTTTGTATTGTGTCTATAGTAAAAGTGATCATTATTCCATCATATTCAGAATAATATTCATGATATAATAATAAAATTTATACATAAATTATACTTTTAAATCCATCCATTACATGCGGCTATGAAAAATGAACTACATTACATTCTCGGAGGTGGTAAGTCGTACTTACACGTGAGTAATGTTTCCATTTTTCAATGATCTTTATAGAAAGAAGGTTAATTTTTTAAAATTTACATAATTATTATAATATATTATATTTTTTATTTTTATTTTTTCTTAAAATTTAATTATATATATTTTCCATGTTATATGGTGATGAGAAATGAATCGCGTCGCTTTGTGGAGGTGATAGTTCACAACTACGCACGAATGACATTATCTTTTTTATATGCATGGAAGGGTTAGAATGTAAATGATATATCATATTTTCATAATTATATATTTGTCGTTAATATCATATATAAACTTTAATTCCATAATTATAACCAATCATGAGATAATGTAATGGAAAACAAATTATATACGTTCGTCAGGTGGTAGTCCACCGTACACACGAACGAGTAATTGTTTTCAAATTTGGTGGAATTGGATATGGATTTTGGTGATGATATTAAAATTATAAAATTTCATTATATTTTTGGATAATATATTCATAATTTCATAATGGTTGAATAATATTTTAATTATGTGAAAGAAGAAATAATATAGAAACAGGTAATTCAAAATGATACCTCTTTTACGAACTATCTCCTTTTATTGACAACTAAACACCTCTATGAATGGTGTTATGCCTAAAATAAGCCATATAAAATTTGTGGGTGGATTATATTAAGTTATTTTCAAATATATTTTTTGAAAATAATATATTTTTTAGTGTAAATAAATGATAATAAGTGTTTTTCTTTTATAAGAGTGGGGAGGGACAGTCATGGAATTCTACAAAATATAAAATTAATATAAATTAATTTTATATTATAAATGGATCTAAACTATTTTATTTAGTATATAGGATTATTATGGGTCTAAATACCTTCATAAAAAAAATTATACAATTTTTGACTATTTTTTAATCCCTATCATTTTTTAACCTTATTTTCCCCTTTTAACTCTTAGTGTGATATCATTTAATTTGCAGTATGAGGGTTAATATAAATACTATAAAATTCTAAAAGGTCAATAAATGTTTCATTTATGAAACATTGATTCGTATTGAATTCAATTTTCTGATTTTTTTTCTTTTTATGAGTTTTATATCATTTAATAAAATATCATTTATTATAAAATATCATTAATGCCAATTTTAACACTTTTTATTAATTAACTTTTTAAAAATATCATAAAAACATGATATCTTCAAACCAAATATTTTAAAACACCAATAACATGTAATATTAATCCGTAAAATTTGTCTATGACATTAATTATATCAAAAAATATTTATTTAAATATTTTTAATATCATTTATTTGATATTTCCTTTAAATAAAAAATTACTACATTATCTTTGTGCAAGCCATTAATTTAATTATTTCTTCCCTAAAAATTTAAAATATATATATATATAAAGATGAATATAAACGTTTTATCTTTAAAAATAATGGTTATAGTAAAATATACCCCATATATAACCCCATATTAAAAATATTTCACTTGTTCAAAACAAATGTATGAACAAATTGACTTTTCTTTGAATTAAATTCTATAAATGGAATATTGTCATAAAATTGGAACCAATATCTCATAAAATAGGAACAAGTTATATTTTTATTCAAATTAACTCATAAAATAAAATTCGGATATGTTTTATGTAAATTTTATAATATTTATAATTTCATTTTTACCTTTAAGTACGAGGTTTACCATTAAATGTGCAAGTAAAAAATATTACTAAAGCTATTATTCACAATGTCCAAAAATAAAAGGGACCTATTTAATAAATTTTTACATTATAATTCCAAATATGGAATCCATTTTTAAAAATTAAAAACACATAATTGAATAAAATTAATTTAAAATTATTCTCGTTGATGGGTCGATAATAAGAGTTTCAAAGGAAAAATGTTAAAAAATTGAAATGTTTTTATATCCAAATTTGATGTGAAATTAATTAAAATTACCTAAATTTAATTAACTGATTAAAAATGATCTAATTATACTTTAAAATCAATAAAATATATAATTATATACTATAAAAAAATTAATGAAAAAGTTGTTTTCAATTAAAATGCAGTGTTTGTTCACTATTAATCAAAAATAAAAATTTTCAGAAAAATACCAAAAATTAAACCAAAGTAAATTTTGATATTATTATTTAAAATAATATGTATATTTTCTCGACTAAAATTTCTAAAAGTATCAAAAACTATATTTAAACCAGGTTTTCCATCAAAAAGCTGGTGAAAATACATTTTTAGAAAAACACTTCTTTTATGCATAAAAATATATTTGTTCTCAGATCATGTATAAAAAAAATAAGATAAATTTTAAACATTATATTAGATATAATATATATATATATATAAATTATTAATATAATCCAACATTAGTGATTTTTTTTATTAATTGGTATAAACAGAACTTGTCCATGTTTAAATAGTTTTTCTGAAAAACAATTCAATTTATTTTAAAAAGGTTTTTACATTCATTTATAATTTATTAGTATAAGAATTATATATAAAAGTTTAAATCATATTTTAATAATTTATTCAATCATTCGTACCCACTATTCTAATGGTTACGTTATAATAGAAACATTTAAATAATAATATTTAGTTGTCCGTTTAAGTTTGATGTGGAATATTATGTATATTATCAAACATAGTTTTTCCATTTAAAAAATCTTGATGTTACAATCTCCACCCTTTGTAAATTCCAACCACTAAATTTTTAATTCTGTTTCGGTAACTAATGTTTTACTTTTTAAAATTTATTTATTGAAATCTAACATTGGGAAAGAAATTAATAAGACTTCCACTTTAAAATAAAGAAAGGTAGGTGAGGAGGTCACGTAAGATAACACATAATTGGGTACCATAGAGGAAAACAAGGAAATCGAAGAGAGAGAAAACTATCTTACTCTTCTATAGAGTGATAGATAACATGGTAATGAGAATGATAACAATCCCAAAACCATAAATATGCGATGGGTAAAATAAGGTCATGGATTTATCAATAAGAAAATTAAACAGACAGTTTTTTGTTTCAAAATTATTTTGATTGAGTTGATGAATTATTTTACTAATTGGAATAAGAAAATAAGGAAACATACTTGATTTAAAAGTATAGATTCATAATTTAATAAATTTTCATCAAAAACTCACCATTTCCTCCAAATGATGAGTATTCAGGAAAACAAATTCACCCATTAATCACTAGAATCAACTTATAGAGAACCATATAATACAAAAGATATTAACTATATATTTCTAATATCATTAGAAATTAAACAAAAAAATGGTTATTACATGATAATATATTCCCCCAAAAGGAGTAAACCTTATATAACGCAAAAACAACTTCAATATCTAAAATTCAACAGTAATACCCAATCTTCAACATAGACCAGTTAACAAATAATTGTCCTTAAAATTACTCAAAATAATTGAAACTAAGATTGAAACCCAAAATTCAGAAGTATTTGATCAGATACCCCTATAGGATAAATTATAACATTTATCTCCAAATAACATCAATCACTCTTAATGTCTCATAACAAAAATTTAATTTTCTAAATCACATAATCTCAAAGATATACTAATTATTTCCATAAAAACCCATAATCACCATATGTCTAGAATAAAATATATATTATTCCAAAGTATAATTCAACCATTACTTTTCAAATAAAAACTCATTGTACTCTCTTTTCCTTGATCATATAGGGTTCCCAAAATAGATAACTTCCTCCAAAATAACATTAACCACTTAATCACCAAATAAGTTTTCAATACCAAGGTTATCTATTAGATAAAAATATGTTCCCTTAAAAAAATTATTCTTCATCCATCAAATAATTTAACTAAAAATAAAAATTCAAACTAATCAGGACTTCATATAGGCTAGTGGTTGGCGATTCACCCTTATCGCCCTTCGGTTGTCGGTTCGGTTCCCACAGCCTTACCAGATGCGATGAGTAGTCACTAATCCTATGGTTTTTCCTTTTTATAAAACTATATAATTATTATAACAATACCAAAATATGATAAAATCATAATAAATAACCATAACATTTTTTAACCTCAAATTTTATCTCATATCATTCATTTTTCATCCCAAAAAGTAATAACTAATAATTACCAAAAAAATAAATTCATCCAAAAATACCATTAATCAGATTAAAATTTCAAATCATAAATCCTAAAAGTGGTTTCTAAGACATTGAACTTAATATCAACATTAAAACAATAAACTCGTGATGATATCACTAACTCTTAAGAAAACATCATAATCTCCAAAGTTGTCTAAACCCTGCATTTGATACCAACTGAAAGTACCCAACCATAAATATTACATATTCTACTATTTTAAACTAGAATATAAATTTTAGGATCATTTTATTTTAGAGTTTTATTGAATTCAGAAAATTATTACATAAATAACCAATAATTTACAAATGATCACTTTTATTCATTATCCATTTTTTCCAAAAAAAAGGAACCCCTTTTAAAGTAAATCATGGATTATTTTGCATGGAATATATTCATAACATTAAAATTTAAATAATTATATATCTAAACCATACTTATACCCAATTAAAACATTTTAAAACTTTTTATGAGAAAAAAATATTAGTAAGGGACACAAAGAAAGAAATATTTATACCAATTAAAAATTAAAACCCATTAAAACAAATTTTCTTACCAGTTAATTAGCATGTATATAAAATAATTTATGTGACTTAGGATTTAATTTCCATATCAATCATAAGTTCAAACTTAGAAATGGAATATTATTAGAGTCTACAACCATCTCCATAGTATCCAATTCATTGGAGAGCTATACTCAGGCTCACCCTTCATATAATCTATATAAGGATAACATGTTATTCATGATCTATATTGGGGGTAAAACCTTATTAGAATCCATATCAGGTACACCCCTGAGATATAATGGGGATAAACCATTCTTATATAATGTCCAAGGAACAAATAACAAATAAACCCTGTGAAAAATATTTTAAACCCATGTTTAAAACACTTTTAGATATCAAAGTACCTTTTTTATAGAAAAATCACTTTTAAAATATAAAAACTACGCACATAATAAAGAACCCACTTTATTTGGAAACAACTATAAAAACATATCATGGAAATATTAAATAATTAAAGCTAGAGGAAAGCATAAATTCAATTTGTGATGTATATGTAAAATAAACATTCATTATGGATTTTTAAAAAATATTTGAAAGAGTAAATTTAAAATATATTTTTAAAAACAATGTACCTTACAAAAAACCATAAAAATATCCCTTTTGTACTAAATTTGGGAGAAATTGGAAAATTAACATTTTGAAACATTCATTTACATATGAATACATTCATCAAAATCTTTTTAAATACACATACATGAAATAAAATTATTTAAAAAACAAATATTTAAAACATTTAAAATAATGTTTGTTTAGATAAAATGTCCCTTACCTTGAGTCATACTCATCACATAAGTTATTTATATTCCTCAAAAATAAACATACCTTAATTATTTACTTTATTTATAACATTTTAAAAGTTTATTAGTACTTTTATATCACCTTTTAGCATGTTATAAGAATTACTTAATTATTTAAGTTTAAATCATAAATTTTAACAAAATTGAGTACTTGAGTCCAAAATGACATTGGTATTATATATATAGTCAAATTGGTCATTAGTACATCATCTACATAAAAATATTCCAGACATATTAATCACTTTTATACATTAATTATACATTTAAATATATCCATTACATATAGATATGAAAAATGAACTACATTACAATCATGGCAACGGTAAGATATACGTACACATGAATAACGTTTCCATTTTTCAATGATAACTATGGAAATAAGGTTAATAAAATTTTTAAATTATATAATTATAATAATATCATATATATAATATTATTTTATAAAATAAACATGTATATTTTATCCATGTGATATGATGATGAAAAATGAATCATATCGCTTCGTGGAGGTGATAGTTCACACATAGACACGAACGACACTATCAATTTTCTATGCATGGAAAATTTTGACCATAAATGATATATTATATTTTAATAATTATAAATATTTCTTTAATATCATATAAAAAATTTAATTCCATCTTTATAACCATTATTGAGAGAGGGTGACGGAAAATGAATTAAATCGGTTTGTGAGGTGCACGGTAGTCTACCGTACAGACAAATAATTAATTATTTTCCCATTTGGTGAAATTGTAGATAGATTTAGGTGATTGTATTAAAATAATAAAGTATTAGTATGTTTAAGATACATTATTTACTATTTTATCATGTTTTAATAATATTATATTGAAGTGGAAGAAGAAATAAAAAAGGAACATTAAATTAAAAACGATACCTCTTCTTCAGACGATCTCCTTTAATTAAAACCTTAACTCCTCTAAAAAGGTGTTATTACTAAAATAAGGCTTATTTTGATTTTTTGGAGGGATTATATAAAGGTATTATAGTATATCATGACTAAACCAAATAGTTTTTTAAGTTTAATGTAAATATTATAAAGGGTTCCCTTTTATAAGAGAGGAGAGGGGAACTCTTGGAATTTTTAAAACTATTAAATTAATATAAATTACTTTTATAATATAAGCGGATCTAAATTGATTTAATTATAATATTGGATGATTATGGGTCTAAATAACTATATAAAATGAAAATTATGTATGTTTTGACTAATTTTTAATCCTTATCATTTTGTTTTTACCCTTATTTTACCATTTTAACTCTCATCGTGCTATCATGTAATTTACAATTTTAGGGTTAGCATAATTAATATAAAATTAAAAATGATCAGAAAATTATTATTTTTTTAAATTTATAGACTTTTACTACTTATTTTAATTAATTTTATATTTTTATGAATTTTATAACATTTAATAAACTATCATTTATTTTAAAATATCATTAATGTCAATTTGGGCGTTATTCATTACTTCACATTTTAAAAATATCCTAAAAATAATGTCATAAAAAACTCTTTTAACTCGTTAATAAAATGTAAAATAAATCCATTAAATTATTTTATGACATTAATTGCCTCAAAAATATTTATTTTAGTACTTTTAATACCATTTATTTCATATTTTCTTTAATTAAACAAATACCACATCATCATTATGAAAGCCATTAATTTAATTTTCTGTTCCCTAAAAATTTAAAAAAATCATGATGAATATAAACATTTTATTTTTCATAATACTATTTATGGTCAAACATATCCCTTATATAACCACATATTAACAAAATTTCACTTGTTAAAAAACAAAAGTATTAAAAAATTAACATTTCTTTTAATTATATATAATAAATGGAATGAAGTTGTCCAAATGAATCAAAGTGTTCAAAAAAATGGTTGATGGATCAGTTTGGTCGACAATAATTCATCTAATAAAATCAAGACAAGTGTTAGGGTAATTTCATAATATTTATAATATTTTTGTACATTTAATTACCCTATTTCCTTTAACCGTGGTAATAACAAATATTACTAATGTTATTATTCATAATGTCCAGAAAAAAGGATCTATTTAATAAATTTGAAAATTATAATTCCAAATACTGAATCAAGTTTTAAAAATTGAAAACACATGTTTTTCTAAAGTTCATTTAAAATTAATCTCATTGATGGATTGAGAAAGCATAGTTTTAAAGTAAAAAACATTCAAAAGATTGAAATGTTTTTATATCAAAATTCATTGTTAAATTTATTATAATGACCTAAATTATATTAAATGATAATATATTTCTCAAATTATACATTACAAGAATTTAAATATATAATTTAACACTAAATAAATTTGATAAAAATGTTTTTTACAATTAAAATGTAGTATTTGTTTCATTATTCATCAAAACATGAAACATTTCTAAAAATAAAAAAAAATTAAAGAAAATATAATTTCGATATTATGATTTTATATAAGGGTTTATTTTTTCAAATATAATTTATAAAAGTATCAGATACTAGTTTAAAACAATTTCCCTCTCAAAAGGTTGAAAAACAGCTTATTTAGAAAAATACTTCTTTTATGGTTAAAATTGAGTTTGTTCTTATATAAAGTATACAAACACATAAAATAAATTTTAAAAAATATATTTAATATTATATTTATATTTATATTTAAGTAATATAATCTAACATTATTTATTTGTTTATTTATTAGTATAAAATACATTTGTTCACATTTAATAGTTTTTCTGGAATAATATTTCCTTTTATTTCAAGAAGGGTTTTAAATTAATGTATAATTAATTGATAAATGAATTATATATACATGTGTAAACAATATTTTCATAATTTAGTTAATCTTTTTCATACCTACTATTATAATGGCTAAGTTATAATGGTGACATTTAAATAATAATATTTAGTTGTTCGTTTAAGCTTGATGTGGCATATCATCTACACTATCAAACATAGCATTTCCTTTTAAAAACTATTGATATTAAAATAATTCCTATTAATTTTAATATATTTTTATTTCATGTCTATATTTTTAATTCCCACCAATCTTATCATTTCCTTAGTATAAAATAAAATTTTTTTTATCACAAATGATCCTTTATTCCACTTAATCCAATTTAAAAGAAACATTTTATTTTCCTTTTAATAATGTGGGTTTTAAAAAATATAATTTATAAATGTTCAAATGGTTTTTACATCCTTTAAAAATGAAATCATTATCATCCAATATACATTTTTTTTTAAATAGTTTCTCATTTTCAATGTTCCATTATTAAAGACTCATTTTAAAAGTAAATGTTTTGAAAGTGTCATCACTTCAAATTTTTTCAAAAAAAATTATGCCTTTAAAAAAAATTTATTTTTTAATATTATTTTTTATGAATAACAATTTTTTAAATACTTTTCACTTCCCTTTTTGAATAATTTATGTCTTCTACAAGTATACATTATTAAAAATTATATTAAAATTAAAAGTTTTTAAAGTTTTTTCACTTCTTCTTTTTGATAACCAATATTTATTTTCAAGGGTTTTTTGTTTGAAACCCTTTATATTAATGTTTTCAAAATTATTATCTTTACCTTCAGAAAAATAATTAAAGTAATTTGTACATCGATTTTTTAAAATTTTTTCTAAAAGATTTTTTATTTTCACACCTTTTTAACCTCCAAGGTTTATCTTTCATGAAGTAATTTTTGGATCACCATATATATGATATTAATATATTGTTCATTTTTAAAAATGAAATTTTTGATATCCTAGGATTTCTTAAGTTCATGTTATATGATACTTTTAAATGTTTTAAGAAACCCATTCATTTTTTGTGTGTTATTTATAAGGTAATGAATGTTTTATTTTCAAGTGGCATAGAAATGGATGCATTATGAGATTTTTGAGAGATATATCTACCTTTAATTTAATTTTTAAAAGCCTTATATATCATAAGATATAAATGTTATGTGAACTAGTTAGCGAGTAGATAGGTACACAAAGGGTGAGTGTGATGGTGTTAAGCTCCACTCTAAAGTTTACATGTGAATAGTTTAGTGAGCCCTTAGGGTCAAAAAGGGTGAGTGTGATGGTGTTAAGATCTACTAAAAATTTTACATGTGAAAAAGTTTATAAAGTAGATTGGTTCACAAAGGGTAATTTGGACGGCGTTCATCTATACTCACAAGTTTATATATGAATTGGTAAGGAGGTCACTATGTTTACAAAGAGAGAGTTTGATGGATTCATTCTCTTCTAATAGGTTTATGTGTGAATAGGTTAGGGATTATTAAGTCTTACAAAGTGTTATTGTGATATAATTTATGTATAATCAAAATTTTAAGAGTGAATGGATTATTAGGTATCCAGGTTTACAAAGTTAAGAAGTCCTATTTTTATGATTATTCCACTTTCCTATCAATTTTTTTATATCCTATAATATTTTTCATGTTTTAATTTCCCATTAATTGGTAAAATTGTTATCATTTGAGATATTATGACCATATTTCATGGTTATGGTTAACAAATATTTTTTTATATTCTTTTAAATTAGACATTTTTTCTTATTTATTATTTTACAGATATTTATGATCTAACCATTATGATCTTTATTCTGTTAACCTGTAAAAATTATTTGATCTAACTACATTCTTATGTTTCCATTTACTATTTCATGAATATGATTTTATCATATGAGACATATAAGAAAATATTTATATGAGCTTGATTGTGGAAAAATGTTCACAAGTGTAGTAAAATAAGATGTTTATGTATATAATCTCTAAGACACTAAACCAATCTATATTTTGGTTGTGAAACTGTTTGTTAGTTGTATTATTAAAATCATGAGATTAATATAGTTTCTATTTCATGTTTATCTTAGGTCACTACAACCCTAACCATGTGTGACATTTATCTCCACTCAAATTTCATCCTTGTTTGGATCAATATTTCCCTCCATTTGGTCGATCTGAGCCCTCCTTCCATCCTCTGTTTTTTTATAGTTATATTTTAGGGTGATTTAGTGGAGAATACAATATTCTTGAGGACATTTTGTGTTCTCTGGTGACTTGGTGGTGAAACTTTTATATAATCCTCCCTTGCTGATTCTCTAGCATTCTAACTTTAATGTGTCTCTACAATTGGACTAAAATAATATCGTTGGAGGTGGTTGTCATTGGGTAATTTTTTTAAATCCTCTTATCTTTTTCTTAACTGTTTAATTATTTATAAACTATATTATTTTACATTAAATTGGTTCTATGATTTCTTAGTGAGTGGCCATGTCTCGATTAATGTGTGAACATGGTTTGAGAGATGACACCCTTCACAAGACATGATATTGATGTTGAAAACCTTGAGGTTGGAAGTTACTTACCATATGGGTCTATTTTATACACTAATTGACTTGGTATGATATTTTGTGGGCCTAGTTTGTTTTACCACGCTAAATAGAGATCGTATGTGGGTGTGGGTGTATCCAATGAGAACCATTGATTATTCATAATTCCATGAGTATGCTTGTTGATTGTTTTACCATGTTCGATGTTGATCACTTCTATTATATGTTTCTACTATATTATAATTTTCATATGGTTTTTTTCACCTTATATTATCTACATTGTTATGTTTGTTACCATGCCTTTGGAAGTTTTTTTCTCAGTACTCAAAATGGGTGGGCCATCTTGAAATGGTCATCCCTTAGAGGGGTAGTGCATAGAGTTTACAACGATTGAGGTGATGAACCAGGATAGGGGGTAGGGTCATGAAGGCATAGAAGCCTTAACTGAGGAAGAAAGATTATCAAGATGATGGCATGGAGGATTGACCATAGGCATAAACATGTTACAAAGTCTTTGAGGTCTTACTTGTGATAGAGTTGGGATATTACGGCACAGATTCTAAATCTAACTCGATGCCTTAAGGTTATAGATAGACATGACTACCAACATTTTGGTAATTTATTGATCACTTGTTGCATCTTAACATTATCATTCTGGCATGGAACCAATGAAGGTACGAATGAGGCACATAGTGGCTTGGTTATCATAAGACTTCTCATTATATGATTATTTATTCTTGATTTTCATTTATTATTATCATGGAATACACATGTTATATTTTTTTCACCCTTTTTATGTACACATTGGTTGAGACTTTCTCGGGTTATTACTCACAACCTACACAAGCATCTTGATGTGTTCGTGGGCTCCATATATAAGGATCCAAGAAAGGGAAAGGGTCCCATGGTATATTGTTGAGCTAAGAAGCATAGAGCTGGGAGTGGTATCGAAATATAATTTGGTGGAAAACTCTATTTTATTTATTTATCTACTTGAACTTTTACTATGGTTTGGATTTCCACATAGGGATCCCAATTATTTATCTTTATTTATTTTCACGGCATGTGTTCAATCTGATATTACCTTATGATTTATTATCTTCCACTTTATTACACTAATTTTTTATATATTTTATTTATAATATAAATTAAAGGATATGATATCGATGGTATAGTTTCCCCACTGACAGTGTTCAGAACCTCATTCCTATTCTTTAGCCTATTGAGTATGGGTATGCACATATGAGGTCTTCTCTATCTCTATATTGGACTCAGTATTTTGGATTGGGGCCTTAAAAAATGTAATCATAGCTATTTTTAGATCCTAAGACTTACGTATTATGGTACCACATTAGACAGTAGTCTCTATTCTTGTTCCAAATAAGGGGAGAGGGGAACCAAGGTTCGTGGTCGACGACACCACAAACTTCCAACTCCGTCATCCTCCAAGATTTCGTGGTACCATAGGGTTATAGGATATTGAATATTAGATAGACATCATCAGGGGTTTATTTTAACTAATTTAGATACCTAAGGATAGTAAGGTGAAGCTGGTAGAGTTAATGTTATATGGATCCTCCCTGAGGTGGTGGTTCATGATGGGACATTCTTGTAAATGTGAGGGTCTCACATGGGAGGAATTCAAGAACTTTTTATCTAGGTAATTGTCCCCTAATATTATATGGATATATTGAGTGTAGGATTTCATGGATCTACAGTAGGGGCCCATGATAGTATCTTCAAACTCCACTTATTTCACTAAGACACTTTATTTGTCTCATCTATTATCCAGAAATGATGTACAAAATGAGAGGAAGTTCAAGATTGGTATTTTTTTTCTACATCAGATGACAAGTTTAGATTTTTTTTCTTAGGTACATACGTAAAGGTATTTCAAAAGGCATTAAATATAAAAAAGGGTCAGGAGGAGGATCAAGTGGTTGGTCTTCTTCCACCTTTTTGTACTCAAGTGAGTGGGCTTGTCAATAATTTGATGAGTATCTCATTTGGTAGTAGAAATAGTATGTTTGGAGACATGCAGTTGTGTCTTAGTAAGTTGATGGAATTGATTACAGATTATTTATTTTCCTTGGTAAGAGATCAACATTTCTTCAACTATGGAATAATCAGACTTTACCACAGGATTTTCATAACACCTCATATAAAGTGTCAATTATGTGGAAATATTGGGAATATTTAGTAAGTTTTATTAGTATAATTGAGGTCAGGATTCCATTAGATATCTAGCTAGATTTGGTTAAGGAACTAGGGATCTGAAATGGTTCCCCAGTAGTCGGCTCAAATTATGAGGACTTAGGTGAGTCACATACCTTAAAGATAGTGTTGTAGAGCTAAGGAATTCTATGTATATATAGTTGATAAAATTATAGGGGGTTGTGGTGAATGATTATATACTATTTGATGTAAAACTTTGAACAATTCCATTTTTTTACTTATTTGTTTTATACAAGTCCCTCACATTCCTTTATAGCTTCACAAGTTGTTTCTTGACTTGACCTATTAGTCATGTTATCTTCAGAGATTATTTCCCTTGATACACCATTGGGAATAAAATTTGACCATATTCAGTTATTCCTAGAGTAACCTATAGTCATTTCTAGTTATGGGAATGCATGATCTTGAAGATTATGAGCTTCTTTGTGATACTTTACATGCACTAGGTGACCATATTCCAAGCCCAAATTGATTTCTTTTAGATGTGGGAATCATTTACATCTCCTAAGGGAGAGAACTTCATAACGACCAATGAGTGGGAGTTGGTAGTTGGAAGAGTGGGTTGAGAACTGAACCATCTTGGGGCTATCATGATATAGAATACATCTTTGGATATTTTGGTAGGATCAGTGGTGGGACCATATATTTTCCTCAAGTTGTGGATATTTATTAGTATTTCTTTCTAGATGACTTCACAATACTACCCTTGATAGAGGAGTTACCTTCAAGATAAATCTTGTTCTAGGTTATCTACCCATTTTGATACCCACCTTACTGTATGGTTCTATCCATGTTGAAGAAGATAAAAGTATAGATCATGGACATGGAATGTATTGGTTTTATCTGGTCGAGTACAACACCATGGGGTGTACTAGTTTTTATCTCTAAGAAGGAAGATAGAATTCTTTGACTCTACATAGATTACCGAATTATGAACCATTTGTTGGGGAAAAATAGGAATCCATTTCTTAGGATCAATGATCTCTTTAGTTAGTTACAGGGAGCCCAATGTTTTTCCAATATTTATCATTGATCAGGCTATTTCCAATCATAGGTCAGAGGAGAGGAAATAAAAGAGATGACATTTTGGATAAGCTAGGGGATATATGAGTACTTATGGTTTCTATTTGGACCGGAAAATAAACTGATATTGTTCATATATCTCATAAACATGATCATCCACCCATACCATGACTCAATAATTAGAGTTTTCATTGAGGATATCCTCAACTACTCACCAACCCGGGATCAACATGATAGAAATATTGAGATAGTATTGAGTAATCTTAGAGAAAATTTTATTTATGAAAAGATATAGAAGTTTCAATTTTGGATTTAGGAGCTGAAATTCTTGGTCATGTGGTTCCTTAGACTAGAATATCAATAGACCCAGATAATGTTAAGGTGGGGATATCCTAGAAACTTCTCTATAACTTGTTCAAGATCAAAATATTTCATGGATTATAAGGATACTATCTTTGTTTAATCTAGGAATTATCCTATCTATCTTGATCCATGTCTACACTGATGAATAAAGAGTTTAAATTTTAGTGGTTATGTCGGTGTTATAATGTTCTGATTGATTTGAATAGGAGGTTGACTAAAACTCTAGTGTTAATTGTTCCTAATCCTAGGATAGGTTATTCTATATAATGAAAAACATTGAGAAATGTTTTTGGTTATGTAATGATATAGATAGAGTGTGTAGTATCTTATGGGTTACATCAGTTGTGACCCCATTAGTGGAACTATCCTACACTTGAATTGAATCTGGAATCCATGGTCCTATCTTTGATGTTTTGGTGGCACAATCTATTTGGAAGGAAAGTTTTTTTCAACATGGACCACAAGACCCTTCATTGTATATTCACACAGTGGGACTTAAACGTGAGTCCTAGGCATTGGGAAGAGTACATGAATATGTTTTCATTTGAGATTTCCTATTCACCTAGTAAAGTTAATGTCATTTCAGATGGTCTTAGCTATAAGACATAGGTAGCTCAAGGTCTTAGTGAACTATCCTATGAGGAATAGTGGAACCCGATGAGCTTGTTGGCTGACTAGAGGATGGATGATTCTAAGGATTGAGGATTAATCACATGTACTCCATTGGTGGTTACATATTACTTAGTATACCAAGAAAAGGATGGATATGATAGTGACCCTGAGTTTATTTTGATAAAGGAACAACTAGAAAAAGGTTACTGAATACCTAGGTATTCATTGCATAGTAATAATGTGATTGTAGTATATGGGAGAGTTATAGTCCCTAATTCTATTAGGGAAGAGTTTATGAGAGAATTTAATACCTCTAAGTGTGTGGTGTATGCTAGAGAGACAATTATATACCAATATTTTATTTGGTAGTTCTGGTATATAGAGATGAAGAGGGACATCTCTGGATTTTTTTTGTAATGTCCTACTTTCCAGAGGATGAATTCTAACATCCAGTGTCCTTGTAGTTTTATCCATCCAATTCTTGTGACCTTGTATAAGTGGGAGGATATAAAAATGGACGTTTTATTGGGGTTACCCTATATACTAAGGAGTTGTGATGTGTCTTTTGTGGTTTTCAATTGGATAATGAATGTTTCTCACTTCTCAATGATCTGTGAGAATCAATTTGTGGATAATCCAAGAAAGATATATGTACATGATATAACAAAATTTCAAAGAGTCCCACTAGGCATCATATCTAGAAAATATACACATTTTACATCTCGTTTTTAGCATGCCTTGCTGAATTCCTGAGGGACTCTGCTAAAATTGATCATATCTTACCATCCCAATATAGATATATAGTTAAAGAGGATGATTTTCTTATTGAAGGATATATTTTAGCCTTGTTTATTAGACATAATTGTTGTGTTTGATGATCACCTAGACTAGTTTTACTTTTCATACAAAAAAATCCCAGAATTTGATTCAGATGTCACCTTATGAGGATCACTTTGGTTGGAAATTTTGTTCACCATTTTGTTTGCACAAGCCTAGAGAGGCAGTGATTTTTTGGCCCAGTATGGTAGAGGAGACCTTCAAGAGAGTGAAACTAATTTAGAAGAGGTTGATCATAACATGGAATATATAAAAAATTATTCAAACCGTAGGATAATACCTATTAAGTTTACAATATGTGGATTTATTTTTCTAAGAGTGACTCCTCAGTTAGGACACTGATGTTTGAAAAAGAAATGGAATATTTCCTTATATTATGTTGGAACCTTTTAATCACCGAGAAAATGGGATAGTGTTGTGACATATGGATATTCCTTCTCACTGTTGAGGTTTGCATGATGTTTTTCATTTGTCTCAACTCCATAGGTAAATTCTTGATCCCATAAATGTCATTAACTATGAGGATGTTGAGCCGAATCTAAAAATATTATACATGGAGTGGCCTGTAAATTTTGTAGAAAAAAAGTGATAAATTACTATGAGGGAAGACAATACCACTAGTCCAGATCTTATGTTGTTATAATGAATCCAAGAGTAGACTTAGGAGTGGGAGGAATGTGTTTGGGATCATTGACCCAAGTTTTTAAAGTATTATTCCTAGAGACACATCTTAGGGATGAGAATTATTTTGAGGGGAAGATTATAAATTAATAAATATTTTATTTCAAATATTACAAATCATTATTTCCTCTTTTTTCCTATGAGTTTTTAAGTGTATGCATACTCGAGTAATGTATTGATATCTAGGAGTATATTTTAGATGTTTAAAAGGTATTTTTGATGTTTTATATCTAAAATTGAAAACATCATAGATTGGTAGAAGTTTTTTTGGCCTTATTGTGTACCTTAGTTAAAAATGATAAAGGGGAAAATGAATTGTCCAATCTAACGCCAAACTGTGGTGCATAAGGGGTTTTAATATTATCCATGGCCTAAGAGACCCCACCACACCCATTTTTGAGGGTGTGGTGATGGTAAATGACTTTATTCTCAAGGAGAAGGCATAGGGAATCCCATTTTTCACTATGTGTTCAAGGACACCACCATCATGGTTAGGTTGTGGTGTAAGATGTGGAGATGGTCATGTTTCATTTTGAAATGGTTGAAATTGTAATACTTATTCTCAAATATTGAATGTTTTAAAGGGGAAAATCTGTGGGACTTTAATGGAGGTCTTAAATTCATTTTAAATAAATTATTTTAATCTATTAATCACTTAGTCCATCCTGTTTTATGGTTCTTTTTTTCCAATGAAATTATGTGTGCATGGAAGAACTAGGTCATTGCCTTGTGTGACCTTCATCTGAGCTATAATTTCATCCTTTATTTCTATTATTATTTAAATACATTTTATCAATATAAGGAATACTCCAATACTCCTTTTCTTGTGATTCTATTTTGGAGTGATTTGGTGGAGAACCCTCTCTTCTTGAGGACCGTTGTTGTTCTTTGATGTCTGGGTGGTGAAACTATTGGTGGATCCTTCCTTGGTGAGTAACTCACATTCTATATTTTATGTTTCTCATCAACCAAACTTATATTATACTATCAATTCTTGTTTTCATCATATAAGTTCTTTTCTAACCCTTGGCTTGTTATTAGTTGTGTCTTTCTCTATAAATAGTATTATTTTATGTGAAACCGTTCTGGGGAGTTCTTTGGAAAAATCTTATTTCAATTGGTGTATGAACTTGGTTCAAGGGATAAAACCCTTAAAGAGACTTTATTTTGACATATAAAACATTGATTTAGGAAGTTCTATAATATTTGGGTCTCTTTTATACACTTATTTCCTTGGAATTTTCTTATATTGTCATAATTTGTTTGAGCATTCTTGAGAGAGATCACATGGGGCAATGTGTGTGTGTAGCCCATGAGACTGATTTAAGATGTTTGATTACATCAGTATGATTATAGTTTGTTTGATAATTTTTGACATTGATAACATTTATTTCATGTTTCTACTATATTATCATAATGATATGTTATGTTTTTATTTGTTGTATTTACCCAATTATGTGTGTTACAATGCCTATGGATATTTATTTATAGGTAGTCAAAACAGATAGACCGTCATGATATGGTCATTTGTAAGAGGGGGGTTTTGAATATCTTATGATGATGGAGATTATGTACTTGAGCTTAGGGTAGAAGATTGATGGCCTGGAGACATGTCCTAAGGAGACAAAATTAATTAAATGGTGATCTGGAGGCCTGGCCCAAGCCATATAAATGTTACGCTGGTCTTGATGCCTAACCCATGATGAAACTAGGGTATGATGGTCAAGAGTCATGGCATGCGATGGATCTGGGATGTGATGTACTGGAGTCCTAATTTGACATTATGGCATGATTCTTCCATGAAAAGAGATTACCTTCATTTTGGCTAGTTCTTGATCACTTGTGAGATCCTATGATTATCCTTTCAGCATGGATTTGAAGAAAAGTACATCTGGTGATCATGGTGTCTTGGTTAGCACACAGGTTCTCAATATATGATTCTATACACTTTATTTAACATTTTTTATTATCATGGAAAACACATTTTATACATGGGAATGCCTATTAAGTATGCATTGCTGGTTTCTAACTAGGTTCATTACTCACAACTAGTACAAGAATTTTTATTGCCATGAAAAATTTATGTATTGGGGTCAAAGAAATGGAAAATGGGCCTATGGTAGGTTGATCTAGTGAGAATGGAGATGGGAGTGGTACTAGGACATATTCTAGTGGATACCTAAGTTTAATTTATTTATCTACTTTTACATTTACTCTAGTTTAACTTTCCATAAATAGAGCCAGATAATTTATCTTTATTTATTTTTATATGATGTATTACATGTTATATTTCATTATGATGTATTATATTACTCTTGATTAATCTTATTGGTTTTATATTTTATTTATATGAAACATGCAAGGATACTGTGTAAAAGGTATAGTCTCCCCACTAGTGGTGTTCAGACCCTCACTGCTAGTTGAGATCCTCTTTTTTATGAGGACGTTCATATGAGGTCTCATGTCTCTCGTGCTCATTCTTAGTTTTTTGGGTTGGGATTCTATATCCATGTGTGAGAAGGTATGTATGAAATTATGATATGGTATATATTTTAATGTGTGGCCACACATTGAGTGATAAGGTGTTGGCATAACCCATTCTTTGAGTGAGATAGCAGTGTTTGATTTTTGATATGGGATGTGTTATGAGACCAAATGGAAAAACTCACCTAGAGTGAGAAGGGGTTGGTAGGACCTTACCGTGAGTGAGAAGGTAGTGGTTAGATGTGGTATGGTATCCTACCTCGAGTAATGCATTTGAGGTCACGGTTTGGTGTGATCTGTTCGAGGTTCAATATGGGTCTTACTTTGAGAACATGAATGTTGTTGAGACTTGGTATGACACCCTACCCCACATCATCTAGTATGTGTTAAGTCATGGTGTGCCACTCTACATTGAGACTTTGGGTATGGGTAGGGCTTTATGTCTTGAGGAGACTTCTTCTCTAGTGATGGTCGGGTAGGTATGATTAGGTGTCATGTTGTCCTAGTTACAATATGATTAACTAACATACATGATTTTGTGCCTATTTGTTATTATTTATTTTCCTCGTGCACACACATGTATATGATGGGGTATATTTGGGTAATGTTGTGACAACTTTCTAAGAAGTATTTTTTACACAAAGTATGGGTACCTTGGTGCCTGTGTGGACCTTATACCTATTATACTTGTTTGAAAATAGGTTTTTCAATGGATAACTCTAGGGAAATATTATTGGGATTGGATAATGGATTGAATTTAGGCATAGTATTGTATTCTATCCTCTACACATTATTTTTATATATGTGATTATCTTACTGCGTGATCAGTTAGGATATATGGTTGTATGACTTACATATTCATCTATTATAGAATTGTTGTATTATTTATTTATACATGATATAATTATTTTTTGTCTATATTGTTCAGTTTTTTCAATATATGGTTATGATATTGATGGAATAGTCTTTCTAATTAATTAATTATGCCCTCACCACTATTTGACAACCTCTAGTGTATAGGGAGGTGTGCCTTTGTTCATGTGTAACTCTGACTATGTTACTTTCAAGTGATTTTAACAAAGGGAGTTAGAGGATAAAAATAAAAAAAATTATTTATTATTCCTTAAGGATAACAACAATATATATGGTGGTTATTTATTATATAACAACCAATGTAATAAAAAGATAAGATCATTTACCACCACCATTTGTTGATCATATGTCAGAAGGGCTTGCAAGGCATCCATTTTTTTCTTTATTGTTATTTAGGATTAAATAATGTACCAATGTATAAATTAGACTAAGATAATACCACATTTAAAAGTAAATATGTGATATTTTCTTACGAAATAATGCACTTTGTGGTTCTATAATGACATTCTAGAAGTGCATGATGTTAATTTTTTCAGATATAGTGGAGAGGATAATTCAAATATTCCTGGATGAATTATTTTTTGTGGGAATTTCATTTTAATAATGTTTGGGAAAATATTTCTAAAGTTATTGAGAGATTTTAAGAGGAAAACATAGTACTAAATTGGGGAAATTCCATTTTATTGTCAAATAATTATTTTTATTGTGACAAAAAAATTCCAAAGTAATTGAAGAAGAAAAGGAAAAAAATAAAGTGATTTCCACACCACAACCTACAAATTAATTAATGGTAGTGAGGATTTTCATGTTACAAACATTTTTTCATGGAAAATTTATAAATTATTTATTAATAATTTCATGGCCATAATGTTCACTTTTGGTAAAAGAAGTGAAATTAAACATTCAACAAGATGGCTTGGAATCATTTGAGAGAGAATAAATAAGGATTTACTTTTTTCTCCAATAAAAAAAAATTGATTGATATTTTCCTTATGAATTAATTCTTAATTTCAATGACTTTATAGTAGGTACAGCGCTCAGATACATATAATGAAAGATAAAACATGTAATATACTATTCCAAAAAGTTACTAAGATAAAACTTATGTATTTTTCTTATGAAATAGAAAAACTAAATCTATATTTTATTGATATTATGAATATACTCTACACAAACCATGTATCCATGAAATATTTTCAATCAAATAGGGAAACTAAATCAAAGTTTATTATGTGGATCCTAATTCTCAAAAATATGATCTTGAGATCAAATATTATAAAGAAACTCAAAATCAAGTGGATGATCATTTTTTAAGATTATAGGATTTGAGGGAAGTTCATTATGACATAATTAAAATATAATTCCTTAATGTTGATTTTTTTACTATTAAAAAATATTATTTCCTTAGTATTCTAAAATTGAAAATTACATTATAATAAATAAAATAACTAAGGTATTATTATGGAATAATAATAAGTTGTTTACAAATTATTTAAAATATTATTTATAGGAAGATCCATTCTTATTCAAATAAAGTGTTAATTAAATTATAAGGAAATGAGTTCCACTAGGGGAAGAAATTTCTATACCTAATTTATATTATTGATTTCCTTGCATCCGAAATTATGGGAGTGAGAATAATATTTCCAAATTATGTTAAATAAGTTTCTACTGGAAAACTCATTAAAAGTATTATAAATATTATGATAAGTATTCTGATAAATCCCAAAGGATATAAAATGAGAACAAGGTAAGAAATGTATCAAATTATAATCCATGAGGTATCAATCATTGATTTGGAATTCCTCGATTTCATGATTCCATTTTGAAAATATCATTAGAATGAATACATACTAAATTTTATTTACATTGTATCAAAATGGAATGAGACAATTTTTTACCAAAAAAAATTGGAGATTTAGTAGTTAAATATTTTAGGAAGAATTTATTTTACAAGTATAAGGACCTTATATCAATCATAAGTTATAACGGAACTCATTTTCTAAATAATTAATTTATACCACTCATGGAATTTATTTTAGAAGCATAAGATAGTAGAAACCTAACACTAACTAACTAATTGGAAAGTTAAGTTTCCCACTATATAATTGAAGGGACCCCTTGATAAGATAGACTGGAATTTATTTAAGTTTTGTTCATTTAAATTTTAAGATGAATCATGGGATTTTAGTATCGCTTATAAAATAATAATAGAAATGTATCCATATAGTTTGTTATTTGGAAAATATTTCCACTTGTTAAAATTGATCTAAAGGAATTTTGGGATATAAAGGAAGTGAATTTAGAATACAAGGAACATAAATAGAATAGAAAATGTAATTTAAAAAAATTATAAGAAATAAAAAGTTTCTCATATGAGAATGAAAAGATCACCGCAGAGAAGGATAAACTATTTTATGACTCGATGATTTAACAAAGGAATATCTCAAAAGGAAGATAAATCATTTTGTTCAATTGAAAATTAAATTTATTACTAAGAAAACTAAAATCTACATGTTTTAGAAATATTAATGTGTTAAAGGTAAATTATAGTTGAGAAATGGAGGTCATTTATGAAAAATGGGGATTATTTGTAGTGAATGTACTGAGTTTTAAGGCCTGATTTAAAAGGGAAAATATAGAGAAATCCACCGTCATATGCATGAAGGATTAAGGTTGAAGGAGTTAGGATAAATACATTAAAACAAAAACTATTGGGGTAAAACCGAAGAACAATACATTTAATTCCTTATATTTATTTTTAATTTAAACAAATTAATCATTATCCCCCTTTGTATATTTTTTTTTGTAGGATATTAACAGAAGAAGATAAAAGGAAACATAGATAAAAAACATAATTTATTAGAAATAAAAACAAAATAAGTTGTGTATTAAACCATCCTTTTCATCTCAATCCCATCATGTGTGAATTCATTACCTGAATCATAAATTATATCTAAATGTATTGTATAAAATGATTGTATGACAAAGATAAAGTGTCTGTGAGGAGGAGGGGGTGAAATGTATTGTCTTTGATTCTAAACACACTTGAATGATAAAGAGTGATCTTTCTATATGGGATATGAACTTATATGATATGGAGTTAAAAATATGTTTTATATTAAAATAATTATTTTATTAATCCAATATCATTTAATATCCACTAACCTGGTACTAAAATTTGAGATAAATGTATTCTTTAAACAAATTTTTTGAAGAGTAGTTACTTATGGACAAGTAATCGATCAAGTGTAAGAGAATATAATAATCATAAATTTAGTATTTTAATATAATATATTTAGTATAATTATATTTTTTTTAACTAAATCCCATTAATAAATAAATAAGTGAAAATATTGATATTTATTTCATACATTTTTTATATTTTTTATACATGTTGAAAATTCATTTACCAAAAAAACTTTTATGAATAAATAGAATGATATTCCATTTTATCCCTCATAGATGGAAATTTTTTTATTTATAGATGTGAAAAGAACCACAAAATCTTTTATTTAGCTGAATATAAAATTAAAATAATAGGAATAATGGTATCACATTTGGTGGTATAAGTAGATCATTTTTACTGACTAGTTTGAATATAGATGAAATGGTATAATGGGGATAGTGATTGCTATATGTCACTTCCCATAAAATAATGGAGAATAGAGATATTAAAAAATTATTAGATATAATTGAAGGAACTATTTATAATATAACCATATCATATTGTTTCCAAGTATGATGTATGTAATAACAATGAAAGGAAGAGAAGGAATCCATGGTAATGAAATAGATTTTTGGCATCCCACATCAGAATTATAATCTATGATAAGAAAAATCACGTCATAATATTGATTCTACATTTATGAGATGATGATATCAAAAATGGTACATAAAAATTAAGGATTAAAGGAAACAAATTGATGAAAATTTAAGGTTAACATTGATATGATTGAATCATATCGTACGACATGGTCATTTTGTGGCCAGTTTTTGGTGATCTATTTTAGGTGGTCCATGAATTGTGTCTATCATATTATATGATAGATAGATACCAATGGATGTTTTGAAGGATTTAAATTGATTAAATGTAATATAATGATTATAATTCCCAACATGATCGGGGAGAAAGGAATGTATTTACTTACATTTACCTACCATTGGTCTGGCATAGTAATTTTTTATGTGGACAGATAAATAGTGGAATATCATACCATATGAAAGGTTTGAAGATGTCTCTAATACAATATGAGGATATCATTATCCATGGTAAGGGTGGAAGATGAAATCATTTTCTATGATATTTATATATCATGAGTCTATGTATGGAATCATTAAATATTAAAAGATTCATCAAATTACCAAAAAATGATTTCAATGGTTTGAGAACACTCTAGAAGTTTGGAAATGAATTATATATAAGTAATATGTGTTTTTTGGACAATAGTGTCCATTGATTGATCAATAAGTACATTTCTATAACCTTTTAATGGCATGTATATATATAACTTGATCAACTAGAGGGATAGATTTTATAGGTGATCCAGTGTAGTAAGGTAAGTAGTTGAAAATTGAGAAACAGGTGGAGATATAAGTGTACAAAATTACACATAAAATGATCACTAAGGAAAACACATATGTTTATTGATCATGTATATAGATAAGGTTTAAATTATTGACTAAGTACATAGAGAAGGATTACTAGACTATAAAAAAGGATAATTCATTAACATGGGGAGAAAATTTATAGGTCTAAGAGGAGGAATCAAAATCATACCCACCATTAGAGAATCTATCTTTCTCTATGTTATTATTTCACTAAACTTTTAATTATGATCACATTTGGAAAAACAATATAGCAGGGACAAGGTTATTTTTAGCTAATGCTCATCATTTTTTCTTTAATAATCTTAATAAATGATATTTCCTCTTTCAGGTCTTAATGATTCAGTAACTTTATCACTTCGAGTATGATTTTTGTGGTTGGGTAAGGTAGTGAAATAATAATTCCATCTCAACCACTAAATATATGTAATTAATTATATAAAGTATGGATATCATATAAAATATCATAAATAATTTATATTTGATACTATAAAATTGATTTCCTTATGTGTAGTTTAATAGGAAATCCTATAGGGACATGTGGTTATACCTGGGGAGCCTATGAGTGTTTCATTAGGGAACTCAATGGATTGAGTGATTATGCTAGTTATGGTTCATGTAATATAAGTTAAATATGTTTGATTTAACACAATAACCCCAATACACACAATTTCATCATTTTATTTTAAAATCTTCTATGCATGATTAACTTACATAAACTACACACTATAATTTTATAGTTATGATAGCTTAGTTTAAGTAAGTGAAACATAATCACATAAATTTTTTTACAATTATTATTTAATTATACTACATATATTTTTTGATAATTTTAAATAAATTCATATATATTTTATATAAATCTCCTAGTTACTATTTTTAAATTATCCTATGCACTTATAGGGTTTTTTATACAACACACAACATCAAGAATTTTTGGATTAATTACCTAGGATTGTGGTTTTTTATTCATCATTTCCATTTTGAATTTTATTTATAAAATGAAAAAATAGAACCATATATTCAGTATATCAATACTGAATGAAAAAAGGGATGATGGGGAACCATGATGTGGGAAGTCAATCTATGAAAAATAGGGATAATACTGAAGTTCTAAAGACTACTCATTCTTATCAAAACCTATAGATACAGATTTATGAGGAAGCCTATAAATTCCAAAAGGAGGATAAATAATCAACAGAGTCTTGACATGAAAAGCACTAAGGACTCTTACATTGAGATGAGGACCATATATTTGTCTTTGAAGATACCAAAAAACAAGATCAGCTAGGGATTTATTTGGGATAAAAGGAATGAAAAATAAAATAATCAACAAGAATAAATAATGGATTTATTAATATATTATTGGGAGATAGTGGAAGCTCAATTTCATAAGTCTCAAAGTAAGTGTATGGAGGAATCTATGAGAGGTGTATTCAACTCACTCTCAACGAAAAAAAAATGGAATTCATAGATATAAAAGATCAAATTATACTATATGGATTCAATGATAGTAAGATCAACTTGGAGGAGTATTTTAAAATTTTGGACAAAATTAATAATCATTACAGGGACCTCATTCATGAAGAACCTAAATGGGAAAAATTTTATAAGGATTGGTGTCTTAGTAGGTTCAATGGTAATGGCTCTTCTATGCTCATTTTGAATGGTTTGGAACCCTCTGTTTTGATAAAATTTCTTGTTCTTGTGTTTGTTCTCCCACAACCCCTGAAATTGCTTCTTGAAATACCAATAAATAATTTTCAAATATATAATCGGTTGATTGTTTTAAATTGATTTTTTCCACTCATACTAAATATATAATGATATTTTCCTAAGAAAAAATCTAAATACACAAAATAAATGGAATAGAACATCATTTTTCTATGAAAACAGAGTTTAGGATTCTGCATTTTTAGAATGTGCCTATATAGAATATTGGTTATGTTTTACCTAAATTAATGGAATTTCAATTTCTATATGGGATAATAAACCCATCATGCATTAGATTATCACAAAATTATAGAAATTATAATACAATGAAGTAACAATTGCAATATTTTCCAACATTCAATGGTATTTCATCTAAGGATGCATAAATGTTAATCAAATATTTTATCACAACAGTAACGTAAATTTCTCTCAATGATTTATAATAGTGTCCTCATAAAAATATTGTCCTCATCACCAATTCCCCTCCTCTTTTATTATAATTTTTTTTATGATGGACTTAAGACAATAGAGAGAAACACATATTAACATAGTAGATAGTGGTCATTATGGATATAATATGTCTAATGTGAAAATAAATATCCATAATACTGTTTCATTAAATTCCCAACATAAGGTTATAATATTTATAATAATCCTTTACTAGGATTTATCAGTTTCACGTGATATGAATTGAAAAATAATAAATCATTAATAAAAAATCTAGGGGATTATGTTTGAGGAACAAGGATATAGAAGGCTATGTTGCTTCCATGGAATGTTTTGGTAAAATTCAATTCATTGTATGAATTATGAAATTCTATATTATGAATTCTCAATTCAACAATTTTACAGGTCATATTACATGTATAGTCACCAGCAAAGTTTATAAGGGAAGTATTAACCAATATTCAATATATATGTTCCTAGATAAAAGAATCACCATAAACTATATTTGAAAGTGAAAGTACAGTTTTAGATAGTTGTCAATAATATATTTTAGAAACAATAACAAGGATTTTAGTAACATACTTACTAATAAATTTTCAATAAAATCATCAAAATCATTCTACAAATTTTACTCAATATGACTAACTAATAATACATTGGAGAAGTCATATAATATTATAAAAAACTCATTAAGGATGGATAAATTTTTATAATGTACTCAATAAAACTTCTCTAATATTTATTCAAGGATATATTAGTTTTCTTATATTTCACATGTTAGTATAATTTATTTTTAAATGAAATTATAAAAATTAGTTATTTAAAATAAAATGAGTAACAAGGGTAAGATTCCAAGTACCACTAAAATTAATCCTAAGAAATGTTGTATGCCAATGACTACATGAGGAGGGAAAATTGTTAATGGAAAATTTGGGGAATATATATATAAATAAAAATAGGAAGTTTTAAAAAAATATATATGATTCATTGTAACAAAAAATAAATAGGATGACCAATAATAAGTCTAGAAAGAGTCAACTGAATCATTTGAATCAATGAAAAATATGAAGGTTAGGAATTTTAGAATGATAATTTTTAAATTTCCTGATATGGGAGTAAAAATTTATAATCCTCCTATGATATTTCCATAAAGGGATAAATATAGTGACAAGAATTAAGAAAAATACACAAAAAAATATTTATTAAAATGTTAAAAAATAAAAGAGTCTACAAGAAATTTACATATGTTATAGCTAAGATGTATTTATATGAAAAATTTCTCAAGAACATTGTTTTAAATAAGAATAGTCTTAATAATTTTACCAATGTGTATTTAACTAAAATGTTTTTCATTATAATTCATAGGAATATCCTACAAATGTATAAGGATATATGGAGTTTCAAGAGTCTCTATGAATTTGATAAAAATTGTACCTTTACATGTGTGGTTGATTTTGGTGCTAGTATCAACCTCCTTCTGTTGGTAATTTATAATATGCTTTAAATGGAAGTACAGAATCTTTAAATAATTGATTTATAAATTAAAATTATTCCTATTATATATCATATAGATGTGATTTAATATCTATTAAAGATAATCATCATGTCAATATTACATGTATACTTCTTAGTTCTTATTATGAATACTTATAAGGAAATTCAAATTAAATTTTTTTAACTATTCATAGTAAAATTAAGTGATATTATTGATTTTCCTTAATGAAATTTTACATTTTTATTGTAAAATTCATGGATAATTTCAGTTTTTTTAAACACATGAGATTTCTAAAACTTTGGATAATTCCATATATATTTATATTATTGACAATGAAATTAAAATCGTATACAAGATTAAATAAGAATGAAATTATTTGAAGAAAATGGATTAATTTAATACATAGAAGTTCATAAATAATAATTTGTGTGGAAAGGACTCTAATTTCATAGAGACTAGAAAATGAATTTATATGGTTGGTAGTAATATAATTAGGCATCAGAAAGGAGGTGTTAAAACCATATGTAAAAGAAATGCCTTCACTAAAATCAAAACATTTACCAGCTACACTGAATTATGCATTCCTTACCAAAAAAATCATTGCATGTCATTGATTCATCTAACTTGTATAAGTAATATAAATTTAAATTATTGGGATTACTGAATAAATAAGAGAAAACGGTTTCAAGGTATTTTTTTCAAAAATGGAATAAGTCTTTCCATATGTATGCATAAGGTGTTAATGAAGCATAATATAAAACCCACTTTTAGTGAAAAATAACATTGAATACAATTAAAAAATATAGTCATGAATAATATTATCAATCTTGTAGATTATAAGATTACATACCTAATATTAGATAATTCATGGGTCAGTCTAATTTATGTAGTACCAAATAATGGAGGAATTTTACAGGTTACAAGTGACAAAAAATTAAAAAAAATTACACAAGGTTTATAACATAGTGAAGGGTGTTTATTAATTATATAAAATTCAATTCAAAATAGGAAATGATAATTTACCTATATTATTTATTGATCAAATTCTTAAAAGGATTACAATACATTTCCTTTTTTTTTTGATCATTATTTTGGATGGAATAAAATTATAATTTATATGTAATACTGAGAGAGGGAAAAAAATAAATGTCTATATGGAATATTTTCTTATAAAGGAATGAATTTTAGGTTTTTTGATGGTCCATCTATATTCCAAATATGTATGATGAAACTTTTTTCTGATATGGTGAAGAGGATAATTAACGTATATATAGATTAATTGAATGTAGTGGGAATTTAATTTAAAAAATATTTGGATATATAGATTTGAAGAGATGAATTTAGTGTTTAATATTGAATAATATATTTTATAGATTAAAATGATTTGTTTTAAGAAAATAATCCAAAGATGTAATTCAAGTATAAAACTTAAAATTTTATTTTATATACATGTTTCCACCTCCAAATTCAGTAAATAAAGTAAATAGTTTATTAATGAATGAATACATTTTTTATTGAATATTCATCAATAATTTATTGATAATTTAATGGATATTATATTTAATTTTTTAGGGAAGATTTGAAATTTAACATTAACAATGACTACCAAGAATATTTTGATGGATTAAATGAGTTAACACTTACTCAAATAATCTGAACACCATACTGTGAGTTTTCTTTTGAAATAATTTTTTATTCCAATGATTTTTCTGTATCTTCAATTCTATGGTAGTTAAAAGAGATTATCCCACGTGTATAATAGTCTAAAAAGTTAATCAATGAACATCAGTTGAATTACACTACTATAGAGAGGGAAATGTTGTATATTGTTTATGAATTGGAATTATTTGGTCCATAATTTAATGGTACTAAGGTGATCATTTAAAAACCCCTAAAACCATGAAAACAATTGATCTAAAATAAGGAATCTAAACCAATGTTGATTAAGTGGGTCCTTCTTCTGAAAAAATTTAATATTGAGATCAAAGATAAGAATGAAAATTAAAATTTATTCTAGATAATTTTTATAGATTATAGGATTCAAGGAAATATTATTTTTCCCCTAATATAAAATAATTACATGATGATTAGCACGATAAACTATGTTTTTGTGTTCATTAGATCAAGAGTTGACTAAACATTAGTGAATCTAGTGATTGGTAGAATTTAATTTTTTTTATTTGTATTGAACTTTAAATGATTAAAACTAACTAGGTGTATGGTTTTAGAAAATAATAAATGGTTAATAGGTGTTTTGTTGGATCGGGTGGTGGGTTATAGGTGGTGTATTAGATATTTAAGGCAGCAGAGGACCCTTGAGTACTCTACTGGACAACACTAGGTAAGTGATGATGGCAAGTGGATACAGACATTCTACTAATATGAACTCAGTACTTAGTGGTCAGGTTCTATGTGTGATAGGGGGTGGGAAGTGGGAGTTGGCCCTAAGTAGGCCCCCAAGTATCTGGTGGAGGTAGATTGGGGACCCTCTATCACATAAATATATTTTTTTTAAATGGTGAAATGGTAATTTTGGCCGTCAAATTTTAAAACCTCTTTCAAGGGTCCCTTGTTGGATCTTTTAATGACTAGGGGAAGATGAATCTCTTCTCCACTATATTCCCTTTTTTCATCCACATGGATTCCAGTTGATTGGGAGGTGTGGATATGGAAGTTTGAAGTGAGACATTCACTATTAATACTCTTTTACTGAAAAAAATTTTATCTTATTTTAATATACTAAAATTAAGGTTTTAGTACTGATACCTATAAATCGTGTCAAAATTTGGTTGGTACAATCGGGTTTTCTCATATTTTTATTAAGTAGGATCGAAGGAGGATAACATAAGTATATTGGAATCATTTTATTACAGGTGTGTTATTAAACTGGTTTATATATAGATTTCAACAAATTAAGAAGAAATCTGTTGAGGATTTGGTGTCAGATGTAAGGGATTTTTTCATCAGTGAACTTAAGGATGAATAAAGAGAAATACACAGCCCTTTGCTTGATGTTTTTAAATTTTTATTATACTCAGAAAGGTGTGACCCTATAATGATGGATTTAAATGAAAACTTTTTTATTATTAAGATTAAATATACATTTTACTAATTAATTGAATTGATGGTTTTGGTGAGTTGGGATATTTAAGATACTTTGGTGACCAATGATGTCTTATTCAATGATGAAGCATGAATCAATAGGGGTATAAAATTATAATTGAGGATATTATTCTTAATCCTTCTGTCCAATTTATATGAGTTCACACATGATTTTTTATGGGTAATTTCATATAAGAAGAATTAACCCAAATCATCATCACTATTTATTTTAAAGTGGAGTGTAAGTTATTATGATCATGAATGGTATTTGTGTGTTATGATTTGACTCCACAATCATTGATGCCCATGAATATAATGGAACTATTTATGGTTCTTCTTATTGGAAAAAGATAGTGTTTTTATTTTATTATTTTTTGTTCTAATAGCCTTTTATGGGTGAAATAGAGTTTTCTTTATTGTCGGTTTTTTTATATAAGTGACTAGAATAAGGTTATCCATGGGATGAGTTTTCATTTTAATAGATATTTTTTTTTCTTGGTTGACTTGGTTAAAGGTTGAGGGATAATAAAATTTAATTTAAATCATTTTGGGTATGTTTTAACTTGGATTTGGTAATTGTAAATTTTTTGTATTCTTACTTACCAAGCTAAAATAAATTATGATATGATATTGGATGTTATGCAAATTCATACTATCTAAAGCGTGAGATTTGATGATATACCAATTATATATTTTTTGTGTGTTATATTTTATGTAATATTTATGTGATTTGATCATACATTATTGGCCTGTAAGTAATGTTATTTTGATATATCATGAATATCCATAGTTTCAATAATCTATATATTTTGATTGACATGTAATGTAAATTCATATTGATATATTATAATGGAGAAACTATACCCCTCTATGATAGATTTTTGGAAACAGAGTTTTATATTGTACATTTCTATTTAGATTTGGAATGGAGTGTGATGATATTCCCATCATCTCCTTGTTATAGATATGGTGTGAAAAATTATACCAATTAATTATTGATATAGAGTCTATCTAGTGTAATTTTATACCCATTATATGAATTGTTATATATTTTTTAAGTAGTATGCTCTTCCAACCAAGATAGAGATTGTTAGATGAGATATTATTCCCTCAAGATAGATTTATATACATTATTAGTCCTATGTTATGATATCCAAGATCGATATTACCAATAATAAATTTATGTAGATGATATGGTTTTTATACATTTTATGTTTTATGTTATGTCAACCAAGATAGAGACTATTGGGTGGAATGTTATACCCTCCAAGATGAATTGTTATATATTTTTTGTGAGATGATATACTAATAGAGAGAGAGATATATAGGTGGGATGTTATGCCTAATGATAAATTTTTAAATATATTTCTGGTTGGATATTATACTAACTAAGATAGATACTATTGGGTTTATTTGTTTCCACTAAGATAGATTGTTTACAATAGATATAGAGATTTTTTGTGGAATATTATTCCCCAACATGGATTATTTCATTAATTGAGATTGTAACATCAAGAAAATAAGTTATTGATTTAGAAGTTGAATGGAAACTAATGCACATTAATTCATGTTATTGTTATGAATGAAATGATATACCCTTTACCACTTGACCCAAATATGGAATGGGATTATATTCCATTCACTTTAATTTAAAAAAAATTGATCTTTACATGATTTTTTATTATTTTAAGGTTATACTAATAGGTAATTTTTTGTTTCTTTATTATGGATAAATGGATGGACTCTATACCAACACATTATAATGTAACTATTATGTTCAAACCGATTCTATCATATTTTGAAATTTGTATGGTCACTCATTGGGTTTCTGGTTATCACCTGATGTTGTGATAGTTATTAATACTGTTGCAGTTTAATATTGGTTATCAACATATCACTTTGATAAAGCACATATATATTCTAGATTTTTTAGTGATACCATTTTTTGTGGATTTCTGATTCATAGTGACACCTTGGACATGCACTCCATTGAACATGTTGAGATTATGGATGACATGCAGGTAAAGGATATTACCCTAGTATAGCCATGGGGGATAGATGAGCTTAGTTAGGATATATAGATACATATAAGGAAATATCAAAGAAATTGGTTGGGTATCCTTGTTATTATCCTTTTTTCTATATTGTATATGATCATCCCATAGGTGATCCTATATTGAAATATGACTATATGACCTGAATGATACATTTTTTATATCACTGTGATGTTATTTAATATAGGTATCCTTCCACTATAAAAACACTATTTAAATTTTTTTATTATTCTATTATTGAAATTTATATTATTTGTTTCTAATTTCTTGTGATGATTATGAGGGTGTATCCTCCCCACTTGGTTTATCAGACCCTCACCACTAGTAAAACACATCCAGAACATAGGGAGGCATTCCTAATATCGCATAGTGCCTCTACATTAGTTTATATTTAGGTGAACAAGTCTAGGATAATAAAATTTTGTTCCAGATTATTTGTTTTATTTTTTTACTATTTTTCACATAGTAGTTAGATATATGATTCGTCAAAACTCAAGATAAATGTTATAGTTTTGACTAAAAAGAATGATTGTGGGTATAATTCTAAGTTTCCAAGGAGTTTGGATTATTTTTCTTAGTCTCTCGTTATGTTTTTCTCAAGGAATATTGAGGTTCATTTATAATTTATGGTTTTACTCTTTTACCATAGTGGAAAACGGGTGTTCATTCATATAAAATATTTAGTATATAGGATTCACATGACATTGATTTTATTGTCTATGAATGAGAACTTGGTTATTATGTAGTTTTTGGTTATTTAATGTGTAATCAAAAAGTTACCTAGTGTTTACTATATATGTTTTTGGTGGCACTCTACTTAACTAAATCGATGATTGTTATTTATTTTATTAATCTTACTTGATGAAAAATTGTGCTGATATTATATGAGTTATAAATTAAACCATAATATTAGGTAGGTTTATCCATATTTTTCATGATTTGTATGAGACTCTTATATCAAATCATGTGTATTTAAAGTTATAGGAGATGATTCCTGTTACTATTTTACCTAAACCATAATAATGAGATTTATAATGGTCTTGTTCTAAGTTTCTTGTCTAGTGTTGTAGTGATATCAATAAAAATATATTTGGTTGATTTAGGTTATGAGTTTGGGATATTTTGGTATGATCCTTTTCAGTAAGGTTCAAGTGTGAGAGTCATGTAATAATACATACTACTTATTTCAGTTTTCATTGAGATGTGATGATGTATTAAGGACCATGTCATAATGATGATATTTTTTTTCTATAAATAGGAATATAGTGATGGCCTTTATAAGGGGTAATATGGGGGTTTTTATTCATTCATACATATTAGATCCCCATGAGTAAGACCATGACACCAAATTTTACTTGATATATTATTAATTTAGGCATATAATCTTCTTCAACTAATGTGATTTTTTCCAGATTTAACCTAGTTCTAGGTTAGAAGGTTTAGTAATAATGAGATATGACTCATTATTTTGGTGAGTTGATAACCTTACTAGAATAATAGGAAACCTTTCTTATTATTTTTTTGGGATATTTTTTAATATATAAGGGTTTCCCTTGAGAGAGAGAGAGTAGTTAACTCGGGTAGATAGGTTCCTCTAAGATGAAAAGTATGGGTAGATGCTTCCAGTGATATAAATGAATCGTAAATGATGTGTGATCTTGTACTGGGTTAATAATGGGAATTACATGGGTATTATGGATACATGATCATAGTTAGTGCTTGATTTTGGACATTTCTAAAATGTAAGGTTAGCATGGCTAGTTATTGATTAGGTTAATGAGCCTTGGATTTATGGGATATGACTCATGGTTGCTTGTATTTATTTTTTTTGAATAGTAACTCTAAGTTTTATTCCTATTTGGTAATGGAAATTTATATGTAGAACTGACAACCTATTACCATTTCGGGAGGGGTTTTCTAAAAACTCTCTTACCCTGGGAATAAAAGAGTGGGTTCTTACACTCCATATATTTCATGTTCTATGGTATGAAATATGCTTGTAATTAGGATGGTGTGTATAGTGTTTGGTTAATCATGGTCATCCTAAGATATAATATGGGACCTAAAAATGCAAGTCGTTTTTGGAAAAAAATTATGGAATAGGGAGAATGATTTTTTAAGTTCATGTAACTACTAGGTTATGTCATTATGACAGGTTTTTGTTATGGATGATTGTATTTTATGCCTTATTTGTATGTGGATGGGATGAATTAGGATACGATTTCAATACATTAATATTCATATAAGGAGTAATACCTTGACGTGTGATTTTGGTAAAGGGTTTCTAAGGATCATATAAAACATATTCAATGCAATATAAGATAATAGAAACAAAAAAACCCAATATCACTATGACATTCTCAACTAAAATCATGTATAAATATAATGAAAAACAAGTAACTTTCACCCTAGAGGGGTGTGTCTTATTTTTTAACCAAGTTCTTTATAAATATCAATGGGATGAACCAAAGTAATCTTACCTATAACGCATATCCATGATATTAATCGAATCACCCAATACATGGGTGGGATTTTCTATAACTCCAATGGTATTCTTGTCCCTCTTAGTGGAAAAGGGGGGAATAAAAAGCTCGATTTCTGATAATTCTTAATAGGTTTAATCTAGCTCAATGATTGCACAAAATTTTTATTTCAGATGATATAGACTCCTAAATATTTGCCTCAATAAATTCACAATCTTTTACATGCGTTAAATTATATGTTATAAAATGTATGAGTAAAGAATAATGGTTATAATGCTTTTAACTTGTTGACTAAATTCATTCTCCCTAATTTTTCATCATATGAAATGCTAAAATCAATTAAATCCATTGGTGGAATATTCCAAAATGATAACAGTAATGTTCAAATGATCCAACATGATTTCCATAAAATATATTCATCTTTATACATGTGTCCACTAGAAATATCATATATAATAATTCATAATAATATAACCTTTTTTATAATAGATTGACTTTCCATGGACATTGGAGTATGTTAATCCCATATAACTTACCTATAGGTTCTTTATTCCCAATATATTGACTAACTTGGTCGATGAATACATCACATGTCATTCATCCAAGTGGATGAGTTCTTTAAATGCACCTCATCTAGAAAAGATAGTCGCATCACATAAACCCTATCAATATAAGTCCATTTTCATAAATTGGCCTTTCTAGGCCAATAACATAGTCAACCAACCCCATGGACATCCTGTAAAACCTTGGATGCCTTTTGATACACCATAAACTCTTACCCATGGTGTCACTTATTAGACTAATGACTATCCGCACAAGCCAACACATATTCTTATAGTGATATTTATCCTCACTCACACATAACCTGAGAAAATTCCTATGTGGTAACCCATCCTGACACTAATTCTAAACAATAATAATTAATTGTGAGTTATAATCTAGTATGATTCCAAAAATTAAGGTTTACCTTGTTGAAATGGGTAGTAAAAATTTTTATTTCTAACTCTCACTTTTCTTGGTGTGTTACACTTTTATTTTTTAGGTACTACCAAATTATTTTTTAATTTCCTACTTCTTTTTGACATTTAAAAATTTTCATTAGTTGTTTTTAGTTTTGTTATAGGGTTCAGACGTGTTTCATGAGGAGTCTGAGAGATGTTGACATGAACCTTATTCTATTGAAGTTGTAGGTAGTCCACCCATTTTTGAGTGAGGTCCTCTAGCAATCTGTTGGTATTTTTAGTTTTTACAACATTTCTAAAATACCCACTAACTATCCAATTCCCTCTAACAGCTAGTCAATATCACAGATCTGGCCCAATTTAATAAGGGGAGTATCATATTTGTTCTTACATTAACTATTTTTTAACTACTTAACCCACCTCCCTCAAAACAAATTATATCCATTCAAACCGAAAAGGATATCTTGGGATATATTTGGATTTATAAACCTAGTTACTTGGTAGATTTAAGTGTAGATATAATTAATGGTTCTCTCTTGGTAATATGGTCTCCATTTTGGTCTTGGATCTCATTCTCCATTGAATTCCTCTTAATTAACTCATTGGATTGTACATGCCAATGATGGTAATTTTTTTGATCTACTATTCTAATTTAATTTATTTTAGATATATCATATAATTTAAGGTTCTTATTTAGATATTCAATCCCCTTGTTGTGTTGCTTTAGAATTGTGGATGTAATTAATTACTTTAGAGTCTTTTGTTCTATAAAGTTAATATTTGGATATTCTTGATTGGAAATTCTTATTTTTGGATCATTCCTAGATTATTAGGATCATTAATTCATCTTTATGTGTGGTTATATGAAAATGTTAATATTCTAGGTGTTTCGAGGAAGTTAGTTTTGATATTTGGATTTATCTTAAAACCCATTCCTTTTTCTTATTTGAAATTGGTTTCTAAATGGATGTAAAACATGGTTTATGAATTTAATTATAAAATTGATTTGGAAATGGTTTTAAATGTATAACATGTGAAATGTGGTGGTTTTAGTTATGGTTTTGAAAATGGACTTCCTCCTTCGGTGTTGTTAATGAAAAGGGTTTAAAATCATAGTTTATATGGTTCAAAAATGAAAAGGATTTTTGAATGATTTGGATATATTTAACTCAATTTTTATCAATTGTGAAGGAGGGATACATCCTTTTAATTTAATTATTTCCCAATAGAAATGTTATTCTAGGGTAATTTGTGCACCTGATTTCCTAATTTTTGTAAGGGATCCACTCATAAGAGTGAACTCTTACCCCCAAGACCTGTTTTACTAGGGTAATGTACACCCCATGTGTCCTAATAATCACATAAAATTGTATGAGGATCCTCGCTAATTTGAAATTTATATTAACCCATGAACTAGTTTTACCTATTTTTATCTTTGAAACATGTGTTTTAGTAGTTTATGAGATGATTTGAAAACCAGGTAATTGGTATATTTTATAAACTATGAAATGAGGTGATTTTACATGTTTTATGCTAAACTCTATAAAATTGAATATCATGAATTATCTATATTTACATGAGAATTATAAGTTCATTTTATAAATTTTTCTTATGAAAAACACAGTGGGATCCTACTGGGTTTGTTTTCTCTCACCCTTAAAACTCCTTCTGGAGTATATATAAATTTTTTGGTCTGATATAGGTCATGGAAAGTCACCAATTGTTGGTGGAAGGTTTATTCATTTTTAGGGTGTGAGTTCGGATGTGGATATATTCCACAAGGAGTTTTGATATTACTATAATTGTACATTTTTCATTTTAGTTTTTGGACACCTATTTTGTATTACAATGGTTTCTTTTCCATAAAGGGATTGTTTCAAATAGTGACATTTCCATCATTCATGTTTTCATATTTATTCTATTTATAGAAAAAATAATTCCTAAAGGTATTTCTTGACATCGAAGTGCTTTTTTATAGCCTACAAAAATCAAGAACACCCTTTGGTACATGTTACAGACTAGTTAGGGTTCTGATTAGTTTATTAATAAAGGTTTGTCTATGACAAATTAGTATCAATGGAAAGTTAACGTGTTTCTATTATCAGTATAAAATTTGGGATGTCTTGGTAGATGGGATATTGGAATGTGGTGACTTAAGGGGTCGGTTTCAAGTGATTTCATGGAAATCTCTCATTGTGATGAGTCCTAAGTTACCATGGGTGGCTGGGAGGTGTTTCATTTTGGATTTAGAGTGTTCATATATTATTCGTTCTTTTCTTGTACCACTTTTCAGTCCAGTTGAATTTTTTTGTGTAAAATTAAAATTGATTCGTGGATATCATGTTCTTGTGTCTATTTTTATATTTTTTGTATTACCATGTCCCCTATAATAAATATATTTGTTCCTTGGGAGGGTACTTCCAATGAATATTGAAAATGTAACCCTCTTTTTGACAAAAATTTTATTGAATCATTTGTGAGAATGGTCTGAACTATACACGAGGGAGTAGAGAATACCCCTATTCTGGCTAGGGAGGTAGAACCTTGAAGGGGAAATGACATGAATCATCCCAAAGTGTTTCTATGTGTGAAAAAAATATTTCAATGAATGAATGAACCTTGGGAGGTGGAGGATTTTCTAGAAATGATTGAAAGGGTTTTTTAATTTCTGGACACTCATGATTCTTTCATGGTGAAGTTTTTTGTTTCCAAGATAGAGGTATTGAGTAGAATGTGGTGGGAATCAACTGTTTTGTAATAGAATCACAATGGATTGAAGAAGAAATATTTAAAATCCATATTTACTGAGTAGTTATACCATGAGTATATAACTATGTTAAAGAACATGAATTTTGTCAAAATTTATTAAGGGAATCAGATAGTGATGGAATATAAAAATCGCTTCATGGAGTTTGCTACATTCTCACTTGAGGTTGTTCTTAAGGAGATGATGAATGAACAGAGGTTTTATATGTTTATTTACAAGGATATCCCATCATAGGTATTTATGTTATATATAACCACATATAATGTGGTAGTGGATATTGAATTTATGGAAGAGATTGACATGGTAAGAAAATTAGGGATGATTGGACATTCTACCATCTTCAGTGGTTTCTCTAGTGCCACATTTAAAGGAAAGAGTAAGGAGGGAGAGTTTCATATAGGGGATATTGGTGGTGATTCTGATATGTATTTTCATGTACCACCATCAGTGGATAATTTCCTAACCAATTACTAATATGAAAAGATGGGGCACACAAGGTATTTTTTACCATGCCTCTAAAGACCCACAACTCATGTCAAAATCATGGTCATTTATAGAGGTTACATCAAGATTTTTCAAATATGTTCTCTTGTAAAGGCTCATCGGAATCTAAAGGATCTATGAACCACTCGGATTCTTTGTGTACTATAGGTTTCTAGCCACAGGCCTTCGAAACAAAGAAGTTAAGCATAGTGGAAGGATATCTAATAGAAGATGATGTGGGTAATGTGACTGAGAGAGGTACTGTTTATTTTGATTCTACTAGAGATATTGTTTTATTTCATATAGGTTCTTCTCACTACTTCATAAAAACTCATATGGTGGATCTTTTAAAAATTTTAATGGAACTCATTCCATCCCTTATGGAATTGGAGAAACCAACAGAAAAGAATAGGGATAATGGTTTTTGACGTCCATCATGCACTTTATTATTGTGTGAAATAGAGCTTGTATGGGATTTTATGAATCCCAACTTATTTATCTTCAACATTTTTATTAGGATGGATTGGTTCATTTATCATAATGCTCATATTTATTGTTATCATTGGTGGGTGTCTTTTATTTCTCTTGATGGGAACTCTCATATATTTCAAGGTGAGTGGGAGATGAGGTCTGGTTAGAAATGACCTCATATTCTAGGTCATGGTTTGTGGATGTCTATATCTATGGTTAAAATGGGGAAATAGTATTTTAGTAGTGTTATTCCTCTATTTTTAGTGAATTTCCTAAAGTGTTTCAAGATTAATTTTCATGTTTTTTTCTGATATGGAAGTAGGTCTCTTGATTTTCCTAGTCCTAGGAACTCAACCGATATCAATTCCATCTTACTGTACTGCTGAAACATAATTAAAAGACCAGAAAATTTAGTTAGATGTTCTAAAATCCTATAAATTTATACGTATGAGTTTTTCACCTTCGAAATCACCTATTCAATTCTCTAAGAAACATGATGGAACACTTTTCATATGAATTGATTATAAAAAGATCCATCGAGTGATGGTTAATAACAAATATCCTTTACCTTGCACTGATGATTTGTTCAATCAGTTTTAAAGGGAAAAATATATTTTTAAAATTAGTCTTCAATATAGTTATCACCATCTCTGAATTAAGGAGTCATATATTCACAAAACTACCTTCAGGAGCTGGTATTGTCATTTAAATTACCTATTTATATCTTTTGGAATTACTAATACTACATCTATATCCAAGGAATGGATAAACTATATTTTACCCCAATATCTTGACACATTTGTCATGGTGTTCAGTGATAAATTCTGGTATACTCTAAGACTGAATAGTATCATGTGTTCCACTTGATACATGTTCGGGGAATCCAAAGGGATCACCGCATGTATGGAAAATTATAAAAGTTCCAATTCAAGATCTAAGAGGTTAAGTTCATGAGACACATGATATGAAAACCCAGTATCTCCCTTAATCTAAAAATGGTTATATTTTCATGTCATGTGAATAACCACAAAATGTATTTGAGATTCAAAGATTCCTAGATTTGGTAGGATATTATCGGTAGTTCTTAAATGATTTCATGAATCAGACATCACCTTCGACTGCTCTAACATGTAAGGGGGTGAATTTATTATGGGACTCAAAGAGTCAGACATGCTTTGTTAAAATAAAGTGTCATTTGACTTCACCACAGATTTTGGCATTACTATATGTTGGGCAGCGCTATGTGGTTTATTATGATGCTTCAAGTGTAGATTTGGGATTCTTCCTTATACAAGTAGATCATGTGAAGACTTATAGACCATGTTATCTTTGACCACATTAGATGAATTATCCCAATCATTACTTTTCAGATAATAGCATTTGTTAATGCCCTTAAAAGTAAGTTTCACCATATTTTTAGAGAGAAGCTTATTTTTTACTCTAACCACACAAGTTTAGGTTACATATTTTCTCAAAAAAATCTAAAAATTTAGTAGAGATTATTGGTGGAATACATAATGTCATTTTACTCAGACATTATTTGTACTATGGGAAATAGGAATTTTGTTTTAGACACTCTTATCCAAAAAATTTCATCTTAAAATTCAATGAAAGCAAAGGATGAGGGGAAATTTGTGAGGCCATATTCTCAGGTGTACTTTAGAATCATGTAGGAATAGTTTAGTGTTATTCTAGAAATCTTCCATTATATAACCTCTCTTCTTGAGATTATTCATTATGAGAAGTAGAAATATGATAAGTTTCAAAAAAAGGATATTATTTATATGGTGGGAAGACCATATCTGAGTGGTATCACTCCAAAAAATATATCCTCTACTAAATAAATTTATATGATGTTCCATGAAATATGGGGAATTTCTTATTGGGGGGATTTTCATTATATTTTTTGGGATTTTCACTCAAGAACCATAAATATGTTTTACGATATGAAGCATTCATTCTAGTGGCCTTGAATGAAATGAGACATAGTTGACTTTGTATCTCGATTCTGTACTTTCCTAATGATTAATATTGACCCCTGAAAGCCTTCTGGTTTTATTCATCCTTTTCCCATTCAAACATGTAAATGGAATTAGATTTAAATGGTTTTTATTTTTGGTTTGCCTAAAGCTCCCTGGGCTAATGACACTATTTGGGTGGTGATAAATTGGTTGACCTATTTAACTCATCATATATTGATTCATGATACCACTGAAGTGTGATTCCTGGTTAAGTTGTAGGTGTATGAGATCATAAGGTTGAATGGGGTTACTATGGACATTGTCCCAGATAGATACCCACACTTTAGCTCTTAATTTTTTAAGGGACTCCAGGATTTGGTGGGAAATACAGTTACGTTGAGCACAAAATATAATCCTTAGATGAATGGGTAGTCAGAAAGTCATAATAAAATTTTGGAAGATATTATTTGTGCCTGTCACAAACCAACTTGGATTACCCAACTGTCCACAACATAAAGTAGTCCAAAACATATCCCAAAGGGTTTTATCGATCCCAATAGGTAGGTCACAAGTGAATGGGAATCAATAACTACCTTTAGAAATTATTTTACTCAAAGAAATCAAATATGAAAACATGAATAAAGTAAAATTTTGTATTCCAAACAATCCCATGAAAAAAAATAGACTAGAATAATAAAAAGCATGTGTCCAAAAACCACAATGACAAACCAAAGTTCAATTATAGAATAAACAAAACTCCATTTGACATATATCCACATCCATACTCACACCCTACTAATGAGACAAATTTCCACTACCCCATGACAAATTTCCTTCACCAACATTATACCAAACAAGATCTACATGCACTATAAGGTGTGTACATGGTGTGAGAAAAAAATCTCATTAGGATCCCACAAAGTGTTTCCGAATAAGAATTTATAAAATAAACCAATAATTATCCAGTAAATAGAAATAAGGGATGATATACAATTTTATACAATTCAATACAAAAACATAGAAAATCATGCCTTTTCATAGATTTTTAAACATACCAATAACCCATTTTTTCAAAGTATTTCATAAAAAACTCAAATGTACTTATCAAATATGATAATAGATAAAATTTTCCTTTAATTAAAAAACATTTTCAAATTAGTGAACATCCTCATATGATTTTATGTGATTGGTAGGACACCTTGTGTGCACATTAACTTAGCAGAACATGTATATAGGATAAGTGTTCACAACTGAGGGTGGATCGACACGGCAACTAAGGTAACTTGGTGTATGAATTACCCCAGTAGAATAGGTCTAACAGAAGGAGTATGTCCCTAAGGATATCTCTATTCCTCATCATGGGTCATAATTTTGTTAAACATATTAAAATCTTTCAAAGGGAATTTTCATCATTGAACAATCTAAACCAGGATTTTAAACCATTTCTATTAAAAAACCCAATGGTAGAAATCCATTTTCCAAATCATAACAAAAACCACCACATTTCACATGTTATGCCTTTAAAAACATTTCCAAATCCATTTTCAAGTTAAAGTAAAAAACATGTTTTCCATCCATTTATAAACCAAATTAAAAGATCAATAAATCATGATTGTAATATATATCCAAATCATGAAACCACCTACCTTGAATCCCATAGAATATCAATACTCATATGGAAACACAATCTAAGATAACTAAGGATCATAAAAATTGAGGAAGGATCCTAAAAAAATAATTATAAATCAAGAATCTCTAAATTATAACCTTCTATAATGAATGAATCCAAATGAGTTAATTACTAAAAAAATCATTGCACAATTCACCAAGGGGATTGGAGATTCAAAAAAGAACCCTCAATTTTTTAACAAATATAAAAGGATTAAAATTAGAACCCACGATCCAATAAAATTCCATCATAAACATGTTCTTTCCATATAGATAAATAATAAAAATTAGAATAATAATGATATATAAGACCAATATGAAGTTCAAAATCCCAATAGAGGACCACGGGTTCGATCAACACTTTTATTAACTAAGGAATTGGTTTAAGACAGATAATGAGGTCTCAATAGATCATTTAGGTTCGAATATATCAAATTAAATTCAAGTATGGATGGTTAATAAGTTAAATTAAGGATTAAAATTAGAAAAAATATGATACTACCCTTATTAAATCAGGCTAGATCAGCACCACCAGCCAATTTGTGGGTTCCAATGGCTTGCAAGTATAGGCCCACCAGCTAGCCAGTGGCTACTATATAAATGTAGTATCCACTATCTGACTTACCAGAAGGATAGTAGCTATAGATGAAATATTTTATCCAATACTAGTACCACCTACTAGGAAGTGGTCCTCACCAACTAACTAGTTGAACACCTACAACTTCATTAGCTATAGGTTCATGTACACACCTCTAAGAATCCTTGATGCATGCCTCTATACCCTTTAAAAACCCAAAATAACCAGTGAAAATATGTAAATGATAAAAAATAATAAAATTAAATTTGAATTAGTTAGTTCCTTAAAAAATGGAAGGATTATATAATTCTCCCCACTATATTAGTTTCTTCCCCTATAAATCTTTGTCATAGAAGGTTGGTCCACAAATATGTGAGGATACTACTCCATCGACATAGACTCCAGATTGCATGTCTCATGTAATCCTGACCCGTGTAGCCATAAAACATGAACCAATGAGATTGAATTCCCATGATGAACCTTTACATGATAATCAATAACATGGAATGGTTGTTCGATCACATAAATATCAGGTTATTTTTCAAGGTCTTCCCAATTCATAATGTACAATAGGTCAGGATGATACTTATTGTGTAGAGACACATGGAATATGTTATTGATAAAGGATAACTGAGGTGGTAAAGATAAGATATATTCCAATAATCCAATCCTTTCAATGAATTTAAAGGGTACTGCATAACTACAAGAAATAATTCCTTATATTCTAAGTTGTCAGTGATCTAACTAGGGGGATACATTCAAGAACACCTTTTCACCAACTAAAAACTCTAAAGGATGAGGATAAAAATTCAAATAAGACTTGTATAGACATTGAGTTGTAAGAAATTGTTGATGAATATTTATGACCTTAATCATTTTCTCTTGAACCATGCTTAATCCTATCATAGAAGCTTCTCTAACATCAGGAAAAAAAGAGGTAAGTATAAGGATCAGTCGAACAAATCCTAAATGGGACCCAAATTGGTTTATGATTGGTATCTTTTATTTTAATAAAACTTAACCTCCCCAAAGTGTTTACCCCAATAACCCCTAAATTCTAAAACATTGGGAATGTCATCAATTGACCTCCTTATAACACTAACTTGGTCCCTTGACCCCATGGGTCTTTTGTAATACCTTAGTTTCCTTCCTAACACACCACAAGCTACTACCCACTTGGGTAACTTATCAGACTAATGATTGTCCTTATTGTCTAACACAACTTATTTTCGAGTTCTTTTTCCTCACTCAAACACGACTTCATAAAATTCCTAGGAGGTCACCCATCGTGACACAACACCAGGATAATATTGATTATCAATTAAGTTTTTATCAGATGGGATACCAAAAATAAATTTGTACCTTTTTTACATGGATAGTGACATTTAGTCTTTTAAGTATCACATTTATAGGTGTGTTACACTCTATCCCATTTAAATCACAAAGTTCTTATTGTTGACCCCAAACCTAAAACTCATGCATTGACACTATACTTCTGGATTGGTATTGGCTCGGATACCATTTATTACAACCTCACCTTCCCAGGTTGTGAACCTATTCAACTGACCCCATGGGTATCCTCTAACACCATAGTTTCCTTCCATCACACCACAAGCTATTACCCACTAGGGTCACTTATAATACTAATAACAATCCCCATAGTACAACACATGTTCTTCTAGGGGGATTTTTACTTACTCACACACAACCTAGGAAACATTAAAATTTATCACACATCCTAACACTGTTGGAGGCCAAGAATTATTAACTACATAGTTCTACCAAACAGGATCCCAAAAATAAAGGTGTATCATGTTTATATGGGGAGTAAAATTTAGTCTTTTTAAGTCTCACATTTCCAAGGGTTTTATAACCAAACACTTACATATTCTATCTCAATCAATGGACCATATGAAATACCTATTATATAATAGGAAAAATCTCATCCATGTTATGCCTCAACCAACAACATGATCAGTAACATATCAAACCACCACCTGATTAACTAATCCTTGATAATTTTGAAATAAAGGTATTAAAGACTAAAGGTTTTCATTCAAGGTATCTTTATAAGCCTTGGAATGATGATTAAATATGAAACAATAACCCCTATTATAAAAAATAAATAATGTTTCACACTCCATGTGGTATACTTGGATGTTTATCTAGTGAAAAATGCTTATTTTTTTCCTCATCATAATATTCCATTTCACTATATGAAATCATACTCATTCTAATATTTAAATTTCATCATGATCAATAATACTTCATGGAAAACATAAATTAAGAATAAATAAAAGTAATATATTCCGAGTTTAATAATCATTTCACTTTATTTAATATATACAACCAATGTGAAATAATTATAAAGAGGATCCTATATTTTTTTAACATAATAAATTTTATATACTTAAAATCTATTAAAAATAATAAAAAAATATACATAAGTGATCATATATCCACATCCTATATGATAGAAAATTAAATATCCCTTATGTTCCCTACACTTTTAAGGTTTTTTAAAATCATTTCCTCTCTATGAAATTCCCACAACATCTCTATGTGACAATCTTATAAAACCTCTCACTAATCTCTTTTAGTGAGTAACATATTTGAAGAATGTTTTTTTGAATAATTGTGAGACATAATAGTCATATTACTATTTTTCAACTCTTTATACATTGTTCCTAAAATCCTTTACTCCACAATTTTCAATGTAATGGTGTTAATAACTTCTATATTCCACATAAAACTAGTTTTAGATTCATCATTATACTCATCTTGTGACATCTAGAGTAAAAATATTTCTTAGATCAATTTTGGAAAAGAAATGTAAATCTTTACCTTATTTCATCTTTACCAATATATACAAAAATAACTTTAGATATAAAGTGATATTCATATTGAATTTTTATTAGATAATATTTTATTTTTTATTCTTGAACATCCCTATGCCTAATAATACTACCACTTTCCTCTTAGAAATAAAATTCTATTAAAAATATATTGTTAAGATGTAAAAAATTTCTTTAAATTAGGAGATAACAATTATTTCATATGTTTGTAATATTTTACTAATAAATAATTGGTATTCATATCTTATGTGGTTTTATAAGAATTTGGAGTAAATTAAAAAAAAATTATAATTTACTCTTTAAAATATACTATGGATGGGTGATGGGATCACATCAATCGCATTTTAAAAAATATTAGGATAAAATATTTTATCCAAGATAAAAATAATTTTAGCCTTATATTTTTTATAAAAATGTACCAGAATTGGATTTTATCATAACTGTGTGTATAAACCATATTTCATTACATTTATAACAACTCATTTTTAAGAAAAAAATCTATTATCACTTAAGATAAATTAGATTAATATACACATCCTCTACTTAGATCTATCTAAACATAATCTGTATTTCTTTTTATATATATCATTGATGCATCAAGTCTTCGATTTATAATTTGATCAGAAACTATAAGCTTTATAAAATCTTTCCTTGATTTTGAAATATTATATATTTTCAAAAGAAATTAAATATACATTTTCTAATATATACCCTTTAAAATCGAAGAATTAAATTATATTTCACTAAAACCAAACATTAAATTTCCACATAGATTCTTAAACTCCATAAAATATTTTGAATAATTACATATTATTGAAACATTATCCTTTTTTCCTAATAATTACTTTAGTTTTCAATGAACATGACTAGATAATTAAAGAAACATTGATGTAATTTTCAACTAACTTTACTTCTTTAATTTTGAGAATTTTCCCAATTATAATTCACTCACAACACTAAAACCTTGAAATAAGAATCCTAGATTATAAATCCTAAACACTTTTGAGAAAATATATTAAACTTTTATTACACTTATTCACATTATTGGAAAATTTAAAATTATTATTAAAAATATACTTCTATAACTATAAAAAGCTTTATGGGAATCCTATAGTCTGTCCAAGTCATTAATGTACCCAATTATATTTAGTATATAGTTAGACACTGAAAATTACTTTTCTACATATTACATCTAATGCATTTTAAACTTCAAGGGAATTCTTATATTATTTTCATATGTATCTATATTCATTTATTTAACAACATAAAAAATTTGTTACTCAAGAAGCTATTACTATAACACATATAATTTACTTATTACTTAAGAATGATCCTTTTGTTTTATATTGAAATAGTGAATTACTTCGATTATGTTTTTTCCTTCTCATGGATTGATCTCAAAGTAATGTTCAATGATATTGATTCATTTTATCTACTATTAAATAATCTGTAAGATAATTATCATGCTTTATATTCATTTAATAAATAATATTATTAAATATTCTACTATAAAAATATAGAAACCTTTTAAAATACGGTATACCTATTAGTGTGCCAAGTTCTATATTTCACTATGTAATGACTCTATTTTGGTGTTCCTCTCATCATTTAGCTATTAAGGTATTACATTAGGCCAATCATATCATATATGAATCATGTATGGTTTAGTGGAAAGCTCTTTCCAAATCCATCATTTGGATAGGCTCAACAGTATTCTCCTATTATCCCTCCCAAGGGTTCCTAAGTACAAATAACTCCAATAAAATGCTAAAAAATGAGGCACCAGAATATTAGGGCTACTTTATTACTCACTTTCCTTACACAACACAATCTAGGGGTGCCTTGATTGACCAAAACCTACCAAGATAGATGATTGAGGTCTTGATAATTTTTTTCTTTTGATGAAATCTAGCACATTGAAAATTTAAGGGGATCTAATATCATAGTTTAATCTAATGTACTCCCGATACATGTATGAATGCTGCGAAATATTTAAATTGAAATCATTATTCCTTTCACTAAATAAAAATGTTAAAATCATATTAATATGTAATTATTTACAAAACTCATTAAAAATCTATAGTTAAGGTAGAATAAAGAAAAATCATTTATCTTACCAAGTATATAACTCCTTAAATTTATGTATGATAGTTTAGAGAACCACTTTAACACATTAAACAAAAATTTATATCATATTTCATCATGTAAATTTATATTACCCAATGATGTATGTAATAATACCATATAAATAAAAAATTAATATATTAAAAAAAATGGTAAACATTTGTGAAAAAATAAGAGATTCAAGAGAATATAAATAGTGTATAATTTTTCTATATGCCACCAACATTGAGGCAATCAATTTTTTTTATTTTCCCTAATTCATATTTTTAATTGGGTTGATAGGGTACCATTACATAGCCTAAAATAAAATAGTTACATATTCCCTTAGAGTATACATATACTAGAACTTCTAGAGTGGCCCGAAGGATTTATATAGAATCCCAATGATCTACACAGAAACAAACCCTTTGTGCCTTCTAATGACTCATTTGTAAAGTCTTTTCACTCTTGATGTCACCTCCATAGTTTAGAATCATCTCCCCATGTATAGGTCTTATTTGGATTCACATTAATTTCAATCATTGGAGATAAAATTTTTTCAAGGATAACCAATTTGTTTCAATTAAAATCCTATGGTATTCATCATTCACTATGACTTTCTTTCCACTGGAAAAAAGATGCTCTAGTGCAGGCATGAAGGAAAAGAATGACTTGAAAGTCTAGTAGCCTAAAGTCCTAGGAAGGACCGTATGCCCGAGTGGCCTAAAGTCCCAATACATGGAATGAAATCTTAATTTGGGAAAATAGTATCACTACTCGAGTACCTACTATTGTTCCTACTTTAGTACAACTACATTAATATGCAAATCCATCCACCCCCATATCTTAACCTGGATCTGGTGTAGGACTATTGGGTTACCTTACCACCCATTAAACCCCCCAATAATATATAATTTATCTATAGATTAAAAACATTCCATAATTAAAAAAAATAAACTATTTAAATTTACTTCTAATATGAATTCCTTCATATTATCCACAATATGAAAAAAAATTTGATAAAAATATGATATCAAAATTATAAAGGTTATGAATATGAACTATTTATATATATTATATTGACATCCAAAATATCACATAATTATTATTTAAACCTTCATTATATCAATTATCAAAACTCCTTTTGATATAGTTTGAATAATTATTTTAATAGGGCCTTTAATTTGAATAAATCAAATTAATAATTATGAACATTTTATAATTTAATATAAACTCCTTATTAATTTAAATTATTTTATAATTTATAATAACTTCATAAAACATCTTGTTACTTTTATATAAACTATTTAAATAAAATTTTATTCCATGCTATATAATTTCAAATTTTATTATTATTAACAATAATTATTAAGTATATTGTTTAATAAATATTCTTATAGAAATTTAACTAATTAATAATAATCATTTTATAATTAATTAGTTTTTAAAAACATATATAACTTAAATAAACATAGAAAAATATATTTTTCCAAAATTTATATATATTTTTATACCTTTTTTAATCAAATTTTTAATTGAAATTTAGAAAAATTATATTTTTTACATATCATATTGTATAATATATATATAAGTCATAAGAAATAATTTGGTGTAAAATCATATCACTTTTTATGAAAAATATTTTATGGTTTACAATAGAGAATTACTCCACTGTCAGTTGTAATATACAATATACTTATATCATATGCAACTACTAGCTTATCACAGCTCAAAATTTTCCAGCGACATCAAAATTTGTCACTGAACAATAATATTTTTTTATATCACCATCTTTACCTCCATGACATGAGCATTTGGTTTATAATTTCAAAATAGTGAATATTAGTTCCTTTCATAGGATATGATTTCCCATATAATAATTTATGATATGAATAAAAATAAAGGATTACACTGAATCACATTTTATGATATTGTATATTGTTTGGTACAATAAAATCATTGATTTTGATGTATTATATCATAAAAAATCTATTAAAAAAATGTAAAGCTTAATTTATGATATAAAATATGAAAAAAATAATATATATATATATATATATATATATCTTCATTTTCAAAAATTAATCTGAGAATCAAGAAGATTGGTAAACCTCTAGTAACACTGAAGGGTTTCTAAGGATCAAATAACACATATTCAGTATAGTGAAAGACGATAGAAACTATGAACACAAGTACATCATGCTATAAAAAATTGAATCCATGTATAAATAGAATGAATTAAATATACCTTTCAATATATAAGGTTGATTATTCATATTTAACCAAGTACATTATTAGGATCATTAGAAACAACTGAATGAATCTTCCCTCTAAAGAACATCTAAAGGATGAATTGAATCACCATATAGATTGGTGGGATTCTTCACAACTCCCATGGTATGGTAGTATCTATTGATGGATAAGGGGTAAGGAAGAATATAGAATAAAGGGAATTAGTAATATGAATGGGATAGATCAAGGATCTCATGAGTTTCAAATATCAATGGTTACAACCTCATTTATGTAGGTTTTAGTTCGGTCCCATGCCTTTACAATAATTCACTCATATGTTATAAAATGTAAGAGGAAATAAAAATAATTAAAATTATTTCCACCCCTTTTCAAAATGAATTCTCTCCAATATTTCACCATATAAAGTTTTATATTAAATAATATCCATTGGTGGAATATTTTTCAATGATAAAACTTAATGTTCGAATTATAATATTAATTAAAGAGTGTTTCTGTGAAATATATAAAAAAATTCTACTTAAAATGCTGCCATACAACATAGAAAAATCAAATATTATGATTGAATTTAACGTTGTAAGATATATGCATACTCAGGATTTATGATATTCCCTTTACACAGTATAAAATATGCCGTATTTCCCATATATCATATCATAATATGTATATATATTATATAAATTAATATATCCAAAATACATTATATGCATATAGGCTTTAGGTAATACCTCTCTTAATATTTTGATGGGTTTTAGGACTCCTTAAGCTTCCTTGACTTATTATATTTGTTGTGGTATGATGATGGAATTAAAAATATAATCACACTCATTGTGTGATTAGGTGTAATTTTATACTAGAAATGTGTGATACACCAATTCTTGACCGAGAAAAGAAAAATGGAGTTTGCCTTTTATGTTATGTAATCTGTTTATTCGAGAATGTGTTACTATAGGGAAAGTCAGTTATGGTATAACTAGTGAGAAAATATAAGGCCCTGAATTTAAAAATTACATAATCTTGAGTTTTAGTCAAGAATTTAATTTTACTCACATTTCCTATATTTTCAGGTCTGTAGTTTTAGAGAATTAGTCCATCAATCATATATACCAAAACCATAAAATACAAAGCATACACTTCTGAATAGTATCCATTTTTTCTGTAACAACCTGAGATTTTATGAGAAATATTTTATTTTTGTGTATTATGTTATACGCAACACCAATGGAATATTTCACTACACACAACACTATTGTGGCTTGCGTTACACACAAGGGAAACCTTCCTCGATAGCTTGTGTTGTACGCAATATCGAGTTTCTCTAAACAATGAAATGTTATTAAAATATTATATAAACTAGCCGTTGTGAATAGTAATTCCCACTTCTCAAAATTTTATAAATTTTATCTTTCAAAATGGGCTTCATTTTTGGATTCATAATATCTAAATTATCCTAAGGTGAATTTTTGGTATTTTTTGAAAACTTTCATTTTTTGATGAATAGTGAAAACATTGAGTTATTGGTTAAAATCGACTTGTTATTTAAATAACCATTTATTTTATTTAAATTTATTTTAGTTCAAAATAGATACATTATACCTATATAAGTTTAATGTAATTCATTAGAGTTATTTGATTATAATTTTAGATATATAAAAATTTTATTGAACTTTTGACCGTCTTTTACCCACCTCCTAAGAGAATTTGAAAATTCACATAAAACATAATTTTACCACTTCTGTGAGTGGAATTTCAAAAATCCTAGAGATACGGTTGATATTAGTAAGTAAAATGTGGTTCAATAAGATAAAAATAATTTTTGGTGAATAGTAACTTTTTACTTTTATTTACCATGGTTAAAAGTAAATAGGGTAATTAAGGGTAAAAATGATATTATTATTACCCTAAAACATGACCTAATTCTATTGTATAAGTTTAATTATACCAAAAACAACCTTAGGAATAATATATTACCCTTTAGGTTCACTTGGAATGGATTAGCACATTTATTATTATTTAATTCAAAGAAGAGTTAAAAGAGTTAAAATCAAAGTTTAATAAGTAAAACATTTTTAATATAGGGTTATACAAAAGATAAATTATACTATAAATATTAATTAGAAAGATACAAATCCTTTTATACATAATGGTAATTTTTTTATAATTTTTAGACCTTAAATAAATTAATTTATTTATGACACAATGATGATGCAGTAATTACCTTATTAATGAAATATTAACATAATTGATATTATAAATACCCAAATAAATGTAATTTGAGACTTTTTAAGAATTAAACTAATTTTATAGGTTAATATAACATATTATGGTTGGTTAGATGAATTTTTTTTGAAGTAATAATGCTGTTAGGAATTTAACCAAAACAAAATAACAAATAGTGTTAAAATTGACAAAAAATAGTTTTTAAAACAAATATAATATTATTAATTGTTATTATATTTATAAAAATCTATGGTTCGGCCAAAATAATTATATAATAACATATATGACATTAATGAACAAATTGGGGTTCGATTGGAAGTTTATAGTAAGTTTATTAACCATATAGTGTAAGAATACAACAAGAGAGGGTAAAAGTTAAATTATTTAACTTAGAGTTAAATATTAATGATATAGTTAAAATGGTAACCTAAACATGTCTAAAACCTATTGGTTGAGATTATTTAGACCCATACCCACCCTATCCTCTAAATAAGTCACTTTTGAGCCATTATAAACCAAATATGACTTTATTATAAAAAAATATTTTATGTTTTTCCTAAGGTGCCCCTGACCCCTCTTATAAAAGGGCACTCCCTCTTCTCTCTAATTCACACCTCCAATTCCATTTTTCTCGGCCAACACCTTCCCAAATACCCTCAAAACTATCATCCCTTCATCATAGAGGCATTCCTTTAGTCATAAAGTCATCCTAAGGATCCATTTTGATCAAATCAAAATGAAGAACCTGAGGAAGAGGTAAATATCTCACCACCAATTTCAAGTTCCTTTCTTCTTCCACTTCCTCTTTATTTGTTGTTTTAGTTATAAAATAACAACTCCAGTATCTTATATATACTGTGATTTTATTATAAAAAAGGTACAACCAAATTAGTTATTTTATCTATCCTATGAATAAAAAAGTCACCACACGTGTGTACGTACGGCTTACCGTCTTCACGTCGTGGTGTAGTTTGTTATTCAAACATTTCATCATTTGAATGGGTATGATAATGATTATAAATGATATAAATAATAAATATAAAATTATTATGATTATTTATATATTATATACCATCAAATTATATATTATTTTAATATCAAAACAATGATATCATCGCTCATGTGTACGTACAGCCTACCATCTCCACGATGTGATGCGACTCGTTCTATATGATCATCACTAAATGATGACTATATAAATTAATTGAATGAATAAATATGATATATATTACACTAATATCATTCTTAAAATGAGTTATCTATAACCTAAAATGAGTAATAAGAATCTATTCGACAAAACACGCATAAGAACATAAAGCAATGAACACCCGAATAACAAGTAGTAATGAGATATTACTAATAAGAAGATAATAATATGACCATATATGATATCATAATAATGAATATGACTCTGTGATAAGTAAATGACCTTATTTAAATCATTATACAGGAGTTTCAGATACATAATAAGCTTATCAGACCTAAGGTAAGGGAAAATCTCACAATCTCATTTTTATCCGAGATTGTCTATACTTTAGAATTTACTGGGGAATATTTATCATCCACATCCATGTTTCCACAATATATAATATTATTTCTATCCTCCTACAATTTTTTAAATCCAATTATACCTATTGGTGAATTTTTAGTAAAAGTTATGAAAGGAATCGTTTTTCGTTTTCAGTACGAGATTCTTTTTGACATTTTCGTCCAAAGTATGAGAAGAATTTTTTTCTAACTTATACAGAATGAATAGATTTTTATGATTTCATTAAACAGTATTTCCATGAAGCTTCATTTACAAGTTTTCAAGTTTATTTTCAATTAACTTCTTTTAGTTTAAAATTTTATGACATTTTAAAAAAGGAAAAATGTTTCTCAAGTAGAAAGGATATTTTCCTCAAGAATGGAGTTCTTGTGTTTTATAAAAATTACTTTCCATCTAAGATAATATAGGGTTCTATTTCTATCCCTATTATTACATTGATTTGATTATGTTTTGATGGAATTATTTTTATGAAGTCCTTTTATCTTATATGGATTATGTTATGATGGCATGATGTTTAATAATCCCATCTTTATTACATGGGTTATGCTATGATGTATGATTTATGATTTTGTGGCACACATAAGAATGGTATAATTATGAGATGGGTGGGACCTATATCTCACTCCAATTCATTGGGTAAAGATTTATATATAATGAGATAGATATGGTTGGAACGGAAAGTTAATCCAGCTCAGTGATATAGGACTGGAATGGGGAGTGAACTCATTTCAGAAATGGACTTTGTCCACTATGATAGTATTGGCAATGAGTATTGACTAACAGGAAATGATTTTCTATGAATATGTGTGTAGGACACAAATTTTCATGTTTTATGTTATGATTATTGGGATTACATTTCACTACTATGATTTATCCCATGATCTCTTTTATAGGTTAAGATTTTCAAAATGTTATGTTCTTATGAATATGATATGATTGATATTTTATTTGTTTACCCTTACTGAGAATTTGAGCTAACCCTTTTATATGTTTTATTTTCCCCAGGTTAGGAAGAAGGGAATTAAGTAGGATATTCCAAAAGGGACTATAGATATGATGAAATAAATGGGAGGCAATGTATATGCTTTATGAACCAGTTGTTTATGTTTCCCAGTTTCTGAAGAAATTATACCTATACGGTCATATCATGGTTTTGTTATATGTTGTAATAAGTATTCTTCAATTATGAAGTAATAAAAATGTTTTCAAATTATGGGTCGTTATATTTCTCATATTGTAAAGCTTTTAAAATAATGCATGATCTCTTTTATGGAAATATTTAGTACTTTAAGCATGACCTCTTCCAATCCCATAATCATCATTAAATCCTATAAAAAATATTTAAAAATGAGGGATGAGCATAAATAAATAATCAATAGATTCAAAAAAAAGCAAACAATTGGTCCACTGATAAACACTAAAATGAATGGAAAATTATTTATTAAAAACATAACATTTCACTCAAAAAGATAAATATCATAACTTTAATAAAGATCATTTATTTTACCTTTTGAAAACAAAATATTTCCAGGAAAAATCATTAGAAAATGAAGAAAATTGATGTATATACCTTGGGACATTATCACATGTAACCCTTACCTAACCCTTATAGATTAGAATAAACATATGGCCAACTTCTAATATAATTATATTGAGAATATAATCACTACACAATACATTAGAGTGCTTTCTAGGTGTACCCAAAATTAAAGCTATAAAGGGATCCCTTGAAACTATATTGTAACACAAATCATATATAATTTATATTTACCAAAAAATTAATAAAAAATAATCATTTGACTAAGTCTTTTAAACTCACATGAAAATCAATTTTATAGATTAAAAACAATTATCTTTCAAAAGGCCATTTCCAAGAAAAAATACAGTATTATTTTGAAAAACCATTTCAATAACAAAAAGATAGATAGGGTTTTCTATTTAGTGAAACATGAAATATTTCAAAGGAATATATAAATAAAGATATTTAGGTGATTATGTAAAATTCATTATCGCCATGTACATTAAGAATAGAACATTATTTTTTTTTCCCAAAACATTCCATATAAAACACACAAAAAGATTCTATTCTAAAAAACTTTGAATGAAAATCAAAATAATAATAATATGTATTTGATAATACTTTTATATAAATAACATATAAAATAATATCACGAATATTTACAAGGAGGATAATATTTTGAAATTAAAATATAAAACATTTAAAAGTGATTTTTAAATCAAAGTGTCAAATACCACTTTGGAACATTAGAATCATAATACTCAATAAATAATAACATTAAAAAAATAAATATCTTGAGAATAAAAAAATCATGATATATCATGTTAAAGGGGTCATATATACACCTTATAAAAGAATAAAGGTTCATAACATCAAGATACGCCTCAATGAAAAGAGATTCAGAAAACAAAAACCCCTTTCCTTGAGTCTAACTTATCAAGTGTGTATTGATCTTATAGAAAACCAAACATATGTTAATTATTTATTTGATTCAGAAAATTTTTCAATTTTATCATTACTTTTATTAAAATTAATACAATGTTTTAAACAGCTACTAAAAGAATTAATTTTTTGTTGTGTGTTTCGACCGTATTCGGTTTATGTGTCAAAAATGACTTTATTAGGTAAACTATGGTCAAAGGGATCATAATTGAAACATGAAAAGTATAATAACCATGAAACAATTATCATATTCAAAAATAAATTATAATTTTAAAACCAATAATGACATATGGTTATTAAAAATTAAACAATGTTACGATGATGGAGACGGTAGGTCGCACGTATGCATGAGTAGCATCGCATTATTTGATGATCATTTTGGAAAGAATGTAAGTAAAATTTATCTTCCCATAATGATACTTATATACTAAATACCATTTTATTTATTCATATATACTTATATATATATTTCTTGTTATGTTAAAGGAATCACATCACTTTGAGGAGGTTTTTGTCCACATGTCCACGAACGATGTTATCACTTTTTTAGTATCTGAAAGAGTTACAAAGAAAATGATATATAATATTTCCAGGAAGTCAAATATTTCATGAATATAATATATATTTTATTTATGTAATATATTTTTATTTAACTTATACTTAATAAATTCTATGTAAATTGTGAACGTATTGCATCGGTTTGAGGATTTGGTAGTCCACACATCCACAAAGGATGTTATCGTATTCCCACAAAATGGAAGGCATGACGGTGTGTGTGTCTACATAACAATTAAAAAAGCATGAAGAAATAGTAAATATCATATATATCATATAATAATAGTTACTTCCTCATAACTCACAACCTTGATAGGTGGTAAAGGGAAAACTAATGATATCATTTCTCGTGGTGGGAGTCTACCGTACACATGAATAGTGATTTTGTTACCCATTTAAAGGAACTGTGTGTAGCTGTATGTAGAAGCCTTAACATAAAAAAATATAAGTATATTTGAGAAATTTATTTCATTATATAATTATTATATAAACTAAATTAAATTAGGGTAGAAGTAACAAAAAAATGCACATTGATGAAAGTTGTGTTTTCTTCAGGTAACTCCTTTTGGTTTGCACCAAAGGACATCTGGTTTGGATTTATACCAAAATTGAGGCCTCTTGGATGAGAGTAGGGATCTTTGGAGATTATTTGGTCGGGTTATGGATGATTGATATTTCTTTATAGGTGTGAATAAGGGAGGGGTGAGTTCCATTTTATAGTGGAGGGGGAGTGGCATTTCTGTAAAGATAAAAAGGTAAACATTGTTGGGAGGTATACCTTAGATAATGTGAATCAGTTAATTATAAACGTTCAATAAAATTTTAGATATGTTCAAAATATTTCCATAAAATAGATTTTGTAAAATTTAATAGGTCATTTGGTCTCATATTATTAACATTTAAACACTAAGTAAACACATTTCTACCTTAATCGTTGTAATTAATTTTAATTGTTGTCACTAATATTTTTGGTTAAAAACTAATTTGACCTTACTATACATTATAAACTTTTATTATTACAAATATTTAAAAAAAATTAAAAATTACAATCACATAAGTGGCACAAATTAATTTAAAACTAATCCTACATACGGGATGAAACAATGAGTTTTGAAAGTAAAAGTTTTCAAAAGATTGAGAAGTTTTTATATCAAATTTCTTTGAGAAATTGAATCCAAAGGCCTAAATTGGTTTTAAAAAATATAATTTATCTAATTATAATTTAAAAAAATAAAAATATATATTTAATTATATTGTTAATTTAGATGAAAAAATCATTTTCAATTAAAATTCAATGTTTTCACTATTCATTAAAAAAATGAATCTTCATAGAAAAATACCAAAAATTCACCCAAATTAAATTTGGATATTAATATTCCAAAAAATTATTTTATATTGTACTATAAAACTTAAAAAGTGACAAAATTTAGTTCAAATTAATTCTTCCATTAAAAGGTGAAAAATAATCATATTAAATAATAATAATATATTATTCTTCGTTATAATTCAGTATTTCATGCAACATTAGATTTTTAAGAAACTAATTTTTTTGTTTATTATATAATATATTAAACATAACATCCATTATAATTTAAAATTACTATCTGATTCATAAATATTAATAAATATGAAAAAGACGTATTCTATCATTACCTGGGATGTTTCAGAAGCAATGCATTGATGTAGGATTGATGTGTGAGATGAGGTCATTTTAGTGCATTAGTGAAATAGAAAAGGTGTTATAAAATTAGTATTATACCTAAATGGTATGTTCATGTGAGAGATGGTCTATATCTTTTTATGGAATGTGGAAAAAATTATGACAACCATTAGGTTCTAAGAGACATCGAGGGATTAATTTGATCAATATGATTATTGAGGAGTCTAGAGAGTGCCTCAACTATGATGAGTAAAACACTATTGATATTATGAATTTCTAGCATGTATAATGTTTTATTTATAGTGATTTGAAACATGGAATTTCTGTAATAGCGAGTGTGGTAATTAGTTTTCAGATCATCAGTCAGTATTTTAGTCTTGTGGTGATAGATCATTAATGTAATTGTGATATTATGGCATAGAAAACCATGATAATATAAATCTTATATATAGGTTCATTATATGGGTCTTTTGGGATAGTACCATCAAGGCTTTCAAGAATTAGCATTTGACTTATAGTGGGATACAGGTAATTCAGTACTTATATTTTGATAATAATGTAAATCCTATGAAAGGGATCATAATTTGGGGGTTTTATGCTAATAAAATCTATTTATGGGAGGTTCTAATAGATTTTAGGGGTGATATGTTCTATAAACCCAACCCAATGGATGTTGATGGTTTGTAATAGTGTTGTATTCAAGAAATCAAGATGTATTTGGAAAACATGGGAAATACCCAGATTTGGGTATTAATTTTTAAAGACCATGAAGACACATTATGTTTAGTGTCTAACAATTGTGAATTATGGGATTATGGTCTGGAAGGATGTCCATGTCTATGGAATGTTGGTACTCATGGATAGTATGATGACATGGGAAAAGTAGTGAGGCTTTATAATATACATTATGTTCCAAGGATGAGATGAAAATCAAATAAGATATCAATTAAATGGTGTAGTTTCAAGTTAAAAAGGTTATGGATTTGACAACAAAGATTTACTAGATTAGTATGAAATCAATGAGTGGGAACTTCATGAATGTCCTCGGTTTGGTATAGTTTCATGGGGTCAATGGAGGTAGTTTTTACCATGGTGTATGGGACTTCAAGTTCTCAAAGGTATTCAATGAAGTAGGAAACAAAATTTTATGATTGTTATAGGTCGTAGTATGATATTTTATAGATTCATCAAATCATTTCATTAAAAGATAAATTATTTCATATAATGGGCTTGAGTAAGAGGCACCCAAAGATTTAACATTTTTTCTTATTTGGGTGTGGTATGTGTATAGACATGGATATTATTAAAAAAATAAATTTTAACATGCATTGGATTTCAATTATTGAAATGGGTCTTAGGAGATTAAAAATAAAACATTCTAGAGATGAGAGGTGTTATGGATTGGAGTTGTAATAATTTGTGTTGTTTATAGTTTCTGATACCATTAAAGGATTCGAGTTGTTTTTCAGGATATTATAGTGGGATGGAGGTGGTGGTGCAGCTGCATAAAGTTTCTATAGACCCCTGGGTACTCAGTTTGACTGAACTGGGTAGCTGGTGAGAAATGTTGGTTCTAGTTTTATATTAGTATAAATTGGGTACCTCATAGTTGGGTAATGAGTATGTGATGGAGTTTGGAAGTGATATTTATCCTTGGGAAGTCCATCACATACAAAGTGGGGGTGAAATTCTTACCCTGTAGCACTCAATTTGTTTTTTGAAAAAATAGTGAAGTAGTCATTTTTTTATTTTAAACTACAAAACCCCCTTCGTAGGCCTCTTTTTATAGATTCTAAATATTGGTGGAGCTATATCCCTTCCCCCCTATATTAAATTCCTTAATTCCCACATATTTAAGTTTTTTGGGAGTTGTTACATTAGTGGTTTGAGATGATTTATTCACCCATCCCACTCTTCTCATCCCCTCTTTTTTCTCTAATTTTAATGGAATGGAATTAGAGGTTTATTACAGATTCCACCAATGCATGGTAGAATTAAATTAGTATAATAGAGATTTTCCTCATTGTGGATATGGGAGGCTTAGGGGAGGATAATGTAACACACTATTTTATTATTGGTAATCCACTGCGTTGATTTATTTAGGAATTTTATGAACTTGAAAAGAAATAGGTTAATTAATTGGTGTTAGATATTGGGGATTTTTTCACTAGTTTACTTGAGGATTTGTCAAGAGTAAAACACACCCATTTATTAATATTTTGACATTATCATACTTTCCCAAAAGGTATTACCCTATTATAATATATTTAAATGATTATGGATTAATTATTATAATTAATTTTATAATTCATTGGGATTATAATTCTTGTGATGTTGGAGATTGAGGATGCTTTGGTGACCAATTATGGCTTGGTTGATTATTATGAAAGAATCATTGAGGGGATAAGTCTATAATTGAGTTATATCATTTCTAATTTTTTCCATCAATTTATATGAGTTTTTTTCTCACATATGATATGTTGGTTATATGGATGATTTAATATGACCTGGAATAAACCCAAATAATTTCCCTTGTTCCTTTGAGAGTGGAGTAAGAGTTATTATGGGAATAAGAATTATTTTATGCATTATATTTTTACTCCATAGTCATTTATGTCCATATGAATAATAGAAATGGTTATGTTTATTAGTATTTGAATATAATAACAATGTTCACTAATTATATTACAACAAAGTGAACCACAGTTGGTTCCCTAGAGTCACCTTTTTATATGGGATTTTGACTATGATAAATTCCAGCATGAGGTTATCTTTTGGATGGGATTTATATTTAATATGTGGTTGTTTGTATTGGTTTCCACTTTAATGGTGAGAGGGATACTCACCTTTAATTTATATGGTTTTGGGTAAGTTTTACCTAGGATTTTGTAAAGCTAAATGGATTGTGTGTTTGTAAACCATCCTAAAAAATATCATTGAATGTGATTAAATTGGATGTTATACCATTTCACACTTGTTATAGTAAGGGATTAGATTTTACACTAATAAATGATTTTTATGTGTTTATATGATTTATATTTGACATGAAATAATCATCCATGTTTGACATGAAATTAATATTTTTTTGAAATTAATTTTTATCCATTATTTTAATAAGTTGTATATTTTTCTTGATATATATAAAAATTCATGTTGATAAATTATGGAGTGTGTGATATGACACTATGTGTTGGTTTTAATAAAGGTATTTGGATTTTATACCTATCTATTTTGAATTTGAAATTGGGTGGAATGTTATTCCCATTATTTCATTGTTATAGATATGGAATCGAATATTACGCCCATTCACTATTAAGATAGATAATTCTAGGTTTAATGTTATGAACTTGAGATGAATTTTTATATATATTTCATGTTGGGAATTATGATAACCAAGGTAGATATTACTTGGTTGGGTATTATTTTCTTGATACAGATCACTATATTTCAAGGCCTTTGGGCCGCCTTAAGTGTAGATGCAAACTAGACAACCTACAAGGAACAAACTTCAGAAGTAGGAGGAGCAAGGAGATTTCACCATAATAGAAGCTAAATAGATTGCAAGAATGATAGAGTATGGCACCTGCCATTGGGACAAGACTGTTCATGCATGGGAAATCCTAGTCGTACAGTCATGTGAAGGTGGAGAGCTGATTTCATGATGAAGATGCTGGGGAGGAGCAGTTCTAAGTAGTTACTCTAGGTTGTATGTAATGTTTGAAGCCTATGGCCAATGAATTCCTATAAGGCCTATGGTCCATGTAATACTTACGCGTACGGGCATTGAAAGGGTTCCACCTCACCCCTTGAAAGGTGGATTATCAAAATCAATAAAAAATGAAGGCCTTCGGATCATTGGAGGATTGGAGGTAGAATGTTATGTTACTAATATAGATTGTTAGAAAGTATAATAGGGATATTATACCAATGTAAATGGATATTGTTGTGTGGAATGTTATTCCCCTTGAGATAGTTTTTTATATTGTAGGTTGCATGGTATTAAAATCATGATAGAGATTTCTAGGTGGAATGTTATTTCACTGAGATGGATAATTTCCTATAGAGATAGAGATTCTTTGGTGTAATATTATTCCTTGAGATAAATCATTGCATCCATTAGGATTAGAAAATCATTCCAATCCACTATATAATTTTAATTTTAATAGAACAAGATTCCCATTCAATATTATTATTGGTTGTGGAATGTTATTCCATTTACCTATTAGATTAGATATAAAATGGGAAAACATGGAATTTTATTTTATTTTATATTAAAAATTAGATTTAGACTTGATTTTTTTATGGTTGAAGTTAAAGTTAATCAGTGAAATTATCTTACTTGATTATACATATATGGGTGGACTCAATGTCGACCGTTTTTGTTTTAGGTGATATATTCATAATAATACCAATATGGGATGAAGTATGTATAGTTTATCACTAGGTGGATTGTTATCACTCGATGTAATAATAATTGTTGATATTATTTCTATTTGTTATTTGTTATCATCATATTACTTTTTTATTTCACATATATATTCTGCATTCTTTAAAAAGACTAGTACATTTGGATTTCTGGGATAGAATCATACCATGCACATACACTCTAGTAGATGTGAATATATTATGGTTGACATACAGGTCTATGTGATGAACCTAAGGATTTTTATTGGATATTCTTGACCAGGATGTGGAGATAGGTTTGAGGAATCATTGTATACAATGGTCTAGTCTCCTTTATCTTATTCATAGTTTTCCCTATATTGTATAATATTGACCCATTGAATATCCTACTCTAAAGTATAATTGTATGACCTTTAAGTGTATATTTACTTTAAAATGGTTCTGTTATTTATTAAAAATAGACTTAAAATATAAATACATTAGTTTTACCTTGATATTTATCTATTATAGGTTGTATAGTAATTTATTTGTTACTGCTTTCGATGAAACTGATTGTATAGTTTCCCCACTAGGTTTATCAATCCCCCATGCCCCATAAATTACCTATATCATATGAGTAGGTTTATCAAAGGTCATGAAGAAAGTTTTTTTTAGATACTATTTGGGTGAACCAGGTTTGGGCATTACAGTAAGTTATTTTCAATTAAAACTAGTGTATTTCCCTAATATTCAAAAATTGATAATTATAATGAAACATGTAAGATATCATTGAGACATTCATAAAATGTTTAGAAGAGGATTATAGAATATGAGAAATAATATATATAGGATTATCTATTCTTATTCAAATAGGGAATAGATAGAATCACAAGTTAATGCTTTCTAGAGATGGTAGTGATTTTCATACATGATAAATTTCATTCATTTCCATTTGAAGGGAATTATGGAGTGATATGACTACTGATAAAGTATTGTAAATAGGTTTCAACTATGAGACTCTTTATAAGGATGAAATAGAGAATATTAAGGATTTTTAAAAGTGATAAATGATAAAAATAATAAATTAAAAAATAATAATCAAACTAGAAAACGTGATGTGTAGATTTTTGATGTGTGGGGAAACAATTTCATGGGTCAATTTCCAAAATATCATTTAAATTAATACTTATTGATTATTTTTGATTAAGTATCAAAATTGGAAGAGGTTATTACTTTATTAGAAAACATAGGATATTTGGTGGTCAAAATTGTGATGAAGGATATAAAATTTTTGTATTAAGTTCTTAGATCCATTATAAGTAATAGTATAATTAATTTTTGAATTAGATAATTTAAATCACTAAAAAGGACATATGGCTACAAGAGTAAAAAATAGACAACCTTGCACTCATAAAATAATTGTAAATCTATGATTTCAAAAAATATATTTACGGTAATACTTAAGTATATTCTTATTAATTAAAGAAAGAATTAGAAATTGAAATTCAAAGATACATTGTCAGCTAATAAGAATACCTATAAAAAAATGTAATGTTACCATATAGAGTAGTATTTAGAAAATCATGCCACATCACTGTTGAAATTGAATGTGAGGAATTTTGGGTAGTGAAATTGGATAATAAAGAAGTTGAATAGTAGAGTAATTTTGATTTAAATGAATTAGAAAAAATTAATAGAGAATCATATGTGAATGAAACTATTAACATGGATTAGCATAAAATATTTAATGACAAGTGGACTTAATAAAAGAACTTACAATAAGGATATAAAGTATTATCGTTCAATTAAAGACTAATATTTTATAAAAAACTCAAATCAATGTTTCATATACCTTTTAAAGTGTTAATGGTTAATTGCTACAGAAAAGGGAGAAAAATAGTAAATAATATGCATAATTTTTCGTGAATAGATAGAGAATGGAGATATACATTGAAGTAAGAAATGTGAAGTAATACCATGTCATAAGGATGAAGGATTAAATTTTAAGGAATTGGGTTCAAGAATTTAACATAATTTTTCTTAGGGGGTAAATGGTGTACATGACTTTTAAATTATTAGTTTGATTAGTTGTTTTAAATAATTTTCTATTCTTCCCAATGAGTATTTTACTTTTCTTTTGAAATATCTTCATAAAAATAAGATATAAAGGAAAATTAAAATTAATAAACACACTCACTTCATTTGAAATAACTAAAAAGTAAGGGGAGTATTATTCCATAATATAAATATTAATCCCCTCATGAATGGTTTAATTACCCTAATCATAAATTGAATCTCTAAGATTATGTATATAATAATCGTTTGGTAAAAAAACATGTGGGGGAATTGGGAGTGTATTGTGTGTTTTAAAACACAATTGGAAAAAAATCTACCAAATCCTTGGAGATAAACTCACTAGGAAGATATAGAGGCATTTATTTCCCATACCCATTAATAGAAATTTATCTAAATAGGATATAGTGGAATCAATATATGGTATGACAACAATGGATTTATAAATTAAACCTTGTATACCTTTTTTTAAATTGAAACCCTTATATGACTCAGAAAAAAACCAACATAGATAATGTTATTGAATTTGAGTAATATAAGAAATTTGGAAACACACCGGAAAATTATTTAGATAACTTTGCATATAGTGTGTGGGTTAAACAAAAATACATGAATAACACTCAATATCTATTTGAGATCGAACTATCCAATGATGATTCTATTGAATAATTATTTTAATTGACCATATATTTTTAATATTGACCATAATGATTTAGTTATATATTTTCCATGATTAGTTCGTGAATAAATGCATTGCAGAAAATGGATTAAAAAATTTTGTGCAGTTTGGGTTTTGTTACCAAGGGAAATAAAAATTATTATGAATGATAACTCGAATCAAGAAGAGGAAAATTAATATATGTAATAAGTTGCATAAAGATTAATTAATGGAGATTTTTCTTGGAAAGTGGGATTAGGATCATAAGTGAGTGGTATTTACAATTTTATTTATATATAAAAAATAGGATTTAATCATTCCCTTATCATTTATCATCACCAACCCAAGGCATAGATTTGATTAAAAAATGGATTTTTTTAGAATTTTGTTAATAGTGATTACTTGAGGACAAAAATTCACTCTAGTGGGGAGGAATTTTATTAACATAGATTTATAGTCTTTTTATTATAATATTTTTAATATAATTATGTGGTTTTTTCAAATTAAATTATGGTAATGAAGTAGAGAGTCGGAGTGGTGAACCTATGTCTGTATTTTTTCTATTTCAAATCCAATTACCATTATTCTAATTTAAAAATTATCTCCAATATCAACAATAAAGTAATTTAAATGAACATAGTAAAAAAAATTATGAGATTTTCCACCATGATGGATGACTACATCCCCAATGTGTAGTAAGTTTTCTCCCACACACACACAGTTATTCTTTTATTATGAAGAAAGAACTCAAGAAAGGTCATGAAATTTAACCTATTACAATGGTTAGACTCAACCAGATATAGTATAATTAAAATGAGATAATAATATCCCCTTAAAGATAATCACTAATGTAATTTTGATCCTCCACAAAGGATTTATTAATGTTAATCATCTTCCTCTTCCACTTTTTCACATTGCAATCTTCCACTTCTATTCACAAAAAAAAATTATTGCTCAGAACATTCCTCCATTAAATATATAAATATTTAATCACATCATTTTTGTATCTCCTTATATTCATTTATATTCCAAGCCATGCAATATTTTTTCCATATTTGAATATAGAAACCCTTCTTTGATTTGTGGAAATAAAAAATCCCTCTATAATTCTCATTTAAATCTCAACTAAATTTTCCATTTTAACTTCCAAGAATAATAGGATTTTATTCCCTATAGGGTATTAAAAAATAGTATAGCTGACCTATAGTAAACTATGATATTTTAAACCATGACTACAATGGAATGAATATTCTCATGCATAGAGCCTTGCAAAATGACACATTTTTCATTAAATAACTACTCCTTATTCCATAAAGCCACCATAGATAATTCTTCATAGTTAACTAGGAATCATAATAATTATTGAATATTTGTGTTGTTTAAATCATAGAAGATATGTCCTTTAATTTTGGAATTTAAATTTTGATTAAGAATTTTTCATTTTGAAAGTCTCTCATATCTTTCATCCTTAAAAAATATCAACATTTCATGAAGGTGCTGACTCTCGTGAAGTCTAACAATTACCCTTTTGAAGTAATTTATTTCCCTTAGGAAGTATTTTTCAATGATAAATTTTTTATTCCAATTCCAAAATGACCTTTTTGAAGTTATCAAATACACTTCGAAAGTATAACTTAATTAATTTCCAAAAAACACTCACCCATATTAAATATAGGGTGCCCTTGTGAATTAGGGAGATAACCCTTCTAAATTCACCCAATAATCTTGAAAAATAGGCCATTAATCTTTTTAATTCATTGTGTTACTCTTCCAATGCATTCCATGACTCTTAAAAAGTGTTATAAATGGTATTATGAATTCACCAACTACTTTTTTGAAGCTTTCAAAAACTCTTACAAAGTCATTCTTATCAAATTTTCAGTTACAACTCCAAACTATAGAAATCTTGAAATCAGTTTACATCTTCTCCAATTCAACCAAAAATTTCTATATCACATAAAATTACCACAAAATAATTATAAATACATAAAAAAATATAAAACTCATATAAAAAATGTATTTATAAGAAATGAAATGTAATCCTAAAGAGGTTTCAATGATCTCCCCATTTATATTTGTTTTTAATACCAAATTCAAAAATATTAGTTTAAAATCCATATTATATAACTTCCCCCATAATCAAAGAAACTAAAAGGTGAACCTTATTTTATCGACCTTATTGAAAATAAATCCATAGTGAATATGAAGAAGATTATATTGACATATTTAATGAAATGATCCATGATACAACCAACTCTAAGTCTACTTGATCTAAGATCAATATAGAAAACAAGAGTAATTCACTCAGAAAACAAATCTATCCTTAATTTGAAAACTTATATCACCTGAATTTATTTTATTTAAGAAATTCGTAATTGATTTCCTTAAACATTTTCCAACACCCACTCAATAAACCTCAAAAAAATCTCATAAAAAAGAAGTTTTATCACCTATATAAAACATCTCCCCTTATAAAAAGATTTAAATACAATCAACATGAGGAGGAAACTCTATTTTTTATATACATCATATTTTTTAAGTATGTCTCACTCCCATTTATATCCTTGTCTTCTAAAAAGACTCTATTTTAAGTAGATTAGTGAAAATATCAATAATATATTCCATGGGTAGAACAAACTCTAGATTCCATAATCCTTCACCCACCTTTACCATTGTACAATTTTATTTGGTATCACTGTTATTATATTTATAATGTTGTACAAGATTATTGTATAGATTTATGGCACTCTAGTTATCACAACCAATGATTAGTGGGTATAGAGATTCAACATTAAAATACTTAACATCTATCTTTATCTAGATAATCAAAGAATCTTCTTGTGGTGCTTCCACACATTCAACTTTTGTATATCTCAAAGTAACTAATGTTTACTTCTTTGAGTGTCATTAAACACAATTATTTCTAATGAAAAATAATTCAAATAGTGTATAATTTCTATTATCAACACCACATACCCATTAAACATTATTAAACCCCTTTATACACTACATAAATTACTTCTTATACATCAATCCAAAATTGAATATATTTTAGATATTTCTTACAACTTCATTTCTATTAGAATATGTGTTTACCGATTTTTTATTAATACCTAGTATAAGGAATAACTACATATAAAATTCCTAGCCTTGATATAGTCTAGTAAATGTAAGTTCCAATTAATCATCCAATTTCCATTTCATTCACAATTTTCCCTTCATAATCTTTATTAAATTTTGTTCCTACCTAAATAGATGTGGAAACCTCACTAGACTCCTCTATACCAAACCACTTTAATAGATTTTTAGACTTGTGATTTGAAAGTGTGACCAATAATATAAGTTATTTAGAAACCAAGAAAGTATTTTATTTCTACAAGTAATGATATCTCAATATTGTTTTTCATTAAACTATTAAACTATTCACATATATTATCTTCATTACTAGAAAAAATAATATCATCAATATACACTGTCATAAAAGTGATATGGTTTTGGGATTCATCCTTTACATATTACTATCTACTTGCTCCTTTTGAATTATATTCTCTTATTATATTCATCTAACTTGAAGTACCAAGATATTGGATCGTGTTTCCATACAAAAATTTAATTTTTGCATTTGAAACACTTCGATGTATCTCTATGCTACAATGGAAAGAAAACATCAGATATTATATAGTATAGATACTGGAGAAAAGTTTTATCAAAGTAAATTATTTCAATCTATGAATACACCTTTCAAACCATCATTTACCCATGTCTAAAAACTTCACCATTCACATAAAACTTATTCCAAAAAACTCATTTAACACTAATAACATTTTTTCCTTAGGATTTAGAATACTATATCATGTTTCATTCTTTTCTATTCAATTTTTATCCTCATTCATATCTTTAATTAATTATTTATTCTTAAATTCTTATTGAATAATATGAGGTTCAACCTTTTACAACAAACTTATGTGACTTGTTTACATGATATTTCTTCTTCTATGAAACCCTTGATTTTGATCTCAAATGATATTTTAAATACCAATTTATTTTTTAATCTTTTATTTTTCCTTATTGAAATCTTTCTATAATTATCACAACTAGAGTGGGAAGAACAAACATCTACAGTCTTAATCTGTCAAACTTCCTCTCTGTATAAGAACTATATGGAATTATTTAAGGAGTTAAATTCGTTATGAACAATTGTTTAAATCTAAAAAAAATGTTTGAGAATATTTTTGAATTTTTTTTGATATTTAGATATTACCAAGAATTAATGGGAGATTTTATGTGATTATATTAATGAATCTAGAAAATATATGTTTGGGTGAAAATGGATATCTCCAAGACATTTTAGGCTTAATTATTGGATTCATTAGGTTTCTAATAGAGTTAAAAAGGTTTTCCCTAAAGAATAGAAGGTAAATACTAAAGTTTTTTAAGTGGAATTATGAGTTATGTAAGGTGCATATTGAACTTCATAAGGTAATTTCTATGAGATTTTATGGTGTTCCCTAAATAATTTAAGTTGAACACTGAAGTTCTTATAATGGATTTCGAGCTTCATGCAGTGCATATTGAAATTTTACATTGAAATTTAAAAGAGTCCATAATTGGATTTATTAAGAACATTAGGTAATACTTATACAATATGAAGTTAGTTTAGAAAGATTGTAAGGTGTAATCAAATATCAGAGGGAACTTTATAAAATTCATATGAATTGTGAAAAACTAAAGATAGAAATGTCAAAATCACCTTAAAAAGGATAATTTCTTAATATTTTACAAAAATAATTAAATCCCACTATTATATAAGGAACTTTATAAGGTTCACAAAATGACATCATAAGGTTCTATACTTTGTGAAAATCAATGAACAAAAGAGTAAAAGAAAATATGTGTGATCTGTAAATGAATGTTTTAAGAATCACTATAATATTTGTGATTCATAATGGTGATAAATAATCCTATTAAGAAGATTATATAGTATATTCATAGTGAGATGATATGACATGCTGAAAAGTTTTATCCATAAAAACCTATATTCCATAATATATTAATTTAAAATACACAAAATATTCATAAGTATTTTAAGAAGTGAAATATCAAAAGTATCTTAGAAATTTACATAGATATTTTTAAAAATATTTAAATGATTTTTAATGATTATAGAGTTAGAGAATTAATTTGGATTATTTAGAATAGATAAAGATCACATGACTGAGAATTAATGGATATTTCCATATTCTAAATATGGAAACATTATTCATATTTTTTCTCTATGAATATAAAATTAGAAAATAAAGAAATAAGTCTTGATTAAAAATTTTAAATATGATAATTGATACTATTATTTAATGGAGAACATATGTATCAAAAATAGAATAGATCCACAAGTTATGCAATCATCAGGATCATTTGGGTTGAGGAAAGAAAGGTGTTTTCTAATTTTCTAAAGGATTTTCACTAAGGAGGAAGAATACAAATGTCTTCATGAATTTTCTCTAGCATCACTTGACCATTATAATACATAGATAAGGGAGTATAACATGAAAAATTAATTGTTAATATTATCCTAGAAATAAAATACCATTCTAGAGGAAGAATAAATAATCTTTGTTTTTGAGGGATTTGATAGTATACAAGAGATCTTGTTCACAATCAATAGTAGAGAAAAAATCCGGATGGATGGTGGTTCTAGTATAAACAATCTCAAGTCACATATAGGAAGTGTATAATAAATTCCCTTGGTAAGTGGATGATACCATCCCAAACAGTTCGGTGTAACTTTTAGTGCACTTGTAATCAATATAATTCCATAGTGATCAAATTAAATATATTTCTCAGTAATAATCCAAACTTTTCAAGGAGTATGCTTTCACATTGAGGTCGGACCTTGTAAAAAAACAAGTGTTCTTTTCCTTTACTTGTAAACTACACACTATTGAGATAGATAAACTAAATAAGAGTGTATCTTGACTGTAATTAGTTATAGAGGTTTATTTTTAAGATAAATTATAAACAATTATCACTAATTAACCCCCCCCCCCACACACACACACACACATTTGTGGTAAACCATTTACCTATACACAAGAAGTTTTATCTGTGAAAATAAGGTTCCCTCTAAGATCCCACTCTTTTAATAGAGTGGTACGAAAAAATTGAATTATGTGAACAATATGGGAGCCCCTATTTGAAATGGAATGAAATTTTATTGATGGATGAACTTGATGATTTCATATTTTTAACATTTGGTTTGGAGGTCATTATTACTATGATAGTGGGATTTCCACCTCTTGGGAGATATTATCCCTTGAAATTTGTTAAAAAAATGAATTTATAAGTAGATAGTAAGTCTAGGAATGTAATATTATTTTCCATACATAATAAATTTTAAACTAATGTTATGGGATTAAAAATATCCAAGGAGATATGGGAAAATATTAGGATCATGTATGAAGGGAATGTCAATGTCAAATAATCCAAATTGAAAATTTTGAAGGCTAAATTTGAATACATTAGAATGGAAAAAGATGTGACAATGAATAATTATTTAACTTGGTTTAATGAAATATTATTTTATATTAGGGGAATTGAGGATAATCTAGAAGATTTTAATATTTTCATGGAATTAATGAGGAACTTTACAGACTAAAATGAACCAATTATTTTTGACCTAGAGTAAAATGAATACTTGTCACTATATGAGTTTCATAATAATATTCTCCAATATGAAATGAAAAAGGATCCATTTTTAAACAAAATTATATGGATAAAATGGAATTTAAATCCATGAAAAATTAAATATATTGTAGAATGAAGTTAAATCCTATTATGTTAGAGAGGAATGTGATAAAAGAGATTAGAATTTATAAATAATTATAGCCTCTATCATTAAAAATTAAAAAGGACGTAAAGTTAAGTACAAGGGAAACATTACACTCAAGTGATTTAAGTGTGGGGGAATTGGAAATATTTTAGCATAAAATAAAATGAAGAAGTGTGTAAAGTTCGAATATGAGGAGGAGAAAGATACAAATAAATAAAGGTTTGAGGAAGAAGTTCTCAAGAATATAGGAATACTGGTGAAGATGAAAGAAAATTTTATATAAAAAAGAAAATAAGTATTCGGAGTAAAGAATAAGATGAAAACCATACTATAAGGTATGAATCTGAAGATTACTATTCTAGAAAAGATACCAACTTCATAGAAAATTTCGAGAGAAAAGAAAAAGGTTCATGTAGTGAAGAAAAATGAGAAACCAACCTGGAACACGTGATGAGAATTGTACATGAATTATATTTTGAATGGAACACACAACATAAGTCAGAAATAAAATCTATTATGAATTTATTTGATGATCATAATAAAAATACATATTAATTTAATAATATGGATAATGATAACATTAGACGATATCAACATTTTTAAAGTGAGAGTGGCTAAACAAGAAAGGATTATGAAGGAATTTTAAAATAAAATTTGTTTAAGAGAATAAGTACATAGTATGACTAATTCATGTATTATTAATGCCAATAATACACTTGAAAATATGAAAAATGAATAAAATAAAGTTATTTAGGCAAATTAATAATCAATACATGCATCAGGGAAGTTTTTTAAACAAGTTTGGGTAAAATATTCACATGTGGTCCTTGAAAATATCTAATCTATATCAGAAAATATTATAGGTTATAAAGGAAAATATAGGAAATAATATTTTGAGAAAAGTTATAAAAATATCACTCCTTAAAATATGAGTGTAAAAAAAAATCTGATATGTAAAGGGCCTCCAAAACAAAATAAAATAGAGTCCAGAAATGACCCAATATAGAAAACTGTAAATTACAAATAAACTCAAAAAAATAGGGTAGGATTATATTTAATGTATGTTATTTTTTGTATGAATTATATGTGTATAAAAATTATATTTCCTAGTGTAATATGTCAAATCCATGTAATTACATAAGTCAAGAGTTGAGGGGGATATATCCAGTGAAAAGTATAAGCATGTTTGAACCGAAGCATGTTATGAATAGAAACTTTCTTTAATTACTTTTCTAGAGAAAGTTTCATTTTTTAGGGGGTATATTTGTAAGGATTCAATAGTATGTTAATTATGTTTAGGAATGTATAAATATTATTATATTATAGACTTAGAAAAAAAATTAATGAAATAAGAATCAATGGATAAATAGAATAAAAACTAATTTCTTATTAAAGTCTCTCCAAGCTACCAAAAGGAGAAATAATTTGATACTTGATAGTGGATAATCATTACACATGGGTATATATTTCTTTTTTTAAAAAATATTAAAGAAAATTATGGTTTTGAATTAAATTTTGGAAATTAATTAACCTTGAAGTTAAAAGGAAATGAATCGGCTGAAATTGAACCTCAAAAGTTGAAATCAATAGATGTATTGGTTTTTTATGGGATCATATATAACCCCCTGAGTGTGAGTTAGATTTTTTTTTAGGTTAATGAGGTTATTTTCAAAATTAAAATATGACTCATAAAAAATTAGAGGTAAAATATTTATAACAAGTGGTTAAAGGACTAGTGGGAATATATTTCAAATAGGGGATCTAATAATTCCTGCTAAATTAGTGCTAAATAAGATAGTAATTTATGGAATTATAGGATTGAATACCTTGTTTAAAAGATTTTTAGGAAAATATAAAAATAGAATGGTTTAATAGATTTACCCAATTAATCATATATGGATATTTATTTTGAATAACCTGTTAAAAGGAAAATATGGTCCAAGCTAAGAAAAAAATAATTGAGATACGATTAACTAGACTGAGTAGATCTACTCTAATTTATATGAGCCTAGGATACACTTTTACACTAGATGTGAGTAACATTTTATTACATTCATTATTTAATACACTATAATGGAAATAGTATCATTCAGGAAAAATAAGTAACAACCCATGAAGATGTTTACAATTTTCAGAATGGAAGCTAAAAGTGAAATTTGAGTTCCTATGAAGAAGTTGAGAATGCAAAATGGAAAAAAGTTCATGGGAAATTATTTTGAATTCAACATGACTAATCATGGGATTAAGAACAAATATAATACTCCTCAGACTCCTCATCAAAATATATTTTTTAATAGAATAACCAAAAACATTGTTGAAATGAGTAGAACAATGCAAGATCAGTTTAAGAGGTCAAAATTTTTATATAGAGAAGTTGGAAGAACAACTATTTGCAATGAGGTATAGTGTTTATTGAGGATGAACTCAAACATGATCTCATATGTGATATAGTTTAATAATAATCCAACTATGAGCTATTTGAGAGTCTTTGGATTCCCTTTTATCATAAAAATAAATGAAATAGATCTGGGTAAATTTTATGAGGATACTAAGGAAAGTATATTTTTTTAATATATATCCAATAGAAAGGGTTACATATGCTAGAAATGTCCAATAAAAAGGGATACATAGACTGTAAAAAAGTTTTTATATTTACTATGTTTTTTGTTGTTAAAACTATTAAAAATAAACCTAATATCAATGTTCTAGATGATTCATATTTTGAGTATTTAATTGGAGTTAGTGAGAATAATTATTAGAATAATAATGAATAACAATTGGAGATTGTGCCATATTATGACTAATTCATGTTGTATTAATGCCAATAATACAATTGAAAATATTAAAAATGAATAAAATAAAGTTATTTATGTAAATTAATAATCAATACATGCATCAGGGAAGTTTTTTGTTATTTGTTTATCATACCTCTCACTACTCTATTTTTTCAATCTCATTTTCCCTATTTTCAAGAAGGATTCTTGATTCTTCTCATTCTCTTAAACCACACTAAATCAAACTTCAAAATTTTTCATGTGAGTCGTCCTTGGTATATAGTAAATGGTCTATATATTTTTCCCTAAGTTTTTGTAGCTTTATAAAATTTATTTGTCATTTTGTGCACTGGAACTACCTAATATCGCTTCAAAACAATAAATTAATTAGAGTTAAATTGTTTTCCTTTCCATGTGATGTGTTTATACCATCATTGTATGGTTGGATGTTATGAATTCAACCATAACAACCCCATTAGGGTGGTTTCATTTAGTCATCTATATGTATGTGTGTTATCTCCCCACATTAGAGCTTCCACTATGGGTGTGCATTCATTTATCTTTAAATTGTGGTGCTTACCTTTTCTAAATTCCTTGTGTTGAATTTAAATTGTATAATTAAATAAAACGAATTTTTTTATAATAATTATTATTTTCTAATAAAATCAATCGATGAGGTGCATAGTCTTCAAACTCGAAATGTGATATTGTTGTTTTATACCTTGATTGTCCTTATGGCATGTTTGTTTTCCTATAACCTTTTATTTTTAGAAATTGAGTATGTCCTTTAAATTATGATTGAGTGTGACGGACTTATTAATAATGTGTTTAGATATATGAGGTGGCTTGCTTACGTGTATTACATTTACTTTTAAAAAGGTATGGGAAATGGGTGAGGCCCTCTTAATGGGTTCTTGTTCAATGTTATGGAATGATCACTACTTTCCCTTTTTATTTTTTAATTAAACGACTGGATTAATTATGAACGCCGAGAGTGATACATGGATTGCTTTCAAGGAAATCCAAGGACGCGATCATTGTGCAAGTTTTCAACTTCACTGATGAATTGTGCACACATTGGGGATGATACTAGTATGCCAGGATGGGCTCACCATGCCTTTATCTTACCTATTATGAGAAATACTAATTACCTACGGGAGACACCTTGGATAGGATCTTTGGGGAGATGGTTGTACCGGGACACAAGTGAGATTTGGTCCCCTAAATTAGATATCAAGTACGATATTTGAATTTGTTGTCTCAAATTGTGTTGGGAGTGATACTTCTTAGTCCATCCATGGATTGAATTGGAATAACTCTGAAAAAAGTGAGCATTATGGAATTTCTGGAGCGATATATAGGTTCCTTGATAAGGTTCACCTTCGATGGTCCCTAGATGCTTCCTATTTAAAATTGGTAGTTACATTTATTGTGTAAGGACCCCAATCCCAGTAGCCCAGAGCTAGTTCCTTACTTTGTTACATTGGCATATAAACAAGGAAGACATATCCCAAAGGATCGAATAGTTCAGTAGCTTCGGTAGATAAGATACATACATAATATCAACATTACAACTTGAAATGAAAAAACATAATAGATACTCCTTTGGAAACATTATTATTCTTCTATATTATCTTTTCATGGAATTCATTAAATTCATATTGGCATCATAGGGAAGATAAACATAATAAATGGGTGAACCCAAATGCTTAGTAAGGGTAATAGTTAAGAATAATCTGAAAATAAACTATTAAAATGTCAATAACTAAAAACACTTGCTATTAAAAAAACATGAGAATAAAATTATAGGAATAAAAAGTGAATAAATAATACCATATAAATAATTACATGAAAATAATAATTACCACGGGTAGTCTACTATTTGAATAATCACATGGAATATAAAATGATAATCACATAATGAGTGAATTCATAATGTAGGACATCATAAACAAACCACCAAGGCCTCATGTCAAGACTATTTATACACTGGTAAACACCCAAACTAGTATGTCTCATGAGAACTACTAATGCACTGAGGGGATATAGTGGGCCCCACCTAACACTTATCAAGTCCAATACATTCCTCATATGATAGGTGTGAAATATAATACACATATACATTCATATTGAAACTAATATATGAAATGTAAATAACATTCCCCAATCAGTAAACATAATCACTAACCATTAAGAGTAATATGGTGAATAGATTAAAGATAAAACATCCACATTCAAACTAATAATAAACCATTCAACAAAATATGGTATATGATATCATAAAATATTAATCCTAATTAATCATAAGAATCAACAAGCGTGTTTAAATAAAATAAAATACTCTTTTAACTTTGAAATCATTTATTTAAAAGTCGCGCATTTAGAAAAGAAGGCATTTGAAAATAAATATTTGAATCAAATCATCCCAAACCACTTTGAAATGTTTGAGATAAATTTTAAAATTAACACTTTAATATATTTATGTCCTTATAAATAAATACATAAAACCCATTTTGAAAACATGGACATGAATAAGAAAGATTTAGAAGAATAAATATTTAAAACATTTAAACCAATGTTTTAGTTAAAGATTACTTATATAAACCCATAAAAAGGTTTCTTTTAAAAATATTTATAAAACCATGGATATGGATGATAAATATGTAACAATAAATACATATGTATAAATAATCTTAGATAACACTGAAATTGTAGAATTAACCCTTACAAAGATCGTATCCTTAGAGTGAGGAAATATCAAAGACATAATTATGTGTCAAAAATATAAATCCAAAAAATTTAAGTGGATATACAGTATAAAAAATCTTATTTAATTCACACATATTATAGGAATAACATAACCAATGACATAGATGTTTAACTCAATGAATGGAAATTGATTTAAGTTTCCCCTTACCTTGGGTTTGACTTCCTTCAAATTTGTTCAAAAATCATGTATAATAGATCGAATAGGGTTATTAATTTATTAAAAAACTAAAATAATGTTTATAATTCTTCACATAATCTTCTTATAACATTTTCCACCCATCTTTTAATAATATTTTGTTATTTCCATTGTTTTGGGCGTGTTCTTTTCAAGGTTTCCAAGGTTGGTTTATTATGGTCTTCCTTGTCAAAAATAAATAATAATAATAAATTGAAAACACATATATATATATATATAGTTCGTATTAAAAAAAGTATATTTAATTTAAAACATCCCATGATTGTGGTAAAGTGAAGTGAAAACTCATCATCCACAGAGGTAGTGAATTGACACACCACGGACGACTATTTCATTATTTAAGAGTAAAAGAAAAAATTAGAGATTTTATGATGAATATACCATCAACAAAAAAAAGTACATAGTATATATGATACTGGAGTTTTCATGAATCACTTGATAGAAGGTGAGGATAAGGTAGAAGTTAAAATTATTTAAAAGATAATAAAAAAGGAATCTTGCCTCTTGAATCTTTTCTCCTTGAGAACCTCCATAGGCACTTTGAAGTGGTCTTTTTGTCAGACCAGAAGCATTGTATCAAGGTATGAGGAAAAGGGAAATTTTCAAAATATAGGTTAGAAATAAGGCTTAAGGTTATGAAATTTTGGAAAGGGAGTATCCTTTTTTATAATTGATTTGAGGGTAAAATTAGTAATTTCATAAAATATTAAGATATAATAAGTATAAAATAGGGTTAAAGACTTTCAAAAGAGATAGAAATAATAGGGGATCACAATTTACACATAATATTATCATGTTTTGTAATTTTTCAACAATGTTTTTATTTTTAAATAATTTAATAAAATATTTTAATAATAAAAAATCATTTATGTCAAATTAAACACTATTTATAACAATGAATTTAAATACAACAAAAAAAGTTTAAAATTTGAATAAAATTTTTAATTATATCCTATACATATCATATTAATCTATATAGATCATTAATAAACATAAAAATATTAAATTATATTAATTTTAATATTATTAATATCATTAATTTGATTTATTCATTTATTAAATAATTACTGTATCATTATAGTGCCAACCATTTGGGCAGTTATTTATTCCCTGAAAATTAAAAATAAAATTACATGAAGAAAATAAATTTATTATATTTATAAAAAATATTTATTTGAGAAAAAATATTATGTAAAAACATAAATTAAAATGTTATACAAAAAAATGGTAATAGTGTGAACACCTTGACTCACCTAAATATTCTAAAGGTCTTAATATGATTCTTATGAGTAAAAAATTCCTCAAATTAGAATAAAAGGGAGATAATGGTAGACACTTTCTATTGAAAAAATATTTGTTCAAGTTTGGATCCATTTAGTGGTACTTATAATTTTAATTAAAAACATTTTATTTACTTTTGTTTTGTTTTTTCAAGTACTATATCAGCATTGCATAAGCATTTGAGACAATTATTTTGTTTATAAAAAATTAAAAATGAATTAATATCATAAAAATATATTAATTAGGTTTAAAATTATAATTTATATTCATTCATTAAATTTAATTACACCTATCTATATCAAAATAATTTCCATAATTTGTTAATTTGTCTTTTCTTACCGTCCACGAGCATTGCACAAGAATTTAAATAAGGATCATGTTATATAACATAAAAATTATAAATTAATATCCAAAACATCAGTAATCCATAATAATCAATAAAAAATTCATGAAAATAATTTTTATCATCCAATTATAATATATATAAGTTACCACTTTTGACTTTTTCAGTGCTTCAAAGGCATTGTGTGGGCAATGACAATGATTCTTTTATACTTATCAAAAAAATAATTTATATGTTCTGAATAATTTCCATACAAAATTTATCATAATAAATATTTACTTATTTATTCTATAAGTTTAATAACTTTTGTATCATAAATATCCCTAGATTCCATCATAGAAATAATACTATATTTTCTTAAAAACTATATTTTTTAATATTCACTAAAAATTAAACTATTTCATAAAATTCAAAAAAATTCAACCTAACAATTTCTTGACAAGTATAATTAAATAATGAACTCCATTTTTTGAAAATAATTTCCTAAATTTGATAAATTATATTTTTAATTAAAATCTTCAATTACTCAAAAATTCCAATTTTAAAATTATAACTGATTTTATGAAACTATGAAAAATTAACTAAGGTCTCATTATCTTATTATCATAAGATATAAAAATATTTAATTATGATTCTATTTTATGAAAATATATTTTATTTTGAATAATTATTTTAATTATAAAATTTTAAATAAAAAATTATGTTTTATAAAAATACTAATAATTAATTAATAATTTCTAAAATATTTATCTACTATGTTATAATTATATCATAATTTAATTTATATTCTAAATAAATTTTATTTATACATTCATGGGTGAGGTCACTATTCATTTGGCCAATTTACTATTCATAATGTTCATATTACTATTCATAGGGGTAACATTACTATTCAAAAGGGTCAAGTTACTAATCACAAAAAATTTATTTTATCTTATTAGACTCTAAATATCTTACTAATCGCAACCATGTCTGTCCGTTTTTTGAAATTCAATTCACAAAAGAGACAAAATTATGTTAAATGGTTAGGTTATAAGTATCTTATTTATATAATTATAATAACAAGGTGTTTTTTCATAAATAATCAATGTTGTGTGCATTAAATTTATTTTTAAATCCTTGGGGTGTTATATTCTCCCCTCCTTTAATAAATTGCATCCTCACAATTTGAAATTTCATTTTAGAAAAGAAAAAAATATTTATACTAGAAAATACATTTTTTGGCAAACCCACGTCGTAAAAGAAGGTACTAGGATAATAATTTTTGTTGTTTAAATATCCTTTCCCTAAAGTTGAGAAATTATTTCACTCTATAATAATGTAATGAAATATGATTACTTGATATGTTTCTATAAACACAATCTTTTCCATCGTTTGGGCCTTAATCTATTCCTACTTCATTTCATGACACAAGTTATATCATATGGTAAAATATTCTCTAAAACCTTATCCAAAGATCAAATTCTATCATTTAATAAATTTTTACCTTTTAAAAAATATCATGATCAAACACTTTGGAAATAGGTTCTCTAAATTTCCAAAATGAACTTATTAAACAACATCAATGGGATCTTAATCATTACATAAAAACATGTGAGTACATTCTTCATGTATTCAATTGAACCATGGTAATAACATGAATTACCATAAACCTTATTTAATATGTTCATTCTTCCTTATTCCTTATGTAAAACATTGGAATTTAGATATATTCCTTAATTCCAAAATGTTATAGACTCAACCACTTTGTCGACAATCCATTATTTAGATCCAAGATAGTAAGTGTTATCTAATTTACATTATCCAAATCTGTCATCTCTTTATTCCAAAATCAATACTTCAATATTAAGCACATATTAAGGGTTTTCTTTACCAAAACCATGTATTTTTTAAAAGTTTAACTTGCTACTGAGTCACTTTTCCTTGGTACCATTCATCTTACAACCTCAAATCCTTAAGAAAATAGTAATATAGTACTATCCATATATATTATATAATTCGCATAACCAGTACATCATTTATTGAAATACTCGAAATATATAATTAATAATCTAATAATAAGAACATTAATCATTCCTCTCTATTAATGGTAGTAACACAATCATGATCATGATCCATTTTATTCATTTGGTGTATATTACTTTGAAACATGGGACATTCATTTGTTCAGTTTCCAATATCCTTGTAGATGAAACATTGTTCATTGGAAACATTTTTATTACCTTTGAAATCACAATAATGGCGGCTTATCACCCGAAACTTGTAGAAAACTCTCATTCCTATTAATTATATACCAAATTTATTTCTTCCACAATTATCACATGTGGGAAAATTCTTATTTTCCTTCATCCCTTTATTTATCAATTTCCTAGTTCTCCTCTTCTTCTCTTACTTCCATCTTAATCCATGATATATATATAACTAATTATCCTTCTTGTTAGGACATGATATTATCTCCTCATGTGATGATAATGTTTGAGTGACTAGTTCCTTTTGAAATATTAGCTTAAATACATTGAATAAATTATCATTCTTATTCTTGGTATTATGTGCATTGATGTGGTTCTCATTTATTACGGTAAAAACTATTTATTAAAAAAATCATACTCTATATTATAACATTATCAAACATAATGTATAATCCTAATACTAGTGAAATATTTAACATAAATTTAATATTTTATACAAATCTAATCTCATAATCATAAATATGGTTTCTTTGGGGACATATTTCATTTTAAATCCTTCCTAATGGTTTGTAAGGAAAATCTGATTTATCTTAAGTATATCCACTAGGAGTGTCAAAAAAAGTGTGTAGTAAGGCCCATTTTCCTATACTAGGTTATCCATGTTTGGACCAGGACACCTTGGTGGAGTTTTTACCCCTAGGTACATCTATTCTAGAACCACATCCACTTGTAGTATCCATACAGGGATGTAATAATAAGAAGATCCACATAATATATACTTACTAAAAATTATAGGATGTTATTGTATGCTTATCCTCAAATTCAATATTAGGTTTTTGTTCTGAAATATATGTTTTCTAAATCCAGTTTCCAAGGTTTCTACTAAACTTCCTATGATACCAACTGTATAGACCCTGACCCTAGTATCCAGGAGTCGATGCCTTATTTTATTAAATTGGAATATAAACAAGGAAGATTTATCCTGAAGGACCAAACAGTTTAGTTTATTTTTAAAATAAGATACATAAATAAGTCAACATTACAACTTAAAATGAAAAACATCATACAAACTCCTTCAGAAACATTATTATTCTTCTAAATTATCTTTTCATGTCATTCATAAAATTTATCATGGAATCATGATGAAAATAAACAAGAAATGGGTGACCCAAATGCTGAATAAGGGTAATAGTTCAGTGAAAGCTAAAAATAAACCATAAGGAAAGGTGAATAAGTAAAAACACTTTCTATTAAAACAAAAACATGAGAATAATATGATAGGAATAATAACTAAATAAATAATACCATATAAATAATCACATGAAAATGATACTTACCCATATATATTATACTACTAAAATAATCACATGGAATATAAAATACTAATCTCATAAGGAGGGAATACATAATTTTTGGCATCATAAATATACCCTCAAGGCCTCATGCTAAGACCATACATAAACATGTAAACACCCAAACTAGATTGTCTTATGAGACCTACCAATGCACCAAGGGGATATAGCAGGCCCCACCCAACACTTATTAAGTCCAATTTATTCCTCATATGAAAGGGTTGAAACCTAATCAACATATACATTCATAATGAAACAAACACATTAAATGTATATAACATTCCTCAATCAGTAAACATAATCACTAACCATTCAAAGTAATATGGTGAATGGTATCAAGATATAATGCCTATATTAAAAATTATCATAAACTATTAAATAAAATATGGTAGATGATATCATAAAATATTAATCCCAATAAAACATAAGAATCAACATGGGTGTTGAAATATATGAAAATACTCTTTTTACTTTTAAATAATTTATTCAAAAGCTGTGAATTTATAAAATATGACATTTAAAAATATATTTTTGAATCAAAGTGTCCCATTATACTTTGAATAATTTGATAGAAATTGTAAAATTAAAATTTTAAAATATTCATGTCCTTATAAATAGATTTATAAAACCAATTTTGAAAACATTTATATTAATGAGAATGATTTAGAAGAATAAATATTTGAAACATTTAAAATGATGTTTTACTTAAATTGTACTTACATAAAACCATAAAAATATTCCTTTTAAAAATATTTTTTTAAAAACAAGGGCATGGATGATAAATTTTTCCCAATAAATACTTACGTATAAACAATCTTGGATAATAATGAGATTGTGAAATTAACCCTTACAAATATTGTATAATTCGAGTGAGGAAAAATCAATGACATAATTATGTGTTAAAAATATAAATCCACACAATTTAATTGGATATATAGTATAACACAATATGATTTCATCCACATATATTATTGGAAAAACGTAACCAATGACATAGATGTTTAACTCAATGAATGGAAAATTGAGTTAAGTTATCCCTTACATTAGGTTTGACTTCATTAAAATTTATTAAAACCTCTTGTATAATAGTTTTAATAGTGTTATTAATTTATTATAGAACTAAAATCATGTTTAAAATACATTATATAAACTTCATATAACATTTTCTACCCATTTACTAATAATATTTTGTTATTTCCATTGTTTCAGGTGCTTTCTTTTCAGGGTTTCCAAGCTTGGTTTATTATGGTCTTCCTTGTAAAAACATAATCCATACCTAATAAAATATATATATTAGACCATTCTAAAAAATTATATGTGAATTAAAATTTCCCATTATTGTGGTAAAGTGAAACAAAAACTCAACTTCCACAAAGGTGGTTAAATGACACACCGTAGATGAGAATTTTTTTTTAGAATAAAATAAGAGATTTTATGATGCATATACCATCAACACAAAAAAATTCCATAATATATATAATACTTGATTTTTCTTGAATCATTGGATAGAAGGTGAGAATAAGGTATAAGTTAAAATGAATTTAAAAGAGAATAAAAAGGAATCTTACCTCTTGAATCCTTTCTCCTTTAGAACATCATTAGGCTCTTGGAAGTGGACTTTTAGTGATAAAAATCACTAAAATGTACAAAGGGGTGAGGTTAAGGGAAATTATCATAAAATATGTGATAAATAATGATTAAGGTTTTGAAATCTTGTGAAGGGAGGAACCTCCTTTTATAATTGAGGTGAGGGGAAAATAAGGAATTTCTTAAAATATAAAGATATATTAAGTCTAAAATAGAGTTAAAGACTTTAAAAAGAGGTATAAATCACATGGGATGACACTTTAGACAAAATATTATCAATTTTTCCTTTTTAATAATTTTTTTATTTTTAAATAATTTTAAAAAATATTTTAATCATGAAAAGTAATTTATGTCAAATTAAACACTATTCCTAATCATTACTTTAAACACAGCAAAAAAAGTTTAGAATTAGAAAACCATTTTGTATTATATCCTATAAATATCATATTAATAAATAAAAATCTTGAATTAACTTAAAAATATAAAATTGTATTTATTTTTTTATTTTTAATATCGTTAATTTGATTTATTCAATAATTAAATAATTACACCATCATTATTGTGAAACCCATTAGGGTATTTATTTATTCCAAAAAAAATTAAAAAATAAATTACATGAAAAATATAACTTTCTTATCTTTCCAAATACTATTTATTTCAAAAATAAACTTCTAAAAAACCATAAATAAAAATGTTATATAAACTAATGTTTATTGTGTTAACACCCTGACTTAGATTTAGATAAAATATTATAAAGGTATTAATATGATTCTTGTGGGTCCAAAATGTATAAAATTAGAGTCTAAGGGAGGTAATGGTTGAAAATTTACCATTTAAAATTATTTATTCAAATTTTAATCCATTTAATGGTACTTATAATTTTAATTCAAAATATTTTATTTATCTTTCTTTTGCTTGCACACATACTGCATCAGCATTGCATAAGCATTATAGACAATTATTTCATTTATAAAAAAATTAAAACTGAATTAATACCATAGAAATAAATTAATTAGGTTTAAAATAATCATTATATTAATTAAATAAATTTAATTACACATATCCATATCAAAACAATTTTCTTAATTTGTTAATTTGTCTTTTCATTCAATGCATGATCATTTCACAGGTATTTAGATAAGGCTCATGTTATATGACACTAAAATTATAATTTAATAACCAAAAACATAAAAAATATAATAATAATTAAAAAATAATTCATGAAAATAATTTTTATCCCTCAATTATTATTTATATAAGTTACCAATTTTGACTTTGACAGCGCTGCGCAGGCACAACATCGGTAAAGACAATGATTCTTTTATACTTGTTAAAAAAATATAATTTATATATTCTGAATTATTTCTATAAATTATTTCCCTTATAATGTCATTATTTATTTATTACATAAGTTTAATAAATTTTATATCATAAATATCCCTTGACGTCTTCCCAAAAAAAATATTGTATTGTTTTTAAAACTGCATTTTACTATTCACTAAAAATTCACCTATTTAAAATAAATCCTAACCATTTTTAGATGTGTATAATTAAAAAATGAACTCCATTTTAAGAAAATATTTTTCTGAATATGTGGAATTATATTTTTAATTAAAATCTTAATTTACTCAAAAATAAAAATTTTAAAATTATATCCGATTGAAATGAAATTGGAGGACAATGAGCAATACGGATTCTGTGGGTTTTGCGGGAAAATGGTGAACCCAAAGTTGACCTTCGATGGAATCTTATTTAGATCATCTATCTATGAATATCATCTTGAATCAGGGCCGATTCGACTCACATAACTACGGTTTCTCCAAACCGAATGATTGCAAAGTCGCTCGGCAAGAATTGAAAGCTTCTGCCTCTTATACAGTTGACATGAGTAGAGTTTACTCTTCTAATACCAATGCCTCTGTTAATAGTTTATTCTCAAATTTACAGTATTTTTCATCATCTTAAAACAAAATAATCTCAAGAAATGGGTTTATTTCTATCGTTGAAGCAAACCCCAAAATATTTGAAGATCGCCTGGAGGAATGTCGCTTCTCCATTTTTGCATGTGTCTCGGTCTCACAAAAGGCTTTGAAATGGATACTTGAAGACTTAAGAAATTTCTTGAATCAAGAATGGGGCTTCAATTAATGGTTCTTAACATCAATTGGTAAGGGTCTCTACCACATTGTTTTTCCTTCAGAACAAAAAAAATTCCTTGCTTGGGGCATCGGCCCAATCCCTCTCAAGCCTGGTTTTCTTACACTGCAAGAATGGGATCCCAAATATTTCTTGCACTCATCCATGATCACCACTAAAAAATCTGGGATTCGTATATGTGGATTAAATTTGTTCTTCTAGAATCCTTTGATTTTTCGAGATGTAGTTGCGGCAGTGGGGAAACCGATTAAACTTGACAAGGAGACAGAAAGAGCTTGATATGGCCATTACGCTAGATCCTTAGTTGAAATTGATTTTTCTTGTGATATTATTAATACTTTCTTTTTGATATCTGGAGACTTCAAGCTAGATCTCTCAATCCATTTTGAATGGCTTCCAAATTTCTATGATTATTTTTTTTAGAGTTGGATAATTCTGTAGATTATTACCACAAGAACATGCCATTCTCAAAAGGTATGAAATATGGTCATGTTTCTATGGTCTGAAAGCTTAATAATTCTATTGGATTGGATCAAATGAGGGGTCAGAATGGTCCCATGAAAGAAATACTGGTGTATAGGCAAAAGGGTGGTGTTTTTAAAAAAATTATAGAAAAGTTTCATTTGTTCAGATTGTCAAACAGGGGACTTGCATTGGGGGAATGAGTGGGAAAGGCACTATCCTCCCCCATGAGCCAGCCACTGAACAGAACAAGGCCAAAGAAGGTGTTCCATATTTGGATCCCCCCTCATGGTTAGAGACTTCAAATGAGGGGAATAAACCTAAACTAAAGGCTGAAATCCAAGAGGAATTTAATAGGGAAATGAGGAAAAAACACATTTTTGTTGTTAAATGAAAGGGCAAGGACAAGGAGTTTGATAGGGAAGGCTTTGAGTTGGTCCTTCCAAGAAAGTTAAAGGCCAATACCCAAGAGTTTTGTGACCCCTTTTCTAACTCTCCTTCTTCCCTTCCTGGCTCCAAAGTGGCTTCTTCATAACATGGTGAGGCTCCTTTTCTGGGTGAATCCAACAAATTGGTGCATGCCACCCCAAGCATGTGTCACCATGATTAGTGAGTTCCAGAATCAGTTAAGAAGGTTCATTCATTGAGAACAACAGCCTCTATGTTAGAATAAAATAAAATGGCAACTCGGACATTGAATATTGATCAAATAAAAATGTTGGAACCTGCACTACATGACTCCAATGTTGATGTTGTTGTAGCATGCAATGACAATCAAATTGTGAAAGAAACCTCAATTTCCCCTCTACCTAAATAGGATTCAAGAAAGAATTTGCAGGAGGGGAATAGGAAAATAAATGACACCCTAGTGGGAAATAATTACCTTGAACATAAGTTAATGGCTCCCAGGGCCAAAGAGGTCACTAATTCAGAAAAAGAAGAACCAGAAGAAACTTGCCAACAAACCGAAACATGGAACCGGGGTCATCATCCTCAGAGTCGTTGTCAGGGGTGTGGACAAGCTGATTGGACAGCTAAAAAAGAAGACTTCTAGCCCATGTATGATTTTGATTTGGATAGCACTAACATTGAAATACTCCTCCAAAAAGAAAAAAAGATTATAAGAGAGTGATTCTAGAGGTCTCGGCTATAGGTGTGGGCGAGGGACAAATTGGATTGATCTTTGAGAAGAGGGAAATAATATTGGAGATAAGATTAGGAAAAAACTTGGTCTTTGATTTTCTATTGAGGGCAGTGATGCTCTGTCTGACCCCATCCACTCTTTCTGTTGTTTTCTTTCCTTTCATTTTAATTAATGGCTTTTGGGCCTTTAAAAAACCAATTGAATGACACTTTGAAAATTTTACTAATTCCTCATTATCTTATAATCATAAGACAAAAAAATATTAAATTTTAATTTGATTTTAAGAAAATACATTTTATTTTGAATTTTTATATTAATTATAAAATTGTAAATAAACATTTATGTTTTATAAAAACACTAATACTGAATTAATAATTTCTAAAAAATGTAATTACTATGATATAATTATATCATACTTTCTTTTATAATATTCCTAAATTTTATTTATAAATTCACGGATGAGGTTACTATTCATTTGGAAAGTTTACTATTCATAAGGGTCATATTACTATTCATAAGGATAACATTAGTATTCAAAATGGTCAAGTTACTACTCAACAAAAATTAAGTTGATCCTATTGACAGAGCAAATTTACGTGCATGTTTTTTATCAAATAATGAGTATTTTTTACTTTTGTTTCAATGATAAAACCCATGTATTTCATTGTTTTATTAAAATAATGGGTAATTTGAATTTTATAATGAAAATGAGCATAATTTAGAAAAGTGCATAATTCTGGATTTTGGACAGATTTTGACTACAAGGGTATTTTTGTCTTTTAGCATTAAAATATGTCTAAATTCTATGATTCAAATTTTTTTAGAATCCTGATTTTATTTCCTCCAATTTTTTCTTTGGGACTAGGAGCTAATTTGGCCATCTAAAGGGCCTAAAAATTCATTTAAGTTGGGACTTTTTCCGAGAGGACAGCGTGGACCCCACCACTATAACGGAACCCAAACGCATCCAACACATATCCAAATGAGGTGCTTCCACCTGGGATAGAACTAGGAGAGATAGTTCCGGCTCTACACCAAATTTCATGGAGTTTTGAAGTAATTAAGGCAGCCATTGAATGACATTCTTTTGGAGGAACCTTCTTGGATGCTTCATCCAGAAACATAAGCCTTCAATGAAAAAATCATAACACTTTCATCCGGAGTCCAAATGCGCTGAAATTTGGAGGGGGAACAGCCAACAAATTTATAAACAACATTTAAGAAGGATTCCATGTGTGAATCATCCATTTATGGGTCAAAAAGCGCAAAATTTAGGGGAACATAAATCTGTCTATAAAAGGATGTCCTCCCCTCCTTCCAATCCATCAGCTCGACACCCAAAGCCAAGGAGGGATCCCACCAGGGCACAGGACGATTCTGATCCTCTCCCCCCCCCCCCTCTCATTTCTTCTTTTATTTTTATCTTCATTTTAGTTTTCTTTTAGTTTCATTTTCAATTGTAATTTATTTTATTTTTAGTTTTATTAATCATTGCATCTGTGTTTCTCCATCCACTTTTCTTCTTTTCTTTGTCTCTCTCTATCCCTCTCTCAATATTTCTATCTTCTTAATCCAAATCCACAAAGTAATATCATACTCTCTGAAATTAGAGGCTAACTCAAGACTTGGATTAGGTGGAGGTCAAGATATTCATGAATTTTCTTTAAAGTTTGTTTTATTGTTTGTGATAGATTTGAGTATCATGCATTGGTGAGGCGAATGTCCCCGATTGGGTGATGGCCCCCAATGACATAATACTCAAACTATTACTATTCTATAAAAGAGTAGTGATTCAAATATGAGATTTCATGTTTGAATTATCAAACTAAATCAAACACATGTAGGAAAATAATGATTGAATCCAAGACTGAAACCCAAAACCAAGTTCTTTCTTGTTAACTCATTATGTTTGCACTGCATAATTGTTTATATTTTTAAATAAAAAACCCAAAAAATATTTTCATCGCTTTCATTTAAAAACAAAACCACAAAAATAGATAGTTTATGTGAATTAGAATAAATTAAGTGAACCAACCTGAAAGACACCTCAAGAGAGACAACCCTGGTCAGCCACTGTGTTACACTAGGAAAAAAATATAATTGCTTTTGTCCACGCCCCACTACAGGTGTTCATCAGCTATCATAGTATAAATATCTTACTGATCACAACTGTGTAAGTCTGGTTTTTGAAATTAAATTCACATAAGTGACAAAATTATGTCTAATGGCTAGGTTATAACTATCTTGTTTAAATAATTATAATAAAAAAGTTTTTTTCATAGAGACTCAGTGTTTTGTACATTAAATTTATTTGTAAATCCTTGGGGGTTACATATTTAAAATGCCAATGTTTTATCTTTGAGATGCATGGGACATATCCACCAAGCCTAATCACATGCTTGGGATTTGTCCATCTCATAATAATTATTCCAAAATATTTTCATTATCACCATTCATTTATCTTAATTTTATACGTTTACTATGGTTTAGACATTTCTAACTTCAGTCTAAGTAGGTATGGTTGGGTAAGGTGTCCTTATTGAACCTGAGCCCCACTTAGTTAATTATATATTGGAAATAATTTTTTAAATTTTTATATAGGAACACATCTTATTTATATGTATGAATTGTATTTTTCTTTATACACCATTGGTGGTGACCAACTGAGTATATCTCACACCCTGTTCGGGTCACCATTGTACTGGTGTACCCAAACAGACCTGCTTCATTGTAAGATCAGTACCCTTTTTTATTTTCTTGTTCTATCATGATTTTACAAAGGAGTTAGGATAATATGACCAATACAGTACTTTGGATTCCCAAGGAGATATCCCTTGGTATTTTTTTCCTTTTATTGTATTGTACCTACCTGTTGTATTTCCTTCAACATTTACTTATATCATCGTTCGAACATGCATGCATTAATATATGTATTCATGTTTCCCATTTTATTCACTTATTATATTTTTGATTCCACTTTTGTCTGTTGATATACACATAATATACCATTTTTATACTCTTATTTTAAGGTTATTATCTCCCCATCGTACCACCATTAGACCCTCCCTATAATTCAGTAGCCTTTGGCATACGGGGAGGCACACTTGAGGTCTTGTAGAGACTGGTCCGGCTGCCAGTTTAGCGTTCAATCGACACTAGACATTACCAATTGGTATCATAGGGTATTTTTCTTTTATCTTTCTATTTTTGGATGGTAGATAGGAGACATGGAATTTTTCATAACATGGTAAATTGCAGTGCATGGGAATGATCAACCCACATACCTATAAAAGTCCAAATGTCCAGGGTTGGGACTATTGTTCATGTTGTTCATAATTATAGTCGAATTTAATTTAACCTTGTGTTATTGGAGTACTTTCCACTGATTATTAATTTAATAGTTTTATATAGATTATCCTTTTCCAGGTATAGAGAGGAAGTAGCATTACAAGCATCATTATAGGCGCATAAGGATTCACATGTCCTGTATATGCCATGCTACATAGATTTCATTGATAGGTTGTTTGAAATAGTTGTTTTGCCTCGTTTTTTATCTTCCATGCTAGGTTTTTTAATAACATACTTATATTTCACCTAATTTGATATTAAATTAGTATGCTTTTGTTATTTAAATTATCATTTTAACCTTTATTCCATGTTTGAGTGTTCATGTTTGTGTGGTAGCTTGTTATTATTATTTTACATTGTTGTGAATAATATCATGCCTAGTGATTCTTTTATCATGTTCAATTTATTTCCAATTTTAGGTAACTAATTAATGGGAATTTTTCCCAATTTTCATGTTTCGATTCCTGTTTAGCATGGGCTGAAACAATTCTAGTTACAATTAAATGGGAGTCATTTTTCAATTTGTATGGCGTATGGGTACACTATAATTTATAAACTGATGACCCATATAATTTAATCAATGTAGATTCACTTTATATATATAAATACTATTGTATTATTGTAAAATTTTCATAACTTCTATTTTATTCTAAAAAAATTGGTTATGTTTAAATGGGATCCAATTTTTCCAATTCATAAAGTGTATGGGTGCATTATGAATCTGAACAGGGTGACCCATATAGTTGAACCATTGTAGAAGCACGTTATATATATAATGTATTTTATATAAATATTTTAGAGGTTGAATTTTCCATTTATCCTGGATAAAATGGTTGAGCTTATATGGGAGCCACCAAAAACTAATTAAGTGTATAGGTGCTTTATAAATTTAGATTGGTAACCCAAAAAACTGAACCTTCTATTATGAGCCTTATATGTTTAGAAATTGTTGTAAATATAAATGTTGTTCAATTTTGACCTTAAATTATTTGGTATCCTTATTAAGTAATATGCCTCCATTGATGGGATTAAATACCCATGTGGATACTTTTTTAAATGCACAACTAGACCAAATTAGTTAAGTTGGGGCATGTTTCCTTTGTAATGAACCACTAAGGGTGTTTTAAAAATATAAATTCTTAAAATTGTTCCAGTTTTATTTTAGTTGAACATAAAATAGATTAGCAGTACCCTTGTATTTTTCCTTTTCATTTTTTATGACTTGGTTCTTAGCCCCATGGGGGTGTGATTATATGTGTTGAGGGACTTTTAAAGTGAATGTATCAATTTATAAGGTTTTTCATGTAAATTTAAGGTGGATTTATTTTGAAAAGTACCCCCCCCCCCAATTAATAAAATATATTTTAATTGGATTTTTGTTTTAATGGTGTGAGAACTTATAAATAAATAAATAATGCATAAAAATTAATTTAAATATATATTTCATGTTTTTCCTTCTGGTTTTTTCAAATAGAGTACCTCATGTAAGTGTTTCTTTTCTAACTGGTGATTGAAGTTAATTGAGCCTTTGAAAAGATTAAACAATTGTTTGAGTTTTGGTTAAATGGTCTAAAATGAGTCCTTAAGAGTTTTTCTAAGCCTTGACCCCTATTAAAGGGTAGATAAATTCATTCTTGAGTTTTTTTTGAAAGATATCATGAGTGTTTTCTGTAAGCTTCTCCCTTCCTATGTATGATTTTAAAAAATAGGCCCTTAATCCTAGTGACATTTTATAGGAGTAAACTCATTTTGGGTCAGTGTATTCAATTTTGTAAAGGTCCATCCAATTATAGGTTGTGCCTTTAGATCTTTAGAACCACTTCTAGTTTCTTCTGAGCATTTTCTATTGTGTGCTATCATTCAGGTGTTGTATCTCCTCATAAGACTCTTATCTTTTAAAAATGGAAACCCTTGTCTAGACAGGAGGTCATTAGATAATTTGATCCTTATTATAGGCATGAGCATTATGTAATGCTCAGTTTTAGAGGGTGATACATTCATAAGGAATGGTCCACTGCTTAGTAGGTTGTGTGACCCTTCCTCTCCTACCTTCCCATTGTTGGATAAATCTAGAGATATTTCACACATTTTATGGTGGCACAGAGTGATGCGAATTTAGGTTAATTCTTGAGGTGATCCCTTAGGTACTTGAAATCAAATAGCCAAAAATCTTATAGATGGAGTGAGGGATGTGTTTTTCTTTCATGTAACCTCGGTGTAGTATGTATTGGTACACGTGATACCCATTGAGTTTATGAAATGGGACAGTGAACTGGTTTTGTTAGGTGGTACTCATGTAAGCTTTAAGTTTTTTCATTATGTTTGCAGGTCATCTCTGTAGTCAGGTGACTAGAGCAGCGGGTGAAATCAAACTTGCCCCATTGTTCAAGGTGATGTTTTTAGGAGGATCTGGTGTTTTAGCATGTCAGTCGGTTTCCTAGATTTTATGCCTAATTCCTTGATGTATGGTACCATTACTCGAATAAGCATCACATGTACATATTGATGTGGATCTAATATCATGTTTTTAAGTGGATAGTTTATTCCCCTTTTTTGGTAAATTCTTGGAAAAAGCATGTTAGCCATGGCCAAGACCCACAATCAGTGGTCAATGGAGTGTGTTTCATGGGATGAGTCCATTAGTGGATCTGATGACTAAGGTAACTCCTAAGGTGATTAGAATCTTGACCATTCTAGTTGAATGTATCCTTACAAGTATAAGGAAAACAGCCTAGAAGGATCATCTATAAATAGCTAGTTTTGTTTTGAATTCCCTTGGGACTGGTGAGTCATGTAATGTGTGAGTGCTTTCAAGCTAGTACAATAGTAAATGGTTGATTGGGTATGAAACCTTTGAAAACAACATTCATCGGGAAGGCAATTTGGTCGTTCTATTTAAGCATCATAGAATGCATTGTGTAGTAAGGTCCTTGTGATCAATTGATGGAGATTCATCGATGGATGTATCTAAGATCTTCTAAGGAAGTCGAACTGTAATGGTTTGACAGTCCTTCGCATTTTCTTTTGGAAAGGTCAGTTTTAAAGAGTATTGATCACTTTTCCCTCTTTATGTAGAAATTGTATCAGATCATTTTTATATATCATTTAAATACTATTAGTATAATCTTAGTTTTAAGATGAACAAGTTCCCTATCTTTTTTTTGTCTGGGTAAACTAAGGGAGGGTTGACCTATCCCCGTGCAAAAGTTTTAAAAAAGTCTATTGGGATTTTTTTGGTGGTTTCCATCACAATTATCTCTATAATAATGTTGGTCTTTATAAGAATGGTTATTAACTAGTGATACTTTGTTTCCTTAGTAGGAACTCCAAGGATGGACACAAGGAAACCAAATGTTTCTTTTAAACTAATTACCCAGGTGTATTCTACTTTGGGTTCAATCAGTGTCCAAAAAATATGGATTTTTGGACTTATAGAAGAGTCTCACTTGTAAGATAATGGGTATGGGTTCCCTTGTATGATCCCCTTGGAACCCTAGTTTGACTCTAAGGTAACCCTCAAACTTCAATCGGTCTCGGATGTGGCATCCAAATCATAATATTCCAAGTTTGATAGATTAGGATACATCCATGTCTATGCTAAGGCATGATAGCTTAAGTGGTGTTTTGGGTAGACATATCATCAAAATCCAGTTATGGGCTTTGGTGAGTGTTCTCTAAGAAAATCTCAATCTTCCTTCATTTAAATGATTCGGGCTTATCTTTTGAAATATGTTGTTCGTTTAAGTTGATAGTTTTGAGAATGGTCAACAAGTAGTGGATAAACCTATCTTCCTCTTATTTTGTTAATAATTTAGGTTTGGAATATACCCCGTCATTGAATCATGTCTCATGTCATGAGAAACATTGGATAGATATGAAAATGTTCTAAAAAACAATTCTAACATTTGAGATATCATGTTTCGAATTGTCCCTTAAATGCCAGAACCTGTGGTGGAAGCACTATAGGCTGGGGGGTTAAAAAAATGATGTGTAGATTTTATCTCTAGTTTTAAATGCACGATTAAGCTCAATCTCAATTATTATTTTAATAAAAAAAAGTGTTGGCTTGAGTTTTCATGACTTTTATACCGTATGTTAAGGTGAAACTCATAGGTGCAATGGGAATTTAGAAATGCAATGCGGCCATTTGAATAATACATCATGATTCATATAGGTTGAGTGATGTTATCTTAATTTAACAAAGGATTCCTAGGGATTATAATTTCAAATGTGTGTAGATTTTAGCATCCAGTGTCTTTATATTGGATGGATTCCAAGGGAATTTGAATTTTGTGGTTCGGTAGGTGGTCTATTATGTATATTGAGATTCATAATGTAATTATGAGAGTTGATATCTTTAATTTTTTTTATGTGGTTCAAGGCCTAAGAGGTCCTTGAGGTGTTCTATTTAGTTTCAAGAGTGTTGAACCCTGAAAAACTAAAATTTGGGTGAAATTTCAGGAGAAGATGATTTGTCTAAAACCATGCATCCCCTGAGGAAAACCATACAACCTGATCTAGAGGAGAAGAAAGTTCCACACGGTTTGGTCAAATTGTTCAGGTTGAGCTTCATGGTTGTGTGACCAACTAAAGTTTTTGATATTGGGTTTTGGCATGGTTTGTGCACATTTAGGTAATCTATGTTCCTTAACCATGTGGTTTTCTCCTTCGTCAATTCATTATTGCATGGTTGGTGCACGGTGTGGCCAACTAGGTGGCTAAATTGTGCACCCTATTTTGTTTGGGTTAAGTTAAAAAATTTCCCTTAATGAAATTTAAAAACTTACCTTCCACCTCCTCCTTTCTTCCCAGCCACATGTAGTACCCCTCAACCACTTGAGCTCCACCATTTCTCATCCTCTAGGAATGTTGGTATCTCCTCTATCCATTGTCAAATTTGGGCATCATTAGTTCATATATATTTCACACGGAATAATCCTCATTCATATTGATTACGTTATTTTTTTATCATACCTCTCACTGTGTTATTTTTTATGAAAACTCATTTTCCCTATTTTCATGGAGGATTTACATTTCTTCAATTCATATCAAACTTAATTAGATCAAACCTTGTTATTGGGCGTGTGATTCATCCTTGGTATAAGGGAGTTGGTCTATATAATTTCCCATAATTTTTCATCACTTTATAAAATGTCATCATTGTGTCATGTGTCGAACCTACCCGACATCACTTCAAAATAATAAATCTATGGGAATTAAAAAAAAATCAAGACTTGTGATGTGTTTAGACATTCATGGTATGGTTTGACGTTATGAATTCAACCTGAACCACCCATTTAAGGTGGGGTTGTTTAGTTATTTGTACGTATGTGTGTTGTCTACCCTGGTTGTAGCTACGCCTCTAAGTGTGCTTTTGTTTATCTTTAAATGTGGTGCTTTATTTCTTTAAATGGCTTTTTATGAACTTAAATTGTTTAATTAAATAAAATTAATTGTTTTAAAGCAATTTCATGTTTTCTAATAAAACCCATCGGTGAGGTGTGCAATCTTCAAACTAGAAATATGATATTATTATGTTTTGACCTGATTGGCCTTATCGTATACATTTTTTTCATGACCTATTTTGTTTAGTAATATATGATTTCATATAAATTATGATTGAGTGTGATGGACTTTTTAATATTTAGTTTTGAGATGTGAGGTGGTTTGATTATGTGTATTCTATTCATGTCTAAATTGGTATGGGAAATGAGTGAGGCACTCTTACTGGGTCCTTGTTCTATGTTAGGGCATGATCACTACATTCCATTTTGTATTGTTTAATTTAAAAATTGAATGAATTATGGATGTCGAGAGCTATACATGGGTTCATTTTAAGGGATTCCAAGGATGTTCTCATTGGGTGTGTTTTCATCTTTTCTAACAAATTGTGCATATGTTGGGGATGATATTGGTATACTAGGATAGGATCACCCTATGTCTCTCTTACCTCATTATGACATATATCAGTTCTCTAGGGGATAAACTTGGATGGGATCATTGGAGATATGGTTTTACCAATCCATGAGTGAGACTTGGACATTATGTGATATACCATGTAAGAGCTCAAAGTTAGTTTTCTCACATTATTCTGACAGTAATACTTGTGAGTGCATACATGGATCTCATTGGACGAACTCTATTGATAGTGAGTATTATGGAATTCTTGGTTCCATATATGTTTTCCTTGAGAAGGTTTACCTTGGATGGTCCCAGGATGCTGCTTATTTCAAATTGGTTGTTACATTTATATAAAAGTAAAATGGTTTATATTTGATAACCATGGGACTCCTCCACCAGTCCCATTCACATGCTTGGGTTTGGTCTTTCTCATGATACATATTCCCTACCATTTTCATTATCACCTTTCTTTTATCTCAACTATACTGGTTCCCTATGATTCCAACATTTCCAATTTAGGAAAAAGAAGGTATGGTTGGGTCAAGTTTCCTTATTAAACCTAATGCCAACATAGTTAATTATTTAGTTGCATGACGTTTTTACTCTGGCATATAGGAACACTACTTATTTTATATGCACAAACTATATTATTCTTTAGACACCATTGGTGGTGGCCTACTAAGTATATATCACACCCTGTTTAGACCGTCATTGCACTAGGGTACCCAAACAAACCTCCTTTTTGGCATGGTCAGGAGAATTGGTTATTTACTTGTGTTTCCATGCTTGTACTTAGGATTTAGGAGAATATGACTAAGCTGGTACTTAGGATTCTCATGGAGCTAGCCTTTGGGATTTTGCTATTTTATTTTATTATAACTACCTATTGTATTTCCTTAGGCCTATACTTATATCATCATTTGGACATGCATTCATTAATATATGTATATGAGTTTCCCATTCTATTTAGTAATTATATTTATGATTCCTCTATTTTCAATTGAAATACACCTAATATATTGATGTGATACTCTGATTTTGAGGGTGTAGTCTCTGTACCGTACCACCATTAGACACTAGTTTCTTATTGGTAGCCTCTGGCATACGGGTTGGTGCACTTACGGCTATGTGGTGATCGGTCTGGCTATCGGTTTAGTGGTCATTCAATACTAGATGTTACATTAAAAAAGTGGAAATAGATTCTTAAGAGAATCATAGAAGGGTTGTCATGTGGTTTCAAAGGCATTATATACAAAATAACCTAAGGAACATTAGTCTCCACTAAACTACTTTATATGATTGTGTATTTTAATGAATTGTAGACACTAAATATTCTCTTTAAGGATTGTTCGATCAATGAAATTAGTTTTTTTTCATCATTGGAAATGTTCTAATCGAGTGAATGAGATCAATAAGTGTTTACCCAATTTTCAAATAGTGTTAAGGATAGATGAATTGGGTATGATATGTTCATTTTTAATGATGTATTGATAGGATAAGTGGGTAATATTTTAATCCATAAGAAAAATATTGCACGGTCCATTTATAAATATTGTTCATTGAAGCCTAAAGGAGGTGTTAGGAGAGAGGGTTGGTATTTCCATTGGATGAGTTTATCTTGAATACCTGAAAGAGTTTTAAAAACTCCAAGGAATACCTATTTCAATTATTAATGTTACAGAAATCAATTATTAAATTTTGAATGGTATATCATACCAAATGTATATTTTATGACTATTTTAATTATATATAAGTTCAAAATATTGGTAAGAAAGGGTAAATCTAGTATTTTGTATTCAAGGATAAAACCAAGGGTATCTAAATTGAGCAGTGGATGAGAATTACTATTTCAATATTTGATGGATCTAAATACATGGTGTGTATTTTAATTATATCTCTCTTATGTGATAAGGTAATTTTATTAAAAAAAGTGGTTATAAATAATAAGATATGATGGTTTTGATTCACATGGCCTATAATTCATCAGATTCTATAACATACTTTAAAATAAGATAAGAGTAAAAAATATGGGATTAAAGAGTTTACCCATGGTATTTTCTAGAATATGTGGGAAAATATTTCACCACCATTAGTGGATATTTTAAATAATGATTTCCTTTTTTATAATATTTCTTCAAAGACATAGAATAAAACATATGATATGGATACAATAATTTATATGGTAAATATTCCCACTAATCAAAGTAAGTTTTAATTGCTAATAAAAAATGTGTATGGGTATCATTTCATCATATTATATATAGAATATAGTTTCTAAGAGGATAGTGGTAATGAATTTTAGACATAAAAATTTTCAAAGTACAGAAACAAAGGATTAAACCAGAAAGATTAAAAGATAATGTCACTTAATTTCCTAAAAGAGTTTAGGTTTTGTTACTAAATAGAAATGTAAAGAGATATATTTAGTTATTTTAATAAAGTGAATATCACTTTATATCCTTCAAAAGGTTTCGGATGTGTTATTCGCAACTAATATAAATAGTCAGATTATTTACCAAATGACCTCAATGAATATATTAGATGAAAAAGTTTCAATAATGATGATGAAAAACATATAAAGAGTCATATGTTTACAATAGAAGTTATTAACTTTATAAAATTTGATATTTTGAAGTAAATTAGTTTCAATACTATGTTTAAGGAGTTGAACATTAGTAATATAATTCCTAAGTATCACCATTATTCAAAATATACTTCTTCATAGATGTTACACACTAAATGAGTCAAGTTGGAGAGTTTTATTATATTTCCACATAGATATGTTTAATTACAAAGGGATGTAATGAATTTAAAAAACCCTAAAAGTGTATCAAACATAAGGCTTCTCTAGTGGTCTATCATATGGGATGTGATCAGATGATATTAATTTATGGTTTTTTAAAGTATTATTGAAGGAGATTAATGATTTAAATATATAATTTTATACAAATAGAATTATCCAATTTATCATTCTTTCATGTTGGATACATATATTACATGAAGTGAAATGATAATTGAACTCTCAAAGTATGACTGAGTTATCCCTAACCGATGTTTTTCATGGATCATTATAGGTTTTGGTAAAATTTTAATGCTAGTGTGTACATGATTTCATATAAATATATGGAATATTCTCATGAGGTATAAAATAGTTTTTATGCATTGGAAGAAAAACTATAAATACCACATGGAGTGTTATACATTATATTTTTTTTATATTAAGACTGAATATTTCATATTGAATCATCATAACTAAGTTTGGTGAGACAATTAGCATGAGTACCTTTATAAATTGATACATTTCATATATAGACCTTAAGGATTATCTAATCCTAGGGTGGTTAGATATTTTTTTATCATTTGATTAGTTTAGTCTTAACCAAGATGGGTCCATAAAAATTATATGATGAGTATGACACATGGGCCTTCTACTGAGATAGACTAACCTAGTGTATTTCTATACATAGATAAAGTATATGTGATGTTCTTATATATCGAGATGATGGGCCTATAATATTCTCATCTATATAGATGAATGACATGTGATTTATTTATTAACATGGTTAGTCTATACTTAGACAATAAAGAATTTATGAGTAATAAATATGGGATTTATATAAGATCATGGATTTTTAGTGATGTGAATATCCTTTAAATTTCATAAAAATCACATTTTTCCTTTAATAGAGGTTCTTAAAGGTTTGAGGAAGGGTTTAGGAGAATTTGGGGCATGTTCAAATCCCAAATCTCTATTTTTTGGGGAAACAACAGGAGACGCATGATTGGAGCATGGTTAGTAGTAACCATGATGCTCAACTATATGGCTCACATATAGACAATCATAGTTTAAAAACCATGTGAGGATGGTTGTATGGATATTTAAATTGGTACAGGTGTGTTATAGAGGTGTCGCACGAGCTATGAATTGTTTATCAAAACCATGTTCCAAACCCGCATGGTTAGCTCCAATTAAGCAGTGAGCCTACGCGGTTGGAGTATGGTTTGTCCAGACTGTGTGCCCCTTAAAAATGGGAGAAAATCCCATTTTACCCAAACTTATTTTAAGTTCCCTCCCCCCATTTCCTCTCACTTTCATGCACAATGCCTTCCTCAACTTCCCTATCTCTTACCCTTCCTCCAATATAGGCTTTGATCATCCTCCATCATTTGAGCTCGGAATCGACTGTCATTTATTGAGTTGGATAAATAATTATAATCTCTTTGATCATATTTCTTATTTAATTTGTTTATCTCACTATATGGAATGATAAATCTGTGTGATATAATACTCTCTATTTTCATATTATTCATCTATTTTTCAAATTTCTCATATTCTAGACCACATTTGGGTCCAATAACATATGAGGGGTATATTACCCATCTAAGGTAGGTTTTTTAATGATTTTACAAAAATTTATAGTGATTTATAAATTGTTTCATTATGCTGGGTTCCAAAATATATGTGTGTCGCTTCATAAAATGGGGTTTGATTATATTAAATGTGAAGGTGTTAACCTATATGACCCATGAGACTTGTTATCCCCATAAGAGTTTGAAACCCTCAATTAGAACCACCCAATGGGTATTTTGTAAAAATTTTCTAAATGATTAAATTATGCTTATGTAATTGAATCTCCATTTTAGGTTTTCTTCCTTCCCCTTGTGTTTGGGATGGTATAATTAATGTATTGAAACATGGATGGAAATAAATTCAAGAGGGAGTTGTGATCCCACATCCCTAGGACTAGTTTGTTCATGTGAATTATAGAGTTATCCCTTTTAAGGAAATTACTAATTGAATTGAAAACATTGTAAATGATATGGATAGACGGTGGTCCATAACCTTTTAGTGTGCCATGCTGAGAGTCGTACATGGGTTCCAACCCATAACATTATGGATACAATCATCAATATTATTAAATTTAAAGAAATTATTAATGGAATTATATTGTTCCTTGAGTGACACAAGGGTTCCTTACATGAAATGAAAAGGATGGACTCAGAGGAAGTGAATAATATGGTTCCATGAGTGACATTAGGTTTTGTTACATAGAATTCCAAGGAAGAACATAGAGGGAAGTAAATTATGTTATTCCATGAGTGACACTTGTATTCCTTATATTTAATTCCAAGGATATACTAAGAGGTAAATTTCATTATATCATGCCTTGGTAAATACTTGGGTTCTCATGAGGAATTCCATGTATGGTCTTTTAGGGAGATGGGTTAATAATACACCTAGACTGATACACGGGTTCCTTATGAGGAAACCCTCATACATGATCAGGATGTAAATTAATTAAACAAAAGACACAACTTCTAATTCAAATAACATAATTCAATTTGGTTAGTGCATTATATACATGATGGCCTTTTTTAGTTCCTTATCTAAAACTTAAGTTTCATGGGACATTTTCATCCCTTATCTGAATATGATCAATGGGGGTTACATTGGCTATAAGACTCAAATTATGAGCCTATTATGAATGTTAAATCATAATCATAAGCACTTAGAGACATACCTACATAGGCCGAAGAAGGTAACAATGATAGAGTGATCTATGGTAGATCTATACTGTAATGGGTGATTTGTATTTCATTTAGTACCTTTATTATTCTACCTACACATTGTTACATTGTATAATCATAGACATGATAACATTGGACATCATTGGAGGTAGCATACTAACGATATCTCATACCCTATCCATGCCACCAACTGGTACCTAGATAGACTTCATGGATGCATGTAGTGACAAGGAAAAGTGGCTTGTTATAGATGCTATATTTTTTAGTACGCGAATGGAGTGTGGTAGAAGAGTATTGAGCTTATTATCATGATGCTATTGGAGATATTTTTTCATTCATTTTGTATAGAATTTTTTATATTCCTAAAGTTTTCTATCATATGAATTTTCCTTTTAATATAGAAAATAGATATGACATCATTTTATATATGATACTGGATCTAGATCTGTATATTGTTTGTGATATATCCTATGGATTTGGATATATATCCTTCTATAAATTTTTATTTCCAATTTTACTCATTATAATTATTTTTCTCTTTCCGAACCATTATGTACCACTGTTCTCCACTCTAATCATGAGGGCATTATCTCGCCACCATACCATCATAGACCTTTGCTGCTAATTGAAAACCTCTCATATAAGGGGAGGTTTTCATGATTCCATGTGGTCAATCGGGATTAGTTACTCAGGATTGATCCATGTTCATGAAATAAAAAAGTGGTATCATAGCATTATTTTCCCTTTTAATACTATTTTGGGTTGGTAGAGAGGAGACTAGTAATTTCTTAGAATTTTGTATTGATCCCATTCTTGGGATTAACTAACCCACGTATAGGGAATAACCAAATTATCTAGATATGGAATTGTTGTTCTAGATTATTCCTATTATGGTTGTACTGATTTCACCCTTGGGTGATGAACATGATTTATCGAAATTATTATCATTATGGGTTATATATTCCCCTTATCCTGATACATAAAGGAAGTGTTGTTTCATGAATAATAGTAGGAACTTGGGGATTTAAATTTCATATATATTTCGTGCCATATTTATTTTACTGGGTGCATTTCATGTAGCATGTTATAGTGCCTTGATTGTTATACTGAAATATTTCTAACATTTCTTGTAAGAAAGAATAAATTGTTGGTTAATTAAAGTGTCTATATAAACCTAAATGGTATTTTACTATATATCTTCATAGTTTCACCTTAATTAACCAACTACATTATGTTGAGCCATATAACATTGGTCACATGGGTTGAAATGTGAGTGGTTTCAATTATATGGATAACAATTGTAATTTAAAGTGAGTTTATGGCTCTATAAATTTAGAATGGTGAACTATATAATTGAACCATTGTAAAGTATTGGCTTCACTTCATGATGTTCCAATTGTAACTTATAAGGAATAGGACTCTATAACAAGAAAATGGTAACTTATCTAGATAGACAGTGATTCATATATATACACACACATAAAAATTGTTGAGTCAAAATTACTAAAATGACATGGTTACCATTAAATGGGAATTCCAATTGCAACTTAAAGGGTGTTTTCCTCTATAACTTTCAATTGAAACTCCATATACTGGAACATATAACATATAAAATAGAACTTTCCTTTGACATATCCTTAGTAGTAGGAAGTTTGAATTATCTCTTGTGTTATTTTATGACTTTCCAAATCACCTAGAATTGGATTTATAGGTAGTAAGTGAGGTTTAATCTTTACATAAGTAGGTTTGTACCTAAAATATTCATTATATATGCTCATTTTGGTTATAAAATCCTATTCTGAGGCATTTGATTGGAATTCATAGGGATATTCCACCATGATGGGATCAATTCATACACCTTGAAGGTGGTGATGACTATGATTTGGTTCTAGTGGGACCTAATCCACTTGTAATAACTCCCATAGTACCACTTGTGACACCTTGTATTATTCCTGATCTAGGTGTTGAAACTCATTTTTGAGAGGGATTTTTACAACTCAAGTAGACAATATAAGGATCCCTGAAACCTTCCCCCATTAAGGAAGAGTGACACATGAGTTTCAGAAATATTATCCACCTATGTTTTTAAGGGATGGAGGTTCTCAGGCTACTGGGTCATGGATGGAGAACATGTTTTCTATATTCAAGCGTCTAGATACACCTCCTTATATGAGAGTGAAGATCACTACATATATGCTTCTTGATTATTATAATCAATTTTGGGGATGTTATAAACTATTAATATCATCATTGGGACATGGTTTAGTGGTATTTCCAGACTACCTACAATGATTATTTCTATCATGAGATGTTGAGGGCCAATAGAGCCAGAGAGTTTATACATGTGGAGTAGGGTGACTTATCTATTATGGACTACTTCGCTCATTTTATAGATATTTATATATTTTCACTGATTATTCTAGGTGATCATTTATCTAGATCAAGGAGATTTTATGATGGACTCTGGTATAACATCTTATCATAGGTAAATGTTTTTTGGTTGACCATTGTATTTGAAATAGTGAATCAGGAACTCATTTACATGCATAATCTGAGAGAGGTTGAAGGTGTGGGATACTATATCTCAACATCCAAAACATGTGGTACTTATAATAACCATAGGAAAAACCATTTTGAGTCTTCTCATGGAAGTAGTAGCCATAGTGTATGCCCAGGTATCCAAGTGGTATTCCATTAATGTGGAAGGATATGATATATTAACACCAAGTGTATCAAGGACCCAGTTTAGTGTTGAGATTTTGGTATGATATGTCTTCTTCAGTGATTTTATATAAATTTTACTCTAATGGATACTAAGATATGATCTTCACTAAATCCATGTTTAGGAGAAAGGTTAGTATCTCCATGTCAGGAAGGGAGCTGGAGTACTACTAGTTATTCATACCAAGGATGGGGTCATGGTCGAGGGATCCAGCCACTTGTAACACAACTCCAGAAGAGAGGGCCTACCTAGGGAAGTTATCCTATATCCTAGGGATGTGTTTTGGGTTAGATATATGAAATAATATGGATACATGTGGAGAAGAGTTTCAGTCTATCTACAGTCATATGTATTATTTTAGTAGACTCTATTTTAGTTTCGGTTTTATTTGACATTTGAAATTTCAACTCCTTTATATCTGTAGAAATTGTAGAGAGCCTTGGGCTCGAGATTTAATATTTTATGGGGGTAATGAAACTTGATAAACCATTAATTATTCAATCATATAGTGTATAAAATTTCAAGTACTTCTTCCTTGAGTTAGGTGGTTAATGTTTCATATGGAACCTCATTGTCCTCAATATGACAGGATTTGACATTATTCATAGGATGGACCAATTGGTTCCTTATCATGTCTATATGGATTTTTATCACTGGGGGTGTCATTTAGATCACCATAGGGTGGTATATATATTCATAATGGTTAATGGAATTTCTATGAAAGTAGTGCTAGACCAAAGCATCATGATTCGGGTCAAATGACAGCCCAGATTTCTAGTCTCTTCTTAGATGATCAGGGAACAATACATATGAATTTCCCTCCTATAGTGTATCATTTCAAGGATTAATTACTTGATGAATTTTCTAGGATACCTCCTAATAAATAGGTAGAGTTTAATATTGGGAAACTTCTATGAGTATCACCATTATCCATTCTTCCTTACAGGGTGGATACTACTGAGTTTCAAGAGCTCAAGAGGTAGTTAGAGGACTTTGAAGCTTAGGGTTTTATATGATCCAGTACATCACCTTAAGGTTCGCCCATGATTTTTTCCAATAATGAATATATTACCCTTAGATTATTGTTTGATTACTATAAAATGAATTAGATTATCATAAATAACTAGTATCCCTTGCCTCATATATATGACCTCTTCGACCATCTCTGAGGATCTCAAGTTTTCTTGAATATTGACTAGAGTTTGGGCTATAATCATGTATGAGTTAGGCTATCAGATATACCATGTACAACATTACATAGTATATATAGATTCTATGATTTTTTTTCATGTTATTTTGTCTCATGAACTCACCTTCCATTTTCTTGAATTTATTGAATCTTGTTTTCCACTTCTATCATGATTCATTTGCGGTAGTCTTCATGGATGACATCTTGGTGTATGCATATACTCAAAAAAAACATGTATAAAATAATTATATCATTTTGAGTACATATATATAGAACCAGTTGTATTATACGCTCAAAAAGTTAAATTTTTTGATCGACAAGTTTCACTTCCTAGGTCACATAATATCAAAATCCGGAGAATCCATAGACCTGGAGAAGGTGAAAGTTGTGGTTTCCTAGTAGCAGTCCATGAATGTATTTTACATATAATTTTTCTTGGGTTTGGATGGATATAACAGGGTATTTATATAATATTTATCTTGAATTACAAAACCACTCATAGTATTTTTCAATAAACATATCAAGTTTAGATGGACTGAAGCATGTGAGAAATCCTTTAAGGGGCTAAAAGTGATATTGACTTTAGTATAGATACTTATTTTATCTAATCCTAAAAGAGGTTACAAGATTTATTCTAATGCATCAAGAAATGTTTTGGGATCCATTATAATGTAGGTAAATATGGTTATGGAATACTAGTCTCATCGTTTGAGGCCTCCTAAATGAAATTACTGAGCACATGATCTCGAGCTAGCATTTGTGGTTCATGCCTTGCATTGTTGGAGGCATTAATTGTTGGGGAGAGTTTTTTGGTGTTTATGAATCAAAAAATCCTCAAATAAATAATCACATATAAAAAATTGAACCTCATATGGAGAAGTTGTGTTTAATACCTACCGTACTTCAACTTCGATCTTGCTTATATGTCGGGGAAGGGAAATATCATTACTGAGACTCTAAGAAATAAAATTAGACACAAGCTGTCTGGGAGGTTAGTATTGACTGGTAGTTGATGGATTATGTTCTAAGATGCATATGGAGGTGATGGAACATCATGGATAGAATTTACTAGCATATTTAGTCCCGGATTCTTAAACTCTATATAAATTGAATACAACATAGCTTTCATATCCTCAGGGTTAGGTCATATGGGAGATTGTTTCATGTGAGGACCCTTCACCTAGTTGGGATTTTAACAAGGATGATATCTTGTTACTTCAAGTGAATTTATAGGTTATGAGATAAATACGATAGGATTTTATGTTATATTATCATGCCTCTGATTGGGAATTAGGTCCTGGTTTTACCAAGATGTATTGTGACATATGCCACTAGTATTGGTGGTTAGGGATGAAAAGTAAGATCATTGGTTTTGTGACTCGTTGTCCCACCTATCAGATGGTGAAGGTGGAACACCAGTGACCTATGGGGATTTTTCAAATGTTACCCATTACTGAGTGGAAAAAGGATGACATCAGTATGGATTTTTTTATGAGTATACCTAGGTCTCCTCGAGGCTGTTACACGGTATGGATGATCATTGAAATGTTGAAAAAGGTTGACCATTTACTACCTATCATAGAGACCTTATCAGTGAATAAGATATGAATTTTATATGTCAAGGAGATCATAGTCCTTCATGGAGTCCCATGTACCATCATATGAGACAAAGATTATTGGTTCACAATGTATTTTTGGAAGGGTTTGCAAAGGGTTTGGGGTTCATAGGTACTTCTGAGTATATCCTATTACCCACATATAGATGGGTAGTATGAGCATATGATATAGGTGTCATAGAACATTATTAGAGAATGTATCCAAGATTTTATAGGTTATTTAGAGAAACAAATACCTCACATCAATTTTTCTTATAAAAATTTCTTCTAAGAGACTATACATATGGCTTCTTATGAGGCTCTATTTGGTAGGTCATGTCCTTCGCCCCTATGTTGAATAGGGGTAGGAGAGGTAGCACTACTGGTACCTCATCTAATTTAGGAGACTTTGTAAAAGGTATAGTTTATTAGGGAGATAATGGATATAGCTTAGTCTAGGAAGAATCCTTATGATGATCTTTGTCACTAAACTCTAGAGTTTGAGGTGGGATATTGAGTCTTCTTGTGTGTGTCGACTAGACTAGTGAATCAACAGATTCAGAAATAAGGGAAGTTGGTACCTAGATTTTTTGTACCTTTAGATATACTAGAAAGAGTCATGTAAGTAGCATATCATTTTGAGTTTCCTTAGAGGTATCAGGTCATGCATGATGTCTTCCGTTTTACATAGCTTCATCATCATCACTTGGATCTATCTCTTGTCCTTCAAATTGATGAGGTTAATTTGGATGTTATTTCTTTTTTTGAGGAGTATCCTATTTGTATCATTTATTAGAGAATAAAGGCTCTTCAAGGAAGGTTAGTTCCATCAGTTTGTGTTATGTGGAATAATGGTTGTTTATAGGATTGGACTTGGGATCAAGAGGCTGACGTATGTGCTCAGTGGCCGGAACAATTTTTAAGTGATTCTTTACCACCCTCAGAAGAGAAACTCCAGGATGATTTCTTTTAAGGGAGTGAGTTTGTAAGATCCTAGATTTTAGATGAGTAATAAATACCTTAAAATTTAGTATAAATCTATTTTTCCCTCTAATGGATGTTCTTAATGGTTTAAGATAGGGTTTGGGAGCATTTGGAACTTTTTGGAGCATGGAGATCCGGTTTTTGGAGAACCAGCATTAGGCACATGATTAGCATGTGGTTAGTAGTAACTGTGTGTCTCAACCATGAGGCCCATATATAGAGGATTACAGTTTAACAAACCCTAAAAAGGGGGTGGAATTTCCATATGAATTGGTGTAGGTGTGTTGTAAAGGGGATACACGGGATTCCCACAATTTGTCAAAACCATGCACTTAGCCTGCATGGTTTGTGCCACTTAGGTAGTGAGCCTGTACGGTTGGCGTATGGTTTGGTCAAGCCATGCACCACTTAAAAATGGGTGAAAATTCAATTTTTACCCTACCTTGTTTAAAGTTTACTCTTCCCATTTATTCTCCAACGCATGCACAACACCTCCCTTACCCACTCAAGCTCTTCCCCTTCCTCCAAGATAGGCTTTGAGCTTTCTACTATATTCAAGCTTATAATTTAACATCATTTGTCATGTTGGATAGATAATGGTAGGATATTTGATCATCTTACTTGTTTTCTTCATTTTTTATCATTGTATGGAATAAAAAATCTATGCAAGATAACGTGGACAATTTTCAAGGTATTTTTATATTACTTTAATTTCTATCATTTTATCATAAATTGGAGGCTAATAATGTATAGGGTGTCTACTGCCCATCTAAGGTAGGTTTTCAAATGGTTTTTTCAAAAATTTAGTTTTTTTATTCATTGTTTAATTATAACACACACTAGTATTTATGTTCTCTCTTATTAAAATGGGTTTTCTTGTATTAAATTGGCATTCCTTGATATACATGACCTTTGAGTATTATTATCACCATTGGAGGTTTATAACCAAAATTAGAACCACCCCATGGGTGTCTTTATAAAATTAGATATGTGATTAAATGATGTATATGTAATCAAATCAACTTATGAGCTATGATTATTTCCCCTTGTATTTTCTCATGTTATAATTAGTGAATTGAAACATGACTTGTACTAAATTCAAGAGTGAGTGGGGAGACCACATCCCTTGGCATTGTTCCTTCTCCTACATTCTAGATTTTTCCCTTTTAATTAAATGAAAAATTTAATTAAAAACATTTTAAATGGTATGGATATATGGTGATCCATGACCTTTTAGTGTTCTATTCCAATAGTGATATATGGGTTTTGACTCTGAATGATAAAGATGGGATCATTAGGATTATTAAATTAAAATTGAATCACAAATTGAATTATATTGTTCCATGAGTGACACTTGGGTTACATACATGGAATTAAAAGGACATACATAGATGGAAATACATTATATGATTCCATGAGTGACACTTGGGTTCCATACATGGAATTCCAAGGGAAGACTCAGAGGGATGTGTTTCATATTATACTATGAGTGACACTTGGAATAATTTTTTGGAATTATAATGATGGGATAATAGGAAAATTCCATTATAACATGCCTTGGGTGATACATGGGTTCCCATAAGTAATTCCATGGATATGCCTATTGGTAAATGGGTTCATAGTGCACTTTGAGTGATATTTGGTTTCCCTATTAGGAACACCTTAGACCAACCCATAAAGCTAATTAATTAAACAAATGATGCATCTTTTTAGTCAAAGAACATACCTGGATTTGTTCATACTTTAAATACATGAAATAATTGTTCATTTCCATGTCTAAACCTTAAATTTAAAAGGAATTATTCATCCCTAATGTGAATATGATAAAAGGATGTTTCCTTGGATATGAGCATTAGGTGTTGAGCCTATTTTAAAAATTGAATCGTAGGAATAAGCATTCATATACATATCGGCATAGGTCAAATTTGGTAATATGGGATGAGTGATCCATTAGAGACTCATACTGGCATGGTTTTGTTGTATTTTATTTACTACCTTCATTTTTATACTTGCACATTGTTACATTTTATAACCACGCATTGGATAGCCTTATACACCATTGGTGGTAGCCTACTAAGTATATCTAACTTCCATTTTGGTCCGTTGACTGGTACCTATCTAGAATTAGTGGATGCAGGTAGGTATAAGGGAATTCAGACTTCTATAAATTCTTGAATTTCTTGTACTCTAGTAGATAATGGGAGTATAGGACCGAACTTATGCTCATTATGTTATTGGATATATCTTTTGAACTCTTGTTCACTTTTTATATCATGTTTTATATTTTGGCTACTATGTTCCTGTGTATTTTCCTTTTTATATAGAATATAGATATAACATAATTTTATATATGATAGTGGATGTGGATATGTCTATTATTTATGTTATGTCCCATTATATTGGTTATTTATCCTTCTATGGATGTTTTTTCTAATTGTTACTCCTTATCATATTGATCATCTTCTTACGCTATCATTATATATTGATATATTCCACTCTAATAATAAGGGTATAATCTCTTCATCATATCATCATATACCATCATTTCTAGTCATCATCCTCTGGAATATGTGGAGGATTTCTTGATTCTATGTGGTCAAATGATTTTGGTTACTTGTGAGTGAACTAGGTTAGGGAAATCATAATTTACATACTCCATGTCCCATAGTCACTCATTATCTTGGATAATGGGATTATTTCATTTTCCATTATTTTATATGATTTAATTTATGGACACATATATGTATATAGATGTTTTTATAGATATAACAACAGATATCTTTATATCTTGATTAGAATTTATGTGTTATTAGAGGCCACTTGTTGCTTTCATTTTAGGGTTTGGGAATTAATAATTATTTTTCAAAACTATAAAGTTCAGTGGGGTAACACTTTATAGTTAGGTAAATGATGATCAAGTTTATGAAACATTGAGAGGTGTCCCAAAAAGTTCTTTGAAGTTTATGTAGAAGAAGTTAATAATAGAATTTCACAATTTATTACATATGATATAACATATGGTGAAAATGTATGGTATAATTTATAAATGTTATTTCAGAAGATATTATAAAGAATCTTTGGATATAGTTTCACAAGGTATTGTATATTATGTGACATAAGGTTAAAGTTCATTTGGTCTATAAGGCTATTTGTGAAAGTGAGAGATTGACGGATTTGTTACTAAAATGTTGAACATCATGATTTAGTAGTAATGTAAAATGGGCCCATCGCCTTTTTTTCTTGGTAGATATAGGGTGGATACAGGGTTTTGTGAGTCTAAAATTATTAACCATTTTGAATATGGATTAATGTGAGTTGAGCCCATGTAGAAATGAGCCAACATGAGGAAACCCACATAGGTGTGAGCTTTCCCAAAGACTTTATTTTTTTAAATATATATATTATATTATTATGATTAAAGGGGTTATATTTAGGTCGAGTACAGAACCAATGACATCATTCTTCCATTTTAATATGACATTTCATGGGAATAGTCATTGTGGTGACTATGAGGAATATATATACACATTTTTGTAAAAATAAATATCAGGTAAGGAGTATCCAAGGAGTGACTTATTGTCTCACACCTAAATAATGATTATAGGTGCATCCTATTCTTGTGGAAAGTGATCAATTATAGATTTATTATTCAAATTGATGTCAAATTTTACAAAAAATTCTTCTTCCCATGGTGATCATTTCTAAACACATACAATGTGCGATGAGTGATTCAATGTCACGCATTCAAAGTAATGTGTCTTATTACAAGCATTATTAATAAGTGATTCAAGATTTATGTGATGTGTCTTCTTCCTAGGAGAGTGGATTCTAAGTGTAGGTGAGGACTGAATCTTCAGATACCTTTTCCTAGGTGATGGATTCCATGTAAATAGGCACATAGTCTGCATGCTTGATATTAGTCAAAAAATATTTAACTCAAAAAAATATTTAATTTACATATTTATAAAAAATAAATAGTTTATATATAATGAGTTAATAAAAATAAAAAAGTAATTCAAATATAAATTTTATATGAGCTTAATTTATATATTTATTTTCTTTAAATACAGGAAACCCTGTGGGCTACTCATGGGCTTAGGCAATGCGGGATAGGCTTGACATTTTTTCACATTACAAACAATATTTTTTGAAAAAACCCATATGAGCCACAGGCTATACTAGTTGATCCCACCCAACCCCATGAGAAACATTTTACTTTACTATAGTCGAGTTTTTTAGACTGTGTCGTGGTCTATTTTTATGTGTAAAATGACATAGTTTATGACACTATTTCATGGTGGTTTTGTATGACATTATCATTTTTTATGGTAATTCTTGGTCCAGAAATCATCCTCCACACAAGCTATCATTATTGGATATAACTATTATATAATCACGATTGTGAGGAGTTTTAAAATCTTACGTGATTTTTTAAACATTGAACAATCAATTTAATGACTAATATGATCATTTCAAGTGTTGAAACATTGGATAACAATTATGAAATTCACCATTGATATAGGCTAACCATTTGAGGTTATTGGAATCCTATATAAATCAGTGTAATATTTATCCAAGGTTTTGTATCCTGGTTTGAGTCTGGAATCTTGAGAAAAGTCCTTATATTGAAGCATGTTAAAGCTCACAGTTCTTTTAATATTTTAACAAAGGATATAGTAGACTATATAATGAAGGAGATCCTTCTCCATCATTGAGAAATTTATAAAATTTTTGGATACCCTAGGAGGGAGGAACCCATTAGTTTCTCCTCAGTGATCTAAATAAATATCATGTAAATCTTAGTCAACATAGATAAACAATGTTTAATGTAATCCATGTATTCTTCATTTTATTATTCATTTCAAATTTATAGATAGATTCTACGTTTAATCAAGCATCGAAATTGTCTTCCATGACATCTAGGATTATTTTTATCCCTATAAAATCTATAAAATAAGGAGGATTGAACCAAAAGGTGATCATACATTTATAAAGTATTGTATTTTTATGAATATGATGAGGAATCTAAATCATCTTCATCATAAGATAATTCTTATTTCGCTTGTTTACATTTTATTCTGTATTATGATAATGCTATGATAAACACCATAATGGGGGTTTGGTGATATTTAGTTGATGACCACATTGATTTCTTGAGCAATATAATAACATGATCTTTCTCTCTTTTGGTATTAATGATTCACTAATTTGATTAATTATTGAATGGTTATTTGGACTAGGAAAGGCAAGAAAAGTGGAAGTATATCTCATAGACTAGGGAGAGACTTGATGCTTAGAAGTACAACAGCAACCTAAGATCCCAAGAAACATTTAGATTATAGACTATAAAATGTATTTCCCTTATTATTTCTTCATAAAAAACCATACATAGATCTACCATTAACCTTAAGTATCCCAATATTGTGTTGAAAGAGAACCCATTGTACTGAGTGATCATTCTAATTATGGTTTAAGTAATTTAAGATTGATTTATGTGATTTAATAAAACTGACACCACTCCCCACTATTTTATCCTTGTTCTTTTAAAAACTTGTTTGAATTAGTTATCATATGTTTACCATGAACTATAATTTGACTCTCACTACATTATTTTTAAAATAAATGAAACACAATCACACCACCACTTTTATAATTCCAATGTAATCACGAAAAGTAGATTTAGTGAGTTGTTTCAAGTTATCCCTGAGGATTTGAACTATAATACATTGTTACTATTCTTCAATTATCCCATTTAATATTAAGGATATTTATACACAACACGCATCATCAATAATGTCCATTCATTAACTTTATATCTAATAATTCCTATAAAACCCGGTATCTCTTATGTCTTTCCAATATATGATCTATCCTTTTAAAGTTATATATAATATTGATTGTATCCATGTTCTTATGTTTCTTTTTGAAACATAGGTTCCTTGTAAATCAATTAAATCCTTCTTATAATACAAATAAGCATCATGGTCCACTCGTTTAATAGCTTCACTAGTTAGCTAATCAGGAAGGGATTCCTTTAACACATAAAATTATTCTTATTTCTTAAAAACTATTATTATGTTTTTATACTAGTCTACTAATTTATTTCCATTAATCATATACTTTTACAATATTAATTTCAAATATATATTTATTTATGATTAAATGATGTATTTAATGGAATATTTTATCATATAATAATCATGTTTTACAATCATTTAATAAATACATTCATTAAATTTTCTCCCAATAAAATGTTAGCCTTTTTTAAATTACATCATATCTGTTAGTGGTCCAAGAACTAAATAAGAATTATATTTTGATTCTAACTCATTTTTCCTATTAAAAATTAGTTATTTAGGTATTAATTAATTTCAACCATGTCATATTGAATCTTGGATAGTTTATTGGAAATTTTCTTTCCCTAATCTATCTTATGGATTTACTGCAACTTTATTCCCCTAGTATCCAAATATTTAGGGTTTCTTGGCTAAGTGTGACCAAAAACTCACTAAAACATATAGTTACCTAAATTTTAGGTTTACCCACATCCAAAACTCATTACACAATATAATCCATGGGAACTTAACTTTACCATGAACCTACCCATTTAGATGATCAAGTCCTTGACATGTCTTCACCTTGGAAGGAATCTAACACTTAGTGGTTTACGGAGTTACTCAATATCTAACTATATTATCTCATTGTAATGTATATATTTTTTACAATTAATGGTTTGAAATATATATTGTGATATTTTTGGAGTTAGGTGTTGAGACAGAATGAGATTTTGAGTCTCCATGATCCTGAAATTGATAATTGAAAAATATTAAATATATTAACATCACGCTTGAGAAGTTTTCCTGAAAAAGTGTAATAACTCCTTAAAGGAGTCATGGATCAGAAATATGATATTTTATTTGAGTTTATAATGTGATATTTAATCAATTAATGATATAATATTTGTCATTTTTGGGAATTTTTTAAAAACAAATGTGAGCCTAAATAATGAATAAATGAATTGATAAATTAGTTTTAATTAAAGTGATGTAGATAACTAATCTTCCTCTATTTAATAATTCTTATGATCGATTACCTGGGTTATCCCCATAACCTTTATAATTGAAATATATTTTTGGAGGAATTATTTGACAATAATGATGATGGACCGAGGATCGTTCACACTAATAGAAATCAAGGATCTCACCAACGACAATGATGCAGATTCTTTCTTCATTAGAGTTTGATCCATATAAAGGTAGAAATTATTTAGGTTAATTTATCCTTGTTTTCTTATCCTATCATAAACATGGATCAATAAACTAATGCATTGAATCTTATATCGACCGTATTGTGGGTATGAGACTATTTTTGTATGGAATTTGGAGATTTATTTTGGTGTTTAATTTATATCTCTTCATTCTTCATTCTAACAACAATTAATCAAGGATGAAATGAACATTGGATGAGATCCATTTATCATGTTTCTTTTTTGTTCATTTCTTCCCATATTGTTCATTGTTCATTTATGGCAATCATTTTGGTTGGTGGTTCAACAATACCAAGAAATCATTTTTTGTGAACCCATTCATTGGAAAGACTAATTAATACCAAAGATCCAAGTTCATTTTGATAATGCTATCAAATTATGATGGTGGTGGCGATGAATTAGGACTATATTTGAGATTTTTGTGTGTGGGTTTTGGCATATGAGAAAGTCATGGATTTGGGTGGTAAGATCTGGATAATTAGAAGCCAAAATCCTACCATCGGCGATGATGAGGATGTTTAACCTCCAAATACATGATTCATGGGAATGTTTTGCAGTGGTGGTAGTGTAATTAGAAGAATGTGTGAACATCCATGGGATTCTAGAAATTTTATTTATACATCATGTATAATCCAAATAAAAATGCCATGTCAGACCCCAACTATGGTACTTCCATGGAGAAGAAAAGTATCACACGTCGTGTGACACATGACATATTCCATGTGAACATTACCTGGTATCTCAACATGTTTCTCAAGGGATACATGGACATGAACTTGATCTGGTACATGAGACTACCAGAGTAAATGGGAAAATATTTGTACTCAAAAATAGCATGGTACATAGACATGGCTAAGTACACGGATATTTATAGGTGTACACATGCATGGACATGGGCACGAGCCATGATATATGGGTATACCTAGTGCCGAAGAGATGCATGTTTCACTTCTTTAAATATGACTTTGAGACCTTATTCCCTTTAGTTTTGACTATTTTACCTAAGGGTGTGTTCCCTCAATCCATCCCAATGAGGGTATATAATTTCATTACGTTCTAAACAAAGGATCGTGATCCTTTTTAAGGGATTAGTTTTGGATAGTGTTGTAGGAGTCTCACCTAGATGCCAGGATAATATCCTCAATAGTATTTTTGACTAGGTGGGGTTCTCATAATCGAATTCACCAACTATACACATGTTTTGATCCCCTACTTAGTGGGTTAATTCATATGGGGTTAATTGGTATTTCCCCATGGTAATGGGTGTGATCATCATCAATGTATTGATATCTTAAGACTTACACCTTATACCACCTTATATTGAGACCGACAAGCATGACATATCATGTGGACACCATTAGTACTATCAAACTCATGGAGTGAGTTCTCTTGGTTGAGTGTGGTTATGAACTCTCGAGAATAATCTTAGGATGGAAATGCAACTGTGACCTAACCATGAGACTTAGTATCGAATATGAGTATATATGTATGTTTTATTATAGGTCAAAAGTATTATTGGAATTTCTTATAATGATCGGACTACTCTTCAGACTTTATTCATAGTGATTCCAGGGTGTCCTACTGGGTATTGTTATATTCACACCTGCATGGGATCTTCCCACACATTTCGTGTCTTATGCAAACAAATGATCATTCGATAGGGTTCTCATTGGACTTTAAGTAGATAGATCTTTAATTTGTACTAGATAGATTATGGTTCATTCCAATAGTCACATTGTATTCCCCTCTTAATATCGGGTTCTACTTATTTACAGTTTTTGTTGGACTTGTATTTTACCCTTATTTTCATCCCAATATTTTTTTGTACTCTAATTGTGGGATCTAGATGTATTCATGAATTTTGTGTCCATTATATTTTACATTTTAGTCTTTTATGTTCTTGAATATATTTGTGTGAGTACTAGTACATTAGGCTATGTCCTCCCATGTGAGTGTGATGCTTACTCAATTATATTCTCCAAACTATGTCCTATTTGATGTAGGATTGGGATAGTCACACTCGGATTATCACTGAATAGGATGACCCTAGTGGATTGGTTCATGAAACATTATTGTCATAGTTATTTTACATTTCATAATTTTATGTTCTTGGATATATGTGTGTTCATAAAAGTATTGTAGGCTAAGTCCTCCCACATAGGTGTTATTCCTACTCACCTTTAGTCTCTGTGCCTTGGCCTATTAGAGGTGTTCTTGGGGTAGTCACACTCGTCTTATCGCCGGATAGGTGGTCCCCAATTGGTTAGGTCTTGAAAGAGTAGTATTAGAGGGTGTTACATCTTAGGATTGTAGTTTGGAGTTTTGTATAGAAGTGATATTAGTTTGGGTTTTATAGAAAATGTGTTAACTTTTTCGAGTTTGGTTTTTAGGCCAAAGGCTTTACTGTTGGTGAGGCAGCTGATGTATCCATACATTAGTAATCTGATCACCTGCATTTTAAAAAAATACATCCAGACATTGGATTTATGGAAAACATTGGTAGATTCATCATATTGGAATGGGTTGGGTTTTCATGTCCTTCTAGAGTCAGATCCCCAGATATACTCATTAATCATGGTACATCTTTCCAATTTCAAAAGGCCTCCATGAAAATTTCTAGCTAGGATTCAATAGTTTTCTCATGATGAATATCCCCTCAGTGACAAGGCTTTGATACAGTGACTTGTCAAGGAGGTAATTCCTATGTGTGGTTTTATAGTCATACCTCCACCCATAGAGTAGAAGATTATACCTGTAGTAAAAACAGATGAGGTACACATGATGAGATCACTTAATTAGTTTCAGCATTAGTGACCCTTCAGGTTCAGGGAAAATCTAAACCCACAGGTATCTAAAGATTTTTTCAATGAAATTACATGATTTTTTGTTCTCATTAGGCCACCTACAAACCATATGGTGGTCCTAGCAACGAGCCTTCTTCATGGTTTCGTAAGAAATTGGAGGAACTTGGTGGTTCTATCATATGATTTGGTGAAACACTCCTAGAAAATGTTTGAGAATATTTTTAGAGAGAAGTAATATACATCTAAGATATGATTGGTGCACATCCATAAGATTTTAGAGATATACAAAGGTAGCATGACTATGGATGATTATTCCTCGAAGTTTACCAAACTCTTGCATTACACGATGGATATGGTTCAGGATCCATTATTTCGGGCATGTACCAATGAGAAATTTCTACACAGAGACACTTGAGCTAGTGTGAAATATCATTAATTCCTACTTATACGTTGGTTTTAGAGAGTTACTTGTTGATAGAGAGATTTCAAGTGGAGTAGACACTGGAAGTGGGTGATAGTAGTGGGAACACCGGGGTTGAGACTTTAACAGTAGGTGGACAGCGATAGATGAAAGAATCCATAAATGAAAAACATTTTAGGAGGAAATATCAGGACCAAGGATCTACATGTTAGGTCTCTCATGATGGGTCTAGTCATCCTAAGTAGAGGCAGTGATACTCTTGTGATGGTAGGGTACATCTCTTGTGGAATTGTCTAACCCGCATTATGACTTCTAGAGGGATAGTGGATGGGATTCCTAGTAGTGGTAGTACTAAGAGAAAGGGGTATAAAGGATATATAAAGTTCTATAAGAGTGGAGAGAGACTTGGTAGTTTGAAAAAAGTATGACATGTTTCCATGACTAACCCCATGTGGCCCCTACTAGGCTCCGGGAGCAAGTGGATATGGGTGAGGACATATGCATAAGGCCAATGATTCAGCAACTTTAGAGATGATTAGAGGTATGATCTATGTATGCTATACCTTATCTATGACTTTTATAGACATATGTTCAAGCTACTATTTTCTTTCTACATATCTAGTTTGAGACCTTGAGGATTCAGTTAAACCCTTGGCTTGACCCTAATGCTTAGAGACACCTAGAGAAAATGACTCAGTGATCACAAAATTTGGTCAAAAATGTGAAATGATGCTGGGATGAGATAGTTTCTCATGGAACTCCATGTGATAGAGATTAGGCATTATGAATCCATCTTAGGCACGAACATTCTATACACCATTCATGCATTGATAGCTTGTTTCACATGGAGGATATGGTTTATCTATGTTAATGAGATTAAGTTTTACTATATAGGTTTGAAGGAGTCCCAAGAGGAGTATGATGGAATAATACATAGGAGGGTGTAACCAATTACTCACCAATTGGCTATCATAAATCTTAGAGAAGTGGATGTTATGGGCTATCAGCTTACTATTGTGGTGGATGAGTAGGAGGAAGTCTTTCCTGGGAACATTCCATGATTACCTCCTTGCTAAGAGATGGACTTCTGCATTGACTTACACCCAAGTATGACCCTAATATCCGTTCCATCATATCGAATGGATACCAAAGAGATTTATGAGATGAGGGTGTTATTGAAGATTTTCATGGGAGGGGCTTCGTGAGACTCATTGTTTCCCCTAGGTAATAACCCAAGTTTTGTTCTCTAAGAAGGAATATGCGAGGTTGAGGTTATGCACGAAATATTGGTGCTTGTGCAGTGAATTAAATTTTCCATGTATTATTTTTGACTATTGAATGGATTATTTTTTAGACTAAGCACTGCGATGGCGTGTGATTTCAAGGCCTGGTGTTCCTAGAAATTTTTTTTGAAATATATTAAATAACACTTGCACTCAGTTTTCCTATAAAAGTGTAATAACTTCTAAATAAAGGCATGGATCCGAAATCTGAATGCAGTTTTGAGTTCAGTGCATGGTTTTTAACCTATGTACGATATAACCTTAGAACGTGTTGGGTTTTTGGGTTGAGGTGAAATCATGGGAGGATGTTTAAAGTAAATTAAATTTGTAAATTAATTTATTTTAATTACCTAAACTAATAAAGAGTTTCTTAAATATATGTTTATGGTGGAATCTCAAGTTTATCTTCAAAAACATGGGTATCTAGAGAACCATTTTTAGGGACGTTGGAGTAACTTTCATTGGTGAATAATTACCGGATCAAAGATCAACGACCTATGTGCAACGGAATCATAGGATCTCGCCAATGACAACAAAAGATCTTATAAATTCATTAGTGATTGGTCCATAATGATGTAGGATGATGTTCCACTTCAGTTTATTTCCCCTTTTTTTATTTCTATGATGAATTTGAATCAATCAACAAACAAATTGGATCAGAGATCGGTCATTTTATAGGATGTGTTATCTACATGAATATATTTGGGAGAATTATATTTTTATTTCTAGTTCTTAAATTCTCATTCTAATGGAAATATATTAGGTCCAACCAAACATATTTGGGTTTCATTCCTCTCTTTTATGTTTCTTGGTTTTCTACCATTTTTCTATGTACACTCATCACTAAGGTTTCATTTTCCTGGTGGTTCGACCTAGATACTGAGGAATCGAATGTTTCACACCCTTTTCATGGAATAATGATTCAATATCATAGATCTATACTCAATATGGTGTGGGGATCATGAGACAATGGTATTCGATAGAGAATCAGACAAGACAAGATACCTCTAGGTTTGATCAATGCATGAGATGGCAATGGGGGTGAATGATAACTGATTCTTATAGAAATTGGGTGATTGAAATCTGGTACACATAAATGGTGAGGCTTGGATGGAGAATATTTTTGCTTCTTAGTGTGATTCATGGAGGATCTAGGGGTCATAGGAGTAGATGTCGACACATAGAAGAATCCCATGGGATCTGTGAAATCCAACAATACATAGCATGTTTTCCAAAGGAACACACCATGTGGGACCATGGTGTGGCGGCTAGGATTTCATCATGACGTTAAATATCACACACCATATGAATCTATCATTTGGCAGGTGACCCTACCCAGTTGGCTCTGTATGTACCTTGTAGGGTACATGGACATGAAAAAGAGTACATGGTGATGAGAATGTCTTGTACTCTGACATAGACAAGTCCATGCTAGGTGGACATGGGCATATACATATACTAGCACACATTCATAAGTACATGAGCATGGAAATTCCATGTACTTTGATAGAGATATAGGCATGGGACATTTACAAGGTCAGGACCCAATGTCAAAGGGACACGTCATTTACTACTTGTACATGTCGTGTACTTCCTTCAAGATGGATTAGATCTCTTATACTTTGTATCTTGTAAAAGTTTCATTTGGGTGAGTTCCTTATATCCATTACCTAAGGATTAATATGGAATTATGTCCTACATATAGAATATTTATCCCCTCAGTAGAGTGAGATACTATATCACCTTCTCTCTCTAGGTAGAGTTCTTGTTATCATTGTGCCAAACACTACATGGTCATTGATCCACTATATAGCAGGTTATTCTAGATTGATCTTTTGGTATACCCTATGGACTTGGGTGTGATTATCATCTTTATATACTTCTATTGAGAGTTCCAACATATGATTTCTATGATGAGACCCGATAGTCACAACCTCTCGGATGGACATCATTAGTGTTATCTTACTCATGGAGTGTTTTCTCCAAAATGAGTGTTATGTGGAACCTTCGAAAGAGAATAATATGATGGCATTACAATTGTTATCTTCTTTGTGATTTTGGGGTTTCCTACTGGGTATTGTTATACAGACCCATGCACGGGATTTTCCCGCACATGCCATGTATTTTGTAGATGATAAACCTTTTTATGAAGTTCTAGATGGACCAAGAACAATTAGTGATTAGTGATATGGATAGACTGAGGTGTGTTCCTGCTGTTATCTTGAAAGAATTTCCCATATTTATTTTCAGGTTGGACTCATTTTTATACTCTTTTTTGTGGGATTTTATATGTCCCTATTTAATTTCCATTGCTTTTTTTCATACACTAGTTGTGGGATTTAGATATATGCATGAATTTTTTACCATCTCTTTATATATCAGTATGGCATAGTCTTGGAGATGTGTGTGTGTGTGTGCAGGTACTTTAAGAAAATGACTCCCACGTTAGTGATATGTTCCCTCAGCATTAGTCTCCAACCCCTATAATATTGGATCCTTTCATAGGGAGTCACATCATGAGCCCCATTTGGATTAGTCATGATAGAGTTCTATCAGAGTTAGTCAGTTATAACTTAGTACTATATTCTTTGAGATTGTTTTGGGGGAATGTGTTAAGTTTTTCAAGTTTGGCTTTCAAAATAGGGGCTCCAGTGTTGGTGTGGTGGATGACGTATCCATACACCAAGACTTTGATCACCTACCTTTCAACTTGGTACATGAATACATTGGTTTCATGGAAAAATAGTTTTACATGCATCATATAGTATTGGGTTTTCATTTACATGTCCTTCTTGAGTCATATCTATAAATATACTCATTAAACTGGCTACATATTAATTATTCCAGGATGCCTCTACGATGTATGTCATTTAAGATTTGGAATCAGGATAATGAGGATGATCCCCTCAGTGATGAGGCATCAATATAGGGACCAGTTCCAAAGATGTTGACTTTTGGTGATGCACAAGTTATACCACCACATGTTGAGTAGTATATGGTTCCCGTAGTACGAGTAGATTACGTGTGTAGGAAGAGCATGCTTCATGAGTTTCAATGATAGTGACCCCTTAGGTTATGAGGTGAGCCTGACCCACAGGTGACTGAGGACTATCCTAAGGCATTGATGTAAGTTTTCTGTATTTTGAGGACACCAGTAGATCAGATGGTGGTTCTAGAAGTGAGCCTTCTCTATGGATCTGCAGGGAAATGGTGGGGTTTAGTGACCTAGTTTTATGATGAGGAAACTATAGCATGGTCAGAGTTTGGGCACATTTTTAGAGATGAGTTCTCTCCAACTATGCTAAGGGATGTACACTTCCAGGAGATTCTGTAGCTTCAGTAGGGTATTAAAACACTCACTGAGTATTCATTGAGGTTCACCAACCCCTCCAAGAACACTATGGATATGGTTCATGATAAGTTCTTCTAGGAATGTACTTTCAATAAAGGACATTGTAGAGACATAAAATCCATCAGTATACCTCTGTGCATTCCAACCTATGATGTGGTGATAGAGAGAGCTTTCATGGTTGAGTGTTTCTTGTTTGAGCAGACACAGACAGTGTTTGTTGGAAGTGGGAACATAGAGGTAGATACTTTGGATGTAGGAAGTCAACATCCATCTTAGGGACCTACATGTATAAGGAATTTTAGGAGGAGGTTTTAGGACAGAGGATATATGGTTCAGGGCTTGTAAGATGGGTCTAGCCATCCTAGAGAGAGGTTGTATTTCTCATATGACAGATGGGGACATATTGCAATGGATTGTTTGACTCACAAAATGGATGGTAGAGAGAAAATGGATAGTACACTGAGGTAGAGGCAGCCACAGGAGCAGATAGATTTGTAGGGAAACAGATGTTGAAGAGGATTTGGGAGAGTATCTGGAGGTGGTAGATGTTAGGGTTGGTGTCCTCTGAACCAACTGTTTTCTACTATGATTAAATGAATGTTCACTTATTATATATTGTTCATTGTTCTGCATGACTATAATATAATAATGTCCTGGAATATTTGTTGCATTAATAAGGTCATGGAAGATCCCCGCTATGATGAGAACCTTGAAATGCTATAAAAAATATTCTTAAATAAAGTTTTGTGGTTGGATGACATACTATGATAGGACACATAGTATACAGACTGTCATGTGAGAGTACTTGTAAGAAGATGAGACTCTCTCTCATGGAGTTCGTAATTGGTAATCTCCAAGATGGGAGATTATGAGAACAGATCTGCGAGTAGCAATTCCGCATGTCTTGGTGTCATTGGATATTGCTATTTGTGAGTGTGTGTAATGGTCCTTAGACTGTAATATTATCATTAACTCATGTCATGACTCGTGCACTTAGATTTTATGACGAAAACCTTCATGTAGACAGTTGGTGGGAAGTAGGGTACATTGGGTGCGTTATGAATGACATGTTTTTAATGGATAAGTCGAGGAAGGATTTGTCCCTTCCATATTTATAGAAGTAGATATCTCAGGCCCTTTGATTGAAATAGAACTATCGAACAAATTCCATGGCCATGGTGACATGATGAGTTTATTTTTGGAAGTCAAAGAATGACAGATCAAGCATATAGGTTTATGACACTGCCATGAAACCTGCTTGATGAGATATTGAGATAAAGGGATTAAATTACACATTAGGCATTTGTATGATGTGACACGTTAATGTGGTGTCAACTTCTTTCTCTTGGGTTCCTTGACCCGTTTCTAGATAGTAATCTTGGACTTTAGGCAAGCCCGCCTAAGGCCAACGAGAAAAAGGACTATAAGGTCACACACTATGTGTATCCAAGTATCTCAAGTAGAATAAAGATTATTCCCGTACATGGTTTAATAATTATTCAAGGAATCCTAAATATTTTTAAGGATGGATGAATAAGGAAATGAAAAACGAGATATACATGCCATGTATTAATGATTACACACCGTGTAGTTTTTCATGAAACACAGGTACATGCCATGTATTAATGATTACACGTCGTGTAGTTTTCATTTTGGAAAGAAAATAAAAAAAAGTAAACACTCTGTATTAATGATTACAGGCCGTGTAGTTTTCCAGTCGGGAATTTGAGGATATAATATTGTTTTATTAAATGATATTTATTATTATCAGTTTGGGCGCATGTCAAGGAATTAATTATTTGACATGGGGGTTTTTAATAAGAGTCAATGAAATAAATAAAACCCATAATGTGTTTATTTATTTTCATAACTCTACAACCTCAAGCCTAATTATAAATATCCTCACAACCCCAAATCTTTTCCTACACACAAGAGAATTCTTGTGCATAATAATTCTGGAGAATTATTTCAAGGCCAAAAGAACCTCTTCCTCCAAAAATGCTCTCAAGACTGAGAGAGATCCTCTTCCATCAGATCAAGACGATCCAAGGCAGACAACGCAAGCAATGGTTTCTCCATGCTAGCACTCGGAGACTCCTTTAGCAACATCTAGAGATACAAGGTGCATGTGTGGATCACCACTAGAGAAAATCTACACTTAGCTTCTATGACGCAACGACGAATCACATCGGAATGTGATCAAGAACATCAATGAAGAAAGAACACCCAAAAGGTACTTCTTAACAATTAATTAAATTAACTATAATCAACCTTTTACGATCCACTTTTCTAGTTTCGGGAACTTTCTTCTTCTTTTTATATTTCTATGAATCGATCCGTCGAGACTGTTGTTTATCATCATATTGATCCCGAATTTATCATTGTTAATGACAAAAATCTAAGTGGTCACATCCAACCACGTGCTTCCGTTGCACCCGAAACCTTCAATTGGTATCATAGAAAGGTTACAAAGTTTATTATAGTTGTTTAATTATCGTTGATAATTTACAAATTTATATTTGATTCAATTCATGATAAATTGTTCTATTAAACTAAATTAATTAGATCTATTCTTCCTCCTTCGTTTCTCGATTCACATCACAGAAACGACCTTTTAATTTTAATTTTGATTAAAATAAAAAATATGGAACTCATCCGGGGGAGACGCTCTTTCTGTCTATACAACACCAGAATACATGGAGTGTAATTAAAACTACACGTCGTGTACTTAGGTTCAACGAACCGGTACTGGTTTTCCAAACCACGCCATGTGAATTGAGTGTACTTGAGTTTTATTACACCGTGTTGACCATAAATGAACAGCATGTGGAACCAGAATACACGGTGTGTATGTTGAATCAACACGCTGTGTATTCTAATCTGACCCAAGTGAAACTATGTACATGGAGAAGCCGTGTTCCGCGTACACGAGATTGTTAGGCTAGTAACCACATAACAAGGAAGTACATGTTGTGTTAGATTAATCTACAGGTCGTGTACTCCAAAATTTCCAAAGTAGAGAAAACACACCAAATCCCTCGGCGTGTACTTTGGATAAAGGGTGAAAATAAATACACACCGTGTAAATATAAACTACACGCCATGTACTTTCCAAAAATGGAATTTCACCAGGTTTCCTCCAAAAGTACAAAGACCTATACAACGGATATGGATGATAAGAATCTCAAGGAAATTAAGAAAGGAATTTCAGATAAATAATTGATTAATTATAAGATCATAATTAATTAATTTTAAGCGCGACTTATCTTAAATAATAGAACGATTAAAAGAATTTGAATTATAAATATGTGTAAATGTCGTTTCATGCTATGGATGATCATGATCTAGACCAAAGACCCTTTGTATGTGTGTTTGGTTTCATTTAAATTTGTTTAATTTAAATTTGTTGGCCAGTGAGCCTTATACCATTAAAATATAGGTCATGCGTGCCCATGGTTTCTTTAATGTAAACCCCATGTAATGGAGGATCTCCCAAGCAGGAGTAGACAGTTTGAAACCCAAAGCTAAGGCAAAACCAACCCAAAAAGATACAAAGGTAGATAGGTGGGAGATGAAAAACACAAACCATCAGTTCAAGGTGTTTTCCCTAGGTCAGAGTTATCTTATCAAACTGCTAGATAAGCTAACCAATAAAAACTCATGATCATGCCATCTTATTTTATTTCTGTCTGATTGCATGGTTTGTTTATTATGTATGTGTTGTCGCAATCACATAGTTAATAAAATGAACATGCATGCAAAGATGGAATAAAATAAAAACTGGACTATGCGTAAACATTATCGGAACATGGTTAATCACTTAAGCAAGCATCACTTAATATTATCAAGCATGTGATAATGTGAAACTACACATAAAGGATTAAAATCCCTCAATACCATATTAATTCAGACCAAGCCTTTTGTTACCTGATTAAGGGAAAGACTCAATAAAACTATGTGTTTGACCAACCCTTGTTGGGACACTTACTTTTATAAAGGAAGCCCTTATGAAAGGTTTCAGGTTGACTTAACCATATTACATCAAGAGGAGTATCCCTTTCTAGACTTGATGTAATATTGGAGGCCAGAGTTGAGGAAATCCAAGTCCAGATTTCAGGATTGGGGATTCCACTCAACAGATCAAGGAACTATAAGCTCACAGATGGAAAAGACCTGCCTACCTAAATACCTTCAAATAGCTTGACCAACCCTTATTGGGGTTATGTATAGGGGAATATGGATCCTTGCCACTAGAATGTCAAAGCAACTAGACATTCTGGGTTCAATGGTTAGGGCCATTGGGACTTGATAAAATAGAGGGAGAATTAATAAATTCATTTATTATTTTTCATAAAATGTAATCAAAAGGTACTGATAAATATGCTCTTTTAATTTGTAGAATCAATATGAAAAACTCATCAAACACATTTTCTCTACGATCAATTCTGGGCAAAGACAATATCCTCATCAGAAATAACATTCAAGAATGGTTTAGGCACCTTCGGGTTATCCTACACCATGAATGAAAGTATTATGTACTGGAGTCCTCACTTCTTGATTCTCCTATTCAAGGGGCGAGTGATGGAGATTTCCTGGTCTATGATCAACATTTGAGTGATACACTCGACATTCTATGTTTGATGCTATCATCAATTTCAAGTGAGCTCATGAAGTCTCATGAGGACATGGATGCATATAGCATGCTCGAGCTCCTCTATGGTCTATACCATGAGAGAGCAAGACAGGTAAGGTTTGAGATCTCCAAGGCTCTATTTTAGAGCAAGCTTAGAGAGGGTTCCCTAGTTGGGCCTCAGGTAGTCAAGATCATTGGCTACATTGAGCGCTTGGATGTTCTAGGGTTTAAACTCCTCGAAGAACTGGGTACTGATCTCATTCTTGCATCACTCCCCCAGAGCTTCTCAAACTTTTTTGTGAACTTCATCATGAACAACATTAAGAAGTCTCTGTCTGATCTTCTTATCCTCATTCACCAAGTGGACAATAACATGAAGCGTGAAAAGCCTTCTGTCCTCATGGTGAATAAAAGAAAAAGGAAGGGGAAGATCTTTAAGACCAAAGCTTCTTCAAGGACTTTCAAGAAAAGGAAGATCAAAGGGGAGGCAAGAGAACATGAGGTTGTTTGTTTTGCATGTGGAAAGAAGGGCCACTGGAAGAAAAACTACACCCAGTCAAGGAAGAAAGGGGAAACTTCATGTGCATTTGTTACCGAATGAAATATATCTATTTCTACCAATTGGGTATTAGATACCACTTGTGGTGCTCACATCTGTATCCAAATACAGGAAGCAAGTAGATTCAGAAATATTGACCGAGGTGAGGTGGATCCACGAGAAGCCAATGGAGCCAGACTCACTGTTGTAGCTGTCGGAGACTACCACCTCACATTGCCTGCTGGGATGGTCTTTGTTTTGAAAGGATGTTATTATGTACCCTCTGTAAACAAAAACAATATTTTAGTATCTATATTAGATACTGATGGATTAATCTTCAAGATTGGAAGTGGATGTTTCTACATTTATAAAGATAGCATTTGTTTTGGTAGGGCACATTTTTATAACGACCTTTATGTGTTGGACTACACAAACCAAGTAATGTTAATCAATTCACATGACTCATACCACACCCAACTTTGGAATCACGGGCTAGGTCATGTCAATGAGAAATGTTTGACAAAATTTCATCAAGATGGGTATTTAGATTCTTTTGATCTAAAACCACTTGGTGTATGTCATGCATGTCTACAAGGAAAAATGACCAAAGCCCCATTTAGTGGTAAAGGTGAAAGGGATAAATATCTTCTAGAATTAGTTCACACAGATGTGTGTGGACCATTTCTAGTTGAATCAAGGGGTGGGTTCTCATACTTCATAACTTTTACTGATTATTTTAGTAGATATGGATATATTTACTTAATGAGGTATAATTCAGATTCTTTTGATTGTTTCAAAGAATACAAGAATGAATTTGACAACCAGCTTGGAAAGAAGCTTAAGAAACTCCACTCAGACAGAGGAGGAGAATATCTTAATCAGGACTTCATTGATTTCTTACGGGAGTTTGGGATTCTATCTCTACTCACTCCTCCTTACACTCTTCAGTGGAATGGTGTAAGTGAAAGGAGGAACCACACCCTGTTGGACATGGTGAGATCAATGATGAGTCAAGTGAGTCTTCCATTATCCTTTTGGGGATATGCATTACAAACAGCATCACACATACAAAACCAAGAACCAACTAAATCTACAAATGGTATTCCATACGAGTTATGGAGTGGACACAAATCCATGTTATCGAATTTACATGTGTGGGGTAGCAAAGCATTTGTTTAAGTTCTATTCAGGTAACAAACTTGCACCTCGAGGCACAATGTGTATCTTTATAGGATATCCCAAGGAAACAAGGGGATATTACATACACAACCCCTCATAAAAAAAGGTTATTGTGGCAAGACACGCCATATTTCTTGAGAGGGAGCACATCTCCAAAAGAGATAGTGGTAGAGAGATAGATTTCAATGAAGTTGAGGCTCAAGATACACAGGAGTTGGTACAAGAATAGATTCCACAAAGCCTTGACCGCGTTGTCGAACGCGTCAAATTAGTTGTTTAATTTTTACTAGAATTTCTGCAGTATAGCAGCAACCCTAGGTCGTCTCTCGACGGAGCCTTAGATCATTAATTCTAAAATGTGGTTCTGATTATGAAATTAAAAAGGGAAGTGAGGTTTTATAATACTTGGGTTTTATGATTAAAGATTACAATAGAAAATAGAAGCTATAAAACAAAGTAGAGATTAACAGAATTAATTAAGCGTGATCAACCCGGGGTACTCGTATGATGTTTATCCTTCATCGCTTCATGATATAAGGTTATGATCTTTTAATCCCTGGTTTGTAACACCTAGAACTAGAATGTTACTGAGTTTATACTAGGATACCTCCTAGGGTTCAGTCAAAAACACACAATGATTCACCGTACACCGCCAATGATTGAATGAATTGTGTTTGACTTCATAACCAAAACTCACCAAGGCAACACACGAAAAACTCGATGCACTGTCCAGATTTATATGTTATTTATTTGGGATACCATAACATAATTTTACGCGGCCTTGACAGTACTTGTGTGAGTTCAATTTACCAATATAAACCACACAAACACTGCAATTGAAGGGGGGAAAGAAAGTGGTGAACGGTGTGTGAAACATCACATGAATGGGTACCCCCAAACATGATCATATGAGTTGAGCATGACATACCAGTACATAACTCAACAAAATAAGAATAGAGGATGATGAAAAACAACACAACAATCTGGAATTTAAAAGATCATTCAAATATTACAAACATGAAGCTCGGGATGTACATCACATTCCTCCCCGGGTGATCACAAGGGGTTTAGAAACTCATGGGAGAGGAAGAAGAAGAAGATGTTGAAGTAAAACTTCCCATAGCCTCCAGAACTGCTAGGGATGCTGAGAAGACTCCTTGGGGACTCCAAAATGGCAGCACCTTGCCTCTTGGCCGAACTTACAAATGAGGAGCCCAAGGTGCCCTTTTATAGGAAATGTGGGAGGTGGTTTTGGGCACACAGATTTCATCAATCCACTTTCACGACGCGTTTCGGCCTTCATAAAGTCTTATCTCGCTTTGGAGAAAATAGAAAAGTGGTATCCCTACCTCTTGAATGTCTCCACCGAAAGTTTGGCACCGTTTGGACAACTGCAGCTCAATATATTGATAAAATACAGAACACCGTATTTGACTTAGTCCAAATTCAGTGTCTTGGAAAGATCAGTTCGGATGGGCCCCATACAAGCTGAATCAGGATTGGGTTACTTCATATGAAATGTAGACTATTGAATTTTGGACAGGCTCACAAACGTTCAGCCCATTTGGATGCATGGATTTTGTGTACTATTCAAAACAGTGGACAGAAGTCCATGGATCCATGCAATTTTGGCCCAGTTTTCTTTCACTTCATCAAGGGCCCTCCAAATCACCTCCACCTACATTGTAATTTTCAAAACAAGTATCATTGCCCTATTTAACAGTGATAAACACAAAATTATTGAATCAAACATGAAGCACAATTTGATAATATTTTTATAATTTTTAATACAAAATATGTTTAGCACAGCGGTGTAAGGGTGAAAATGAAACAGTGAATCGTGGTACGATCACACCCCCACACCTAAACATTTGCACTCCTGGGCAAAGTCACATATCCAAATACAATGATTCATATATATATATATATATATTTCCAACATCCTAAAGATTTATCATTTGAGAAAATTTTATTTAAAGTAAAGTGATCAATGCACGAACCACACCAAGGAGTTCTTCCTAGTGAAAATAGAAAAAGATGTCTCATAAATCATATCATAGTGAAATTCAAAAAGATTCATGATACCCAATTGAGAAAGGAATTCAGAAGTAAACCATGACACAAAATCTCCATGTGTGTGTGTGAAAACCATTCCATGCTATTCTTTCCACTTGATATCCAATAAATATATGTTATTTTAACATTTTTCTGCTTAAATGATTTTGTCACCGAACCCGTCCTACATCCTTTGCAATCATATTTCAAGACCCACTCATTTAAGAATTCCCAGAAGTCAAACCATAACCTCCCGACCTAGATATCCCCATATGTTGCACATTTCATCACTCCCCTCAATTTTTTTTTTTGAAGTTGCAATTGGAACAAATATCACACTCATCTCTCAACCCTTGTTTGATCTCCTCACGACACTAATTGCAATAGTTATAACAAGATCAAAGGTTGAGGAGGAGTGGTTTTTTACCTGCCCAAGACACAAAAAAAATTTTTTTGAGGGCGTACAACAGTTGGACATTAGGTACACACGCATAGGTCAATCTGGTACAGTAATGAAACAGATCGGATAAGGAACGAACGTATGGAAATATCATTTAAAGCTGAAAAATATTAACCCAACATATATTTACCTTATATTAAGTAAGAAATAATCACACTTTGTGGTTTGGTGTAAAATTGTTTTTGGAGATATTAGTGACACAGTTTTCCCAAAAACTACTCACACAATGGGCATCAATAATCTCAAAGGTTTCACATAGATACAACCATTTATATCATTGATAGAAAATCAATTCACTAAAAATCACTCCTTGATGGTAAACTAATACACTTTCTCTTTCTAGCCTTCGTTATGGTATTTTTACTTTCCCCACTTTATGGTCGCCACATCATGGAATTTCGAAATTGTTGATGGGGAAAAATAAAAATACCATAAAGAAGGCCAGAAAGAGAAAACAAAAGGAGAAAAAGATGAAAAATCCTAACTAACCCAGGAATGTATCCACCCCCCCACACCTAGAATGTGCAGTGTCCTCACTGAAATAATTGAAAATGTGAGAAGGAAGGATAAAACCTGGTGTGTTTTATTGGTATGATGCGTCGAGAAGGTGGATTTCCTCCACCGGATTCTTTGGAAAATCCTCATAGAAGTGTTTAAGTCACTGCCCATTGACGGTAAGACTTCGTCCACTCTGCTCATGCAAAACCTGTATTGCACCAAAAGGGTAAAAATTAGTAACAGTATAAGGACAGAGCCATCGGGAACGAAGCTTACCTGGGTAGAGCTTAAGCCTGGAATTGTACATGAGGTCCTTCTCACCAATATGGAACCTCCGCTGGTGAATCATGCTATCATGAATAGCCTTTGTCTTCTCTTTATAGATTCAGGAGTTGTCATATGCATCACGTCAAATTTCTTCCAACTCTTGAATCTGAAGCTTTCTTTCCTCACCTGCATCTGAAAGGTTCATATTACATTGTTTAACAGCCCAATATGCACGGTGTTCTACCACCACCGGGAGGTGACAAGATTTCCCAAACACAATCCTATATGGTGACATTACGATCGGTGTTTTAAAAGCAGTACGGTATGCCCAAAGTGCATCATCCAAGCGCAAACTCCAATCTTTCCTATTGGGTTGTACAGTTTTCTCCAAGATTCACTTAACTTCCCGATTTGAAATTTCTACTTGTCCATTAGTTTGGGGATGATATGAAGTGGAGACTTTATGAACAACCCCATACTTACGAAGCAAGTTTTTCATGTTATGATTGCAAAAATGTGAACCTTGATCACAAATGATGAATCTTGGTAGACCAAACCTACTGAAAATCTGGGACCTCACAAAATCAACAACCACTCGAGAGTCATCGGTCCTGGTGGCCTTTGCTTCCACCCATTTAGATACATAGTCAACAGCCAATAAGATGTACACAAAGCCAAATGAATTTGGAAAAGGCCCCATGAAGTCAATTCCCCATGCATCGAAGATCTCAGAAAATAACATGGGTTGTTGGGGCATTTCATTCCTCTTGGAGATATTCCCTGTGAATTGACATCGAGTACATGATTTACAAAACCTATGGGCATCTCTATAAAATTTTGGCCAATATAATCCTGAGTCAAGGACCTTTCGAGCTGTACGTTGAGAGCCAAAGTGGCCCCCACATGCCAAGGTGTGGCAGAAGGTCAAAACAGAGGTGAACTCATGGTCAGGGACACACCTACGAACAACCTGGTCACTACAAATTCTCCACAAGTATGGGTCATCCCAAATGTACCATCGAGAGTCATGCTTAAGTCTATGGGATTGTGAAGTGCTAAAATCAGGGGGGAACCTAGATGTTGCTAGAAAGTTCACAATGTCCGCATACCAGGGGGTAAGGTCCACAACATCACAAAGGTTCTCATGAGGGAAGAATTCTCCAATGTGTAGGGGTGAGTCAACATGATGGTCCAATGGTGGGGAAATCCTACTAATGTGGTCGGCTACAACATTCTCCACCCCTCTCTTATCTCTAATCTCAAGGTCAAACTCTTGGAGGAGGAGCATCCACCGAATGAGGCGGGGCTTGGCTTCAGGTTTCTTTAGGAGGAAACGAAGGGCAGCATGGTCAGAAAACACAATCACTTTTGACCCAAGAAGATATGAACGAAATTTTTCCAAGGCAAACACAATAGAAAGGAGTTCTTTTTCTGTGGTTGTGTAGTTTACCTGGGCAGGGTCAAGGGTACGCGAGGCATACGCAATGACATGAGGAGCCTTTTCAACCCTTTGTGATAAAATTGCCCCAACTGCAAAGTTAGAGGCATCACACATAAGCTCGAAGGGGAGATCCCACCTAGGTGGTTGGATTATGGGAGGTGATGTGAGACTCTTTTTTAGTGAATTGAATGCATCCTCAAAATTTTTATCAAAAACAAATTCAGAATCCTTTTGTAACAACCGAGATAAGGGAAGTGCGATCTTACTAAAGTCTTTAATGAATCGTCGATAAAAACCAGCATGACCCAAGAAAGACCGCACCTCACGAACACATTTTGGAAATGGAAGGGATGAAATTAATTCAATTTTAGATTTATCAACCTGAATTCCCTTATTTGAAATGATATTCCCAAGAACTATCCCCCGCTCAACCATGAAATGACATTTTTCATAATTCAAAACAAGATCTTTTTCAATGCAGCGGTGGAGGACAGAACCTAGGTTTTCCAAACAATCATCAAAAGAAGAACCATAAACCGTGAAATCATCCATAAATACTTCCATAAAACTCTCAAGGTACTCAGAAAAAATACTCAACATACATCGCTGAAAAGTACCAGGAGCATTACATAGACCGAATGGCATCCTTCTGTATGCAAATGTGCCAAATAGACAGGTAAATGTTGTCTTTTCTTGATCCTCAGGGGCTATATGGATTTGGAAATAACCCGAATAGCCATCAAGGAAACAATAATGAGACTTACCAGCCAATCGTTCTAACATTTGGTCAATGAAAGGTAAAGGAAAGTGGTCCTTCCGCGTGGCTTGATTCAGTCGACGGTAGTCAATACAGACTCGCCAATTGTTTTGCACACGTGTTGGAACCAATTCATTCCTTTCATTTGACACAATTGTTACTCATATTTTTTTAGGCACAATTTGCACTGGTCTAACCCATTTACTGTCAGATATAGGATAAATGATCCCTACAGCAAGTAATTTACTGACATCCAATTTTACCACTTCAAGGAGAGTGGGATTCAACCGGCGTTGAGATTGTCTTACAGGCTTAGCCTCATCATCCAAAAGTATATGGTGGATACAAATAGATGGGCTAATCCCGGGAATATCAGCCAATGTCCATCCTATTTCCTTTTTACACTCTCTCAAAAGTTTGAGTAGTTTCAATTCCTGTTGTGGAGAGAGGTTATTGGAAATAATGACGGGAAATTGGTCAATACCCTCAAGATATGCATATTTTAAATTAGAAGGAAGTTGTTTAAGTTCAAACACCGGTTGTTTCTGGATTGAGGGAGGGGATTTATGGGGAGTGAGGTCCATGAAACTATCTATCTGCTCATGTTTATTCTCAAAGGAAAGAGAATCTATTGAAATGAGATTTGCAGAATCATTGATAGTCATGGGTACCTCAGAATAAACACACTCATCAATTAAAGCACAAAATTTACATTTTTCTGAACCCACACAACATTCAAATGAAGAACCAAAACTCAAATCATCCAAGGGTGAATAAAACAAAAAAGAATCAGAGTTTGGGTTGAGGAGAGAATTGTGTGTGTGTGCATCGTTTGAGAGCACTTCCATCGAATAGACAGGAAGAGTGGAGTGCTCCTCAACGGGGTGTTTCATAGCCTCAAGGATGTTAAAACTTACCTTTTCTCCATCGAATTCCATGGACAATGTACCATTGTGAACATTGATGATCGTCTTTGCTGTTTTTAGGAATGGCCTCTCAAGTATGAGAGGGGCATGTCCTTGGGTTCGGGTATCTTCCATCTCAAGAATGTAGAAATTAGCGGGGAATATGAGATTCTTTACTCTAACAAGGACATCCTCAATCACTCCTTTTGGATGTGTTGTACTCCGGTTTCCAAGTTGCACGATAATTCCTGTTGGTTGAAGCTCTCCAACCTGTAGAGAAGTATATACGGAGTGAGGCATTACATTAATGGAAGCACCTAAATCTATCATAGCATCAGAAAAGAAGGTCTCCCCTATGGTACAAGGTATGGTGAATGTGCCGGGATCCTTGCATTTGGTTGGCATTGCTGGTTGAATCAAGGCTGATACATTCCTCCCCAGGTTGACTCTCTCATTCCCCTTCAACCTCCTTCTATGGGTGCAAAGCTCTTTAAGAAATTTGGCATAACGGGGAATTTTCTTGACTGCATCCAACAATGGAATATTAACTTGAACTTTTTTAAATGTATCCATTATTTCATTGTCAATCTCATTATCAAAGTTTTTCTTAGATTTAGAGAGTCTTTGAGGGAAAGGAAGATGAATTGATTGTTCATTTGAATCATCAATGATAATTTGATTGCCCTTTTTGTTTTGTTTTTCATTACATGAAATTTTTGAGGGTTGGGAAGGAGTGTTTTCAAGAGGGGGACATACCTGTTTCATAAGATCAGTGGAAGGAGAAGCTTCTTTAACACTACGAAGTGTAATTGCACATACATTACCTTTATCCTTCGGATTGGCAATGGGTTGGGATGGTAGTTGTCCAAAACCTTTCATATTAATCTCACTGATGGTGTTCGCCAATTGTCCCACTTGAGTTCGTAGGTCTTGAATTGCCGATTGTGTGGTCTGTTGGAACTGAAGGTTTTGGGTTGCCATTTGTTTCACCATGTCCTCGAGGCTTGGTTCAGATTTGGGAGGAGGAGGAGGATGATTGTTTTGTGAAGTTGAAGGATAAGAAGGTTTCATACCTTGGCCTTGTTGATACCAATTCTGCTTCGGGTAGCTTGAGTTTCCTCCTTGTCGGTATTGTGGTTGTGCTTGCCACCCGGGGTTTGGATTTGTCCTGAATGGTTCTTGCTTGAAGGGGGGCGCTTGTTGGAATGGATTCCCTGGGAACACAGCTGCACAGGACTCAGATGAATCTTGAAGTTGTGGGCACTGGTCAGAAAAATGAGTGTTATCAGAACAAATACCACAATGCAATGGAATAGAGGTAGAGTGTGAGTTACCTTGTGCTTGAGCTAATTGCCTTAGAAGGGTATGCATCTCATCAAGTTTAGTATCTACCTTTTGTTCTAGGGCTGAATGACTTACCTCATGAACTCCTCAGGTTGGTGCAATAGCTCGTGTACCAAATTGTTGTGCATTTTGAGCCATGTTGGCTATTAAGTCATGAGCGGCAGACGGAGTTTTGTCAACTAGGGCACCACCAGCTGCAGCATCAGTCATTCCACGATCCATGGGGATAAGTCCCTCATAGAAGTATTGGATTAATAGTTGTTCACTAATCTGGTGGTGGGGGCAGCTTGAGCAAAGTCTCTTAAATCTCTCCGAGTATTCATGAAGGGTCTCTCCTTGTGATTGCCTAATTCCATAGATTTCTTTCCTAATTGATGCAGTTCGGGAGGCAGGGAAGAACTTCTCTAGAAAAAGTCTTTTTAGGTCATTCCAGCACCCAATTGTGGAAGGAAAATAGTATAGCCAATCTTTGGCTACACCATCAAGGGATAAAGGGAAGGCCCTAAACTTAATGAGGTCCTCAGATACATTTTGGGGTTTCATGGTGGAGCACACTATGTGAAACTCTTTTAGATGTTTGTGAGGGTCCTCTCCGGGAAGACCATGGAATTTTGGAAGGAGATGGATGAGGCCTGATCTTAGCTAAAAATTGGCCGCTTCCTCAGGATATTGGATGTACGCAAGTTGGTACTCCACATCCGGGGTGGTCAGTTCTTTTAATGTTCTGTTATTTGCAGCCATGATCTTTGGGGTTTGATTTGGTTCAATTTTGGATTGGTTTAGGACCACTTTAGGTTCCACAAGGGGTTCCACAATGTTACTTGATTGACCTTCTCTAGATTCCTTGATTTTTGTGTGAAGTGACTTTTCAATTTCAGGATCAAATTCAAGTAGTGTTGCTTTACCAGATCTTGTCATGCAATAATGATGTCTAGTTTGATTGATTGATTTTTTTGTTGTGTTTTTTTTTATTTGAGATGGATAAAAAAACTTAAGAAGGGTGAAATAATAATAGAATGTTATAATATAGAATTAGAGAGTGAGATGGATAAGAAGAGAGAGAGAGAGAGAGAGGGAGAGAGAGAAAGAACACACCAAAAACAACAAAAAATAAAGACAAAACACAAAATAAAAACAATCAAATGGGGGTGGGGTATTTAGAGGAGTACTAATAAAGAAGTAAAATGACCCAATAAAAATAAATAAAGAAAAAAAATGATCTTGGCACCCCGGAAACGGCGCCAAAATTTGACCGCGTTGTCGAACGCGTCAAATTAGTTGTTTAATTTTGACTAGAATTTCTGCAGTATAGCAGCAACCCTAGGTCGTCTCTCGACGGAGACTTAGATCATTAATTCTAAAATGTGGTTCTGATTATGAAATTAAAAAGGGAAGTGAGGTTTTATAATACTTGGGTTTGATGATTAACGATGACAATAGAAAATAGAAGCTATAAAACAAAGTAGAGATTAACAGAATTAATTAAGCGTGATCAACCCGGGGTACTCGTATGATGTTTATCCTTCATCGCTTCATGATATAAGGTTATGATCTTTTAATCCCTGGTTTGTAACACCTAGAAATAGAATTTTACTGAGTTTATACTAGGATACCTCCTAGGGTTCAGTGAAAAACACACAATGATTCACCGGACACCGCCGATGATTGAATGAATTGTGTTTGACTTCATAACCAAAACTCACCAAGGCAACACACTAAAAACTCGATGCACTGTCCAGATTTATATGTTATTTCTTTTTGATACCATGACATAAATTTACATGGCCTTGACAGTACTTTTGTGAGTTCAATTTACCAATATAAACCACACAAACACTGCAATTGAAGGGGGGAAAGAAAGTGGTGAACGGTGTGTGAAACATCACATGAATGGGTACCCCCAAACATGATCATATGAGTTGAGCATGACATACCAGTACATAACTCAATAAAATAATAATAGAGGATGATGAAAAACAACACAACAATCTGGAATTTTAAAGATCATTCAAATATTACAAACATGAAGCTCGGGATGTACATCACATTCCTCCCCGGGTGATCACAACGGGTTTAGAAACCCATGGGAGAGGAAGAAGAAGAAGATGTTGAAGTAACACTTCCCATAGCATCCAGAACTGCTAGGGATGCTGAGAAGACTCCTTGGGGACTCCAAAATGGCAGTACCTTTCCTCTTGGCCGAACTTACAAATGAGGAGCCGAAGGTGCCCTTTTATAGGAAATGTGGGAGGTGGTTTTGGGCACACATATTTCATCAATCCACTTTCACGACACGTTTCGGCCTTCAGAAAGTCTGATCTCGCTTTGGAGAAAATAAAACAGTTGTAGCCCTACCTCTTGAATGTCTCCACTGAAAGTTTGGCACCGTTTGGACAACTACAGCTCAAGATATTGATAAAATACAGAACACCGCATTTGACTTGGTCCAAATTCGGTGGCTTGGACAGATCAGTTCGGATGGGCCCCATACAAGCCGAATCAGGATTAGGTTCCTTCATATGAAATGTATCCTATTGAATTTTGGACAGACCCACAAAATTTCAGCCCATTTGGATTCACGGATTTTGTGTACTATTCAAAACAGTGGAAAGATGTCCATGGATCCATGCAATTTTGGCCCAGTTTTCTTTCACTTCATCAAGGGCCCTCCAAATCACCTCCACCTACATTGTAATTTTCAAAACAAGTATCATTGCCCTATTTAACAGTGATAAACACAAAATTATTGAATCAAACATGAAGCACAATTTGATAATATTTTTATAATTTTTAATACAAAATATGTTTAGCACAGCGGTGTAAGGGTGAAAATGAAACAGTGAATCGTGGTACGATCAAGCCTCGTGGAAGAACAATCTGTTCCATAGACACAAGAACTGCGTAGGAGCACGAGAGAGGTGAGAGAACCAGAACAATATGGTTTTCTTGTCACCGAGGATGGTGACTCATTATTGGTTGACAATGATGATCCTATTACCTACAAGGAAGCAGTTGAAGGCACAGACGTTTCCAAGTGGAAAGAATCCATGAATTCTGAAATGGATTCCATGTACCAAAACCAAGTCTAGATTTTGGTAGATCTTCCATTTTATGTAAAGCCTATTGTTAATAAATGGGTATTCAAGAAGAAACTGGGCATGGAGGGGAAATTCAGCACCTATAAGGAACAACTGGTTGCAAAATATTTTAGACAGCATCAAGGAATTGACTATTATGAAACCTTTTCACTGGTTGCGATGATAAAATCCATCATAATCCTATTGGCCATTGTCTCTTACCATGACTATGAAATTTGGAAAATGGATGTCAAAATAGCATTCCTTAATGGTAACCACCAGGAATATGTCTACATGACACAACCTGAAGGGTTTGTGACTCCAAAGGATGCCAAAAAGGTATGCAAGTTACAGAAATCTATTTATGGATTAAAGCAAGAATCAAGGCCATGGAACATTTGTTTTGATGAATCTGTAATGGAATTTGGATTTTTTAAGAACGAATGTGAGCCTTGTGTCTATAAGTGTTTTAGTGGAAGTGCAGTTTTCTTCCTAATAGTATATGTTGATGACATATTACTAATTGGAAATGAAATACCTGTCTTACAGTCAGTTAAGTCATGATTAGATAAATGCTTCTCCCTAAAAGACTTGGGAGAGGCAGCATATATTCTTGGGATCAAGATCCATCGTGATAGATCCTAGAGAATACTGGGCTTGAGTCAAAGTACATACATTGACATGATACTGAAGAGATTCATTATGGAACAATCCAAGCGGGGATTGTTACCAGTGTCACATGGAATTCATCTTTCCAAGAAAATGTGTCCTAAGACACATGAGGAATTAAAGAAAATGGCAAGGATCCCTAACGCATCCGCGATGGGGTCACTCAAGTATTCTATGCTATGTACAAGGTTAGATTTTTCTTACACATTAAGTGTGGTAGGCAGATATCAATCTAATCTAGGAGACCACCATTGGATGGTAGTCAAGACTATCCTTAAGTATCTGAGGAGTACTAAGGATATGTTCGTGGTCTTTGGAGGAGATGAGGAACTAGTCATCAGAGGACATGTAGATGCTAGTTTACAAACTGATCAAGATGACATGAAGTCACAGACTGGTTACATCTTCAGTTTGAATAGTGGTGCAGTGAGCTAGAAGAGCTCAAAGAAAAGTGTGGTGGAAAATTCTACAGTGGAGTCCGAGTATATCGCAGCTTATGAGGCAGCTAAAGAATCATTATTGACGCGAAGCTTCGTCCAAGAGTTGGATGTAGTACCTAGAAGTAAAGATCCTATCACACTCTATTGTGATAATACTACAGAGGTGGCACTTGCAAAAGGGCCAAGGTCACATCAGTGGATAAAGCACATACTTCAAAAGTATCATCTCTTGAGGGATTTTTCTCAGAGAGGTGAAGTTACAATGAGCAGTATTTCCACGGAAGACAATGTGGTGGACCCCTTGACTAAAGCATTGACTCAGCAGAAACATGATCATCATGTGAGGTCTAGCAGACTAAAAGTCGTAGGCAGTTATCTCTAGTCCAAGTGGGAGTTTTTAAGGGTTGGTGTCCTAAGATCCAACTATTTTGTGCTTTGATTACATGAATGTTCACTTATTATATATTGTTTATTATTCTTCATGACTATAATATAATAATGTCCTAGAATATTTTTTTCATTAATAAGGTCATGGAAGATCCCCGCTATGATGAGAACCTTGAAATGATATAACAAATATTCTTAAATAAAGTATTGTGGTTGGATGACACACTATGATAGGACACAAAGTATATAGACCGTCATGTGCGAGTACTCGTAAGAAGACGAGACTCTCTCTCATGGAGTTCGCACTTGGTAATCTTCTAGATGGAAGATTGTGAGAACAGATCCGCCAGTAGCAATTCATCATGTCTTGGTGTCATCGGATATTTCTATCTATAAGTGTGTGTAATGTTCCTTAGACTAGAAGATTATCATTAACTCATTTCATGACTCGTGCACTTATATTTGCTGATGAAAACCGTCATATAGACATTTGGTGGGAAGTGGGGTATGTTGGGTGCGTCACGAATGACATGTTGTTAATGGATAAGTCAAGAAAGTATTTTTCCCTTCCATATTTATGGAAGCAAATATCTCAGGCCCATTGATTGAAATAGAAATTTCGAACAAATTCCATGGCCATGGTGACATGACGAGTTTATTTCTAGAAGTCAAAGAATGACAGATCAAGCATATAAGTTTCTGACACTGCCATGAACCTGCTTGATGAGATATTGAGACAAAGGGATTAAATTACACATTAAGCATTCATATGAGGTGACACGTCAATGCGGTGTCAACTTCTTTTTCTTGGGTGCCCTGACCCATTGCTAAACAGTAATCTTGGACTTTAGGCAAGCCCACCTAATGCCAATGAGAAAGAGGCCTAGAGCATCACACACTAAGTGTATCAAAGTATATCATGTAGAATAAAGATTATTCTCATACATGGTTTAATAATGATTCAAGGAATCTTAAATCATTCTAATGATGGAGGAAGAAGTAAATGAAAAACAAGATATACACATCGTGTATTAATGATTACACACCATGTAGTTTTTCATGAAAAACAAGTACACGCCGTGTATTAATGATTACACCCCGTGTAGTTTTCATTTTGGAAAGGAAATAAAAAAACATGTACACGCCATGTATTAAGGATTACACACTGTGTAGTATTATGGAAAACAAGTACACGTCGTGAATTAATGATTACACGCCATGTAGTTTTCCAGTTGGGATTTTGAGGATATAATATTGTTTTATTAAATGATATTTATTATAATCAGTGTGGGCGCATGTCAGGGAATTAATTATTCAACATGGGGGTTTTCAATAAGATTCAATGAAATAAATTAAACGCGTAACGCATTTATTTATTGTCATAACTCTACAACCTCAAATCCGATTATAAATATCCTCACAACCCTAACTCTTTTCCTTCACACAAGAGAATCATTGTGCACAACAATTCTGGAGAATTCTTTCAAGGCCGAAAGAACCTCTTCCTCCAAGAACGCTCTCAAGACTGAGAGAGATCCTCTTCCATCAGATCAAGACGATCTAAGGCGGAAAACACAAGCAATGGTTTCTCCACACTAACACCCAGAGACTCCTTTAGCGACGTCCAGAGATACAAGGTGCACATGTGGATCACCGCTAGCGGAAGTCTGCACTTGGCTTCTGCGACGAAAAGATGAATCACATCGGAATGTGATCAAGAACATCAACGAAGAAAGAGCACCCAAAGGGTATTTCTTTTCAATTAATTAAATTAACAATAACCAACCTGTGACGATCCACTTTTGTGGTTCCGGGAACTTTCTTCTTCTTTGTCTATTTCTATGAATCGATCCGTGGAGACTGGAGTTTATCATTGTATTGATCCCGGATTGATCATTGCTAATGACAAAAATACAAGTGGGCACATCCACCCACGTGCTTCCATTGTTCCTGGAACCTTCAGTAGATGCTTCAACATTTAACCACAACCACCCCGAAATGGTCCAATCCATGCTCAAGGAAGTAGAGGATAAGGGTGGGGGTTGTTGTAGGTGGTCAAGAATAATGACATAGAGGCTCTAGGGATGATACAAGGTATGATCTATGTTTTTTCTATCTTATATATAGTACTGATAGAAACATGCATAGGAGGTTTTTTCTGATTACTCATCAGTTGGATAACATAACCCTTGGTGTAGTGGATCATATGATTATACAGTTTCCTAGAGTGATGGCGGAGATTGAGGATGTCTTTCCCAAGGAAATTCTAGGATTACATCCCTACTAAGAGATAAACTTTTTCATTGATCTATTACCTAGGATAACCCAGATATATATTCCATAATATTATATGTCTCCCACAGAGCTTTGTGAGTTGAGGATGTAGTTGGAGGACTTATAGTGTACGGTCTTTGTTAGAACCATTGTTTCATCTTGGGTAGCCCGAGTGTTGTTATCCAATAAGGCATATGGGATCCTAAGGTTATGCTTAGATTAATGTCACATAAACTAGGAGACCATAAAGAAAAAGTATCCACTACCGAGGATCGATGACCTCTTTGGTTGGTTGAGAGGGGAATGATGGTTATAAAATATTGATCTAAGACTAGGATATCACTATTTATGAGTACGGAATGAGGATATACCGAAGACAACATTAAAATTTTGTTATGATCACTATGAGTAATTGGAGATTCCATTTGGCATGATGAACTCACCAATAGTGTTCATGGGACTCATGAACTGGAACTTTTCTCCTTTCTTATACTAGTTTGTGCTAGTCTTCATCAATGAAATCTTTGATTACTTAGTGTCTTTGGAGGAGCATGTGGGACACTTGAGGATGGTTTTGGACATAATCCAAGAGCACCAACTTTATGATAATCTCTTGAAGTACTAGTTCTGAAATCATGAGGTCAACTTTATGGGAAATTTAATCTCAGTGGAAGGTGTGGCAGTGAAAAAAAAAGGTAGAGGTAGTGTTAGCTTGGGGTCTAACCAAGAGCATGATAGAGGTGTGTAATTTCCTTGGTTTGAAGTCTATTACTAGAGGATAATACTTTATTTCTCTAGGATATCATCTCCCATGAACATTTTTACCAGAAAGGGGTATCCTTTCATATGGAAGGAGAGTTTCTAATTTGATTTTTAGGAGTTGAGGTAGAGATTGAATAGCACTCCCATATTGATATTTCAATTGGAGGGTGTTGAGTAACTAGTGGTTAGTGATGCATTAGTAATCGGGCTTTGTTTTGTTCTGATGTATCGGTTGGTGGTGATTTCCTATGGTTTACTTCAGTTGAGACTACTTCAGAATATCTATGTGACACATGATCTTGAGTTAGCACTGGTATTCTTCTAACTAATGATGTGGTGACACTACATGATCAGCGAGCAGTTTATCATCTATTCTGACCACAATAGTCTCAAGTGTATATTCTACCAGAATGATCTCAACTTGAGATGGAGGCAATGGCTAGATTTCCCCCAGTATTATGAATTTCATTTTTCCTATACTCCTGGGAAGGATAACGTGGTAGAATATGCTCTCAACAAGGGATCTTGTTCATAGTTTTTGAGTGAGGAAAATAAGAAGTTGGCCTTATTACAGCTATCCTTTATGGATAGATATTGAGAAGCTTACCACCATACTATGGTAGTCACCCCTCCAATTTTAAATCTATTCAGGGAGGAAAATCTTGGGGATACCAACTATGAAACCCTATGTACTCATATATATCCACTGGACATGCTCCTGATGTATTTTCGAAAGGCAGGGAGAAAATATTCATTTTTGGATGATGCATGATGGTACCAGGGATGTTGTGGGAGGAGGTTATAGGATAGTTTCATAAATATCCATTGGAGATAAATCCAGGTGTGTCAAAGATGTACCAAGATCTTTGGCATTATTTTTGGTTTCCATGGATTGAAAAGTGGGTTTTAGAGTTTTTCTCTTGATGCCTTACTTGTCAGCAATTGAAGGATGATAACCAAGTTCCAGTGAGTTTATCTCAACCCCTTGAGGTGCTATAGTGGAAGTGGGATGGGATATTCATGTAATTTTTTATGGGATTACCACATACATCTTAGGGAAATGGTTTCACCTGGGTGATCGTAGAAAGACTCGCCAAGTGAGACCACTTCCTATATATTCAAGAGCAGAGTATCGTAGAGATCTTGGGACTCCTCTACCACTACTAAAAATATTGGCCACACCAATGGTTCAAAACTATTGGTATAGGATAGAAAACCATTGGTATATCCTATACCAATGGTTCTCCATAGGATATAATGATAGGAATATACCAATGGTTCTCAGTGAACCGTCGTTATAGGGGTGTTGAAATTTTTTTTATGCCAACAGTTCTAATGAAATATTTAATATAGATATATACTAATGGTTTTGAAACCATCGGTATAGACCCCCTACCAAATTACATAGCTATTATAACCCCCACCCTTTCCAAACCTCTAACAGCATCCACCGCAACTCACCACCTAGTTGCACCCAAATTTACCCTAAAGGTATAAGCGGTCATTGTAGCATGTGTAGGGGTCGAATCCACAGGGACAAAGAAGTAAATTTTATAAACACATGTTTTATGGAGGTGATTTGTCTATGAAGTTGATTTGGCTATGAAGTGTCCAACCTAGGTTTGAATTGATTGGATTATTTGATATTTTAAAGACGTAAGTGAATTCAATTAAAAAGAATGATTTGATCCTTCGTTATCACATGGGGTGAATTGGATGAATTTCTTTTTAAATTATTTCAATGTCTTAAGTTTGAGCGTTTCCTTTAACAAAATACTAACATCCCAAATCACTCACCGATTTTGAGTTTTAACTATCCTAAGGATAATCACCTATACACTTGGTGGATCATATTGATGAGAACTCCAAGGTAGAGGATTGTTTTAGCACTTGGGATGTGTATCCTTAAAATTGGTGAGTTTAAAGGAGAATGTACATCATTGAATTAAAATCTCAAAAATAGAATTGATTAAGAATTATTAAATTAAGAAATAACATCCAATTTATCACATTGTTACTCCCTTGGATCAACCCATTATAGGATTAGCCCTCCATTGATGCTATTCTACTAATGGAAGCAGGATATAGACTTATGGGGGCAGAATTGAAGAAGAATAAAATTATTAAAAGAATGAACACTCCACTGTTGTGTGATTGAATTCACAAGTGCTGGTGTAAATAAATTCACACCTTGATTAAACGGTATCAACATGTGAAGAAAAGTGAAATAATAAGTTAATAAGAAGAATAAATTATATTAAAATACTATACGTGAAATAAAAACTTTCATGGGAAAACTTGACGAAGCGATTACAAATTGAAAGTAAGAAATTACAATTGAAAGAAATACAATGGATGAAAGAAAAACTCAGATTGAAAGAAAAATATTAGATGATAATTCCCTTCACCACCAGATCTTTATATAGTCATATTAGGAGCCTTAGAGACACCCCACCTTAATAAATTCCATCCCCATTAATTTAGAGAGTCAAAAGGAGGGTGAGAAAATTAAGGGAATTTGACGTTTCGAAGTTGACCCGGAAATTCATCCAGATTCGTCCACTGTTTTTATGTATGAAGTTGTAATTGAAGGAATCAAAATCCAGATGGGTCATAGAATCAAAATATTCTCGTCCATCTTTCCTCTATAAGCTGTAAAAATTTCAGGAACTATGGCGCATCCGTTTGGAAGTTATGGTGAAAATGGTGGAACAACTTTATGTGCATTCATATCGGGCCCACCATTTAAATCTCAACTCCAGATCCCTTTATTATCATGAAAACTTCAGAATTAGCTCCAAAAACAGTTGAATAAAATGATCCCAATATTTTTATCTTTCTTAAATAAAAATTTGAGTTTCATTGGGCTTGGTGTGTGGGCCCCAGTTTTGTTTGATGGGCCTTAGGCCCATTATGCTTTCTCCAGAAAAGATATGCATTCATCCCCCAAAATATCCATCTTCCATTGGGATTCATCCATCGATCCTAAAAGAAAAAATGTTTCAAAAAAAGTGATCAATCATATCCCAAAATATCAAATTCAGAAAATGAATATAATGTTGTCCACAAATAGATGAATGATTGGGCCCAAATTTGCATTTTAAACGTGAATTGCATTTAAGATTAGAAATGAAGTTCAATTTCTATAATGCACTAAAAATGGAGTTTATGGACTTTGGAACATATTATTATTAAGATATTGACAATGAATATTATTCGCTTTCAGCGGCTAATCCCCACCCTACCCAAACAGCCACCAACAACCACTAGAAATCACAATTGCACTCCACCTTGATCTATTACCTACAAACAAACATCACCAACTAATATACAAATAATGATAACACAAGAAAACGATTAATGCATTCATTGAGTGATAATATGCATTCAAAACATCATATATATTCATTCTAAACAAATCATCAAACATCAAATGTCATAAATATCAGTAAAAAATGTAAAGGATCAATCCTCCCCTCGTCACCATCACCATCACCATCACCATCATCATCGCCATTCCCATCATCATCCTCACCATCAACCTCATCATAATCCTCTCCATCATCCTCATCCTCATCATCTTTGTCATCCTTACCATCATCCTCACCCTCATTCTTGCCATAAACATCACCTGGAATGTCATCGTCTTGGTCACCACAAGGACCAATACCTGGTGCACTATAGAATATACGCATCATCGATATATATTTATCACAAGCCGTAACGGTTTTTGGTGGTAGTGATGGACATGATACTTCCATAAATTTCATAAATTCATCATTGGCCCATTGACACCATTCACGCCCCTATATGGCCATTTTTTGGGCCTCTTCTACATGGATCTCAGCATTTTCAACCCGTGAATTGAATTTTTCCAACTTGGTGTTACCATAACTAGAACCTAAAGTGGTCCAATATCTATCCAGGACAATACTCTTCCCAGGTCGACATCGTACTCTTCCAAGGTGATCATCACCCAAAACCTGATGTAAGTGATTGTTTCGCCCAAATTTTTCAGTTTCCTGCTCATCATGGTCCTCCAAAGCACACTGTTTAAAATAAAAATGGAATATTTAGTTGCAAAATAGATATTATAATTTGAAATCAAAAAATTAAAACATACAATCTACTTCCGTGTCAGTTTGTTTACTGCACTATCATCTTTCTTCTTCCTATCCAAAAAAAATTGTTCAAGGCACACATTCTTCGATATTCAAAACCCACCTCCATAGTGAAACTAAATTTAGAAATCCATAATTGAAAATAGGTTATTAATAATTAATTTTATAACTAAAATAAAATAGATATACTCGATGATGTAATATGATTTTCTTTATTGATTGATTACATTGTACTAGTATGATATGAGTTGGTTGACAAAATAAATTTTATATGATAAATTGGGATAATTGACAATATGATTAAATAATGGCTTGATAAATCGACTTAAAGTGGAATTTAAGGATTCTTGTGTGTATATATTATTTTCATGAATATAAGGGAAATTTAATTATAGAATAATGGAAATGAAATGTCTTTATTGAAAAAAAAACTAACCTAGATTAAATATGTGTATAATATGGTAGTGTAAAGGTGAAATATATGTTATATGTGTTCCTGTTTGGTTTTCTAAGTTTCTATGATTTAATATGAAAGGGGATAAAATAGGTAATTGTGAGGTAAATTTTTCATTGATGGATATTGATGATAGTGTATAGTCAATATTGGTGGTTTTTATTAAAAAGACACATGAAATAATAGGATTTATTGTTTATTTGGTTAAATGATATTAATGTTTAGTTAGTATGAGATTATGTAAGGTCATCTTGGTTTTTATCTTAGTTTTTTATATATAGTTTATCTTTGAAACTTCGTTTTTTTGATTTTTCAAATAAATCACTTTTTGGGTTAGTGAGAACCGTACAAGAAGCCTGGCTGAAAATAGAAAAACGAAGAAAAAGCGGGTTGTCCAGGAGCCCAGTCCTAAACCAAAACCGCTCCAAAAAAATGGTTCGGCCAAGGATTTCTACCCAGGCCAGACTCGCACAAAATAAAGGGGGTGCAGCGCATTGGGAACCACCAATGCCGCTCCGCACCAGGGTCGGCCCTAGGGCAAGCCCAGAGAGCCCTCGGGCTAGGGCAACAGACAATCAAAGAAAAAAAATACAAAACCAAGGGAAAAAATTCACCATTTCACTGTAGCTCTTAATACATTTTAGGGCAAAATTTCATAGGCAGTCTTGGGCAACATAATTTACCGGGCCGGTCCTGCTCCGCACGTGCCTGTGACACCCATCACACGAGTCGTGCCTCAGACACACCAAACACCATCAAGGCCACACGGAACCCAAGCCTCCCATTGCTGGCGGCAGACGCTCGATGATCAGAAGGGGCCACCAGGAACCTGGAGCACTCGTCGGCCGTCGTAGACTCGTCCCTTACCACAGACAACTGTCGGGGGCCAATACCACCGCATCAACACAACACCGAGCACCTTCGTAGTTCTAAACCGAAACCTGGGATGGAATGGGACCAAAAACCAACACAAACGAAGAGAAAAATGGTTGCCATCATGACAACAGGCCAGCCACAAAACGCACCTAGCAACCTCCACAAAACCTGGGATGGATTGGGTTTTCTAAATTCATATTCATTCAGTTCTGGTTGATTTAGGGCTAGTTAAGTCATCTATATTCAGTTTCTATTGACTAAACCTATGATAGTATTTTTTTTATTTTATTTGTATAATATTTAAATTTTTTATGTTTAATTCAATTTTATTCTTTATTAATGGATTCTACTTTTCGGTACAATTTGGGTTGGGCTTGCTGGGAATATTCAGTTTGATTCAATATAACTAAATTCTATTCTAGTTTATTTTTTTTGGGTTTTTTTATTTTGGTTTGGCTTGTTTCAGTTCAAATTGTTTCAAAATTAGTTGATCTTGGTTGGTTTCTATTTGATTCAATTTGTATTGTTCATTGTAAGTTTTTTTTCAGTTTATAGGGGTTGGTTTGGTATGTTGGTTTTGGGTTAGTTTCTATCATTTTTATTTTATTATCATCCATTCACTTTAAACGAATGGATAAAGTAATATGAAATACTCACGCCTTTACCAAAGGGTAAGATTGTAGCCTAGTGAACACACTAAGATGTATGAGTCCCTAACATATATTTAAAGGTTCATGCATTTCCCATGAAGGATGTATAGTCTATACATAAGATTTATTTTGGTTGATATAGAAAGTTTTACTTCAAATCCAAGGACATACATAAGGGTCGTGTCATTTCAAAAATCAGAAGAGGAAAAGATTCCATGGAGTGGCATGCATCCCATGACACTTAACCATTAAATATATTCTTGAATGAATCTTTTCTCAATATACACCTTTTTCAAATAGGAAATTTATTATATTGGACATTGTTTTTTATATTTCGTTTTTTATAAATCATTATGGTGTGTGCCCTTTAATCTCTTTGAAATAAAGAAATGTGGGGATCATTGTTTCCTAGAATTTTCATCTGGATTCTATAACATTCATGGGTTAGTGCGTCTCAAGAAACACATTTTGGTTGCTACTATTGAACTCTACTACTATATTTAGTGGATCAAAAATTTGGTTAAATTCAACAATAGAGAGTTGAATAATCAAATTTATAAGAATAGAACGATTATTAGAATTATGATTGAAAATGATCAGTACCTTATCTTAGAATCCAACAACACATGTGAATAATCTATATTCAATAGGAAGGGAATTCTAGTAAATTTCATAAGGTATACTAGATTAATCCTAGTCATCAAGCCACATCCATGTGATGGCTGGTTGAAAATAAAAAATAGATTGTGTTGTGAAGGGATTCTCAAGACCTGTAGGTTTCAGGAGGATCATAAGAGATTCAAATGGTTTTAAACATTTATAATTACATAAAGATCATGATTTAGTGATAGTGTATGGAGTTGAGATGGAAAGATTCATCCCTACAATATAGATTTCATGGTATCATAAATGTGGAAAGCTCTAGTGAGAAGTGGACTTCACCTCCATTGTGAAATCAATTAAATATAGTGTCGCCTTTCCCTCATGCAACCTCATTGTGGATATAGAAAATTGCATAAAATATTAAAAAAGTGTTGCAACTTGGGGGAAATGGGTTTCATAATTTTATTACCATACCTTGATCCAAATTTTGACCCTTATAGTAGAAGTCTATAATTATTTTCTAATGTTGATGAATAATGAGGCTTTAAATGATCAGTGTATACTAGGTGCGCCATGTTTCATAGTTGATCATCCCACATATATATATATATATATATATATATATATATATATTACAATGGAGTGATCATTTTTATTTTACTGTTTCATTCAATTGGGAAAAAAATGAAACAATACTTTAATAGGGCCCTTATTATGCCTTGATATTGTCTTCCTAATTTCTATGTCATTCATGGTTTTTGTGTGTCATACCTATTGTGTTGAGGTTAAGTCTAAGGTATCTATTGATGGGTAAAGGCCCTCACTTTTCTAGTTTGTGTTTTTTAGAGGAAATTTTAATTTTTAATTTCTATGATGGCATGGTGCCTAGGTTGGGAATGAAACCTGAGGTTTGTTCATGTCGAAAATGGTTATAAAGAAACACCCAGGTTGGGTGTTTTGATCAACGTAGCACCTAATGGGTACCACTTGTTGTAAATAGGAAAAAGGGGAGAAACGACTAGGTTGGATGTTTTACTATGTGTTTATGGGATATAAAGATGTTATGAGTTCTATTTTAATGGTTTATGTTGATATATAATAATCAAATGAAATAATAAATTTCATGATTTTCTCACAAACATAAAAATACAGATCCTAAAATTTCAGTACACACTAAAAAATTTCAATAATAAACAAAAGAATACATGATCATCTATCTATCCGAATTATAAATGGAATGAAACATGGAGGAAACAAAAATTATAAATGTGTGTCATACCTTCTTCCTCTCATGGTTGATCATTGTAGTTTTTTCCAAAGTATGGAGATATTTCAAAGAATCCTTTTTTTTGTTTCTTCCTGATGCTTCCTAAAAACGAATTTTCATAGGTGTGGCCTCTAAATCTATTCCAACAAGAGAAATCCATCCACTATACAACTCATACTTATATTCTCTCCACATATCACCTAATTCCATGAGTCATTTTTCCCTCATAGCCACACCATTGGGAAAATTAAAATGAAGTTGACAACAAAATATTCATTCATATAAATACAATAATAAAATAAAATTAAATACAATGAATTTTCTTGGGCATATTTTTTCCCAAGAAACATCCTTTACTTAATTTGGAAGCTTCCTCAAGGAGAGTCGCCTGATGGGAATTACGTTAGATTATTTGGAAAGCGTCACCATAAAACTTCTACATTCTCACATATTTTTCCAATCATTTTCATGTATTCCCATGTTGCCTAGGGGAAAATCAACCTGTTAAATAAAAAACAAATATTATATCAATAAATATTTTAATGAAAATTAATCATGGATAAAAAATTATTGTAGTTCTATAAATATACATGAGGTAGTCTGACCAGTATGTGTTGTTAGATCCCTAGGCTCTGAAAGAATGTCAACCTGTATAGATGGAGTGGGACCCAATGTATTCTTTGGTGGATCAGAATATTTCAGAGTAGAATTAGATGGATCAGGAATATAGAAACTCAGGGATAAAGAAGTGTTAGGAAAACAAGATGGTATATATGTCTGTGGAAATGAGTAATTTGTATGGGGAGTAGGATCCATCATCAGATAAAGGAAAGATAGGAGAGGGGGCTTCAATGAAAATGGTGGTGAAAACATAGGTGGCCAAAATATCCTAGGTGTCTCTAATGACATTATGGCATCAAAAGGTGTGTTTGATAATATGTTAGGGGAAGGGATGGGGTGTGATCGGGTACACCAAGTGGTGTGTGTAGATCTAGTACCCCCCCCCCCCCCCTCGTATCATCTGGATGAGCACCAGTACCATTAGGATGTTGGAGAATAATTGTCGCCTAGGGAGTGGATCCTGGTTAAAAGTTAAAAACAAAATTAATTTCATGACATTATTTGTTATTGATATATATATTTGAAATAAAATACCCAAAACATTCACCAAAGGATTGATGCCTATCTCTCTAATTCGGTGATTATTTCATGTCATCCTTTTTCATTGTATATCTTAAATTTTTTCCATTTAACACATTTAAAAAAATATGGTATTAATTAGAAATCTTTAACTAATGTATAATCCAAACATGAAAGAATATGATACATGACTTAATTAAGGAATAACAATTTTCAAACCAAATAAAGGATATGTAGTGATATAGAAAAATCATTTTATATTTAGTGGGAAGAATATAAAAACATTAAATACATTTCATAAAAATAAATATGTTCAAATTATCATGTAAGCGTGGGTATGATATAGTTTTCTCCTATTTTCAACTTGAACCAATTCAATTTTAGTTAGGTCACTTCGTTCATTTTGGTCAATTGATTCGGTCATTTTTTTCATATTTATTTGTCTTGGGTGATTTTGTTCATTTTGGTCAATTGATTTGCTCATTAATCCATTTTTATTTGTCTTAGGTCATTTGGTTCATGTTTTGGGTTAGATTTTCCATTTTTTTGGTTAGTTCATTTTTTTCAATGGTTTTGATTTTCATATTAATTATTTTAATATGTTAAATTCAATTCATATTGTTTTTTAATACAATTTAATTATTTCAATTTTTTATGTTTTTTAGGTTCTAATATAGTTCAGTTCAATATTATAAAATGAAACTCAAAGAAAAATACAACCAGTATATATTGAAAATGAACATGAAGTTCAAATTGGAAACAAAATATTTGTAATCAATAGTAAAGAAATTTGAATATTACCGACCATACTAAACCAAGTCTATCTAAACCAAAAAAACTAAGAATAAAGATGTATGATTCTATATATTCCCTACCATAAATCTTGGTTCACAATCAACTCAGACAATTGAACTATTGGAGTCATCATAAGTAACCAATTTATTGGGGCTAATGGGAGTAGGTATGGTGTCAATTCCATCATCACCATCATCAAAAATATGTTTTGGTATTACTTAAATAATAAAACCATATTCATGTCAAATATTATCTTTCACATTAAAAAATTGTTTTTCCATTGATGCCAATATATATTGTTCATCGGTTGCAAGATTATGAGTCGTGAAAACAACTCAAAATCCATAATCATCAATAAATGTTTCATTACCCATCATCAAATCAAACCACTTTCATTTCATCATTATGACCATACCATGAGATTAATAGTACAACATCAGTATTTTCTCAATGACTCCATAATAAGCGACATTTTCAAATCAATGTATAATATTTGAAGTAATAGCATAACAGTTTTTTGTGGAAGTTACCATAACACCTTCATGTCGTGTTCTTATGTTCATTTCACATTCAATGATAATAAATCTATACCCATTGATCACAACTAATTTTCATTCACAAACTAGGGAATTATGACCAAAATCCAATGATCTTATTTTCTTAGGGACAAATTTAGTAGGAAAATTCAATACCTGAAATATAAATGAATATTAAAATTAATTAAATATTGATTTTATTAATTTATTACAGTAATAATTCTTCCTTTAAATTTCAACCAAGTAGAAAACTCTTTGTTTTGAAAATTATATCTCCTTCATAAAGATAAACAATGATTCTTTCTATTTTTAAATTTTTTATCTTCCCTTACAAAAAAAATAAAAATTATTTAATAGATAAGTACAATTACATGAGATGAGATAATATATACATGTTTAATTTACTTAATTGATATATACATCAAAAAAATAACATTTAAATAAAACCGTGGGATGTGACATATCCTGCTCATCAAGGATTAATGTGGTCAATGTATATGATCTCGAAATTCCCCCTATTTGAGGAACTGATGGAAAATTGAGTTGAATTTGATCATATCTTTCTTCATTATTTCTCCTTGGACTATTCTATATCATAGTCACATCAGAAAAATATATAGAACAAAAATCCATACATTATTGAGCTAAGTAACCTTTCATGATAGAACTTTCATGATGATTCATGTTTCGAACATAATACTTCAATTTGTATATATTTATTAAAGTTTGATACATCCAAAAAAAAGTAACATGTCCTCCAAAAGTTACTTTGGCTGGAATAATGATAGTTAAATGTATCATGCATGTGAAAAATGATGGTAGAAATATTTTCTATAACTCACAAAAAATTAATGGTGCCTCTACCAATGTTTTTTTCAAGAAATACATTGATGACTTATTATTATAAATATATCTATAAAAATGGAACAACCAAATAGATAACACCCTTACATTATTGGATAGTAGATTATAGATTTATGTTGGAATCAACACATGCATAAGGATGTGAAAATCCTAAGTCTTCAAGGATTTCAGCTTCAAATCTCATATGTTGACCCGTTTTGATATGTTTTTTGAATATCCATTAAGAACTTTAATAGTCTCTAGTACTTCCATAAATTTATTCTTTATGCAAGTTTCATCACATAAGATGCACATAGAACTTTCTGATTATTTTCACTGAAACACATAGGATGAAATTCTGGTCTGATACCTCAATCCACTAAGTTATGATGAAAATTTAAATCATCTTTTTTATTTCCCAAGAAATTTAAAAGCATTTAGAGATAAATTCCACATATATTTTTTTCAATGTCCTTTATGTCTAAGAAATTAAGTAACATATTGGTTTACCAAAAAGGAAACTCAAAGAAGATAATTTTCTTCTTCCAATTGTAATTATTTTTAGTGGAAACATCCTTCTTATTTATAGATTTCATCTGAACATACCCGAATAAAAAATTGAAATATTGATGTTCAATAAGAAAATTAGTTCCATACATATGATGAGGTGGATTTTCAGTCTCCATGGCATGGTCAAACCTCTAACGATTATTCCAATATAGATGATCCATTGGAAATAATCATCGATGTCTCATAAAACTGAAACTCTAATGAAATTTAAGTCTTATAGATAATGTATTCTTCATGAAAACATGACATGAAAGTTTTCCCTTTTTGCTCCATCCAGACATAATTTCATATGTAGGAAAATCATTTATCATCCACATAAGTGCAGCATGTGTCTGAAATATGTCTTTCAAACATGCATCGTATGTGCGCACACCCACATTCCAAATATATACCAAATATTTTATTAAAGGTTGCATATATTCATATATATCTTTTCCAGGATCATAATTTCCATATATGATTATACTCATGAAAGTGAATGATTTTTTCATACACATCATCGGTAAGGTTAAAAATGTGTATGAAAACTGTGCACGTGTTGTGTGAAGCAAGCATCTTACTAAATAGATTAAAACCATCACATGAAAGTCCCAACCTCACATTACACATTTTAGCTATAAAATTAGGATATTCAGAATCAAATTTATTCCATTAAAATACATATGTAGGATGAATGAACTCAACATTATCCTCCTTTCTCTCAGTATCATTCCATCTCATTTTTATTGATATTTCACTAGACATGAAAATATTGTGGAGTCTAGGAATAAGTGTAAAGTTCCACATTACTTTTTGTGGCACACAATATGGTGTTCCATATACATTTTGATTCCATTATGATGTGCCATATTTTATACAATCATTTCATTCAGCATCTTCCTCCTAGAATAATCTGTAATATTTCTAGCAAGGATGAATTTTGTATTTAGAATATCCAAGTTCATAATATAACTTCCATTCCATATAATTTTTTTAGGGAATATATGCATCATATGGAATTAATTCCATAAAAAATGTAAGAATACAATTAATGGTAGTATTATAAATCTCACACATGGTTTTACCAAGAAATAATCAGACTAAAAATTCCATATTTTTCATTTTACCACATTGTCGACATACTACATTCATGGAAGCATCATTCAATTTTTTTACCCTATAAACATCACCATTTTCATTACATGCATTATGTGTGATTGTATTAAATTCTTCTTGGGTTGACATCCTTTATTTATTATGGGGATGAATAATCATAAACTAATCATCTAATAAATTCTCAAATCTAGTCCTCTTAGTTGGATCATGAACATCTTGATATTTTATTTTCTCCCCACTGTGACACCACATGTAGTGGTTTGTTTGAAACCCATATTGGGTAATATGGTTTATAAATTCTTCATGAATTAACCAAGGTCTTCCAACAGAATTATAACATGTCTATAGTATGTGAACACAATATGAAGCACTATCAAATAAAAAATCTAAAAAAATTCAAACTTGTTTTGACAATTTCTAGAGATTTGATCAGTTTCATACATAAAACTTCTATCCATTATTTTAAAAAATGTTATATGTCATGTCATAAAATCCATTAAATAATAATGAAGTTTAACCAAAAATAAATTTAAGGAAATAAGATTTTTTTTACTTTATATGAAACAATAACTAACACAGTACTATATATAAGAATAATAATATAAAAGAAAAAAATAATGTATATATAAGAAAATACTATAAATATAAAACTATGATATTGAATTTAATTATATCAATGAGTATTAACTATACATAATACTATACAATATTGTGTTTATAATTATTTTTTTTATTTTTTCATTTATTATATTCACTTTTTAAATAATAATATTATTATTCTCTAAATTCATGTATAATGTATTACTATTTCTAGGTAACCATATTCTATGTAGTAAAGTCACTTAGTGACTTAATCGTTATTTAAGGTAATTTAAAATAAATTGATAGTTATTATAAATAATCTAATTAGTTTTTTAGCAGTACTTAGCATAGGATAGGGCCCCATGTGCGAGGTAAATAACCATTACACTTGGATAGGCCTACAAAACGATGACTAGGTGGTGCTTAAAGAGTAAATTTATTCACTTATAAGATATTTAGTCCTTTAAACCTACTCCCTTAGTATTCTACATGTTTTTATATTGATTATGATATGTTTGGTCTCTCCACATTGTGTAATTAAACCTTTTTAAAATCAATGAATTATATATTTTATAATGATATTTTTTTTAGACGAATAATGTGCCAAATACATTGAGGTTCGTGGATTTAATTTTCCTAATGTGTCTTATGGGATAAAAATACCTATGGGTGTTATTTAAATCAAACATAATCAAGCGAATAATTTAATGAGGCATAAAGGACCTTAATATAGGCGCATTAGTGACTCCCCCTTCAATTTGGTCAGGTTTAGGTTCATTTGATTCAGTTTAGTTTTTTTTTGGTTAATTATATTTAATTATGTTCATTTAAATTCGGTTTTAGTCAGTTTAGGTTAGGTCATTCTTTATTGATTTGGTCTAGTTTGATTTGATTGGGGTCATGTATATTTAATTCAAGTGTATATTGTTTGGTTAAATTTCATGTGTGTCAATTTGGGATAGGTTGATTCAAAATTGGTTAGTTTGGCTCAAATATGTTCTATTTAGTTTGGTTCAAAACAATTCTATTTGGTTTAGTTTGGTGTTGTTTGATATGGTTCAGTTCAATTTGGTACAGCTTGGTTCTATTCAAGTTAGGTAATTTTGGATTGGTTTGGTAAAAATATTTTCCTTTCTAGTTTTGTTTCTCAGGTTGGTTTAGTTTAAATCTATAATATATCATTTAGATTGGTTTGGTTTAGTTTAGATAAATTCAATTAAATTTTCTTCAATTTTGATTTATTCAATTCAATTTATTTATGTTCTAATCAGTTGATTTTGTTTCGTTTTCTTCGGTTTACTATAATTAGGGATTTTTTTGTTTGTTTTTGGTTAAGTCAGGATAATAAAATAAATTTATTCTATTTGGTTCTAAATTTTCTATTTTATTCTAATCAATTTTGTTCAGTTGTATTTATTTATGAATAGTTTTTTTGTTGTTGATTTAGTTTAATTGGGATTTGATTTTTTATTTGGTTTGGATTAGTGTGTGCCTATTAGGGTATTATTTAAGATTGTTCAAGTTAGTTTAGTTTTTATCATTACTATTCGATTTCTTTTATTTAGGTTCAATTTAGTTCAGTTCATTTTATTTTAGTTTAGTTTCATCGAGTTTTGTATAGTTCAGGTCTACTCAAGTCTACTAAGGTCAGATAAAGTCATTTCAATTCAATTCATTTTGTTTGGTCAAGTTGGTTCATTTTTGATATAGATAGGATTTATTAGTTTTGTTAGGTTTCTATGTGTAAGGGTTTGATTAGTTTGGTTCATTTATTTTCAATCCTATTTAGGTCAGTTTGATAAAATTCAGTTTTTTTAGGGCTTGATAAATTCATTCAATTTAGTCAAATTGGTGTCGAATTAGTTCTTCATGGTGAATTTCACTTTTCTTAGATTAGTTCAGTTCCATTTTTTTGTTTATTTCAGGTTATTTCAAGTAAATTTGGTTCTATTTTTTTAAGAGATAGTTTTGATCCATTTTTTCCCATTCGAGTTAGGTTGATTTGGGTAATTTTGACTCATTTTAATTTGGATTGGGTGGATCTAAAAAATTTCCCTTGAAGAAGGTTTGGTTCCCATTTGTTTAGTTTGGTTTAGTTCAATGTATTTTGGGTCGGGTCTGGACAGTTGGGTTTTATTCGCCTCAGCTCAGTTTAGTTTGTTTGTTTGGTTTGATTTTAGTAGTGTTCAACTCCATAGAGTTTAGTTTCATTTAGTTTGGTTTTGTTTAGTTCGGTTTATGAGGATTCAATTTTATTTTGTTCTTTTTTATTTTAGTTAAGTTATTCTATTTTTATCATTTTGAATTAAGGTATTTTACTTCAAATTAGTTCATAATAGTTTGATTTATATTGGGCAGGTTCTAAATAGAGATAGATGGAATCGATCTTAACTAAAAACAACTTAAATCATGGAAAACCAACAAAAATTAAACTAAATTGAATTTAACCAATCATATTTGAACACAACCACCAATAATGGTCAAATCATAGAGGAATAACACCTAAATAAAATATAATTGGACTAAACTATATAGAACCAAACTTAACCAAAATTAAGTAGAACAAAAAATAATGAACCAATCCAAAATTGAAAAAAACAAACCCTAACTGAACCAAACTATTCTGAACTAACCCAATCATACATGAACCAAGTATAAGAAATCCCAAATTAGACCCGATTAATTATGATCAAAATAAACTAAATGACCGTGAAAAAAAAGAATATGTTCTGGTGTTTTAGAACTAAAATAAAAATAATTGATGGTTTATAGAATACATGAATTATTTGGAAGCCATTGATTTAATATTGAATATTGAAATTAAAGAAATAATATATGAGAGATCATCATGGGTTGGGAAGAAATTGAAATGCAAACTCTACTTCTTGGGTTATGGATTAGAACATTTTGGTATGAAGGTAGTGGTTCCCACATTGTGTATTTGGGGAAGAACTATTCCAATGGTGTTTTAAAACCATTGGCATAGACATTAATTATCCTAATGGTTTGGATGAACCAATGGGATTGGGAAAGCTATTCCAATGGTTTTTGAAAACTGTTGGTATATCCCACATTTCTAATAGTGTTTTTTCAAGAGATATTCCAACTCCATGGATTACCCTCGATGATCGTTTCTGAATGTGATAATCTCTTCACATCCCGGTTGTAGAAAGGAGTACATGAGGTGTTTGGGGATCAATTGCATTTGAGTGTGACCTTTCACCCCCAAACTGATAGTTCGACTAAGTGGAATATTCAATTTCTATAATAAATGTTGTGATATTCTATGTAAGAATTTTTCCATAGTTGAGAGGATCATCTACCCTTTGTGGAGTTTTCATAAAACAATAGCTAACATTACACCATTGGTAAGGCTCCATTTGAGGTCTTGTATGGCTGACCCTATAGGTCCCCCATTTTGTTGGACCAACCGAGGAGAGTCAGAACTTGTGGGACCAAATTAGGTGTGAGACACTATCGAGAAAGTGAAATCATCCAAGATTGGGCGAGCACTTCACAGAGCCATTAGAAGGCCTATTTTGATAGATAATGGAGTCCATTGGAGTTCAAGTAGGGGGACCATGTGTTCCTACAGGTTTCACCATGATGTAGACTATATATATTTGGCTAGGTGTAAATCTATCTTTTATATTCATTGGATTTTTACAGATACTACGTAGAGTTGGGGAGGTGGTGTACCGCTTAGCTTGACCTCCATAGTTATATTGGGTGCACAGTATCTTCCATGTGTCGCAGTTGAGGAGATACATGCATGTCCCATTGCACGTTATCGATTGAGGAGAGATGGACATCAATAATGGATGTTTCTTTGCTGAGTACCCAGTAGAGATCTAGGATTGAGGGGGTGGATCTATCACAACCCATCCCCAAGGGCCCGTTCTGTGACTACCCCAAGCCCGCCTTCCATAGGCCAAGGGTTGGAGACTTGCACCAGAAATTCATATCCCTAAAATGGGAAGCAATTTCCTTTAAACCTATACAAAAACATAACATAAGAACACAACAAGATGCAACCATGAAGTAAAACTTCAGTAGTAAATGTGTGTACTAAAAGTAAATCGGTCGGAATACAATCCCAACTAAAACGATACAACTACAACAGAAAATAGTAAACAGCTCCTGAGATCATCCACCAAGGTTCCTACATGAAGGGTAGGTACAACTCATCTCCAAAACACTCCAAGTCAACCATCGTCATCATCCACCATTAGGTCCTAGCTCCCCGATTCTCAGTCAAGGCTTCCCATCACCTGCACAATACACAACAAGGAGCGGGTGAAGCCCATAAAGGGGGGAGTATAATAATATCCAGTAGGGACCCCAAGACCCCCGAAGGTATCTTATAATTCCAAAAATGAAAACCACAATCATGATATCAATCACAGAGAACAAAGAAAAAGACTCATCTCAAACCAGTTATACAACTTAGAGCTCAGGAATAGAGATGATTAGTCTTAAGATATATCATTTTATTCCTTTAGGATGTTTCCAAAACTGAACCACAAAGAAGTTGTTCCATTTTTGATTCACATAGGGTCGTATGTCATTGATCCATGATGGGATGCTATAAGTTTGGTCCTCATTGGGTCGTGCACATCTAATCCACAAAGGGTCTCTAGAATGCCGATCCACACAAGTTTGCTATGATGATGATCCACACAAGGTCGTCAGATGCTGATCCACATAGGGTCTCTATGATGTTGATCCACACAGGGTCGCTATGATGGTGATCCATGCATGGACACTAGAATGTCGATCCACACAGGGTCTCTATGATGCTGATCCACACAGGGTCTCTAGATGTTGATCCATACAGGGTCGTTGTGATGCTGATCCACATAGGGTCGCTAGATGCTGATCCACACAGGGTCGCTACTCAGATGACAACCAGCCACATGATTCCCCTCACCTAGTGCGCTTGAGTTTCGTAGTATCTACTCCTTTGGATATCAATTGTGCCTCAACTACTATGAAGTTACATGAAGGATTAACCTAAGGAACCTTCAAATCGTAAGGGTTCCAACTCAAAAGACAGCGTGTCAACCAGACGCCCGGTATGTGAGTTATTGACATTTTAGTGTCGAGGGCCCGGTTGGATTCGAGTAAGATCCAACCCATGTGTACACCAAATTTCTCCAAAACTCATGTGAAGTATCTCAAAATGACCGTCTCTCACTAAATATCACAGCGCCGCAGACAGTTCGTCAAACAGACATCTGGTTTGCAAGATATGACTCTTTAAGCGAAACTGGACATGAAAGGGGTCCGGCACCGTTCCGACCCAGTCCGGTTCCGACCCGGCCCGACAAGAATAGGCCTAAGCTGGGTCATGGCAGGCTCGTACCACTGGGGTGGGGCCGCAGCGGGCTTGGCCCGCTGGGGCACGGACCAGCCCGGCCCGCCCCGGCTAGGCTGGCTGCGGCGACTCAGCTCGTCGGCTGGCGAGACAGGCGTGGGGGTCGCATGGTCCACCTACCGAATGGCTCAAGGATCAGTTCAGCTATTAAATTGGTAGCATCAGGTGGTGCCGCTTGGGTGTCCATGGGACCCTCAGGGATCGGGTCCCTACCTTCATCACGGCTTCGATGTCGTGGCATGTTTCATCGCAGCGCACGACGGTAGGCCGCCTCCCGCCTCCACGGCCGGCCGAGAGTCGGCCGCTTGTTCAACCACAACAGCACCACCCTCATCTGCAGCTAGCGATCGTTGGTCACTGCCTTTGTCACTTGCACCAGTCACCAGTGCCACGCTGGAGGATCTTCTGCGGGCAACTGGGTGAGCTCCAGTAGTCCATTCTTCCTTCCAGACGCACCTACGGCCCTCCCAGGATGCCGTCGTCGTTGCATGCCACTCATTTTCCAATTTCCATCGAGTTAAAAATCATCCCATGAATAACACAACATGAATGAAGTGTCGGAGGGTTTGGTATTGTTCATTTGGCCCACGAACTCTGCGTTATCATTATAACAATTGTAAGATAGTTCAATTCATTAAAGAAAATCTTTAATAAATAATCCCACAACCTCGAGATTCATTGGGGACATCATGGTGGTGGTGGTTGAAGATTACTCATCTATGGAAGCCGCCATCATTCTTCAATCCAGTTCTGATCCCTCCAATGATGTCCAAGCTTCCGTTCGTTGTCAGTGGAAGTCGTTGCGTCACTTCGTGAGAGGTTCCTCACCTTCGTTCCAAAAGCCCACGCTCGAGATTCTATTAAATAGACAGAGGATCCAGACATGTTTCATGACATTAATGTGGCTCATTTATGAACTGCATTTAATGATACAATGTTGAGGTTACAAAACAGAAGATTCAAGACACTAAATGGCTTGACAAGTCATGGGTTCTGCCACAGCTGCTCAACAGTTGCAGAAAAGAAATAAAATAACTTTGTTTAGTTATTTTATTAATATTTTTGTATAGTACAAAATTTATCTTTTTCACATGACCTACTGCGGTCTAAGTGAAGCTTCCCTTAATCGAATCCTGGCGATGCGTGTAACACCCCAAGCTTCCATGGTACGCTCCTCTTTGAATAATAGAGCAGCGTGTGTTGTACGCAACCTCGAGTTCTAACACACCGCAACTAATCAAAATAGCCGTTATGAACAGTAATAACCACTTTTTAAATTTATAGATATTTTATATTTCAAAATGGACTTCATTTTTGTATTTGTAATATCAAAATTATCCTAAGTTAAATTTTTTGTAATTTTCTGAGAACTTCCATTTTTTATGAATAGTGAAAAATACTTAAAAACAACTTTTTTAATCAAAATAATTTATAGTGATGAATTATACTATTGAGTGGTTTTAGATTATAATTAGAATATATTTTTACCATTTTATCCAATGGTGGTCATTATAATTAATTTCACTTTGAAATTGGACATAAACAATTGTCAATCTTTTGATATATATTGTTTCTTAAAAACACGCTATTTGTTGTGACTGCAGGAATTAATTATAAAATTAATTAATGAAACTTATATGTTTTTAATTTTTTAAAATAGACATCATTTTTGAATTCGGAATATCAATTATAGCTTAGGGTGAAATTTTGGCATTGTTCTGAAAAACTTCAATTTTTGATGAATAGTTAAACCACTAAGTGGTAGTTAAATAACTGATTTTTCGTTTAAATGAAATATTACCACTTCTGTGTTTTGAATTTCAAAAATACGATATACATGGTTGTCATTAAGAAGTAAAATTTGGTTGAATGAGATTAAAATAATTTTTTGGTGAATAGTAACTTTTAAGTTCTTAATCGCGATTAGAGATAATTAGTGTAGTTTAAGGTAAAAATAATGTTTTAATAATATGAGATGAGCTTGACACATGTACTACCCTCATTGTATGTGCCATGGCCGACCAAGACAATCCATGGGTCAACTTGGGGACCCCATGGAGCCACTTTAGTTGTAAAATGACATAAATACCTTTTATTTAATGTTAAAGTAAAAAATGACACAAACATGAAATGTTTTACTAAAAAAAATTTTACATGGGGTTATACAAGTCATATTTTTCACTATAAATAGTCATTGGAAAGCTAAAAAGATTTCCTACATCATAGTATTTTTTTTATAATTTTTAGACATTACATAAATTAAATTATTTATGACATCATGATGATGCAGCGATGACCTCATTATTTAACTATTTAAATAAAATGAGAAGATAATGTAAAATCCAAGGCTTACACTTGTCCAAAGACTGTTGGATGAGTATATTTAGAACCCTTATCACCATATCCTCTAATTATATAAGTTTTGGACCTCTAAAATCCGAAACTCATTTTATAATAAAGTGACTTTTCTATACATTCCAAGAGTGCCCCTCCTCTCCACTTATAAAAGGCCCCCACCTTTACCACCTTATTCACACATTCAAGCCATTTGACTCGGCCAAACTCTACCCAAATACTCTCCCAACTTCCCTCCCTTACTCCTAGAAGCCTCACTTTGGGCAGAATTCTTCCCAAGGAATCTTTTGGCTCAAATCAAAAAGAGTTACCCGATTTTGAGGTAATGTCTTCTCTAATGTTGTTTTGTTTTATTTTTCTTCTCCAACCCCTAAACTCTTTTTATTCATTTCTTTTGTAACAACACCAGTATCCTCAATATACTAGGATGTTGTTATAAGAAGGATTCGAGCTACACTTACACACACCTACATCTAATGGTTAAAGAACATACGGTTTCTGTGGATGGCGAATTTCTGCCTCACGAAACGATGATTGTTCAACACTCATATAACACCTTCAAAGGTGGCCATTAAGATGTCACTATATTTATATATGATATATAATATGTTTATGTTTTACTTATTCTTCTGTATTTCTCATTTATGGCATACTTTATAATTTCCATTATGGGTAAACGCGATAATTTCATTTTAGGAAGTGCGGACTACCGCCCCCTCAAAGTGATTTGAATCATTAATGCCATATGTGGGATGTATAAAGGATGGAGTAAATGGTATTATAAACTATATTATACTGGAATTATATTATACATTTATATCATTATGATTTCATTCCATTAAATACGAAATAGAAATGAAAGTAGCGTTCATGCGTACGTACGGCTTACCGTCTCCATGAACGGTGCATTTCATTTCTTACCTCTAAATGTTACATAATATTATAAATGAATGTATATACTGGATATATATGATATATATGAAATCTAAATCATGAATATAATTCTGGAGATAACGGATATTCTACCACATAAACAACTTGTAATTATAAGAAGTTTATTGTTGACTCAAGTACCAAAGATCGACAAAACGACCGTTATTAACTTAAATAATTACATAATGTTCATATAATTGTAATAAGTGATATAAAAAGGATAATGAAATTGAAAATGTTTCTTAATAAGGTAGATATTAACTCTAGTTTATTATTCAGGAGGTTAAAGAACGGTTGAGTCAAGTCGGACACGAGGTAAGGGAACTTCTTAACCCAATTTCTATTCTTTGGGTTAATCTCCTACTTTCAAATTATGTCATGATATTATTATGTCCTATTTTGTATTTTTACTTTCTTCATGTGTACCTATAGTGAATACACATAATAGATCTATTTTATTTTAAAAATGATCTTTTTAAGTACTTCGTCTCAATCTCCTTTCATTGAGGCATATTTGGTTTTATACACAACTTTCATTTATATAGTGTATAAACCCCTTTGAATTTTACGTTTATTCAAAAGGTTTTCTTTTATAATTATGTGATTTTTAAATGATTTCAAAAAAGAGATATTTCTCTCCAATATATGAAAATCCAGTGCAAATTTATACGTATTTAACGCAATCTTAAAAATGTTTTCAGAAAACCCGACTCTCGAGTGTGGTAGACAGGAAGGGATTGGGCATGGACCCATCATGGCCTGTAATTAGTCGAGAAGTCTCAGAATTAGTTATTTTGTTTTCAGAAGCTTGCATAATGTTTTCAGAAAAACACTGGATTATATTTGAGCAATTTTAAATGTAAGTATCTTCTAAAAAAAATTACATCAGTAGGTCTCATGAGACAACTAGACGTGGAATTGGCCGAGGCCCTTTCCCAATTTGATTTATGGTTTTGGCTGAGGCCTTAATCATTTTAGACGTCTTGGCCGAGGCCTTGACAAAATGTTTCAGAATGTCTGGCATTATACATTCCCTCATTATGAAAGTGGTTATTGATATTGCATGTGATTATTCGACTAGTAGAATATCCATGTGAAGAAGTGAATGGCATTATCTCATTTTACTTTTTCCATATTATGTTGATGTTCAAGTTTAAAATGCTTTTGTTTTAGTTATACATTGCCTTAAATTTTTATGTTTATTTATGAAAGCTTCCGCAATATTGTTATCCTTACTGAGCATCTGAGCTCACCTCTTTCAATGTTTTAATATTCTCCAGGATGTGAAGAAGTATTTTATGAATGACCTGCAGGGATAGTCAGAAGAGGATATGAGTGTGGACTATGAAGACTTTGTTATTAGTCTTTCACTTTATGATGTAATGTAACATTTATGAATGTATCTAGTGTTTCCAAGGCTACTAAACTAATCGGTCTTTCGAGACTTGATCTTTTTTGATCATGCCAATGTTACGAAGTAATGCACCGACTCTGGGAAGCTGGGGTCGGGGCGTTACAGTTGGTATCAAAGGCAGTTTAGTACTAACCTTGGAAGCTAGATTTAGATAAACTCTGATTAGAGCACATAGCCCAAAGATAGACTTTGAGGATTAGTATAGAAGAACTTCCTTGAATTTTGGTATTATAGAGATTTTGTGAGTTTTTCGAGCAATACATCCCTGTCTGGATACGAGAAAGTAGAGGCGGATCTGGCACAGATGTACCTAGGGGTAAAACCCAAAAACACCGCTTTGAGCTAGACTCAAACGGGAACTAGTGCACGACAATGGGCCTTCCTGCACTCTTGGTTACGACACTCCCGGGGGATATGCTTAGGATAATTCTCATTTTCTTTACAAACCACTATGAAGGGTTATGAGTATATACTTCCTCAAAGAAAACATTTCTTTTTATGATTATGGATTATATCCATGAATAGTTCAATTTATGTAAAGTGTTTTACAAATATGGAATTATGTATTTTAATTCATAAACTAATCTAGTTTATGCCATTGTTTAGAAATGGCGCCTAGTGGAAGGAATGGAAACCGTATCAATGCACGCACTCCGTGTAGGGATTGCCCTCCTGCTCAAGATAATTATTGTGGATCTGGAGATACAACTGGTGCTGATCAACTTATTACCATACTGGGACAACTCACTCAGGTTATGAATAATAACCTTACTCATATGGAGCATCCTGATCCGCAATGTGGAGGATCAATGTTAGACCGCTTCATGAGGCAACAACCACCAACATTTAATGGGGGTACAAATCCGTTAGTATCTGAGCAATGGATAAACTCCTTAGAGAAAATATTCCACGCCTTGGGGAGTAGCGAAAGGGAGAAGGTTATCATGGTAGTTTACCGCCTCACTGGAGATGTCGATCAATGGTGGTAATTGATTCAAAACACAAAGGAAGATGATCAATTAACAAACATGGAATGGCATGAGTTCAAAGAGCTGTTCTTAGAAAAACACTTTCCTCGAGACCATCGAGCGGATATGGAAAGGCAATTTCTGAGTCTGAGGCAGAAGGAGGATGAGAATGTCGCAAAGTATGAGACTAACTTTACAAGGTTAGCGAGGTATGCTGCAGATTACATACATAACCCAAGAAGTAAGACTGATCTTTTCTTTTATGGGTTAAAACCATTTCTCCGTCGAGCTTTAGTATCACAAACCTTCTCTTCATACGAAGATATTGTCTCATGTGCTATCAAGACAGAAAAGGAATTCTCTAAGTCATATGACAACAAAGTAAAGCAAGAGAAGAAGAGAACGGTGGAACAAGAGACAGATAAAGGGAAAAAGGGAAATAAGGATTTTTCATTATGTGATAATTGTGGGAAGAATCACCCTGGTACTTGCCAAAAATGAATGGGAGTTTGTTATAAATGTGGAGAAAAAGGTCACCAGGCACGTGATTGCAAGGGAAAGAAAGAGGCTATCAATGTTGAATGCTACAATTGTAGGGAAATGGGGCATTATGCAAATGAATGTCCTAAGCGTCAGGGAAACTTACCTCAGAAAAGTCCAAGGGATCAAGGACAATCTTATGCTGTTACTACAGTTGAAGCGGAATAATTAATGTATTGGTGCTTTTGGACTCATGGATTATATTCTGGTTATTAGAATAATGTGATATATATATAAGGATTGTACTGTAGTACTTGTTGTTTCAGTAAGGTTTCAATATGATGAAGGTAATCATATTTTTAGTATGTGACAATAAGAGAAACTTTACTTTGTTTGGGGAATCTGATAAATTGATTTTGGAATTAAGAGACCTTTTAGAGAAATTATGGATGGAGGTATTTTGGATAACTATAAAGGCTGGAGTGGATTAAGTTGATCTTTGGATAGTATTGTTTAAGGTTAAAAAATTTATGAAGATTATTTTTGGAATATTATAATACTATAGTTTTAGGAAAAGGACAACCTGCAGGGTGGGGCATAACCCGTCACGTCGGACAAAGCTGCAGGAATGGAACCCACAATCATAGTGCGACAGGCCTTTATTTCTTCCCACTAGCCTACAGGAAGTCCCTGGTTATTACAAAATAATTTTACTAATCTAAATGGTATGTGTTAATATTTGGAACCTTATACAATTAGGATAAGTATAATAATTTTGAGTTCTATTATCTGTTTGAGTGAAAGATGAGTTGAAGGTTGAAACTCTAATTGTCAAGCATAAATATATATATACCTATCACTTATTCAATGAATAAATTAATTCTTAAACTTTATTAAAGGGATATTAAAACAAAAAAAAATGTGTTATCCTAATACCTTATGTCTTGTTGAACTGATGATATTTTAAATCAACATATATTGAAGGCTTTGAGGCCCTCAATTTGACAATTGATTGTGATTGATGACCTCAATCACTCCCTACAAATATTTACGTTTTTCCTCTAATTATATGTCTATAATTGCCACCAATGTTCTCCTTATCGAGATCATAATTTGGTGGTGACTTTCTTATTTCCATTTCCCTCTTATTAAGGCTAAATTTTATTAATCTTATTTCCGATGTGGGTTTTCCACAAAGGTATTTTCTATTTTCAACCTTTCATTTTCAAATAAAAATTTCAAATTGCGAGGATGCAATTTATTGAAGGAGGGGAGAATGTAACACCCCAAGCTTCCATGGTACGCTCCTCTTTGAATAATAGAGAAGCGTGTGTTGTACACAACCTCAAGTTCTAACACACCGCGACTAATCAAAATAGCCATTATGAATAGTAATAACCACTTTTTAAATTTATAGAAATTTTATATTTCAAAATGGACTTCATTTTTGTATTCATAATATCAAAATTATCCTAAGTTAAATTTTTTGTAATTTTCTGAGAACTTCCATTTTTTATGAATATTGAAAAATACTTAAAAACAACTTTTTTAATCAAAATAATTTATAGTGATAAATTATACTATTGAGTGGTTTTAGAGTATAATTAGAATATATTTTTACCATTTTATCCAATGGTGGTCATTATAATTAATTTCACTTTGAAATTGGACATAAACAATTGTTAATCTTTTGATATATATTGTTTCTTAAAAACACGCTATTTGTTGTGACAGCAGGAATTAATTATAAAATTAATTAATGAAACTTATATGTTTGGAATTTTTTAAAATATACATCATTTTTGAATTCAGAATATCAATTATAGCTTAGGGTGAAATTTTGGCATTGTTCTGAAAAACCTCAATTTTTTATGATAGTGAAACCACTAAGTGGTAGTTAAATAACTGATTTTTCGTTTAAATGAAATATTACCACTTCTGTGTTTTGAATTTCAAAAATCCAACATACATGGTTGTCATTAAGAAGTAAAATGTGGTTGAATGAGATTAAAATAACTTTTTGGTGAATAGTAACTTTTAAGTTCTTAATCGCGATTAGAGGTAATTAGTGTAGTTTAAGGTGAAAATAATGTTTTAATAATATGATATGAGCTTGACACATGTCCTACCCTCATTGGATGTGCCATGGCCGACCAAGACAATCCATGGGTCAACTTGGGGACCCCATGGAGCCACTTTAGTTGGAAAATGACATAAATACCTTTTATTTAATGTTAAAGTAAAAAATGACACAAACATGAAATGTTTTACTAAAAAAAATTTTACATGGGGTTATACAAGTCATATTTTTGACTATAAATAGTCATTGGAAAGCTAAAAAGATTTCCTACATCATAGTATTTTTTTATAATTTTTAGACATTAAATAAATTAAATTATTTATGACATCATGATGATGCAGCGATGACCTCATTATTTAACGATTTAAATAAAATGAGAAGATAATGTAAAATCCAAGGCATACACTTGTCCAAAGCCTGTTGGATGAGTATATTTCTAACCCTTATCACCTTAGCCTCTAATTATATAAGTGTGGGACCTCTAAAATCCGAAACTCATTTTATAATAAAGTGACTTTTCTTTACATTCCAAGAGTGGCCCTCCTCTCCACTTATAAAAGGCCCCCACCTATACCACCTTATTCACACATTCAAGCCATTTGGCTCGGACAACCTCTGCCAAAATACTCTCCCAACTTCCCTCACTTACTCCTAGAAGCCTCACTTTGGGCAGAATTATTCCCAAGGAAGCCTTTGGCTCAAATCAAAAAGAGTTACCCGATTTTGAGGTAATGTCTTCTCTAATGTTGTTATGTTTTATTTTTCTTCTCCAACCAATAAACTCTTTTTATTCATTTCTTTTGTAACAACACCAGTATTCTCAATATACTAGGATGTTTTTATAAGAATTATTCGAGCTACACTTACACACACCTACATCTAATGGTTAAAGAACATACGGTTTCTGTGGATGACGAATTTCTGCCTCACGAAATGATGATTGTTCAACACTCATATAACACCTTAAAAGGTGGCCATTAAGATGTTACTATATTTATATATGATATATAATATGTTTATGTTTTACTTATGCTTCTGTATTTCTCATTTATGGCATACTTTATAATTTCCATTATGGGTAAACGCGATAATTTCATTTTAGGAAGTGCGGACTACCGCCCCCTCAAAGTGATTTGAATCGTTAATGTCATATGTGGGATGTATAAAGGTTGGAGTAAATGGTATTATACACTATATTATACTGGAATTATATTATAAATTTATAACATTATGATTTCATTCCATTAAATACGAAATAGAAATGAAAGTAGCGTTCAAGCGTACGTACGGCTTACCGTCTCCATGATCGGTGCATTTCATTTCTTACCTCTAAATGTTACGTAATATTATAAATGAATGTATATACTGGATATATATGATATATATGACATCTAAATCATGAATATAATTCTGGAGATAATGGATATTCTACCACATAAACAACTTGTAATTATAAGAAGTTTATTGTTGACTCAAGTACCAAAGATCGACAAAACGACCGTTATTAACTTAAATAATTACATAATGTTCATATCATTGTAATAAGTGATATAAAAAGGATAATGAAATTGAAAATGTTTCTTAATAAGGTAGATATTAACTCTAGTTTATTATTCAGGAGGTTAAATAACGGTTGAGTCAAGTCGGACACGAGGTAAGGGAACTTCATAACCCAATTTCTATTCTTTGGGTTAATCTCCTACTTTCAAATTATGTCATGATATTATTATGTCCTATTTTGTATTTTCACTTTCTTCATGTGTACCTATAGTGAATAAACATAATAGATCTATTTTATTTTAAAAATTGTCTTTTTAAGTACTTCGTCTCAATCTCCTTTCATTGAGGCATATTTGGTTTTATACACAACTTTCATTTATATAGTGTATAAACCCCTTTGACTTTTACGTTTATTCAAAAGGTTTTCTTTTATAATTATGTGATTTTTAAATGATTTCAAAAAAGAGATATTTCTCTCCAATATATGAAAATCCAGTGCAAATGTATACGTATTTAACGCAAGCTTTAAAATGTTTTCAGAAAACCCGACTCTCGAGTGTGGTAGACAAGAAGGGATTGGGCATGGACCCATCATGGCCTGTAATTAGTCGAGAAGTCTCAGAATTAGTTATTTTGTTTTCAGAAGCTTGGATAATGTTTTCAGAAAAACACTGGATTATATTTGAGCAATTTTAAATGTAAGTATCCTCTAAAAAATTACATCGGTAGGTCTCATGAGACAACTTGACGTGGAATTGGCCGAGGCCCTTTCCCAATTTGATTTATGGTTTTGTCCAAGGCCTTAATCATTTTAGATCTATTGGCCGAGGCCTTGACAAAATGTTTCAGAATGTCTGGCATTATACATTCCCTCATTATGAAAGTGGTTATTGATATTGCATGTGATTATTCGACCAGTAGAATATCCATGTGAAGAAGTGAATGGCATTATCTCATTTTACTTTTTCCATATTATGTTGATGTTCAAGTTTAAAAGGCTTTTGTTTTAGTTATACATTGCCTTAAATTTTTATGTTTATTTATGAAAGCTTCCGCAATATTGTTATCCTTACTGAGCATCTGAGCTCACCCCTTTTAATGTTTTAATATTCTCTAGGATGTGAAGAAGTATTTTATGAATGACCTGCAGGGATAGTCAGAAGAGGATATGAGTGTGGACTATGAAGACTTTGTTATTAGTCTTTCACTTTATGATGTAATATAACATTTATGAATGTATCTAGTGTTTCCAAGGCTACTAAACTAATCGGTCTTTCGAGACTTGATCTTTTGTGATCATGTCAATGTTACGAAGTAATGCACCGACTCTGGGAAGCTGGGGTCGGGGCGTTACAGTTGGTATCAAAGGCAGTTTAGTACTAACCTTGGAAGCTAGATTTAGATAAACTCTGATTAGAGCACATAGCCCAAAGATAGAATTTGAGGATTAGTATAGAAGAACTTCCTTGAATTTTGGTATTATAGAGATTTTGTGATTTTTTCGAGCAATACATCCCTGTCTGGATACGAGCAAGTAGAGGCGGCTCTAGCACAGATGTACCTAGGGGTAAAACCCAAAAACACCGAATTGAGCTAGACTCAAACGGGAACTGGTGCACGACAACGGGCCTTGCTGCACTCTTGGTTACGACACTCCCGGGGGATATGCTTAGGATAATTCTCATTTTCTTTACAAACCACTATGAAGGGTTATGAGTATATACTTCCTCAAAAAAACATTTCTTTTTATGATTATGGATTATATCCATAAATAGTTCAATTTATGTAAAGTGTTTTACAAATATGGAGTTATGTATTTTAATTCATAAACTAATCTAGTTTATGCCATTGTTTAGAAATGGCGCCTAGTGGAAGGAGTGGAAACCGTATCAATGCACGCACTCCGTGTAGGGATTGACTTCCTGCTCAAGATAATTATTGTGGATCTAGAGATACAACTGGTGCTGATCAACTTATTACCATACTGGGAAAACTCACTCAGGTTATGAATAATAACGTTACTCGTATGGAGCACCCTGATCCGCAATGTGGAGGATCAATGTTAGACCGCTTCATGAGGAAACAACCACCAACATTTAATGGGGGTACAAATCCGTTTGTAGCTGAGCAATGGATAAACTCTTTAGAGAAAATATTCCACGCCTTGGGGAGTAGCGAAAGGGAGAAGGTTATCATGGCAGTTTACCGCCTCACTGGAGATGCCGATCGATGGTGGTCATTGATTCAAAACACAAAGGAAGATGATGAATTAACAAACATGGAATGGAAGGAGTTCAAAGAGCTGTTCTTAGAAAAACACTTTCCTCGAGACCATCGAGCAGATATGGAAAGGCAATTTCAGAGTCTGAGGCAGAAGGAGGATGAGAATGTCGCAAAGTATGAGGATAACTTTACAAGGTTAGCGAGGTATGCTGCAGATTACATACGTAACCCAAGAAGTAAGACTGATCGTTTCTTTGATGGGTTAAAACCATTTCTCCGTCGAGCTTTAGTATCACAAACCTTCTCTTCATACGAAGATATTGTCTCATGTGCTATCAAGACAGAAAAGGAATTATCTAAGTCTTATGACAAAAAAGTAAAGCAAGAGAAGAAGAGAACGGTGGAACAAGAGACAGATAAAGGGAAAAAGGGAAAGAAGGATTTTTCATTATGTGATAATTGTGGGAAGAATCACTCTGGTACTTGCCTAAAAGGAATGGGAGTTTGTTATAAATGTGGAGAAAAAGGTCACCAGGCACGTGATTGCAAGGGAAAGAAAGAGGCTATCAATGTTGAATGCTACAATTGTAGGGAAATGGGGCATTATGAAAATGAATGTCCTAAGCATCAGGTAAACTTACCTCAGAAAAGGCCAAGTGATCAAGTACAATCTTATGCTGTTACTACAGTTGAAGCGGAATAATTAATGTATTGGTGCTTTTGGACTCATGGATTATATTCTGGTTATTAGAATAATGTGATATATATATAAGGATTGTACTGCAGTACTTTTTGTTTCAGTAAGGTTTTAATATGATTAAGGTAATCATATTTTTAGTATGTGACAATAAGAGAAACTTTACTTTGTTTGGGGAATCTGATAAATTGATTTTGGAATTAAGAGACCTTTTAGAGAAAGTCTGGACAGAGGTATTTTGGATAACTATAAAGGTTGGAGTGGAATAAGTTGATCTTTGGATAGTATTGTTTAAGGTTAAAAAATATATGAAGATTATTTTTTGAATATTATAATACTATAGTTTTAGGAAAAGGACAACCTGCAGGGTGGGGCATAACCCGTCGCGTCGGACAAAGCTGCAGGAATGGAACCCACAATCATAGTGCGACAGGCCTTTATTTCCTCCCACTAGCCTACAGGAAGTCCCTGGTTATTACAAAATAATTTTACTAATCTAAATGGTATGTGTTAATATTTGGAACCTTATACAATTAGGATAAGTATAATAATTTTGAGTTCTATTATCTGTTTGAGTGAAAGATGAGTTGAAGGTTGAAACTCTAATTGTCAAGCATAAATATATATATACCTATCACTTATTCAATGAATAAATTAATTCTTAAACTTTATTAAAGGGATATTAAAACAAAAAAAATGTGTTATCCTAATACCTTATGTCTTGTTGAACTGATGATATTTTAAATCAACATATATTGAAGGCTTTGAGGCCCTCAATTTGACAGTTGATTGTGATTGATGACCTCAATCACTCCCTAAAAATATTTACGTTTTTCCTCCAATTATATGTCTATAATTGCCACCAATGTTCTCTTTATCGAGATCATAATTTGGTGGTGACTTTCTTATTTCCATTTCCCTCTTATTAAGGCTAAATTTTATTAATCTTATTTCCGATGTGGGTTTTCCACAAAGGTATTTTCTATTTTCAACCTTTCATTTTCAAAGAAAAATTTCAAATTGCGAGGATGCAATTTATTGAAGGAGGGGAGAATGTAACACCCCAAGCTTCCATGGTACGCTCCTCTTTGAATAATAGAGCAGCGTGTGTTGTACGCAACCTCGAGTTCTAACACACCGTGACTAATCAAAATAGCTGTTATGAATATTAATAACCACTTTTTAAATTTATAGAAATTTTATATTTCAAAATGGACTTCATTTTTGTATTCTTAATATCAAAATTATCCTAAGTTAAATTTTTTGTAATTTTCTGAGAACTTCCATTTTTTATGAATAGTGAAAAATACTTAAAAACAACTTTTTTAATCAAAATAATTTATAGTGATAAATTATACTATTGAGTGGTTTTAGAGTATAATTATAATATATTTTTACCATTTTATCCAATGGTGGTCATTAGAATTAATTTCACTTTGAAATTGGACATAAACAATTGTCAATCTTTTGATATATATTGTTTCTTAAAAACACGCTATTTGTTGTGACAGCAGGAATTAATTATAAAATTAATTAATGAAACTTATATTTTTGGAATTTTGTAAAATAGAAATCATTTTTTAATTCGGAATATCAATTATATCTTGGGGTAAAATTTTGGCATTGTTCTGAAAAACTTCAATTTTTGATGAATAGTGAAACCACTAAGTGGTAGTTAAATAACTGATTTTTCGTTTAAATGAAATATTACCACTTCTGTGTTTTTAATATCAAAAATACGACATACATGGTTTTCATTAAGAAGTAAAATGTGGTTGAATGAGATTAAAATAATTTTTTGGTGAATAGTAACTTTTAAGTTCTTAATCGCGATTAGAGGTAATTAGTGTAGTTTAAGGAAAAAATAGTGTTTTAATAATATGAGATGAGCTTGACACATGTCCTACCCTCATTGGATGTGCCATGGCCGACCAAGACAATCCATGGGTCAACTTGGGGACCCCATGGAGCCACTTTAGTGGGAAAATGACATAAATACCTTTTATTTAATGTTAAAGTAAAAAATGACAAAAACATGAAATGTTTTACTAAAACAATTTTTACATGGGTTTATACAAGTCATATTTTTGACTATAAATATTCATTGGAAATCTAAAAATATTTCCTACATCATAGTATTTTTTTTATAATTTTTAGACATTAAATAAATTAAATTATATATGACATCATGATGATGCAGCGATGACCTCATTATTTAACGATTTAAATAAAATGAGAAGATAATGTAAAATCCAAGGCTTACAGTTGTCCAAAGCCTATTGGATGAGTATATTTCTAATCCTTATCACCTTATCCTCGAATTATATAAGTGTGGGACCTCTAAAATCCGAAACTCATTTTATAATAAAGTGACTTTTCTTTACATTCCAAGAGTGCCCCTCCTCTCCACTTATAAAAGGCCCCCACCTATACCACCTTATTCACACATTCAAGCCATTTGGATCGTCCAACCTATGCCCAAATACTCTCCCAACTTCCCTCCCTTACTCCTAGAAGCCTCACTTTGGGCAGAATTCTTCCCAAGGAAGCCTTTGGCTCAAATCAAAAAGAGTTACCCGATTTTGAGGTAATGTCTTCTCTAATGTTGTTTTGTTTTATTTTTCTTCTCCAACCCCTAAACTCTTTTTATTCATTTCTTTTGTAACAAAACCAGTATCCACAATATACTAGGATGTTTTTATAAGAAGGATTCGAGCTACACTTACACCCACCTACATCTAATGGTTAAAGAACATACGGTTTCTGTGGATGGCGAATTTCTGCCTCACGAAATGATGATTGTTCAACACTCATATAACACCTTCAAAGGTGGCCATTAAGATGTCACTATATTTATATATGATATATAATATGTTTATTTTTTACTTATGCTTATGTATTTCTCATTTATGGCATACTTTATAATTTCCATTATGGGTAAACGCGATAATTTCATTTTAGGAAGTGCGGACTATCGCCCCCTCAAAGTGATTTGAATCGTTAATGCCATATGTGGGATGTATAAAGGATGGAGTAAATGTTATTATACACTATATTATACTGGAATTATATTATACATTTATATCATTATGATTTCATTCCATTAAATACGAAATAGAAATGAAAGTAGCGTTCATGCGTACGTACGGCTTACCGTTTCCATGAACGGTGCATTTCATTTCTTACCTCTAAATGTTACGTAATATTATAAATGAATGTATATACTGGATATATATGATATATATGACTTCTAAATCATGAATATAATTCTGGAGATAATGGATATTCTACCACATAAACAACTTGTAATTATAAGAAGTTTATTGTTGACTCAAGTACCAAAGATCGACAAAACGACTGTTATTAACTTAAATAATTACATAATGTTCATATCATTGTAATAAGTGATATAAAAAGGATAATGAAATTGAAAATGTTTCTTAATAAGGTAGATATTAACTCTAGTTTATTATTCAGGAGGTTAAAGAACGGTTGAGTCAAGTCGGACACGAGGTAAGGGAACTTCTTAACCCAATTTCTATTCTTTGGGTTAATCTCCTACTTTCAAATTATGTCATGATATTATTATGTCATATTTTGTATTTTTACTTTCTTCATGTGTACCTATAGTGAATACACATAATAGATCTATTTTATTTTAAAAATGATCTTTTGAAGTACTTCGTCTCAATCTCCTTTCATTGAGGCATATTTGGTTTTATACACAACTTTCATTTATATAGTGTATAAACCCCTTTGACTTTTACATTTATTCAAAAGGTTTTCTTTTATAATTATTTGATTTTTAAATGATTTTAAAAAAGAGATATTTCTCTCCAATATATGAAAATCCAGTGCAAATGTATACGTATTTAACGCAAGCTTAAAAATGTTTTCAGAAAACCCGACTCTCGAGTGTGGTAGACAGGAAGGGATTGGGCATGGACCCATCATGGCCTGTAATTAGTCGAGAAGTCTCAGAATTAGTTATTTTGTTTTCAGAAGCTTGCATAATGTTTTCAGAAAAACACTGGATTATATTTGAGCAATTTTAAACGTAATTATCTTCTAAAAAAATTACATCGGTAGGTCTCATGAGACAACTAGACGTGGAATTGGCCGAGTCCCTTTCCCAATTTGATTTATGGTTTTGGCCGAGGCCTTAATCATTTTAGACGTCTTGGCCGAGGCCTTGACAAAATGTTTCAGAATGTCTGGCATTATACATTCCCTCATTATGAAAGTGGTTATTGATATTTCATGTGATTATTCGACCAGTACAATATCCATGTGAAGAAGTGAATGGAATTATCTCATTTTACTTTTGCCATATTATGTTGATGTTTAAGTTTAAAAGGCTTTTGTTTTAGTTATACATTGCCTTAAATTTTTATGTTTATTTATGAAAGCTTCCGCAATATTGTTATCCTTACTGAGCATCTGAGCTCACCCCTATCAATGTTTTAATATTCTCCAGGATGTGAAGAAGTATTTTATAAATGACCTGCAGGGATAGTCAGAAGAGGATATGAGTGTGGACTATGAAGACTTTGTTATTAGTCTTTCACTTTATGATGTAATGTAACATTTATGAATGTATCTAGTGTTTGCAAGGCTACTAAACTAATCGGTCTTTCGAGACTTGATCTTTTGTGATCATGCCAATGTTATGAAGTAATGCACCGACTCTGGGAAGCTGGGGTCGGGGCGTTACAATGCGGATTCAACGGTGTCCTCAGATTTCAATTCCAAGCACCGATTCAAAAAATAGAAAATTTTTCCCACGCATTTACTGAATATACCTTAATAAAAGTTTAAAAATACAATCCAGGCACACTGGGCCTTGGACCTAGGCGCTATAAATTTTTAAAAACTCGCAATAATCCCAAATAATACAAAAAAAATTACATGGAATTTCCAGGTCTTTACATTCTCCCCACCTTAGGGATTTTCATCCCCGAAAGCTACAACAAAACTAAGGAAACAAATGGGGGTACTAAGCACGTATCTAAGCCTCCTGTTCCCATGTTCTCTCCGGGATATTCCTGTGATGCCAATGAACTCGCACCAGAGGAATCGACCACCCATAAAGGACCCACTCTTGTTGATCCTCTATCTCCACTGGGAACTCTGCAAACGTCACCCCATCTTTGATTTCCAATTCACCCCAGTCAATAACGTGTGATGGGTCATGCACGTATCTCTCCCCAACTATGACACGTGGAAAACATTATGCACCTGGTGCATCTATGGGGGAAGAGCTAGATGGTGTGACACCTCACCTACTCTACTGAGGATCATAAAGGGTCTGATAAACCTCGAAGATAGCTTGTCGCCCTGGACAAACCTCTATAATCCTCATCGAGGTGTTACCCGTAGGAAGACATGGTCTCCCTCCTCAAACTCCAAGGGTCTCCGCCTCCTGTTGGCATAAGACTTATGCCAGATCTGTGCAATCTTCATCCGCTCCTGGATGATCTGTACCTTCTGTGTGGTAGGCTATACCAACACTGGACCCATAAGTGGTGACTCCCTTGGGTCTGTCCAGTAAAGAGTTGATCTACATGGTTTCTCATACAAGGCCTCCAATAGATCCATGCCGATAGTGGAGTGATAACTATTTTTCTATGAAAACTCCACTAGGGGTAGGTGGTCCTCCCAACTACAGACAAAATAGATGAAACAAGCACGAAGCATATCCTCGAGTTTCTGTATAGTCTGCTCTGTCTGACCATCTATCTGAGGGTGAAAGGCGATGATCAAGTGTAGTTGAGTCCCAAACGCCTCCTTCAATCCCCTCCCAAAATTTTATGTAAAACGTGTGTTGTGATCTAAGACGATCGTCAATGGAACCCCATGAAGTCCTACTATCTCCTGCATGTAGAGACGTCCCAAGCTCTCTACTGATCCCTACTCTCATATGGGTAGGAAGTGGGACAACTTGGTGAGTCGGTCAACAATCACTAGGATGGAATCATGACCCCTCGACATACATGGTAGCCCCGTCACAAAGTTTATTGATATTCCATCCCACTTCCACTTTGGTACATCAAGTGGTTGAGCTAATCTTATTGGTACCTGATGCTCAGCCTTCACTTGCGGACAAGTGAGACATCGAGATATGAACTCTACCACTGCTTTCTTCATCCCTGGCCACCAGTACTGACGCTGGAGGTCCTGGTACATCTTCTCTACTCTAGGATGTACCACCAAAGATGATGGGTGGAACTCCATCAACACCTCCTCTCATAGTGTCACGAGTACCATGGTGTGGCCTCTAAAGAGGATGATGTGCTCCCCACCTTCAGAAAATCCATCAGGAGCCTATCCTGAGGATATCTGAGAACGTCGGGCCTCGTAGTCTACATCCCCTAGATGATCCTCCTGAACTTGCTGATGAAGTGGGGGTGTGACAGTCATAGACTGGAGATAAGATGCTCCATATCTATCCGCAAAGGATATTTTCAATGCAGCAAGCTGCTCTGTCACCACACTCAGCAACTGTAGACCAGGCCTCCTACTTGGTGCATCTGCTACTATGTTCCCCTTCCTAAGAGTATAGACTATCTCAAAGTCATAGTCCTGGAAGAACTCTAGCCATCGTTGTTGTCTCAGGTTATGGTCCTTCTATGAGAGTATATACCAGAGACTCTTGTGATCAAAGTAAATAGTAAATCGTTCACCCATCAAGTAGTGCCACCACATCTTCAGCATAAAGACCATAGATACTAACTCCAGGTCATTGGTAGCATAGTTATTCTCGTGTTGTCTCAACTTCTGTGAGTTGTAAGTGATCATCACATGATCCTGCATCAGGAAAAAACCTAATCTAGTCCCTGATGCTTTTTAGTGGATTACATACCCAACGCCCTCTTCTGGTAGCCTCAAGATGGAGGCACTCGTCAGTCTCTCCCTCAGCTCTTGAAAACTCTGTCAGCATCTCTCCATCCATAAGAAATACATCCCCTTCTTTGTGAAATCTAACAAGGGTTTCGGTACCCTGTAGAAGTCTTGTACGAACCTTTGGTAGTACCCAGTCAATCCCAGGAAACTCCACACCTCGGTCACACTCCTAAGTAGCTCCCAAGCAAGCACCGCCTCTATCTTCGCTGGATCCACTGCAACTCTAGCCTTTGAGATAACATGCCCTATGAAGTGGACTTACCATATCCATAATAAGAACTTTAAGAGACTTCCATAAAGCTGGTTTCCTTGGAGTGTATCCAGAACTATCTATAGGTCTGAGGTGTTCTCCACCTCCGACGCCGATTATATCAAGATTTGGTTAATAAATACTACCACGAAGTGATCGAGGTAAGGCTGGAATATCCTATTCATGATCCCCATAAACACTTCCGGAGCATTGGTCATGCCGAAGGGGATCACCAAAAACTCATAATGGCCATACCGACATCTGAAATACATCTTCAGTACGTCCTCTTCCCGTACCCTTAGCTAGTGATAGCCTGATCTCAGGTCTATCTTCAAAAACCATCGAGCTCCCTTTAGCTGGTTGAAGAGGTCATCAATCCTCTGGAGTGGATACTTATTCTTCATGGTCACCATATTTAGGCACCAATAGTCCAAACAAAGCCTCAGACTCCCATCTGCCTTCTTGGTGAAAGAAATTGGGGATGCCTATGGAGAAGCACTGGGGCTTATGAACCCATTCCCCTGCAAGACCTCCAACTATACCTGTAACTCATGAAGCTCTGTAGGAGCCATCCGATATGATGGCGTAGATATCTGTGTCATCCTGGGGTATTGTTTGATGTAGAATTCTACCACTCTATGAGGAGGTAGTCCCGGAACATCATTAAGAAAGACATCAACATACTGGTCCACCCCTACAGGATAACTTGGACCCCTCACATCAATAGCTCTGAGGGTAAGGTTGCCCAACTGATGAGTGATTGGTTTCACCCTCCATCAAGAAATCCCAATTTGTTCTGTAGTGGTTTCCTTCTCACTGATGAAGGAAAACTTATTCCAATCCTCACAGACACACTTCACTTTGTGCATAAAATAGTCGATCTAAGCATGGACCATGGATAGCCATTCCATACCCAAGATGATGTTTTAAGGAATCGATGATGCTACTAGGAGATCCCAGTAAATTCTCTTGCCTCCTAGAGTGATCTCACAGTGCCTGCACCAGTGTGTAATCATCGAACCTTCTCCCATAGGAGTCTCTAATCATAAAGATCAATCCAATGGCTCCATAGGAATCTTAGAGCTCTGAATGAGTTCCATGGAAATAAAAGAGTGACTGGAATAGACACAGATCATACCTCTAATCATCTATGGAGCGCCCTGTTTATAGGACTCTACTACCTATAGTTGTGCTCGCCCCAATCCACCTACTCCCTATGGTCGGGGTGGACCACCTGGGGGTGGAGGTGGTAGAATATCAAACTGTCGCCCACCACCTACTGCACGACCTACTCCCCTTCCATGTCTGCCGCCCTACGGACCTCCTCGCTCGAATCTCTGCCTCTACCTCAGTAGTACCTCAACCATCTGCTGATCATTAGTACGGCGGGTTGGGTAGTCGTGGGCCATGTGGCCCTACCCGCCACACGTGAAGCACAACATGTTTCCCAACTGACCCCCTCTGCCTCGCGATCCCCACACCTCTGAACCTGTGTCCTAGGGACATCCTCCGGAAGGTCTGGCTCACTTGGGCCTCTATATCATCTTCCTACTGCCTAATGTAGATGATTCAGCTACCTGTCTTCTATTAGTGGATCTCACTATCGGTTCTTTATTAACTAAGAAGCACTCTGCCAACAATGATCACTCGATCTCTCCAACCTGCGTTGGGATATTCAGTGATATCATCGACACTCTAATCTCCTGCCAGAGACCCTGCTCAAAAGTCTGGGCCCTAAATAATGGGTCTCATACCATGTCGGTGGAGCAGCATGAGAGGTCAGTGAATCTTGACAAGTATTGGGCTACTGTCAAGCTTCCCAACTGTAAGTGCAGGAGCTCCTGGATACGCATTGAGCGTAAAGTCGTTGGTAAGAACTCCATCCTGAAGAGGGTCTCAAATTCCAACCTGGAGAGTACCGCCTCCTCATGCGTCTAGAGTGTCAGACTCCACCATCTCCCTATTGTTCCCCAGAAAACGGTAGAATCTAGGATCAACATCTGCTTTCCTGGTGTCCCAACTAGGTGAAAAACTCTTTCCATAGCCCCCAACCCGCCATCAGCTACCTGGGGATCTGTCTTGCCCCAAAACCTCGGAGACCTCTACAAATGGAACTCATGAAACATGCTCAGTCAGTGTGCATCATCCGTAAGTGGGGTTGGTGGAAACTATTTCCCTCTGAGTGGTGGTGTTTCTGGTACACCACCTGAGGGTGCCAACATAGTAAGAGGGAAATGCATCAAAGCCTCATCACTCAGGGGGCCGTCATCATGAACACTATTGGGAATCCTAGCTGGCTGACTATGTGATGTCATCCTGAAAAGAAATAGGTCTTACATGGTCAATAAATTATACCTAGTGTGCTGACTCAAGATAGATCAAAAGTAAAAACATTTCCAAAACACACGCAATCAGTTTTCTGGTGCACCGAGTCGGAAATCAGAATTCAGGGTCCTGGTGTATGGATATGTTGGTCGTCGCACCAACACTGGACTCCCCGAACTGAAAACCACACTCAAAACACTTAACACTATTTCTCTATTGGAAATATTAGAGTTCTAGTTATTCGGTAGAACTGAACCCTTTGATACCACTTTGTCATGACCCATCCCCCAGGGCCTGTTCCATGACTACCCCAAGTCTGCCTCCATAGGCCAGGGGTTGACGACTACCTCCATAACATCGTATCCCTAAAATGGGAAGTCATTGCCTTTAAACTTGTACAAACACACAACCCAAGAACACAATAAGATGAAACCAAGAAGTAAATCTGCAATAGTAAAAGTGTGTATTGAAAGTAAAGGGGATGAAATACAAGCCAACTAAAAATATACAACTACAAGAGAAAAAGTAAACATCTCATAAGATCATCCACCAAGGTTCCTACCTAAAGGGTAGGTACATCTCGTATCCATAGCTCTCAATGTCAACCATCACCGCTATCTACCATCAGGTCCTATCTCCCCAAGTCTCAGTCAAGGCTGCCCGTCGTCTGCACAATTCACAACAAGGTGTGGTCGAAGCCCATGCACGGGTGAGTATAACAATACCCTGTAGGAACCCAGAGACCCCAGAAGGTCTCTCAGAATTCTACAAAGGAAATCCACATGCATGGTCTCAATCACAAATCACAAAGAAAAAGACTCAGACCAAACCAGGTAAACAACTCAGAGTTTAGGAATAAATATGATTAGTCTTAAGCTATATCATTTTATTCATATAGGAAGTTTCCAAAATTGAACCACAAAAAAGTTGTTCCATTGTAGATCCACATAGATCTGTATGTCGTTGATTCACGATTGGATTCTCTAAGGTAGGTTCTTGTTGGGTCACACACTGGTGATCCACACAAGGTCTCTAGAATGTTAATCCACACAGGGTCGCAATGATGCTGATCCACACAGGATCACTAGATGTTGATCCACATAGGGTCGCTATGATGTTGATCCACACAGGGTTGCTATGATGATGATCCACACAGGGTCTCTAGAATGTTGATCCACACAGGGTAGCTATGATGGTGATCCACACAGGGTATCTAGATGCAAATCCACACAGGCTCTCTATGATGTTGATCCACACAGAGTCACTAGATGTTGATCCCCACAGGGTCTCTACAAAGATGAAAACCAGCCACATGATTCCTTGCACCCGGTGCGCTTGAGTTCCATATTATCTGCTACTATATATATCGGGCATGCCTCAAATACTACTAATTTCTATAAATGATTAACCCAAAGTTCCTTCATGTTGTAAGGGTTCTAACACAATAGACAGCGCGTCTATTGGACGCCCGGTCTGTGAGTTATTGGCATTTTAGTGTTGAGGGCCCGGTTGGATTCGGGTATGATCTAACCTAGATGTGCTCCAACTTTCTCCAAAACTCAAGTGGAGTATCTCAAAAGGACTATCTAGCTCCACATATCCCATCACCACATGCGGTTTTTCAAACAGACATCTGGTTCGCAAGATATGGCTCTTTAAGCGAAACTGGACCCGAAAGGGGTCCGGGTCCGGTCCGACCGAATTGGGTCAACTCAGATCGGCCTGAACTGGCCCGGGATGGCATGGTAGGGTTGTTCCATGGTGGGCTCGACCCATCCAACCTCGTTTGGGCTAGCCGCGGTGGCTTGTCCAATCAGCTAGCACAACCCACACAGGGGTCGGGCGGTCCACCTCCCGAATGGCTCAAAGAGTCATTTGACACTTAAATTGGCGGCGCCAGGTGGTGCCGATTGGGTGTCTGTGGGACCCACAGGGAGAAGGAACCTCCATTCTCCACATATTTGATGTCGTAGTCTTCTTCACCACGATGTGTGACAGCAGGCCGCCTCCCACCTCCACGACCGAGCGAGAGCCGACCACCTGTCTCACCACAGCGGCGCCGAGCGACGCCTCCCTCATATGTGGCCAGAAAGCATCGACCACTGCCTTCACCTTCAGTGCTAGTTTTTGGTGCCTCCGCACCGACGTATCTTTCGTGGGACATTGGGTTATCTATGGTGGTTTGTTCTTCCTTCTAGACGAGCCTACGACCCTCCCAAGATGCCATCGTCATTGCATGCCACCCGGTTTTCGCTTTCCATCAAGTTGAAAATAGTCCCATGAAGAACGCAACATGAATGAAGGGGCAGAGAGTTTTTACCTCTTCTTTGGGCCCATTACCTTAGTGTTGGCATTATAATAAGTGGTAGATTATTAAATTCATTAAAGACAATCTTCAATAAATAAACCCCCGACCTCGAGATACATTGGGGACGTCATGGTGGTGGAGGGTAAAGAGTACTCATCTGTGGAATATTCCAGCATTTGTCGATCTGGGTTCGATCCCTCCAATGACTTCCAAGATTTTGTTAATTATTGGTGGAATTCGTCACATCACTTCGTCATAGGTTCATCTCCTTCATTCCAAAATCCCATGCCTGAGCTTCTATTAAATATACAGAGGATCCAAACGTGTTGTTGGACATTAATGCGGCTCATTTATGAACCACATCTAATGTTACACCGTCAAGGATACAAAATAGAAGATTCAAGCCATTAAATGGCTTGAAAATTCATGGGTTCCTCCACTGCCGTTCAACAGTTACAGAAAAGAAATAAAATATATTTGTTAAGTTATTTTTTTTGTAAATTAAAAAATTTATCTTTTTGTTCGGACCTACTGCGGTCGAAGTGATTCTTCCCTTAAGAAAATACAGGTGCTCAAGATTCAATGGTGTCCTCAAATTTTAATTCTGAGCTCCGGTTCAAAAGTTAGAAAATGTTTCCCACACGTTTACTGAACGTACCTTAAAAAAAGTTCAAAAATCCGTTACGGGAACACCGGGCCTCGGAATCATGCACCGTCAATTTTCACAGAATTGTAACAATCCCAAATAATTTTAAAAAGAATACATGGAATTTATAGGTCTTTACAAGATACTTCATGGTCACATGATTCCTTTAGTGTATTTCTGGTGGTATCAAGATAACCTTCAGGAGGAAACCTAGGAGTGGGAGGCATGGATTTATGAACAGTACCCACAACATTTTGTATAGCTACTTTTTTGGATTTTTGGGACATAAATCACCATATTAGGGAGAATTTGGCAACTCAAATTCTCCATGTATTAGTTTTGTATATTTTATGGATTTTTTTTAGATCTTTCCCTGATACAGAATGTTATTTTGAGGACTGGTGTACCAAGAATAAATTTTTAAAATATACTAAGTATATTAAATTACATGCACACCCAGTTTTCTTGAAAAGTTGGAATAACTTCTAAAAAGAGGCCTAGATCAGAAATATGTGGGAACAATTGAGTTCAGAGCATGGGGTTTACCATAGGCATGATATAAAATTGGAATGTATTGGGTGTTCAGGCTACGGTGAAATCGTGGATAGATGTTTAAAATAATTTAAATTAATAATTTGTTGGGACCAATTTGGATGAATAAGAAAGCAATAAGATGTTTATATTACAGAGTGTTGTTTTCTTATAGTCAAAGAAGATAAATAAATTCACTTTATAAAGGACTTGTAAACTAGACGATGCTTTGCTGATATGTATTTCTCAAATATCATAAGTCATGAGAACTTGTGATTCAATCCTTATGATGGAAAGGGGGAGAAAGGATGATGCTAGTCATATACAGTTTTGATTGGAAGGAATGATGCTTCTAGAAGATTGGGAAGCTTCCGTACTTTCCATTATAATTCCGACGATGCCAAATATGGTCTATCAAAGGATATATATCACGATAGTGGATTTCGTGATAAAAGCTGAAAAATGGTTATGGGAAGCAGTGAAGAAAGAAATGAAAAAGTAATAGACAATCTAGAGATGACACAAAAGAATAGATTAAAAAATTTATCTTTTTGCACGCAAGGCATGATTCAAGGTTAGAACATAAAAAATGATAAAGGCATGTAGTACGCAAAAAATTGGGTAGAGTGCACAAAAAAAATGAAGGCTGCGCGAAAAATCAGCGAGATGCGCAGAAAATAAAAAAGTTGTGAGAAATATTTGTGGGATGCGTGAAATATTTGTGGGATGCACGAAATATCAGTGGGATGCATGAAAAATAAAGTTGTGTGTGAAATATCAGTGGGACTCGTGAAAAATAAAGGTTGCGTGAAATATTGGTGTAGTGCACGAAATAGAGGAATGTAGATTTTCGTGTAAGAGGTGTTTCGAGATCAGAAACTTGAAAATTGGAAAAGGCATGAGGTGTGTGAAATATTGGAGCATTGCATGAAATATGAAGTTATGTGAAAGAGTTTTTTTACACACATGAAGGGGGTTTTACGGATGAATTAGTGTTTTTCAAGAGGAGTTAAAAAAGGCCTATAAATATGAGGTGACATCCTCTCATTGTGTGTGGCTCGACACTTAGAAGAAATTTCAAGATCTAGTGCGCGTAAAATTTTACGCTAAGTGACTTGCCCAAAAATAAAGAGGTTTAAGTGAAAAGAGGAAGGGTGTGCAAAAAAGTGGGAAGCTGTGTGAAAAGTGGAAAGTTGCGTGAAAAAAAGGAAGTTGCACGAAAAAGGTTTTTCATGCCAAAAGGGAATTTTTATGCGCAAGACATTTGAATTGCATGCAAGGTACCCTAAATGTTTTTCTAAAAATATGTGTTCTTCGCACATATTTGGTTGTGCGTAAGATAGTTCTTACCGGCTTCTGGGTAAGAAAGTGAAGATTTGTACTTCAAAGAATACATTTGTTCAATTGTAAAGAAGCACTGAAATACTATAATTCCCTATTTGTGCTAAGAGGGTGCACACGCACTTTTGGATTGTTTTCCAAGTGCTACACGAGTGTAAGGGTATATCCTACTCGTTGTATTCCACATCAAAGGATTTTTTTCTAGTGGATTGTGTGGTACTAGATTGTTTCTATACCATACCAAGGACGTAGCTACTCTTGTTGAGTAGTGAACCTTGTAAATATTGTGTTCATGTGGTTTTGTGTGTTCATCAGGGAAGAAACTCTTTAACAGGAGGCAAAAGTTGTTTCAAAATGAAGGAAACTTAAAAAGAAAATGATATCACTGATTCACCCCCTCCCCCTCTCAGTGATACTTAGATCCTGACTGGGAACTTCATAAATTACTTAATTTTAATTACCAATGCTAATAAAGAGTTATTTAAATATATGTTATAGTTTATTATCATGTTTAGTCACTAAAACTTTTAGATCTATAGAACCATTGGTGGCCCCTTAGAGGAACTTGCATTGGCGAACGACAACCAGATCATAGATCGATAATCGGTGTGAAACAGAATTAGTGGGTCTCACCAACGATAACGATATAGCTTAATTATTCATTGGTTATTGATCCGTAATGAAGTATGATGATGTTTTTATTGGATTTATTTCCCTATTTTTTATTTGTACAATAAACACAAATCAATCGGTGAATGTATTAATTTTTGGATCCGTCATTTTGCAGGATGAATTATCTAAGAAATTTTATTTGGTAGAATAGTTTATTTATTCTTGGTTCTTCATTTGTCATTCTAACGGAAATAGATTGAGTCTAATAGAACGTAGATTATGTTTCTTCCTATCATGGATGTTTCTTCATTTTCTCAAATTTTGTTTTGTGCATTCATCACCGGGGTTTTGTTTTCCTGGTGGTTTGACTCAAATACCAAGGAAACGAATATTGTGCACCTATTTCTTGGCATGACTATTAAATATCACATATCTAGCATCGGTATGGAATGGGGATTCTGTGAAGGTAGCAGCATAGTGAAAAGTTGACCGTATTGGAGACCTCTAGGTTCAAATGCTGAGTTTGATGATGATGATGAAATATGATAAATGATTTTCATGCCAATAGGGTTACTAGAATCCAGCGAGTGGAAATGAATATGCTTGACTGATTTAGATTCGTGATTCCTGATATGATTCATAGTGGATCTGGGGGCTGGAGGAGTGGAAGGTGATGCAGAGAAGAAACCTATAGGATCTATAAAACCCCACAGTAAATAGCATGTGTTCTAGAGGAACATGATGTGTGGGACCCTGGTGTAGTGGCTGGGGTTTCCTTTTGAAGTTAAATATTACACAGTTTGTGACTCTTCCTAGTCAGCATGGCGTATACCTCAGAGGGTACATAAATTTCTAGGAGTACATGGGAATGGAAATGTTTTCTACTCTCACATGAACATGGATAGGGTTGGTGTGCATGGTAATATACATAAACTTGGAACCGATCAAAAGTAAAAGGTCATAGATATGATTTTTTACTTTGACACGGACTTGGACATAGGTCGTTTACATGGGAGGGACCTAGTTTCGAAGGGACACATTGTGTACTTCATTCAAGATGGATTAGAGACCTTTTCCTATATATATTAGACAAGTTTCATTAGGGTTTATTCCCTATATTTATTACTTTAGTTTTAGTATGAAATCACATCATAAACATAGGATAGTGATCCTTTCAACAGAACTTCTTGGATAATGTTTTTGGAATCCTTATGTGATGATCAGAGTGAAATACTCTTTCATCTTCTTACCCTAGGTGTATTTATTGGTATCATCATGACCAACACTACATGGTAATCAATCGTTCACTTAGCAAGTTATTCTTGATTGAGTTTTTGGTATACCCCATGGCCTTGGGTGTGATATTCGTATATATATAATTCCCTTCAGACTTCCAATGCATACTTTCAATGATGAGACCCAACAAGCATGACCTCTCATACATACATCATTGGTGCTATCTGACTCATGGAGTGAGTTTTCCTGAATTAGTGTTATGTGGAACTTTCAATCACTAATCCTAGACAACCCTTAAAGGTCTGACTTTACCTAGAGAATCTATGTATTTGTTGACTATATTCATATATTATTGTTATATGTGATGAGATATATACTTGTGTAGAGATTACTATTATTCTTCTTGTTATCTTCTTAGTGATTTTGGGATGTCCTATTAGGTATTGTTATGCTCACCTCTACATGGACTTTTCCCACACGTTTCATGTCTTGTGTATGATCGGCCTTTGGAAGGATTCCTATAGGGACTAGGACCAAGAAATGATTATTAATTCATAAAAACAAAGGTGTGTTCCAAAGGTTATCTTGACTACAGTCCCGATATTTATTTTCAAGTTCGATTCATTTCATACTCTTTGTGGTAGGATTGTATTTGGCCTAGTTTACTTTCCATTTTTGTTGTCATACTCTGGTTGTTGGATTTATATGTATTCATGAATGGTATATTGGTTGTTTTATATTTCGGCATTGTATGGTCTTGGCGATGTGTATGTGTATATAGGTACATTAGGCTAAGGCCTACCATGTAAGTGATATGCCTACTCCCACTAGTCACCCACCCTTGGCCTATTGGAGGTGGGATTGGGGAGTCATGACACAGGTCCCATTGGGACATTTTCTAACAGCCTAAACCAATTGACCTTGAAGAAAAGGTATCTACAAATAAGGATTGAATACCTCGTCATTCAATTGACATGAGTGTGATGGTTCTTGAATATTGACCTCAGATTTGGCTATCACCATCTACTAGTATGGGTTGAGGATATACCGAAGATGACATTCAGATGTCTCTATGGTGACTATGAGTACTTTTTTATTCCATTTAGTGTTATGAACTCCCAAATAGTGTTAATGGTACTCATGAATATGATCTTTTATCCTTTATTTGATTGGTTTTTGGTGGTCCTCATCGATGATATCCTAATATATTCGACTTCTGGAGAGGAATACATAAGATGCTTGAGGATTTTTCTAGACTCACTTTGAGAGCACTAGATTTATGGGAATATCACAAAGTGTCAGTTCTTGATTCAGGAGGTTCACTTTATGGGACATGTTATCTCAAATGATGGTGTATCTATGGACCTAACCAATTTCAAGGAATTTTTTTCTTGGGAACCACCCAAGAGTGTGATGTAGGTGTGGAGCATCCTTAGGTTTCAAGGATACTATAAGAGATTTGTGCCTGATTTCTCAAGGATATAAGCATCTTTGATATCATTAACCTATAAGGGGAAACCTTTCAGATAGAAAGAAAGGATCCAATAGGATTTTCAAGAGTTGAGGTAGAGGTTAACGAGCACCCCATCTTGATATTTTCAGAGGAGGGTGTCAATTATGTAGAGTTCTATGATAATTTAGGGAAAATTCATGGTTTTATGTTGATGGAGTGGAATGATACTATTACTTAGGGGTCTTGGAAGCTTAGACTAAATGAGAGAAAAATATGTGACCCATGATCTTAAGTTGGCATTGGTAGTCTTCACCTTGAAGATGTGGTGAAGCTACCTTATGGGTGAGGAGTTTATCATATAATATGAACACAAGAGTCTCAAGTATATCTTATCTTAGAAGGATCATAACTTGATATAGAGGTGATTGTTATATTTTCTCCAAGACAATGAATTTGAGAGAGTCTATACCCCTTGGAAGGGGAACATGTTGGAAGATTCTCTTAGCAATAGATCTTATTCACAGATGTTGGTTGAGGCATCATAGTAGTTAGCATCATTATAGCTTTCCATAGTTGATAAGGATTTTACTTTATATATTCAATCAATGGTTTTTATGCCATTTCTATTATAGTGTTTTAGGGAATATCTATATGTAGTTACCGACTTTGAGATCTTACATACCGAGATATCCACTAGACGTGCTCCGAATGGGTTTTATGAAGGTGGGGAGCATGTTATCCTTTTATTAGGATGGATGATGCTACTATTTATGTTTCATGAGGATGTGATGATGGATTTTCATACATGCCCTTTGCTGGTACATCCTAGTGTGGTGAAGATTTATTAGGACCAAGACATCAACTTTGGTTGCTATCCATGAAGAAGGGTGTAGTAGAGTTTATCTCTCGATGCCTCACTTGTTAGTAGGTTAAGTCTAAGCACCATGTTCCAGTAAGTTTTCCTCAACCCCTTGAGGTGATAGGGTGTAAGTGAGATGGAATATCTATGGAATTCATTATAGGGTTACCGTATATGTCCATATGACACAATTCTATCTAGGTGATCGTAGACCAAATCACCAAGTCATCCAACACCCTTATTATTCACATGCAGAGTTTAGTAGAGATCTTAGGATGCCTTGACATTCAAAAGATAGTATGGATACATGGAGTTCCCTTAATTATCATTTCATATAATGATTCCCACTTTGAATCATGATTATGGTGAGGATTGCAGAATTCCTTTGGAACATAGTCACATTTGAGCCTAGATTTTCACCCCATACTAACATCCATACTGATTAGACCATTCAGGTTTTGGAGGACATGTTTTGGTCTTCCATGTTATAATTTGGCTATAGTTTTGAGGGTCACCTACCCTAAGTGGAGTTTTCATACAATTGAATCTACCATTCTGCCATTGGTTTGGTTCCATTAGATGACTTGTATAGACTACCCTATAAGTCACTACTTTAATGGACTTATCGAGGTGAGTTAGAACTCATGGAACTAGATTTGGTGAGATTTATGATAGAGAAGGTGTGGATCATCCATGAATAAATGAGGACTGCATAGATCCATCATATGTATAATGTGAACTGATGTCGGAGGCCTTTGGATATTGTGGAGGAAGACCTTGTGTTCCTAAGGGTCTCACCTGATGTGAATTATAGAGATTTTTTCATGGTGGAAATCTATCTCCAAGATTCATTATCCCTTACCAGATATTGCACAGAGTTAGCAAGGTATCATACCACTTGGCTTTGCCACCATATTTAGATTGGGTAGATGATTTCTTCCATGTGTCACAAGTTAGAATATATTTTGACAACTCATTGCATGTTATCAACTGGGGTGTGATGGATATCGAGGACGAAACTACCTTTGTAGAGTATCCATTGGAAATCAAGGATTGGAAGGATAAGATCCTCCATGGGTTGAATATTCCTTTGGTGTGTGTCTGGTGGTAGCATGAGAAACTTCAGGAGAGCACCTGGGAGTGGGAGACCCGGATGTGGGATTAGTACCCACAACTTTTTGAGTCGTCCTTTTTCTTTCCGATATGAAAATCACTAATGTGTGTAGAATACAATTTATTTGTTTTTTAATGTAAATATTTGAAATATATCTAGTAATATTTTCTAATATAGGAGCTATGATAGAGAGAGTTTCTGGGGCCTAGTGATCCCAAAATTGATATTTGAAAAGTATTAAAAATATTTATGTCACGCATGTGTTTTTTTCTTGAAAAATTTGAATAAATACTAAATGGATTCTCAGATCAGAAATCCAATACTCTCATTGAGTTCAAAATTTGGTCTTCACCCTAAGAACGATCTAATATTTTTTAGAATTATCATTTTGTGAAAAAAATCACGGGCATAAATAATAAATTTATTTATTTATTTATTTATGTCATTTAAAGTGACCGAGAAACCTAATATTCCTCTATTTATGAATTCTTATGAACAATTACCAAGGTTATCCACATAACCCAAAGAATTGATATGGAGCATTGGAGGAAGGTTTGGTGAACGATGACAACAGATCGAGGATTGTTCACACCAATGGAAATTGAGGTACTCGCCAACGAAAATGATGAAAACTCATTCTTTATCAATGATCGATCCATCTCGAGGTAGGATTTTATTTATGTGGATTGATCAATATTTTATTATCCTATGAATAATATGAATCAATAAAATAATGGATTAATTCATGGATTGGTCATATTGTGGGTATGCAACTATCTTTTATTGGAATTTGGGTATTTATCATGGAGTTTAATTTATATCTCTTCATTCATCATTATAATAGAAATGGATTGGCCGTGGTCCAATCCTCATATTTTTTTTCAATTTCATCCCTCATTCTTCCTTCAATCATCTACGACATTCATTTTGGTCGGTGGATAGAAAAATACAAGGTAATGAAACATTGCACACCCATTTCTTGTCACAAACAATTGATACAATAGATAAAGGTTTGTTTTGATAAAGAGCTCAATATTCAGTAGTAGTGGTGACGAATCATGAATCGATGAGAGATTTTTTTGCATGGATTTTGGCGTATGATGAAGGCATGTATTCAGGTAGTGATTTTTGGTGAATCAGAAGCTGGAATCTAGCTACCGATGATGGTGAGGTTGGTCAACCACTAGATTTGATATTTTGGGCATATGTTTTGGTGGATAAGATGAAATAAAAAGACAACGTGAAGAGCCATAGGATTCGGTAAATTTATTATATACATGACATGTAACCCGAAATTACACACTTTGTGAGGCCCTTGATGCAGCACTAGGGTGTTTGGGGAGAATAAAAGAATCACATTCCATTTGAAATGTGTCACATTCCATGTCACCCTTACCTAAAGTCTCGTCACATATCTATGAGGATACACAGTCATGTACACAACATGGAAATAGTACAAGGGTTTATTCATGTACTTGGACATGGCCTACGATACAGACACAATCAGGTGTACACAAGAATGGAAATGGGCTTGGGAAATGATACATGGGTAGACTTGGTGTTGGAGGGACACAATGTGTACTACCATTATACACCATATACCTATTTAAATATGACTCGTAAACCATGTTCCCCTCCATGTGAAATAGTTTTCTTAATGTTTTGTTCCCTAAATCCTTCCTTGTTAGTGTATAGTATGAAATTACATCCTAAACAAAGTATTGGGATCCTATCTAAGGGATTATTTTCAAATACAGTTGTAGGAATCTCTCCCAGATGTCGGGATGAGATCCTATATCATCTTTTTTCCATTGTTGGGTTCTTGTATTCGGTGTAAACAACTATACATGGGAATTGATCCCCTACGTAATAGGTTAATCAAGATTGGGTTAGTCTGTATTATCCCATGGCCCTAGGTGTTATCCCAATATGTGTATTTACCTCTTCAGACTCCCACTTTGTACTTCTTTATGGAGATACCCGATGAGCATGATATCTCAGATGAACACCATTAGTACTATCATAATCACGGAGTGAGTTCACAAAGGCATGTGTGGTTATGGACACTCAAGCACAATCATAGGCTGATAATGAGATTGTGACCTTAACTTGGGACTTAGTGTCAGATATGAGTATATTTGGATGTTATATTACATGTCACATACTATTATTAACATATCATGGGATGATATAACTACTCTTGATGTTTTTTGTTTAGTGATTTTGAATTTTCCTACTCAGTACTTCTATACTTACCCCTTCATGGGCTCTTCCCATATGTGTTGTGTCATATGAAAAAAACTAAATATTCAATAGAATTCTTTATGGGATAGAATTATATGGATCATAGATTTGGGCTAGATGGACTGTGGTTTATTCTAGGAGTCACATTTGACTGTAGTACCCTCTTACGATCAGGTTGGACTTATTTATAGTTTTTGGTGGGATTGTATTTGGCCATTATTATCTTCCCATTATTGTTTTATACCATGATTATGGGATATAGATGTATGCATGAATTTGGTATCAGTTTTATTTTACATTTCATCATTTTATGGGATTTGATATGTTTGTGTGTACCGATACCTTAGTCTAAGGCCTCCCATGTGATTGTTAATCTTACTCATCACTAGTTTCAATCCCCTAGCCTATTAGAGGCAGACTTGGGGTAGTCACACTCAGTTTAACAATGGATGGTGGGGCCCATTGGTTTGGTTTGTGACACTCATTAATTCCTTTTGCGTATACATTTCTTAATTATTTCATTTATATCTTATACCCTTAACCAAAATAATATGTTATAAATATATTAATGTATAAAAATTTATACTTATAATGATTTATATTTCTTAACCAACCATTAAATCTAATTATATCATTAAAAATATGAATACAACCCTTGAATAATGTACAATAAACCATTTCATGTAAAGGTTTAGACTCATAGGTAATCAAAATCTTAACAAGAGATAGTCTGGTGAAATATGTATCCAACCCCCACTTTTATGTATTGATCCCAACCTCCTAAACCAATGATATGTTCGACCCAGTGCCTCACTATCAATAGATCTATACTTTAGGGAGACCTTGATTTCAATATAATCTTAATAACTAATATGTATAAATCATAATCAATTTTTACTATTATGTTCATAACCTAAAAAACAAATCATATCCTTAGTTAAACGTAACTAAATCTTGTTTTTTACCTAGAATATATCTCCATATATGTATGGTATGATATTTATTAGATGAAATTTTAATAGTTTAAATAGTTTGAACATGATCATACATCTATTCATAATATAAACCCTTTATATACATAAATAATAAATAATTAGAGAATCACTAAATAAATTAACATTTAATAAATCCAAACATGTGATATAAATTTATAATCATTTATTTAATTATAAAATTATAAAAAATTTGTAATTTAGTCATACTTTTATAGAAATTCCATAACATATAAATATAAACACTATATTTATATCACAAATATGAACTCTTTATATTTAATCATTTACATAGAATTTATATGAACTCCTTTATATTAAAATATTTTATTCTCTAAGAAATATAAAAGATTTATATTTCTTAATATATAAACAATTCATATTAATAATGTAAATAACTTACATTTTTCTTTAATATCATATATTTTATATTTATTTATACTTTTTACTAAATCCACATAAACTATGTTTTATTGGTTTAAATAAATTTATAAAATAAGAAATGTAATATGAAAATTTTTTGTTATCTTTTATAAACATTTCATAAAAAATATAATTTTTTATATATAGATTTATTTTATTATTGAAAAACAATTTATAAATTAATAAACCATGTAAATCAACTTTAATCCTAGATCTCATCTGCCAAGAAAATTTTAGAATAGTTTAAATCCCCCTTCATATTAAGTGAATGTTTTTGGTAATTTTAGAGAAAAATATATTCTTAATAAAACATAACACTATTCTTTGTTTATTTATTAACCATGATTTGGTTCTTCACATTTGAAACTTTTTTATAAATAAAAATGAAAATTTTCTTTTGAAGAAATCATTTCAGGAAGATCCATAAAAAATAAGACATTTATACTATAAAATTTCTTTTTATAAATAATCCATGGCTTGTCTATATAGAAATTTTATTCACATAAAAACCATGGCCATTTTTCTTAAAATCGTGATGTTGGAAAAAATTTATGAAGAATTATTTTTATAAAAAAATTCATGAACAATTTTTATGAAGCCATGAAATGATTTTACAATTTTCAAAAACCACACATTTTCAGCTCTTCATAGGACAATGAGCCGACCATCCATGCGAAGGTGGAGAGCTGACATCACAACTAAGTTCAATGTTGTCTTCTTTGGGTTGATTTCTTAAGACCAATGGGTCATGTAATGTCACTTAAACCTTTAGGACTTGTAAGGGTTCCCCCTCATCCCTAGAAAGGTTGATTATAAAAATCAATAAAAATTTAATTCTTTCGGGTCATTCAAGAAAAACATCCAACCGTTCATTTTAATTTAATGAAATATAATAAAGAAAAAACCTAACTATTCAAAACTAATTCTGTCAAAATCTTCTACATGATCTTTATGAAAATGCCTCAGAAGAAATTAATACTCATTTTTTCTAGCTTATTCCATGGGTTTTGTAAATCACCTAACCCTTTGGTAGGATTCCTCTCTAATCCATGAACTACTGGAACATATTATTAAAGGAAGAAGTTAAAATAGGAACTATGTCATGATGAGTCACATAGTGATAAAATAATATTTATATACTAAATTTTTTGACTCATATATTCATTTCCCATGACATGAAATAGTTTATATATCCATAAAAAATGCTCCTTAAAGCTCTAAAAGTTTCATATGCATTTAGGCATAGTTAAACAAATCATAAAATTTTTATAAAGTTTGAACTCATTATAATATTCAACTCACTTTTATATTTAATTTTTTAATGTTTAATAAATTAATATTGTCATTTGAAACACCCTCATATCATTAACCAATAATGATAAAACCATTTAAGATAGTTTATATGGTGGAAGATTGAGATGCCTACATGAAATTCCATGTATTAAACCACACTATCATAACCTTTACCACCCCACAATTTTATTTATTATAAAACATGTCATGGACGTATTCATATCATCATAGGTTTTCTTTAGTACATATTTATATCATGCACATGGTTGGACCACAATATCAACTATTCAATCATGTATGGCTAGATAAATATCCACATATCTAAATCTGGGGAATCACATTGATATTAATCACAACATTATCTAGTTTATCCTTAACAATATTATTTTTATAATAGATTAGTGTGATCATATATGATCTTATGGGAAAATTTTATAAATAATGAGTAGAAACATATGTATCAAACTCTTGTAGTTGGGGTTTGGCTTAGTGGTAAGCACCCCTTAAATCTACATGAAAAATGGGGGTTCAAAACCCATTAGGCGCAGGTACTGTAGCAGTACTGTAGCGTACTGTAGCAGCGGCGGCCCTGTAGCAACGGCGGGCACTGTAGCGGGTGGCAGAGCACTGTAGCAGCGGCGGGTACTGTGTAGTACTGTAGCAACGCAGGTACTGTAGCAGTACTATTCACAGAATGGGCTTTGGGTCAAAAAAATGGGCCTACGGGTCATGTAATGGGCTATATGCCCACTGGGCCTTCGGGCTATGTAATGGGTCTCCCTCTACCCAGTTAAAGAGGTCTTTGCTTTGCTTTAATAATAAAAATGAGGCTTCGGCCCCAACCTTTTAAAAAAAAATATGTATCAAACTCTCAACAAGTCCCCTTGAAAGGAAGTCAACATATTCATCCAACCCTAGGTAACTTCTCCTAAATAGTGGGGATAATATATCTACATTCATCCACCAATTTTTATCAACGAATCATGTTAATAATAGAGTGTCGGAGTAAGTAAATAAATATCATGTTCTAACACAACCCATTAAACATATCCCTTCACTACCTGTCACATCTCATGTATCTCACATCTCGATGAACCATGCACCTAGCAAGACCACTCTAGGCATGCCTCCCAATACTCAATGATCATTTTCCAATTTAACAATAGACTCTTAGGACTTTAATTATGCATTTCAATTTATAATAATCAAGTGAACGATATCTTAGCCTATTGTAGCTCACTTATCTTGGTGAAACCTCATATATCATCCCTCAGGACCTCTAAAGGTCTGTAACATTATATCTTGTTTTGAGACACCTTATATGGGTTTCTCACTTAGTTCTATCCAAAGGGAACAATTACCATGTATTCATCGATCAACTATAAAATTAAATTAATTGTTGTAATGACCAAATAATTTTATGGTATGAATTTGATATAATTTTATACATCCCATGTTTATGTACATGTGTTTTAATTAAAGTTGTAGTTTGGTGGATATTTAGACAAGAAAAATAGCGGATTGGATTACTAACATCATTTAGGGAATATATAAGATTCCCAATGGGAGTTTGGGGGTGGCCCTGGGAAATTATATGGTTGATTTAGTGGGGTACTAAGATCCAAGTCTTCTATTGGAACTTCAGTGGACTACCAAAAGAATGGTGGTAGTCAACTAGGGATTTATTTGAAACCCTATACCCATTTAAAAGGGAAGTGGGTATTTTTTAGTAATTTTTAGTCCTTAAATAAAGTTCTACCTTTTCCCTTTTTTGTTCTTCAGTTGCATGAGAAATGGCTTCATCCCTTTGACTTTTCCCACAATTTGAGCTCCCAACTACTCATTTATCAATGAAATCACATATTGATTGTTGATTTTCATTTATAAACATAATTCTTACTAAATTCACATTAAAATCGTTTACATTAATTATAATTGGATAGATCATATCTCTAAATAAATATTTGGGGTCAAGGTAGATATGAATTTTTATTTTAGTTGATTGAGGAAAAATTGGGAAATGATCTTCAATGATCCATAATTTACCAACTATAGGTAGGTATACCCTAGTGTTATCCTTCATTTTTTATGTGATGCATGTTTCATGTGATTTGAGGGTATGGGTAAGTGATTATGGGGGCATTAAATGAGAACATAATGGGTTTCAATTTGGTAGTCCAATTGGAATGATATTAGCTAGTGTGAACATACTACTTTAAACTTAAATAGTGTAGGTGATGATTTTGAGTGGACCAATGTGTTATCGGATAGAGTAAATACATCTTGGCGGGTGTTCAATCATGGGAAATATTAGGAGATACATGGGGGTCTAATGAGATATATTTTAGGAAATATCTCTGAGTAGTGGGATATCTATCATGTTGAGAGACAGATTCATCATGTAAGGGATAATATTATGTGGACAGATATGTAGTGACCTAACGGTCTTATTTCCACATAGTATGTGACCATGATATAATGATTGTGTGGTTGATATTATGACTGGAGGGATGACTCGTGATCTAGGTACCACACAGTGTGGCCTAACTAGAGGATCAGTATGATTATTGGGTTCCAAATGGTATGGATTATGACTATGGGGTCGGTTTAGGGGTTGATTACATCATGATGTGTTTTATGACTAATGGTTAAGTATATATACCACGTAACTCCATTGTATGGTTGTAATTATGATGATCATGGATCATCAACACTACTCAAAGCAGTAAAGTTGATCATTGTAATATCTTTTCAAGTTCACAATAAATCAACATGTTTGAGATGATATGTATATTATAGATTTGTATATTATTTTATAAATAAAATCATTTATTGTTTGGATTATATTATGGGATAAATTTTTGGTGGATTACTAATTTATGTACTCACACTCTATGTATACACCTTAGTGGATCTGAATAATTTGTGGTTCAAGGTGAGGAATAGGTAAAGGTTATAGTGATTAGTGGTTGAGTAGGGTTAGCATGATGTAGAGTGGGAGAGGGTGTGACGGCATGGCCTTGGACTTTTGTAGCAGATTCTCTATTATATATGTGATTTTATATATTACCATGTAAAATATCATCTTGGTGATATCTTTTGATTGTATATTTATTTAATGACATGGGATATATTATATTATTTCATGGTGATATAATGTTAACTTGAGTGTATTACCATTGTTAATATATATTATTCCCCATATGTTTTATAGTTTATCTATCATTGATATTGGATGGTTGTGATATTTAGGGTATAATTACCCTATTATATGTATTAGACCCTCTTTGTTAGTCAGCAACCACTTCCATATGTTGAGGCACACCTATGGTCATACAACTAACCCTAGGTTTGGTTGTATATTTGGGACTCAGGTTGGGGGACATTACAAATGGAATCAAAGATTTTATTTTATTTTTATTATGACTTTGGGGATTGGTGGATAGATATAGTAATGTAAGAACTTGGGATGATAGTCTTACATGTTCCTGAACAACAACTACATGGTGGAAGTCCAAGATACCACAGAGTTGATTATCCATTTTTTACTTTATAGTTTTTTTATTCGATAAAGTATAATATCATGAGTTAGGTTTTAAGTACTAACTCTTGGCCTTAATTTATGAGAGGGAATATATACATGAACTAGACTTATAATATATGTTCACATATCATGTACATACTTATGTTTGGTTAGAAAAGGGAGTTTTGAAAAGGTATTTTAATTAATTAAATTCCAATAATGATTTATTTGATACTTCTAAAATAAATTAGTAGTGATACATTAATTAGCTAAAACCAGTGCTGAATATTTTATGGTTATTTCATTTATATGATTATATATATGAAATAGTGTGGAAAATAACTTTAAATAAGTCACTATAAGCTATTGAATTTTCTTTAGTGTGAATGAGAACAAAATTATAGATAATTTTGTTACGATGTGAGACAGATATCCAGGGGATTTATGGTTAACAAGTTAGGAATTTGAGTTATAGTTGTGATGAGGTATGAATCTTGGTGGAATGGGTTGAGTGTGGTACTATGGTAGTACATGAAACTATGCCTATTTACTTATACATTTTTTTATATTGAGTCTTGATATTATAAATTCTTCTAAATAGGGGGGTTTTCATTTTGAAAATATGACACCCTGACAGTTTCATGTGTATCCCTAGGATGGTGGAGTTGAGAATACATTAAAAGTGTCCATAGAAGTTCAATGTGGTAAAATATTTCAACTAGACATGTTTATTAGGAGAGAGAGAGGAGTCTATAGAGGTCAATCTATGATGGTTAACTTCACTAGTGACTTTCAAATATAGCACCCGCCTATGTTCCAAGGTAATATAGGACTATTAGAAATTGAGGAATATAAAAAGATGATATATATTATATATGATTTGGTTAATATTTTTTAGTATATAATATATATTTTGAAACCTTATACTATAATACCCAATGATGAGATGGTGGAGAGTCATGGTGTTGACCATGAAGAATGAGAGTTTGAAAGTGGAGGTTTTTAGACCCTTTTCTTCAAGGATTTATATCCAAAGAACTTGATGCTAGACCAAGATCAAAATTTTATGTAGATATAGTAATATGATCATTAAATGACTAATTACACATCTATATTTCATAATAACTTGGTTTTTTGTTATTCTATGGATGGGAAAAGGTCTTGAAGGAAAATATTTTTCGAGATAATCTTGTGATCAACCATTTATTTCTAAGTGAAGTTTTTTTTAGATCAACTTATTATTAATATTATGTTATGTGAAATCACTTTATTATTGATAAGGTTCTTATGTAGAGTAGTGTATTATGTATTATAAAATTATTTAGAGTTTTGTGTAGTGGATCTTCAAGTGGTAGGAGGTGGAGGATTGATGAGGTGTGACATGTTTTTAAGAGGTAGATAAATTAGGGTAGGGGTTAATCTTTTCCACATTAACAGATAGAATTTAAACAATTTTTTTGGTATGGGTTGACAAGGAACTACTAATCAAAGTATCTCATTGCATAGAAGGTGTATCTCACATGTCATGAGGGAAGATATATTAAGCACTACTACAAAATTGTGTCCTAGATTGCTATTAATTGAGGCTTAGGGTAGACTCAAAAATCCATGGTATAGTCATGGGATACATTATAGAGTTAAAGTAGGATTATATTGGTTATATCAGGGATTGGTGGATGATAAGGTTTATAAAGACTACAAATTTTTAAAGGAAAACACAATAGGATTTTCTGGCTTTGAGGGCACAAGATCATGAAGCAATTTCAACCAAACTATTCACTATAGATCAGGAACCAATTGATGATATTATAAGATCATATACAGTATGAGTTATGATACCAATGAAATATACCCTATTATATTCTTTATTTAATATAGGTGTTATGAATTACTTAATTTTAGCACATTTGGTACTTGATTTATGTATTTTCTGTATTTTTTTGATTTTATTTTATGATCCACCATCCATACCCTAAAATAAAAGACAAAAAAGTGACAATAAACACCCATCAGTTTCCTCACCACTATTTAGTGCATCCTACATCCACATGCATTCCTTACTAGATAACATCCTCCCTATTATTGTCTCCATAAATATGTATGTTACATTTAATCTAGTGGGAAAAAACCATCCTTCATATTTTCCACATCCATATGAAAGTGAACAAAAAATCTCATCAATGGTGTTTTCTCCCTAATTCCATCAAGACATATATCATCATTTTTTTCTCCCTTTCTCAAAAGACAATATTATTAGAATTTTATTTTTGAATTTATTTCTAAATTTCATATTCAATATAAGGGTAAAATTACCTTACTTATTTTTTGAGAAATTAAAGTCACCATCTTGACTCCTTGGACATCTCATTTACATTTATCTAGACCTTCCACAATTAAAACAATCCAATGTTATCATTCCCTCAAACATACATTTTCCATATTTGAACTTAATTGACACATGTGAGGGAAATTAATCACTCACATATTCAAATCCTTTAACATGATTAATATCAATATTCTCCATTTTTTGAAAAAAACCCTTTTTATGAATAACTTATTGATCCTTCTAGTTTTACACACAAATTATAAGAATCCAACCTACTTTAAAAATCATTAATATAAATCTAGGTTAAATTTATTCTCTCAAGATCCAATAACTTTAGATTATCTGAAATGAGGATCTATATATTTTATTATTAATAATATCTACATCCTTTATTTCATCTCCTAGTCTATGAATAGATCAAACAACCTTAATTGTGAATTTGGAGAAACTAGTGATGTTCTATTTAGGATAGATCATAAAATAATCAATTTTTTATGTAAACCTATTACGTTGTCTCTTTAACTATTTTTTCTCATTCATAGATGTTGAATAACTTGTCTCAAATCATTTTCAAGGATAATAATCTCATCACTTTAAACTTTATCTAACTTTATAATGATCTAGATATATAATTTCATTCTACTACATTATATTTGAGAATATTATTGTCTATTTATTTCACTAAAATGTTATTAGGCTCACTAACTTTGATTCCATGTATAGAATCATATAAAATATCATGGTTTAGGGATTATAAATATAATCTCATGTGATTCTTAAAAATATGCAAATTTAAACCATCAATTTGTATAATGACCTATAGATTAACTATGTTCCATGTGTCAAAGTCCTTATTGAGATATATTCTTCAAGTAATAACCTTTTGAGTCTAATACCACTTGTTATGACCACAAGGTTCTAAATGATTTAAGGGGTAAATTAGGGTGATCAATTTTCTAATTTAATTGGATCAATTTCTCTTATTATCAAGAATAATTCAACCTATCAATTCAAACGAAACATGCACACCATACAAATATCAAACAAAAAATACAGTTAAACAAGGTTTTAACTATTATAGTTGGTATCCTAGGACCATATGTTTTTAATTTAACTACATGAATATTCAATGATTTTAATATTAATAAAATATCTTATTACATATTGTTCATTTTTCTTCCTGAAATTAATGTAATAATGTTCTAGAGTATCTATTTCATTGAGAATTTCATTGTATCTACCCTCTATGAGGAGAACCTTTAAATTAAATGATGACATTATTAAATGTAGTTCTATGTTGGGATGTCGTACTATGATAGGGAACATAATATATAGGCCATCAGGTGTGGGAAATTGTTACTAGATGATGTTTCTTCTCATGAATTTTTCACGTGGTAATATCTATTATGGGAGATTATGAAAATAGACCCACCAGTAGGAATTCTATATGTTTTGGTGTCATTTTATATTCTTATCTTTAAGAATGTGTAATGGTCCTTATCATTTTAGATTATTATTAATTCATGCTATGACTCGTGCACTTAGATGTATTTTGTAAACCATAACGATGAAAATTCATAGCGAAGTTGGATATGTTGGGTGTGTCACAAGTGTCCTACAATTAATGAATAATTCAAGGAAGAATTTTTTCCTTCCATATTAATGTAAGTTTATATCTTGGACATTCGATTGGAATATAACTGTCACATTAAATTCCATTTTCATGGTGTAATACTGTGTTTATTTCAAATAGTCAAAGAAAGATGTATCGAGCATATATGTTGATGACACCGATGAAAAACATACTTGAAGGGATATTGAGATAAAGGGATTAAATTACATTGTGAGAGTTCATATATCATTTTCATCATTGTGACATTAAGTTATTTATCTTGGGTATCTTAATCCCTTTCTATACAACAATCTTGAATTTTAGGTGATCATCCCTAATGCTAATAGGAAAGAATCCTAGAGGGTCACAGACTACGTTTTTTCATTGATCTCAATTAAATTATATTTGAATTTATTTAATGTAATGAATATCATTCCCAAGACCGAGGAATAATTTTTCTAAGATTTATTGATCTCATAAATTAAATAAATATTTATTCATAAGATTTTGAATAAAATATATTTATTTATTTATTTTAATATTTAATAAATATTTTTTCACTGATTTTTGGTTAAAATATTTATTTATGAATAAATTTATTTACTCAGGTATTCAATAAATTATGAGGAGTTTGAATGTACCAATACCACGTTCATTGACTAATATTAATTTACAAGTCAGTTAAATAATATTTATTATTGTGGAAGTTAGCATGAACGCCATAAAATATTATTATTTTTATTATTATTTTAGAATGGGGTTTAATGAATATTATTATATTATTTACAAGTTATGATGAAATTAAATAATATTTTAACATAAACCCTAGATCTATATATAGATGGTTATGTCTATTGTATAGGGTGGTTGAAAATTGAGAACTGATAATCATTGTGCATAATAGTCTTCTCTCTCTGTCAAACTTCTCCTCTATTCCTATAAATAATGAGAATAAATCCTTCAAGCATGAAATATAGTGGAGCAGTCAATTCAAAAAACATAAGATGATTGATTCACCATGCTAGGACTCGAAAATCAATTGGTGTTTCTCAGAAACTGAAAGATCATGTGTAGATCACCGATAGAGGGATTCTACACTTGAATCATCCTAATGAAATGAAGGTAATGCAATAAGGGTTTATGTATGATCAATATAATCTTCGATGAAACATATTTGATGAGTTTTTTTTATTCTTATGATCTAAATATATTAATTATAATTTTAACATGCAAGATCCTGTATTGGGGTTTCAGAAAACTTTAAATTAAATGAAATTTTAATTTAACAGCCACCAAAGGTACTTCCACTATGCCTAGAACCAAAAAGTGGTATCAGAATAGTCATGTTCATAGTTATAATTATTTATTTTATTTTTGACTATTTTCCATTTAAAAGTTAATATTCATTTCAAGTTTTAATTCATTATAATCAACATTTCTTCTTCCAATTCTTCATTTCTCAAAATTATTATCAAGATCAGTTAATAATTAACCATGTTTACTTATAAATATCCCCTATTTAAGTGAAAAGGATCCTATCTAGATATCATAAGAATAAACAGCATGTTCTCCTTTGTTACATGCCATGTATCCATGTTCATTACATAACGATGACTGTGTGGATTTCGGGTCATCATGTAATAAGTGCATGCCACATGAAATAAATGCACAACATGAATACCATACAGGGTGGCACATATCCTTTATGAGGTACACACCATGTATTTTGACTACACAACATGTAGTCCATGTGTTTTAAAGATGGAAAATATGGAGTCAAACTGTGTTGTGTAATTAATTCACCACATGTATTTAATAAATGATGTATATGGACTGGAAACCATGTAACTATAATTACACACTGTATATCCATTATAGAAACCATGTACTTCATAAATGTTCACAAGAAGTACGTGTTGAGTCCCTAAGCATGTTATTTGGATATTTGGAGAAGATAAATACATGTCATGTAGCTAGCTTGTACACACCATGTACTTTACCTATTTATACAGAAATATTAAAATTAATTAACTAATCCCTAAACCTTATTTAATCAATTCCATGTATAATTAATTTGATAGTATATGTTATTCGTTAGGTTTAAAATTACACTAAATGTTTAATTAATCCCATGTAATATTCGAGACTATGAATCATGTATGTTATTATATATTAATGACTCAATGCATTAAATTGTATAGGACACATACTTTTCATATGTTATGTGGGTCATTAAGTTGACATTAAACATTGTAAAATTATGACACATTCCAAGTGCCTAATATTTTGTATGGGTGCATAGTTTAAAATTAAACCTTACTGAGTAGTTTAGATAGGTAATATCTAGGTCACTTCCAAGTAAAAGGATGTGTAATTTTTTATTGAGTTTTAATTGAAATGAAATTATTTATTTTATTTAAAACGACAATCGATGGAAAAATTTTGGATGACTAGATTAAATAAGATGAAATGAATTAATTGATAAGATAATTAAATAGATTAATTCGTTTTTGCTTTGTATTATTAAAGAAGAAAATTAAATTAATGCTAGTTAATTATTTTAAATTCAAAATCATTGCATGTTTATGACCCATCATGAGCTTGAAAAATACCATCATATGATTTTTAATTATTTAATTTAATTTATGGTATGTTTGTTCAATTTTAATTATTAAATTAAATTTTATGGTCAGTGTATCATCCCTCACTCCATTATCATATAGGGTATGTGTGTCTAAAATTATTTATGTAATTCCCCTTTAACGAATCCTTTGGTTCCCCTCACCTGGATGTGTGTAAGATTCCATGTTTTTTAGGTATGTCCCTCTTTTGTTTTTGTGTTAAACATCTTTTTTTGGGTTTTCCATTGTCTTTAAACCTTGGTGGTTGAGTCTTGTTCGGAGACAAATATCCATTTTTAGGGAAAATGGCCTAAAGTTTCGGGATGTATATTTATTTTAATTAATGTTGTCCCAATATGAATGTTTTAAATGGGATTATGAGGGTTTTACATGAGTTTGGAAGGTTTCAAAGGTTCTTTGGGAACTCTTACAGAAGCTGGGATGAGAACTTGTTTTTGGATGATTACACATAGGGTACATGTTAAACGACGTGTAACTACCCCCAAACACATCTCATGAACTATTCATTAAATGAAGTGGTTACATGTAATGAACCAAATTCAAATAATTTATATGTTGATCAAGATAAATACTAACCCATGGTGACAAGTTTTTTGGAATAACTCAAAAATGTGGAAATACACGATATGAAAGGATTACATGCCACATATTCCTTAGACCTAGTGGTTTTAAGTAGGTATCACGTATGATTATTTCATTTGTTCAATAAATCCTCCTCTCTCTTGATCGTAGGATAATTTCTAGGTTATTTTTTAGTCTCGTCTTCCATTATAGATGTCCTGATTACACATCTAATCCCTGGTGAGTATTTCTTCTTATGTTTCCCTTCTCTTCCATCGTTCCTTATTATTATGGTTTAAATTTTTTAACAATATTTTTTTGGGTTTTGATCTTGATCTGATGTGATCTAGGTTCCTTCTTGTGATCTTCCTCACATATATTCTTGTTGGTGATTCTGGTTTGAAGTTTTCTTAATCACTGTATAAAGGTAGGGGTCTAAACCTGACCCTATGGCCTATTTGATTATGATTTATATGAAATATTGTGACTGCACTAATGTGACATGTTCTATAATTAATTAATTAATTAACAGTAAATCATGGACTGGAAAACTTTTTTGATCCCTTTTAATTCAATTATTGATGCGACCAAGATTATGGATACCCATTGGGTGAGAGAAGATTTGAATAATAAGAACTTGGATAGTGGTTTAAAGTGTGTTTAGCATGATTGATATTTTAGGTGATTTATTGATATATAATCACTTTGGGAATATATTATGGGATATTGTTATCAATTTTGATGAATTTATATATAAATGAAAGTGTAATTGATAGACAACTTGTAATTTATATAATTAATTATTGAGGCTTATGATGTGATATTATGATATCCTTGTTGTTATGACTTTTTGAGTGTGACATGATGAAATTATTATATATAGGTATTTTATTAGAGGATGAAATGATTAAATATTGGTCCTGGCCTAGTGATACATGTTTAAATTCTTATACAATTATCTTTTCAAGTGATACACGATGAAATGATTATATGGAGGGACCCACCCTATTATATATGATGAAATCCTTATATATAAGGATATTCTTGGAGGATAAAATACGTATATATAAGTCTCTACACATTTGTTTGATTATTCCATGATATATTGATATGGTTGGCATGGTTGTGGTTCATACTCAGAAACATTCTTGCATAGTGATGAAGGAGGTTTTATTGATGTATTGTATTAATTGATTAATTAATATTCATGTTATTACTTTATTTCTTACACTTATTACATGACTAGTTTTTTTATAAATGTTGGTGTTGACCTACTGAGTTTTACTCACACCCAATTTGGGACACCATTTGGTAACCATGTAGATTATATGGATGTAGGTTTTGACAAGGGCAAGGGATCTTATGGATGATTTGTTGCTTTCCAAACAGGATGGAGTTTAGAGATGGTTCCAACATGGGGTTTGGGACCGGGTTATTTTGAGTATATTTTTTGTTAGATGATTATTTTATTGTATTGTTTTTATTTTTACATTTAGATACATTTTATCTTGTCAATACATGATTCTTTATTATTGGTTATTGAATCCTTCTTTTACTTTCTAGTTATATTATATATATTTTTCATTCTTTTTCCATTACTATGATGTTTATTATTATGGATTTTCCATTGTATTGTACTTAATACTAAGATTATAGTCTCCCCAATATACATAAAACACCCCCACTTCGATTCAGTATCCTTACTCATACAATGAGGTGCGCTTGAGGTCTTTTAACCAACCCGTTCTGGCCATGTGAGAGAGTGTCAGATATGGGGATGTTACAAAGTGAAATCAGTGATGAAGTTTTTCCTTTTTTTGATTTTCTATTTGGGAAAGGTATAAAGGATACTAGAATGTTTCAATACTTGGTAATGAGCTTATGTATAGGAATATTTAACCCATGTACGGGGGGGAATATAGGTTCCTAGGGATGGTATTATTGTTTGTGTTGCTCACTTGTTATGGTTGATGTAATTTCACCTTGGGTGATTCACATGTTTTGTGATGTTATTTTTTTTGATGTTATTATTTGATGAGATTTACACCCATGGATTGGTATGGCATGAGATATGTATGCATGCATCAAGATAGGCACATAGGGATATATATTGACATGCATTGTTCATTATAGGTGCATATATATTACATGTGTTATATACTTTACTATATGAGATGGGATATGAGATACTTGTTGTATCTAAAAATGAAATGAAAGAACTGATATGTCATGTTAAAACACAAGTAATCCACGTTTAGAGAGGCTAGGAGTAGTGGTGCTATATTATTTTCACCTGTTGAGGTTGAACTTTTTTATTATCCATTGTTCTAAGGAGTGTGTTTATCTTGTAGAGAAAATACCCCTCTTAATATTTGAGTTTAGTGCCAGGAGAGTGGAAATTAGCACACTCCTAAGATAGCTGAGCTAGATATTCCTATAGCTCTTGAGGATCATATTGATGTTCATCTTCATGAAAGGTTTCTTAAGGTCGTCCAATCAATGAAAAGGGATATTGGTCTCACTCTTCCTTTTATGTATGATATTATGTGAGAGTTTCAATTGCATCATATACCTACATTCACTAAGGAGGGAGTCCCCCAGGTAGCTAAGTTTTTTATTGAGTCAGTCCATATGGTCTTCAAGAATCTTGAGACACCCATAGAAAGAAGGTTGAATCTTTTTTTGTATATGCTTTGTGGACCTTCCAAGAGTTGGTGTGATATTCTATAGTAAGCTTGGAATCAAGAGTATTTATCTTGTAGGGACTTCAAGGTGAAGTTCTTGATCCACCACTATCCAAATTTTTTGAGTGATGATAAGGATTGGGAGTTCATGCATCTAAAAGAGGAGGTAATTTCAGTGATGGACTATGCTGAAAATTTCATTGACTTATAGCAATTTTCACAATCTCTAGATTTTGATGGGATCTATAGGGTGAGGAATTTTTAGGATGGGATTCTGTATGAGATCAGTTCATAGGTGAATGTTTTTTTATCTGTGTAGCTTTTCAAATGTGATGAATCAGGAACTCATCGCATATGGGAATATGAGAGAGTAATTGAGAAGTGGCTAGGCTATTTCAATGGGTCTAATTGGGAGCTCTTCTTCTAGTGGATAGAAGTACCACTATGAAAAAAATTCTAATGAAATAGTGGGTAGAGAAATCATGGTAGTGGGTAGTCATCTCAGTACCATGTTCTATTGTAGTGTTATTGGTGTGAAAAGTCATCCAATAAGTAGAATCAATGCATGAAACACACTTTGGAGTTCCATGATTACAGTAGGATCTACCATATTCAAATTTCTTGTCAGAACATCTCATAGTATAGTAGTGATAGGGTATCAAGATACATACAAGAGTCTGGGAAGGACTTAGCCACCCCTCAACAAACAAGTAACAAGACTTCCACAGAATGTTTAGGTCGAGGTAGGGGATATGGTACCCCAATGTAGGAATGGAAGTACTAGGTGGAGGGAAAAACTTAGGAGAATCAGGCTAGAGTTTAGGAAAGAGCAGCTGGCTAGATGCATGTTGTGCAGACTACTCCTGTTATTGGGGATGCAAGACCTTCTACTATCAGATGTACAATTCTGGTATTGTCTACCCTTTATTGTGTTTCATTTGATACAGAAGCATCAAATTCCTTTTTATTTTATCTTTTTCCAAATTGTTTTGTATTATTTGTGTAAATATTTGAGGGTTCTTTGACCATCGACACACTATTGGGAGTTCGGTCAAAGAATATCAAATGTTTCAAGGCATGTTCTCTAGATATCGGCAGTTACCATTTCATGTGGGAACCATTTTTTATATAAATAGAAGGTTTCAATTTTATTATTATTATGTATTGGTTAGTCCTATACCAGGATCATATTGACATTCAATAGAGTATAGTTACCTTTCTATCTCTATGAGGAGGTAGTTTTCTGACCAGGGTTAGTAGGATCTTCAGGATGCTCATGGAGGACCAATTTAGTACATATTGGATTGTCTCATGGCTCAATTAACAAGCCTAGTTATGGATGATGGTGATATGTAGTAGGATTATTTTCCTGTAGTGGTACACTATTTTCTTGATGTATTTCATAATTATTTCTATATATTTCCATCTAAGAAAGAGATTAAGTTCATGATTGAGTTGGTGTTGGGAGTATATCTAGTTTCTATCTCATTGTATATAATGTAACCAACAGAGCTTTGGGTGTTGAAATTTTATTTGGTAGATCTAGAGAACCCTATAATGATATCTAGGTGATTTTGGAGTCTCCTATTCCATTCCCAAGTTCTTTATTACACATCTAATCCTTGGTGAGTGTTTCTTCTTAATTTTACATTCTCTTTCATCATTCCTTGTCATTACAATATAAATATTCTGGCCAAGTTTGTTTTCATTCTTGATCTTGATCTAGTGTGATCAAGGTTCCTTCTTATGATATTTCCATCCTATTTTCTTATAGGTGATTTTAGTTGGAAGCATTTCTTAATAGCTGAATAACAGTAGGGGTTCTAAACCTAACCCTATATCTTGTTTAATTTTTAAGTATATTAGATATTGTGAATGTGCCAACATGATGTGTGATCAAATTAATTTATTAATTGATTAACGGTAAATCGTGGATTGGAAAATTGGTTGGATTCATTTGGATTCAAATGTAGATGTGACATGGCTTATGGATACCCATTGGGTGATAGATCCTTTGAATAATAATAACCCTGATAATGGTTTAAAGTGTGATTAGAATGACATGAGATTGTGGGTGATTTCTTGTTATTAAATCACTTTAGTAATAGTTTATGGTATATTTTTCTAGTTTTTGATGAATTGATATATAAATGAAAGTTTAATTGAAATAAAAATGGTAATTTTCATAATTAACCATTTAGGATTATGATGTGATATTGTGATATCCTTGTTGTTGTGACTTTTTGAGTGATACATGCTGAAATTCATTAATATAGGGCATTTATCAGAGGCTGAAATAATTATATAGTGGAATTTTCCTAATCATAAGTGATGAAATGATTATATATAAGGCTTGTTCTAGTGGTGATACATTCTAAAATGATTATATAGTAGGCTCTTCCCAATGGAACATGCTGAAATAATTATATATAGGGCTATGCTTGGAGGTTGAAATGCTTATACAGATTTCTCTAGCCAGTTGTTTCATTATGAAATGGTATATGGATATGGTTGGAATGGTTGTGCTATATTCTCAAATATATATTGGTAAGGTGTTGAAGTAGGTTGATTAATTAATTAAATTAATTGAATTATTAATAAACATGTTATCTATTTATTGGAAACACTTATTATTAGACTCATTTTCTTTAGACATAGTGCTTTTCACCTACTGAGTTTTACTCACACCCTATTCAGACCTCAAATTGGTACCCTATCATATTACATGAATGTAGGTTTGGATAAGGGAAAGGGACCTTGTTTTTGATTTGTTTCGTTCTGTATTGGATGGAGTTTGGAGATGGGTTCGATATGGGGTTCGAGACCAGGGTCTTTTGAGTTTATTTTATGTCATCTAATTCTTTTATTGTATTTTTCCAGTTTAAAATTTTGATAAATTTCATCTTTTCATTACATGATTCATTATTATTGGTTACTGGTTCCTCCTTTTACTTTATAATTGTATGATATATTGTTTTTTCTATTTTTCTGTAACTCTGATGTTTATTATTATGGTTTCTTCTGTAGTATTATACTCCATACTAGGGGGTACGGTCTCCCCACTATACATATCACACAACCACTTCAAGTTTGAGGCCTATGGCATATGAGGAGGCATTCTTTAGGTCTCATAAGCAACTGTTTTTGGTCACGTGAGAGAGTGACAGATCGGGGGATGTTACAATGTGAATTATAAATACTTATAATTATTGGAGTATCCCAAACCGCATATAAGTTGTTCAAGATAGAACCAATTTATTACCAACTCAGGTGACACATAATGGAATATGTGAAATGTTACAACTCATTCCAAGACCAACACAATGAGTTTTTTCCCCTAGGTCAAAGGTTGATTTATTGTCTTCTCAATAAATAAAACATTATATAATCTTGTGATTAGATCATTTATGTATTTATTTATTTCTATCTTATGAATTATTTATTATATAGATGTAATACCACCACCAAATTAAGAAATTAATTAATGTGAAAATATGGAATATAAATAAATAGATTATGCATAAATTATTTATTCGAAAAGGTTAATTAATTTGGTAAAATATACTTAAAATTAAAAAGGAATGAAAAGGATAAAACAAGATAAAATGTTTTCATAAAAAAATAAAATTCATCTACTTAATATTAATTCATCAATCCTTCCATAATCTGAATTAAGATGAATGAAAAGTTTAATTGTTGGTTCAACCTCCATTGGGGGTACTTTTAATTAACAGAAAATCTTAACTAAGAAAGTGGGTCTTCTTAACCGAATATGTATTGGGTTTAATGGACTTAATCTATCCAATAAAAATTTGGAGTCAAGTGTTGATGAAATAAGAGTTAATGTTTCTAGATTGGGGAATCCAATCAATAGTTCAAGGATCTACAATCTTACATTTGGAATGATCATCCACATAAATACATTCTAATAATTTTTTTGGCCTTCGTCTGGATTATAGGAAATAAATATGGATACTTTACACTATAATGTAAAAGAAACTAGACATTCTATGATAAATAGTGAGGGATATTGGGACTTCATAAAATAGTGGGAGACTTAAAAAATACATTATTATTAATTATAACATAAATTTTAATCAATAAATGAACTAATAATATAATCTTTTAAATTGTATGAAAAATGGAAAGATCATCATCCACATAATCCCTATAATTAATATTGGAGAAAGGAAGTCCCCTCATTAGAATTAAATTGTAAGAATTGTTCAGACACCTTCAGGTTGTACTACGCTATAAATGGAAATATTACAAGATCGAATCCTCAATGCCTAATTCTCCAGCCAATGAGGTGAGTGATGAAGAGTTCCATTTCTATTAAAAACATATAAACAACATGGTCTAAATTCAATGTTTGATGTTTTAATATATGTATAGTGAACTCATGAAGTCTCAAGAAAACATGTATGATTATATAATTCTTGGTCACCTCTGTGGTTTATATAAAAATATATCAAGAAAGTAACAGTTTGATATTTCCAAATAACTCTGTCAGAATAAGCTTGCAGAAGTTGCACTAGTTGGGCCTCTCGTAGTCAAGATCATTGGCTACATAGAGTGCCTATAATTTATAGGTTTTAAAATTCCTGAAGAACAATACACTAATTAAATTCATGTATCACTCCCTCAAATATTATCTAGTTTTTTTATTAATTTTAATATAAAAACATTGATAAGTTTCTTCTAAAACTACTCACAATTCTTCTCCAAGTAGATAAGGAGATGAAGTGAAAAAATGCTTTGGTCCTTATGGAAAACAAACAAAAAGGGAAAGAAAAGATCTCTAAGATCAAAGATTCTTCATATCCTTCCTAGATGATAAATATCAAGGTAAAAGCAAGGAAGAAGGATGTTTTCACATGTGGAAAGAAAGAAAAATGGAAGAAAAATTGCACCCAATAAAATAAGTAAGTGGAAGTTTCAAGTGTATTTTTTATCAAGTTTTATTTTTCTATTTCTATAAATTAGGTATTAGATATAGATGGAGGTGCTCATATATGTATTAAAATATAGTAACCATGTATATTTTTAAATATTGACTAATGTTAGGTAGATTTATGAGCAACCATATGAGCTAAACTTGTTGTTGTAGCTATTGCTAACTACCACCTTAGTTTTCCAACCTAAATGATCCTGGTTGTAAAAGGTTTTTATTATTCTTTACCCATTTCCAAAAACAATTTTTCTGTATCCAAAATTGATATGGACGTAATTATATTCCATTTAGGAAATAATTTTTTTCCTTGATAAGGATAAAAAAATTTATGGTACATCACATTTAAATCATAGATATTATGTGTTGGATTACATAAATCAAGTAATGTAAATCAATAATGAAACTACTTCATGTGAATCATAACAATCTCAACTTTTCCATCACTGAATATGCCATATAAATGAAAAAACATTTAACTAAATTAATCATAGGTTGATATTTAGATTCTTTTGAACTAAAACTGCTCGGTGTATGACACACATGTTTACAATGAAAAATAACCAAATCCACATTTAGTAGACAAGGTTAAAATGCCAAAGAGATTATTAAATTGATTTATACCAATGTTTTTAGACCATTTTCTATTTAATAAAAAAGTGTGTACTCATACTTCATAATTTTTCTGATGATTTTAGTAGATATGGATATGCCTACTTGATGAGGTATAATTTAGATTCCTTTAATAAATTCATAGAATACAATAATGAAGTTGAGAATAATATTGATAAAAATATTAAGAAACTATTATTATAACATGGTATAATATACATTAATAAATACTTAATTAATTATTTACTGTGGTATGGGATCCTATCCCAACTCACTCTTCCTTATACACCTCGCTGGAATGGTGTATGTGAAAGGAGGAACCGCACCCTGTTGGACATGGTGAGATTAATGATGATTAATGTGAGTCTTACATTATCCTTTTTGGTATATGAACTGAAAATAGTATAACACATTCGAAAAAAAGTTCCAGTTAAAGAGGAAAATAGTATTCCATATGAACTTTGTCATGGAAATAAATGTGTGTTATCGCATGCATGAGTTTGGGGATGGAAAGAATTTTTTAACGATATTTCTGCTAACAAACTTACACCTCTACGCACTAAGTGTATATTTATAGAATACCCCAAGGAAAAAAGGGGATGTAACTGATATGATCCTTCAGATAAATTTTTTGTGGTATAAATATGTCACACATTCCTTGAGAAGGATCACATATCTAAAAGATATTGTGTGAGCAAGATTGACTTTGATGAATTATTGGCTCAAGATACACAAGAGTTGGCACCTGAAAAAAATTACACAAATCCCTATTAAAGAAGTTTTTATAGAGAAACACATATTAAATAGGAGTAAAAAAGAAGTTAGAGAACCAAAATGGTATGGTTTCCTCGTCATCGAGGATGGTGAATCATTATTAGTTCATAATAATGATCCTATAACCTACAAGAAAGTGGTAAGTGACACAGATGTTTCTAAGTGGTAATTCTTGATTTTGGTAGATCCTATGATGGATATAATGTTAATTGTTTTTAAATGGTTATTCAAGAAGAAACTATACATTAAAGTAAAATTTTGTACCTATAAGGCATGAAGGGTTGCAAAAGGGTTTAAACAGTGTCAAGACATTGGCTATGATAAAACCAATATACCAGTTTCAATGTTGAAATCCATTAGAATTATACTTTCTCTTTCCTCATTCAATGACTATGAGATTTGGGAAATGGATGTCAAAACATCCTTCCATAATGATAACCTTTAGTAAGATTTCTATATGATAAAACATGAAGGGTTTTTTACTCTAAAGGATTCCAAAAATATATGAAAATAAAAAAAATATTTATGGGTTAAAGAAAGTGGCTAGGTCATGGATCATATTATTTGATGAAGACATAATGGAATTTGGTTTCATAAAGAATTAATGTGATCCTTGTATCTATAATCGGTTTAATGGGAGTTCTGTTGTTTAATTTATAATAAATATTGATGAAATATTCCTTATTGTAAACGTGATACGATTATTACACTATATTAAGGATTAGTTTAATAAATTATTCACCATGAAAAACTTTATTGAGGAATCATATATTATTTGGATCAAGATCCATCATGATAGATCCAAGAGGCCTCTCGACCTAAGTCAAAGTACATATATTGAAAAGAGACTAAAGTGGTTCAATATGGAACAATCCAATAGGGGTTTCTAGCCAATGTTACATGGAATTCATCCTTAAAGTAAATTGTGCCATAATATACATGAGGAAAGATAAATAAAGTAAAATATTCCATATGCATCGGTGATTGGGTCAGTCATGTATGTTATGATTTTTACTTGGGTAGATGTTGCCTATTACTTAAGTGCACTTGGAAGATATCAAGCTAGCCCAGGTGACTACCATTGGATGACAATCAAGATTATCATTAAGTATCTAATCTATACTAAGGATGTGTTCTTGTTATATAGAAGAGATGAGGAACTAGTCATCATAGGATATACAAATGATAGTTTCTAAATAAATCAGGACAATATGAAATCACAAATGGGAAATATATTCACTTTGAATGGAGTTAATGTGAGATGGAAGAGATTAAAGAAGGATATGGTCAGGGATTCTATAGTATAATATGAATATATTGTATCTTTGAAGGTATATAATGAAGAAATATAGATATGAAACCTTTTCCAAGATCCTAACAGTAATGATCATGTCATAATCTATTGTGATAATACTGTAGTGTTGGCCCTTATCAAGGATCCATGGTCACATTAGCCGATAAAGAATATATATTGAAAGTATCATCTTTTGAGTGATTTTTCTCAGAGACGTGAGGTTGCGGTGAGTTGTATTCCATGGAATACAATGTGGAGAACCCCTTGACTAAATCCAAGACTCAGAAAAAACCATATTATCATGTAAGGTCTAGCGATCTAAATGTTATAGTAAATTGCCTCTAGTCAAAGTGGAATTTTCTTATATTTTATGTCCTAGGACCAAATTGTTTTACTTTGACTACATCAATATTATATGGTTTGAAAATTAATAAAATATCTTATTATATTTTTTTCATTGTTCTTCATGATATTAATGTAATGATGTCATAGAGTATATGTCTCACTGATAATATTGTAGAAGTTCCCCTCTATCATGAGAACCTTGATATTCCATGAAGATATTCAGAAATATGGTAATATGGTTGTATGAAATACTATGATAGGTCATATATTATTTATACTATCAGGTGTGAGTACTCGTAAATAGGTGAGGCTTCTTCATATGAATCTCACACTTGGTAATATTCAAAATGAGAAATTATGAGAACATACCTATCAGTAGGAATTCTGCATATTTTTCTGTCATCGGATATTCTTATATGTGATTGTGTTAATGATCCTCAAAATTTAATATTATTATTAATGTGTGTTATGACTCACATAATTATATATATTTCATAAACCATGATGATGATAGTTCATAGAGAATTTTGATATATTGGTTTCATCATGAGTGACATGTTATTAATGAATAATTTGAGGAATAATTCCTCCCTTATAACTCTATGAAAGATTATATCTCACTCCTTTTATTAGAATATAACTACTAAATTAAATTCCATCTACATGGTGTAATGACGTGTCTATTTCAAATAGTTAACGAAAGACCTATCTTGCACATAGGTTGATGACATAGATGTGAAACCCTATTAATGAGATATTGAGACAAAGGGATTATATTACATATTGAGTGTCCTTATGTGATTCTAATTATTGTGACATTAAGTTATTTCTCTGGGGTCCTTGACCTATTGATAAGCAGTAATCTTATACCTTTGGTGATCCCGCCTAATGCCAATGAGAAAGAATCTGACAGGGTCACATATTTAGTGTTTCCATTGATCTGGATTAGATTCTATTTTTATTTAATTAATAAAATAAATATTGTTCTCCGGAACAAGGAATAATTTTATTCATGTTTTATCAATCATAAAAATTAAATAAATATTTATTAATTTTATCATGAATAAAATATATTTATTTATTTTATTAAATTTTTAATCAATATTTGTTCTCTAGTTTTTGGATAAAATATTTATTTAGGAATAAAGTGTCTATTCGGGTATTCAATAATTTTTTTGGAGTATGAATGGACCAAGACCACTTCTGGTTAATAAAATTGATTTAAAATCCAATTGAATAATATTTTTTATTGCACAAGTTTGCATGTTCACCATAAAATAATAATAGTAATAATACTATTATAATTATAAGAATGGGGTTGAATAAAGATTGTTATATTATTTAAAGTCCAAAGTGAAAATAAATAATATATTAACATAAACCCTATCTAAATAAAAATATGGTTGTGTCTATTATGTTGTGTGTTTGAAAATTGAGAACAAGGAATCATTGGGAAAAAAACTTCTCTCTCTCTCTCTCACTCTATCTCAAACTTCTCCTCTCTTCCTCTTAAGAATGAGAAGAACTCCTTTAATCCTGAAGGATCTTGGAGAAATCCATATGAACAAGGAATTATGATCCATCCACCGTGATAGAACCTTGAAATCAATCAAAATTACTCAGACACCAAAGGAGCATGTGTGGATCACCGCTAGAGGAATTCTACACTTGAATCCTCCAAATAAAATAAAGGTAATATAAGAAGGTTTTTCATATGATCAACATCATATTAAAAGGAATATCCTTGATAAGTTAATTTATTATTTTTACATAAATAGGTTTATTATAAATTTAACATGAAATATCCTCTACTGGGGTTTTGATAAACTTTAAATTAAAATAAATTTACATTTAATGGCCACCAGAGGTTCTTACTCTATGCCCAAAACCGAAATTAACTTGGTTCTACCATAAGGGACATATCTAAGGAGTATACACTAATGTTGTATTTTTACACTATAAAATAACTAACTCATAATTTTGATTAATATGTTTAGGACATACTCAATGCTGAATCAAAGGGATACTACATCGTATAATCCATCTACTCGCCAATTCAAGATATGGAGAGAAATAATGAAATTCCTAGGTTATTTATAATTAAAGTTTTAAATAATATTTGATATAAAATTCCATATTTGGAGTTTCTCTTAATAAATTTCTTCAATGATACGTTAAAATTTTCAATATTCATCTATTCTAAAATCTATCTCAAAAATCTCCCTTAGAATTCCAAATAATTATTTATCACCTCTTTTTATGTGCTATGTATTTTTAAAAGTTTTCAATCTATTTATTCTAATTCCTTCAAATTTCTTATCTAATAATTTCTTACACAAATTCCACATGTCACATTATTATTATCCTTAAAAAAATATCTATTAAGGTTGATTTACATATCTGCTAAAAAATCACACATTTCCATATTTTAAATTTAAGTTAAATCAATGAATATTGTGGAGTGAGCGGAAACCAAGGAGTGGCATCTCTAACCATTATAGGGTTTCATGGTCAATTATTTTTCTTTAAAACCCATATTTAATAAAATTATAATTCTATTAAAAATTAAACTTTTTCACTCATTAAAATTTTATATTTGAAACACATCATAACATATTTTCCACTGTTCTATGATGTGGTTTTGTCTATATGAAAACAACAGCTACCAAAAAGTATCTATTAATAAAATTTCAGATCTACGATCACTATCATGCACAATTTTTTCATTTTTATGAAAGAAATTTTGGAAAAATTCCCATAATTACTTCATGCACTATTTTGGAGAGATTTTTTGGATAACATAAATATAAACCATGACATTCACTATAAAGTGTCTTGTACATATTTTTTTATTTGAAACCATGCCAATAAACCAAGACCAATAAAAAAGGGGTTTTGTATTCCAAAAAACTTTTGATAGCATCTCCAGTTAAAACCTTCAACACTATACTTTATAGAATGAGTGATACCCTTTTCTCAATACCATGATGATAATCATGACATGGTTTTTTTATCTTTTGGTGTCCATTTATTCTGTAAAACATCATATACTACAAAATTAGTAAACCATGATGATGGTATATAAACTATGACATGATTTGTAAAACTATAGTATGTTTTTCCTCACTATTTAAATTAATCATTTATCCATGACCATGACTTGTCAAATTCCAATAACCACGCAGTGTTTTGACTTTAGTTAAAAATCACTAAAAACACTAAAAACACTAAAATAGATTCATACTTCATTAAACATTAAAGTAGATAATAATTCATCAATTAAATTAAATTTATAACAAACATAACCACTTTTGATCATGCTTTAATATTAACTTCTTTTGTTAACCTTGGTCTCAACATGTAAGAATAGTATATATATAAAGTTTATCTACTCTAATATGAAAAAATCCCAACATGATTAAAAGATTTTAAATTTTATACACACCACTAAATACGGAAATATTATTCATTTAAAAATATCAGTTTAATAGACACATTTGTTTTGGTTTATTAAAACTAGGAATCTAATGGTTTTCATTTAGATAACAACCCTAATGTTGTTATGAGAGTTTGGTGGTCATGAGGGAAGATAAAGTGTATGACAGAGTTATATTACCTTTTTTTATGTATGAACTGTAAAGACTTGTAAATTCTGTATAATTGTTTTTAATTATATGGATTTATTTCAAGACTGTGAAATTCGACGGCACATGATTCTGAGGCCCATAGAGCCCAGAATTATGTTTTGAACTTTTTTTAAGGTATGTTCAATAAATGTGCGAGTGGGTTTTTCTGTCTTTTAAAACAGTGATTAGATTACAAATATGAGGGCACCATTGAATTCTCAGTGCCATGATTCTCTTAGTAGAAGCTTAACTTCAACTGGAAAGGTTTGGATGAAAAAGATAGTTTTTTGAATTTTCAGAAAAAAAATAATAAAATCACTCTTTGAGTTATTTTATACTTCTTTAACCATTGAGAGACAATTGGTAGAACTGTAGTGTAATGACGGTCATTAAATGAGAGTCATTTAATGACCTGTTACTTTTTTTGTGAAACCGAAATACTAGTTTATTTAATGGTTCATTAATTATGGTTTACTAAAGAACCACATTAATGAACACAAAGTCAAGGATGAATTATTTTTATTATTCATTCTCTTGGAAAAATACTTCACAACCATGGGAGAAACCTCTAACGTGACACCGAAGACATTCCTCTCCAGTGAAGAATAGTGAATGAATGATGATCATTGGAGGAATCGATCTGGAGATCGACAAGCGGTGAAGAATGTTGAACGAAAATGAACACAGAATCCCTTCATTTTCCAACAGTAGATTCCACTGAATCTAAGTAAGGGGTTTATGTGTTTAATTTTTCCTATTTTCTAGTTCTTGAAAAAATACAATGAATGCGGATCAACCAACTAACAGGTTGATCTGCGAGTCATTCGTTATTGCAAGAGGTTATTACGGGGTCTTGATTTGGTGTTTTACTTATTCTATATGGTGATTTTTATAACCACCATGATAAAATTCTAACACATAGGGTGCAGTACAATCTGAACAATGGAAGAACCATCCTCCACTCTTTGATATTGTGTGTTCTTCATGGGAGACTCAAAAACGTGGCGACAAGGCGATTCTGAGGGCTTCGTAGTAAAGACGGTGACTCGAGAGGCCCATAAGTGTATATGGGAAGAAAAAAGGACCACTAGAGAATCTACAGTGGACAGAGGAAGGTGCCAATGGCGCAACAGTGGTGGCTGGCCTGTTCCGGCTATGTGGAGAAAGCAGTGCCCGAGAGTGTTGTGACGGCAAGTATTGAGGCCGGATGGCTGCGGTGGGTGAAGAGCGTAGCGCCAACATGCTTCCTAGAGATAGAGCAGTCTGCACGGTCCAATAGGCTGGTGCACAATGGTCGGCTCGTGCTGACCATTTTAGGAGACGAGGCAGCGCCCCATGTCCGGTCCAGCTCAACCGGCCCATACCATGTGGGTCGGGTTCTCCAGGCATTTCGGACCCCCCAGTCGGGCCAGACCCCACCAGCTAGACTAGACCTGCGCTAGCTGTGCTAGACCCGTGCTAGCCAGGCAGGACCCATGGGTCCAATGGGCTGGCCATGTCAGACCCCTACCAGACCTGGACCCGTCCAACCCCGTTTCACTAAAACTGATGTAACTTACAGACCTAGCGTCGTATTGATGCATTATCTTCGAAATGAGGACCCTTGTGATGAGGTAGTCCTTTTTAGATACTCCAATTGAGTTTTGGAAGAATTTGGAGTACGTTTAGGTTGGATCAGACTTGAACCCAATCGGGTTCTATTTACCTTTTTGCTTATATCTTATAGACCGGGCGTTCGATTGACACGTCGTCTATCGCATTGGAACCTTTACAAAAAGACGGTCCTTTGGGTTATCTATAAATGAGACTTAGTGGCACTTAAAATATGACTGATGGATTGAGGATCATAACCCTCTTAACTCATACGTACAAGGTATGGGAATCAAGTGGTTGGCTGTCAAGTGAAGAGCGACCCTCTGTGGATTGGAAAGACAGAGACCCTCTGTGGATCAGAAATGGTATGACCCCATGTGGATCAGCAATAGAGAGACCCTCTATGGATTTCCAATGGCACGATTCTCAGTGGATCATCAAGAGAGATACCCTCCGTGGATCGGCAATACTGTGACCCTCTGTGGATCGGCATGAGAGTGACCCTTTTTGGATCAGCAGTAGAGTGACCCATCATGGACCAGCCTTAGAGAGACCCGTCATAGATTAGTGGAAAAGAGAACCTTTTTGGATCGATAGTAGAGCAACCCATCTCAACTTAGCAACTGAGCCCCTCAACAGAATAAGATGATCTATCTTAGGACTAATCATCTTTATTCATGTTCTTTAAGTTGTATATTTGGTGTGAGTTGTTTTTTACTTTGTGTATTATGATAGAGATCATGATTTTTGGTTTTTCCTTGTGAAATTATGAAATACCTTAGGGGGTATCGTGTGCCCTAATGAGTATTGTTATAATCACCCCTACATAGGCTTTGCCCACACCTTTTTGTTTCTTGTGCAGACAATGGGAAGCTTGACTGAGACTTTGGAGAGTCAGGGCTAGATAGTACCCAAAGGTGACTGATTGACATGGTGAGATGCAGTGATGAGATGTACCTACCATTCAGTTAGGATCCTTGGTGAATGATATATAGATCATGTTTTTCCTTTTTTCTATAATAATCTTTCAGTAGGGCTTGTATATTATCCCCTTTACATTCAGTACTAACTTTTACTCTCAGTGGTGGTTTTTAGTAGTGATTGTACTTTCCCTTTTCTGTTGTGTTTTACTTGTGCGTAGTTTTCCCTATATGTGTGTATAGGTTTATAGAAAATTTCTTCCATTTTTGGGTTTCACCTTTCCTATCCTAGTCACCATCCCATGGCCAATGTAAGGCCATCTTGGGGTAGTCATGGCATGGGCCTTGGGTAATGGTTCATGACAAAGTTGTATCATAGGGAGGTCGGTTCTACCAGAAGAAATAAGAGTCTGTGTTTTCAATGGAGCAATAATGTTAAGTGTCTTGAGTTTGGATTATAGTTTAGGGAATCCAATATTGGTGTGACAGCCGATGTTTCCATACACCAGGACCTTCAGTTCTGATTTCCGACTCAATACATGAAAACACTATTTGCATGTGTTTTAGAATTTTTTTTCTTTTGATCTCTTTTGATTCATCTCACCTGGTATAACTGATTGACCATGGCGCATCTATTTCTTTACAAGATGCCTCCATGTAGGCAGCTAGCCAGTATCCCAGTGAGATATAATGATGACGTCCCACCGAGCGATGAGGCATAAGTATGGGGCCCTCTTATAGTGATATCACCTTTGGGTGGTATACTAGCAGCAGCACCACCCATAGGGAAGCAGTTTCCACCAACCCCACCAGCGGATAGTTTGCGCCAACTAATCATGTTGCACGAGTTCTAGAGATACAGTTCTTCTTGGTTTCAAGTTGAGATAGATCTGTAGGTAGTTAAGGACTGGCTGGAGGCTATGACACGAGTTTTCCTCTTGGTTGAGACACCAGCAGAGTAGATGGTAATCCTAGATACTAGTCTCTTTCAGGAAAAAATAGGGAGATGGTGGAGCTTGATGCTCGAGACACAAGAGGAGTTGACTCTCTATTGTTTGGTCTTCAAGAGCCTCTTAAGGGCAGAGATTGTACCAAAAAATCTACACTCTATGCGTATTTAGGAGCTACTGCACTTGCAGTAGGGCAGCCTGACAGTGACCCAGTACTCGGCGAGATTCACTGACCTCTCTTTCTACCCCACCGATGTGGTATGGGACCCTTTATTCAGGGCTCGGACCTTTGAGCAGGGACTCCAATGGGAGATCAGAATTTTGATGATATCACTCAACATCCCGACGCAGGCTAGAATGCTAGAGAGAGCACTATTGGTGGAGATCTTCCTCGCTGATCAGGCACTAACGATGAGATCCACCACCGAACGACAGGCAGCTGAGTCATTTACAGCAGGCATTAGGTAGATGACACAGAGGCCCAAGCGGGCCATACGTTCTAGAGGACAACCCCAGGATATAGGGTCCGAGGTGCGGAGCTCACAAGGTAGATTATTCTCGCTCAAATTTACCCAAGATATGAAGGTAGAATGGTCCTTGTAGTTTATCTTGGATTATCGAATCCTCAAAGACCTAAGAAGAAACCTATAGACACGTACATTCTATGGGGTGTTTTTGGCTATGAAGTGGCCAACTTGGGTTTATTTAAGATGGTTTTAAAGGATATCTAATAGATTTAAGTGAATTCAATTAAATGAAAATGGTTTGATCTTAAGATTATGCTAGGGGTGGATTGAATGAATTTTACTTCTTTAGACAATTTTGGTTTAATTAATTCTTGATGAATTCATTCTTCAAAATAACACTACCTTCATAATTTTCTGGTTTGATGCAACTAAACTCAATTATTAATCCCCTACACACTTAGATAACCAAATTCATTATGTCTCCAAGGTATATGGTCATTTTAGTAATTGGATTTAGCTTCCTCAAACACAGTGAAGATGAAGAGTAGAAATAACTAAAGAATGGAAGTCTTAAATTAGTTAACCAATTAACAAGAATTCGTTCATAAAATAACATTCAATCCAGACTTTTCATATTCCTAAGATCAACCCATTAAAGGGTTATCCCTTCATTGATTGTATACTCTCAATGGTGGGCGAAATATGGCTTACAAGTATTAGATTGACGAAATTAAAACCGCGGAAATAACGAGCACTCCTCCGTGTGTGTGAATGAAATTCACACATATGTGTGAACTAATTCAGCACAAAAAATAGATATCATTGTGCTTTGTCATTATAAAGTTTTAATGAAAGAAATGGGAAGAATAGAAGAGAAATATTTTTATTAAGAACAAAGAAGTACAAAAAGGAAACTTACATGGAAATTGAAATGCGATTATAATCACAAAGTGGTAGCATAACATTACAATTAAACCAAACACCCAAGATCCTCAACTCCTCCACCACCAATCCCTTAAATAGGCATTTTGGGAGCCTTGGGTCGAGCCTCCAACAGTACAAATCATCTCAATTAATTTTGGTAGGCCATAGGTGGGTGGAATGTTGAGGGAGAGTTGATTTTTTCACCCTTGACCCGAGGTGGCATCTAGCTTTCATCCACCGAAAAGATGTGCTTGAAAACCCTTCTAGATGGCCGAAATAGAGTGGTCCATAGAAGAAGAAAATTGATCCCCGGATGTCTAATAACCGCCTGTAAATTATGGGTCCATTTGGAGTTGTGGATTCAGAGATATGGTTAGATTAGAGGACTTTTTTTCGGGGCCGCAGAATCTGGCCTAGAATTTTATCTCTAAATTGGGCCGCCAAAATGGACACCATGGATGCCGAATTAGCATTGGATCCTGAATAGTTATTTTTTCCTTTACATGTATTCTAGCATCCAATGAAATTTGGGATTAATTGGGCCTATATGTTGGGCCCCACAGTCTCATCAGTGGGCTGGTCTCCAATCTGACTTCTCCATAATTGTTTACTTTCATCACAAAATATTCCCATCTTCTTCCATGAATTCTCCATTGATCCCTGAATCAAAGATTTTCATATTTAAGTGTAGATAAATTTCCCAAAATATCAAATTAAAATATGTATAATTAGATTCCTTAAAATAAGATGAATCATTGGGTACTTTGAATGATGTTCAAAAAATGTACCACATAATAGTGCATTTTAAGAAGGTATTACAATCATAATGTGAAATGATGTTCAAAGTATAAAATGAACTAAAATGGTGTTTATAGATAATAAAGAACATGAAAATTATATATATTAACAATGAATATTAGCCTCATTTGGTGTCTAATCACACCCCCAACTTGAGTTTTTCTAGTCCCGAGCAAAATATATCTCATCAAAAATGAAATTCGAATTCCCTTTTCCAAAAACATTTTAATACACAATGATCACCAAAAACCCTTATACCAAAAATCATGAAACCCATAAAAATATTTTAATACAATATAGTTTCATAAGAAGATCCCAATCCCAAGTCTATTCCTTTGTTCAAATTCATTTTCATATTTCATCCAATATCAATTAAGTATGAGGATGTGTTGTGAATCACAATAGACATGGGGGTTCATATTTATTCAAGGGGGAAATTACGGAAGCGCTAGGTGAAATCACATTTCAATATTAACTTGAGTATTCAAAAAAAATTGTATTATATATATATATATATATATATATTTGTTTTTTTTTTTTGCAATTTTTCCATGGTAATTGAAATTACACTCAAAAGAGTCAACCCCTATAGAGAGACTTTGCCAATGACTCCCAGGCTCAAAGACCTTAGGGCACCAAGTGAATCCCACATACTCAAGAATCATATTGAGTTAAATCAATCAAAAACAAATTCAAATTACCAAAAATAGAGATAAAATTACTAACTCTGGGCCAGACAACTGTGGAGTCATGATCCCCAAGTGCCGAAAGCCACTCATTAGGTCATTCCATTGCTCTACGCGCAAATTTATTTTTTTTTTATTTTTTTTATTTTTTATTGAATACTCATATTAAAACTAAAATGATCACCAAACCTATGCTATTTATTTGGGGGACCCCATGAACTCAAACTAATACCCCACTATCCAAAGGACATACATTGTGATCTTTTTTTTATTTGGATGAAAATATAAACAATGAAATATCACATTGGACAGCCACACTTTACAAAATCTATGCTCATGAAATTATACAAGGATTAAAATCAGAATCAGGGCATGCTAAATTATTTGATATTCAGTTTCAAAGTGTGCAATGTGTATTACCATGTTCAAAGTTAAAAGATTTTTTCCTTCCATTTACAATTTTTTTTTCAAATCATTCATTTTTTTGACATGAAAGCATTTTTTTATTTTATATCCCCCCCAACTTAAAATAACGTTGTCCCCGGTGTTTAAAGAAAAGAAAATTTAGAAGGGGGTAGAGGTAGAGAATGAAAGTTTAAAAAGAAAATTGAAAATGAGGATCATGGAATGAAGTCACCTGGTGGTTGAAGTTTAAATTCTTGCTACTCCCTTTTAATCCTTTGATATCCATGTCACTTGCAGAGTTCCTAGTACAAAAAAAAGAAAAACAAAACAAACAAAACAAAACAAAGAAATATATATATATATTTATTTATTTATATAATAAAGAAAGTAAAGTATAAGTATATATATAAAAATTATAGAATAAGGAAGCACAAAAAGTTGTAGGTCAGTGGTAAGTGTGCACCCCTGTCTCCCTTCGGTCCCAGGTTCGAATCCCCACGGCTTCTCCAGTTGTGACGGGGTTTGACCCACGACCCACGACGTGTCCCTTTTTATTATTACTATTATTATATTATTATTATTTTTGTATTTTTATTTTAACCTACAAAAAACATTAAAATAAAACTAACTGATGATACATTGTCTTCTTTTTAAATTTCGGGGTAAGGCATTACTCAAGGATCACACCACGTGACACAGATGAATATGGTGCTCCCCTTTCATACCCATCCATACTCATAATAGAAGAACAGGTCAACAGTCTATTTATTTTTAAAATATAAAAATGATTAATTAAAAAATAAATTTTATCAAAACAACAAAATAATATGAAACTTTAAAACCATGGGTTTCCTCCCATGAAACGCTTTGTTTAATGTCGTTAGCCCGACATGGATCCTAAATCTATCAATTTTTCCCGGTTCATAGGTTGGCTCAGTTAACTCAACCTCTATTTCATGTTTATTGAATGATTCAATGAATGGTTTTAACCTTTGACCATTGACCTTGAAAATGTAACCACTTGTGGGATCTTGAATCTCTACTGCCCCATGGGGGTACACATGATGCACTAAGAAAGGTCCTGACCATCTAGACCTTAACTTTCCCGGGTGTAAATGAATTTTTGAACTATACAAGAGAACAAGTTTTCCCGGTTCAAAATGTTTAACCTTGATGTTCCTAGATTGGTAGGCTTTAACTCTTGTTTTATTGATCCTTGAATTTTCATAAGCCTATATCCTTAGTTCCTCCAGTTCATTGAGATCTAATTTCCTTTTTGTTCCGACCAATGAGAGGTCATAATCCATTTTCTTAATTTCCCAAAAGGCCTTATGCTCAATTTCAATAGGTAAATGGCATGGTTTTCCATAAACCAACATATATGGGGACATTCCTAAAATGGTTTTATATGCGGTTTGATAGGCCTAAAGAGAATCTAAGAGTTTCTCATACCAATCTTTCCTAGAGGGGTTGACAGTTTTTTCAGGAATTTGCTTAATCTCCCTATTCGCTAACTCAGCTTGACCATTGGTTTGAGGATGGTATGCAGTGGACACTTTATGAGAAATACTATACTTAGACATGAGTGAATAGAATGGGTGGTTATATAAATGGGTTCCTCGATCACTGATTATAGCCCTAGGAATTCCCAATCAAGAAAATATGTTCTCTTTCAGAAATCAAATCACAACTTGATGATTGTTGGACTTAGTGGGAATGGCCTCAACCCATTTTGAGACATAATCAACAGCTAAGAGTATGTAGAGGTATCCCCTAGATTTTGGGAAGGGACCCATGAAATCAATTCCCCAACTGTCAAATATTTCAACCACTAAGATGGGAGTGAGTGGCATTTGAATCCTTTTTGTGGTGGACCCTACTTTTTGACACCTAGGACAGCTTTGACAAAATGTGTAGGAGTCCCTTGAGAGGGTGGGGCAGAAGAGACCACATTGAATAATCTTAGAAGATGTTTTCTTAGAGGAAAAATGACCTCCACATGCCTCACTATGACAGAATTTAAGGATGGACTCTTTTCAGATTCTGGAACACACCTCCTAATGACTTGATCAGGGCAGAACTTATAGAGGTATGGATCATCAAACACATAGTGTCTAACTTCAAAAAGAAATTTCCTTCGAGCTTGAGTCCCTAAGAATTTTGGAATGACTCCTATAACTAAGAAATTGGCTATGTCGGCATACCAAGGGCAGTCACTCACAGAGTATAGGTGTTCATCAGGAAATGAATCAGACACAGAAAGGTGATTTGAGTTGTCTTTGAATTCCATCCTAGAGAGGTGATTAGCTACAACATTTTCAACGCCCTTTTTATCCATGATTGTGAGGTCAAATTCGTGTAAGAGAAGGACCCACCTAATCATTCTAGCCTTAGCATCTTGTTTTTGGAAGAGGTATTTTAGTGCAAAATGGTCAGTGAACACAATGATGGGGGATCCTAAGAGGTAGGACCTAAAATTCTCTAAGGAAAACACAATAGCAAGAAACTCCTTGTCAGTGGTGGTGTAGTTGATTTGGGCATCATTATAGGATTTTATTGCATAAGCAATTACATAAGGAGTTTTATCACAATGTTGTCCTAACACAGCTCCTACAGAAAAGTCACTGGAATCACACATAAGTTCGAAAGGAAGGTTCCAATTTGGAGACTTCATAATGGGATGAGAGGTGAGAGAGGATTTGAGGGTTGAGAATGAACCCCCACAGCTTTCTGTCCAAACAAATGGAGCATCCTTTACTAGGAGAGCACAAAGGGGACGGGAGATTGAACTAAAGTCCTTGAAGAATCTTCTATAGAAACCAGTATGTCCTAGGAAAGACCTCACATCCTTGACAATTTTGGGTGATGGAAGGTGATGAATGATGTAAACCTTTGCTTTATAAACTTCAATCCCCCTACTCGAGACTAGATGGCCAAGGACAAGTCCCTCTTTAACCATGAAATGGAATTTTTTCCAGTTTAGGACTAGATTTTTTTCTTCACATCTTGACAAGACTCTCTCCACATTCCTTAGACATCCCTCAAATGTATCCCCAAACACAGAGAAGTCATCCATTAAGACCTCAAGAAAATCCCCTACCATGTCTGAGAAGATTCCCATCATGAACCGCTGGAAGGTTCCAGGAGCATTGCATAAACCAAAGGACATGCGTTTGAAGGCAAAGGTGCTGAATGGACATTTGAATGTAGTCTTCCCTTGATCCTCTAGGGAGACCTAAATTTTATTATACCCCAAGTACCCATCTAAGAAACGGTAGAAGGCATGACCTGCCACTCTCTCAAGGACTTGGTCAGTGAATGGTAAGGGGAAATGGTCCTTCTTGGTGAATGAGTTTAGCTTCCTATAATCAATGAAGACCCTCCATCCACTACTCACCCTTGTTGGAATAATCTCTTCATCCTCATTGGTTATCACTGTGATTCCAGCCTTTTTTGGAACCACTTGGATTGGTCTCACCCATTCACTCTCAGCTATGGGATATATGATACCAGCTTTCTTGGTCGGAGTTGACACTCAAGAGGGGGGTGAATTGAGTTCTAATTAAAATTTATGTTAAAATATTGTCTAGTTAAAATCCCCTGATTTATAAAATAAGTTAAACTGTAGTGAATTTATACAGATTGTAAATGTTCACTTAGCTTCTCAAATATTGATTAGGTATATGTTAATTTAACCACAAGGTCAAACTAACTTTTTAAGCTAACCTATTTATTTACAATAAGTGTAAACACTTGCTAATTTAACTATCAAAGTAGCTTCAAAATAGTTTTTCATTTCAAAGTAATAGCAGCGGAATAAATAAGATATATGTAATATACTTTAAACTTAAATTAAAGATGCACAACATGTATAACAAGAGGTTCAGTCTCAAGCCGATACTTAGTCCTCTCAAATTTATATAAATTTGATCCACACCTTGGATCGGGGTTAACAATAGTTTACAAAACTCTCTAGGCCACACAGGGACTTCTACCACTGTTCTTCATGGGAAACAAAACAAAGACTAGGTCACACAAGGACCTCTTCCACAGTTGACGTGGGTAAACAGGAGTTAATAGAATTTGAGTGAATATTTTGATATCCTCCAGTTCAGTGCAGGAAATAGTGTGTGTAAAAGATATACAGAGTACACCACACTGCTCGAAAGTTAATAAATAAATCACTTAGAGAATATAGATGAGAGTTTAGAAATATCTAGTGATTATAAATGTAGCTCTGGACTCGTTGGATTTAGCAGGAATGCTTCTGAGTCCTTCTCTGGTTTTTCAATTGAAAAACAGAGTGTCGAAGTTCAGCTTGTCTTCTTCAAGAGTGAGAAAGGTCTCTTGATTCGTTGTGTGTTCTTCAGCAGTATTGGATTGCACTCATGCGATTTCTCTGAAGGTCTTGCAATGTCCTTCTTGTTCAGGATTATTATCTGATGTATGTATGTTCTTCTTGTTGTATCGTCACACTTTTCCTGCTTTTCCACTTGCACGTTGCCTTCCTTTTTTTTGTGTACTTCATCTCAGTATTTCTTATATTCCACGAGTTCTAGCAGTAGGAATGATTCACTTTTCATAGGTACGAGATACAGTTTCCTGACATGCCAACAACTAACATTAAACAACATTAAATGCATTAAAAACAACAAATATGACCGTTAGCATTATTTAAATAATATTGACAAAAACTTAAGAAACGGTGTCACAGTGATTAAGTAAACGGTGTCTTATTCATGGTGTGTGGTTCACGGTTTGTCCTTCATGGTGTGTCCTTCACGGTGCCTAGGTCACAGTGAGTCCTTCACGGTGTCTGGTCACGGTGAGTCCTTCACGGTGTCTGGTCATAGTGAGTCCTTCACGGTGTCTGGTCACGGTGAGTCCTTCACGGTGTCTGTTCACGGTGAGTCCTTCATGGTGTCTCCATACTAAGACAAATATATGTATTTGTACTTAGACAGTAATATGCAGAACATGGATTAAGTTTAATCATGAGAGAGTAAAAGAGCTTGAATCATAAATATAAAGGTGTGATAATATATGTGAGAATTGTGATCATGCATGAGACTTGTAAATAATAAAGAGAGTAATTAACATCATAAGAATTGTTATCATTAAAACATGATGTGTAGTTATTATTGAGATTTAAGTGCAGTAGAAAGATGTGCAATGAAGATTGAGATTAATTAACTGTAATAAGATTTGTGATCATTAAAACATGATTAACACATGAGGAGTCCAACAATCTCCCCCCTTTTGATGATCACAAATCCGATATAGGCAGAATATAAATGACATGTAATATTAAAGATACTATCATATCAAAAACATTATAGAATGGACACTTGAAGTTTTTCTCCCCCATTTATACTATTATAGAACTGACACTTGTAGTTTTTCTCCCCCTTTTGGGATTATCAAAAAGTAGAGAGAATGAAATGAAACACTGCATTTGGCATTAAAAAAAGGGTTCAGAATACAATAAAACATGAAACAACAAAAGACATCCCATCAAAAAGAAAAACAGTCCTCAAACTCTTAAGGGATCCACCTTTTCTTTTCCTTTATCAGCAGCAGGAGCTGGTGCTGAAGTAGAAGAAGGCATAGATGTGGTAGACAATGAGGGCAAGGGTAGACCTTCAAAAACAGATGGAGCCAAATTAGGAGCAGTAGAAGATCTAGGCTGTGGTTGGTCAAGAATGACTGACCGGATCTGAGAAAGATCTTGGCTAATTGTCATGGCAGTTGAGGCTAAGGTAGGTAAACCAGGTCTAAGGGGTGCAGTAACTGGAGCAACTATATCAGTAATCTGCACATGAAGATACGGCTTCAAAAAGATTGATGAAATCAGTAATGATTTCACCACCATATTGCATAGCCTTTTCAAAATCATCCTTATTCTCCAGAAATTTGTCCAACAATCTGGTGAACTCAGAAAGTTTCTGAACTTGAGCTTTAAAAGCTTGAGTCATCGGAGGGATTCTCAAAATTTCCACAAGATATATCTAAAGTGATTTGTCATATCACTTTTAGAGAAAATCCGGGAGAGATATAAATCTATTTTCTTGGTGATATCTTGTTGAGCATCATTGGCTATCTTAGAATGAATTCTAACCAAGTCCAATGCTCTATCACTATTATTAATCGCTTCTGACAAAGAAGATAGATCCAAGCCACTAAAGGCATTCTGAAATTCTTCCTTTATTATGGATCTCAGCATAGAATCATCCAAAGAAGGTGTGAAGGTCTGACTAGAAGTAGGTGAAGCCTTGATAGTTTCAGTTAGAACTTTGAGCTATTTTAGAACTTTTTGCAGGCATCCAGTGTATTCATCTGTAAACTTATTCAGATTTTCCAAAAGCTCTCTCATGCGTTTCAGCATTTTGTTGTGTCCTTTTCCAATATTTTCATCAAAAGATAGTAGGTATGGATGAACTTGAGACACAATCTCCCTAGCAAGGAGATAATCAGAAGACTCAGGAGAAACAGTAACATGTGCAGGGGAAGAAACAGGAGGAGGCTCTGATCTCAAAGATAACACATTCTGTAGACTTGCTACCATAATTTTCAGATTTGTAACATCAGTACTCAGCAGCTTATTCTCTACTCTGACTTCTTGAATTTCTCGGATCATCCTTGGTTGAATATGCAAGATAATATTTTCCAAGAGAATTGATGCATCTTATTTACTTAACTGAGTCACTGGGCGAGGTTGAGTGGAGACAATTTTCTCAACTCCAGCTAACAAAGCCTCTCCAAAAACTTTCAGATCATCTTTGTTCATAAAGGAGTGATGCTCAGGTAAAGATGCAGGTAAAGGTAGAGGTTCAGATTCTGGTTGAGGTTCAAAATCATCTTCAGACTCAGATTCTGAATCAGATTGAGGTTGGGGCTCTAGTTCTGGTTCTGGATGAGCTAAGGACATCAGTTGAAACAGAGAAGAAAGATCCATTCCAGTTGCAGTCACTTGTTGTGAATCATTCACATCATAAAATCTTGGGAACTCATACCAATAGTACACAGAAAAGGTGATAGAAGCTTGAGAAGCTTCAGTAGATCCAGCTTCCAAAATATCGAGGTTTTGAGGTTCCTCCCCCTCAACTTGTGCTTCCCTTCCAGATTCTTGAGGTTCAGGAACATGGACAAGATCCACAGGATCATCCCTAATCTCTTCAGCAAACTCTTGCCTTGCCATCTGAAAGGAAATTTCCATCCTTTCTTCAACAGATGGAATAATCTCAGGAACTGATTGTTCCCCTGGATGAGCTTCCAGACTTGATTCTTTCTCAACAGAAAGATTCTCTTCAACAAGATCTGCCTCTAAGGTTTCTTTCTGTTCTGAAACAGGAAAAACCAATTTCCTTGTAGCATTAGGATGAAATTATTCCTCATGAAGAACAACTGAAGGATCCATAGTCCTTTCCTTTTCAACAACAACTTCCTCTCCTTGAGGTATTTCAGGTTCTTCTCTAGGTGGTACTTCAGCTGTTACATATTCTTGTTCTTCTTCTTCTGAATACTCAGACACTTCATCTGGTTCCAAACCAGGATCAGCTAGGTTCTTAGGCCTTCTTGGATAGTCAACAGGATTAAACTTTTTATACAGTTTATCACTATCCTCAACCCACTACTTTTTCTAGGGATTCCATCTAATCTTCATCCTTCTGATGATAAGCATGGATAGGCAGTAATCATGGTCCTCTAATTTTTCTTCATTTGGTCCAACCATCCCTTTTGCAACTAACATAGCTGAAATCATCCTTGAATAAAATAGGGAGGTGGATTTGGAAGTTACTTTGATCATCTCATAGATATGGTTGATAACATACTTACACAGATTGATCTTATGGCCATTCTTCAACAGGTGAATCAGGAACACATCCTGATACTTCATCACAGCAAAATCTCCTTTTCTTGGACTAACCAAATTCTGAACAAACTTGAACAGAATTCTTGTCTCCCCATCTAGTTCAGCAGCTATGGCCCTTCGCTTGGTGCCATTTCCAGTTAGACTTTCCAAAGCAGCCTCCAGGTCAAAGATGTCGGTTGTTGGAGGAGGGTCTCTCTAGTAATCTTCACAAACTCCTTCATGTGGAATTCTTAGGCATGTAGCCCACAACCTTGAAGAGAAAGAGCATTTCTGACCATTGATCCAGCTGTTTACCATTAAGATTTCTCCAAACTCAAAAGAGAACTTCACATACTGATAGAATTGAGATACAAGACTTGGGTAAATGGGTCTATTCTGTCAAGTGAACCATTCAAGCCATCCTTGTTCTCTTAAAACTTTCAAAACTAACGATCATCTAGATAGAAACCATTCAGGGAAAACCTCTTTTTCAGGTACAACTATACAGCTTACCAGGTTTGGGTTTAGAGGTCCTTCGGGAGCTATCCTCGGTATCCTATTCTGTTTCTTAGAGCGACGCTTCTCAGACGAGGGTGAAGATGGACGCTTCATCCTTGGCATTCACTGAAGGTTAGGGTGAGAGGGAAGAGAAGGTTCAGGAGAGAGTTCGGGTAAGGAATCGAATGAAACCCTTAAGTTTTATCATTTGGAAATGTCAAACGTCATAAAAACAAAAATTCGGGAAATCAAATAGCGGTGAAATAAAAATTACCGTGATATGGGTTAAAATAAGAGTAAACATAATTCTCACAGTGAGACCGTGAGTAGGTATTACGGTGAGACAGAAAAATAGTCATCATGGTGAGACAATTTATAGTCGTCATGGTGAGACAGTGAGCATTTTATATAGTCACGGTGAGACAGTGAGTTGTCAGACCGTGAGCATAAAACAGTAACTTAGAAATAGTAAGTATGAAACCGTAAAGTAAAGTATAGTAAAGTATTAAACGTTAAGATTAGTAGGATATTTACTTATGGTTAATCATACCAAGATCATGTATGATGTAGTCTAATCTTTCAAAATTTAATGGTTTAGTGAATATATCAGCAAGTTGATATTCAGTACCAATGAATTCCAAAGTGATATCACCTTTTTGATAATGATCCCTAAAAAAGTGATGTCTTACATCAAAATGTTTTGTCCTAGAATGAGAAATAGGATTCTTAGAAATATTAATAGCACTTGTGTTGTCACAATTTATTGGTACATGTCTGAATTGATATCCATAGTCTAGTGATGTGTGTTTCATCCACAAAATTTTTGCACAACAACTTCCAGCAGCTATGTATTCAGCTTCTGCAGTTGATAATGCAACATAATTTTGTTTCTTACTACACCATGATACTAGTGACTTGACTAAAAGATGACATGTTCCAGAGGTTCTTTTTCTATCTAACTTACATCCAGCAAAATCAGCATCAGAATAACTAACTAATTCAAATGATTGTCCTTTGGGATAGAACAGTCCTAAATTGGGAGTATGCTTGAGGTATTTGAAAATTCTCTTTATAGAATTTAAATGTGACTCTTTAGGGTTTTCTTGAAAACGAGCACACATACACATACTAAACATAATATCAGGATGTCTAGCAGTCAGGTAGAGTAGACTTCCAATCATTCCTCTATAAGTGGTTTGATCAACAGATTTACCATTTTCATCAAGATCCATCTTACAGGTGGTACTCATGGGAGTGTCACTACTTTTTGTGCTCTCTAATCCAAAACATTTTAAAAGATCTCTAGTATATTTACTTTGAGTTAAAATAATTCCATCATCATTTTGAAAGATTTGAAAACCAACAAAGAATTTAATTTCACCCATTAAACTCATTTCAAATTCATTTTGCATCATTTTAGAAAAATCAGTACATAATGTAGTTTTTGAAGATAAAAAAATAATATCATCTACATAAATTTGTACAACTAAAACATCTTTAGAAATTAGTTTTATAAATAGAGTAGGATCAGCTATTCCTTTTGTAAAACCTTTAGAAATTAGAAAAGTACTTAATCTATCATACCAAGATCTTGGAGCTTGCTTTAAACCATATAAAGCTTTTGATAGTTTGAAAATATGATTTGGAAAATGAGGGTTTGAAAATCCAGGTGGTTGTTCAAAAAAAACATCCTCAACAATATATCCATTTAGGAATGCACTCTTGACATCCATTTGATATAGTTTAAAATTTATATGTGCATCATAAGCAAGTATAATCCTAATTGCTTCTAATCTGGCTACTGGAGAAAAAGTCTCCTTATAGTCAATACCTTCTTCTTGACTGTAGCCTTGTGCAACTAGCCTAGAATTATTTCTAACTATGTTTCTAGATTCATCTACTTTATTTCTCAACACCCATTTAGTGCCTATTTTGAAAGTGTCCTTAGGTCTTTCAACAAGATTCCAAACTTTATTTCTTTCAAACTGATTGAGTTCTTCTTGCATAGAAATTACCCAAAATTCATCATTAATAGCATCATCAATGTTTTTATGTTCAAGCTGTGACAAGAAGGCTTGATGTTCAACCTGATTTCTAAGAGAATCTCTAGCCTGTGTCCCTCTATCAAGATTTCCTAAAACATCATCTAAAGGATGATTCTTTAGAATTCAAGTTGATCTAGTAAAGGTAGGACTAGAAACTTCAGGTTCATCAACAGGTTGGGAATCAACAAAATCAGGTTCTGGAAAATTTCCAGAACTGGTTGTCTTTATATCAGGTTCATTTGATTTGTCATTAAGGTCCAGAATAGATAAATCTTCTTCAAGATTTTCAAGAGAGATTTTAGGCTCATGTGGATCAGTTTCATCAAACTTGATGTGAACAGATTCTTCCACACACTTGGTTCTCTTATTTAAAACTCTATAGGCTTTACTAGAAATAGAATAACCTAGGAAAATTCCTTCATCACTCTTGGATGCAAACTTGTCAAGATTATCTTTGTTATTAAGAATAAAGACTTTGTAGCCAAAGACTCTAAAATAGTTAAACTTAGGTTTCCTATGGTTCCACAACTCATAAGGGGTCTTCTTAAGAACAGGTCTGATCAAGACTCTATTGATAATATAACAAGCTGCATTCACAGCTTCAGCCCAAAAGTAAATAGGCAGGTCATACTCATTTAGCATGGTTCTGTCAATTTCTTGCAGGTTTCTATTCCTCCTTTCTACTACACCATTTTGTTGAGGTGTCCTAGGGGCAGAAAAGTTATGACTATAGCCATTGTGTGATCAATAGGATTAAAATTCATGATTCTCTAACTCACATCCATGATCACTTCTTAGAGTTTTAATCTTGAGTCCACTAAGGTTCTCTACAGATTTGGAGTATTTAGCAAAGTAAGAACAAGCTTCACTTTTGTGAGCTAAGAAGTATACCCAAGTATATCTAGAAAAGTCATCTATTAAGATATAGACATAGTGCTTCCCATTTAAGCTATAAACTCTAGATGGTCTAAACAAATCGATGTGAACCAACTCGAGAGTTTGAGAATTTGAGACTTCTTTGTTTGGTTTGAAAGAGATTTTGTGTTGCTTTCCCTTTTGAAAGGGAGTACACACTTTTTCATTTGGAAACTCATGTTTGGGTAGGTCTCTCCCTAAGTTCTTCCTAGTAAGTTTTCTAAGTGAATGTATATTGCAGTGTCCTAATATTCTGTGCCAAAGCCAAGACTCTTTATGAAAATCATTTAAACAAGTAATATTTTGCATGGCTAAAGAATTTAAATCAACAGCATAAACATTTTCATTTCACAGGGCAGGAAATACTAAAGCATTTTTAGAATTAAAAACATTGCAAGAATCATTTTCAAATTTAACATTAAAACCATCATCACATAACTAAGAAATACTTAACAGATTATATTTAAGTCCATCAACAAATAAAACTTTAGAAATTAATACTGAGTTAGTGTTACCAATCTGGACTAAGCCGATGATTTTCCCTTTAGAATTATCACCAAAGGTGAAAAAGACTCCATCAATTCTGACTAAGCTTTTAAAGAATGAGAAGTCTCCTGATATATGTCTTGAAAATCCACTGTCCAAGTACCAAGTCTTCCTACAGGAGAAGATTCCCTACAAAACAGATTTAGATAGGAAATGATTTTGGTACCCAGATTTTATTGGGTCTAGACAGGTTAGCTAACAAAACTTTAGGTACCCAAATTTTTCTTATGGGTCTCATAAAATTTGTAGAATCAACAGATTTTGAAAGATAAACCTTATTAGATCCGTAACTATGAATATAACAAGTTGAAACATATAAATGTCCAGAACTAGAACTAGCAGTATTCTGTCCAGAATTAGGATTAAATCTATTCTTAGTAATCTATCTCTGTCCAGGTTTGTAGCCTATTCCAGTATTGTATTTTGGTGCAACATGCTTTCCTATAATTTGAGTTAGTGTATCCTTTCCATTTGTGAACTTCTCTAAATCCTTTCTAAGTTTCTCATTATACATTTTCAGTTCAGTGTTATCCCTTAATAGTTGAGCATTTTTCTATTTCTTAATAGTAAGTTTGGTTTTAAAAGTAGTAGTGAGATCATGTTGTTTCTTTAATGATTTTTATATACCCTTAAGTTCATTGCATGTCTCTTCCAGCATATTACAATATTCAAAAAATTCCTCACTAGTCATGTTTTCAGAATCAGAATCAGATTCTGCACTATCTTCAGAATAATTAGAATTTAAAGCAGGAGTATCTAGGGTTACCTTAGATGTTTTTTTCATAAAACACATGTTTGCCTTATTTCTGGTTTCAGTCTCAGAAGCTTCAGATTCATTGGAGCTATCCTCAGAAGCGCTCCAAGTAGCCTTCATAGCCTTTTTGTACTTACTATCCTTGTAATAATATTTATTCTTAAATTTGAGCTTTGGGCAGTCTGCTTTAATATGTCTTTTTCTTTTGCACTCATAACAGACAACTTCATCACTTTTATCTGGCTTTTACCAATCCTTCTCCCAATGTCCCTTATTGTCATACTTTCCTTTGTAATTTGATTTTCTGAAGAATTTATTCTTCCTATAAAATTTCTTAAACCTTCTGGCTATCTGAGCCATTTCAGCATCACTATCAGAGTCTGAATTTTCACTGGTTGAACTGTCAGTAGGTAGTTGAGCTTTATCTTTTCCCTTGATCTTTGAAGCAGTAGTCTTGAAAGCCACTGATTTTCTCTTAGGTTCATCATCTTCCTCTTTATTCACCTTGAGTTCTTCCTCATACATCATAAGCTTACCAATGAGTTCTTTGACAGGTAGAGCAGCAATGTCACATGACTCTCTGATTGAGACAGAGGTGCCTCTCCATCGTTCTGGTAAACATCTCAGAATCCTCATAATTTGTTCCTTTGCTGGAACAGCTTTACCAAGTGAACTCATTGTATTGAATATCTCATTAAACCTGAGATACATATCAGAAATAGGTTCATCAGTCTTCATTTTAAAATTATCATATTTAATAGTATAAATATTTAATCTCATTTCTTTAACATTGGTTGTTCCTTCATGAGAAACACCCAAAATATCCCAAATTTCAAAAACAGTTTTACAAGCAGAAATTCTGTTAAACTCTTCATCTCCTAAAGCACAGTACAAGGAATTCATAGCTTTACAATTATTATTGTAAGCAGTCTTTGTAGGTTCATCCCAAGTGGATCTAACAGTAGTGGGAAGTTTATATTCTGATTCTATGGCAGTCCAAATATCAAAACCCATGCTTTCTAAATGAATTTTCATTTTCAGTTTCGATTGAGCATAGTTTTTACCATTAAAGAAATGTGGCTTGTTAGTAGCAGCACCCTCTAGTCTATTATCCATAACAAGATTTTAGAAAGATAATTTAAAGAGATAAAAATTTAGAACTAACAGAAATTTAAGATCTTTAAAGATGCAACTAAAATCACAGTTGAAAAACAGAGTATCTTGAAAATCCTTAAACAAAAACCAAGCCTCTGATACCAAATTTTGGTCGGAGTGGACACTCAAGAGGGGGGTGAATTGAGTTCCAATTAAAATTTCTGTTAAAATATTGTCTAGTTAAAATCACCCGATTTATGAAATAATTTAAACTGTAGTGAATTTATACAGATTGTAAATGTTCACTTAGCTTATCAATAATTGATTAGGTCTCAGTTAATTTAACCACAAGGTCAAAAAAACTTTTGAAGATAACCTATTGATTTACAATAAGTTTAAACACTTGCTAATTTAACTATCAAAGTAGATTTAAAATAGTTTTGTATTTCAAAGTAATAGCAGTGGAATAAATAAGATATATGTAGTATACTTTAAAATTAAATTAAAGATGCACAGCAGATATAACAAGAGGTTCAGTCTCAAGCCAAGACTTAGTCCTCTAAAATATATATAAATTTGATCCACACCCTGGATCGGGGTTAACAATAGTTTACAAAACTGTCCAGGCCACGCAGGGACCTCTACCACAGTTCTTCGTGGGAAACAAAACAAAGACCAGTTCACACAAGGACCTCTTCCACAGTTGACCTGGGTAAACAGGAGTTAAGAGAATTTGAGTGAGGATTTGATATCCCCCAGTTTAGTACAGGAGACAGTGTGTGTATAAGAAATACAGAGTACACCACACTGCTCAAAAGTTAATAAATAAATCACATAGAGAAGATAGATAAGAGTTTAGAAAGCTCTTGTGATTATAAATGCAGCTCTGGACTCGTTGGATTTAGCAGGAAAGCTTCTGAGTCCTTCTCTGGTTTTTCTATTGAAAAACAGAGTGTTGTAGTTCAGCTTGTCTTCTACAGGAGTGAGAATGATCTATTGATTCGTCGTGTGTTCTTCAAAGGTGTTGGATTGCATTCATGAGAGTTATATGAAAGAATTGCAATCTCCTTCTTTTCCAGGATTGTTCTGATTGTTCAGTACAGTGCACTAGGGTGTATGTAAATTCTTCGTGTTGTATATTCACACTTGCACACTGCTTTTCTTGTTTTTTGTGTACTGCATCTCAGTATTTCTTATATTCCATGAGTTCTGGCAGTAGGAATGATTCACTTTTCATAGGTACGAGATAGGGTTTCCTGACATGACAACAACTAACATTAAACAACATTGAATGCATTAAAAACAACAAATATGACCGTTAGCATTATTTAAATAATATTGAAAAAAACTTAAGAAACGGTGTCACAGTGATTAAGTAAACGGTGTCTTCTTCACGGTGTGTGGTTCACGGTTTGTCCTTTACGGTGTGTCCTTCATGGTGTCTGGGTCACGGTGAGTCCTTCACGGTGTCTGGGTTACGGTGAGTCCTTCATGGTGAGTCCTTCACGGTGTCTGGTCATGGTGAGTCCTTCACGGTCTCTGGTCACGGTGAGTCCTACACGGTGTCTGGTCATGGTGAGTCCTTCATGGTGTCTGGTCACGGTGAATCATTCATGGTGTCTGGTCATGGTGAGTCCTTCACAGTGTCTCCATACTTAGACAAATATCTGTATTTGGACTTAGATAGTAATATGCATAACATGGATTAAGTTTAATCACGAGAGAGTAAAAGAGCTTGAATCATAAATATAAAGTTGTGATAATATATGTGAGAATTGTGATCATGCATGAGACTTTTATATAATAAAGAGAGTAATTAACATCATAAGATTTGTTATCATTAAAACATTATGTGTAGTTATTATTGAGATTGAAGAGAAGTAGTAAGATGTGCAATGAAGATTGAGATCAATTAACAGTAATAAGATTTGTGATCATTAAAACATGATTAACACATGAGGAGTCCAACAAGATTTTAACAATTTCAGAAGTTATTTCCTTACTACCTCCATGAGATTAGGATTGAGTCGTCGTTGAGGTTGATGACATGGCTTTGAATCAGATTCCAGAATAATCCTAGGAGTCCCAATAAGTGGGCTAATCCCGGTAATATCATACAGGGTCCAACCAATGGATTTCTTATGTTTCTTAAGGACATCTAGAAGCATCCACTCATTATTGGCTTCAAGATAAGAATAAATGACAATAGGATGTGTTTGATTGTCCCCTAGGAAGGCATACTTTAGTGCAGTAGGAAGTTCCTTCAATTCAAGATCAGGTTGGTTCAGAATTTCAGTAGAATATTGGGATATTGGATCAAGATCAATTTTATTTCCTAAAGTTTTAGATAGGATTGATTCCCCACTTGTATAAGTCTCAGCTACTAGATTGGCTTGATCAGATTTAGGGAAGGAAGTTGGAGTGGTCTCCATGAAAGTGGTTTCTTGAAAGGTTTCACTGATTTTTGTACCTAAGACTTCATCATAAGAGCAATTTGAAAATGATTCAAGCCACGGAGATAAACTTCCTTCATATGAACAAAGGAAATCAATCTCATCCTGACTTAAACATTCATCAAATATTCCTTGATGTTCTATGGATTCATTATCAATGCTTCCTATCATGTTTACTTCATGAATGTCCTTGTCATCCCCTATTTGTGAGCTTGCATTATAGATGTTCAAGTCTAGACTCATGTTCCCAAAGTTAATGGTCATGTTCCCATTTCGGACTCAGATAATAGAGTTGATTGTTGCAAGTAAAGGACAACCAAGGATGATTGGGGTTTGTTCCTTATTTCCTAAGCTTGGATGGTTGTCAAGGACAATGAAGTTAGCAGGGTAGATAAAGTTTTCAACCTTTACTAGAACATCCTTTAAAATACCCTTTGGAACCCTAATTCTACGATCAACATGTTGAAGTGTGACAGATGTGGGTTAGAGCTCTTCCAGACCTAATTGGTAGTACACAGCATAGGGGATGATATTGACACAAGCACCTAGGTCACACAAGGCCTTGACGACTTTTCTCTCTCCTAGTTCAACATTGATGTAAGGGCAACCCGGGTCTTTCAACTTAGGAGGAATGGTCCCTTGAATGGTGTTACTCACATTAGTAGCCAAAAGGACTTGGTTTTTATGTGAAAAGTTTCTTTTAAAAGTGTACAGGTCCTTAAGGTACTTTGAGTAGGCAGGTATGGTTTGGATAGCATCAAGAATAGTAATGTTCAACTTAACTTGTGAGAAGATTTCCCTCAATGTTTCACTCAATTCAGGCTTGGTTTTCCCCTTCATGCGTTGAGGAATGGTGCAGGTTGTGAAGTTGTTTGTTGAAGAGTTGTTTATTTGACAATTTTATCGTGTTTTTCAGTTTGATTATTTGGTTCATTTGAATTTTCATCCAAGTTTGAATCTTTAGGTGGGTTTTGAATTAGTTGTTCAGGTTTCTCAGTTGATTTCCCACTTCTTAAAAAAGTCACAACCTTTAGTTGTTCATGAGTTGTTTGAGTACAACCTGACTCTCCCCTTGAAGTTGAGGATGGCACCGCCTGAGTAGGTATGGGTTCCTTTCCAGTTTTGATGGTTTGAAGTTCTTGTTTAAGGGAAGAGACTTCTGAGTTCATCCTTTCCATTTGTTTGCATAGTTTTTCTATTAGGCTTTTTGGAACAGTTTGGGTTGGTGGTTGAGAATATTGGTTTATCCTGGGGGGATATTTTGAAGGTGGGATGGTCTGTTGAAAATGGACAGGTGGTTGTTGGTATTGGATAGGTTGGGTTTGGAACTGGTTATGGGATTGGTAGTTCTAATGGGGGTAAGGATTTTGTCCCTGTGGTTGGCTAGGCTTTTGGTTATCTTTCCAGCGGAAGTCTGGGTGGTCATTATACCTTGGGTTGATGTTGTTTTGGTATTGAGGCTTTTGAAATTTCAAATCATTTACTTCGGCTGGGGGTCCTCCTAAAAGAACATCCTTGATGGATGGAATGTTTGGGAATTTGTCTGTCTTATGGTCATGTTTTTTACAAATTGTGCAAACAAGGTCTACAGTTTGGATTTCATGGACTTTCCTAAGGTCTATTTCTTCAACCTTCCTAGAGAGTGCTACGAGTTTAGCTCTAAGGATTTCCTCTTATCTAATTGTATGAATTCCAGTAGTTCTTTGTGGCTTTTCAGAATAAGGTGAAGTTCCCCATGTTTGGATTTGTTTAGAAAGGCTTTCTAGATACTCGTAAGCATCATTTGGGGCTTTGTTTTTAAATGTTCCATTACACATCATATCAATGAATTGTTTGTTCCCCAGACCCAACCCTTCATAGAAAATTCTCACTTGTTCAGGTATAGAAAAACCATGGTGTGGAACCATTTTTAGAGTGTCTTTTAACTTCTCCCACGTTTCATAGAATGACTCTCCCTCTTTTTTAAAAAAGTTTTTGATTCTCTTTTTAAGTGCAATTGTTTTGTGGTGGGGAAAGTATTTTTTGTAGAATTCTCTTTGTAGTTGGTACCAAGAGTTTATGGATGATGGTCTCAAATTTTTTAGCCAATTTTTATCTTGATCCTTTAAATAAAAAGGAAATAGCCTCATCTTATCTGATTCTAGTTGATGTGGGGGACACATGGTTTCTACAATGTCATTGAATTCCTTAATGTGAAGGTAGGGCATCTCGGACACCATTCCATGGAATGTGGGAAGGTGGTTTAGGACATGGGGTTTAAAGATGTAGCTGGAATATCCTAGGGAATTGTGTATAATGCATGATGGGTCATTGGTCCAGGAAGGTGTGAGGTAGTCATTCATGGTTTGATCAATTGCATTCCCCGAGTTTGGGGCTGCCTCATTTGGGTTTCCATTTTGGTTCCCACCCGGGTTTATGAGTTGGTTTCTTTAAAGACCTTGCATTGAAATGGGCTCAATTTTTGACTCGGGGGTATTAGGAAGATTAGGATCTAATGGAAAGAGTTCCCTTGGTGTACTTGACTACCCAACCCCAGGACTATCCACCCTAACTTGATGGTTTGATTGATCACAGGTGTAGGCGGACATGCGCCAAAAGAAAAAAAAACGGGAAAGGGACAAGATAAGAGAATTTGGATTAGAAAAGAAGAAATGGGGGAGAATAGAATGGGTGTTCATATGACTTACTTGGTTCCTTAGAAATGGTGCCAAAATTTGATTCTCGGTCAAATTTATCCAAGAGATGAAGGTAGAACGGTCCTTATATTTTAGCCTGGATTATCGAATCCTCGGAGACCTAAGAAGAAACCTATAGACACGTACATTATATGGACTGTTTTTGGCTATGAAGTGGCCAAATTAGGTTGATTTAAGATGGTTTTAAAGGATATCTAATAGATTTAAGTGAATTAAATTAAATGAAAATGGGTTGATCTTAAGATTATGCTAGGGGTGTATTGAATGAATTTTACTTCTTTAGACAATTTTGGTTTAATTAATTCTTGATGAATCCATTATTCAAAATAACACTACCTTCATCATTTTCTGGTTTGATGCAACTAAACTCAATTATTAATCCCCTACACAATTATATAACCAAATTCATGATGTCTCCAAGGTATATGGTCATATTAGTAATTGGATTTAGCTTCCTCAAACACAGTGAAGATGAAGAGTCGAAATAATTGAAGAATGGAAGTCTTAAATTAGTTAACCAATTAACAACAATTCATTCATAAAATAACATTAAATCTAGACTTTGAATATTCCTAAGATAAACCCATTAAAGGTTTAACCCTCCATTGATGGTATACTCTCAATGGTGGGCGGAAGATGGCTTACAAGTATTAGATTGAAGAAATTAAAACCGCGGAAATAACAAGCACTCCTCCGTGTGTGTGAATGAAATTCACACATATGTGTGAACTAATTCAGCACAACAAAGTGATATCACTGTGCTTTGTGATTATAAAGTTTTAAATAAATAAATGGGAAGAATATAAGATAAAGATGTTGATTAATAACAAAGAATTACAAAAAGGAAACTTACATTGAAATTGAAATGTCATTACAATCACAAAGTGGCAGAATAAAATTACAATTAAACCAAACACCCAAGATCCTCAACTCCTCCACCACCACTGCCTTAAATAGGCATTTTGGGAGCCTTGGGTCGAGCCTCCAATAGTACAAATCATCTTAATTAATTTTAGTAGGCCATAGGTGGGTGGAAAGTTGAGGGAGAGTTAATTTTTCCACCCTTGACCCGAGGTGGCATCCATCTTTCATCCACCGAACAGACACGCTTGGAAGACCTTCTAGATGGCAGAATTAGAGTGGTCCATAGAACAAAAAAATTGATCCCAGGATGTCTTCTAACCGGCTGTAAAATTTGGGCTCATATTTAGTTGTGGATTCAGAGATATGATTATATTAGTGGACTGTTTTTCTGGGCTGCAGAATCTAGCCCATAATTTTATCTCTAACTTGGGCCACCAAAATAGACACCATGGAGGACGAATTAGCATTAGATACTGAATAGTGATTTATTCCTATACATTTCTCCTAGAATTACAAAAAATTTGGGATTAATTGGGCCTATATGTTTTCCCCCACAGTCTCATCAGTGGGATGGTGTCCAATCTGACTTCTCCAGAATTGTTTCCTTTCATCACAAAATATCCCCATATTATTCCATGAATTATCCATTGATCCCTGAATCAAACATGTTCATATTTAGTGTAGATAAATTTACCAAAATATCAAATTAAAATATGTATAATTAGATTCCTTAAAATCAGATGAATCATTGGGTACTTTAAATGATGTTCAAAAAATGTACCACATAATAGTGCATTTTAAGAAGGTATTACAATCATAATGTGAAATGATGTTCAAAGTGTAAAATGCACTAAAATGGTGTTTATAGATAATAAATAACATGAAAATTATATATATTAACAATGAATATTAGCCTCATTTAGTGGCTAATCAGTAGAGGAGGTCAGTATAGAAGCATAGTGTGCTACACATGTAGCGGGCATCGTCACGTGGCCCGTGACTACTCAACCTACCATACTGATGATCAATAGATGGTTGAGGGACCACCGAGACAGTGATATAGGTTTAATCAAGGAGGTTAATAGCATGGAAGACGTGGCAGAGGAGCATGTCTTGCAATAGGTGGTTGATGACGGATTGATGTACTACCTCCACCACCTCCATGTGGTCCACCCTGACCTCAGGGAGCGGGTGGATATGGACAAGCTCAGCTTCAGGTGGCAGAGGCCTATTCCCACGACACTCCGGATATGATTTGAGGTACAATGTGTATCTAATCCACCCTAGTTGTAGTTATTATAGACACAGGCTCTAGTAACTCTTTCATTGCCATAACTCTTGTTCGGAGATCGGAGATTCCAGTGGAGTCGTTGGATCGATCCTTACGATAATAGACTCCTAAGAGATAGGATTAGATGATTACACACTAGTGTCGGTAGTGTGAGCTTACTCTAGGAGGTGAGAGCTTCAGCTGGGATCTCCTAGTATCAGTATTGAGGCCTTACGACATCATCTTGGGAATGGACTAGTTATCCACGTTCCGTACTTAGATCGACTATTTTAGGCGAAAGGTTTGTTGTTTCCATGAGGATATGACGAGATGATTATGAGTTATCCTATTGTGGTAGAACAGTATGTGGATGTCTTTTCTAAGAATGTTATGAGACAACCTCCTCATAGAGAGGTAGACTTCTACATCAACATGTACCTCGGTATGACATCTATATCTACACCAGCATAATTGATGACTCTCGTGGAGATTCATGAGTTGAAGGTACAGTTGGAGGAATTTCAGAGGAAGGGGTTCATAAGACCTAGTGTCTCTCCATGGGCAGCCCTGGTTTTGTTCTCCAAGAAAGCAGATGGGAGTTTGATGCTTTTTTTGGACTATCATCACCTGAACCAAGTGATCATGAAGAACAAGTATCCTCTATCGAGGATTGACGATCTCTTCGATCAGCTGAAGGGAGAATAGTGGTTTTCCAAGATAGACCTCAAATCAGGCTATCATCAGTTCAGGGTATGGGATGAGGACATACCCAAAACAGCCTTCAGATGCTGGTATGGCCACTATCAGTTCTTAGAGATGCCTTTTGTCATGACCAACACCCCAAAAGTGTTCATGGGACTCATGAACAGCATCTTCCAGCCTTACCTTGATCTCTTCATGGTGGTCTTCATTGATTACATCTTGGTGTACTCAGCATTGGAGGAGGATCATGCCACACATCTACAGATAGTTCTGAATACACTCTGAGAGCACCAGTTTAATGGTAATCTCTTGAAGTGCCAGTTCTGGATATGGGAAGTCAACTTTCTGGGACACGTTATCTCAGATTATAGAGTTGTAGTGGATCCGGAAAAGATAGAGGCAGTCCTTACTTGGGAGCCACCTTGGAGTGTGATCGAGGTACGGAGTTTCCTAGGGTTGGCTGGGTATTACCAAATATTTGTACCCAACTTTTCCAGAGTAGAATAACCCTTTTCAGCTTTAACAAAGAATGGGAAACCCTTCGTATGTATGAAGAGATTCCATCAGAGTTTCCAAGAGCTGAGATGGAGACTGACGAGTGCCCCCATCTTGATTCTACTATAAGATGGCCTTGGGTATATAGTCTATTGTGACACTTCAGTGAATGGAATGGGATGTGTCCTAATGTAGGAGTGAGTAGTGATTGCCTATGTCTCGCGTGTTGTACCTCTCGTACCCCTCGTGGTTTAATTTTCATGATCACAATCACTCTCTAATTTATCTAATCTTGTTTTAAGTGTTTTTGTTGATAGGAAAAAGGTTGCCAAGGAATTGGGCCAAGAAGGACTGAAAGTGGACTGATTTCAGTCCACCGGCCAACCGGTGGATGACCACCGGCCAGCCGGTGGTGCCTGGGCAGAAGGCATCCCCTCTGTCCAGACCACCGGCCAACCGGTGTCCCATCACCGGCCAGCCGGTAGAACCCAGACAGAAGAGGTTGCTACTGTCTCAGCACCGGCCAACCGGTGGCCTCCTCACCGGCCAGCCGGTGGTGCCCGGGCAGAAGACCTCCACATTTTCCAAAGCACCGGCCAACCGGTGGCCAAGCACCGGTCAGCCGGTGGAGCCAGTCAAACTAGCCGTTGGGCTTTGACCAGACTTGTCCACTTGACTCCCAACGGCTCCGAAGGCCTCTCCAACGGCTCCGAAGACCCCCAAAGGCCATTTGAGGGTTCCCCCTCTATAAATAAAGGACTAGGAAGCCCCGGAACACAAGTGGAACCATAACCAAGCCAAGGAAGCCCACGGGAACATTTTTTGATCATTTGGAAAACCGCCGGCGCATTCCTTCAAGGATACCAACTTGCTCCAACTCACTTCCACATCCAAGGAGCACCATCAAAGAAGCTTGGGAGCGCTCTTCATCAACTCCAATCAATCCATTGGCGCCCAAGACTTCTCCACATTACGGTTTTTCTTGTTTTATCTTTTTGAGCATCAATTTGGGTTTGTGCCTACAAACCCCCACTTTCTCTCATCCTCTTTTTGTTTGGGTTTTCACACCACCTTCAAGGTGTGAAGAGGTTAGTCAATCCTTCCCTTTAAAAGGCTTGAGTCATAGGTGAGCTAGCCTTCACCTGTAAGAAGGCTAGTGGGTTCTTGCTCAACCATTAAAAGCAAGTTGTAATAGGTTCTAGACTACCTTAAAGTCTAGTGGGTTTCTTGCTAAAACCATTAAAAAGCAAGCGGTAGTAAATCTCTCAATGGTTGAGTTGGGAGCGGAGACGTAGGCTTGGGATTTAAGCTGAACTCCGTTATCAAGTTTTGTGTCTTGCCTCTTTTATTTCCGCTGCATCTTTTACTTTGATTTTAAATTGTTTATTATTTTTAAAAGTCAATTCACCCCCCCCCCCTCTTTCCATCACTCTCCTCCCCAAAAATTGGTATCAGAGGAAAATTTGAGTAATACCTTGACCGATTTCAAATTCAAGATCCATTGTGATGGCTTCATCTTATTTCGCCCCTGAAGGCTATTCTTTGGGTCGTGCTCCATTCTTTGATGGAACCGACTATACTTATTGGAAAACCCGCATGACCACCTTTCTTAGAAGTATAGGTTATCCTATTTATAAAATTTTCATGCATGGTTATTCTCTTTCTTCTCCCGATGAATCCAAATGGACTCAAGCCGATATTAAAAATTTCGAGCTTGATGGCAAAGCCATGAACGCTCTTCATTGCGGCCTTGATCATAATGAATTCAATCGAGTTTCCACATGCACTTCATCTCATGAAATCTGGAAACTTTTGGAGGTTACCCATGAGGGGACCAACAAAGTTAAGGATACTCAATTGGACATGTATCGCCAAGATTTTGAAAGTTTCACCATGCACCCACACGAAAATATTACTGATATGTTTACACGTTTTACTGATGTTTGCAATGGGAGAAAGTCCCTTGGTGATGATGTGTCTGCAGAAATGATGGTCAAGAAGATCCTTTGGATCTTACCAAGTTCATGGGCACCGAAAGTCACGGCAATTCAAGAAGAAAAAGACATCAAGAACATGCCGGTCGAAGAGCTCATCGGATCCCTCATGACCTACGAGATCACCATGAGGAGGCAAGCTGAAAAGGAAGGCAATCTCATCAAAGTTCCAAAGAACATCGTCTTCAAAGTTCAAAAAGAAGAAAGCTCCTCCTCCTCATCTTCTTCATCTTCAAGCGGCGATTCAGAAATGGAGAATCTTGCCCGCAAAATGCACAAATTCATGAAGAAGCACAAGAAGAAGAAATCCCGCAAGGCTCAACCCAATGAAAAATCCGAGCCCGAGGTAACATGTTACGGGTGTGGCAAGAAAGGCCATTACAAGCCCGATTGTCCACTCAACAAGAAAAAGGCCAAGAAAAAGGAAAAGAAGAAGGCATTCAAGGCCACATGGAGTGATAGCTCCACATCCTCATCCTCCTCCTCCTCAAGTGACAACGGTAAAAAATGCCTAATGGCATTTCATGAGGTAACCTCTTCCGACTCCTCATCCTCTAGTTCTTCAAATTCATTTAATCATTTATCTTATGAGGATCTCCAACATGCAAGAGATCAATTGGAGGAAGGTTTTCACGAACTTTCTTCCAAATTTATTGCTTTAAAAAAGAATTTCAAAAAACTTTCTTCCGAAAAGGAACAACTTCTCAAAGAGAAGGAAGAGTTGTCCCTCAAGATCCAAAACCTTCCCGATGTTGATTCTATGGAATCAACAATCAAGGATTTAAGGGAATCCCTAGCTAAGTTCACCGAAGGTGAACATAACCTTTCGAAGCTCCTTGGTTCCCAATGCATATCTAGAACCACCCAAGGGCTTGGCTATTCCAAGCAAGCTTCCTCTTCCCATGCTCCTACTATTTTTGTAAGGGGGAGCTCCCAATATAAATTTTGCAACTATTGTAAAAAACCCGGGCACTTAATTTATGAGTGCAATTGCAAAAATGCCCGGTATGGAAGGCCCAAAACTATTTTCTTTAACGATGAATTTCATAGGAGAAGACCCGCCACTAGACAAGTTTGTATTGAAAAATCCCTTTTAGCGAGTCTCTCCGGACCAAAATTTGTCTCGGTTCTAAAATCCTCTCCCCGGTGATTTGTTGTTTTTATTTAGGGGGAGTTAGGATTGTCTAAGCCTTTTTGCGTTTTTTAATTCAAAACTTTCAATTCAAAACTTTCAATTTTAAAACTTTCATTTCAAAACTTTCAATTTCAAAAATTTCAATGGGTTTAAAATCTCTATCTTGTTTTTCAATCCTTTCCCTCAATCAAGTTTTATGCCCCGTGCTATTTTGATAATCACAAAGGGGGAGAAATTCTTGGTTGATTGGGGGAGAAATTTTTCTCTCATTCTTTGCTTACTTTTCAATCAATCTTTTAAAGCATGCCTCTCATTTCAATCTTTTACATTGCTTGTTTTTAGTGATTGTGATCATCAAAATAGGGGGAGATTGTTGTACCTCTCGTACCCCTCGTGGTTTAATTTTCATGATCATAATCACTCTCTTATTTATCTAATCTTGTTTTAAGTGTTTTTGTTGATAGGCAAAAGGTTTCCAAGGAATTGGGCCAAGAAGGACTGAAAGTGGACTGATTTCAGTCCACCGACCAACCGGTGGATGACCACCGGCCAGCCGGTGGTGCCTGGGCAGAAGGCATCCCCTCTCTCCAGACCACCGGCCAACCGGTGTCCCATCACCGGCCAGCCGGCGGAACCCAGACAGAAGAGGTTGCTACTGTCTCAGCACCGTCCAACTGGTGGCCTCCTCACCGGCCAGCCGGTGGTGCCTGGGAAGAAGACCTCCCCATTTTCCAAAGCACCGGCCAACCGGTGGCCAAGCACCGGTCAGCCGGTGGAGCCAGTCAAACTAGTCGTTGGGCTTTGACCAGACTTGTCCACTTTACTCCCAACGGCTCCGAAGGCCTCTCCAACGTCTCCGAAGACCCCAAAAGGCCATTTGAGGGTTCCCCCTCTATAAATAAAGGACTAGGAAGCCCCAGAACACAAGTGGAACCATAACCAAGCCAAGGAAGCCCACGGGAACATTTTTTGATCATTTAGCGAACCTCCGGCGCATTCCTTCAAGGATCCCGACTTGCTCCAACTCACTTCCACATCCAAGGAGCACCATCAAAGAAGCTTGGGAGCGCTCTTCATCAACTCCAATCAATCCATTGGCGCCCAAGACTTCTCCACATTACGGTTTTTCTTGTTTTATCTTTTTGAGCATCATTTTGGGTTTGTGCCTACAAACCCCCACTTTCTCTCATCCTCTTTTTGTTTGGGTTTTCACACCACCTTCAAGGTGTGAAGAGGTTAGTCAAGCCTTCCCTTTAAAAGGCTTGAGTCATAGGTGAGCTAGCCTTCACCTATAAGAAGGCTAGTGGGTTCTTGCTCAACCATTAAAAGCAAGCTGTAATAGGTTCTAGACTACCTTAAAGTCTAGTGGGTTTCTTGCTAAAACCATTAAAAAGCAAGTGGTATTAAATCTCTCAACGGTTGAGTTGGGAGTGGAGACGTAGGCTTGGGATTTAAGCCGAACTCCGTTATCAAGTTTTCTGTCTTGCCTCTTTTATTTCTGCTACATCTTTTACTTTGATTTTAAATTGTTTATTATTTTTAAAAGTCAATTCACCCCCCCTCTTGCCATCACTCTCCTCCCCAACATCGCGATAGCTGAGGCAACATGAGCATACCTACGTGACCCATGACTTGGAGTTATCAGCAGTGGTATTTTCATTGAAGATGTGGTGGCACTACTTGATGGTTGAATGTTTTATTATCTACTTTGATCATAAGAGTCTCAGGTATATCTTCCCGCAGAAGGACCTAAACTTGATAGAGTAGTGATGGCTAGAATTCCTCTAGGACTATGACTTTGAGATAGTCTACACTCCTATGAATGGAAACGTAGTATTAGACGCACTCAGTAGGAGGTTGGGTCTATAGGTGCAGAGTGAGGCAACATATCAGCTAGTCTCATTGTAGATATCCTTCATGGATAATGATGGACTAGCTTACCTCCAGTCTCTGTAACGACCCGAAATTTTGAATAAATCTTGTTTCCTAATTTTTTGTGTTATTTTATTTTATTTTTATACTCAACAAGAATGTTTCATTTGATAACATGAGTATAATTAAAATGAGACCGTTGGGTTTTGACTATTATATGACCATTGGTCAATATGACCGCTGGAAACTAAAATTTTTTATTATTGTCTCTAAATTCAAGTAATATTGGTTAATTAATATAGAAAGAAGATTCGATGGCCTCACCTAGTAGTCTTGGACCGATCGAATCTCATCTAACAGAACTTGGGAATGAGGTAGCACCACTGGGCTTTGCTCTGGACCAAACATAAGTTGAACTTCATCGTGTGAAGCTAGAACGGGATCGCCTTTGCGAGAAGTTCAAACTGATAGAAATTACTACTCGTGCGATGTTGGTCAAGCCTCCCTCGGATTCTCTCACCTTAGCACACCTTACACTTAGGTCCTATGCTGGTGTGATAAGGGGTTATGTAAGGAGACCGTAACTGCCTTGTGTAATCCTTTTTTTAAATAAAAATTGGGATTTCTTATTATGATGATGTTTATGACTTTTCAAATGTCCGGATAAATATAGTATTCATATTTTTGGTGAATTTTAGAGAAAGGATATTTTAAAAAATGTTTATTTAAACCTTAAATAATTAAAAATGTGTAATGATTTTCAAAAAATGGTCTTCTACAATTATGTTCAGTACGAAATTTAGAGTCTAATAAGATCAACTTAATTTTTGATGAATAGTAAATTATGAATAGTGATTTTATGCTTAGTATTAGTAATGTGACCAAATGGATTAGTAATCTCACTTAAAGAAAGTATTAATATAATCTAGGCACCTTGATTAAGTAATGTGATTCAATAAAATGGTTAAATAACGGTTTCATAAATTATTATTCAAGTATTATTTTTTTCAGGTGAATAGTGTTTTTTAATTAAAAATTAAATTAAAAATATTTATAAAATCATTTTTATAAAATGGATTTCATTTTTGAACTCAGAGCATCGATATTATGTTAAGGCAAATTTTTTGGGTTTTTTCTGAAAAAAAATGAATTTTCGCTGAATAGTGTATTTATTTAAAAAATAAATTAAAAATTCTTAGAAAATTATTTTTATAAAATGGAGTTCATTTTTGAAATCAAAGCATTGATATTTGGTTAAGTTAAAATTTTGGGATTTTTCTGAGAAAGTTGAATTTTCAGTGAATAGTAAAAATTCAGTTTTAGGGTTTCGGTATGTTTAATGACATCATAACTGTGTCATGATGATTTCATGAGATATTTTATGGGTTGGATGACCAAAGGTGATGAATTATTGTATTGGGGGGCCCATGTGGCCTAACTTCATGGGAAATATCTTGGGAGAGCACATGGTTTTGAGAAACCCACTTATGAGGTGTTCCTTGGCAATTAATGCCTTGTCCCCTCACTTTCCCTATAAATACCAAGCCATTATCTCATCCTTTGGACTCCAAAATCATTCTAAACGAATTTCTGGTCTCCTTACCTCCCAAGGAGTCCTCCCAAGGTGCCCCCAAGCCCTCAAGGTCCAAATCTTTGAGTTTTAAGGGTTACGTTTTAAGGTAAGGGATCCGACCTCTCTCTTTCATTTCAAGTAATCTTTTTTATGGCATTTCTTTTATGCTCCATGTTCTTATATTGGAGGATGTTATTTTATATTCATCTTACTTCCCTTTTCATGTTCATATGATGATATACCCCCTCTTTCTCTCATCAATTCTTTTTAAGAAAGTTTAAGTGCCGCCGTTAGGCTGCCGAATTTTTAAGGGATTCTTTCACCTTTCTCATTTTTCAAAGTTCTACTTTCATGTCAAGTCTTTCAAGTTACTTTTATTATGTTGTGGTATGGTCACTAAATCTATCATACTTATATTTTATGTTCATATTATGAGATACCCTATTTGATCTCGTCAATTCATTTTTGTTGAAGTTTAAGTGGCGCCGTTAGGCTGCCGAATTTTTAAGGGATTCTTTCACCTTTCTCATTTTTCAAAGTTCTACTTTCATGTCAAGTCTTTCAAGTTACTTTTTATTATGCTGGGTTATGATCTCTATATATATCATACTGAACTTTTATATTTATATGATGAGATACCCTATTTGATCTCATCAAATAATTTTTGTTGAAGTTTAAGTGACGCCGTTAGGCTGCCAAATTTTCATAAGAGAAATCTTATTTTTGTCTTCCTTTCATGTTCTTCATTTCATATGGTATGTCTTTCAAATTTCATTATGATGTTATTAAATCCTATATATTCTGAATTTATACTGTTTTATGGGTCATTTATGAATGTTTGACCCATGTCCCCTCTCTTTTCAATGTTTTCTAAAACCCCAAAACATAGCTGTTATGCTGCAGAATTTCCGTCTCAAAATGTCTCTCTCTTTTTCTAAAGTTCTTTATTTTATTAAGTGAATACTCAAAGCTCTCTCTTCTATAGGGTTATTCACATATATACCAATTTTTTATATTTTAAATTCTTGGATTTACATACATGAGACTCTCTTTCCCTTTCTGTGGGTTTAAAGTGACATAAAGATCATGTCTTTAAAGCAGTTTTTAAAACGTTATGATTATGAAATGAGACCCATTTATTTTATGCTATATGGGTTTTTTATGAAATTATTTATGATTATATATGTGGCTCACATGATGATAAAGACAAATTTAAGGGTGCGCCCTGATAGTGCTCCAATGCATTGGGTAATGATGTAACCACTAGAGATTACAATTTTCACGATATCTTGGTGAATAACCTTGGTAATTTTTAAATGAAACCTTGGGGATTGACCTTGGTGATATGTTCATGATTTTCTATGTTAAATTATGTAGCCACATCTTAAAGTTATGAAAAATGTTATTTTTATTATGATATGCCACATGATTTCTTTCTCATGCCTTAAAGTTCTTTTTCATGACATAGTTGATGTATCTCAAGTTCACATGTTAAATTTTTCTCTTGTTCCCTTACTGGGCCTTCTGCTCACCCTTTCTTTTGATGTATGTCCCCAGGTTATGAGATGCAGAAATGAACCTAGGATGAACTTAAGGAGAATCCTTTCAAGTGTTTAAGAAGAATGTTTTATGTTGTTTTCATGTATTATGTTTCTGGTTTCCAAGACACTAAACCTTAAAGATCCTCAGTTTTGTGTAATGTAATGAAAGTTTATGTTATAAAAAGGCAGGATGCTATAGTTGGTATCAAAGTATTGTTTAGTTATTTTTGGAAATTAGGATATGAAAACTTTAGGAAGAAGCCTATAGAAAAGTTTATATATAGTAAATCTTCCTGGTATTTCGGTGAGTATTGAGTAATGGGTTGCCAAGCAAATACATCCCTGTCTGGATACGAGTAGGTAGAGGTGGCTCTGGAATAGATGTACATAGGGGTAAAACTCAAAAACATTGCTTTGAGCTAGACTCAAACGGGAACTGGTACATGACAACGGGCCTTGCTGCACTCTTGGTTATGACACTCCCGGGGGATATGCTTTGGTAATTTCATAAGCTTAGTATGAACCATTGTTAAAGGAACAAAGATAAAATAAAATAAAGATTTGCATAAGAATATATTATCATGGATAACCTAGATGGGAACCTAGGGGATCACAAGTTAGGGTATACTATTCTTCTACAATTTATCCTTATATGCTTTAAGTTCCTTTTCATGATTATTGGCTCAATATTTAAGCCCCTAATTATACTTTCTCTTATTAGTTAATGGTGGGAAGTGGAAGAACATGTCCCTACAACAAATGTGATAGGAAATGCGACGATTGCCTTATTAATATGACAGAGATGATTAGGGGATTAAAAGATGATTATTATTTTGGAAGACGTTCACTATTTTGGGGACCCTATATGATCAAGGTAAATAGATTACTACGGTATTTTCATTGAGGAGTAAGGTTGACTTATATTTTGAAGAATCTATGAATTTAAGGTGGAATTATAGTAATTTAGGTTACTTATGGGAATGATTAACCTATCTTGGGTAAAATATGTTTAGGTTAGCTACTTTTGTTATAAGATGTTAGGAGTGGTTGATGTTTTTTGGAGATGAATAATGAAGTTTATTTTGGAAGACTATGTTATCAAATCCTTCTTGTATTTGGGTTTCAATCTTAGTTTGGTTTATTTTGAGGAATTTTAAGGACAGTTATTTATGGAATGGTCTATGATTAACTTTGAGTAGTACCATGGAACTTTGAAGATTTAAAAGTAGTTTCAATTCCTATGGGATTCTTTCTTTTTGAAGAGTTTTTTACCTTAACCTTTCTATTTTTGGGATAATGTTTAAAGATAGAAGAAATAGAAAGTTAATATTTTGGGGATTATGTGATTCTCTAGAAGATGATTCTTGTGTTCTGATGAGACCATGTAGTTTTGAATGCTCATCGTTTGGAGAAAATATTAGTTTTGGTAGAAACTTATTAAAGGATGAAACTATACATGAAGGTAGGTATATTTCCTTATATTTTTGTTCTATGTATTAAATGAATTCCTCAAAATTATGAAAAGAAATGTAATACAAAAATGTTGTTGGTTTACATTTCCTACTAGGTAATCAAAGACCGTTTACACAAATCATATGTTTGGGATTTTCTCGTGGTCAACTTTCTCCTAATCATGTTTTATATCACTCTCCCTCAGAACTTGACCCTTTGTTTTTCTTCCATATCCATGTTTTCCTCCATGGAATCCTAGTATGGGTTAACTCGGGTGACCTTTGTACTTCCCTTTATTTCTTTTAAAGTAATAGTGTTACTGACTCCTTTTTCTATGTGGGACTTTCAATGAAATTTCAAAACCCAATTTTAAAAATTGTGAGGACGCAATTTCTTAAGTGGGGAAGATTGTAACGACACGAAATTTTGAATAAATCTTGTTTCCTAATTTTGTGTGTTATTTTATTTTATTTTTATACTCAACAAAAATGTTTCATTTGATAACATGAGTATAATTAAAATGAGACCGTTGGGTTTTGACTATTATATGACCATTGGTCAATATGACCACTGGAAACTAAACGTTTTGATTATTGTCTCCAAATACAAGTAATCTTGGTTAATTAATATAGAAAGAAGATTCGATGGCCTCACCCAGTAGTCTTGGACCGATCGAAGCCCATATAACAGAACTTGGGAAAGAGGTAGCACCACTGGCCTTTGCTCGGGACCAAACCCAAGCTGAACTTCATCGTGTGAAGCTAGAACGGGATCGCCTTCGCAAGAAGTTAAAACTGATAGAAATTACTACTCGTGCAATGTTGGTCGAGCCTCCCTTGGATTCTCTCACCTTAGCACACCTTACACTTAGGTCCGATGCTGGTGTGATAAGGGGCTATGTAAGGAGACCGTAACTGCCTTGTGTAATTCTTTGTTTTAAATAAAAATTGGGATTTCTTCTTATTATGATGTTTATGACTTTTCAAATGTCCGGATAAATATAGTATGCATATTTTTGGTGAATTTTAGAGAAAGGATATTTTAAAAAATGTTTATGTAAACCTTAAATAATTAAAAATGTGTAATGATTTTCAAAAAATGGTCTTCTATAATTATGTTCAGTACGAAATTTAGAGTCTAATAAGATCAACTTAATTTTTGATGAATAGTAAATTATGAGTAGTGATTTTATGCTTAGGATTATTAATGTGACCAAATGGATTATTAATCTCACTTAAATAAAGTATTAATATAATCTAGGCACCTTGATTAAGTAATGTGATTCAATAAAATGGTTAAATAACGATTTCATAAATTATTATTCAAGTATTAGTTTTTTCAGGTGAATAGTATTTTTTAATTAAAAATTAAATTAAAATTATTTAGAAAATTATTTTTATAAAATGGATTTCATTTTTGAACTTAGAGCATCGATATTATGTTAAGGTAAATTTTGGGGTTTTTCTGAAAAAAAATGAATTTTCGCTGAATAGTGTATTTATTTAGAAAATAAATTAAAAATATTTAGAAAATTATTTTTATAAAATTGAGTTCATTTTTTAAATCAGAGCATTGATATTTGGTTAAGGTGAAATTTTTGGATTTTTCTGAGAAAGTTGAATTTTCACTGAATAGTAAAAATACAGTTTTAGGGTTTCGGTATGTTTAATGACATCATAACTGTGTCATGATGATTTCATGAAATATTTTATGGGTTGGCCGACCAAAGGTGATGAATTATTTTATTGGGGGCCCCATGTGGCCTAACTTCATGGGAAATATCTTGGGAGAGCACATGGTTTTGAGAAACCCACTTATGAGGTGTCCCTTGGCCATTAATGCCTTATCCCCTCACTTTCCCTATAAATACCAAGTCATTATCTCGTCCTTTGGACTCCAAAATCATTCTCAACGAAGTTCTAGTCTCCTTACCTCCCAATTAGTCCTCCCAAGGTTCCCCCAAGCCTTCAAGGTCCAAATCTTTGAGTTTTAAGAGTTACGTTTTAAGGTAAGGGATCTGACCTCTCTCTTTCTTTTCAAGTAATCTCTTTTATGCCATTTCTTTTATGCTCCATGTTCTTATATTGGAGGATGTTATTTTATATTCATCTTAATTCCCTTTTCATGTTCATATTATGAGATAACCCCTCTTTCTCTCATCAATTCTTTTTAATAAAGTTTAAGTGGCGCCGTTAGGCTGCCGAATTTTTAAGGGATTCTTTCCCCTTTCTCATTTTTCAAAGTTCTACTTTCATGTCAAGTCTTTCAAGTTACTTTTTATTATGTTATGGTATGATCTCTAAATCTATAATACTGATCTTTTATGTTCATATGTTGAGATACCCTATTTGATCTCATTAATTCATTTTTGTTGAAGTTTAAGTGGCGTCGTTAGGCTGCCGAATTTTTAAGGGATTCTTTCACCTTTCTCATTTTTTAAAGTTCTACTTTCATGTCAAGTCCTTCAAGTTACTTTTTATTATGTTGGGGTATGATATCTATATCTATCATACTGAAATTTTTTGTTCATATGATGAGAGACCCTATTTTATCTCGTCAAATCATTTTTGTTGAAGTTTAAGTGACGCCGTTAGGCTGCCAAATTTTCATAAGAGAAATCTTATTTTTGTCTTCATTTCATGTTCTAAATTTTATATGGTATATCTTTCAAATTTCATTACGATGTTCTTAAATCCTTTATATTCTGTCTCTCTATTGTTTTATGTTTCATTTATGAATGTTTGACCCATGTCCCCTCTCTTTTCAATGTTTTCTAAAACCCCGAAACATAGTCGTTATGCTGCAGAATTTACGTCTCAAAATGTCTCTCTCTTTTTCTAAAGTTCTTTATTTTATTAAGTGAATACCCAAAGATCTATCTTCTATAGGGGTATACACATATATACCAATTTTTTATATTTTAAATTCTTTTATTTACATACATGAGACCCGCTTTCCCTTTCCGTGGGTTTAAAGTGACATAAAGATCATGTCTTTAAAGTAGTTTTTAAAACGTTATGATTATGAAATGAAACCCATTTATTTTATGCTATATGGGTTGTTTATGAAATTATTGATGATGATATATGTGGCTCACATGATTATAAAGACAAATTTAAGGGTGCGCCCTGATAGCACTCCAATGCATTGGGTAATGATGTAACCACTAGAGATTACAATTTTCACGATATCTTGGTGAATAACCTTAGTAATTTTCAAATGACACCTTGGGGATGGACCTTGGTGATATGTTCATGATTTTCTATGTTAAATGATGTATCAACATCTTAAAGTTATGAAAAATTTTATTTTTATTATGATATGCCACATGATTTCTTTCTCATGCCTTAAAGTTCTTTTTCATGACATAGTTGATGTATCTCAAGTTCACATGTTAAATGTTTCTCTTGTTCCCTTACTGGGCTTTCTGCTCACCCTTTCTTTTGATGTATGTCCCCAGGTTATGAGATGCAGTAATGAACCAAGGATGAACTTAAGGAGAATCCTTTCAAGTGTTTAAGAAGAATGTTTTATGTTGTTTTCATGTATTATGTTCCTGGTTTCCAAGACACTAAACCTTAAAGATCCTTAGTTTTGTGTAATGTAATGAAATTTTATGTTATAAAAAGGCGGGATGCTATAGTCTCTAACTGTCACTCCCCCACTCCTTCAGCGAGTTCGAGAGTCATAGCTTGGGGACAGTGACTACAAGGCCCGATGTGTCCAGATATGCTCAGGACAGGCTCTTAATGAATTTTCGGTAGGTGGGGAGCACATCATTCTTTTTAGAGGATGTACCATGGTACCAGTTATGTTTCGAGAAGAGGTATTGAGGGAGTTCAATATATTCCCTTTAGCGGTACATATTAGAGTGGGAAAGATGTAACAAGACCTCTAATTTTAGTACTGGTGGCTAGGCATGAAGAAAGTAGTGGAAGAGTTTGTATCACGATGCCTCACTTGTCAGAAAGTGAAGGTTGATCATCAAGTTCAAGCAGGATTGGCACAGCTACTAGAGGTACTATAATGGAAGTGGGATGGTATATCCATGGACTTCATGACTGGGTTACCACATACATCCATGGGCCACAAATCTATCTGGGTGATCGTTGAACAACTCACTAAGTCGGCCCATTTTCTACCCATCCAATAGCAAGGATAACTAGAGGGCTTGGGATGCCTCTGCATCTAGAATATAGTACGAATTCACGGAGTACCATCAACAATATTTTTAGATCGTGATGCTCGTTTTACATCCCAGATGGGGAAGGGATTACAAGAGGTGTTCGGGTCTCTGTTATGCTTGAGCACCGCCTTTCAGCCTCAAACAAATGATCAGACGGAGTGAACCATACATACACTTGATAACATGCTTCGTGCTTGCATCCTTGATTTTGGCTGTAGTTGGGAGGACCACATGCCAGTGGTGGAGTTCTCATACAACAAAATATATCACTCCACCATCGGCATGGAACCATTTGAGGCCTTGAATGGCCGACCATGCAGATCACCTCTATGCTGGACAGACCTAGGCGAGTCAGCACTTATGGGTCCAGAGTTGGTTTGGGATACCAATAAAAAGGTTCATATCATCCAAGATTTGATGAAGGATTCACAGAGCAGGCATAAGTCTTATGCCGACAGTATACTGAGACCCTTGGATTTCAAGGAGGGAGACCATGTCTTCCTACAGGTCTCATCCTGACAGGGATTACGGAGATTTGGCCAGGGTAGCAAGCTATCTCCAAGGTTCATTGGACCTTTCCAGATTCTTAGTAGAGTTGGCGAGGTGGCGTACTTCCTAGCTCCTCCCCCATAGATTCAACAGGTGAATAATGTTTTCTATGTGTCGTAGCTGAGGATATATGTGCATGATCTATCACATGTCATCGGCTGGGGTGAGATGGACATTAACGATGGGTTGATGTTCATGGAGTTCTCGGTGGAGATATAGGATCAACATGAGAAGGTTTTATGGGTTCAATCGATTCCTCTAGTGCAAGCTCGATGGCAGAACGAGAATCTTCAGGAGAGCACATGGGAGCGGGAGCCTCAGATTCATGCTCAGTACCCCCATTTGTTTTCTTAGCTTTTGTTGTGGCTTTTGAGCACGTAAAGCCCTAAGGTGGGTAGAATGTAAAGACCCAAAAATTATATATAATTTTTTTTAATTATATGGATTTATTTTAAGACTGCGAAATTCAACAGCACGTGATTCCGAGGCATGGAGATCCCGGAACAGAGTTTTGAAAAAAAAATAAGGTGCGTTCAGTAAACGTGTGAGTGGGTTTTTCAATCATTTGAACTGGTGGTCGAATTAAAAATCTGAGGGAACTATTGTATTCGTAGGGCTGGGATTCACTTAGGTGAATCTTAACTTTGACCAGCAACATTCGGACGAAAATGATAAGTTTTGGACTTTTCAGGAAAAAAATAATATGACCCTTTGAGTTATTTTATTCTTCCTCAACCATTGAGTGACGGTTGGTGGAACTACAGTGTAAAGAAGGCCAATAAATGAGATTCATTTATTGACATGTTACTTTTGTTGTGAAATCGCAACACTCATTTATTTAATGGTTCATTAATTATGGTTCAATTAAAGAACCACATTAATGAACACAATGTCATGTATTAATTCTTTTTATTATTTATTTTTTTTGAAAAAGAATTCACAAATGTGGGAGAAACCTTTGATGTGACACTGAGGACTTTCCTCTCCAACAAAGAATGGTGAATGGACGACGATCGTTGGAGGAATAGATCCGGAGATCGACAAGCGGTGAAGAACGTCGAACGACAACGAATGTGGAATCCCTTCCATCGTCCGCAACAGATTCCACCGATTCTAGGTAGGGGATTTATGTGTTTAATATTTCCTCTTTTCTCATTCTTGAAAAGTACAATGAATACGGATCAACCAACTAATAGGTTGATCAGCGACTCATTCATTCTTGTGGGATGTTGTTGTGGGGTCTTGATTTGGGGTTTTCTTCATTCTATATGATGATTTTTATCACCTCTATGATAAAACTCTAATGCGGAGGGCGCGGGCCAATCCGAAAAAGGGTTGGACCCTTCGCCACTCTTTGATATTGTGTGTTCCTCATGGGTGACTGAGAAACGTGGTAGAAAGGCAATTTTGTGGGCTTTTCAATGAAGGCGGTGAACCGAGAGGCTCATAGGCGGGGACGAGAGGGAAAACAGACCACTGGAGCATCTCTGATTGCCCAAGGAAGGTGTCATCGGTGCGGCGGTGGGGGCCGGCTCATGCCTGCCGCATGGAGAAAACAGAGCCCACAGGCACCGCAACTGAAAGTGTTGCAGTCGAATGGTCGTAGCATGTGGAGAAAGTGGAGCTGACGTGCCATGTGGAGAAAGAGTCGGCCACTCGGCTGGCGCACAATGGTCGACTCATGCAGGTTGTTTCAAGAGCTGGGGCAGCGCCCAGCTAGCACCGCTAGCTGGGAGAACCATAGGTCGTGGGTCCAGTCCAACTCAACCATCCTGCACCACGCGGGACGGGTTCTCTAGGTGGGTCAGACCCACACCATCCGGGCCAGTCTTGCACCAGTCGGGCCAGACCTGTGGGCCAAATAGGCAGGTCGTTCTAGACTCCTACCAGACCCATACCTGACCAGTCATGTTTCACTAAAACTAGCGTAACTTGCAGACCGGGAGTCCGATTGACACATCATCAATGGCATGGGGACCCTTGAGATGAGGCTGTACTTTTGAGATTCTCCACTTGATTTTTTACATACATTGGATTATATCCAGGTTCGATCGGACTCGAATCCAACAGGGCCCTATTTACCTTTTTGCCTGTATCTTATAGACTGGATGTTAGATTGACACGTCGTGGGTCACGTTGGAACCCTTACAACAAGAAGGTCCTTTGGGTTACCTCTAAGTGAGACTTCATGGTGGTTGAAATATGACTGATGTCTTAATGAGAAGATCCCTCGAAACTCATACATACAAGGTACGAAAATCCAGTGGTTGGCTGTCAAGTGAAGAGTGACCCTCCGTGGATTGGAAAAAGAGCGACCCTCTGTAGACCAAAAATGGCATAACCCTCCATGGATTAGCAAGAGAGAAACCCTTTGTGGATTGTAAATAGTGTGCCCCTCCGTGGATTGGCATGAGAGTGACCCTCTATAGATCGACAATAGTGTGACCCTCTGTGGATCGGGATGAGAGCGACCCTCTGTGGATCAGTAGTAGCACGACCTATCGTGGACTACCCTTAGAGTGACTGGTCGTAGATAAGTGAAAGAGAAAACCTTTTTGGATCGGAATTGTAGTAAACCTTCTCGAATTAGCAACTAATACCCTCAAAAGAATAAGATTATCTTGCTTACGAATAATCAACTTTACTCATGTTCTTTAAGTTGTATACCTAGTGTGAGTTGTCTTCTACATTGTGCTCTATGATTTAGATCATGATTTGTGGTTTTTCCTTGTGGAATTTTGAGAGACCTTCGGGGGTCTCGAGGTCCCTACTGAGTATTATTATAATCACACCTGCATGGGATTCGCACGCACCTTATTGTGTCTTGTGTAGATGGAAGACAGCTTGACTGAGACATTGGAGAGTCAGGGCTAGATGGTACACAGAGGTGACTGATTGACGTGTTGATCTATAGTGATGATTTGTACATACCCTTCATGTAGGATCCTTGGAAGATGATATCTGGAGCTTTTTTTTCTTTTTTTTGTACTGCTATTTAATTTGATCTTGTATAGTGGCCCCTTTACTTTCAGTACTTTCTTTTACTCTCAGTGGTGGTTTTTTGTAGTGACTATAATTTCCCTTTTCCATTGTGATTTACTTGTACGCAGTTTTCCCTATATGTGTGTGTACAGGTTTAAAGTAAATGCCTTCCCTTTTTCGGTTTCACCTTTTTTGTGATAGTCACCATCCACTAGCCTATGGAAGGCAGGCTTGGGGTAGTCACGGCACTGTCCCTGGGGTATGGTTCGTGACATGAAAATGGTGTGAGTTATTGATACCAATAAAGGAGTTTCATTATCCTTTTGACCAGTTTCTCTAACTAAAGTATGAGTTCTCCATTCCTATAGGGGTTTCAATTCCCCTTCTTCAAGTATCTTTTAATTGAGGATTGGTTCTCCACATATAGATTCTAGTTACTCTCGAATGTATCTTTGAATGATAGGGTTAAGGTCCTTCAAACCTTCTTTATCTCATGATGGGTGATTGATGGATCTTAACAAGGGTCGTGGTTGATTTTAGTTCCCTTTTCGGTGCATATATCTCCATGATTTTTTCTTTTTAGATATTTTTTCTGATCATGTTTATAGTTTCAACCATATACACTAGAATTTTTATATGATAACTTGTGTATTTTGATGATGTTTGAACATTGTATATGATACATACAAAGACAGTTAAGATGAGTTTCACTCCTAATTGATAATTGAATATCACTTGGGTGGTGATTAACTATAAGGTTATGACTATGTACTATTACTTCATATGATTTAATTATTATGATTTCCTGGTTTTGACTTTGGAATTCCACATCACTTGGGAGGTCTAACTAGGTAATTGTAGTTATCCCAATATATGAATTTGTGTAGTGACATAACCTAGGTTAAACATCAATATAATATTTTTCAATATTACACTATGACCCTGGAATAGGTGGTATTTGTTCAGAGTGGTGGTTTACTAATGATCGTTGGGATTTTCTTGGTTTAGGAGGTTTTATTATTCTATGAGGCGTAGAATATGGGTTTATATTTCATAAAAATGTTATAAATACCTTGACCCTAGTTACCCAAAGTCGGTGGTTACTTTATTATATTATCATAGATATAATTGGTCATTTCCCAAAGGTTCTAATAGTTTAGTAGTCATGTTAAACTAAATACATACTTAAATCACACATTACATTTGAAAATATAAAATAAAACATAGAATTTTCTTTGTGAACATCAATATTACCTTTATCATATCCCTTAATATCAAGCATAATACACTTTTTATAATCTTGGGAAATGAAACATAAGAAAGGGGTGAGCTTAGATGCTTAGTAAGGGTATACTTACAATAGAATCTACATAAGGCATGAATAATATAGAAAAAATAAATGATAATAAAACAATACCATATAAATAATCACAATAGATTTAAACTTAACCATGGGTGGTATAACTATTAAAAAATCACACTTATATTAATAAAAAATTTCATAATGTTGGAATTCATAATGTCAAATATCACTAAAATACCATCAAGGCCTCATGCCATGACATATACATAAATGGGTAAGGCCCTATCCAAATACCCAATATATTTTTTCAAAATAATACCTATTGATGCATCAAGGGGATATATAATTATGGGCCTCAACCATCACTTAATAATTCTAATTCATTAATTATATGAATAAATAATACAAATTAATCAACATGCCTTAAAATCAATAATTTTATATATTGGAAGAACTAGCATACAGAATGTCAATACTTTCCCATGTCAAACTAATTGTAAACCATCCATATAAATATGGTGGATAGTATATTATTATTTTATCCTTATTAAGGAATAATATTCAAAAAATTAAATTAACATAGATGAAAATAAATTAAAAATATTACTGGGAAATTTCTAGTGAAAAATGTCCATTTTACTTTCAAATCACATATTTAAAATAAAAAAAAATCCCATATATTAAGGGAAAAAATTATATGAAAATAACCTTGTAAAATTTTACATTAATCTTAAAATTATTTATTTTTCAGGATTTTTGGAAACTCAATTCATGTCATATAAGTCAAAAAAACATTACTTTCACACATTTTGTAAAAAATCAAAAAGTACCTCATCCGTAAAATGATAAGAATAATAACTTTAAAAAAAATTAAAAATTAAATCATGGGTAAAAATTAATTAAAAAATAATAGGATAATATTAAAAACATTCTCAAAAATATCTTTGTAAAATATGGATATGGAAGAAAATGAATTTTTTGACAGAATTATAAAAACAAAGGTTATTTTCCTTAAGAACATTATTTAAGTATCTTTAGTATTTGAAGAGCGGAAAATTAAAGGAAAATATATATTTTATAGAAATACCTATATGTGAAGAAAATATATTGGGTTTCATATAAATATATCAAATAATTCCATCGATGGAGATTTAAACATAAACAAGCCCGAATAATAATCTGATTTTAAAATAAACCATTACCTCATGTCTGAATTCCTTTATACATGATCAAACCTATTATATAAAAAATATGAATTTATTGTACCTATATTATAGAACCATACACATATATATATTACCATATATTATTTACTTATAGTCTTTTATCACCCGTTTATTAACAATTCTATATTAAAATTATTTTTCCATGTGATAACTACTTTGTTTTTCATGTATGTTTTGGTTCGATAGTTTCATTCATTGTACATTAATCATGGTTCCATAATATAAATAATGTCAATAATGATATTAATATCATATATATTCATTAAATATTTATTTATAGTAATCTATAAAATGTAGAGACAGAAAAATGAATTACACCATTCATTGAGATGATAGGACGTACGTACACATAAACGTTGTTTTCACTTTTCAATGGATAGAAAGAAATAAAGGTAAATTATAATTCACCTTTCCAAAATCATTATTATTTCATATATATTAATTAAATTTTTCCTTATTATCTTCCATGTAAAGTTAAAATGAAAAACAATTTCTTTCGCTTAGTGGAGGTGGGAGTCCACGTGTACGCACGAGCAGTGTTATCATATTTAAATGGATTAGAAAGTAACAAGGTAGATGAAATATTATAATTATAGAAGCATAATTATGGCATAAATATCTTATATATAATTTAATCACAACATAATAACCATTCATGAATTGTGGTGATGCAAAATGAATTTTATAACTATGTGGAGACAGTAAGATGTATGTACACATGAGCGATACTTTCACTTTCAATTTGTTGAAAAAGAAGGTAAATAATGGGAGTTTCACAATCAGAATAATATTTTAGTATATTTATAACACTAAGGTTATTATTTCATGATTGAAAACATATATTTATAGTATTTAAAATAAGAAGTAAAAAAATAAAGTGCTTGTTTAAGGATATTACCTCTTCTTTGGAGGAACTAATTTATATCTCCTTTTAAGGACCTTAGAGTTGGTATTTTGGGAAGAATGAAACCTATAAAATTTGGATATGGATGTTTATAATATAAATCATAAGATATTGGTCCATATAGATTACTCAAAGTGGTGTAAATAAGAGAGGGAAGTGGTAACCTTTTATAAGTTAGGGGAGGGGGTTTCATGGAATTTATGGAAGTATTAAATTAATATAAATTATTATTCACATACATATGGATCCAAATTAATATAATTAGAAGATAGTTTAGAATATAGTGGAAATAAATTAAAAAAATATAATTTGGATAGGTTTATGTAAGATCCCATCTTTTTCGAGGTACTCCCCTCCTATAGTTTTTATATTAAATGTATTTTGTTGGGTTTTCCTTTGTCTTTAAGCCTTGGGGGATGAGTCTTGTTCAGAGACAGACATATTTTTTAGGGAAAATGACCTAAATTTTATGGATATACGTTTTTTTTAAAATTAATTGAGTATGGATATAAACATTTTAAATCAATTTAGGAGGGGTTTTCCATTCTTTGGAAGATATTAGAGGTGGTTCGGATCCCCATGCAAGAAACAGGGCTGAAAAATGTTTGTTGGGAGATTACATGTCATGTATGTGTTTCACGATGTGTAAATTAAACTAGATTCATGTTGTGAACAAGTACATGGTGTGAAATGGTTACACATCATGCAAACCATTCACATAATTTAAAAGTATATCATGGTAAATATTAACCTGAGGTGATGGTTTTTTTAATGTATCCCTCTAAAAAGAAATACATGATTTATAAAAGATTTAAATTCCATGTAATATCATGATCAGTAGTTTTAAACAGCATAGTGTGTGAATTATTTTCCCATTCCTTTGGTACAGCTTCCTTCTCTTGACCTAGGATGGTTCTCCATGAGATTTGGAGTGTCATCCCCCTTTTCAGATGTCCTTTTTGAGAAATCAATCCCCGGTAGGTCTTTAGATTTTTTTTCCTACCTCTTACATTGTTCTACATTAGAGAAGTGGAATATTTTAAACATGTTTGGGTTTGGTATTAATACTAATTCGATTTGATCTAGGTTTCATATTGAGATCCTTTTTTCCTTCATTACCATTGGTGTTACCCATTTTTAGTGTTTCTTTGATTTTTGGTCTAAAGTAGGGGGTCTAAACTTAACCCTATGATCTATTTAATTAAAAAGTATGTGCAATATTTCAATTGTGCCAAAAAACATGTGATTAAATTAGTTAAATGATTATTTGGATTATTCTTTTGAATATATTTGAATCTTATTGTTTATGAACTGAATTATGGAAATCATTCAGATGAGTAAATCCTTGATTAAAAATGAATTGACTAATGTATTAATGTGTGTTTAGCATTACATGAGTTTTGGGTGATTTCTTGATAAAGATTCACCTTGTCTTGACTTGATTATTGAAATGACTAGAATGTTATTGGTTTATGACCAGATTATAAATGAAATGTTTTATTGAAAGATAAATAGAAATTTTCATAATTAATCATTAAACCTTATGATGTGATATTGTGATTTCCTTACATTTATAGCTCTATGTTTTAAATTTTTTAATTCTTATATAGTGGAATATTCCTATTGATTCATACCACAATGCTTATATAGTAGGATATGCCTAGTGAATCATGTTTCAATGCATATATAGTGGGTTTTTTCCATTGATTCATTTTGTAATGCTTATATATCGATCTTGGAACTAACACGTGCTAAAAGGCTTATATACTAGGATTTTCCCTGATACATGCTGTAATGCTTATATACCGATATCTATTCTGATTTATTGCTGAAATTATTATATAACAGGTTTGACCCTAGTTTTTTGGGATTTATACCATGGATATATGGTTATGGTAGGCATGATTTTGAGACATGCACCAATACATACCTGTATGGTGACAAAAAAGGTTATGTTTTACCATGGTTATATGTTTAGGATTGGAATGGTCTTGAGAATTATTCATAGATATTCTAGAATGGTGTTGAAGAGGGTTTATATGGTACTAACTTAATTGTTCAATTAGTTAATACACCTCTTTATTGCATTATTGCATGAACTTATTATTAGAATGGTTATATTTAAACACGATGGTGTCAATATACTGAGTTATACTCACACCCTATTCAGGATGTCATTTGGTACTTGAGAAGATACATGGATATAGGATTTGAAAAGGGTAAGGGACCTTCTTCTTGATTATTTCTTGCTTAATGGGATGGAGTTTGGAGATGGAACTGATATGGGGCTTGGGACTGGAGGATTTTAAATATTTATTTGAGTCTTCTAGTATTTTATTTTTATTACTTCTAGTAAGTAATTTAGTTACATTTCAACCTATCATTACATTATTCCTTTATTATTTATTGTATTATTCAGTTGGATTTTAATATTTTATTTTTTCGTTGTATTGTAATGTTTCCATTATTTCTGCTACATTGATATTTATTATTATATGATTATTCTGTTGTGTTGTAACTCTATAACCAAGGGGTATAGTCTCCCCACTATACTTATCTCACTCATACTACTATTTAGCAGCCACTAGCATATAGGGAGACTTGATTGAGGTCCTGTAACCAACCCATTTCAGCCACATGAGATAGTTACGAATCAGGGGACGCTACAAAGTGGTATCAGAGGACACCAAGTTTCTTTTCTATTTATTAAATATTTTGGAAATATATAAGGGATACTAGGATGTTTCAGGACTTATTAATGATCTTGTTCATGGGAGTAGCTAACCCATGTATGGGGGGATCTGAGTGCCCAAGGATGTATTTTTATATATATTATTATCTTGTTATATTTGATGTTATTTAACCTTGGGTGATTCACATGTTGTGTGAGGTGATTTTTTTATAATGTTATTGGTTCTTGAGATTTCTACTCATGGACATGTATGGTGAGAGATAATTATGAATGCATCATTATAGATACATAGGGATATATATTGACATGAATTGTTCAGGATAGGGACATATTTATTTCATGTGATATATACTTTCATGTTTGAATTGTGTTGTAAGATACATATTATATCAAAGAAATGAAATACATAAACCAGTATGTCTAACTAATACAATTGTAATCCATGTTAAGAGATACCATGAGTTAGTGGTTATCTATTTTTATCACCTATTATGGTTGACCCTATTATAGACAATGTTCAAATGAGTGTATCTACCTTGTAGAGAAAATGCATCCTCGTCATCTTTAGGTTGAGTATTCAGAGAGTGGAAATTGAATTCTCCTAACACAGCAAAAACTGAGATTCCTATATCTTATAAGGATCATATGGATGTTAAGCTTCATGATCTCTTCTTGAGGGGTCATGTGATCCATGGAAACAGATACTATATGTATCGTTCTTTCAGCGTCTGAGATGATGGGAGAGTTACAGATGCATAATCCACCTACATTCACTGGGGAGGGAGGCCCCCAAGAAGATGAGTTCTGGATCAAGTTAGTCTAGATGATCTTTAATAATCTTGAGGCAACCACATCTAAGAGGGTGAATCTTGGTGTATATATACTTCTTGAACCAGACAAACATTGGTGGGAAATTCTGGAGAGGGCTGGGAAGTAAGTGGAGTTATCTTGTAAATACTTCCAAGAAATGTTCCTTCTCCATTTCTATCTCGAGATGTTTCTGGATGAGAATAATCAAGAGTTCATGCACCTGGAATAGGAGGTCATGTTAGAGGTGTACTATGTTGAACATTTCACTAAATTTCAGTGCTTTATACCATCATTGGTGGATGATGATATCTCAAAGGTGAGATTTTTTCAAGATGGGATTCACTATAAGATCAGTTCATAGATGAATGTGTTCCATCTAAGAAGTTTTGCAGATGTGATGAATCAACCACTCATCATTTAAGGGAATCATAGAGTCCCTAAGAAATGGCTAGGCTATTTCAGTAAGGAAAATGGGGAACTCTTCTTCTAGTCTAAATAATCATCGCTATGATAGTTTTTACCATGGAAACAGCTAACAAAGTATTTAGGGTAGTGGGAATCCATCTCAGGATCATTTTCTATTGTAGTGATATCAGTGTGGTAAGATATACCAAAGGAAACCATAGTGTATGTACCCCACTTTGGAGTGTCAAGATTGAAGAATTGTGGTTCACCTAAAAAGTTTTTGTAGGGGAAAGTAGAAGAAGAGTAATGGAAGGTGATTAGGATAGGTACGAGAGTCTAGGAAGGACTCAACTATTCTCTGGTAGGTAGGTATCTAGAGTTCTTTAGGATATTATAAATGAGGTAGGGGATGTGGTACCCCATTGTAGGAACAACAGCGTCAGGAATAAAGAATAGTTCTGGTGTAAGAACCCGGTTCTAATTCTTGAGGTACGGGTTTCTTCTTTGTCTTTTTCCTTAATTATTTTCGAGAAAATAAGGAAAATGGGGGAAAATCCCAAAATTTGTGGGTACACACCATGTACTTTTCCACACGCCATGTACTTTGGCAGCATGGAATGAGTATACAGGGTGTGTAGGCCTATCGGCGACGAAGGATGTAAAACCTGAATAAACGTCGTGTACTTAGTATATACACATTGTGTAATCAGTTGGTAGGTGAACAGTAAGGATGTGGGAGTAGCCGCTAGTGGAATGGTAGTACATGTCATGTCCTTAGAGATACACGTCGTGTAATCAAGGCGATGGATGAATAGTGTGGTGGTGAAAAGTAGACACCAGAGGAACAGTTAAAAATGGAAAGTACACACCATGTACTTGAGAGTACACACCGTGTAGTTGTGTTTCTTTGTTATAAGCCGGCAGTAGCCTCCTCTTTCAACAGAGGAATCTTAGAACGTCGAGAGGCATGAGAGAGGAGTCTAGACCTTGGAAGAGATCCTGACCAAACACTGGGATTCAGATTCTTTTGTCGATGATCACGTTTGGACCGCACGGGTAATCTCTTCCCTCTCCGTGAGCCTTGCCTTCCAATTCTTTCCTGAAGGGAAGTTATTTGAGTTTGAACGGATGAAATTTTATCCTAGATATACATCATTCCCATATGTTTCAGTAGGCATCGTTCATGTATATTGATCAGTGGAGATCGAGGTAGGTGCTCTTGTGTTTATTTACAACTTTCGAGTGATTTTGTGTACCATTATGCCATGAGCCCATGTTCGGGGTGTCGTGTGGCTGAGGCCTTAGCTGATAAGATATCTAGAATGTCATAGATAATCTAATGATAAATATAAACTACCGTTTGGGATCGTTTCTTGGATCGAGGTCCACCTCGTGGGTGCGTTTCCCTTGTTTAGATGTTTGTCCAAGATACTCGTGGGTATGCCATGATTATAAGAATATTTTGAGTTTTCTTGAGAGGAAACATATATGATTGCTTGTTTGAATTTTGGGATCAACCTGGTTACTTGATTTCCTAGGGAATTCCTGAGGGAAGTATTTTTTTTTAGCCTAAGGGTAGTGTTTGTTAGCCTGAGGGTAACATTTCTTATGCCTTTGGGTAGTAGCTTCTTTTCCTGTGGGTGACATCCCGTATACCTGAGGGAAATATTCATTATGCTTGAGGGCGGTCACCTGAGGGATTCGTTCCTGCTTTCTTGAGGGTAAGGACTTGTATGTCTGAGGACAGTGGTTACTTTGAATATTCACTATGGTGATTTCACATGTTGTACCAGCCAAGCTAAAGAACAATCCTAGAATTTATAAATAATTATTAAAATGGAAATGTAACTGGTAGAGATAGTTACTTTTGAGTACTTCCTAGTTATTACATTTTATTATTGCACACTGTTGTTTCACATTTTCACTATTAGTTGGGCATGGGTCTTTAGTGGTTGCCTACTGGGATTTATTTCTCACACCCTATTTGGGTCATGTCTTGGGCCCAAACAGATTATATTGTTTCTAGTTTTGATAAGGGAAAGAATCCCTATATAAGTACTTGATTGTTGCAAAGGAGTGGGAGAGCATGGGACCAAGCTTTGGCTTGCAATGCTGCTGAGTTCCTACTGCACTATTTTATTTTGGTTTTTTGTACTTATACTTGTACTGTATTTTTATCTGATTTCAGTGTATTCTATTTTGACTGCTTTCTTAGACATAGAACATATTGCATCATCATATATGTATGACTACCAGTTATCTTTCCTTTTGTTTTCCATTTCTTCTTTACATTGTTTAGTTCTTCCGCTATTTTATGTTTATATTTATTTCCGCTCCTCTACACTTTGACAAATGAGGGCATAGTTTCCTCACTATCATCCCTTGGCCCTCGCTGCTAGTCAGAAGCCTCTAGCGTTTGGGAAAATGCCCTTGAGGTCATGTGACCAACTGGATTCGGGGCACCCGTTGTGTGGCTTCCTAAACCAGGACGTTACAAAGTGGTATCAAAGGAGTTTCTTTTCTTTGACTTACTATTTGGATCCTATATTCAGGGATAGGACAAAATTGGTATTTGGTAATAAGATGTGCCCAGGAGTAGCTAACTCATGTACAGGGAAAATCCAATTTACCTTGTGTTGTAATTTTACTGATTTTTCACTTTTACGGTTGATTTGATTTCACCGTTGGGTGACGCACTTGTGGTGTGCTGTTTATATTTTTATACTAGGTTCTATTTTAGTCACAACCCGATGAGATGAGAGTATTCCATCTCATTCATCATTTAGGCACATGTTAGAATCACATGTCATGAATAGTTTCCATGCCATTTAGGTGCATTAGAAATTTCATGTTGTTGTGATAGATGATGTGCTATAAAATGCATTTTGTTGTGATAGGTACCTTGAAAGATACGCGTATTATTGATAGGGTATTGGTACATGTTACGGTTGGGTGTATGGATGCTAAACTTTGGTTCTTGAGAAGTATGGGCTCTCTTGGACTAGAATTTAGCAGATCATGATCCAGCCTTTCATTGTGTTTTGTACTAAAGTGAACGGTCTGATGTTAAAATTTGATTTTTGGGGAGTATGGGCCCTCTTGGATTGGAATTTGGAATACCGACGCTTTAAATTAAAGAAAAGGGGCTCTAGAGTAGTTTCTAAGGTGTACTGTCTGGAAACCCAAACAACGCGGCATGTGGTTCTATGAACACATTCCATGTACTCTTCTGTTTGGGAAGAAATAAAAAAAATTAAGCACACGCCATGTACCGTAAGTACACGTCATGTAGTTTTTACCCATGTTATAGGCCGTGTGGGAAGAAACACGGGATAGTGAAACTTTGAGGGCACATGTCGTGTACCTATTGTACACGTCGTGTCATGTTGACCTTGTGTCTATCGTGTGACCAACAACACGGATAGAGAAAACTTTTCTTAAACATGTCGTGTCAAGGATGAACATGTCTTGTAGTTTAATCTTGGGACCCGGCTGTGTAACTAACAACACGGGTCAGTGTTACCTCTTCTACTACATACCATTTCCATATGGAAACACACCGTGTAGGGTGAGCTGTGCATCCGACCATGTCACGAACAACACAAGTTGGTGAAGCTTGTTAAGTACAATTCATGTACCTATGGGGAACACCATGTAGTCTTGATCGGTGAGAGACCGTGGGAACTTGGACATGTGGCTGGGTAGATGGGGTGGTGTACACATCGTGTGCGGGTGTAACACACCATGTACTGAGGGTTGAAACATGCCTAGGCCAGCATCGAAACACGAACAGATTAGGGCCTAAGGGAAAATTCCATGTACATCTTATACATGCCATGTGGTCTCATTCAAAAGAGAGTTGTGTGGCTTAGATGTGTAGAAGGATTCAGGCAGGGGAAGAGAATTAAAGTACATGTCATGTGTAAGGGAAACACATCGTGCAGTTGGGGTGTTACACAACTAATGCTGGCAGAAGTACACGCCCATGTGAAAGACATAAAGGAACATGCCGTGTAGTTATTATACACGTCGTGTAGTCTTGTTTTGTAAAACTTGAATGTTTTCTGTACCCTATTCCCTTCTTACGTTTCCAGTTCTTGGTTTTTTATAATCTTAGTTTAAGGCATGTGTTTGACCTTATAGATTCATGTCGCCGAGACAGCCACCAGTTGTTTTCCAAGAGAGCGGCAACGATTATACTCCAGAGATGGTAGCCCATGGCCCACTAATAGATCCTCCCGTAGTTCCAGATGTGGCTCAATCCATTATATTAGACACAGGCACAGATACGCAGTTCTGTGAAGGCTTCATGAGGTTCATGCAGACCTTCCAGGGAGCACCGCCAGCTGCCACATATATGGCAAAGATGACACATACATTCCAGCAGCAACATATGCCTATGTTTTCAGGGGATGGCGGACCACAGGCTGTGGAGCCATGGCTGGATTCATTGCAGACTATTTTAGAGCATCTGGAGACACCTCCAGGGAGGAGGGTCAAGCTCAGTACTTACATGCTGCATGATTCCGCCAAAAGATGGTGGAATGCTACCACCCAGACTGAGCATCACCGAGACATGGGGTGGAAATATTTTCAGGTAGTATTCTATGAAGTTTTCTTTCCAGAGACGCTGAGGGAAGATCGAGCTTGAGAGTTCATGAATCTATAGTAGGGCACCATGTCAGTGATGGATTATTCTTCCTACTTCACCGAGCTACAGAATTTTGCACCTGTTATGGTGGGTGATGAGACGTTGAGGGCTAGACCCTTTGAGGATGGTCCTCTATATGAAATTTGGGCACTAGTAAATGTTTTCAGGTTTCCTACAGTGCATGATATTGTGAACCAGACACTGATTACTAAGCGGAACCTGTGGGAAGCAAGTGGTGTGAACCAGGGAGGTTCGACACCAGTCTCTAGTACTGTTTCTACCGGCAAGAGGAAGAGGCAGATGGATTTCTCTCATGGTGGTAGTACAATCCAGAGGAATTATTCAGGTGGCCAAGTCATGTGATACCAGTTTGGTAAAGCGGGGCACAAGAGACCTTAGTGTCTGCGTAACCCAGTGGAGTGCCGATCTTGCGGCAGGATGGGTCATCTTCAGTGTTTTTGCAGGGAATTTCCATAGGTGGCTAGTGAGAGGGGTTCTATGCAGACTCCGCGTGTAGGAGCCGGGCCAGTGGCTTCTTACCAGTCAGGAAATTGGGATACGTCAGGGTTTTCAGGCCAAGGTGGTGTTCGTGGTCGTGGTAGCCAGACACCAGGATCATAGAGACAACAGGGTGGGTCAACTCAGGGTATTCAGGCTATGTCGTAGGGCCGCAGCACTGGGCATGCATATGCAGTGCAACAGACCCAGCAGGAGCAAGATCTCAGACCTTCCACTGTTAGAGGTACTATTCTAGTTTTTTCTGTTTTATCTTCAATACTTTTTGATACTGGTGTTTCAAATATCTTTATATCTGTTCCCGTTGTGGAGAGACTTGGGCTTAGTGTTTCTCCTTCTTCTGATATCATGAAACTAGACACTCTGTTGGGAATTATAAGAGAAGGTGTTCATCAGTGTAAGGAGTTCCCCTTAGAGGTTGGTGGGTGTCACTTCCTATGGGACCTCTATTTCTTATAGATGACATCCTATGATGTCATTCTCGGGATGGACTGTTTGGTACCCTTTCAAGCCTTTGTGGAGTTCTATCGTCGTAGGGTGAGTTTCACATCACCCAAGGATAGAGAGTCTCTATACAAGGGAGAATGGGATGTCCAGGCGAGCCGAGCTGGACCTGAGCATCGGGGGAGAGGTTGTGTGACAGCCCAGATTGCAAGTTTATAACTGGATGATCAGGGAACTTGTCATAAGTATTTCCCTCCAGTGGTTGATCATTTCAGGGATGTTTTTTTGGACAACTTTTCAGGTCTACCTCCAGAGAGAGAGGTGGATTTCTCTATTGAAATTGTGCCAAGATTGGCACCAGTGTCCATTCCTCCTTATAGGATGGCTACACTAGAATTACAGGAGCTCAAGAGGCAATTATAGGAGTTACAAGCAAAGGGTTTTATCCGACCCAGTACATCTCCTTAGGGTTCTCCAGTCCTGTTTGCGAAGAAGGCAGACCATACCCTCAGACTCTGTGTGGATTATCGGAAGCTGAACTAGTTGACGGTTAAGAACCGATATCCCCTTCTGAGGATAGATGATCTTTTTTGTTAGCTTTGAGGAGCACGATTGTTCTCGAAGATTGACTTGAGATACGGATATCATCAGTTGCGCATTAGACCTTCAGACGTACCACTTACAGTTTTTCAGAGCAGGTATGGTCTATAAGAGTACTTGGTTATGCCGTTCGGACTCACGAACGCGCCAGTAGTTTTCCTGGCTCTGATTAATCGTGTGTTCCACCCATATCTGGATTCTTTTGTGGTAGCCTTCGTGGATGATATCTTGGTGTACTCTCACACTCGACACGACCATGCCACCCATCTTGAGATCATACTGAGTACACTGAGAGAGCATCAGCTATATGCTAAGCTCCCAGAGTGCCACTTTTGGATGGACCAGATTCACTTCTTTGGTCATATTATCTCAGAGGCAGGAGTTGCAGTAGACCTAGAGAAAGTGAGATCAGTAGTTTCCTGGGAGCAGCCTAAGAACGTGTTTGAGATACGGAGTTTCTTTGGGCTGGCTGGTTACTAAATGTGTTTTATACAGGACTTCTCCCACTTAGCAGTGTCATTGACGGGTTTGACTAGGAAGGTTATGAAGTTCTTTTGGTAAGAAGCTTGCGAGATAGCCTTTCAGGAGTTTAAGTGAAGGTTGACATCAACATCAGTCCAGATACTCATAGAGCAAGGGAAGAGCTATACAATTTACTGTGATACATCAGGTATTGGGTTGGGAGCAGTGCCAATGCAGGACGATCAAGTAGTTGTGTACGAGTCTTGGCAGTTGAGGTCACATGAGAGGAATTACTCGACGCATGATCTCGAGTTGGTTGTAGTTGTTCACGCGTTACGTTGTTGGAGGAATTATCTCTTGAGAGAACATTTTTTGGTGTTTATGGACCACAAAATTCTTAAATATATCTTTACCCAATGTGATTTAAATTTTAGATAGCGAAGGTGGGTTGAATACCTTCAGTCCTTCGACTTTGATCTTGCCTATACACCTGGTAAAGGTAATGCAGTAGCTGATGCACTGATTAGAAGGACTTAGATACAGGCAGTACAGGAGGCCAGTGGTGAGTAGCAGCTTATGGATTTTTTCTCTAAGATGCATTTGGAGGTACATGATAGTTAGGGTAAAACTTATCTTTCATCCTTAGTTGTGACTTCTACCCTCCTGGATAGAGTGAGTATGAGACAACTATCAGATTTAGAAGGCCTGCTTTTATGGGAGTCGGTGGCGATTGAGGACCCTCCACCAGGTTGGACGATAGGTGATGAAGAGGTACTGCGTATCCATGGATGAGTGTGGGTTCTGGGGGATATACATGAGGAGTTGATGCGAGAATTTCATGCTTCATCTTGGGCAGTACATCTCGGAGTTACCAACATGTACCATGACTTGAGACGTTAGTATTGGTGGCCAGGTATGAAGAGAGAGTAGCTGGTTTTGTTACGAGATGTTTCACCTATCAGTAGGTGACGGCGGAGCATCAGAGGCCATCCAGACTATTACAACAGTTACCCATCCCGGAGTGGAAATGGGATGACATCGTGATGGACTTCGTGATAGGGTTTTCGAGGTCAGCTCGAGGTAGTTATGTCGTGTGGGTTGTTGTGGACAGACTTACAAAGGTAGATCACTTTTTTCTGATCAAGGAGACCTTCGGTGTTGACGATCTTGGGAAGTTGTATATCCGAGAGGTAGTATGTCTACATGGGGTCCCTCGTTCTATCATTTCAGATAGGGATTCCCGTTTTACATATCATTTCTGGAAGATTTTTTAGAGGGAAATAGGTACATAGGTGCTTCTGAGCACAGCTTACCACCCTCAAACCAATGGTTAGTTAGAGCGTACGATACAAGTGTTATAGGACATGCTTCGTGCATGCATCCTGTACTTTGGGGGCTCTTGGGAGAAGCACATACCCCTGGTCAAGTTTTCCTATATTAATAGTTTTCAGGAAACTATTGAGATGGCACCATACAAGGATTTATATGGTAAGACATGTTGATCAACCTTGTGTTGGTTAGAGGCAGGTGAGGTAGCTTTACTGGGACCATGTCTTGTGCAGGAGAATTCAGAGCAGGTCCAGTTGATTCGGAAGCGAATGGCTACTACACAGTCTCGTCAGAAATCTTATGTTGATCACCACAGATGAACCTTGGAGTTTGTGGTTGAAGATCAGGTTTTCTTGCGTGTTTCATCGAGGTTGGGACACAGGAGAATCAGGAGATAGGGTAAACTTTCACTGAGGTATATGGGGCCATTTTAGATTCTGGAGAGATTCGGGCTGGTTTCCTATAGGTTTTAGTTACCACAAAGTTATCGGGCCATGCACGATGTCTTCCATGTATCTCAGTTGCGCCATTATCACTCATAATCATCTCATGTTTTTCAGCCCAAGTTGGTTGAACTTCAAGTAAATGCATTCTTTGTGAAGCATCTTATTCGTATTGTTGATAGGTTCATGAAGGTTCTCCGATGTCGGTCAGTTCCTCTCGTATAGGTGCTATGGTAGCATGGCCGAGTGCATGAAGAAACTTGGGAGTGGGAGACCAACGTACGTGCTCAGTAGCCAGAGTTGTTCTTATATTTTTCTTCACCACCCTTGGAAGGGAAATTTGGGGACAAATTTCTTTAAGGGGGGAATTTTGTAAGGACCCGGTTTTTATTATTGAGGTACAAGTTTCTTATTTTTCTTTTTCCTTAAGTATTTTTGAGAAAATAAGAAAAATGGGGGGAAATCCTAAAATTTGTGGGTACAAGCCGTGTAATTTTCCACATGCCATGTACTTTGGCCATGTGGAATGAGTATACAGGGCGTGTAGGCATGTCGGTGATCAAGGGTGTAAAAACTGACTACACACTGTGTATTCAGTATATACATATCATGTAATCAGTCAGAAGGTGAACAGTAAGGCGGTGGGAGTAGCCACCAAAGGAATGGTAGTACACACCGTGTACTCAGAGATACACGTTGTGTAATCATGTTGACGGATGAACAATGTGGTGGTGAAAACTATCCTCCAGGGGAACAGTCAAAAAAATGGAAAGTACACGTCGTGTACATGATAGTACATGTCGTGTAGTTGTTTTTTTTTTATAAACCGGTAGTATCCTCCTCTTTCAAGAGAGGAATATTAGAATGCTAGGAGGCCGCAGGAGATGAGGCAAGATCTTGGAAGATCTCTCGACCAAACACTGGGATTCTGATTCCTTCGCCGACAATCACGTTTGGACCACGCGGGTAAGCCCTTCCCTCTCCTTGGGCCTTGCCTTCCAATTCTTTCCCGATGGAAAGTTATTTGAGTTTCAATGGATGAAAGTTTATCCCAGATCTATGTCATTTTCAAACATTTCAGGAGGCATCGTTCACGTATATCGATCAGTGGAGATCGAGGTAGGTGGTCTTGTGTTTATTTACAACTATCGAGTGATTTTGTGTACCATTGTGCCACGAGCCCATGTTCGGGGTGTCGTGTGGATGAGGCCTTAGCTGATAAGATATCTATAATTGTATAGATAATCTAATGATAAATATAAACTGCTGTTTGGGATCGTTGCTTGGATCCAGGGCCACCCTGTGGGTGCGTTTCCCTTGTTTAACCGTTTGGCCAGGACACCTGTGGGTATTCTGTGATTATAAGCATGTTTTGAGTTTTCTTGAGAGGAAACATATATTATTTCTTGTTTGAATGTTGGGCTTGGCCCAGTTACTTTCTTTCCTATGGAATACCTGAGGGTAGTATTCTGTTTAGCCTGAGGGTAGTGTTTGTTAGCCTGAGGGTAACATTTCTTATGCTTGTGGGCGGTAGCTTCTCTGCCTTTAGGTGACATCTCGTATGCCTGACGGCAATATTCTTTATGCTTGAGGGTAGTCACCTGAGGGATTCATTCCTTCTTTCCTGAGGGTAAGGACTTGTATGTCTGAGGACAGTGGTTAATTTGAATATTCATTGTGGTGATTTTACATGTTGTAGTTTCCAAGCTAAAGCACAAGCTTGGAATTTATAAATAAATATTAAAATAGAAATGTAACTAGTAGAGATAGTTACTTTTGAGTACTGCCTAGTTACTGTATTTTATTATTGCACACTACTGTTGCACATTTTTACAGTGAGTTGGGCACGGGCCTTTGGTGGTTGCCTACTGGGATTTATTTCTCAAACCCTGTTTGGGTCATGTCTTGGTCCCAAAAAAATTATATTGATGTAGGTTTTGATAAGGGAAAGAGTCCCTATATAGGTACTTGATTGTTGAAGAGGAGTGGGAGAGCATGGGACTGAGCTTAGGCTTGTGATGCTGTTGAGTTCCTGTTGCACTATTTTGTTTTGGTTTGCTATACTTATACTTGTATTGTATTGTATCTGATTGCAGTGTATTCTGTTTTTACTGCTTTCTTAGATATAGAACATATTGCATCATCATATATGTATGACTTCCAGTTATCTTTCCTTCTTTTTTTTCCATTTCTGCTTTACATTGTTTACTGCTTCTATTGTTGTATGTTTATATTTATTTCCGCTGCGCTACACTTTGACAAATGAGGACATAGTTTCCCCACTATCAGTCCTTCACCCTCACTGCTAGTCGGTAGCCTCTGGAATTCGGGGAAATGTGCTTGAGGTCATGTGACCAACCGAGTTTGGGGCACCCGTTGTGTGGCTTCCAGAACCGGGACGTTACATCTGGGGAGTCAGACTAGAGCCCAGGGTAGAGGGTCTAGTCAAATACATGTTACAAAGCCTACTCCAGCTATTATGGATATAAGACCTTCTACCATCATAGGCAAGATTCTTATATCATATACCCTTTCTTGTGTTTTTTTTCAATAAAGGATCATCACATTCCTTCCCATCCACTCTTTTTGTAAATGGTTTGGACTTTGATTTTGAAATATTGGATGGTGTTTTGACAATTGATACACCTTTGGGAGTGCGGTTAGAGAATATAAAATGTTTAAAGGCATTTTTTCAAGATATTTTTTGTTACCATTTCTTATAGGAACCATTTTTTCTAAAAATTATAGGTTTCAATTTTATTCTTGGTATGGATTTTCTAGTTCAATATCAGGCTCATGTCAATTATTATTGGAGTATATTTAACATCCTATCTCCATAAAGAGGTAGTTACTTTCACTAGGGTGAGTGGGATCTTTAGGATGGTCATATAGGACCAATTTAATGAAGATTAGAATATTTCATGGCTCAAATATCCAATCTTTTTCTAGATGATAGTGGAGTGTAGCAGGATTATTTTCCTTTAGTGTAGACCAATTTTAGGTTTTTTTCTTTATGAGTTGTATGACTTATCACCTGAGTGATAGATCGAGTTGGTGCTAGGAGTAGATCCAGTTTCTATCCCTCCTTATAAAATGGAACCATCAAAGCTTTAGTAGTTTAAATTTCAGTTGGAAGATCTGGATGGTAAAGGTTTTAGGCAACCTAATACATCTCCTTGGGGTTATCCAGTTCTCTTTACCAAGAAGGATGGTGGGACTTTTCACGTATGTGTGTATTATTGGATATTGAACCAGATGACGGTCAAAAATCGGTATCCTCTTCTACGCATCGATGGTCCATTTAATTAGCTGATAGGTTATAATATCTTCTACAAGATTGATTTTTGATATGTATACCACCATTTGTGGTTGAGAACATCTGACATACGTCAGACTTCTTTTATGAGAAATTATTTCTTGTATGAGTTCATAGTGATGTCATTTGGTTTGACTAATGCACCCAAGGTATTTGTGGACTTGATGAATATGATATTTTATCATTTTCTAGATTAGTTTTTGGTGGTTATTATCCCTGGTATCTTAGTGTACTCCTAATAATAAGATGATCATTTCTAATATCTTGAAATTGTCTTGAGTACATACAGAGAGAATCATCTTTACGCCAATCTAGCCAAATGCAGTTTCGGGATATATAGTGCACATCTTGGGCCATTTCATCTCAGATGAAGGAGTGTCAGTGTACCCAAAGAAGGTTGAAGTTAGGGTTTCTTGGAAGCATCCTAAGAATGTCTTCAACATTCAAATATTTTTGGTTTTATTAGGTTATTATCAGCTCTTTATACAATGCTTCTCCTTTTTAGTTGCACATATGTCAAGGCTGGCCAAGAAATGGGTGAAGTTTTTTTGGTTTTATTCTTACAAGAGAGATTTTCAAGAGCTAAAAGGTAGGCTGGACTTAGAACCTATCCTCACTTTACATGTGTTGGGTATATCACATATTATGTATTGTGTTGCATCTATAGTTGGGCTCAAATAATTTATGATGTCGGAGGACTGAGTGGTTACTTATAACTCCAAACAGATGAGACCGCATTAGAGGAATTACCCTCCTACATACTTAGAGTTAGTAGCAGTAGTACATTCCCTAAGATATTGGAGGCATTATATCTTTGGTGATAGGTTTGTGGTATACACAAACCATAAGATCCTCGGGTATATCTTTTCTCAGCAGGACCTAAACCTTCGAAAAATAAAGTGGTTCGAGTATCTTTTTTCTTTCTACTTCTAGATGGTTTATACACCATGAAAGGGAACCATCATTTCTAACTCTTTGATTTAGAATATGTAGGCAGAGGCAGTGTGAGAGTCTTGAATTGAGTGGTGGATGATGGAACTCTTTGAATAAATGCATCTAGATGTTTAAGAGTCCGAGGGATGAATAGCTCTGAATTTGACATCTGTTATACTTGTGTTTTTTGATCGAATTAATATAGAGTAGTTATCTTATCTAGAGGGATTAGTTATGAGAGACAACTTATATGTTGTGTAAACCCCCTCAATATGTTCTATTGGAAAAGATCATTCTCTTATTTTTCATGTCCAAGTATGGGTACCTATGGGCTTGTGTAAGGAGTTTATGAGAGATTTTCATGCTTCTAGATAGGTGGAACATCCTGGTTTGACAAATACATATCATGATCTCTATAGACAATATTGGTGGTCTAGAATGAAGAAGAAGGTTGTGGGATTCGTGGCTAGATATTTCACCTATCAACAGTTGAAAGATGATCATCAAAAGAAATCTAGGAATTTACTGCCTTTTCCCATTCATGAGTGGAAATGGGATGATTTCACTATAGATTGTGTGCTTATGTTACCTAGGAAAACCCATAATAATAATGATCTATTGGTGATTTTGGATCAACTGCGTAATGTATACCACTTCTTTCCCATCAAGGAGACCTTCACAATTGATTATTTGTGTATTATTTACATGTTCAAGGTAGCACATCTATATGGTGTTCCAAGGAGTATAGTTTTCGACAGAGATCTACATTTCACATCTTGATTTTGTTAGGGTCTACATAAGGATCTAGGATCATTAGTTATTTTGATTACATCATATCATCCTTAGACTGGTGATCAGTCTGAGAAGAATATTCAGGTTTTGGAGGATATTCTATGATCTTGTGTCTTAGATTTTAGTGTTTCATGGGAGTATAATATGGAACTCATAGATTTTTCATATAATAATAGATTCCATGAATTGATTCATATGGAACCTTTCAAGGATTTATATGGAAGTTCAATTTATTCACCTCTTCGTTGGATGGAGGTAGGTGAGCCAGCTCTTTTTGGGCCTAGTCTCATGTTAGATACATCTTAGTAGATTTAGGTGATGAGAAGGAGGTTTTTGAGCATGAAGAGCTGGTATAAATCCTATAATAACCATAATATATGACTTGGAGTTTGAGGTTACTCGTCGTATTTTCCTTCGAGTGCCACCAAGGTTGGGGAAACATCATATTAGGAAATAGGGAAAGTTTGCATCGAGGTTCGTTAGGACATTTGATATAGTGGAAAGGTATAGTCCAATGGTCTGTTGATTAAACCTTTTATAGTGATACAGTTCCAGGCCCAATGTGTTTCTCATGTTGCAGCTTTAGAGATATCATCTAGACCCTTCTCATGTGACAAATGTAGTAGATGTCGATCTTCGGGTAAATGTGTCCTTTGAAGAGCATTCGAAATGGATTGTGAACCATAGTGAGAAGTATCTCCATGTAGGACCGTACCTTTGGTTAAATTGAAGTGAAGGAATGGGAGAGTTCAAAAGGAGACCTGGGGGAGGGATCCTGATATGTGATCATAGTGGATAGACTTGTTCATCGATACCCCACAGTGATTCTTGGAGAAGATCAGGGTTGAGGTGTTATATGAGGGGGAGGTTGTAAGATCCTGTCTTTTCCAGGTATATCCCTTGTTTAGTTTTTTTGTTAAATATCTTCAGTTGGGTTTTTCTTTTTCTTTAATCCTTGGGGCTAAGTCTTATTTGGAGATGGAGAGTTTTTGTTGGGGAAAATGACCTAATGTTCCGGAATGTATGTTTTTTCGAATTAATGGAGTTCCATTATAAACATGTTAAATGGGTTTTTGAGAGTTTTTACATTACTTGGAATATGTTATAGGTGTTTCAAATGCTCATGTGATAAATGGGGTTGAAAACAATTTTTCGGGTGATTACACGTCGTGTACAAGTTACATAACATGTAACTTTTTCCAGATTCATGTCGTGAACTAGTAAAGGGCATGAAACTATTACACATGATGTAAATCATTCATGTCCTGTAAAAGTAGATATAGATAAATATTAATTCGAGGCGATGGGTTTTTTATTGTATCCCTCTAAAAATAAATACATGATGTGTAATATAGTTACACATCGTGTAATATCACAATCAGCAGTTTTAAAGAGCACAATGCGTGACTTTTTTCCTAATTCATTCAATAAAACATCCTCCTCTTGACCAAGGATGTTTCTCAAGGTGATTTTGGAGTTTCATACCCCTTTTTAGACGTCCTATTTATAAAGTCAATCCCAGTTAGTTCTTTGAATTTGGTTTTCCCTTCCTCTTTCATTGGTCTCCATTAAGATGGTGGAATCTTTGGATCACATTTGGGTTTATTATTAATCTTTCTCTGATTTGATCTAGGTTTCATCTCGTGATCTTCTACACCTTTGTTACTCTTGGAATTTTCTGTTTTTGGTGTTTCTTTGATCACCGGCTTAAGGTAGAGGGTCTAACCTTAACCCTATTGTCTATTTAATTGCAAAGTATGTCTAATATTTCAATTGTTCCAATATAAAGTGCGCCTAAATTAATTAAATAATGAATTGGATTATTCCTTAAAATCCATTTTGATCCAATTTTTTATGACCTGGATTATGGTGACCATTTGCGTAAAAAAAACCTTGATTATAAATGAATTAACTACTGGATTAAATTTTTTTTATCAATATATGAGTTTTGGGTGATTTCTTGATATATATTCACCTTGGCTTGGATTGATTGTTGAAATGATAGGCATGTTATTGGTTTATGACCAAATGATAAATGAAATGTGTAATTTAAAGATAAATGAAAATTTTCATAATTTACCATTAAGGATTATAATGTGACATTATTATATCCTTGATGTTATGACATGTTGTGTTAAATGATGTAATTCTAATATAGCATGTTATTCCTATTGATTCATGTTTTAATGATTATATAGCATGACATTCCAATTGACTCATGTTGTAATGATTATATAGTGGGATATTCCCAGTGATTCATGCTATAATGCTTATATATCGGTCTTGGCCCTAACACATGCCAAAATGATTACATATCAGGATTGACCTTAATTTATTGTTGAAATGCTTATATAGTGGGTTTGACCAAGTTTTGTGTGATTTGTACCTTGGATATATGGTTATGGTTGGCTTAGTTATGAGACATGTCATAGACATTCTCATATAGTAATGAAGAAGGTTGTGTTTTAATATGATTATATGGTTAGGGTTGGCATGGTCATGAGACATGCTCAGATATATTTTGGAATGACGCTGAAGCAGGTTGATGTGGTATTAATTTTATTATTTAATTTTTCAATGCACTTGTTTATTTTATTATTGAATACACTTATTATTATACTGGTTATGTTTAGACATGGTGGGGCTAACCTATAGAGTTATACTCACACCATATTCATGATGTCGTTTGGTACCTGAGAAAATTACATGGATGTGGGATTTGAAAAGGGAAAGGGACCTTGATGTTGATTTTTGCTTGATGGATGGGTGGATTTTGAAGATAGGACTGACATGAGGCCTAGGACCAAGGACATTTGAGTCATTATTTGAGACCTCTAGTCTTTAATTTTTATTACTTCTAGCATGGAATTTAGTTATGTTTTATCTTTTCATTACATTATTCCTTTATTATTTATTGGATTATTTAGTTGGATTTTATTGTTTGATTTTTTCCATTTTATTTTATTATTTCAATTATTTCTTCTACTTTGATAATTATTTTTATATGATTATTCTGATGTGGTGTAACTTTGTATCTAGGGGGTATAGTCGCTGCAATATACTTATCACACCCCCACTACTAGTCGACAACCTCTGTCATATGGGGAGGCACACTTGATGTCCCATAACCAACCTGTTTCAGCCATGTTAGAGAGTGTTATATTGGGGTACATTATATTTAAGTGTAATTTTAAACCATATCTTTTGGTTTAACACCTTCATTAATAAATTTTAAAATTAACTATAGTAAAAACTTTTTCAATATTAAAGGATTATAATTTTACTTATAAGGTAATAATTGTTTCATAAATTGAAAAGGTATGACATTGTCGACCATATATGATCATACTTTTCCTCTTGAAATATTTTTATTAATTTTAAATAATTAAATAAAATATTATTTTTCATAAAATATTAATAACTATTTTTTAACACTATTCATTTAATTTAAAATTAAATTCATGAAGGAAAACATATAATTCAGAACTGTACTTCTAAAAAATCTCTAATAAGTCATATCTGTCTACAAAATTAGTGGTTCATAAAAAAATCCTTCAAATTATATTACGTTTAATTTTTTTAAAGCCATTTGTTTTATTTATCTATTAATTGAATAAATATGGTGTCGACGTAGCATAATAATTTAATGTATTTATTTAATTTACAAAAATTATAAACAAATTACCATGATACAAACTAATCATTCATATTTCAAATAACTATATAGAACTGAACATATAATTTTTTATCTCTATTTAAAAATTTTAGAGTTAATAAAACAAAGAGAATGGAATTCTTTACTTTTCTTTAAATAAAATAATATAAAGGTCAAAATCATAGTCAAATAGAAAGAAATGTCATATATTATAAGTTTGTATGATTATAGACAAAATTGACTCATCTAACTAATACAGGTGTTATTTTTTTTAGTCCCTATCATATTATTTTTAACATTAATTACCCAATTTACCATTATCGGGGTGATAAATATTTACTATGGTTGCAATTCATAATGACCCAAAATAAATGTGATCTATTTACCAAGTTTGTAACTCCTTATTTCAAATATATAATCCATTTCATCCAATTAAATTTATATAAAGGGGTATAAATTAATTTTAAAGTAAGCGCGCAAAACACGTTGAAAAATGTTTTTTAGAAAAATACATTTTTAATCATAAAACTAGATTTATTCAAATCTCATGACTTGAAAACACATTATATTGTGTATATAATATATGAGTTTTATTGAATTTATTCACTAATAGAGACCAATTTAATTTATTAAAATAAAAAAACATTTTTTCAATAAAAACAATTTCATTAGAAAAATATTTCTTTTACTTTCAAATGATTTTATTTTTATTTCTAATCAATTGATATCCAATTAATTTTTTTATAAATGTTTAAATAATAAATTTTTCATAATTTAGTTATTCCTATTCATACCTGAAATTTTAAAGACTATGTTATAATGCCCACGTTTCAATAGTAATATTTTAGTAATATAATGTTGTTCTTTAAAACATAGTGTTGCATGTAATGAAACCTTTTAAAGAAATTAAATTTATTTAAAGAGAAATATATCATAAAATATCAGGGTGTTACACATGTATTCTATTTATATATTTTATTTTAGTGAACATTTTTGGACACTGGTTATGTATTATTGATTACTTATTGGATTATTTCACATTTATATATATAGATTCATGTATTTATAATTCATTTATATTTTACACTACATATGTTATGAATATTATAGATTTTTGGTTGCAAATTTATGGGTGAATTTCTAGTATTTTAGGTGTGTACCCCTTTGGTGATAGTCATTGGCCCCTAACCTATTGGAGGTAGAATTGGGGAGTCACACTTGGCCTTATCGTTGACTTCGGTGATGTATTCATGGGGTTGAGTCATGTAAATAATGTAGGTATATGGGGGTGTCAATGGAAGTTATTAACATTTATCATCAAAGTTTTATACTAAAAAATATTAAATTTTTTGTCAAATTTATATATTAAAACAAAAAATATATCTATTTTCAAAAACATTAATGATACTTTGACTTGTTTGCGTATGTGAGTGTGTATGTAGATGAATGAATGTGTGTTTGTATAGAAATCATACCATATCTTATGATAATTGTGGTCTTGTGAATATAGATATCTATTTACAACACCAAGTAAAATGTGAACCAAATTTGAAAAACCTGTTTCCTGTATAAAAAAACCACAAATACATCAAGATCATACCACATAAAGACACCAAGATTAATTAATCATAAAAAACAATATAAAAACAACAATCTTGGTGTAATCATTAAAAGTGTAATTAATCCAAAAAAACAAGATACAAAATTTTATGTCTGAAAATATCATGTACTTAAAATGAAATTTTTTCGTGAAAAATCAAATTATTAAATAAAAAATATGACCATGATTTTAGAGAATAAACCAATACAATTGATTGAAAACATAAATAGAAATCTATGAAAAACTATTCAAAGAAATAACTTACATTTAATTGATAAAAAACTAAGAGGGATATAATAAAATGAGTGATTAATGTTTCAATGGTTATATAAATTAGATCCAAGAAGGGGAGAGAGTGTTGGAGTTTGGGGTGGGGGTTGTGGTGGTGGTCGTGACAACAAGAGTTTTAGTGAAAACTGGTGGTCTTATGATGATGAAAAGTGGGTTTTCATGGTGTGGAGGGGGCATAAGGGATTACTATGATACAAAAAAGGTTTTTTAAAAGTAATTTATCACCATATGATGATTTATAATGGTTTTATTAGTGACTAACAAATTGAAATTGTCCAAATTTGTGAACATAAAAGATTATTCTTCTAGAAATGTATCTTCTTATTTTTATACACATATTCGAAACAGTGGTAAAAAAACTGGATGGTTTTATCAAGGTTAAAAGTGGGAGATGAAAAAAGTCGACATCTATCAATTCTTCTATCGGGACCAATACAAGTCGATTTTTATATGAACATATTTTAGTGGTGAAAAAAGTTTATATTTAACAATGATAAATCTATAAATAATAAAATTTATATATTATAAAATTTTTAACTAAAGATTATATATTTATTAAATTTTTATATATATAGACAAGAATAATGATATCTTGGGACTTTTGGTTTTTGACTTTCACATATCTCACTGTATGTATATGTTTTTGTGTGTGTGTGTGTGAAGTACAGACACACACACACACATTTGGTCAATATAATAATACTTTTTTTATATTAATTATATATTATAATAGTATTTCTACATAATATAAATATATATATATATATACTACAGTAAAAATTAAATCTTTAATTTAATTAAATGATTTAATAAATTGAAATTAATAAATTTCTGTAAAAATTTTCATATTTGATAAATATTTTTGATAGACATTATTTATAGTATTAATAATCAATTTCATTAAAATAATATCAATAAAATTTTATATAGAATATATATATAATCATGAAATTGTTGTTGTTTTTTCCAACTTGAAAGTATTAAATAATGTAACTCAACCTTTGGTAAAGGTCTTCTCCCAGCCTCAAATGAGGAGTTTAAATAATGGACTTCTGAATCATGCATTTTAAATTAGGTTATAAAAAATATTAATTATATATATAGTTTATATTTTTTTAAATATCAATAATTTAATTATAAAAAATGAATTTTATTTTTAAAACAAAATTGATAATAAATTTAATATTTATATATTTAATTGGTAATATATTTTGAAAATTTTTCATTTAAAGACTTACCATTTTTAAATATAATTATGCATTTTTAATTAGTGTAAAATATTTACTCATTCATAATAATTTTTTTTGAAAATATAACTAATATTATTTAAATACAATTAATAATTTTGAATGTTTTTATGTAAAATATTAATTAGTAATTATTAATATTATATATATATATATATATATATATATATTATTAATAATACATATCTCATTATAGTATGTATATATACATATACATGTGTAGTCCTCTTGTCCATGAGAGGTGGGTTCCTAGGGTTTCTTGGGCATTGCATCAAAGCGATTCTACAGTGGTAGGCTAATTCAGTTTGTTTTATTTGGTTGGTCAGCGCTATTTTGATATTCTCAATAGGTTTTTCATCCTTGGAAAGATTCAATACTTATTTAAAGATCCTCCATCCTTCTATTTGATGTCATGGAAGAAGATCTTCTGAAATATTGGGAAAATATCTCAAAAACCGATCAGGAAAAATCCACATTCAAATTTAAAACCACTAAGGAAAAAAATCTACAGAATTTCCCATCCCTTCTCCTGGTGGGAAGGTTCACATATAATAGATCCTAAAACTTGAACACCTTGATAAATAAAATTCAATAAATATGGATCTTTCAAGTGGTAATCGATATCAGGCTAACTGAGTTTGGGATGATTATTTTGGAATTCTTCAGATATTCTGACAAGATTCACATTTTGAATGGATATACATGGTTTTTTTAATCAACTAATTATGATAAATGACTTTTTGAATGGATTTAATATCAACTGGATTAATTTTTCCCATTCCTCCTTCAGGATTTGGGTGAAAGGAATCCCTTTTACTAGTAGGATTGAGCAATTCATGCATGGTATTGGGAATACCATTGGGGTGTTTATGGATTGGTATGTTTCAAATAAGATTCAATGGGTTATTATGGTCCGAATTTGGGTTATGGTGGAAATATCTCAACCCCTTATGCAGGGATCATTTTTGGAATTCACAGACTCTGAGTTATGGGTGTCTTTCAAATTCAAAAATGTAGTGACACATATTTTGACATGTAAGACTTTGGAATATTTCTAGGAATATTTCTGAAGCCATGAACTAATTTGGTGCAATATTAGGGGCCCAAAGATCCTTGGTGTGTGATATTAAAAATATTAAACATATTTTATCATAAACACACGTTTTTTTAGAATAATAGGAATAAGTAGTGGGTAGATTCTTGAATTGGAAATCTAAGACCACGATTGAGTTCAGAATGTGGTGTTTTCCCTAGGTGTAACTTAAATTTTTCGAATCAGGTGCCAAGTTGGTGGCATGTTGTCATGGTGTTAAATAGAGTTTTTTAATTAATAAAATTAAAAAAACCCCTACCTTGAAGGTTCTCACATTAATAAAAGGATAAGGGGGGCATTTCCCCTTACACAAAGGATGAACTGAGGTAGAACCAAGGAGAGGAGGTACCACCGATATTCGATCTTGATGGTGGTTGCTCCCATATCTTGGTGAAACGGCTTCAGAGCATTGATTTACATCCTAAGCTATAGTGTTTCTCAATAAGATGGGAAGATTTTACTTTTAATTCCCAATGCCATTTTTATTTATTATTTTATGGTTTTGGAGACCTTATATTAATTTTAGTAATCCCCAAGGGTCAGATCTATGGGTTTTTGTAGAAAATGATATTTTTTAGGTAGATTTTAGGGAATTCATGTTCGGAATTCTAGATCACACTATGTGTGGTGCGAGAGAACACATAGTATGTTCTTCCCATTTAGAGAATATAAAATTTTTGGTACTACATGTTGTGTACCATGGGAATACGCCATGTAGTGATCCTAGGTCGTGTGGTTGAGGGACATGGCTAGACATGCCATGTTAAGGGACATGTTCATGTGAAAGTACATGGCCATAGATACAGACAAAAAATTCCATATAAGGGAATGGGATGAGGACATGGCCAAGAGGTTGGTTACCTAGAATATGTCGTGTGTCCGGGGTACATGGTTTGTTGAAGAAACAATTGGCCGAGTAATGTAGAGAAGGATACGGTCAGCAGACAAGGTGTGGAAATTCATGTCATGTACACCAGGTACACATCATTTAAGGTCACATGGACAGCTAATACATACATAAGAGGATGAGGATAGGATTTCAAGCAGGTTCACACACCATGTGGACCCCAGTACATACCGTGTGTTGTTCTTGGGAACATACAACTTGTTTTTCTCCTTCTTCGAGGCTTGGATTCTAGCCTGCGAGTATCCTATCTTGAGATATTTTACTCATAGAATGTGACGGTAACCATCATGGTGTCTTTTGAGATATGACATATCCTGATTCAAACATGATGCTACATTAGTGGTGCTTAAATAATAGGTAGTGATCTAGTTGAGTCACTAGAGAGATGTTGGGGTCGCTACCCTTACCTATCGTCTCAAGATGTGGATCCACCTAGACTCTTTAGGTCGGTAGAGTGGTGTTCTCTTGATATTAGGGCATGGGTCCCCTGCCCATGGTAGCATTGTGGAGTGAGTTTTGATAAGCATGACACTCCTCACAATGAAGTTTGACCAATGATGGAGACCTAATTGGTTTATTATAGAGACACTGGGAATGGTACTCCCCTATCATACCAGGGTGTAGGTTTACATTACCTCTCATATCTATAGAGATGGACCTCAACCACAATGGGTGAGGTTCCTCTACCCATGGAGTAGTCCTCCTAGGATTGGTACTCCCCTATCAGACCAAGGTGCAGGTCCCCTGTATCATTCATGAAGATGGATATGTAACTCCCCTGTTATATCCTGGTGCGGTCCATCCATACTCATTATGCATATAGAGTTGGTACTTCCCTATCATACCAAGGTGTGGGTCCTATATCCATGGAGTTGGTATTCCCTCGTCACACTAGGGAATAAATACTTCATATGAAATGGTAAGATATAGTCGATAATCCCCTTTCATACTAGGGTTCATGTCCTCTATTGTAGGGTTAGTAATCCCATATTGTATCATAGTACAGGTCCCATGTTGAAACCAGATATGTATATATGGAACTCCCCTCTACATAGGGTAAAATTCCTCTATCTATGGAGTGGTACTCCCTCATCTTGTAGTTCCAATGTGGAGTGGGTCCTCCATAGTATTTAGAGCTCCCTTAGCTATGGAGTGAATTTTCAAGGGGAAAACCCCTCCAATTTTTATGCATGAAACCTTGTTAGGAGGTAGTTCTCCCTCAATGTTGTGAAGTGAAAGACTCTCCCTATGGGTACTAAAGAGGTCTTGTATTATGGTTAGGAGTTAGTAATCACTCGGATGCAGGGTAAGGACAATGCACAGGTCCCCCATTACTCCCTCTTTAGAGAGGATGCATGTGGTTCATAGTCTGAATTTGGTATCCCTTGAATGTGTGTAGTGGGGAGGGGTGTCCCTCTATGCTTAGGTTCTTACAAGTTTGTGTGGGGTGAAAAGACAGCGGTGATGGGACCACTGGTTCTTCTCACTAGAGATGGACCTAGAGATAAGTTCTCTATAGAACATATTCTCTCAGATGGGCTATCAAGGATGAGAGGGTTATTCCTAATGGAGTGTATCTCTCAGGCGAGTGTTGTCTGGGAAGGTGGAGCTTATGGATTGAGTTCTCCTAAATGAGAGTTATCCTTGAGCCTCATGGAGAATCATGTGGCTAGCTATGAGGTTGGGACCGGATTAGAATTGGAGTCTGAGATGGGTATATTTGGGTGATTTTGGGATTCCTTGCAGTGATTTCATATATCTTGGTTGACACACCACGTGGATTAAGCTAAATAATCATGTATAGTTGAGGTATAGTCGATATATAGTTTTTTCTCTCTCTCACTTAGATTCCCCCTGTAATGGGTCGAGCGAACTGTTTCTATTAATTTTCTCCCTTTTATTTTGGGTTTTTGGGGTTCTTACTAGGTATGGTTATACTCACCCCTGAATGGGATTTTTCTGCTCTTTTTGTGTCTTGGGAAGATGAAAGGTATTTAAATGAAGCCCTAAGAGGACCTAGAGTAACTTGAGCTAAGTGTTCAAGACACACTGATGTGTATATTGGTTCTTGATTGAGGAGTGTTCTGGTGGTTTCATTTGACATCGGTCCTCTCCTTCTAAGTAGGTTGGACACTTTTGTAGTTTTTAGTGGGCTTGTATTTTTTCCTTTTTATGATTTCAATACTTTTTTGTACTCTAACTATGGGATAGATGTATAAATGAGTTTTTTTTTCTTTCAATTATTCTTATCTATAAATTGTTTCATGTAGATGGATTTGGGTTCATTTGTACATGTACCATAGTATAAGGCCTCCCATTTCTATGACATTCCTACTCGGTGTTAGTCCCCATCCCCTAGTCTATTGGAGGTAGTATTGGGGTAACTGTTGCTTAGGCCCCATTAAGTTGGGTCATGACAGAGTGGTATCATAGGAGGTCCTTCCTTAGGATAATATTTTTTGAGATTGGTTTGGGTTTTATGGAAACCGTGTTAGAGGGTTCCGAGTTTAGCTTTCAGGATAAAGACTCTGGTGTTGGTGTGGAGGCCATTATATCCATTCACCAGGACTCTGTTAACCTTATTGTTGAATCAAAACATTTAGGCACTAGTTTTAGGAAAAAATTTGTACATGAACCATATAGTACTGGGTTTTGAGTTCCATTTCCTTCTTGATTCATCTCCATGGATATACTTTTTGACTACGATGTGTCTTGATTCGATTTTAGGATGCCACCATGATGACACCCATGTAGGGTTTCATAGTGGGGTTGTGGTGATGATATGCCTAATGATGAGGTTCAATGTTGGTAGCTTCACAATATGTGGAACCTCGGTGTGGTATATCAGTCAATCCACCACACATTGAGCAGCAAGTTGCACTGGCATTTTAATTTGAGGATATGTGCAGGCAGAGTGTGCTGCATGAGTTCTAAAGGGAGAAACCTACGAGGTATTAGGGTGACTGAGTATAGAGACCCTGATTTTATTACATTAATTTTGCATCATTTTAATGATAATTAACATAAAAACATTACACAATGAGGATCCAAAGTTTTAGTGTCTTTGGAAAACTAGGTCTATATATAACATTTACAACATAATGCATAAACATTTATTTAATTCCTTCTTCCCTAGATTATTATCAGATATTGTGTACTCATTAGTACATGTATTAACCTGAGGATATAAATCAAAAAGGGGTGATCTAAAATCCCAGTATGAGGAAATATAATTACATGAAACAATGTAACATAAGGTGAGCATGATCATAACATCATTTATATAATAGCATGGAATGTGTCAATGCATAAAAAAACATTTTGTCTTAGTGGTTTACTACCACACATAGTTGTGAAAAAATATAGCATCATATTCATAGATACTTCACTTTACTCATGAGGTTCTACACATTACCCAATTCATTGTAGTTCAATATAATTCTGGGGGCACCCGTCACATCATAACATTTACATTATCATGCATGACACATAGAAAATATGTCAAACTTGAACATGAAATAACCCATGGAAATAAATGGGTTTCCCATAATAAATCATACACTCATAAACATTTTTTTCCCAAAATAAAAATGGAATATAATTCTTGACATAGAACCATTAACCTTGAGTGAAGAGTGAAAAAATCTTCGAAAAGTAAAAAGGGTGTGTTTATTTGAAAGAAGAGTTCTTTTGGAAAACATTGTATTTTTTATAAAATAAATTTTAGAACATTTATATCCCAAAAAAGGTAATATAATTATGTATAAATTATTTTTCATTCATATCCATACTTAAAATGGTTTGAAGATGGAAAACCCAAAGAAAGAGAGTTGGGTTCGAGAATTTCCCCTTACTTTATGTTTGGATTTTTTATTCACTTCAAAGTTCTAAATAATTACATTAGATTAATTAATTAAAAATTAAATAGACTTTAACATATGAATTTTATTCATTATTTTTTTATTAAGTTCTTTTATGGACCTTTGGATGAGTTATAGAGTTAAATTCATTGTTCGGGATTGTTAATTTCCTTAGCTCTTATGAACGGTTCCCTTGTATTCATGAATGGATGTTCTTTTGAAATGTGGTTAAACATACAGAATTGTTAATATATATTATTTATTAAATTTAATAGATATAAATGATCTTATAATGAATTTATTTTATATACCATGAGGATGAATCATTAGATAAGATTTTAATGATAAATGCCTGGATTAATTTGGTGGTTTTGCTCACAATGAACTTGTTTTGTATTATTATTTTATATCATGAGTGTATAAGGATTAAATAAAATCACATGAGATAAAAAAATATTTTATTATTTGTTCCAACCATTAAAATGGTTTTTTGACCAGTCTCTAATATGGAAATGCAAATTGAAAACTCTTCATCCTTGAATGTGATAAATTAACACATATCAGACTGTGTTTTTTATTTATAGTATAAAAAGATAGAGAAGGTGAGATTATGTTTAACTATACCATTAGAATAATATAATCAGAGTACATTTATTTTACTGGAGTAATCATTAAATTTTGTTGAAAGTAGTTTAGGAAATAAAAAGAAAATAAAGGAACTTGAAGGAAAATTAAAGAATCAGAAAGAGGAATTTACCTCTTGAGTTTATCTCCTTTGAAAGCATCTTTAGGGGAGAGGATTTAGTCTTTTGAGGATAAAAATGGCTTATGGATGTGGGGAAGGATATTGGGGGGATATTTGAGCAGAATTTATTTATTTCTTCAAGCTTGAGAGGTGTGAAGAAATGAGGGTGTGAGGGGTGTTATTTATAGTGGAGGGGAGGAGGGTTTTCTTAATATTATAATCATTAATTTATTATTTCTCCACAAGAAAAAAAATAGTGTGGATTATTGTGACTAAAAATAGTATTAAGTGAATTTTATTTCGAACCAATGTCCATTTACATCAGCCATGACTCAATCATGATGAAGAAATTTATTTATTTAGCATATTTTGTAAATTATCGAATTTCACTATTCACCAAAAATTAAAGTATTTCATAAAAATCCCAAAAATTCACCCTAACCATTTTTTAACTTGTATAATACAAAAATGAACTCCATTTTTCAAAAATAATTCTATAAATATTAACAATTAAAATTTTATTTAATATCATAATTTACATAAAAAATACATATTTTTAAAATTAAAACTGATCTTATAATACTTTCAAAATTTTCATAAGGTCTTATAAAATTATATTAAAACTAAAATACCTTAAATTGTTAATTTATGAACATATTTTAGGAAAATAAATTTTATTTTAAATTAATTAATTAATTATAGTTAATTATTTAGGACTTACAAAAATACCAATACTTTTACTATGGTCATGTTGTCACTTATAAGATGCCTAAATTTTATTTATACATTCATGGATGAGGTTACTATTCTTTTGGATGATTTAAAATTCATAAGGGTTATATTAATATTTCTAAGTTTAGGTTAAAATTCATAAGGGTAGGTTATTATTCACAAAAAAAATTAATTTTGTCCTATCAGACTCCAAACATCTTACATATCGCAATCGTGTATGTCAGATTTTTGAAATTCAAAACACAGAAGTGGAAAATTTATTTTTAAAGGTCACATAGTAGTTCATTTAAGCATGATATAGCATTGTTTTTTAATGTGATTTTATATGATTATGACATTACTATAAGAATAGATAAATTGATTTGATAAAAGTTTGGGTCGTTATATTCTTCCCCCTTTTGAAATTTCACCCTCAAACTTTTGTTTTACATAAACTAGTGAGGGTACTTCTCCTTCATTGAATCCTCTGGTTCCCAAGTTTCTTCTTCATACTTATGGTTTCTCCAAAACACTTTTACAAGTTGGGTTGTCTTATTGCGTAGATCCTTATCTCTCTAGTCCAGAATCATTACTAGATGCTCCTCATAAGAGAGATCATCTTCCATCTATACCACCTCTGAGTTTAGTACATGTGAGGGATCTGGTATTTATTTCCTCGGGAATGATAGGTGAAACACATCATTATGTTGAGCCATATTTAGTGGAAGTTCAAGCTGATAGGCCACAGATCCTATGCGTTCAAGGATCTCAAAGGAGCCAATGTACCTTGGGCTTAGCTTTCCTTTCATTCCAAACCGCATGAATCTTGTCCATTGTGATATTCAAAGGAAGACTTTATCTCCAATGTCGAACTCCATTTCCCTTCAACGGTTATCAGCATTGCTCATTTTCCTACTCTAAGAATCTTTGATATGTTTCTAGATGACTTGAACCTTCTATGTCATCTCTTGCAAAAGATCAGGTCCAAGTATCTTTCTTTCTCCAACTTCATCCCAATAGGTTGGATTTCTCAATCACTTTCCATATAGAGCTTCATATAGAGTCATATGAATACTTAATTAGAAGCTATTATTGTATTAGAACTCAACCAATGGGTGATGCTGATCCCATCCACCTTTGAATTCTAAAAACCAAGATCTTAGCATATATTTGAGCATCTGAATAGTTCTTTCATATTGGTCATCCGTTTGGGGGTGATAGGTCATTCTGAAATTTAATTCATCACTCAAATAATGTTGGAGACTCCTCCAGAATTTAGATGTGAACCTTGGATCACGATCAGAGACAATCGAGATTCGAACCTCATGCAGTCTCACAACTTCCTTCACATATATATTTTCAAGTTGTTCAAGTGAGAGAACTTCCCGAATAGCGATAAAGTGGGAAGTCTTGGTGATTCGGTCAACCACAACCTATATCTCATTATTTCCCTAGGAGGTATTTAGGAGACCTGTGACAAATTACAGAGGGACATTCTCCCATTTCCACATGGTTATAGGAAATGGTTGCATAATCCAATTGTACTTTTGTCTCTCTACTTTAACTTGTTGACATATCAAGAACCTTGAGATATATTCATCAATCTCCCTCTTCATGTTGTCCCACCATAAGTGTTCTCAGAGATCATGGTTCATGTTGGTGCTTCCAGGAAGGATAGAGAAAGGTGAGCTATGTGCATTATAAAATTGCTCCTTCCTTATCCCAGGTGATGAAGGCACATAAAGCTACATTCCAAACTAAATCATACCATCATCATCAATATGTAACTCTTGCATCTTCCCTTCCTTTACTGCAATAACCATATTTTGTAGCTCCGGATCATCCCTTTTTGCTTCCTTAATATTCCCTTGGATAGATGGTTGGGAAATCATTTGGTAAAGGTAGGATGTATTCCCTGCCATTATGATTTCCAAATCCATCCTTTTCATATCCATGAAGATAGGGTATTTCTCAATCTACAACATGCACATAGTAGTTGGTTCTTTTCTGCTTAGAGCATCAGCTACCTTGTTCGCCTTTCTAGAATGATAGTGAATAGATAAATTGTAATCTTTTATTAGTTCTAACCATCTCCTTTGATGCATGTTGAGATCCTTTTGTGTGAATATATACTTTAGACTCTTTTGATAAGTGTATATGTCACACTTCTCACCATAGAGTTAGTGTCTCCATATTTTCTTGGAAAAAATCACAGTTGGTAGCTCTGGATCATGCATCGGGTAGTTCTGCTTGTGTATCTTCAACTTCTGTGAGGCATAGGCTGTCACATTATTATTTTTTATGAGTAAAAACCCCAAACCTTTCTTTGAAGCATCACTATATATCACAAAACTTTCTCCCCTATTCAGTAATGTGATTACAGGTGTAGTGATCAACCTTCTCTTTAGCTCCTTGAATCTTTCCTCACATTCTAATCTCCATACATTCTTTACCCCTTTCCTTGATATATTAGTTAGTGGGATTGACAATCGTGAGAAATTTCACACAAAACTTCGGTACTACCCCAATAATCCAAGAAAACTATGGATTTCTGTGACACTAGAGTGTCTGGGACATTCCCCAATCACCTTTTTTTAAGGATCCATAGAAATTACCTCACTTGTGATTACATGTCCCAAGAACATTACTTTCTTAATCCAAAAGTCACACTTGATGAACTTGGCATAAAAATTCTCCTTTCCCAATATTTTCAACACAAGTCTAAGTTGTTCTTATTGTTTTTCCTTTATCTTCGATTAGAGGAGAATTTCATCGATAAACAATACCAAAAAAATTTCATGGTAATGTCTAAAGACTCTATTCATCAAATCCATTAACATTATAGGGGCATTAATAAGTCCAAAGGGCATCACCAAAAACTCATAGTGCTCATACCTTGTATGAAAGTCAGCCTTTTGAATATCTTCCTTCTTCACCTTTAGCTGATGATATCCAGAACAAAGATCCACCTTTGAGAAGTACTGATCTCCTCATATATGATTAAAAAATTCATCAATCCTTGGTAGATGATACTTGTTCTTTATGGTGATATTTTTGAGTTCCCAATAATCGATACACAACCACATTGATCCATCCTTCTTCTTCACAAAGAGCACCGGCACAGCCCAAGGTGATGCACTAGGGAATATGAACCCTTTTTACAAATTCTCTTGCAGATTATTTTCTAAATACTCCAGTTCAATAGGAGCCATCCTATAGGGACGCTTTGAGATAGGAGTAGCTCAGGATATGAGTTCAATAGAGAAATCTACCTTGCAATCTGGGAGAAGTCCAGGTAAATCTTCGAGAAATTCATCATTGTATTCCCTCACAATGGTCATTTCCTCTAGGTTGACACTTTCCTTTAACTCAACTATTTGAACGAGGTACGCCTCTTCATAGGAAATCGACAGCCACGCTGTTGAAAGATTTCTCAAAGGAGATTCATGATCTTACTTCCATTTGTATAGAAGTATGGGATGGTTAAGAATATGAAAATATATTTCCTTTTCTAGAAAATTGATATGTTATCTATATAACAAAATCCAATCCATTCCCATTATAGCATCAAATTCCACCAAGTAAAGTAGCATGAGATTCACTGGAAGAAACTTCCCACATACACCAATAGGATAATATTTCAACACTAGGGTTTCAATGATTTCACCACAAGGTGTTTTTATGGATATCTCTATTTCAAGGTTTAGGGGCTTTGATTCCATAGTTCTATCAAACGTTCAAGATATAAAGGAATGCATAGAACTAAAATCAATTAAGACTTTTTCCATTCTTGAGTGAATAGGAAGTATACCTTGTAAGACTTCATTTTATTGCTCAACTTCCACAGTAGTTATAGAATAAGCCTTCCCTTGTTTCTTTGGATTTGGTGGCTGCTGAAACTGATTACCCTCAAGGGCTCGAGGTTTCGTGCACTAGCCGACATAGTTCCCTTAATCCCTATAGTCATAACATTAGACTATGGGTGGTGCTTTCCTTTCTTCCACCACATTCTCCTACATTCTATATTTTCAACATTCAGGATATTGGTGGCCATCTCTACCACACTTGAAACATTTCCTCATCCCTTTGAGGCAATTTCCATGATGCTTCGTCCCACATTTTTTCGAATGTGGGAAGTTGAGTTTTTTCCCCTCCTTTATCATTAGATCCTCCATCTTGAAACTCCACCTTTAATTTTTTATCACCATATCCATGGGATCATTCTCCAAAATCCATCTCTACTTTGAGATCACATCGAACAACTTAATAATAACTCTCAAAGTCTCAAATTTCAAGAGCCTTTCGAATTTTTGGTTTTAACCCACAAAATAATATATCAATTTTTCTATCATTGTTGATAACAAAACCTGAAGCGTACCTTGAAATCCTTATGAGATTAACTTCGTAGGTCATGACAGGTTCTCCTTCCTTTTTCTTGAGTTCTATGAATTCTCTCTCCATATTTGTATGAAGAGTTCTTGGGAAATACTTGCTAAGAAACATGATCTGAAATTCTTCCCATCCCATCTCTTCAATTCCATCTCTCATATTGGTGTTCTTAATCAAATCCCACCATTGGTTGGCCTCTCCATCAAGATGATAAATAGTGAGAGTCACATTCTCCATCCCAGAACAATAAATCACATAAAATATATTCTCCATTGAGTTGACCCACTATTCCACAACTAATGGATCAGAAGATCGACTAAATGTCGGTGGTCGTTTACCGCATAAAACAGTCGACATCCAGTTGCTCCCTCTTAGGTGAAGGGGGACATTCCACATTATTAAGGTCATTATTAATAACCTCATACAACTAGGTAATAATCGCCATGAAGTTTTGAACACCACCTCCCAAAGCATTTGGGATGTCTTTTGGGAAATCGTTGCATTATCCCTCGCACGGGTTATTGTCCTGCTTTCTCCTAGTTACCACCATTTTCTAAAATAGAAATGGTTAGAACAAAACATAAGTCAATGATCCATGAATAAATAACTTATTCATTTGGTAAATTTAAACTAAAATCATATATTGAGGGATCCCTATGTTTAGAAAAGATTATAGTGTGCATATTTGTACATAGTCTAATACTAGATGTTTTCTCCAGGGTTCACTAATCCTAATTCCCAAATTAACCAAACATTTCATCTAATAAAAACTATAGAGAACCTAATTTTATTACATTAATTTTACATCATTTTAATTATAAATTACATAAAAACATTACAAAATGAGGATCCAAAGGTTTGGTGTCTTGGAAAAACTGGGACCATACATAACATTTACAACATAAAGCATAAACGTTTATTTAATTCATTATTCTATAGCTTCTTATCGGCCCTTGTGTACTCCTTCATACATGAAGTCACCTGAGGATATACATCATAAATGGGTGATATAAAATCCCATTAAGAGGAAAGATAATAACATGAAACAATGTAACCTGGGGTGAGCATAATCATAACATCATTTATATACTTGCATGGAATGTTTCAATCCATAAAAATGAAACCTCATGTCTTAGTGGTTAACTACCACACAGAGTTATGAACAAATATAGCATCATGTTTATGTATACTTCAATCCACTCATGAGGTTCTTCATATTACCTAATGCATTGGAGTGCTATATAATTCCGGGCACACTTGTCACATCATAAAATTTACAATATCATGCATGCCATATATAAAATATATCAAACTTGAACATAAAATAACCCATAGAAATAAATTTGTTTCACATCATAAACAAAAAATTCATAAAAATTTGGTTCCCAAAATAAAAAGTTAATATCATTATTTACATAGAACAATTGACCTTGAGTGGGGAGTGAAACAATCTTTGAGAAGTAAAAAGGGTGTGTTTATTTGAAAGAAGAGTTCTTTTGGAAAACATTGCATTTTTCATAAAATATATTATAGAACATGTATATACCATAAAAAGGTAATAAAGTTATATTTAAATTATTTTTGAGTCATATCCATACTGAAAATGGTTTGAAGAGGGAAAACCCAAAGAAAGAGAGTTGGGTTCAAGAATTTCCCCTTACCTTGTGTCTGACCACTTTCTTCACTTTAAATTCCTATATAATGACATTAAATTCATTAATTAACAATTAAATATCATTTAATACATGAATTTTATTCATTATGGTTTTAATAAGTTCTTATATGGACCTTTTTATGAGTTAAGTAGCTTAAATTCATTGTTCGGGAGTGTGAATTTTCTTAGATTTTATGAACAGTTCAATTGTATTTTTGAATGGATGTTCATTTGAAATGTGGATAAACATATAGAATTGTTAATATATATTATTAGTTAAATTCCAGAGATATAAATGATATCATAATTAATTTTTTTTATTTACCATGAGGATGAATCATTAGATAAAACTTTAATGATAAACACTTTGATTAATTTGGTAGTTTTTCTCACTATGAACTTATTTTGTATTATTATTTTATATCATGAGTGTATAAGGATTAAATAACATCACATAATATAAAATAAATATATTATGATAAATTTAAATAATTAAAATTATTTCATGACTAGTCTCTAATATGGTAATGCAAATTGAAAACTCGTCATCCTTGAATGTGATAAATTAACACATCTGAGACAGTGTTTTCATTTATAGTATAAAAAGAGAGGGAAGGTGAGAATATGATGAAATATCCCATTATAATAATATAATTATAGTACATTTATATCACTATAGTTATCATAACATTTGGGTGAAATTATATGAGTAAATAAAAAATAAAAGAAAGGAATTTGAAAGAAAATAAAAGAATCAGAAAGAGGAATTTACCTCTGGAGTTTATCTCCTTTGAGATCCTCTTTAGGGGAGAGTATTTGGTCTCTTGAGGATACCAAGGGATTATGGATGTGGGGAAGGATCTTGGGGGTATATTTTGGTATATTTTAGTTAATTATTGAAGCTTGAGAGGTGTGAAAAAATAAGGGTGTGAGGGGTGTTATTTATAGTGGAGGGGAGGAGGGTTTTCTTAATATTATATATATTAATTTATTATTTCTCCACAAGACAAGAAATAGTGAGAATTATTTTGACTAAAAATATAAATAAGTGTATTTTAGTTTGAACCAATGTCCATTTACATCATCCATGACTCAATCATGATGCATAAATTCATTTATTCAGCATATTTTACAAATTATCATATTTCACTATTCACCAAAAATTAATGTATTTTAGAAAAATACCAAAACTTTACACTAACCATTTTTAGACATTTAGAATCAAAAAATAAACTCTGTTTTTTTTAAATAATTATCTACATATGAAAATTGTAAATTTTAATTAAAATCGTAATTTACTTAAAAAATTCATATTTTAAAATTAAAACCAGATTTATAATGCTTTCAAAAATTACATAAGGTATTATAAAAAAATCATAAAACCAGAAGGCATAAAATTGTTAATTTATGATCACATTTTAGGAAAATAATTTATCTTTTAAATTAATTAATTGATTATAATTAATTATTTACGACTTACAAAAATACCAATACTTTTACTATGGTCATATTGTTACTTATAAGATGCCTAAATTTTATTTATACATTCATGGGTTAGGTTACTATTCTTTTGGATGATTTTTTAACATCCTGGTTCCGGGTGCCACCTAGAGGTGCCCCGTACCCAGTTTTTCACATGGCCTCAAATGCATTTCCCCAAACGCTAGAGGCTGCCGAATAGCAGCAGGGGCCTTGGGTGTGACAGTGGGGAAACAATTCCCTCATTGTAAGAGTAAAGCAGTGGAAAGAAATAGATAAGAATAGTAGAAGTAGTAATAATACCATAAAATAGTAAACAGTGGAAGAGTTGAAGTAATAAATAATTGGAGAAAACATATATAAATGATGCATGATACATATGTCTAGGAAAGTACCCAAACAAGTCACAAAGATGGAATACAGTGCTAAAAAGGTACAAAGGAAAACAAGTAAACAACTCCTCAGCATTGCAAGCCTCAACTTGGTCCCATGCTCTCCAGCTCCACAGTTGTCAAGTACCTAAAGTCAAAGGGTTCTTTCCCTTATCTATACCTGCTGAAATATAATCTGTTTGGGCCAAAAAACATGACACAAATAGGGTGTGAGATGAATCCCAGTAGGAAACCACCCAAATATTTGTTCCTAATAGTCCATGAATATATATGGGAGGCAATAAGCAAAATGAATCAGTAAACAAAGAAGTACACAGAAGTAAACAATCCTACAGATTCAATTGCATTCATTTTCATATAACAAGTATAAAGATAATAAAAAAAGTAACCCTATAGGAAGTACTCATATCCTATCCCCTCTGGTTCAACCAAACAATCTCAAGTGATCCTCTGGTTAAGTTCTCACAGCCTAAACCCTCTGGTTCAACTTATACAAGAATATAATGACCTCCAGGTAGCTGAAACGGTCTAACCCCTTTGGTCTCAAGAAAACAAAGACTCTTTGAGGAAGCACTCACTATCAATTTCCACTATATCCTTTTTAATCATCAACTATAGACACTCTTCCCCATGTGGTTTCGTAATAGTAACTATAGACACACTGAGGGAGCAGTCAATGTCAATCCCCCCTTTGGTCTCGTAACAGTAACTATAGACACTCTGAGTGAGCACTCAACGTCAATCCCCCCTATGGTCTCTCGGTGTGATAGATATAATAGACACTCGGGGGAATCCCACAACGTCAATTCCCCCTATAGTCTCACTACACCAGGTTACCATAGCCCTATGTAAAGAAATCGTGCACAAATGATGTTCAGCATCCAAAGTAAACCTAAAAGTACTACTTGTCTAAAAAGCTACAAGGTATACCACATCATTAGATAAAATTACTCCATATTAACATTACTAGGCATGGAAAGAAAACAACCTAACAGGAAAAGCTAAAACAAATGGTCAATATCAAAACAAGCATGGGAAATATATCAATAGCATGGAAAATAAACCTATTCATAATTAAATAACCTTTACTCAGGCACACAAGGCATAGCATGCATTAACGGGGCTAAAATCCCTAAACACGCAATACCCCGTTCTAGGGTATTGGAAAATTTTTCACATAAAATTCAAAGACTAACTACAGAAAGGCACAAACCACCTACCTAGGTGTTGTATAATCGATATAATCCGGCGTCGGCCCTTGAATTTATCTAAAACGTGGTAGATCTACAAAAATGTCAAAAACATTCAAGCAATGATATCTCACGAGAGAGGATAAATCAAGAGATGAGGCTCTAGAAGAAGGAAGATCTTACTGGTGTGATTCCAATGCAACTAACAGGGTTTGATTTGGAGAACGGATAGTGAGTCCGAGGCTCGGAGAATATTTTTTGAACTTGGTCGCTCCTGGACGAGACAAGTCGAGAAGAAGGTATTTTTATGAAAGATACGTGACCTTGGTCTGATATAACAATTAAAAATAAAATTACACATAGTGTTCCTTAAAAATACATGGTGTGTACTTTCTTTAACTAGACTCCACTTTAGGTGGTCTCCAGGTCACCCCACATGGCCATGTACTTGGCTGTTACATGGCTAGTACACGGTCACCCACGGAAACCGGGAACGCGGCGTGTACTCAAAAGTACACGGCGTGTACTCCTTAAATTTCCAGATTCTCCTTTTTTTCTCAAAAACACCATAAAACAAGATTCATGCCTGAAAGGAAGATTCTTGTTCTTACAAACTTCCTCCCTTAAGAAATTCATCCCTGGATTTTCCTTGCAAGGTGGCATAGAAGAAGAATTCTTGAACAGCTCTGGCCACTCTGAACGTATGTCAGCCTCCCTCTCCCAAGTCTCATCTTATACTCGTCTGTGCTGCCATAACACTCATTCCAGAGGAACATACCGACCATGGAGAAATTTTTCACTGTGATCAACTATCCGTATGGGATGTTCCTCGAATGATGCATCCACCTCTAGCTCAACCTCCTTGGTTTGAAAGACATGATATGGGTCAGAGAAGTAATGTCGTAGCTTAGAAATGTGGAAGACGTCGTGCATAACTCAGTACCTATGAGGTAACTGAAACTGATAGGCAACCAGCCCGAATCTCTCCAAAACCTCAAACGGTCCATCATATCTTGGTGAAATCTTTCCCTGTCTCCTAATCCTCCTGTGTCCCAACCTCAGTGTGACACATAGAAAAACCTGATCTCCAGCCTCGAACTCTGTAGGTCATCGTCATCAATCATCATAAGACTTATGTCATGTCTGTGCAGTATCCATCCTCTTCCAAATCAACTCCACCTACTCTGTGGTCTCATGGACAAGATGAGGTCCGAGCATAGCTACCTCTTCTGCCTCCAGCCAACATAAGGGTGATCGGCGTGGCCTACCGTACAAAGCCTCATAAGGTGCCATATGAATAGTTTCTTGAAAACTATTATTGTAGGCAAACTCAACAGGAGGTATGTGATTCTCCCAAGAACCTCCAAAATCTAGGATTCATACTCGAAGCATGTCCTCCAGCACCTGAATCGTATACTCATACTAGAAATATGTCTGGGGATGGTAAGATGTACTCAGAAGTACCTGTGTACCCAAAGCCCTATGTAGTCCCTACCAAACCTGAGAATTAAAATGGGCATCCCTGTCTGAAACAATGGAATGCAGAACTCCATGTAAATGCACAATCTCAAGAATGTACAACCTTCCTAGCTCATCAACACTGAAGGTCTCCTTTATTGGAAATAAGTTAGCAACATTTGTGAGTCTGTCAATGACAACCTAAACTACATAACTCCCTTGAGGCGACCTTAGTAAACCTATCATTAATTCCATTGTGACATCATTCCACTTCCATTCAGGAATGGGAAACTACAGAAAAAGTCCAGCTGGTCGTTGATGTTCCACCTTCACCTACTGACAGGTGGAACACCTCATCACAAAACCAGAAACATCTCTTTTCAAACCTGGCCACCAATATTGACGATGTAGATCATGATACATCTTGGTGACACCAGGATGAAATGCCCAAACTGAGGAATGAAAGTCTTGCATCATCTCCTCTTGTATGTCTGCTTCCACCCATACGCACCAATGAAAATGAAAGATCTCATCCTCTCCTATGGTCCATACAGAAATAGTGTCCTCTCATGACACACTCTCTCGTAGAACAAGGCATTCAGAATATGATATCTGCCTCATTCGCACTCGATCAAGAAGAGTATAGGTAACAACTACAGAAGAAATAAACATCTTTCACTGTCTATTGTTTACCTCCAAATGAAACTCAGAGAATAGAGCCATAAGTTTCCACTCACTGTTGGACTTCTGAACTATCTATATCTAAGTCCTCCTGCTCAACACATCATCCATTGCGCTACCTTTCCCAGGCATGTAGGAAAGTTCAAAATTTAAGGACTGAAGTTACTCAACCCACCTTCATTGTCTCAAATTCAGATCGCACTGAGTAAAGATATACATGATACTTTTGTGATCGGTGAAAACCACAAAATTATCTCCCAGAAGATAATGTCTCCAACAGCGTAAAGCATGAAAAATGCAGCCAACTCAAGATCATGTGTCGGGTAATTCCTCTCATGTGGCCTCAATTTCTGAGACCCATACGCAAATACTCATTCTCTCTGGATAAGCACTACTCCCATACTGATACCTGATGCATCACAGTAAAATATATAACTCTTTCCCGGATATGGAAAAACTAGTATCAGTGTTGAATTCAACCTCTCTTTCAGCTCCTGGAAGGTTGACTCACAAGAATCTGACCATAAGAACTTCGAACCCTTCTTAGTCAGGCCTTTTAGTGGCGCTAATAAGTGTGAAAAGTCCTGTATGAAATGTATGTAGTAACCAGCCAGCCCTAGAAAAATCCTTACCTCAAAGACATTCTTCGGATCCTCCCAAGAAACTACTGATATCACTTTATATGGGTCTACTAATACTCCTGTATCTAAGATAACATGACCTAATAAGTGAATTTGGTCCATCTAAAAGTGGAATTTTGAGAGCTTAGTATATAATTGATACTCTATCAGTGTACTAAAAATGATCTCAAGATGTGTGTCATGGTTGTGTCGAGTGTGACAGTACACCAACATATCGTCCACGAAGACTACAACAAAAGAATCCAGGTATGGATGGAACACTATGTTCATCAGTTCCATGAAAATTGCAGGTGCATTCGTGAGGCCAAACGGCCTAACCATATACTAATATAGACCATACCGGCTCCGAAAGGCAGTAAGAGGTATATCAGATGGTCTAAATCACAACTGATGATAATCAGATATCAATTAAATCTTCCAGAACACCCAGGATCCTTGATGCAGATCAAAGAGATCATCAATCCTCAGAAAGGGATATCAGTTCTTGACCGTCATCTGGTTCAACTTTCGATAATCCACACAAATTTGGAGGGTATATTCTACCTTCTTCGAAAACAGGATAGAAGAACCCCATGGAGAAGTACTAGGTTGGATGAAACCCTTTTTCTGCAACTCCTCCAACTACTTCTTGAGCTCCTGTAACTCTATTGTAACCATCTTATAAGTAGGAATGGACAGCAGTGCCTCTCTTGGCTTGATCTCAATTGAAAAGTCTACCTCTCACTCTGGAGGCAAACCTGAAAAGTCCTATGGAAAGAAATCCCTGAAACGATACACCACTAGAGTAAAGTCTATTTGTGAAGTCTCCTAGTCATCCAGATATAGACTAGCAATTTGGGATGTAACTCCTCCTAACCAATGATGCTCGGGTCCGGCTCTTCTCTCTTGGACATCCCGTTCACCCTTATGTAAAAAGGATTTACCCTCAAGTGATGTAAAACTCACCCTACGACGATAGAAATCGACAATATCCTGGAAGGGAACTAACCAGTCCATTCAGAGAATGACATCATAGCATATCATCTATAGGACATAGAGGTCCCATAAGAAGTGACACCCACCAACCTCAAGAGGGGACTCCTTTCATTGACATACACTTTCTATTATTGTCCCCAATGGAGTTTCCAGCATCAAGAAATCAGCAAAAGAAAAGATACAGATACCAAGGCTCTCTACAATAGCAACAGATAAGAAACTTTGGGAATCCCCTCTACCAAAAAGTACAGAAGCTAAAACTGAGGAAAATTGGATTGTGCCTTGAATTATAGAGGGTTCAGGATCCTCCTCATGTTGGGTCTTCTCCATTATAAAATTCTATCATGTACCATGTCCTAGTGACCCTACCTGACCACCCTAAGCTGATCTACTTAGTTTCCGCGGAAATCCAGCCAACTGGCTACTATAGCCGTGACCTCCACCTCATCCTGAATGGCCAGAAGAACTCCAATTCCCAGACTGATGAGTAACTGGTGGTGCTTCTCCTAAACGTGGAGTCATAGAAGAACTCTGATCAAGATCTTCTGGTGAGAAAAAGTGATAGAACCACTGAAGATGACTCATATTTCTACAAGATTGGCACTCCACCAGGTCCCTCGGGAAAAGTGGCCTCGTATTCCCACCCTTCCCACACTAGTAGCATACCACCTGGATACCCGAAGGTGTATCATGTTTACTCGGATCTCCATGTGTAGACTCCCTGTGGCACTTCCTACTATTAGTAGGAGGGATACCAACTCTAGATGCCAATCCGCACTGGATCACAACTTCTAAATCCCTCAGATTACGCTATGTGATCAGTGCATGGTTGACTATGGAAGATATAGTCATCGATCTGAAAATGTTCACCTGAGATCAGATGTCGTTCCTGAGACCATCCTCAAACTTTATCATCAAGAATAACTCATCACCTCCTGGGATGGGTGTAAATAACTGCAACTCTATGAAGTGAGAAGAATACTCCATGACTGAAAGAGTACCATGCTCCAAACTGATTAACTCTTGGGCTCAATCGGACCTCAAAGTCTCTAGGTAGAAGTAATCATAGAAGGCATGCTGAAACTCCTCCCAACACATACCATGCTGGTATCCCGCCTATGAGATCACATCCCACTATATCTTGGAGGGTCTGCATGAACCTCATGAATCCCTCTCAAAACTGTGCATTAGCACCTATATCTAGAATAATGGCTTGTACCAAGACTAGCACTACAGGAGGATCTATTGGTAGTCCCTGATCATCCATGTTCGGTGTCTGATTCCTGCCCAGCAACTAGCATACAACCAGAGGACATCTCTGTGGCATGACTCTGCAAGGTCAAACACACACCTTAGATCAAGATTATCAAGGATTGAAACTTAGAAGTGTAAGAAGGTAATAGGAGAAATAAAACATTCAAGTTCTTCAAAACATGGATACACGATGTGTATATCCTCTACACGGTGTGTTCCTTTAAGCCTTCACATGGGTGTGTATTCCTACCAACCCTAGTCATGTAACACCCCATTCACACGGCGTGTTGTCCTAACACACAGTGTGTACTTGAATCCTCCTCCCGTGTCCGAGTTCTTCTACACAAAATAACCCACATGGTTATCCTAGATCAAGACTACACGGAATGTTTGTTCTAGACACAGCATTTTCTAGAAAGATTTCACTGACCCGTGTTGTTAGTCACACGTCCGGTTACACAGCTGACCTTACATGGCATTTTTACTCCAGAAATGGTGTGTATTAACTACCCATAATATACCCATGTCTTTGGTCACACAGATGAACACTTGGTCTATACACACAATGTGTATGTCCAGTACACAGCGTGTTCCATAAAAGATTTCCCAACCCCATTTCTCTACCCACACATCCAGTGACACGGTTAGAGACTACATGGTGTGTACATACAGTACATGGCGTAAACTTAAGAAAAACAGTTCCTTCTTGAACAGAAGGATACATGGAATGTATTTATCATTACACATTGTTTATTCTAGGGTTTTTAGATAGTATTCCTCAGAAACTACATTAGAACCCAGAAAAACACTAAAATGAACATTAAAGTTCCAAATTCAGATCCGTGAGGGACAATACTCTCTACGAATCAAAGTTTGGAATCTTATACATGTCATAAACATGAATAACAGTGCAACGCTTTACCAAATTTTGATCCATGAGGGCCCATAACACCTTAAGAACCAAAGTTTGGAATTCATTCAAACGAAGCCCTAAACCTTAACAATCCCCTATCAAACAGCACGTATTTCATCAATGCCTCTATCACAAGAGCATTCATATCTAGCACAACATCTATTACAACAACATTTAATCTGTAATGCATCCTAAATGGCATAGAAAGAATGCATGACATGTGATCTCTATAAAATTCCTATATGATTCATGATATGGAATACCCTTATCTCATCGGGTTTCAAGAGAAATATAACCTCAATAATATCAACGATAACAGCAAAAAACATGTGAATCACCCAACGGTGAAATCAAATACACTGTAATAATTGCAAAACCAGAAAAATTGCAATATATGAGGTAAATTGGATTTTCCCTATACAGGGGTTAGCTACTCCTAGACACAGCTTATTACCAAGTACCTATTACTTCCTATCCCTGGATATAGGCTCCAAACAGAAAGTTAAGAAAAAAATAATTCCTCTGATACCACTTTGTAACATCCCGGTTCCGGGTGCCACCTAGAGGTGCCCCGTACCCGGTTGGTCACATGGCCTCAAGCACATTTCCCCAAAAGCCAAAGGCTGTCAACTAGCAGTGAGGGCCTTGGGTGTGATAGTGGGGAAACTATTCCCTCATTTTCATAGTAAAGAGACGGAAAGAAACAGATAACAATAGCGGAAGTAGTAATAATATCATACAATAGTAAATAGAAGAACACTAGAAGTAATAAAAAACTGGGGAAAACATATATAAATGATGCATGATACGTATATCTAGGAAATCATCCAAACAAGTCACAATGATGGACTAAATTACCAAAACAAAGTACAGAGGAAAACAAGTAAACAAATCCTCATCATCGCAAGTCTCTGCTTGGTCCCATGCTCTCCAGATCCATATCAGTCAATTACCTGAAGTAGAAGGGAGCTTACCCTTATCTATACCTACAACAATATAATATTTTGGGGCCTAAAATCATGACCTAAATAGGGTATGAGATGAATCCCTATAGGAAACCACCCAAATATTTGTGCCTAACAGTCCATGAATATATATGTCAAGTAATAAGAAAAATGAAGTAGTAAACAAGGAAGTACTCAGAAGTAAACAATCCTACAGTTTCAATTGAATTCATTTTCATATAAAAAGTATGTAGATAATCAAAAAAAGTAACCCATTGGGAAGTAATTACATCCTATCCCCTCTGGTTCAATAAAAAAAATCTCAAGTAACCCTCTAGGTAAGTTCTCATATCCTAACCCCTCTAGTTCAACTTATAAAAGAATATAACGACCTCTTGGGTATCTCACATGGTCTAACCCCTTTGTTCTCATGAAAACAAAGACTCTATGAGGTATCACTCACCATCAATTTCCCATATATCCTTTTTAACGATCACCTATAGACACTATGAGGAATCACTCAACATCAATTCCCCTTGTGGTCTCATAATGGTAACTATAGAAACTCGGAGGGAGCACTCAACGTCAATCCCCCGTGTGGTCTCATAACGGTAACTATTGAAACTTTGAGGGAGCACTCAACATCAATCCCCCCTATGGTCTCACAGTGTGATAGATATAACAGACACTCTGCGGAAGCCCTCAATGTCAATTCCCCCTATGGTCTCACTACACCAGGTTCCCACATCCCTGTATAAAGCAATAATTCACAAATTATGTTCAGTAGACAAAGTAAACCTAAAAGTACTACTTGGATAAAAAAAACTACACGGTATACCATAACATTAGATAAAATTACTCCATCCTAACAATACTAGGCATGGAAAACAAGCATCCTAATAAGAAAAGCTAGACTAAACAGTCAATATCAAAACAAGAACGGGAAATACATCCATTGCATGGAAAATAACTTTATTCACAATAAAAAAAACCTCTACTCAGGTACACAAGGCATAGAAGGCATTAACAGGGCTAAAATTCCTAAACACGCAATACCTATTTCTAGGGTATTGGGAACTTTTGCACATAAAATTCATAGACTAACTACAGAAAGTCACAAACCACCTACCTCGGTGTTGTACAATGGATATACTCTGGCGTCGGCCATTGAATCGAGATAGAACATAGTAGATCTACAAAAATGTCAAAAAAAATCAACCAAGGATATCTCACAAGAGAGGATAAACCAAGATATGAGACTCTAGAAGAAGGAATAACTTACCGATCTGATTCCAATGCAACTAAGAGGGTTCGATTTAGATAACGGATGGAGAGTCGGAGTCTCAGATAAAATCTGTTGGCCTCGGTCACTCTTGTATGATACGAGCTGAGAAGATGGTATTTTTATGAACAAGACACGACCTCGGTCCGATGTAAAAATTTAAAATAAAAGTACACAGCGTGTTCTTTAACAGTACACAGCATGTACTTGCCTTAACCATCCTCTGCTTTAGGTGGTCTCTAGGTCACCCCACACGACCATGTACTCGGTCATTACACATCTAGTACACAGTCACCCGCAGCAACTGGGTAAACGGCGCGTACTGCTTAAATTTCGAGATTCTCCTCTTTTTCTCAAAAAGACCATAAAACAAGATTCATGCCTAAAAGGAAGATCTGGGTTCTAAAAAACTTCCCCCCTTAAAGAAATTTGTCCCTGAATTTTCCTATCAAGGTGGAATAGAAGAATAATTATTGAACAGCTCTGGCCACTGTGATCATACATCAGCCACCCTCTCCCAAGTCTTGTCATGTACTTGCTCGTGCTGTTATAGCACTCATACTAGAGGAACAGACCAGCCACTAATAACTTGTACACTACGATCAACTATCTGAATGGGATGCTCCTAGAAATATGTTTCCACCTCTAAATCAACCTCCTCGAGTTGAAATACATGAGACTGGTCTAATAAATAATGTCGTGGATGAGAAATGTGGAAGATGTCGTGCATAGCTCGGTACCGTTGAGGTAACTAAAACCAATAGGAAACCAGTCTAACTCTCTCCAAAACCTCAAACGGTCCAAGATATCTCGGTGAAAGCTTGCCCTATCTCCTAATCCTTTTATGTCCCAACCTCAGTGTGACATGTAGGAAACCATGATCTCTGACCTCGAACTCCAAAGGTCATCGTCGTCAGTTATCATAAGACTTCTGTCATGACTGTGCAGTATCCAACCTCTTCCAAATCAACTCCACCTGTTGTGGTCTCCTAGACAAGATGAGGTCCCAGCATAACTACCTCTCCTGCCTCCAACCAACATAAGGGTGATCGGCATGGACTATCGTACAAAGCCTCATGGTTCCATCTTAAAAGTTTCTTGAAAACTATTATTATATGAAAACTCAAAAAAAGGTATGTGCTTCTCCCAAGGACCTCCAAAATCTAGGACGAATGATCGAAGCATGTCCTCTAACACTTGAATCGTATGCTCAGACTGCCCATCTGTCTAAGAATGGTAAGTTGTACTCAGAATTACCTGTATACCCAAATCCCTTTATAGTCCCTACAAGACCTGAGAAGTAAAACATGTGTCCCTCTCTAAAACAATGGAAATTTTAACTCCATGTAAATTCAAAATCTCCTGAATGTAAAACCTTATTAGCTCATCAACACTGAAGGTCTCCTTGATCGAAAAGAAGTGAGAAATATTTGTGAGTCTATCAATGACAACATAAACTGCATCACTCCCTCGATTCAACCTTGGTAAACCTGTCACGAAGTCCATCATGACATCACTCCACTTCCACTCGGGAATGGGTAACTACTGAAAAAGCCTTGTTGGTTTTTGATGCTCCTCCCTCACCTGTTGACTAGTGGAACACCTCATCATAAAACCAGCAACATCTTTTTTCATACTCGGCCACCAATACTGATGGTGTAGATCATGATACATCTTGGTGACACCATGATGAACTTCCCAAAATGAGGAATGAAAGTCCTACATCATCTCCTCTCATATTTCTAATGACACCCATACGGGCCCATGAAAATGCAAGATCTCATCCTTACCTATGGTCCATCCAGGAATAGGGTCCTCTCCTGACACACTCTCCCATAGAACTAATCCTTCGTCATCTGATAGATACCTCATTCACACTCGATCAAGTAGATTTGATGTAACATCTACAAAAGAAGGAAATGCCTGCCCTTGTTTTTTGTGCACCTCCAAATGCATCTCATATAATAGGACCATAAGCTCCCACTTAATGTTGGCCTTCTGAACTGGTTGTATCTGAGTCCTCTTTCTCAATGCATCAACCACTGCATTGCCTTTCCCAGACATGTAGGTAAGTTCAAAATATAATGACTTAAGGTACTCAACCCACCATCATTGTCTCAAATTAATATCACAATAAGTAAATATATTCTTTAGACTTTTTTGATTGGTGAAAAACAGAAAATTATATCCCAGAAGATAATGTATCCAACAGCGTAAAGCAAGAACAACTACAGCTAACTTGAGATCATGTGTCGGGTAATTCCTCTCATGTGGCCTCAACTGCCGAGACCAATATGAAATGACTCCTTCTCCCTATATAAGAACTACTCCCATCCCGATACCTAATGCATCACAGAAATCTGTATAACTCTTTCCTAGCTCTGGAAATACTAGTATCGGTGCTAAAGTCAACCTCCCTTTCAGCTCCTGAAAGGATGAATCGCAAAAATATGACCACAAGTACTTTTCACCCTTCTTAGTATGGCCCTTCAGTGGTGTTTCTAAGCATGAAAATTTCTATATGAAATGTTTTTAGTAACCATCCAGCCCTAAAAAACTCCGTACATAAAATAAGTTCCTCATCTTCTCCTAGGAAACTATTGTTCTCACTTTCTCTGGGTCTACGGATACTTTTGTCTTTGATATAACATGACCAAAGAAGTGAATTTGGTCCATCCAAAAGTGGAATTTTGAGAGCATGTCATATAACTGATTCTCTCTCAGTGTACTCAAAATGATCTCAAGATGTGTGGCATGGTCGTGTCGATTGTGAGAGTACACCAAGATATCGTCCATGAAGACTACCATGAAAGAATCCAAGTATGGATGGAATGCTTAGTTTATTAGTGCCATGAAAATTGTAGGTGCATTCGTGAGTCCAAACGGCATAACCATATACTCGTATAGACTATACCTGCTTAGAAAGGATATAAGAGGTATATCAGATCGTCTAACGTGCAACTGATGGTAACCATATCTCAAGTCAACCTTTGAGAACACCCAGGCTCCTCGAATCTGATAAAATAGATCATCAATCCTCAGTAAGGGATATCGGTTCTTGACCGTCAACTGGTTCATCTTCTGATAATCCACCCAATTCGTAGGGTATCATCCTCCTTATTCACAAACCGGATAGGAAAACCCCAAGAAGAAGTATTGGGTTAGATGAAAACCTTTGTCTGAAACTCCTCCAAGTGCTTCTTGATCTTCTGTAACTTTGGTGTGGCCATCCTATAAGGAGGAATGGACACCAGTGTAGATCCTGGCACGAGCTCAATAGAAAAGTCAACCTCTCACTCTGAAGGCAAAGCTGAAAATTCTTCTGGAAAGACATCCTTGAAACGATCCACCACTATCGGAAATTCCATCAGTGAAGTCCCCTAGTCATCCAAATATAGACTAGAAATCTGGTTTGTAACTCCTCTTAACCCATGATGCTCAGGTCGTTATCTTCTCTCTTGGACATCCTGTTCACCGTTATGTAAAAAGGATCCCCCCTATGGTGATGTAAAACTAAACCAACAACGATAGAAATCAAAAACAGCCTGGAGGGGAACTAACCAGTCCATTATGAGAATGACATCATAGTCTGTCATCTCTAGTACATAGAGGTATAATAAGAAGTGACACCCACCAACCTCAAGAGGGCACTCCTTGCACTGACATACACTATCCTTTTTTGTCCCCAACGGAATGTCCAGCATCAAGACATCAGTAGAAGAAAAGATACAGAGCCCAAGGCTATCCACAATAGAATCATAAAAGAAACTATGGGAAACCCCTGTATCGAAAAGTGTAGAAGCTAAAACTGAGGAAACTTGGATCGTACCTAAAACTGTAGAGGGTTCGGGATCCCTCTTATGATGGGTCTGATCCATTGCAAAATTATGGCTTGTACCATGGCCCTATGACACTACCTAACCATCCTGAGCTGATCCACCCAGTTGTCTCTTAAATCTGGATGACTGACTACCACGGTCGCGACCTCCACCTCAGCCTGAATGGATGGAAGAACTAAAGTTCTCAGACTAATGAGAAACCGGTGGTGATTCTCCTAAATGCGGAGTCATATAAGAACTCCGATCACTAGCTGGTGGTGAGAAAAAACTGACAGAACTTTTGAAGATGACCCATCTTGCCGCAATATCGGCACTCCACAAGGTCCATCGAGCAATGTGGCCTCGTATGCCCGCCCTTCCCACACTGGTAGCATACCACCTGGATACCAGAAGGTCTATCTCACCTACTTAGATATCCACATGTAGACTCCCTACGGTGCTTCCTACTGTCAGTAGGAGGGATACCAACTCTAGATGTCAAGCTGCCCTGCCTCACAACTCCATAATACCTCAAATTGCACTCAGTGATCAATTCCTAGTTTACTATGGAAGATATGTTCATCAACCTAAAAATGTTCACCTGATATTGGATGTCATTCCTAAAACCATCCTCAAACATTCTCTCCAGGAATAACTCATCACCTCCTAGGATGGGGGTAAAGCATTGTAGCTTTTTGAAGAAAGAATAATACTCCATGACTGAAAGAGTACCCAACTCCAGACTCATGAAATCTCAGACTTAATCGGCCCTCAAAGTATCTAGGTTGAAGTAATCGTAGAAGGTATGCTAAAACTCCTCCCAACCCATACCCTATTGGCTTCCCATATGTGAAATCACATCCCTCCATCTCTTGGTAGAATCCCGAAGCATATATGTAGTGAGATTGACCCTCCTCTCCGAAGGTGTCTCTAGATGCTCGAAGAACGTCATCATGGTTTCTATCCATGACTCTGAAGCCTGGGGTCCTCCATCCCTTGAGAAAGTGGGAGAACACTGCTGCTGGAAAACTCGTGTCAGTTTTACCATAGAAGGGGCAAGATGCGGTACTCCTTGGAAGGTCTACATGAACCCCATGAAGCCCTCTCAGAACTGTGCATCGGCACCTGTATCCGGAATAATGGCTGGTTCCAAACTGGCACTATAGGAGGATATTCTTGTAGTCCCTGATCAGCCATGTTTGGTGTCTGGTCGCTGCCTTGCAACTGATGTACAATCGGAGGACGTCTCGATGTCATGACTCTAAAATGTCAAATTCACACCTTAGATTACGATTATCAAGGACTGAGACTTATAAGTGTAAGGATGGAATAGGAGAAAGAATGCATTCATGTTCATCAAAACATGGATACACGGTATGTATTTCCTCTACACGGCGTGTTCCTTTAAGCCTTTACATGGGCGTGTACTCCAGCCAACCATGGTCGTGTAACACCCCATATACATGGTGTGTTGTCCTAACACACGATGTGTACATGAATCCTCTTCCCATGTCTGATTTCTTCTACACGACTTAACCCACACGGTTCTCCTAGAGCATGACTACACGACGTGTTTGTTCCAAACACGGCATGTACTAGAAATATTTCACTAACCCGTGTTGTTAGTCACACAGCCGGTTACATGGCTAACCTTACACGGCATGTTTACTCCAGACATGGTGTGTATTAAGTACCCATAATCTACCTATGTCGTTGGTCACATGGATGAACACATGGTCTGTACACACAGCATGTACGTCCAGTACACTGCGTGTTCCACCAAATATTTCCAACCTCATGTCTCTTCCAACATATCTAGTGACACGGTTAGTGAATACACAGCGTGTACATATAGTACACGGCGTGTACTTAAGAAAAACAGTTCCTTCCCAAACAGAAGGATACATGGCCTGTATTTATCATTACATGTCGTGTATTCTGGGTTTTTTCAGATAGTAAGACTCAAAAACTACTACGAAACCCATAAAAACACTGAAACAAACATTAAAGTTCCAAATTACGATCCATGGGGGCCCATACTCTCTGCAAATCAAAGTTTTCCATCTTATACATGTCATAAAAAAGCATAAAAGTGTAATTATTCACCAAATTTGGATCTATGAGGGCCCATAACACCTCAATAACCAAAGTTTGGCATTCATTCAAATGAAACCCTAAACATTAGCAATACCCTATCAAACAACATGTATTCTATCAAGGCATCTATCACAACAGTATTCATATCTAGCACAACATCTATCACAACAACATGTAATCGGTAATGCATCCTAAATGGCATGGAAAGAATTCATGACATGTGATCTCTAGAAAGTGCCTATATGATGCATGAGATGGAATACACTCATCTCATCGGGTTGCAATAGAAATATAACCTCAATAATATCAACGATAACAGCACAAAACAAGTGAATCACCCAAAGGTGAAACCAAATTAACTGTAATAATTGAAAAACCAGAAACATTGCAATATACGAGGTAAATTGGATTTTCCCTATACATGGGTTAGCTACTCTCGAGAATAGCTTATTACCAAGTACCTATTCCTTCCTATACCTGTCTATAGGCTCCAAACAGTAAGTCAAAAAGAAAATAATTCCTCTGATACCACTTCGTAACGTCCTGGTTCTGGGTCCCACCCAGAGGTTCCCCATACCCAGATGGTCACATGACCTCAAAAGCATTTCCCCAAATGCCAGAGGCTGTCGACTAGTAGTGAGGGCCTTGGTTGTGATAGGGGGAAAAAATGCCCTCATTGGCAGAATAAAGTAGCGAAAAGAAACAGATAATAATAGATTAACTAGTAATAATACCATACAATAGTAAACAGTGGAAGACTGCAAGTAATAAACAACTAGAGAAAACATATATAAATGGTGCATTATGCATATGTCTAGGAAAGAATCCAAACAAGTCACAATGCTGGAATACAGTACTAAACCAAAGTATAAATGAAAATAGGTAAACAACTCCTCAGCATCGCAAGCCTCGGCTTGGTCCTATGCTCTCTAGCTCCATAGCAGTCATGTACCTAAAGTAGAAGGGTTATTTCCCTTATCTATACCTATAGAAATATAATATTTTTGGGCCTAAAAGCATGACCCAAACAGGGAGTGAGACGAATCCTAGTAGGCAACCACCCAAAGATTTTTTCCTAACAATCTGTGAATATATATGGTAGGAAATAAGAAAAATGTAGCAATAAACAAGGAAGTACTCAAAAGTAAACAATCATAAAGTTTCAATTGAATTCATTTTCATATAACAAGTATGAATCTAATCAAAACAAGTAACCCTATGGGAAGTACTCGCATCCTATCCCATCTGGTTCAACCAAAAAATCTCAAGTAACCCTCTGGGTAAGTTCTCACAGCGTAACACCTCTGGTTCAACTTATACAAGAATATAACGACCTCCTGGGTAGCTCACATAGTCTAACCCCTTTGGTCTCAAGCAAACAAAGACTCTCTGAGGAAGCACTCACTGTGAATTCCCCCTATATACTTTTTAGCAATCAACTACAGACACTCTGAGGAAGCAGTCAACGTCAATTCCCCATGTGGTCTCATAACGGTAACTATGGACACTCTGAGGGAGCACTCAATGTCAATCCCCCTTATGGTATCGTAACGGTAATTATTGAAACTCTGAGGGAGCACTCAATGTAAAACCCCCCTATGGTCTCACAGTGTGATAGATATAACACACTCAGGGGAAGCCCTCAACGTCAATTCCCCCTATGGTCTCACTACACCAGGTTCCCATAGCCCTGTGTAAAGAAATCTTGCACAAATGATGTTAAATAGCCAAAGTAAACCTAAAATTACTACTTGGATAAAAAGCTACAAGGTATACCACAACATTAGATAAAATTACTCCATCCTAACAATACTTGGCATAGAAACCAGGAAGCCTAACAAGCAAAGCTAGACCAAACATTCAATATCAAAACAATCATGGGAAATACATCCATAGCATGGAAAATAACCCTATTCATAATCAAAAAACCTCTACCCAGGAACACAAGGTATAACAGGCATTAAAAGGGCTAAAATACCTGAGCATGCAAAACCCCGTTCTAGGGTATTGGGCACTTTTTCAAATAAAATTCAAAGTATAACTACGGAAAGGCACAAACCACCTACCTCGGTGTTGTACGATCAATATACTCTGGCGTCGGCCCTTGAATCGATTCAGAATGCAGTAGATCTAGAAAAACATCAGAAAATTTCAACCAAGGATATCTCATGAGAGAGAAGAAATCAAGAGATGAGGCTCTAGAAGAAGTAAGAACTTATCTATGTGATTCCCACACAACCAAAGGGGTTTGATTCAGAGAATAGACGGTGATTCAGAGGATTAGAGAAGATATATCGGCCTTGGTCACTCCTAGATGAGACGAGTTGAGAAGAAGGTATTTTTATGAATGAGACGTGACCCCGGTCCGATATAACAATTAAAAAGAAAAGTACATGGCATGTTCTTTAACAATACACGACATGTACTCTCCTTAACTGACCTCCTCTTTAAGCGGTCTCCAGGTCACCCCACACGGCCATGTACTCGACCGTTACACGGCCAGTACCCGGTCACCCGCAGCAACTGGGTACAGGGCGTGTACTCAAAAGTACACGACGTGTACTCATAAAATTTACAGGTTCTCCTCTTTTTCTCAAAAACACCATAAAACAAGATTCATACCTGAAAGGAAGATCCAGGTTCTTACAAATTTACTATTCATAAGGTTCGTATTACTATTCATAAGGGTAGGTTACTATTAATAAGGGTAGGTTACTATTCACCAAAAATTAATTTTGTCCTATCAGACTCCAAATATCGTACTGGTCACAACCATGTATGTTATATTTTCAAACTTCAAAACACATAGGTGGAAAATTTATGTTTAATTTTCACATATCAGTTCATTTAATCATGTTGTGGCATTGTGTTTCCTAATGTGATTTTATATGATTATAACATTACTGCAATAAGGGATAAATTTCATTGATAAAATTTTGGGTCATTACACTGAAACCCCTATGTAGATGATGACTGGATTGAGGTAGTCACATGTGTTTTCCTCCGTGTAAGGACACCTCCCAATCAGATGGTGGTTCTGGTGGTGATTCTTATATATGGCTTAGTTGGGCGATGCTAGATTCTATTGATATAAACCCACGATGAGATGGTTATCACTTGGATAGAGTTTAAGCATTTCATAAGGGAAAAATTGTATCCTACCATGTTGTTATCAGTGTGTACCCAAAATATTCTGCATCTTCGGTAGTATAGCATGACCATGGAAGAGTATTCAATGAGGTTCACAGACCTTTCATGATATTACATAGATATGGTTTGATATCTATTTTTCAGAGCATATACCGTTGATCAAGGACTCCACAGATACATCCAAGAAGGTGTGTCCTCCTTGTGTCTTCCCTCTTATGAGGGGTTTTGTAGTGAGACTTGATGATAGAGAGATTCTAGGAGGAGGTTTGGGTGTATGGGGATGGAAGTGGTGATCACGAGGTTGAGTCATTTACAGCAGCTAGTAGACTTTAGTTAATAGGACTGTGGAATAGTAGGCACACACATTCCCTAACTCAGACATGTGGGTTTTTATTGCATGATTCACGTTGAGTATCTGTTTAGCCACTGGAGAAGCAGTGATACATTTGTGACGGATGGGGACATCTTGCATAAGATTTCCCAACCCACCATGATGTGGAGAGGGAGATGATCGATGGACAACCCTGATAGAGTTGGCATCTAGAGCATGGAGTTTTTCATGATGGAGGACATGTAATAGTAGTGGGGAGACCAGTAAGAGGTGGAATATGGTTCAAGATATTTACACCACCATCCACAGGTGGTCCGTGCCTGGCTCAGGGAGCTGGAGTATGAGGGTGAGGATAGTTACCGGACACTAAGACCTATGACCTAGAGGCTATGAGGATTAGAGATATATTTTTTGTCCTTTATACTTTTTCAATAGTATTTTTAGATATTTTTATAAGGTACTCTATTCTTTCCACTTCTTGATTGAGTCTTATCCAGAGTGATATGGAGCGTCGGTAAAGCCATGTGATGGTGATGTTTGATGTGGCTTCAAACTCATATGAAAGAGGGACACTTCCCCCACTGAGACTCATTGTTTTGATGAGATACAAAATTTTGTGGGTGATTTAGTGTCTCATAAAGAGGATACTGTCAAGGCGTGGCTGAATAGTTCCTTTAAATCATGTGTTCGAGGTATGGTGTCATGTTGGAGTGTCGAAGCATGACCTAGAGATATGAGTGGAGACTTTTAGCTTGACCCATTTTCTTGGAATCCCTAGTGGAGGTATATCCTCATATAGAACCTTTTGTAGAGGAATAGAGAGGTCATAATATGCTTCCTTAGTATGTATAGGTTTTCTACTGTCCATTATCATGTGGTTTTCTACATGTGGGTGTGGTAGTTTTTCTGGATTTTGGGATGGAGTTCCTCCTTTGTGTTGGAGTGATCCTAAGATGGGAAGGATGAGCTCAGGAGTGGGCACATAAAACTGACTTTTACCAGATGTATGATATGACCATTGGATAGGTGGTGTTATGAGATTTTGGTTTCCTTGAATGGTGGTGTAGTTAAGGATGTATTCCTGGTGATGTTTCATGTTTACCTCCCCAATGAGATTTTTATTCTTCTTATACTAGCACCCAGGGACTACACCAAAATTTTCATCAGCATATCATTAGACTCTCTTAGTTAGTTCTATTTTTTTATTCATTACCCTTGAATGCTTGGAATTAGAGTTATATGTGATAAGATTGAGGTTGGAATGGTGCAATTCATCTAGAGGCATGTGATAAATGTCAGGTTATGTCTGTATCTACACTGGGTTAGTGAGGTGGTATACCACTATATTCTTTGATTACAGTTGGAATAGGTACTTAGTTCTCACCATCATTCATAGTTGAGGGGATATTTTCACGATTCATAGCATTATTTCTGCATTGTTTGAGTGGATGTTGGGTGTGGTGGCCTTTGATATACCCCTGAGTTTGTGTTTTTAGAAAGCATGGGAACCTTTTTTGATAAGCTCATTAGCATGGGAGTCCTAGTTGAGAGCACAATTTTTCCCTTTGTTCTTAAGATTTTGCTTTTTGGGATGAAAATCCTTAATTTGGGGAGACTTTAGAGACTCTGGTTTTGACATGTAAGATTTTGGAATATTTTTGAAGTCAGTCATTGAGTTGGCATGAGATTATAAGGCTTGGAGATCCTCAGTGTGGTGATATTAAAAATATTAAATATATTTTATCACATTCATGAATGTTTCTGGTAAGATAGTAATAACTCTCGAGAAGAGTCTCAGATTGGAGATATGATACCGCGGTTGAGTTCAGTATGTGGTCTTTTCCCTGGGTGTGACATAAAATTTGTCAGCATTGGGTGCTCAATTGATGTTGTGTTAGTAGGGAGTTAAGTGGAGGTTTTTTAATTAATAAAATTAATAAAACCTCCCTCCCCCCATTTTCTCACATATATAATTTAATACAAGGGGAATTTACATTTGCGTGATGGATGAACTGAGGTGGAACAAAGGGAAGAGGCATCACAATCTTGGATCTTGATGGTGATCACTCCAGGATGAGGGAACAACAGTTTCAGAGCATGGATCTTCACCCGAAGCTTCAACATTTTTCCACGATGTAGGAGTATTTGAGTATTAATTCCTAATCCCCTATTTTATGCATTGTTTTAAGGTTTTAGATCCCTTATATGACTACAAGTGATCCTCTATAGGTAGAAATATGGGTTTTGATGGAAACTGGTAAGTTTTAGGTAGATTGTAAGGAATTTCAATTTAGAATTCCTGATAACATGTCATATAGTGAAATATCACACTCCATTTGTTCTTCACATTTAGGGAAGATGAACTTTTGGGGACTACATGTCATGTACTAGGGGTACACACCATATAGTGATCCTAGGACATGTGTTCATGGGATATGGCCAGACATGTCATGCTAAGGGACATGTTCGTGTGAGAATACATGGCCAGAGACATGGGAATGAGGTTCTGTACATGGGTATAGGATGAGGACATATCCAAGAGGACGGTTAAATAGAACACACCGTGTACCGGTGGTACATTCCATGTTGAAGGCATGGCTGGCCAATCTTTGTGGAGAAGGACATAGCTAGGGGTATGGGTGAGGAGATACATGCCATGTGCACCGGGTACATGTTGTGTAAGCTCACATGGATATCCAAGAAATGTGGAAGAGGAAAAAAACTAGATGTTTGGGCAAAGTCACACAACATGTTGACCCTAGTACACATCATGTACTATTCTTGAGAACTTCCAACTAGAATATCTCCTTCATTAGGGGTCAGATTCAAGCCTGCGAGTAGCCTATTATGATCAGTTTTTCATATAGAACATGATGGTTGACTTTATGGGGTTTTTTGAGATACGACATAGATTTATTCAAGCATGAGGATGCATTAATAGTGCATAATCCGGGGTAGTGATAAGGGTGGATCACTAGTGAGATTTTCGGGTTGGTACCCTTCCCTATCATCTCAGGATGTGGATCCCCCAAGTCTCTTTAGGCCGGTAGAGTGGTGCTCCCCTACTATTTGGAAGTAGGCCCCATACCCATGGAAAATTTATAGCATGAGGCTTGATGAGCATGATGCTCCTTCAAATGATGCATGACCAATGCTAGAGGTCATATTGGTTTATGAAACAGACACTGAGACTGGTACTCCCCTATCATACCAGGGAATGGGTTTCCATTACCTCTCAGATCGGTAGATATGGAACTCCCCCATTGCAGGTGTGGGTCCTCTACCCACAGATTATTTCTCCCATGGTCAATACACCCATATTGAACCTGGGTGCAGGTTTCCCATATTTTTTGTGTTTATAGAGACAGAGGTACCCTATCATATTAGGGAATGGTCCATCCATACTCATTGTGAAAATATAGTCAGTACTCCCCTATCATAAAAAGGTGTGGGTCCTCTATCCATCGAATCATTACTCCCCTATCACACCAAGGTGTGGGTCCTTTATATGTGATGTTTGGATAGATTAGATACTCCCTTGTCGTATCAGGGTATAGGTCCTCTATTCCAAGGTTAGTACTCCCCTATCATGTCATGATGTGGGTCCCCCATTTCAATTAGAAAGCTAGAGACAGAACTCCCATGTACACAATGTGTAGTTCCTATATCTATGGAGTAGTACTCCCCTGACTTCTTGTTTTAATGGGGATTGGGTCCTCCATGATAGTTGGATTTCCCTTGGCAGTGGAGCATAGTTATGAGGAGAAGGGGGGTCCACTTATTATGCATGGAACCTAATAAGGAGGTAGTGCTACCTCAACGCGGTAGGGTGTAAGACTCTCCCTATAGGTGCTATAGAGGTCTCACGGGATGGTTATGAGTTAGTAATTCCACGTTTGTGGGGTAGTGAAAAGGTGTAGGTTACTTCTTAATCTCTCTCTTTAGAGAGGATGAAAGTGGTGCATAGTCTAGAGTATCACTCCCTCAAATGTGTGCATTGGAGAAGGTCAAACCTCTCCACTTGGGTTCTTATGAGTTTGTGCGGGGTGCAAGACAGTGTTTATAGGACCTATGGTGCTGGGAACTAGAGTTTTACCTAGAGAGAAGTTCCCAATGGAGTGTGTTCTCTCGGATGGGCCATCAGGGATGGAAGGGTTTTTTCTAATGGATCATATCTATCAGGAGAGTTTCATCTATGATGGAAGGGATCATGGAGTGATTTATCCTAGATGAGAATTATTGTTGAGGCTCAAGTAGAATCATGTGGATGACTATGAGGTTGGGAATTCATGATACTTAGAGTATAAGACAAGTATATCTGGTTGATTATGGGATTCCTTACAGTGATGTCACATATCTTGGTTAATACAACATGTGGATTGAGCTAGCTAGTCATGTATAGCTAAGGTGTGGTCAAGATGGAATTTATTGTTCTCTCTCGCTTGGGTTCCCTCTGTCTTGGGTCGAGCAGACTGTTTCCTTTCTATTTCTCCTTTTATTTTGGGTTTTTGGGGTGCCTACTCATTATAATTATACTCACACCTATATATTTTTTTCCCACACATATCGTGTCTTGTGCAGATGGTATTCCTTTCAACGGAGTCCTAGGAAGACCTAGAGGATGGGTAACATAGTGAAATAGACATTTCAAGGTGTATATTGGTGAATAAATGAGGTGTGTCCCAATGGTTTCATTTTACAGAAGTCCCATCCTTCTAAGTTGGCTGGAATATTTTGAAGTTTTTTGTGGAATTTCATTTTGACCTTTTTATAATTTCATTAACTTTTATTTACTTTGATTCTAGGATATATGTATGCATGAATTTTTTATTTTATTTTTTATTATCTCTAAAATGTTTCATGGAAATGGATGCAAGTGCCTGTGTAACAACCCAGACTATTATAAATGAAGTTTCTCTTTGTGATTTAATTAAATGTATTATTATGTAATATAGTTATAGAAAACACATGAACTTCCTCAGTTATATATTTATATTTCAAATACCATTAGGAATATTATCATTATTAATATATTCATTAAATAGTGATCACATGATTAATATAAGTATCATAATTTAACAAATCGAATTGATAGAGATAAAGGAAGTGATGGACTCATCCAGAAGGATTGTACCCTATGAAGCCCATTTATCGGAGCTTCTGAGGGAGATATCATCATTGGGATTTTCCAATGACCAATCCCAATATGATATCCAATAACTTAAGTATGAGCGAAACCATTTACGGTAGAAGTTCAATCTCATCGAGATCACAGCCCAAACCATTTTTTCCAAACAACCACATTAAAGTCTCACCGTTGCACACCTTACTCTTAGGGTGTTTACCGGTGTAATAAATTGATATGTATCAAGACCATAATAATATGAATATTTATATTTTATAAAATAATGAATTTATTTTTATTTTTATTGTTACTTTATAAATGATTTTGATTTTGATTCAATTAAACACAAATTGTAGTTTCAGGTAATATTAAAATTCAGTTAATGAATTTATTTTGATGAATTAATGGATTTTTTAAATAAATATTAATTTAATAAAATTTTAAAATTAAATAATTTTTGTTAATTATAAATTATCATCTAATTTTTATGAAGTGTAATGTACTTTTTATTAGGGTTCAGAAACTGTTATTGTCAAAAACCCAAGATTTTTCAATAAATATCGAATCTTACTTTAAAAGTGAAAATGCACATATTCAAAAAATTAAATAGACAAAATGAATATTATTTTTTTAATCATTGTGTCAAAACTATCAAATAGTTAATTTTTCATAATTTTCTGAGATAGTCAAATTTTCGGCTAAAAATTAAATATCGTATAAATATACAGAGTGTTTTATGACATCATAATGAACCAAAAATGATGTAACAAATAATATAATGGGTATCCTCATATAATTATATGTTTTACCATTAAATTAATTTTATTTTTAAGTTTACTTGATAAATTTTACTAAGATTTTATGAATCCTTTAAAACATTTAATATATTTTAGAGTTTTAAATTCATTTATTTAAAATTGTAACTCACATCCACATGAGAAAGGAAATTATTTTAATATTTTCAGCCAATTTCCTAATAAAAAAATTAAAAAATTCCCCAATTTGGAGAAAAACATGGCCAAAACCATGGGAATGTCTATGGTTTTGAATATTTTATTATATAGAGTCCAAAATCTACTTTTGTGAAATATTAACGAACTTCCCAATAATTTCCTATATAAATCCTCCAAAACTCCAACTTATCTTCACTAAAAATTCTTTTATCACGTCCTTACTCTTATCTAACCTATCTATAAGCCTCCTAAGTCACTCCAAGCTCTCAATAAGCCCCTTTTCAAGCTTTTGGATCCACACATTCAAGTAAGGGTTCTTTCCTTTCCCATCTTTATCCATGTTTCTTTATCTTTTTATGACCATTTCGTTTCAATTAAAAATGATGGGGAGTATTTACTCACCTCCCCATACTTCCATTATTTTGAATAAATTATGATAGAATCCTTTCTATCTCGTTATACCCTCCCATGTTCACCGATCACCATGCCAAAATTTCATTATCATCCTTTCCTTTCTCTTTTTATTCAAACTTATTTATCATCATATGCCTTATTTTTCTAATTTTAAATGTGTGTACATGTCCTTCCATTCCCCTATTACTTTAAACTTCATTTAAAATTTATTAGTGACCCATTTCTCTCTTATCAACCCGTTTTATGAATTTTTAAGTGATTTTGTTATGCTGATGAATGTTCACCGTGATTTTCCATACCAAGCCAATTGTGTAGTGAATTTCATACCCATTTTATATCAAGGGTGTTCACTTTTATGCACATATAACATTTTATTTGGTACTTACATGTATTTATTCCAAACTCCTTGATCATGGAATAAATTATTATGATGAATGAATCCATTTTTTATGATCTTTGTGGCACATTTAATTATGAGAATGAAATGAAAGTGATGAGTGTGCCCCGAATTATATAGCACTCTAATGTGTTGGGTAATGTTTAGTATCATGATACGTCATGTTGAGAGATTCATTTACCTGATTCCTTTATGGGACTTTGTAAACCATGAAGTCTTGGAAGTTCATCCTTGACCTATGATGTTGTGTTTTAAGTTGTTTCCACGTTTCCCATGTTATGATTATCATGCTATATCATTCCTTACTATTTGTGTTCCTTTATGCCTCATTGATATGCATTTTATTACATGTATTATTATCTTCATGTTATTACATGTTTATTCCCCTACTAGGATTCATGTCTCATCCATTTCTTATGTATTTTTCCAAGTTATCCAATGTAGTTTTAAGCTCAAGCATGTTAAAGAAGTTTTCGATAAAGATGTTCACTACTGGAATAATTGGCTTCTGCGCCTGGGAACACGGGCGACCGCCAACGGCGGTCGCTATTGACAGTATTAGCGACCGCCAATGGCGGTCGCTACTGCTGAAAAGAATTACGCGGGATATTTCCCACCCCCCCGCCACTGTCTTCCTCATCCGCCGCTGCAACTCTCCGTCGACGTCGGTGTGACCCCCGCCGCCGCACTACCACTCTCAGTCAAGCCCGTCGCCACCCCCAGTTCTCTCCCGACCACTCTCAGTCAACCTCGTTACCCTTCACACGACCGCCGCCCATCCCCCGAGCCTTCCCAAAAGACCAGAACGCCATCTCCTCCTCCTCCGGCCACCGTGTATCGTCCATGGTCGGCGGTCGTCCATCCCATTGCAACCCCCCAACACCCCCGCGTCCCTGCACACATCCAGCGGACGCTCGAAGCAAAATTCCAGGCAGGTTTTTAGCGACGGCTCAAATGCGACCGCCAGAAGCGGTCGCATGGCGGTCTCTATAGGGCTTTAGCGACCGCTTTTGGCGGTCGCTAAAGACCATATATCTAGTAGTGGTTGTAATTCATGTTTAAAGTTGTAATGCAATGTACCTAATTCCCAAAGACACTATACTTATCGATATTTTTCATTTTATAAAGTTTAATTTTATTAATTAAATCATGTATTAATGTGTAATAAATAGAAGAGTTATTATAGTTGGTATCAAAGGAAAAGTTTAGTTATTTTTGGGATTTGGATTAAAAAACTCTAGAAAAATACTTAGAGAAAAGACTAAGTATAAGAAAACATACCTAAAATTTTTGTGAGTATAGAGTAAGTGTTTTATCAAGAATATACATCCCTGTCTAGATACTAAAAGTGGATTTGATTCTGGTACAGATGTACCTAGGAGTAACAACTCCGACAAGGTGTTCCAGGCCTGACTCAGGGTAACCTGGTATATGACAACGGGTCTTACTGCACACCTAGTTTGACACTCCCAATGCATATGATTTGGTAATTAAAAATATCATTACGAAACATTATTAATGGAGTAAAAAACTGCACAAAATATTATATGTTAAGAAATAGATCATGGATAATAGATACTGAAGCCCAGAAATCCATAAGTTATGAAAATAAAAGTAAGTTATAAGTTATCCCATTAATGTCATTAAAATACCACTTATGAGTTTAAAAGTTTTATATAATCCTACTTAATTTTCCATTTATTCTAGACAATGGCCGAAAATATGAGGAATAGGGTAAACAGTCAATGTGAACAGAAATGTGATGAATGCCCCAATGAGATTCCCAACCTGATGGGAGTAGGAATCACACAATTCATGGTGATATTCTCTCAGATGACTAAGGTTTTGAATAGAAACCTATATTAGGAGGAGCATCCAAATCCCCACATAAGAGAATAAGATGTAATCTAAGCTTCATGCGACAAAGGCCACCTACTTTCAATGGATCATCTGATACCTTAATCACAAAACAATGGATCAGCTCTATTGAGAAGATCTTCTCCATTCGTCAACATTCCAAACAAGATAAGGTTATTTTGGAAATATATTGTATGGAGGGTGAAGCTGATCAATGGTAGAAACTGATAAAAATAAAAAACTTGAGAAAGAGATCAAAGAAATTGTGTGGAAGGATATCCATAAAATTCTTTTTGATAAATATTTTCCTCGCACTATCCATCTTAAAATAGAAATGTATTTTATTTACCTCAAGAAAAAATATGATAAATCTATTGGGGTGTATGAGGAAAACTTCACAAGACTTTCAGGGTATGCCTCCAGGTTTTTCATTACACTTGAATACAAGGTTGACCACTTCTTTGGTGGGCTAAAACCTAGCCTATGGAAAACCCTAGAAATCCATGAATTTGATAGCTATGAGGAAATTTTATGATGTTCCCTCAATGTTGAAATAGAGATCAGTGAATATCAGGGGTATCATGTGGATAATAATAGGAAAGTGGAGATCAATTTTAGTAGTCAGATAGAGAGATATAATGATGATAAGAAATTTCAACAACCCACTTTCCAATGGTTCGGAAAGAACCACCCTCAAAATTGCTGGAAGGGGATGATTAAATGCTTTAATTGTGGGAAGGAAGGGAACCTAGACAGTTATTGCCAATAGGAGAAACCAACTACTGTGACAGAGGAAAGGAATTCTCTGGTCAACCCCCAGCGTATTGTTCATTGCTACGACTTCAAGGAACTAGGGAATTTTTCAAACTAATGCACTAATAAAGGTGTTTTTGGAGACAACCAACAACCTTCAAGGAAAAAAGGGGTATATTTTTCCATCACTACTAAAGAATTGAATCTCGACAAGGAAGTGGTGATAGGTACGCTATTTATTCATTCATGAATAGTAAATGTAATATTTTATTTTGGTTTTATACATTCCTTCATATCATGAAATTTTAGTATAACTATTCAAACACCACCAAAAATCATGGAAGTATTGATGTTGGTGAAAATAGAAAATGGGTAAATTAGTTCATCCCAAGTATATAACTCCTCCCCTATAAATGTTTGTGGGAAAAAATCCCATAAAACCTTCTCATACTCCCTTTGGTGTAATTTGGTGAAATTTTGGTCATGGATTGGCTTTCCCAATATAGTTCCAATATAAATTTACATGATAAGGAAATCACTCTCTGTATTTCAAATCGACCCTCGATTATATACAAGTGAAAGGAGGAAGATGAATCTTCTTTAGCACCATCATATCAAGAATGGATTTTATTTCCTTATGAGAAAGCATATCTAGATCAAATGATTAAGTCTAAGAAAATAATCATCCTTGAATACATTCCCATTATAAGGTAATATGTTGATGTGTTTATCGAGCAATTTTTTGGTCTTCCTCATATCTGAGATTTTGAATTTTTATCGAGCTTATACCTAGGGTGTAACCATTATCCAAAACTCTGTATATAATGGATATTATGGAACTTGAGGAGATGAAGAAACAGTTATAGAATAATCTAGATAAAGTTTTCATATGCCCAAGTGATTAACCATGGGTGGCACTGGTCCTCTTTTTCAAGAATAAGAATGGGTCAATGCACCTTTTCATCGATTATCGTGATATCAATGAGATCAAGAAAAAGAACATGTATCCTCTACCTCGGATTGATGACTTGTTTGATCAACTACATAGAGAACAATAATTTTTCAAGGTGTATCTATGGTCGGGATATTATTGAGTTAGGGTGAAGAAGAAGGATATCCCCAAGACTGCTTTTTTACAAGGTATGGGTACTATGAATTCATAGTAATTCCTTTCAGACTCACTAATACTCCATAAATCTTCATGGACTTGATGAATAGAGTCTATTGAGATTACCTAGAAAAATTTGTGGTACTATTTATAAATAATATTCTAATATAATCCAAAATTAAAGAGGAGCATGAGGGGAATTTGAATACCGTGCTAAATACCTTTCAAAAGAAAAATCTTTATTCCAAGTATAGAAAATGTGAGTTCTGGTTAAAGGAAGTATCTATCTTAGGTAATATAATCACAAGAAATTGGATATATATAGACCCTTATAAAATAGAAGAAATTGAACGATATATAAGGAAAAAATCTATGATATATATCTATAGTTTCCTAAGGTTAGCTAGGTATTATCACCGATTTGTGAGAAATTTCTTGTGATTCTCAAAACCCCTCACCAAACTAACTCGGAAGGGATTCAAGTTTGTTTAGAATGATGACTTCGAAGAAATATTTAGGTAGTTGAAAAGGAGTCTTATCACTACACTTGTGCTCAAACTTCCCACAAGTGGTGATCTTTTCATGGTATTAAATGATGCTTTGAACAAGGGCTTGGGTTGTGTGTTGATGAAAAATAAAAAATTAATTGCATATTCTTCAAGGCAGTTTAATTTTCATGAACGTAACTACACAACACATGATATAGGGCTAGATATGGTGATTTTTTCTTTAAAAATTTAGAGGAATTATCTCTTTGGGGAGAAGTATAAAATATATGCGGATCACAAAATTCTCAAGTATATATTCACATGGAAAGAGATGAATATGCTCCAATGAAGATAGTTAGAGCTGATCAAAGACTATGAATTCTCAATCCACTAATATCTTGGTAAAGTGATTAAAGTGGAAAACTCTCTAAGAAGAAAGGATCCAGAGATTCTATCATTGATGATAATTGAAAGGGATCCAATCTTCTTAGATTTGGAAAGGATGGACATGGGATTCATAAAGGAAGGTATATCATCAATCCTTTCACAAATTCTTGTTCAAACGTCTCTTATAGAGATTTTAAAGGATGCTCAAAGAGTTGATGTGGGAATTTAGAAGAAATTGGAAGCTATAAGGAAAAGGAAATCCTTTTATTTCAATTTTAATGACGATGGTGTTGTGGGATTTGGGTCAAGACTATGTGTACCATTAAATACTGAGTTAAAGAAGTAGTTGTTGTGTAGTTCACATTGATCAACATTCTCCATCCACCTAGGATGTCACGACTCGTCCTCGGGGCCCGTGCCATGACTACCCCAAGCCTGTCTTCCATAGGCCAGGGGCTGGAGACTAGCACCAAAGGCGTAAATCCCGATAAAAGGGAAGACATTTCCTTTATATAAGTAAATGTACACAACAGAGTGCACAAGTGAAGTAAGAAATAAGTAAAACTGAGTACAAAAGTAAGTGCTGGAAAGTAAATGGTCCAGTATACAAACCCAACTGAAAGTACAGTACAACTGAGAAAGAAAGTACAACAGCTGTAAAGTAAAGCATCAACCACCGAGTCGTCCTCCAGGAATCCCACCTGAAGGATGGGTACAGATAGTCTCATCGGTACCTCGGGTTTGTCCGCCCTCTCCGTCTATGTCCCTCCAGGTGGTCCACCTCCGGATACTGTCCATCTCCACAAGCCTCAACCACGATCAGGGTTGTCTACCGTCTTCAACCAACACAACGTAGTGCGGGAATGCCCATGCAGGGGTGAGTATAACGATACTTAGTAGGAACCCCGAGACCCCCGAAGGTCTCCTAGAATCCAAAAAGAATAAACCACAAAGGAAAGATACAAACACAAAGTATCAACAAACTCTACTTAGGTATATGCTCATACATATACCTAAGTCATCAATCTCAGTACGGCTCCAACTTCTGAGCCCAAGCACAACTAGTCCACACAGGAAAGAAGTCAATCATACCAATGATAATGATTGAAAGTCAAGAATTAGGTCACATAGGTATACTACTCATGAAGAGGGGTGGATATGATTAGATGTATCCTCTGAATCATCTCCTCTGCCGAACCAACGTAGGATCCAAGTACAAAAGTCGTCGCTACCGAACCCACGTAGGATCCAAGTACAGTAACCATCGCTGCCAAACCCATGTAGGATCTAGGTACATTCATCATCACTGCCAAACCCATGGAGGATCCATGTACAGTCGTCCTCGCTTCCAAACCCACATAGGATCCAAGTACAGTCGTCATCATTGTCGCAGTCGCAGCCATCTCTAGGGTTCCAGCACACAGCGTACTCGATTCCGGGAGGGTCCGCTCCATTAGTAAAATGGGTTCGATACATAAACTGCCATGAATTATAGATTTGATGTATCCCAAAGTTTTGTCTCATCAAAAGGAACCCAACGTGATAGACGGTGCGTCAAACGGACACCCGGTCTAAGAGATATTGGCATTTCCATTCCAGGGGCATGACTGGAAATATGCTTGTTCCAAACTCGTCCATTTACCAAAGTTGTCCAAAACTCTCTTAAAGTATCTCAATAGGACCGCCTCATCGATAGGGTTCTAGTGTCGTAGACTGCGCGTCGATCGGGCGTGCGGTCATTAAGTTATTCTTGTTTAAGTGAAAAACAGGCCCGACCCAGTTAACACAGGGGCCCATGGTTCGGGTTAACCCAGTTTGACGGGTCTGACCCAGCAGGGGTGTCATACCGGTCTGAAGGAAAACGTAACTCGGCCCAAAGGATGCGGCCCAGCCCAAAGGGGCGCGGCCTGACCCAAAGTGGCGCGGCCCGGCCCGGCCCGGCGCGGACCGGTTGGGCACGGCCCGACTGGGCGCGCAGCCCAGCTGGCTCAGTAGGCAGGACGAGCGGTCTGAGCCCCCCCCCCCCCCGACTATCCAAACAGACGGCACCAAGCGGCGCCACCCATCCCAAACCGGTCGGCCGGCCTTCTGGCGCACGGCGGGCCGCGGGTTTCTTCAGCGCGGCGCCCTTCTGGCGCCGTGGTCTGGCTTCGCCCGGCCGGCCGATGGGCCGGCTGGTTCTCCAGCACAACGCCCTCCTGGCGTCATGGCTCCCCTTCACCAGGCCGGCCGATACTTCCACCGAAGCGGCACGTGTAGCGGGTCGTGGTTCCTCCCGCACAGCCGGCGGGATGGCGCCGGCTTCCTTTGACGCATTCCCAGCACGGCGCGACGGCGTCGTGCCTCCTCCGCCTTCGGTTGCTGATTCTAAGAATAATAAACAAGATCAAATGGAGGATCGTCAGGCCGTGTTCGTTCGGCCTGCGCCCTCCGCATAATAGATAGCAATAGGCCAAGGTATTCACTTGAATACAATAAGAACGAGGGAGTAATTTATTTTAAATAAATTAATCAAACCCCCTACCTCAACAATTGATGTCGAACGTCGGCGTTGCGGAAGACGGCGTCGCGAGGTGAGGATTCGTAGACGTCGTCAGAGTGCGTCTGAGCTGGAAGTGGTGTCTCCTCACTTGTCGCAGAGAATAGGATGGAAGGTGCGTTGTCGTTCTTCGTGGAACCGGAATTCTTCGTTGAAGGAGACGTCGTTCTTCGTCGGAGGGCCGGTGTTCTTCCCAAAATCTCAAAAGCTCTCCCAATTCTCCTTAGCACAACGAAATCCCTCCCCAAAATAAAATTATAGGCTTATTCTATTATTTTATTATCACATAAAATTTAAAATTCAAATTCAAACCACTTCATTTAATTAATTGATGTGGTTGGATTCATTAAATTAATGTGTTGGCAAGAGTTAAATAGCAAGAGAGGAGGAGGTGAGAGGTCTCATAAATATGGGAGATTTGTTATGTTTAATGGGGGGAGTTTATGAGAGTTATGGGGAGTTTAAAGAGGGTTATGGGAAGTTGTAAGATTGGGGATCGTGTGGGCCCCACCTCCCATATAACCACACATGGGAAGTTGGGTGGTTGTGGGCCCCACCAATAACTTCCCATGGAAGGGTTTAACTTCCAAGGATAATAAAATAAAATTGTACAAACAATTTTATTTACTTCTTAATTAAACCCCAAATAATAATTCTCAACCCTCTTAAAATGCAACTACAGTAAAGGTACCCTTAAGCAATTACTGGTGTTGTGAGTTCATCAGTGCCCTCGGATTTCAATTCCGAGCACCGGTTCAAAAGATAGAAAAACCCGCTCGTTCGTTTACTGAACGTACCCGAGCTAAACTTCGGAAATTGATTCTGGGCACACCGGTCCTCAGAATCAAGTGCCGTCAGAAGCCACAGACTCGTAAAAATTCGAAAGTATTTAAGAAAAAAATTTACTTGAAATTTCTGGGTCTTTACATAGGAAGCACAAAGATATATCGAGATCACCAAGAACACTATTCGGGGGATAATATGAAGAAGGATATCGTGGAATATACATCAAGATGTCTTGTATCTCAGCAAGTGAAAGTGGAGAGGATACAAATCTATGGGGATGATGAAACCATTACCCATACCCACATACAAAAGGTAAAAAATCACTATGGACTTTGTCATTGATATTATAAATATATCAATAGGGGAAAATGTTATATGGGGTATGGTGGATCATATTACAAACATTACACACTTCATTGCGATATGATAGGAATTCTCACTAGATCTACTTGCACATATATACATCAGGAAAGTGTTCAAGTTATATATAGTACCACTAAATATTATATCTGATTGATATCCAAGATTCACCTCTAAGTTCTATAAGATTCTCCATCACACTCTAAATACATAGTTGAACTTCAAAATGTCCTATCAACCTAAAACTGTTGTCCAATCCAAACAGACTATCCAGAGACATGAGGACATATTGAGAGTATGTTCAATAGACTTCAAAGGAGGATGGGATCAACATCTTCCTCTGGTTGAGTTCTCTTACAACAACATTTCCCAAAAAAAACATTCAAATGGATCCCTAAGAAGACCTTTATCGAAATAGGTGTATGAAACCTACATGTCGGGATGAATTTGGGGGATGAATATTTCTAGGTCCTGAAATGGTTGAGGAAATGTTGTCAAAGGTTAAGACTATTTAGTCGCACATAAAGGCTACTTAGAGTCAAAAAAAGAGCTATGCTGACAATCATCAATGAGACCTAGAGTTTGATGTTGGAGACATGGTATTTCTCTACATATCACTATGGAAGAAATTGATGAGATGTGGGAACAAGGGAAATCTTAATCCAAGATACATCAGCCCCTTTGAGATCCTTGATTGAATCAGAGCGGTGGCTTATCGACTTGAACTCCCACCTAACCTATACTGAGTTCATGATGTATTCAATGTATCACACTTTAGGAAGTACATACCAGACCCCACACATGTGCTCAATCTATAAGTGGTACCATTATAGAATGATATTTCATATGAGGAGAAGCCGATGAAGATCTTAGATCGTAGAGATAAAGTTCTACAAAATAAGACAACGCACCTTGTCAAATTGTTGTGTAGAAACCAAAAGTTTTAAGAAGCAATGTGGGAACCATAGGTAGTGATGAGGTAGAATTACCCTCATCTGTTTTAAGGGGGTAAAATGAATATTTTGAGGGTGAAATTTCTTAAGGTGGGATATTGTAACGACCCAAACTAATATAATTTAAGTTTCCCTTTATGAGTTAATTAAATGTATTATTATGTAATATGGTTATAGAAAACTCATTAACTTCCTTGGTTATATCATTGGATTTAAAATACCTTTAATAATATTACCATTGTTAATATATTCATTAAACATTGATCACATGATTGATATAAATATATGGACTTAATTAAACCAATTGACACAAATAAAAGAAGTGATGGCCTCATATAGTTGAATTATACCCTATAAAACCCATTTATCGGGGATTCTGGGGGAGATATCATCACTAGGTTTTCCCTTGACCAATCTCAAGGTAAGATCCAATAACTTAATCATGAGTGAAATAATTTATGGGAGAAGTTCAAGCTCATTGAAATCACGGCCCAAACCATGTTTGTTGAACGGCCCCATGAAAGTATCATTGTCGCGCACCTTACTCTTAGGGTGTATATCAGTGTCATAAAGGGATATTTATAAAGGCCTAAAAAATATTAATATATATGTTGTATATAATAATGAATTTATTTTCATTTTTATTGTTACTTTATAAATGAATTTGATTTTTATTCAATTAGACATGAATTATATTTTCGGGTAATATTCAAATTCAATTACGGGATTTATTTTGATGAATTAGTGGATTTTTTAAATAAATATTATTATAATAAAATGTTATTATTAAATATGGTTTATTAATTATAAATTATTATATAGTTTTTATGAAGTGAAATTTACTTTTTATAAGGGTTCAAAAATTGTTATTATCAAAAACCCATAAATTTTCAATAAATGGCGAATCATATTTTAAAATTGAAAATGAAAATATTTAAAAAAAATAGATAAAATTAATATTATTTTTCTAATAATAACATAAAAATTACCCAATGCTTAATTTTTCATTATTTTCTAAGATAGACAAATTTTTGGGTACAGATTAAATACTGTATAAATATATTATGTGTTTTATGACATCATAATGACACAAAAATGATGTAATAAATAATATAATGACTATTATAATCCAAATATATGTTTTACCCTTAAAATAATGTTATTTTAAGTTTACTTGGTTAATTTTATTAAGCCTTTATGAATCTTACAAACCATTTAATATATTTTAGAGTTTTAAATTCATTTATTTAAAAGTGTGACTCACCTCCACATAAGCAAGGGAATTATTTTAATATTTTAGGTCATTTTACAAATAAAATAATTAAAACCACTCCAATTTTTCAAAACCCTTGGTATGTGTGTTACATACCTATATGGTGATAGTTTTCATACCCTGGCCTTTTAGAGGTGGGATGGTGGTAGCCACTGCTCAAGCCCCGAGGGGTTGTGTCCGGACATAAAAACTCTTATCCTTATTTTTCTTCTGTGGACACATTACTCATGGGGTAGAGTTCTATGTAATGAAAAACTTGATCTGAAGGAGGATTACATTGAAATACAATCTATGGCTTTAGGATAAACCTTCTGGTCGATAACCCACTTTGGAGGATAAAAAAGAGAAGGTGATGGAAATTATTAACAGACGTGTGGAACAATATCTGTTTGTGCCTAAGACTATGATAATTCTATTGTGTCCTATATAATTTCCCCTTATTAAAAGAAGTGTGTACAACCCTTGTCTAATGATTTAGAGCCCTCAAATTCATTTTCATTCTTAGCACATGTTAGTGGATGATGGGCCTCATAACGATGATGCTTTTGATATTAGAAATAGGAAAAATTTAATGACTAGCTGACCTACCTCCATGAAGAACAAGAATGATATAGCACTATACCGGAATATAGGTCCTCCTCCAAATCACCATCTCATTTTACTTTATTCAGTTGTTTAGAAGGTAATTAGGATCTACCTTCTCAAATTATGTTTTCACCCATGGTGGGGGAACTAATTACTACTATTCCAGATGAGGTGTCCATGACAGAGTTTCCCTTCTTGAGGATTGTTATTCCATGTCAATAAGGGCCTCTCGCCTGCATGAATCTCACTTATCAGAAAAGTATGATGAAAGAAATTATGAATCTAACCCCCCCCCCCCCAATATGTTTCTATTGTTTCTGAAAATATTTCAACTAGTTTGGATAATTACCATATAAATATGATAGTATTGACAACATGGACATAACCAAGGTTCGAGGGTATGTCTAAACCCACCTTCAAGATAAAATGAATCTATTATGACCCCCCAAACCTAGTTCTTCCCTCAAATGCAGACCCTCTTAAGCCTTATTCTGAGGAAGTAAAAAACATGCATTGTTTGATGATTCCATACCCTAAAAAACACTATACATGGAAGAGGAAAACCATAGGGGACTTTAGCACTGAAACCACTACTACGTTTCCGTGAAAAGATAAATAAATTTTTGACGCTTCGTATATATTATAGAGCATCTTCTGAAAATATAGAAAGTGGAAGGTGATGGTTATATTCTTGAATGCTCAGAGGTAGAGGATATAATGAACCAACCCCACCTACCATAATGAAAATCTTATGTTGGGACTGTTATGGTCTTGAAAACCAATGCACAGTACGCATGATCCTTTATAGAGCGTAAAAAATCCACCCCAACATGGTGTTTTTTCTGAAACCTTGCTGGTTTGTAAGGACATTATTAATGTGATGACAAAATATAGATTTTAGGGGTGTCTCCCAATGGATTTTTAAGGCCACTCAGTGGTATTATTCCTTCTCTAAAATGAGGATGCATTTGTTAGAATTAATAATTTTTCATCAAATCATATTACTATTTTTATCCACTCACTAGATTTCCCTATATGGTCATTCATGGGATTCTTTCAGTGGATTATCCAAATGGATAAATGAAGGTCCTTAGAGATTCTGATCTCACTATGCAAATGGTTACGTAGACCCCTTATCAATGGTTGGGATTTTAAGGAAATCAGGTTTTGGCCTAAGAAAAAAGGTAGTGCTTATATGTAGTTATTGGTGACATCGGATTTCCAAAAGGTTATCCAGAATATGAAGTTGATAATCTAAGATACTCAGGCTACCCATTCATTTATTTCCATGGGAATTCTATAGAGATCCATATTGAAGAACGTGCGGATAGGTGGATAGGTTAAAATGATTGGGATAGTATTTTTTGACACTTTTTAGGTTTCTTATCTTCCATCTTCCTCATCTGACCACACCCTAATCTTCGTTGACTTCTCATGCGATGGTGGTCGACCCATACTTGAAATTTCCTTCATATTTGAAGGCTTCTGGGTTAGCTATTAGGAATGTGTGGATATTTTACACTTGGGGTGGGTGGAAGGGGATAGTGATGTTAATAAGAACATATCACAGGTGTCCTCTAAGATGAAGAAGTTGATCTATGCTTAATTTCACTAGTCATATATCCAATGTGATCTGATTAAAAAGAGGTTGAATGTTCTTCTTTCCTATCCCCATCGGAGGCTGGTTTTTCTAGAATATCAAAACCGGAAGATGAGATGGATGAAGACCTTAGAGTTAAGTATGGTTTCTATAATATGAAAGAATGGGATAATCATATGAAAGATGGTGATGTAACCACCCTCTACTTCCACTAAAAGGCATTAGTGCAGCAGGGAAAGAATTTATTTTTTACCTTACTGATCTTGAGGGATGGTCTTCTTCACATAACAAGGATATATGTAATATTGTGTTGAATTTTTTTCTAAGATATCTATATTGTGGGGGAGTCTTCTATATCATAGGATATAGAGAATTTTATTATACCAATTGTTTTGGAGGAAATGAACAATAATATTATGTGAGATATTATAAATTAATAAATCATCTTAGAACTAAATCTAATTAATTCAACTAAGGCACCATCCCATATGGTTTTCATACCCTATTTTTTAAAAAGTTCTGGAATTTTTTAGGGATATATATTTCATGTATCATAACGGATCTCTAGATAGGTAAAGTTAAATTTCACTTGATTAGAAAAACACTTATTACCCTCATTCTTAAAATCAAAAAAATCATCATTGGTTACATATTTTAGACCCATTAGTCTTTGTGATTTTACTTATAAAATCTTATCTAAGATCTCAATGAACCAACTTAGAATTTAACTACCCTCGGTTTTTTCTGATAACTAAAGTCCCTTTGTCCTTAAGAGACACATCACTGACAATTCCATTATTTCCCATGAATTTTTTCACTCTATGAAAATATAAAATAAATCCAAGAGAGGTGTTATGGAATGTAAACTTTACATGAAAAAAATCATATGATAGAGTTGAGTGTTCGTAGCTCTAGTTTGTGATGACTAAGATGGTTTTTAGATCAAAATATATTGATATCATCATGTGTTGTGTTTCTTCTATCTCTTTAAACATTCAGATCAATGGTGGTCTTACTCAAAGTTTTACCCCATCTAGAGGATTTCACTAATGGGACCCTCTTTCTCGCTCTTCCTATTTATCCGGGTTTCTATTGTTTTCTCCAATATTATCTCTTGAGAAGCTAATGGTAATATTATCCATGGTGGTAAATCTTTTAGATAAGTTCCCCCATATCCCACTGGTTTTTAGTGGATGATAGACTCATTTTATCGAGGGCCACTTCGAGAGAATACAACTATATATTCCAAATGATCTTCATGTATATTCTAGCTTAGAGACAATATGTCAACCTCTCAAAATCAAAAGTTTCTTTCAATGTTTCCATTAAAAAAATGAAATAATATCTCCATCTTTCTTCCTGCATTTTCTTATTGAAAAACACCAAAAATACCAGGGGATTCCCACTATTTTTTGGTGGTTGAAAAAAAAATTTCTCAAATGCTATTGATAGGGTGGAAAGTAAAATTCAGGGGTGGTATGTTAAAAGGATTTCAAAAGAGGGAAAGTAATTACTTTTCAAGCCTATGGACTAATCAATATTTACTTATTTTATGTCCCTATTCAAAATCTTGGGTTTTCTTGCTAACCAAATACATTCTCAGCTCGAAAACTTTTGGGGTGCCTTTAATGAAAAGAATAAAACCCACAAGATCATATGGGAGAATATCTGCCACCCCAAAACATGTGGAGGTATAGTTTTTTTGGAAACTAATTGTATTAATGACGGTCACCTTTCAAAAAAATGATGGTGACTTATCCATGGCCCAGATTCTTTGTGCACTAGAGTCATGCATGATAAGTATTTCCCCCATTTGAGCTTCGGTAAGCTATCTGATTAGCCAATAAAAACACATATTTTGATTAAATTTTAAGGGCATTAAATGTTAATTTTTGATCTTATGGGCCTGAGTTAGTGGATTTTAATTTTGAACGTCCATTCTCATTATTTGTGCACTTCATGCCTAATATGCAACAATTTAGGCCCAATGTTTTATCTGATTTTAAAGAATGTAAAAATCCATATTTTGATTTGATATTTTGGGAAATGTATATAAACATAAATATGAACATTTTTCATTCAGGGATCAATGGAGGATTCAAAAATGATGATGAGGATATTTGGCGATGAAAGGAAACAATTCTGGAGAAGGAAGATTGGATATCATCCCACTGATGGGAATATGGGGCCCACAATACAGGCCCAATGAAGCCCAAAATTAATGGGAGACTAGAATAAATATGTAGGAACAAATAATTATCCTGAATCCAGTGCTAATTAGTCCTAAATGGTGGTTATTAAGGCGGCCCAAGTTGAAGATTCAATTCTGGGCTAGATTCTGAGGACCAGAAACACAGCCTACTATTTATATCATATCTCGCGAAACGTTTATTATTTTGGGCTTAAAGTTTACAGGATGTTAGGGTACATCCGGGGATACATTTAGGTATTCTAGGGCCCACTTAAATTCGGCCTTCTAGAAGGTCCTTTAGGCGCGTCTTTCCGGTGGATTCAAGCTGGCTGCAACTTCGGGGAAAGAAGTGGAAAAGTCTCTCAACATTAATGTTCCACCCACCTTTCCCCAACACAATTAATTAAAGGCACATGGGATGTTGGGGTCTCGGCCAAGACTTCATTTTTTTCCTATTTAAGGTAGTAGTGGTGGAGGATTTAGGGATCTTGGATTCTTTATTTCATTGTAATGTTTTGTTGTCCATTTGATGTTGTAATTGTTCTTCATTCTCATGTAAGTTATTTGAATCACATTAGTTCTTAATAAAAGTTCTTCATTTCCTATTTTTATTTTCTTATTCTTATAAATTTGATACCGTTTCTTTAAGGTGTGAATAAATTCACACCAGCATTTGTTAATTTATTCACACAACGGTGGAGTGGTCGTTTCATTGTTTTATTTTTCTTCTCCAATTCTGCTTCTTTAAGTCAACTTCCCGCTTCCATTTATTTAATAGCATAAATGGAGGGCTAAATACTTATGGGTTGGTCCTAGGGAGTTGCATGGGGAATATTGGATGTTATTTTATGATCTAAAATTCTTTAATCATTTCATTAATTTAAGATTTCCATTTGATGATTAATTTCTTCTTCATCTTCGCCAACTTTAACAATGACACATTTCGAGTGCTAGTATGATCCAATTCCTTGGAGTGATCATTAAATTGATCCTCTAAGTGCATTGGTGATTATCCTTGGAATTGTTTAGGGATTAAATTGGTGAATGATGTTGAGGAATTATATCATTTTGTGGATACGTCTTGAATTAGTGAAATTAACGTTATAAGAAAATAAATACATCCAATCTAACCCTAGTAACAACTTAGGATCAAATCATCTCCATTAGTTGTTTTAGACTAAGTAATTGTATGTGTTAATTTATTTTCTTTAGTTTAAATCAGTAGTTATTAAAATCAAATCAATCCAAATAGTTGGCCACTCCATAGCCAAATCCTTCCAAAACCAGAGTGTCTGTCGGTTTCTTCTTCGGTCCCTGTGGATTCAACCCCTACCTGTACTACTACGACCGCATACCTGTAGGGTAAATTTGGGCACAACCAAATTTTGGCACCATTTCCGGGGACCCAAGTAAGTTATCTTAGACACTATCATCCTTTTCTCACCCCACGTTCTCTATTCTCACCCCATCTCTCTTATCTTTACCCCTTTCTATTTGTGTGTGTCCTGAGAATCTAGAATCCAACTTTATATCTTCTCCAATGAAGTATCTTCCAAATTATCATGTCACAAACTCATGCTAGAATCAAATGGAATGTCAACATTGGGAAGCCCCTAAATTAGAAAATTTCTTTGATCAACCCTTGAATTATTACCACACATCCAATGAGATGTACAATAAATGGGATGATGATTGTTTAAAGGATCAATTTCCAGCCCTCTCGAGGAAGATTGAAGAGATGAAACTCAATGAAGTTCACGATTTACAATCTTCTATCTAGCCTAATCCTCAAAAACTCCTTGAAAAATTGTGTAATCAAATGGAGATGATGAGTTCCGGGGTATCATCATTGAGATTAGAACTACAATGCATTAATACTTGTGAGGAACTCATCCATACACCAACTGTACCTTCCAAAACCTTATGTGAAGTGTCTAGTTTCCCACAAGCCTCTCATGAATTTATTGAAGAACCAAACTTTGGATTTGGGGTAGGGGAATTGAATCACGAAATTTATGGAGGGTCTTTAAATGAGGATGAAATTGATTTTTTGGATTCAAATGAGAAGAATTTGACATCATGGATTGAGTCTCCTATGTATAACTTTATTGATGATTTTTCAAAAACATCATTCACTGAACCATTCAGAGAAATTAAAAACAATGAGTCCATACCCATTCCTAACATTGATCTTTCCAATTTGGAGGTTGAATCTTCTATTCAAAAGGAACCAATTTTGTTGAGAAATTTGAAAAATGAAACTGAGTTGGATTCAAAATCTCAACCTGTGTCTGATTGTCTTATCAATACCGAGCTCAAAATCATTGCCCTTCCTTCCCCTCTCAAGTATCCCTTTATAGGTTATAATCGTGACCTTTCAATTGGAATTCATTCTTCTCTTGAAACAAATAATTTTGGAATGATCATTAATGTATTTGGAAAGACTATAGTGGAAACAGGATCAACCATTTCTTACATTCCTTGGATTTTCCCATTCATTTCAGAAAATAGGATTGTTCATGAATCAAATTCAAAATCTTCTTACCAACCACAATGGATACACATTATCAATCATGTCAAAGTGGAGAAACATGGGGTCCTCAAAATGTTGAAAGTTGGTATTGGGTAAGTTAGGGGGTTCATGTCGAGCTAGCGACGTTAAACAAAAGTGTTACATGGGAGGCAACCTGTGGTTTTCATGTTTTATTTCATTTAATTAGTACCTCAGACTGTTGACCTGTTCTTCTTTTATGAGTAAGGATGGGTATGAAAGGGGAGCACCATATTCCCCCGTGTCACGTGGTGTGATCCTTGAGTAATACCTTGCCCAGAAAATTAAGAGAAGACAATGTATCATCAGTTTGTTTTATTTATGTTTTTGTAGGTTAAAAAAAAGAATAGATTGTTGACTTGTTCTTCTTTTATGAGTAAGGATGGGTATAAAAGGAGAGCACCGTATTCATACATGTCACGCGGTGTGATCCCTGAGTAATACCTTACCCATAAATTTAAGAGAAGACAATGTATCATCAGTTTATGTTATTTGTACGATTTTTTTAGGATAAAAAAATACAAAAAATATATATATATTATAAAAATTAAAGGCATGTCATAGGTCATTGGGAAAAGCTGGTCAAGACCGTCCAAGACATTGGGAGACAAACCAGAACTAAAGGGAGGCATGGGAATGCATTTTCAACATCAATCTCCAGGTGACTTCATTCTATAATTTTCATTTTCAATGTCTTCATTGAACTTCTATCATGCCCCTTCTATGTTTCAATTCTTTAAACACTGGGGACAGTGTTATTCCAAGTTGGGGGGGAGATGAAAATGTGTGGAAGGAAAAATGTCATTAACCTTGAACATGATAACACACATTCCAAACTCTAAAATTGGATATCAAATAATTTTACATGCCTTGATTCTGATTTTAATGCAAGTTTATGTTCATGTGCATAGATATTGGAAAGTGCGGTTTTCCGATGTGATTTTTCACTGTTATATTTTTATCTATTTAATAAAAAAACACAATGCACGTCATCTAGATTGTGGGGTTTTAGTTTGAGTTCTTGGGTACCCATAATAAATAGCATAGGATTGGCAATCATTTTAATTTTAACATGAGTATTCAAAAAAAATCAATTGCGCGTAGAGAAATGAATTGACCTAATGTGTGACTTTTGGCACTTGGGGATCGTGACTCCATATTTTTCTGGCCTAGAGTTGGGAATTTTATCTCTATTTTTGGTAATTTGAATTTGTTTTTGATTGAGTTAACTCGAGACGATTCCCGAGTATGTGAGCTTCACTTGGTGCCCTAAGGTCTTTGAGCCTGGGAGTCATCGGCAAAGTCTTGCTACATGGGTTGACTCGATTGAGTTCAATTTCAATTACCATGGAAAAATTTCAAAAAAAAAATAAAATAAAATAAAATAAAAAATGAGTACTCATCTTATTATTAAAATTTGATTGCTCCTAGCGCTTCCATATTTTCTCCCTCAAATGTAAATAAACCCCCATGTTTATTGTGGCGCACAACACTTCATCATGCTTAATTGAATTTGGATGAAATATGTCAATGAATTTAAACAAAATAATGGGCTTGGGCTTGAGATATGCCTGTGGACATAGCTTGTTTTAAATGATTTTGATGGGTTTCATAATTGTTTGGTATATGATATTTGGGTGAGAAATGTGTATTAAAATGTTTTTGGAAAAGTTCATTTTAATTTCATTTTTGTGAGATATATTTTGCTCGGGACTAGCAAAACTCAAGTTAGGGGGTGTGATTAGACAATAAAAAAACATATTTTGATTACATTTTAAGGTTATTAAATGTTCATTTTTGATCTTATGGGCCTGAGTTAGTGGATTTTAATTTTAAACGACCATTCTCATCATTTGTGCACTTCATGCCTAATATGCACCAATTTAGGCCCAATGTTTCATCTTATTTTAAAGAATGTAATTATCCATATTTTAATTTTATATTTTTTTAAATGTATATAAACAAAAATATGAACATTTTTCATTTAGGGATCAATGGAGGATTCATAAATGATGATAAGGATATTTGGCGATGAAGGGAAACAATTCTGGAGAAGGCAGATTGGATATCATCCCACTGATGGGAATGTGGGGCCCACAATACAGGCCCAATGAAGCCCAAAATTCATGGGAGACTATAAGACATATGTAGTAACAAATAATTCTTCTGGAGCCAGTGCTCATTCGTCCTAAATGGTGGTTATTAAGGCAGCCCAAGTTGAATATTCAATTCTGGGCCAGATTCTGAGGCCCAGAAACACAGCCCACTATTTATATCATATCTCTCGAAAGGTTTATTATTTTGGTCTGAAAGTTTACAGTATGTTAGGGGACATCTGGGGATTCATTTAAGTCTTCTAGTGTACACTCAATTTAGGCCTTCTAGAAGGTCCTTTAGGCGCGTCTTTCCGGTGGATGCAAGTTTGCTGCAACTTCGGGGCAAGAAGTGGAAAAGTCTCTCAACATTAATGGTCCACCCACCTTTCCCCAACACAATTAATTAATGGAACTTGGGATGTTGGGGGATCGTCCAAGAATTAATTTTTTACTATTTAAGGAAGTATTGTTGGAGGATTTAGGGATCTTTTATGCTTTATTTCATTGTAATGTTTTGTTGTCCATTTGATGTTGTAATCGTTCTTCATTCTCATGTAAGTTATTTGAATCACATTAGTTCTTAATAAAAGTTCTTCATTTCCTCTTTTTATTTTCTTCTTCTTATCAATTTGATACCGTTTCTTTAAGGTGTGAATTTATTCACACCAGCACTTGTGAATTTATTCACACAACGGTGGAGTGATCGTTTCATTGTTTTATTTTTCTTCTCCAATTCTGCTTCTTTAAGTCGACTTCCCGCTTCCATTTATTTAATATCATAAATGGAGGGCTAACTGTCACGACCCGTCCTCGGGGCCCGTGCCGTGACTACCCCAAACCCGCCTTCCATAGGCCAGGGGCTGGCGACTAGAACCAAGGCGTAAATCCCAACAAAAAGGGAAGGCATTGCCTTTGAAAAGTAAATAAGCACCACAGAGTAAGCAAGCGGAAAAGTAAACACTAAGTAAAAACTGTACAAGCTGTGCTGAAAGTAAAAGGGGCTGGAAATACAAGACCAACTGTAAAGTACAACTGAAAGGAAAAACAACAACTGAAAGGGAAAACTACAGCGTCGATCCGTCCTCTGGAAGTCCCACCTGAAGGGTGGGTACAGATAGCCTCCACTGCTCCTCGGTCCACCTGACCGCTCCGAGTACGTCCCGCCCAGTGGTCTACCTCTAGGTACCGTCCTGCTCCACACGCCTCCACCACGATCAGTGTTGTCCGTCGTCTGCAACCAACACAACGTAGTGCGGGCAAAGCCCGTGCAGGGGTGAGTATAAGCTACTCAGTAGGGACCCCGAGACCCCCGAAGGTCTCCCAAAATCCACAAAGGATATTCCACAAAGGAAAGATACAATCACGAATTATCATCTGACACGGCTTAGGTATATGCCCATACATATACCCAAGTCATCAATTCCCATTCGGCTCCAACGTCCGAGCCCAAGCACAACCCAGTCCACACAGGAAAGCAAAACGTATACCCACACAGGATAGCTCAACACAATCCACAAAGGAGAGTAATCAGTAAATCCACACAGGATAGCTCAACACAATCCACAAAGGAGAGTAAACAGTAAATCCACACAGGATAGCTCAACACAATCCACAAAGAAGAGTAAAACAAGATTCAGCTCACACAGGTCTACTTCTTCGGATGACGATAAAGACGATCACTGATCCATCTAAGTCGTCTGACCCACGAAGGATCGATAGGTAACTAACCCCCGCAATGACCCACACATGATCGGGCCCACACAGGACCTGTAGGCGCTGGCTCACATAGAACCGCTGAGCACGGACCCACACAGGATCGGACCCACACAGGATCGGGCCCACACAGGATCGGGCCCACACAAGACCTGTAGCACTGATCCACGTAGGATCGCTGAGTGCAGTAGTCGTCGCAGTCCACTGAGGATCTCTGCACGGTCGTCGTCGGAGTCCACTGAGGATCTCTGCACCGTCGTCGCCGCAGTCCACTGAGGATCTCTGCACGGTCGTCGCTGTCGAAGAAGCAGTCGCAGCCAGCTCTAGGGTTCCCGCACACAGCAAGCTCGTTCGGGAGGGTCCGCTCCACGAGCCGAGAGGCCGACACATCAACTGACACAAAGTCCGAAGTTTATGTATCTAAAAGTTCCGTATCGTCAACAGGAACTCAACGTCGCAGACGGCGCGTCAATCGGACGTCCGGTCTGAGAGTTATTGGCTTTTTCGTCCCAGAGGCCCGGTTGGTTTTTAAGGCAAAACCAACCCGAACGTACTCCACCTGCGTCCAAACCTCGGGCGGAGTATGCCAAAAGATCCGTCTCACAAATAGGAACTCAACAAAGCTGATGGCACGTCAATCGGACGTCCGTGGCTCAAGATATGAGTGTTTCCGCTCCGAAGGCCCGGTTGGTTTCGTGTACGAACCAACCCGGCCGGACACAAAGTATTCCGAAACCTTGAGTGCGATATACCGAAACGACCGTCTCGATCCAAGGATCGTGTTGCCGCTGACAGCAAGTCGTTTTGAGGCCCGTAGCTCAAGTTACGGGCGTTTGAACGAAAACGTCCGAAGACGGGGGGTACGGGCCCGGGCCGACCCCCCCCCCCCCCCCCCCCCCCCCCCCCCGTGGAGTCGACCCAACACGGTCCGGTCCGGCCGGGGCGCGGCCCGGCCGGTCAGACCGGCCTGGTCCGGTTCGGACGAGCGGCAGAACGGCCTGGCGCCGCGGGGCGCTGCCCCCACGGCCTCGTGGTGCCGCGGCCCCCCGCGTGGGGCCGCGCTGAGTCGAGGACGCGGCTTCAGCCACATCCGAGGGCACCGGACCCGCGCGGCCGCGGGTCCGCGGGTGCCGCCGCCGCCACGGCTTCAGCCGCCGGCGAGTTCCGCGGGCCACCGGGATCGCTCCGGTGGTCCGATTTAATTTCCGTCTGCGCCGCTGCTCCTCCCGGGATCGTTCTTCACTTCGAAATCGTCAAACATCCGTTGGGCACGTTCCGTCGTCACCCTTCAAATCCGCAAAAAATGAAGAATGGCGGAGGGTTGTCAGGCCATGTTCGTTTGGCCCGCACCCTCCGCGTTAGATATAAACAACGGGAGAATTTTATTCCACACAGGAAACAACAATTTTAATAATTTTAAAATTGTTCACAATCTGGTTCTTTAATTTCTTTAAAGAAACATTGACGGGAATATATAAAAAAAAGGGGTAATTCCCAAAATCTCTACCTCGTTGGTCGTTGCGCGTGAGCGTTCTTCGCGGAATTGCTCGTCGTGGAAGAGGGGGATCGTCGCGTCGTCGCGGAAAGGCGTCGCGTCATCGCGGAATCCGGCGTTGAGTCGGTGAGCTCAACGGACCAAGAACAACAGATTTAAATTATAAATAATTAAATCTGTGTTTCGTTTAAAACCAAAAAGAACCTTTAGAGGGAACCCGAAATCACTCACCTTAAACGGTTGGTGATCGGAGATCGGAGATCGGAGTGGGGAAGAACGTCTCGGACGGGAGCGTCGTCGATTTCCGGGTTCGGCGTTCTTCGTGTTCTTCGCGTTCTTCACGTTCTTCGCGTTCTTCGCGTTCTTCGCAAGGGAGAAGAAGATACAAGGGTCCTCTCAAATCTTCTCAACGCGCAAATAACCAGAGGTCGAGCGTTGGCCTTATTTTATTATTACGCCAACGAATTTGAAAACTGGTTAAGAAACGACTTAATTAATTAGTTGAATTAATTCGACGAAAGAAACTGCCCATTTAATTCACGAAATAAACCGCCCAATTAAATGGTCTGTTACTATTTAAGAAACGCGTCAGTTGACTTTCATAAAGACGGGTTTTCGCGGATGCGTTTCTTAGTGGAACGAAACGGCGAGGCTCGTGCGGGCCCCATCTCACAAATATCCTACCAAGGGGGTAGGATATTTCTGGATAGCATCCTATCCGGTTTAACTCAGTTCAAGCCGCCTTTAAGTGGCTTCAAGTGGCTTCCAAGTGGCTTAAGTGAAATAAAATAAAGTTGTCGCAAAATTATTTTGTTTCTTAACTTTAAGCCCGAAAATAAAAAACCACACCCGAGAAAACGCAACTCCGGAAGAGGCGTTTCTAGGAGAATATCGGCGCTGCGATTCCATCGGTGCCCTCAGAATTCGATTACGGGCACCGGTTCAAAAGTTAGAAAAACCCGCTCGTCCGTTTACTGAACGTACCCGAGCCAAACTTCGGAAAATGATTCCGGGCACACCGGGCCTCGGAATCAGGTGCCGTCAAAAACTGCGCTCTTGTAAAATTCCAAAGAAAATCAAGAAAAAAAATCCTTGAAATTTACGGGTCTTTACATTACTCCCACCTCAGGGCTTTACGTCCCCGTAAAGATACATCAAAAACTAGGGAAACAAATGTGGGTACTGAGCACGCATCTGAGCCTCCCGCTTCCATGTGCTCTCCTGGAGGTTCCCGTGCTGCCATCTGATGCGCACAAGAGGAATTGATCGCCCACATAGAACCCACTCCTGTCGATCCTCTATCTCCACCGGGACCTCCGCAAAAGTCACCACATCATCCACGTCTAGCTCCCCATAGTCAATGATGTGCGTCGGGTCGTGCACGTATCTCCTCAGCTGGGATACATGGAAGACGTCGTGCACCCCGTGAAACTGAGGTGGCAGAGCCAGGCGATAATCCACCTCGCCAATCTTGCTGAGGACCTGGAAAGGCCCGATGAAGCGTGGAGACAACTTGCCGCCTCGGCCAAATCTCCGCAAACCACGTTGAGGTGAGACACGTAAGAAGATGTGGTCACCATCCTCGAACTCTAGTGGCCTCCGCCTCCTGTCAGCATATGACTTCTTCCAGCTCTGTGCTGTCCTCATCCGCTCCTGGATGACCTGGACCTTCTCTGTCATGGCCCGGACCATCTCTGGTCCCACAAGTGCTGACTCCCCAGGGTCTGTCCAGCACAAAGGAGATCTGCAAGGCCTGCCGTACAATGCCTCATAGGGTGCCATCCCGATAGTGGAGTGGTAGCTGTTGTTGTACGTGAACTCCACCAAGGGTAGGTGGTCCTCCCAGCTGCGACCAAAGTCGAGGACACATGCACGGAGCATGTCCTCGAGGGTCTGAATGGTCCTCTCCGTCTGACCATCCGTCTGAGGGTGAAAGGCGGTGCTCAGACGTAGCCGCGTCCCGAACGCCTCCTGCAACCCCTTCCAAAGTCGGGAAGTAAAGCGAGCATCCCGATAGGAGATGATAGTCGATGGCACACCGTGAAGCCGTACAATCTCCTGAACGTAGAGACGCCCCAAGCTCTCCACTGAGCCCTGCTCTCGGATGGGTAAGAAGTGTGCCGACTTGGTGAGTCGGTCAACAATCACCCAAATGGAGTCGTGACCTCTGGAAGTGCGTGGAAGTACAGTCACGAAGTCCATAGATATCCCGTCCCACTTCCACTCCGGGACCTCCAAGGGTTGTACCAAGCCTGGTAGTACCTGATGCTCTGCCTTCACCTGCTGGCAGGTGAGGCACCGCGAAATGAACTCTTCCACAGCCATCTTCATGCCCGGCCACCAGTGTTGACGTCTGAGATCCTGGTACATCTTTGCCACTCCAGGATGTACCGCCAAAGGAGAAGTGTGAAACTCTCTCAGCACCTCCTCTCGTAAAGAGACTAGCACCAAGGTACATCCTCTGAAAAGGACGTCGTGCTCTGCTCCAAGGGAGAAACCATCAGGTGGCTATCCTGAGGATATCTGTGCACACTGTGTCTCATAGTCAGCGTCCCCACGCTGTGCCTCTCTGACCCGCTGTAGAAGTGGAGGAGAGACTGTGAGAGACTGAAGGAAGGCTGATTCGTCTCTATCCACGAAGGATATCTGCAAGGCAGCTAGCTGCTATGTCGCCTCCTCAAGTAGCTGGATGCCCGTCCTCCTGCTGAGGGCATCGGCTACCACGTTCCCCTTCCCAGGAGTATAGACTATCTCAAAGTCATAGTCCTGGAGGAACTCGAGCCATCGTCGCTGTCTCAGGTTCAGGTCCTTCTGAGAGAAGATGTACCTGAGACTCTGGTGGTCAGAAAAGACTGTGAAGCGCTCGCCCATCAGATAGTGCCGCCAAGACTTCAGAGCGAAGACCATTGCTGCTAAATCCAGGTCATGGGTAGCGTAGTTATGCTCATGCGGCCTCAACTGACATGATCCGTAGGCAATCACGGCCCGCTCCTGCATCAGGACACACCCGAGTCCGGTCCCTGATGCATCGCAGTAGACTACGTATCCAACTCCCTCCTCAGGCAACCTCAAGATAGGTGTGTTGGTCAACCTCTGCCTCAGCTCCTGGAAGCTCTGATGACATCTGTCTGACCACATGAAGGGGTTCCCCTTCTTCGTCAACGCTGAGAGTGGGGCCGCAACTCTGGAGAAGTCCGGCACAAATCTCCGATAGTATCCGGCTAGGCCCAAGAAACTCCGCACCTCTATCACGTTCTTGGGTGGCTCCCAAGCTAGCACTGCCTCGATCTTCGCGGGATCCACTGCAACTCCCGCCTCAGAAATGACGTGCCCCAAGAATTGGACATCACATAACCAGAACTGACACTTCGAGAGCTTTCCATAAAGCTGGTGCTCTCGGAGTGTGTCTAGTACAACACGCAAGTGGTAGGCGTGCTCCTCCTCTGTGGTCGAGTACACCAAGATGTCGTCGATAAAGACTACGACAAATCGATCGAGGTATGGCTAGAAGATCCTGTTCATGAGGCTCATGAACACTGCTGGCGCGTTGGTCACGCCGAAAGGCATAACCAAGAACTCGTAGTGTCCATACCGACACCTGAAGGTCGTCTTCTACACATCCTCGTCTCGAACTCTGAGCTGATGATAGCCCGACCTGAGGTCTATCTTCGAGAACCACCGTGCTCCCATGAGCTGATCGAAGAGGTCATAAATCCTGGGTAGCAGATACTTGTTCCTCACTGTCACCTGGTTCAGGCGACGATAATCGACACACAGTCGCAAGCTCCCGTCCGCCTTCTTGGTGAACAATATCGGGGAAGCCCAGGGTGAAACACGGGGTCGGATGAACCCCGTGCCCTGCAAGTCCTCCAACTGTACCCTCAGCTCTCGAAGCTCTGCGGGGGCCATCCGATATGCTGGAGTGGATATCGGGGCTGTCCCGGGGTACAGGTCAATATAAAATTCTACCTCTCTGCGAGGAGGTAGTCCTGAAACGTCGTCGGGAAAGACGCTCGCGTACTGATCCACCACTGCAGGAAAACTGGGACTCCGCACGTCAACTGCTCCCAGGATGAGGCTAGCCAACTGATGAGTGATGGGTTGACCTCTCCTCTGCGTGAGTCCATCCTGTGCTGCTAAGGTTCCCTTCTCGCCGGTGAAGGTGAACCTGCTCCCGTCGGTGCGCACACATCGCACCTTGCGCCTAATGCAGTCAATCTGAGCATGGACCGTAGATAACCAATCCATGCCCAAGATGACGTCGTAAGGCCTCGACGCCGCTACAAGAAGATCTCAGTCGAAGCTCTCACCTCCTAGAGTAAGCTCACACTGCCGGCACCAGTGCGTAATCGTCAAGTCTGCTCCCGTAGGAGTATCTAGCCATAAGGATCGAGCCAACGGCTCTGTCGGAATCTCCGAGCTCCGAACAAGGGCAGCGGCTATGAAAGAGTGACTCGCTCCTGTGTCTATCAGAACTGCAGCAAGGGTGTAATAGACACAGATCGTACCTCGAATCATCTCTGGCATGCCGTGGTCGTAGGCCTCCGCTGCCTGGAGCTGAGCCTGCCTCTGCCCGCCAGCTCTCTGTGGTCGGGGCGGGCCTCCTTGTGGTGGTGGTGGCAGAGCCTCAAAGCATCGCCCACCACCTACTGCTCGGCCAGCTCCTCTGCCCCGTCCGCCTCCTCCCTGCGGACTGCCACGGTCAACCCTCTGCCTCTGCCTGGGTGGCCCCTCCACCGTCTGCTGCCCCTCGGTACGGTGGGTCGGGCAGTCACGAGCCATGTGGCCCTACCCGCCGCACTCGTAGCACTGCCTGCCTCTCGGAAGACTGGCTCCGCGCTGAGTGCCCTGCACTACTGATCCAGTGTCCCGAGGTTATCTGCCGGAAGGTCTGGTCCGCCTGGAACCCTGAGTCATCCGTCGGCTACCTACTGCCGAAGACTCCGCCACCTGCCGCCCTGCGGTAGGTCTCGCTGTGGACTCAGCCAGGAAGCTCTCGATCAAGAGGGCTCACTCCAGTACTCCTGCCTGGGTCGGGATGCTGAGGGAGATCAGAGATGCCCTGATCTCGTGTCTCAATCCCTGCTCGAAGGTCCGGGCCCGGAAGAAGGGGTCCCGTACCATGTCTGTCGAGTAGCGAGAACGATCAGTGAACCTCGCCGCGTACTGGGCGACCGTCAAGCTGCCCTGCCGCAGCTGAAGAAGCTCCTGAATGCGCACCGCACGGAGGGTGGCCGGGACGAACTTTGAGCGGAAGAGGCTCTCGAAGTTCGTCCAGATGAGGGAGGCCTCATCGTGTACCTGGAGCATCAAGAACCACCGTCGACCTGCTGCTGCGTGCAGTAGGCTCGCCGTGAGGATCACCATGAGGTCTGCTTGTATCCTCACTTGCCTGAAAACTCGGACGACCGCCTCCAGCCAGTCCTCGGCTGCCTGGGGGTCCGACTCCCCATGGAACCTGGGTGGTCGCTGGCGCTGGAACTCGTGCAGAGCTCCGAGGCATCATGCGTCGTCAGCTGCCAGTGCGGGAAGCATCGGGGGCTCGGCGGGTAAAGGTACCGCCGGTGCCTCTGCGGTCAACGGGCCCTGTACCGAGGCCTCGTCACTCGGTGGGCTGTCGTCGCGCTCCACTCTGGGAACCCTAGCTGGCTGCTGTCGTCGTGCCATCCTGAAAAGGAAACAAGTGTGCCACGGTCAGAACAGTATACCTAGTGAGTTGACACAAGTAATCACAGAGAAAACTTGAAACACACATGCAATCAATGTTTTCATGCATTAAGTCGGAAATCAGAAGTCAGGGTCCTGGTGTACGGATACGTCGGCCGCCGCACCAACACTGGTCTCCCTGGACTGATAACCAAACTCAATACGCTAAACACTATTGCTTCACATAAAAGAAAGATCAGAGTCTGCGGTAGAACCAACCACCTCTGATACCAATTTGTCACGACCCGTCCTCGGGGCCCGTGCCGTGACTACCCCAAACCCGCCTTCCATAGGCCAGGGGCTGGCGACTAGCACCAAGGCGTAAATACCAACAAAAAGGGAAGGCATTGCCTTTGAAAAGTAAATAAGCACCACAGAGTAAGCAAGCGGAAAAGTAAACACTAAGTAAAAACTGTACAAGCTGTGCTGAAAGCAAAAGGGGCCGGAAATACAAGCCCAACTGTAAAGTACAACTGAATGGAAAAACAGCAACTGAAAGGGAAAACTGCAGCGTCGAGTCGTCCTCTGGAAGTCCAACCTGAAGGGTGGGTACAGATAGCCTCCACTGATCCTCGGTCCACCTGACCGCTCCGAGTACGTCCCACCCAGTGGTCCACCTCCAGGTACCGTCCTGCTCCACACGCCTCCACCACGATCAGTGTTGTCCGTCGTCTGCAACCAACACAACGTAGTGCGGGCAAAGCCCGTGCAGGGGTGAGTATAAGCTACTCAGTAGGGACCCCGAGACCCCCGAAGGTCTCCTGAAATCCACAAAGGATATTCCACAAAGGAAAGAGACAATCACGAAGTATCATCTGACACGGCTTAGGTATATGCCCATACATATACCCAAGTCATCAATTCCCGTTCGGCTCCAACATCCGAGCCCAAGCACAACCCAGTCCACACAGGAAAGAAAAACGTATACCCACACAGGATAGCTCAACACAATCCACAAAGGAGAGTAAACAGTAAATCCACACAGGATAGCTCAACACAATCCACAAAGGAGAGTAAACAGTAAATCCACACAGGATAGCTCAACACAATCCACAAAGGAGAGTAAACAGTAAATCCACACAGGATAGCTCAACACAATCCACAAAGGAGAGTAACACAAGATTCAGCTCACACAGGTCTACTTCTTCGGATGACGATAAAGACGATCACTGATCCATCTCGTCGGACCCACGAAGGATAGATAGGTAACTAACCCCCGCAATGACCCACACAGGATCGGGCCCACACAGGACCTGTAGGCGCTGGCTCACATAGAACCGCTGAGCGCGGACCCACACAGGATCGGACCCATACAGGATCAGGCCCACACAGGATTGGGCCCACACAGGACCTGTAGCACTGATCCACGTAGGATCGCTGAGTGCAGTAGTTGTCGCAGTCCACTGAGGATCTCTGCACGGTCGTCGTCGAAGTCCACTGAGGATCTCTGCACGGTCGTCGCCGCAGTCCACTGAGGATCTCTGCACGGTCGTCGCTGTCGAAGAAGCAGTCACAGCCAGCTCTAGGGTTCCCGCACACAGTAAGCTCGTTCGGGAGGGTCCGCTCCACGAGCCGAGAGGCCGATACATCAACTGACACAAAGTCCGAAGTTGATGTATCCAAAAGTTCCGTATCGTCAACAGGAACTCAACATCGCAGACGGCGCGTCAATCGGACGCCCGGTCTGAGAGTTATTGGCTTTTTCGTCCCAGGGGCCTGGTTGGTTTTTAAGGCAAAACCAACCCGACCATAATCCACCTGCATCCAAACCTCGGGCGAAGTATGCCAAAAGATCCGTCTCACAAAGAGGAACTCAACAAAGCTGACGACACGTCAATCGGACGTTCGTGGCTCAAGATATGAGCGTTTCCGCTCCGAAGGCCCAGTTGGTTTCGTGTACGAACCAACCCGGCCGAACTCAAAGTATTCCGAAACCTTGAGTGCGATATACCGAAACGACCATCTCGATCCAAGGATCACGTTTCCGCTAACGGCGAGTCGTTTGGAGGCCCGTAGCTCAAGTTACGGGCGTTTGAACGAAAACATCCGAAGACGGGGGGGTACGGGCCCGGGCCGACCCGGCCCGACCCCCCCCCCCCCCGGGGAGTCGGCCGAACCGGTTCAACCCGAACCGGGTCGACCCGACCCGGTCCAGTCCAGCCAGGGCGCGGCCCGGCCGGTCGGACCGGCCTGGTCCGGTTCGGCCGAACGGCCTGGCGCTGCCCCCGCGGCCTGGTGGTGCCGCGGCCCCCCGCATGGGGCCGCGCTGAGTCAAGGACGCGGCTTCAGCCGCGTCCGAGGGCACCGGACCCGCGCGGTCGCGGGTCCGCGGGTGCCGCCGCCGCCACGGCTTCAGCCGCGGCGGCCTGTCTGGCGGCGCGCCGGGGCGCCGCCGCTCCCGGCTGCCGGCGCCACCGCGCCGCCGGTGAGTTCCGCGGGCCACCGAGATCGCTCCGGTGGTCCGATTTAATTTCTGTCTGCACCGCTGCTCCTCCCGGGACTCGTTCTTCACTGCGGAATCGTCAAACATCCATTATGGCACGTTCCATTGTCGCCCGTCAAATCCACACAAAATGAAGAATGGCGGAGGGTTGTCGGGCCGTGTTCATTTGGCCCGCACCCTCCGCGTTAGATATAAACAACAGGAGAATTTTATTCCACAGAGGAAACAACAATTTTAATAAGATTAAAATTGTTCACAATCCGGTTCTTTAATTTCTTTAAAGAAACATTGACGGGAATATATAAAAAAAGGGGTAATTCCCAAAATCCCTACCTCGTTGGTCGTCGCGCGTGAGCGTTCTTCGCGGAATTGCTCGTCGCGGAAGAGGGGGATCGTCGCGTCGTCGCGGAAAGGCATCGCGTCATCGCGGAATCCGGCGTTGATTCGGCGAGCTCAACGGACCAAGAACAACAGATTTAAATTATAAATAATTAAATCTGTGTTTCGTTTAAAACCAAAAAGAACCTTTAGAGGGAACCCGAAATCACTCACCTTAAAGGGTTGGTGATCGGAGATCGGAGATCAGAGCGGGGAAGAACGTCTCGGACGGGAGCGTCGTCGATTTCCGGGTTCGGCGTTCTTTGCGTTCTTCGCGTTCTTCGCGTTCTTTGCGTTCTTCGCGTTCTTCGCGTTCTTCGCAAGGGAGAAGAAGATACAAGGGTCCTCTCAAATCTTCTCAATGCGCAAATAACCAGAGGTCGAGCGTTGGCCTTATTTTATTATTACGCCAATGAATTTGAAAACTGGTTAAGAAATGACTTAATTAATTCGTTGAATTAATTCGACGAAAGAAACTGCCCATTTAATTCACGAAATAAACCGCCCAATTAAATGGTCTGTTACTATTTAAGAAACGCATCAGTTGACTTTCATAAAGACGGGTTTTCGTGGGTGCGTTTCTTAGCGGAAAGAAACGGCGGGGCTCGTGCGGGCCCCATCTCACAAATATCCTACCAAGGGGGTAGGATATTTCTGGATAGCATCCTATCCGGTTTAACTCAGTTCAAGCCGTCTTTAATTGGCTTCAAGTGTCTTCTAAGTGGCTTAAGTGAAATAAAATAAAGTTGTCGCAAAATTATTTTGTTTCTTAACTTTAAGCCCGAAAATAAAAAACCACACCCGAGCAAACGCAACTCCGGAAGAGGCGTTTCTAGGAGAATACTGGTGTTGCGATTCCATCAGTGCCCTCAAAATTCGATTCCGGGCACCGGTTCAAAAGTTAGAAAAACCCGCTCGTCCGTTCACTGAACGTACCCGAGCCAAACTTCGGAAAATGATTCCGGGCACACCGAGCCTCAGAATCAGGTGCCGTCAGAAACTGCGCTCTTGTAAAATTCCAAAGAAAATTAAGAAAAAAAAAATTCCTTGAAATTTATGGGTCTTTACACTAACCCCTTATGGGTTGGTCCTAGGGAGTTTCATGGGGAATATTGGATGTTATTTTATGATCTAAAATTCTGTAATCATTTCATTAATTTATGATTTTCATTGGATGATTAATTTCTTCTTCATCTTCGCCAACTTTAACAATGACACATTTCGAGTGCTAGTACGATCCAATTCCTTGGAGTGATCATTAAATTGATCCTCTAAGTGAATTGGTTATTAGCCTTAGAATTGTGTAGGGATTAAATTGGTGAATGATGTTGAGGAATTATATCATTTTTTTGATACGTCTTGAATTAGTGAAATGAACGTTATAAGAAAATAAATACATCCAATCTAACCCTAGTAACAACTTAGGATCAACTCATCTCCATTAATTGTTTTAGACTAATTAATTGTATGTGTTAATTTATTTTCATTAGTTTAAATCAGTAGTTATTAAAATCAAATCAATCCAAATAGCTGTCCACTCCATAGCCAAATCCTTCCAAAACTAGAGTGTCTCTCGGTTTCTTCTTTGGTCCCTGTGGATTCGACCCCTATCTGTACTACAACGACCGCATACCTGTAGGGTAAATTTGGGCGTAACCACTATCCCTTATCCCATGGCCTGGCTTCTTCTGGATAATCCTTTGGGGCTCACATGATCAACCCATTAGGGGGATCTACTAGAGGATCGGTGATGGTTTTTCTTTCAGAATATGGAAAGACCCATGGAATGTTGATGGTTGTGGATCTTTGGTGACATCCAAACAGGTTAAGGGATAGAAAGATTCTAATTTTCATATTTTTATCAATGATAATGGAGATGGATGGTGTAATGAGAAGCTGGAGGATTGGTTTAATGTTAGAGAAAAATTGATTATCTAGAGTATCCCTTGCATAATGAATATAGTGTTGGAATACCTTTTTTATTCAATTGATAACTCCTTCACTTACTCTATTAGGTTGAGTTATAAGGAGGCCCTTGATTCACCGACCACAAGGGTAGATGACCTGTGGAAATTAATTTTTTTCCTTTCTATTCCTCCAAAGGGGAGGTATTTTTTTAGGAAATCATACTCAGGGATCCTCCCTACAAAGTATTTACTTGTCTTGTGCCATGTTACCAGAGATCCATCCAACCCAATATTCTCTTCTGTAGTGGATTCCCCACTGCATGCCATTGTTCAATGCCCTGGTGTAACACCACGACCCCAGTTACCCACATTTAGTGCATTATTACATAACATTGTCTTGATCACAAGGGATCAAATCCTAAAAGACCGATCAGTTTAGTAGACTTGGAAGTACTAGATACATACATAACTTTTACATTACATTATGAAATGAAAAACAACAACATTGTGTCTCCTTTTAACACATTCATCTCCCTTATATTATACCTTCAGGTCAATCATAATATACTTCTTCTCATCCTGGGAAAAATAAAACATAGAAAGGGGTGAGCTTAGGTGCTCAGTAAGGATAACAATATAGCGGAAACTTTCATAAATAAGCATAAACATTTAAGGCAATGTATAAGACTAAAACACAAGCCTTTTAAACTTAAACTTCAGCACAATATTGAAAAGATAAATCAAATAATTCCATTTAATTATTCACATGGATATTCTACTAGTCTAATAATCACATGTAATATCAATAGCCAATTTCATAATGATGGAATACATAATGTCAAACATCCTAACCACATAGTCAAGGCCTCATGCCAAGACTAAAAATAATATTTTATCAAGGCCTTGTTCTAAGACACTAGTTTGTCTCATGAGACCTAATGATGCATCGAGGATCTATAGCGGGTTGTACCCATCACTTACTAATTCCAATGCATTCCTCATATGAAAAGGTTTAAACATAACATAAACATTCGTATTAAAACTGGCATACGAAATGTCAATACTTTAACCATAAACACGGAATGGTATAAAAATAACACATCCACAGTCAAACATGTCACAAAACCTTCAATACAACATGGAAGATTGTATCATAACAAATCAACTTCAAAAAAATGTAAAATCCATCAAAGGATGTTGACATAGATGAAATCAAAACTATTTTAGAGAAATGCCTATTTCTATTTTGAAATAATTTAAAAGTCACATAATTATAAAATAAAACATTTATTTTTAAAATATTCTTATAATCTAGTAAGTGAAGCTTCTAATGTTTCATAACGGCAGAAAATATCGGCACTCGCCGTATAAGTTAAAAAAATATTCTTACCTTAATTTGTCGAAAAGGTCATAAAGTACCTTATTTGGAAAGCGACAGAATGATTCCTTTCAAACCATTTTATAAAAAGTCAAACAAGGGTATAAATGACTTTAACCCATATTCTAGTCAATAGTAAAAATGTTTTGAAATACATTTTTAAGAAACACGGATGTAGATGATAAAGAGGTTCCAGTAGATACTTACGTATAAATAACCTAGGATAATGAAGAGATTATAGAATTAACCCTTACCTTGTACTTTTACTTGATCTAGGGTACTTTAACCTCCTTTATAATATTTAAATCATTGTTATTAAATTATAAAATAACCATATACATAAATATTATATCATATATGATCTTCTAATATTTCATTGTTAATAATATTTCAGTAGTATCATTGTTTCGGGTGTTAAATAATTCTTGTTCCTTTATATGTTTTGTTACGTAAGTCATGTTTGTTATGAATAGGATGTATTGATTCATATCCATAATGATATTAAGTTCTTAAACATTATTTTTAATCATAAAATGAAAATTATTCTTGAATGGTTACTATGGAGAATGAATCTCATCGCATTCGTCGAGACGGTAATCTGTACGTACGCACGAGCAACAATACAATTATATTGATGGTGAAATAGTATTTAATTAGATGTTATATCATATATACAGAATAATTAACATGTTATATTTTTTATTTACATCAGTTATACTCATTATTAAACCCATCAAAATAATTAAGTGTTTGAATAACAAACTACACCACGACGTGGAGACGGTAAGTCGTACGTACGCACGTATGGTGACTTGTCATTCATAGGATGGACAGAATAATGAATATGGTTGTAATATATTTAAAATAACATCATAGTATGTATAAGGTATTGGATTTATTATTTTGGTATGAAAACAACAAAGAAATAGGAAGTGGAAGAAGAAAAGAACTTTGAAAGAAGTGGTGAAATTATTACCTCTTCTTCGGGTGTTTCCTTTTGAGTTGATCAAAAGGGCTACATAGGTTGGCTTTATGATAAAAGTAAGTACTGTAGGTATAATGGTGGTTCATTTTGAGGATTTTTTAGTAGGTTTTGGACGATCTAAAGGGATTTTGAGGTGTGATTTTGAAAGTAGTGGAAGTACCCTTTTACAAGAGAGGTGAGGGTCACTTTAGGAAAAGCATAAAATATTATTTTATTATATAATAATATTAGGTTTATAATGGATAAAAAATAATTTATTTATATTATAATGTGGTTATGGGTCGAAAAACTCTCAACCAATAGGTTTTAGATAGGTTTAGGTCACCATATTAACCTTATCTTTTAGATTTAACTCTTAATTAAATAGTTAAACTTTTACCATGTATTCTTGTATTATTGTAATAAATGGTTAATAAAATTAATATAAAATGACAAGAGAGCACCAAATGGTTAATTAATGACATATATATTATTATATAAGTCTTTTTACCGAACCTTAAATTTTTAGGGCTATTATATCACTTAATAATATAGTATTTGTTTTAAAAATTCATTTATGTCTATTTTGACATTATTTAGTATTTGGTTTTTTTGAAAGTCATAAAAACTTGATTACTTAGAAAACAATACATTGAATCAATAATAACATGTCATATTCACCTATAAAATGCATTTATGGAATCAAAACGTTCAAATTATATTTATTTTAATATTTAAAATATCATTTATTTGATTCTTTCATTAATAAGGAAAATACTGCATCATTATTGTGTCTAATATAAATATATTTATAATATGTCTAAAATTTATAAATAAAATATTAAGATTTAGGAAATATTTTTATATTTCTAATGACTATTTATAGTTGAATAGATCAATTATAAAAACACATATAAAAATTGTTTTACTAAAAATACATGCTTTTGTTATTTTTATCTTTACTTTATATTGTTTAATATAAAATGTCATTATCACTCCCAAGTGCCTTCATGGGGTTCCAAAATAAGCCCAAGGATTCCAATGGTCGTAAATGTATCATCCAATAGGGTTAGGACATGTTTCAGGGTAATTTAATATTATATAATATTATTATTTTACCCTTATTTACCGGATTTACACTTTAACTATGGTAAATAAAATATTTACCAAAGTAATTATTCATAATGTCTAAAAATAATACTTACCTATTTAATCAATTTGGACTTCCTGATTCCAAATATTAAATCCATTTTTCCAAATTCAAAATACAGAAGTTGCAAAAATTAATTTAAAATTAATTCCCGTTGTTGAAACCAAAAGTGGGTATTTAAGGAGTAAAAACTATCAAAAGACTGACATATGTTTATGTACAATTTAAATGTAAAACTACTTACAATTACCTAAATTATATTAAATTATAAAAATATAATCTAATGATACTTTAAAACAACTCAAATTTATAATTTAGCACTACAAATTATTTCGATTAAAAAAGTTGTTTTTAATTAAAAAAATTATTTTTACTATTCATCAAAATATGAAAGTTATTAAAAAAATACCAAAAATTCACCCTAAGATAATTTTGATATTCCAAATCCAAAAATTAAGTCCAATTTGAAAAATAAAATTTATAAAATTTCAAAAAGTTGGTATTACTATTCATAACGACTAGTTTGATTAGTAGTGGTGTGTTAGAACTTGAAGTTGCGTATAACACAAGCTATTGTATTATTCAAAGAGAAGCATACGGTGGAAGATTGGGGTGATACACCTGGTGGTATGGTAGTGTGGTTTGTGTGGATTTATGATGTTTATGTGATCCTCAACATGGCATAATCTTTGACACCATAATTTCTGAAATGATCTACATCTCTATCCATGGATAAAATGTGTTTTTTGTGCACAATGGCATGAATTATCTGGGCATGTATAAATGATGTCATTTTTAATCAAGTGAACAAGTCGTGCTCTCTTTGGGTTGATTGGTACACCCCCTAGATGAATTCTTGGAAATGGTATGATCAACCTCATAAGGCCCCAATTGTTCATCGTGATTCATGTTTCTAGAAGCCACCCCCACCATGGGTTTTAAATATTGATGTGGTTGCTTCTCTATATGATAGTGGAACATCCAGTATTGAAATAATTACTAGGGACTCTAGTGGATCTTTTTTGTGTCTTTTTATTCATCCTTCTCCACAAACTTGGTGCCACCAATGGAAGAATCTCAAGCCAACCTTTTTGGACTTAATTTCTCTTTGGAGAGAGGTTGAAATGCCATGATTTTAGAGTCAGACTACCTTCCCATTATCCATGATATATCCTCTTCTTAGGATGGTCTATAACTATATTACTTACTTTTCATGAATATTTGGTCACTCCGTCTCAGCATCCCCACTTGCTCTTTCACTTTCATTAAAAGGTAAGGGAATAGGACAACACATCTGTTGTCCACCTGTGGCCTTTTTGGGGAGTCTCGCATTTGGCTAGATGATTTCCCTTGTCGGATTTCTTTTCTTTTTTTATCATACTTTCGATTATGTAACTAAATTGGCCTTTTCTTTTCAAAAAAAATATAGACATATATAAACACCACACATGTTTGGTCTCTATAATAATATATTTGTACATATATATAGTTAGAATACTATTTATACATAATATCAATTTTATAACAAATATATATATATAATGCATTTTCATATTTTTTATAATTATATATTTAATTTATAATTATTTTAAAATAATTATAATTTAAATATAAAAAACATTTAATAGTATTTTTTAAAATAAAAATGATTTTATGTTTAATATTTACATTTAATTTGTAAAATATATTGAAAATCCTTTATATTTAAAATATAACTTATAATATTTGAGTAAAATTTATAATTAGTAATATATTTTATATATAATATTATAAATATTATATACATTAATATAATTAATAAATATTAATATTTTTGAATAAATTATTTACAATATTATAAATATTTATATTTCTAGTAATTTTTGTGTAGTTTTTGTTTTATCAATGTTAATTCAGTGCTGACATATCAACAAATATCAGCTCTAATTTTAGCACTGATATATCTTATCTATTATCAGTATTAAAATTAAAGGGGATAAAAAATTTCTTAAATAGTTCTTTCCTTTTTCTCTCTCATAAAGGTTGATTTAATAAGTGATTTTTGATAAGAACAGATAAATCCCTTGATATTTTCTTGAAGAACCCTAACCCTAATGATGCTTAACCCTGTCATTCAAGATATTATGGAATCTGAACCTTTTTCCTTTCTTTGTGGATCATTTTTTGATGAATCAAATCACAAAACCCAAGGTATGAAACTCAAAACTTATTTTCAAGGATTTCTTCACCAATCGTACAATTGATTTTGTCATTTTTTAGGTTTTCCTTATCTATGTTGATCATTTGTGTGTGTGTGTGTGGATAATAAAAATCAAAACCAATATTTATATCTATTTATATGTGTGTGTGTGTGTGTTCACACAGACAAAAACATAGGATAAATAATATATGCCTTTGCCAAATGCACCCTGAACACCTATCGTTCATTTTCATCTCCTACACATGTTTCATGAGAGAAAATTTTGTTGCTCCCCAGTAAAGAGAAGACCAAAATTAGAAGTTATTGGGGGTCAAACCCTTATGCTATCACCTGCTACTCAGTCAAAACACTACCGTGATGGGTGGGAGTGTTTGTGGCAGTAGTTGTTTATATCGATATATATATATATATAAATACAGACATATATACAAAATAATAAGTATATCAGATAAATTTATATATATATGCATCATAATTTTCAAGGATACTTTATATATGTCTATATCATAATTTTTAAGTATATTCTTTAAATTTATGGTTTATACTTTGAAATGTTTACTATATATATATATATATATTATTGTACATGTATGTGTGTGTGCTTTATTTGTTTTTACGTGTATATATATATATATATATACATGCACCTGTATGTGTGTCTATATATATAGACACACACACAGTTATATATTTACACAAAAATGCCTAATTCGTTGATAAATCTATGTGTGTGTATGTAAAATAAAATTACATTTATATTCAATAATTTTTTTATATGTATATATTTAGAAATGTACTATAAAATATAGGATTTATATCTATTCTGTTATATACTTTATATATGTATGTTTTATAATTTATAACAATAATTTTTAAATTTATACTTTATATAATTTATGAATACAAAAAATGATACATTTTATGAATACATTCTTTATATTTATTTTTTAGATAATTTAAATACAATCGAACCCAAGAGTTTGAATATGAATCTAAAATGGATGAATTTCAATCATATGATAAAAGAGTATAAGGATGAGGTTAATGAGTTCATAAAGTTTGCAAAAGATCATGGAAATGACCATTAAAAATCTTCTTAACATGTTTATAGTTTTGTTATTCAAGTAAAATTTTCCCAAACAAGTCAAAAGAACATGTGATATATCATGAAATATATTGAAGTTATAAATGTTGGACTAAACAAAAGGAAGAAATAAATGTTTCTAGTGACTGGTACAACAATATGATTTATAGATCATCAAATTAGAGTATAGTAATTAATTATGATGGAGATTGTATTGAGAAAATGAAAATAGTGGTTGAAGATGATCTTCATGATTTCCCAAAGTTATTTTAGAAGTTAAAGAACTTTGAAAATATTTCACTGTATTTTAGTTGTACTAAAGATAAAATATTATCGCATATACTAAATCTATATAATTTGAATGTTTGAAATATATGGAGTAACACCTTCTTTACAAAAATGCATGCTCTCATGAAATATGTGTTACTAGAAGATAATGAGCTTCATTTCTGAACATATGATGCTAAATGAATTTTATGTTCAAGGGTTATAACCTCTAAAAGAATACATGTATGGTCAAATGACTACATATTGTTTTTTAAATATCATGAATCATTTAAAAATTCCCCAAGTGTGGTGCATCTTGATAAAAAAAGATGATTCAAGTCCTTTGAAATTTATATGGTTATTTCCAATCATTCCAAGGTTATATAACTATATAGAAGTGAGGATACTACAAGTTAATTGACATGGCATACATATAAAATAATTTGAGGATAGAAACATTATCACCCATGAGACTCTCCTTAGTGTAATAAAATTTATTATGAGTATCCATAATTTGGAAATAATTTGAGAAACCTATTTCTTACACTATCTACATATAGAATGAATCCTTTTTATGTACAAGTTTGAACTCATAGTACATGGTTTGTTATTTTCGTTAATTGTAACTTTACATCATGTTTATACTGAAGAACAAGTATATTATGTTGTCTCTATTTATTTTAAGAGAAAAAAAAACTTGATAATGATATTAATGTTTATTCAGATCCATTCAATAATGATTTTAAATTGATGTGTGATATAGGTGTTATGTTGTATGATGATCGTAGATTTGATTAGTTTTAATTGAGACTGATGTTGTTTGGAATGATAAATAAATTTCTTACTTATGGAAATTCGTTAGGATATAGAATTAAAATAATTTTATTTTGTTCCATTTGTAAAGAATATACACACTCAATTTGGTTGAAACGTTCTGTGATGTCAATCATTCTAGTAAATAATAAATTGTTACCATGAAGACATAAATATCGATCCTACATGACATCATTCGATGAGAATTCAAAAGAAGCTGCAACACCTTCACTATTAATAGGTGATAAAAAATTTGAGAAAGTAAAGGATATTGTCACCATTTTGGTAAACCTTTTTCAAAAAACCTTATAAAAACATGTTAGAAAAATCGATTATTTTTCATTGAATTATCATATTATAATATTTTTATATCATACATTTTATTTATGTCAAGCATATAAAAAATGTATGTGATAATTTAATTGAAACATTACTACATGAGCCTTACAAAACAAAAGATATAATCAATCCAAGGTTGGACAAGATTGATATGGTAATAGGGGAATATTTGGCATCAGTGAAGGATTTAAGAAAAGCTTGTCTTCCTCTAGTTCCTTACACACTTTCCGATAAAGAGGGATTTTTTTTCAACTTCCTAAAGGGCGTAAAGGTTATAGAGGTTTGTTCATTAAATTTCAAGAATATACCTTTGATGACTAACTTAAAGTAAAAGGTCTTAAAATCACATGATTTTCATGTTTTGATATAATATTTAATGTATGTATTTATATTTCATTCTAACCAAAAATATCCAACGCACGTTAACCATGCTATTCTTATTTTTCAAAGATATATTTTGTAAAGTTGTCAACTTGATGAAGTTTAAAACTAGGTAAAAGTAAATTTCTATCATATTGGATATATTCTTCCCCACATTTATTCTTTTATATAATTTTTTAATTGATGGTTCACTTGGTTAAATAGATATATTTATGTGGCCTTGTATATTAAATATGGATGTACCCCATTGAATGATATATAAATATTCTAAAAGGATACTTTAAAAATAAAAAAGTCTCATCAGGTAGTATTTTGTAGTCATATGTTTTTGAAGTCAATGAATTATTTACCAATTACTTGTCTAATGTGGATAGTATTGGTCTCCCAAAATCTCTTAAAAGTAGGTGCCTTGTGGGTAAAGGAACTTCAGTAAGATGTATTATCAAAATTACCATTATAGAATGGGTGAATGATCACCATTACATTTTATATGATAGTATAAAGGTTTCACCATATTTTAAAACACAAAAATAAATTATATGGAATTTGGATCCATCCACGGATGAAAATGGATATCAAATACAGATAATCAATAGTTTATAAGATAAATTTAAAATTTCATTTTTAAGGAATTATCCACAAATAAAAATTCCATTTATAAACAACATTAAGGGTTATCCATATAACCAACTATACCTATATTTTCTTATAGTGGTTAGATAATTAATAACTATAAATTATATACAAAGGAAAAGGATGGATGTGGTATGATGAAAAATTGTGGGGATAATCTTGTAGTGCAAGCAATGAATATATCTAGTACTAAGGAAAAAAATCCAATTTATGTGAATATATCATAATATAGAATCATCAAACAAAATATGGGAATAATATTATAAAACCTTCTAATTTCTAATTTTTTTAATGAAAATGGGTTTATAACAAGAGTAAAATTAAAATCTATAAATTAGGATACCTAAAAGTGAATTTTAGTAAGGATAAATGGATAAAACATTCACAATATAATAATAAGTAGTATTATTATTGTATTCACTAGATCTTTAAAACACAAATTGGTCAATTGTTCTGTTGGTGACTAAAACAACTAGAAGATTCAATAAAAACTCCATCGATAATGATCCTTTCATTGGTACATTGAAATCATTTCATGGTGGTCTAAATGTAGACAATTTCTTTCATGTAATAGGGGACAATAAATATTATATTTGGATACTTGATAGAGGGGATAAATCCCTTCAACCATTAAATGAAAAATAAGTTCAATAAATTGGTCAAATATCTCTAATTATTATTTTTTATATACAATGTGTTTCCTCGTAATATTATGTGTTCAATACCATATAAACATAATCTAAATTAATTAATTATATATTCATGAAAATAATGGAATCTATACATATAGGTTATACCAATATCAAGGAACAATATAGTGGAGATTATATTATAAGATTATAGAATGAAATTTTCACTAATAGACACTGGAAAGAGTCATGGAGTATTTTGAATACTTCTTTACAAACATTATATTAGTAATATTATTGGGGAAGTAGAACCCCACCCACCATATTTATACACACACATCATAAACCAAGAAACATAGTATTCTTTCATGGTTCATCAGGAAGAGGAATCATTTGAGGTACATTATAATTAATTTTATTTTATTTGACTCTACATTTTTTAATAACTATGACTCACAATTTTTAATTTATGAAATAGTAAATGAGTATAGAAAATAAATAGAGTATAGAAAATAAATAGGTTATATAAAATCAATTATAACTTTACTATAAATAAAGGATTAGGTATTCTTGACTTGAAAAAATGGTATGTATTTTAAATCTATTATAGAACTTTAATATGATATGAAACAATAAAAAATTATGATTTTTTGTTCATATAAAAATTGATCAATTGGAATATCAAGACACATCCACCTCAAGTCATGTTATATGGTATGAGGCACGTGTAAATAAAAAGGGGTATATAATAGATGAAACTACGCAAAAATTATGCTAATCAAGTGCAAGTATGACATAATAAAAAATTTATCATCTTTAAAACAATATTACATAACAATGACTATATAGTTCCTTATATTTTTATCTAGTTGATACCCAAATATTGTGACACCATAATGTCACTTATATATGTATATAATTATTATATTACATATTCCCTTAAGTATGAGGTGTTTTGGGATGAAAAATATAAAACTTTTGAAACTTTTCCATGACACGTAGCTTCTGCATAGTTTTGTAAGCCATGCTGGAAAAGTGTGCATCCAAAGAATTTTGAATTCATTGGAAGATGCACTATTTCCAAAAAAATAGTAAAATATGTAGCCAAACCATAAAATTTTCAAAAAAATGATCCTTCAGTTATTTCTAGGATATTTTTTTATTTGGTATTTTCCCAATTTTATTTAATATTTTGAATATGATATTTGAGAGGCCCCTCCATCTAACTTGCTCCCCCTCCTTTATTTCTATAGTGGAATCAAGGTGATTTATTGGTGTATTCTCATCCAGTTAAAAAGTTTAGGGTCTCTTCCTTCATATATTTCTTTATTCTCCTTATTTATTCTATGTTTCTCTTATCCTCTCTAACCTTAGTGGACATTATGGCCAAAACATATTCAGATTTTCTAAAATGGGTGGAGTTTTCTTCAAGGGATTTTTAAATTCCTTTTATGAAAAAATATTCTTTTATTTATCAAAGGATATGTAATTCCATTGATTAAGGTAAGATGTCTCCATACCCTTCCTTTTATTTAATAGTTCCTTAATTTCTTGGTTTTTTGAAACCTATTTTATTTTCTATTAAAATGAAATATAAGAATATATGGTCAATTTACTAAAGATCTTAAATGTTTTCCTTTTGACATAAAGGGGGAATTTAATAAATAAAATTTATTTGCACTATAAGTATGATTTGATGCACAGTACATGTTTAATAAAATGTAAATAATGGGTTTATATAAAAGAAATGAGTTATACATGATTTTTTGAACGAAAAATGAATTATAAAGTTGGGTTCTTTATGGATTATGAATTTCCATTATTTATAAAGGGTGTTCTTAGTCTATGTAAATTTATTAGATAATTTTTTATTGATTGTGAATATAGATCGATGTCATTGATGTTTTTATTTGATTTTATATTGTTTTCAAGATGGATTTCAATGATGTTAAACTTCTTTATTTATCTTTAGAATTTTTTTTAAGAATTAAAATCGTTTTCTAAAACTAAGAGACTCTTTTAAAATTAAATATAATGTTTTCATTGTGTATGTAACACCATTGAAGTAGTTTCCCCTTTGGTTGTGACTTGTTTGATTATAGAACTAGGGATATGTGAACAAGTTATTATTTTATATCATTGATGAAATATGATATTTTTTTGAAAGGTGAATTGAGTTGAGATGTGTGGTTTACTTGGTGTATTTATTTTATACTATAATGTGATATTGTAATCTGATTCCTAGACTCCTTTTGAAAGATTAATGATAACCCTTGAATAAATAAGTGGGTAATCGAGAGATAGATGTTATAATAGTTGATATTATGCACTTGATATTATCCCCTAGTTGGGTTTATTCCTTAGTTATGGGGAGTTCCCCCGATGAGCCTAATTGATAGAAATTGAAGAGGGAAATTTTGGAAGGATTACAACATATGGTGATAGTTGGTTACACTTATTCATGTCTAAGTAGTAATCTTAGTTAATAAATTTATTTCCTATGATGATTATTATGTGTTATGTTTTCATTATGACTTATTTGACATGTGAGCTATTTTATTTCTTGGTTTTTTCATGTTATTGATGTAATGGATAATTTATGGTTGAGATTTGATAGTATAAAGTCATATTTTTCATTGCTTATTGTTATTAATTTCAAAAAATTTCTTTTGATATTGTTTTTTATTATGATACTTATTCACTTTGGTTGTATTTTGATAAGTATGAAAAGGTTTCAAAACAAATGGGTGTTTTCTTTCCAAACTCTATAATTTCTAATCAAACACTTTTTGAACTTATATTTCACTTATTTGAGTAGTATTGTTTTCTAAAGTTGTTTTTTAAAAGTGAAATAAGGATGTGCTTAGTGTTTTATAAAGGAAATATTTTTTTGAGAAAGGATCCATTGAAGTGTTATTTGTTTCCCAAATACATGAACAACATGAAAGTTATTTTATATACTTTATGTTTAAACTAGAATTTTTGGTTTCTCTTATTAAAGGAATGGCATGGATTCTTTGTATTATCCTACTAGGAATTGCCTCACACCCCACATATTCACATTTTTGGGTGTGTAGTCTTTATGTGATATGAAATTATACTAGTTTTGACTTCCATGTTGGGTTTTTATGATAGTCCATATCTATAATACACTTATTTAATGATTTATTAAATAAGGAAACACTTAATTCAATCCCAAAAGATCAAGAGACCTAGTGTATTTGGGAAATTGGATACATAAAACAATTAATTGAAACATAGATACAACAATATTATTTATAAATTCCACAATATTCCCTTAAAATCTATGGATCTTCTAATATTGGACGAGATAACCTGGGGATGTACATAATAAATGGGTGATCTATAAAGCCCATTAAAAGAAGAATCAAAGCATATAATAAGATAAATTGATACATGTGATTCAAGAGGTAAAAAATGGTGACATAGAAAGGTGAAAATATTAATCATGGACATCGAAGTGTGGTATAAGATGATAACATCAAGGAAACATAATAAATGTGGAAAGAACATAAAACATGACATCATAATCATAAGTAAAGGATAACCAATGAGAAATAATAACATATTTTTCTTAGGATAACCTACCATGCACTATAAATGGTATCTCATGATATAAAAACATTACCCAATTCATTATAGGGATTTATAATTCTAGACCAACCTGTCACATTCAAATCATGTTCATGCATAAGTGTTCCACATAGATCATACAAAAAAAAGAATGAATTTCGTCAATTTTCATACCGTGATTAAGGAGTATAGGTTACATAGGTGGAAGTCCCAAATCAATTAAGTATAGGTACATATAGGTGAATAAAATTGAGTAGAAACTGGTATGGGTATTCACAACATAAAAGTTTGGCTTGGAAAATCATGGAATAATATCGATAGCATAATGGTAACACATAAGGTTCATGGGTGGGGATTAATTAGAGTTAAAGGTGATATATCATTAGATGGAATCTTGATGAAAGTAAAGGGATGTTTAAAAACACATTAAAACATAAAAAATTGTAAATCAAAAGGATTAGTACAAATAAAGTACATGAATTAAAAAGGATGGTAAACGGATCCTTTACCTTGATGGGGTGCTTCTAAAATCTTATTAGGATAATATTAAGAGATTAGGAACACCATGGGGGATATAGAGAGGAAAAGGTATAATAAATTCATGCTCAATGGGTTTTGAGTGATGAGAATTGTGTGGTTCTAGTTTCACGTATAGTAGAAGCACCTTGGTGGGAGAATTTAACCATAAGGTTCAATTGATTCGATTGATCATTCACAATATTGTACATGATGTGAACATCATGAACACTGAAATTTTTCCACTAAATATTGACAAATTGAAAACCCAAAACACATAGAATATTTTTTTTTTAAGTTTGGGGTTGAAGACTCATTTGTATTATTAAAGTAATGACCACTTTTTCGATGGGGTAGAGGGGGGCCATTACATAGCTTATAGGCCCGGGGGCATGAAATCCCAAATACAAGGCCTGAAAGACCATTTTTCCAAAGGGACCTTTGGAGAATATTAATTTTATAATACCCGAGTTGATATAGTACCTGCTACAATACCGCCACCGCTACAGCTCCTACTATAGTGGCTCTGCCACTATAGTGTCACCACTGTTATAGTTCCATTGCAGCTACAGTTCCCTAATATAGTAGTGCTAAAATAACCAAAAAATTTATCTCTACCCAGATTCAATCCAAGGACTCTTGGATTCCAATCAGGAGACTTTACCACTTGGGTACAGGCTTATTGTAAAAACACATAAAAGATCTTTTCATGTTAAATTTATAATTTATTTATTTATAATAGAAGAAATGAATACTTGGTCTTTGGATCTTTCTTTGATGTTGATCTTGATCTTACAAAACCCTTTTTGAATTACCTTCATTGTGATTATCAGGTCTAAGTTCAGAATCTCTCTAGCAGGGATCCACATGTGTTCCTTTGATCTTTGAATGTCACTGATTGATTTATAGGTACTAGCGCAGCGAATCAACTGTCTTACATTGTTTTTATTAATCACTCGTACTTTGGGCTTGAAGTATTCTCACTAGATGTTATCATTCTTGAGAGGGAGATAGAAATAGGATTAAAGAGAGAAATTCATTGTGTGAAATGATTCTCAATTCTTGATTAACCCTAGACAGTAGACATAACAATATATTTATAGAGCTAGGGTTTATATTAAAATAATATTTAATTGTACACCATCCCTTAAATAGTATTATAATTCATAAAAGATATCATGCCACATAATAATATTAATATTATTATTTTTATGGTGTGTACTAACTCATGCAATAATAAATTATATTTTACCATCTTGTAAATTAAGATTTATCATCGGATATGATCTTGGACTGCTTGAACTCCTCATCATTTATTAAATAATCAAATAAATATTTTATTCATAAATAAATATTTTATCCACAATACTATGAATAAATATTTATTAAATATTAAATAAATAAATATAAATATTTTATTCATTCTCTAGTGAATAAATATTTATTATATATTCATGTAACTAAATAAAATGTCCATTAAAGAATAAATAATTTTTTATTAACTTGTGAAAATTAGTGATCAATAAAACTTGATTAAAATTATTCGTTGGCCTTGATAAAAATATTTATTCTAATAACTAAATAAAAATATAATTTAATCAAGGTCAACAGAAACACTTAGTGTGTGACCCTATAGGATTATTTCACATTGTCACTAAGAGATCTTGAATAAATTCGATGATTACTATCTAGAAACAGGTTAAGGAATGCAAGAAAAAAACATAATGTCACAATGTCAACAACAACATATAAACTCTTACCATGTAATATAATCTTTTTTTCTCAATATATCATCAATAAGGTTTCACTTCTACATCATCAAACTGTGTTCTTGATACATCTTTCTTTGACTATCTAAAATAAATGTGTCGTTACACCATAGTCAGAGAATTTAATTAAATGGTTCCATTTCAATCAATGGGTCAAGATATAAACTTCCATAAATATGAAAGATAAAAATCCTTCATCAATTTATAGATTAATAAAATGTCATTCTTAATGCACCAAATGTACATTACTTCCAGTGAACATATGGCGCCACAGTTTTGGTCAGTAAATCGGAGTATGTAATTCATGAAATTAATTAATGATAATATTAAAGTTTTAGGACTATTACACATGCTCGCAGATAGTAATATATGATGACATATAAATATGTAGAATTATTAATGGTGTTTTGTCTCTCGCAATCTTCCATCTTGGAGATTACCAAGTGCGAACATTATGAGAATAAGCCTCATCTGCTTACAATTACTCTCACCTAATAGTATGCATACTATGTGACCTATCATAGTGTGTTATCCAACTATAGAACTATATTTAATAATATTTACATATCATGTCAAGGGTCTCATCATAGCAGAGAACTTATATGGCCTTATCAATGTGAAAAATACCCTAGGACATTATCACATCAATGTTATGCAAAAGAAAAATCAATATTTGATAATATATTTTAAATTAGCATACACTTATATGAATATATATGTAATATAAAGTAAAAAAGAAGTTGGTTCTACGGAAAAAACTCCAATAGACTCTCACTTTCACTAGATACAACTATTAATGACTGGTTAGTTCTAAGATATTAAACATGATTCTACTCAGTAAGGTTATAGTTGTTGTAACTATCATTTTTTCTTAAGTAGTGTTTCTAAATCCACAATTTTTGTGGTAAATCTTATTACTTAAACATTACTAGATCGAGAAAATCCCTCAAGTAATAATACAACTGAGTATCTACCTATTGTTTCTATGTCAAATTATTGACATCCAGACTAAGTACATAGTCAATGCTTATCATAATAATTATAATACTGTTTCTTTTAGTAAAATCAAAAATTGGAATAGGATGATTCTCAACCAATCTTTAAGCTAAATAAGAATCTTCAAAATACTCAGATATTATAGATATGGAAACCACTATCAATAATATTTTTTTTAATATTACCTTATCCTTTATTGAGATACTATATCAAATTGATCTAAGTGAATACAAGTGTTCAATTACCTTGATAACTAGTGTTCTAACTTCTCTAGACACTAGGAACTTATCCAATTCTACATTTCAAATTACTGTTAGATAATAATAACTACAATTCAATGCAGTTATGCTGGATCTATTTGATATTCACTGACTATGAATCAGGCATCGGTAATATCAAATGTGAGTACATATCTTTTCATATGAGATTAACTCTCAAAACATAAGCTTGTGAAATTCCATTAATCTCAAAAATCTCTTCCAATGCCCATGCATGTCCTACTGAAAGGATTATATACCAAAAACAATTAGGTCTTGAATTGTTTCAACTTTTATTTTTCAATACTTTTTCTATATATATACAATGACTAGATTTAGAAAATACATGGATCTATTTTATAGATCTTGTTCCCTAGAATATGGTTTCTACTTTAAATCACGATTAGAGAAATTTCATTCCTTAGTCTTAACAAAATAGTAAGACAGTATCATTTGTTTTTCATATGTTATCAACATATCTATCTTGAAAATGTATATTTCTCATAATAACCTATTAGAGAAGCATTTCACTCACTCATTTCCAAATTAATATTCAAATATCACAATGAATGATTTATTCATAAATGAATTTACAAAATCTATATATCTTATTGTAATTTATTTATGTCACCAACCCTTTCTAGTTATTCCTTGTAGACATATACCATATGGTCTCCTTTTGGTCGCATCATATATACATATTCTGTAAGGATTCCTCTAAATGAGGTGGCCTTGACTATCTATAACCAAATATGATGAACATATATATATGCTTTGATAATTATAGTTCCAAATGATTTTATTCATGATGATTGGTGAATAGGTTCTTTCATAGACTAAACCTTTCAATAATCAATCATGATTTATTGGTTCCATCTTATACCATCCATGTCTAGTTTTTATTGAATACTCACTAGTAGAATCAAGTATTAGAAACATTTAAAACACTGAATCCCCAAATCTTGATACATGGAATCAATTACTTGAATTTATATATACTTTTCATACTTATCATGATTCTATTTACTTCTTCTTTGTAGGAATCTTTGTTCTGGAAGAATAAAATTTGTATCACCATTATAGTGACTATAAATCACCTCGTTGGTTGTGACTTCTTATACAATATGTGTCTCTCGAACTACTCCTACCACTATGATGAGTGGAGTCTAGTATTCTAATGCCAACTCATTGTGTATCCAGATCCTTAACTCATAGATGTTAAGTCTTATCCTACAATATTTAAAGAGATAGGTTTCCTTTATGAAAATATATCTGGTCTTAACTATACGTTAATATACTTTGTGTCTATATGATTATTAACTCAGATAAACCTTAGTGTTTGATGTTTATTTGTATCTAAGTCCAACTTTTAACCAAAAAATCAAAAAACACTTGTGGTAGTGTCCTAATTTATTCTTATCATGTTTCAATTGATATTATATCCATTAGAAAATATAATTGGTATATGGTTAGTTATTTTTCTTCTATTTTTAAAACATTTATTGGTGGAAATAAAGGAAGGTTTGAAATATATATTAGGATAATCATTGATATTCCTTTTACTAACATTAATACACTGATGTATATAAGAAATGTGACTTTGGGATTGAATTTTTGTCCACATGTATATTCAATTATTACTTGGATAACATGTTCTCAGACAAGAAAACTCTTCTATTACTCAACCATTACCAAGTGCACTCATTTAGTTCACTAAACATTTATAAAATTTCTTAAAGTAATATCATGAAGTATATTAAGTTACCTTGAACTTTAGAATAGTTCACGTGGCAATGTTCAACTAACCCTAAAAGATTTGTGGAATAAATTTATTTATAAAGGTTTATTTATCTAAAACATGTTGGGTAGTTTGTTTTTAATTTACAATATCTTAGCTCAATTGAGATTAAAAAACTTTTATTAGTATAAAAAAGTCAACAAATTTTAGTTTTATTTGAAAAAGAATTATCATTCCATAATCGGTTAAGACTCTTATATTTTAAATTAATCATTAAAGAGTTATTGAACCAATAGTTTTATATTGAACTTCCATAACAACATTTATTCCAAATGTGAAATAATATCTCATTATTTCAATTTGGACACTCATATAAATTTTTTGGTATCACTTATTACAATATTATATTGATCCATTTTGAAATGAGAAGTAGTGAGATCTACTTGGTTGATGTAGAAATCACCCTTTCTAATCTCATTTTGAGTTCACTCAATAACCTTTATATTCTTTCCCATTTGATGTATTTAAATACATGTATGTTTCCATAATATTGTATTTTAATACACAAGTGATGAATAGAAACATTATGAATATACCTGAAGTGGATGAAACATTTTTCTTCTTTAATTCATTGCAATTTTTTTCCAGTTTCCATTCTTTCCACTTAAGAATAAAATAGCCTCTTGTTCATTCTTCTAATTTTGAATATTTTGTCTCTTTGTGGGATTACATAAAGGATAATTTGGATTTATATTATCCATTGTATCTTCAGCTTGTATTTTAAAAATTTTACTATAAGTGGTGGAGAAAAAAGTTTCAACTAGTTCTCATATATATAGTGAAGTTTGGAAAAAAGTTTCTTAAGTGACTTATCCATTTTATTTATCCTAGCTTGGAAAAATGAGGATAAAATTGGTGTTAAGTATAATAAAATAATATTAGTGGATATTTTCTTATCCAAGTGGAAGCTTAATTTCATTAGTTGATCAATATACCCCAAAATTTTTAAAGCATGGTTAGTAGATATATTACCTTCTTCCAATTTACACTGATATAGTTCATTGAAAATTTTATTTATTTCAAGTTTTTCCTTCTCTTTATTAGGAAAAATAATATGAGAAATTATGGTGTAAGAATCCATTTCCATATGTTTTATAATCAATTCTCCGAACAAAGTTGATTATATAATACAAAATACATAAAAAGAATCCTATATATATCTTTTGTAGTCATCCTCGTCACCTTCATTCACCTAATAGGGTGGTAGGATAGTAATAGGGGATTCAACATAAAATAAAATTTTTCTAATAATAATTCATTGTATAAAAAATTATACCATTTTTAGAAATTTTTATTTGTAAGGAAATACCTTGATTTAAGTAATGATCACGTTATTTTCATGTTTTTTCTTGTCATTTTATATAACTATAAAATAGTATATTATTAGTACTTTAATTGATAACAATTGATATGAGAAGAAATAAAAAAAATTATTAAGTCTCCTGCTATTTTATTTGTAAGGTTTGGTTAACCTACTTAAATTTATTTGGTTAGGTGGGTATTTTACAATAGAATACTTGCATCTCCTTGATCTGTTGAGTGGAATCTACAATCTAGAAATCCATATATGTATTTTCTCAACCCCTACCTCCATGTTACTTCAAGTTGAGTGAGGGTTACTTCTCTTGATATAAGATGGGTAAGTCAACCCAAAACCTTTAAAAGAACTCAACGATAAAATTAAGTGTCCAAATGAGGGTTGTTCAAACACTTAGTTTTATATCTTTCATTATTAATAAATTAATGGACGACCATGAATGAATTAATATATATTTTATGGATTTTATTTATTAATTATGTTTAAACACTTCCTCATTTTATTATTTACATATTTGTTATGGATTTTACTTAAGTGATTAAACATGTTCAATAATATATTTATTCCTAATACATTTATTTAAATTCCATTAGTGAATATTAATTTATTTATTTATGTGATCGTGTTCTTTAATCCATAAAATAAATAATTCATAAGGAAAAAATAAATAAATAAATGACCCACTCATGATCTTTTCTAATAGTTGATTTATTGAGGGGATAATAAATTAACCTGTGACCCTAGGGGAATAACTTCTTTATGTTGGTCTTAGCATGAGTTATAACATTCCACCTGTCCACCTATGTACAACCTGAGTTAGCATCATCTTAGTCCAATCATGAACCGCCTTCACCCATCTTGGGATACTCCATTTATTACAGGAATTTATTACTCACACATGAGTGAGGGGAACCAAAGGATTGGTTATGGGGATTTACTTAAATAACCTTATAAATGTAGGTCTTACATAATAAATGAGGGAGGGATGACTCGTAAACCATCAAATTTAATTTAATAAATAATAATTTCAAAACCATGTAATAAATTTAAATAAAATAATGCTAACACGTACACAGGTCTTGGTCAAGCTCATGAATTGTCATACACATGCAATGAATATGAAAAAAATTACTAGATAACATTCATTTATATTTTTTCATTATTATTAAGATAATTTTTCTTTAATTAATTAATTCCAATTTATCTTAATGACCATCTGAATTCACATGCAGATACCCATCATAAATTATTTTATAGAAATTAAACAACAGAACCAATAATTATAGATAATTATAATAAATTAATTGAGATTGTTTAATACATAAAACCCATTATTAAATTTTCAAACACAATAGGTATCAATCAATTTAATAAAGTTTTAATGATACAATTTGAAATATAATGTAATTTATTTTTGTCTTTTATTAGGAGACTACGCAGTGTGTACTTTCCAGCAACATGTCATGTACCTCATTCACTGTGTACTTGGGATAAATTCATGGGGATTTATCATATACCTCAGTAGACTACATAGTGTGTAAAAGAAAACTACACATTATGTATCGCACTTGTTGTGTGTTCCCACAACCCACTGAAAGACTCATTGTGTTCTTAAGATGTGGTAAATAATGAACTACAAGCCGTGTATGCTAGCTACACATCGTGTATGTCATTATTGCTATGGAATTCCATTCTCACTCTGTTTTGACCATGTATTTAACCTCACAATTAGTACAAATTTCATTGATAAACCGTACAGACAACATGACATATACACTAGATACAAACCATGTAATCTAAAAAGTGATATATCCATTAGACTAATCAATACTCGGTGGTAAATAAAAATACCTCATGTAATTTACTCCTTGGTGAATCTTATATCTCTTGACATGGACAGGTGTAGTGAATTTGGGTACACAGGGTTTACTCCTACTACACATCGTATAATATCATGCTAACTGACCAAAATCCACAGCACTCCCTGATGGAATATCTGGTCATTCTTCATTTATTCTTAATCCTATAAGAAAACAAAATCATGAATGATGATAATTAAAATGTTGAAGGTATGTTAATTAAAATGGATTAAAGAAAAAATAATTCTTGAAATGAAAATCTAACCACTACTTTGAATATATATCAATAATCATATAAATTGTTATATATTTGAAACGTTATTACTCTTATTATAGAGACCCTCACTTTTCATACATTAATAATATATATCTTTATTAGAATACTTAAAACACTATACAAATAGATGCCCAAATACCATATTAGTCTAGTGACTTTGTAAACATGAGAACATAAACACTAGTACATAAGTGAACTACATTATCTCCCACTAGGTCCTTCATGACTATCACCCTTCATAGAAACATCATACTTAATACATGTCTTCATAACCTGGGAAAGGAAACCTAAAAATGGGTGACCTTAGATTCTTAGTAAGGATAAACAAGGGAGATATGTAAGCCTAAACATGAGCATAGGGGTATTAAGATGTGATCATAACATTATATGAACATACCATGTATATCATAAGATTATAAACATGAATCCTGGCATAAATCTTGGAAGTTCATAAGACATGAATCACAAGTAAATAAAGAACATTAGCCATGAAAGAATAACATAGGAATAAAACATGGAATTGTGACAGACACATAAGAATATAAAATGTTTCCATAGTAGTCAAGGAATTGCTGCCAAGGCCATCATAGTAGTATGGGTTCACTCCTCATACCATATTGGTAGTCATGGTTCACTACCATGACCATCTTAGTAGTATGAGTTCACTCCTCATACCATCTTAGTAGTCATGGTTCACTACTATGACCATCTTAGTAGTCAAGGTTCACTCTCAAGACCATCCTAGTCTATATCACGAGATATAAATCTTTACCTAATGTATTGTAGGGAGATATAGGTCCCACCCATATCATAATGAAATCATACATACTTGTTCCAAAATATCATTAAAAAAATATCATGACCCATGAAATTAAATGGGTATTATAAACAAGTAATAATATCATAACCTTTGGAAAAAGATACATGTTTCACAATCATTTCATCATAAGAATAACCCATGAAAAGAAATGGGTTTTAAAAGAATATAACCCATGAAAGATAAATGGGTTTCATAAACATCATGACATCAAAACATATACCATTAAAAGAATGAATAAGAATGGAAACATTGAATCATTTCTCTAAAAAAGGAATGAGTAACACCAATGGATGTCATCTTAGATGGGAAATAATTTTGAAAGATATTTTAAAAACATTTTTTTGAGGAAAATATTCTTTAATCATTGAAAATTTATTTTTAAAACATAAAAAATATGAAAAAAAAAATTTGAAAATAGATTTGAAAACATATAAAAAAAACTTTCCCAGCCGTAAAAAATTTTTAAAATCTGTTTTCCTTGAAAATGATATTCAATAATCATTTTAAAACATTTAGGAAAACATTTTTGAAAACATTTTTGAATGCATTGATTTTCAAATAAAATATATTTATGACACTACTACAAAATAGTCTTTTAACATGGTTAAAATGGCCTTTATCAGTACTAGAAAAGCGATGAGTACTAGAGAGCGATTAAAAGCCTCAGTCTTTTATCAGCACGAAAAAAGTGTTAATAAAGGGGTATACTATAGTGTGTTATAATAGAACACCGAAACACCAGTGCAGTGTGCTGTTACAGCACACTATAGCGCCAAAAACATCATGAAATCAGAAAAATCAAGTATGAATGCATAATTTAAATGAAGGGAAAACAATCTAGGCTCATTTTCCCAATTTTGGTGATGTGATGCATGTTTTAAACTAAAATGATACTTATTTATTGAAAAAATTTACTTGGATTCATACTGGTTTCACCATGCATCATATTAATGTGTGGATGATTCTTACACATATCAAATGACTTATGGGTCATTTTTCCAAAGTATCAAAACAATCCAAGTGTGTTTTCTCAGTTTTGAGTACGCCACTTTTCTTTTTCACTAAAATGTCATATTAAACTGGAAACATACACAACTAGAAAAAATTAATATAGCTACGGTTCGAAATCATGGAAATAGGCCCCAAAATTGTGATCATAGGCTATGGCCAAATTTTTGGCCAACAGTGGCAGTTATCTTCATGGAAGTAGGTCCCGACCTATTGCCACGGTTTTAATCGTGGAAATAGGCCTCAAAATTCACTACTGTGGCGGTTGACCTATAGCTGGGGTTTAAAATGTGGCAATAGATATCTATTTCCATGGTTTTAAAAATGGATATATCCTTGGTAAACCATGGCAATAGCCTAAATAAAAAATGTGTCCCCCAAGTTTTTATCCCTGCACTTCTTGTTTTCCAACCTGTGACGCTCACCACTACACCACCGAACTCTTCACATATATATGTATATATTATGATATATATATATATATATATATATATATATTAATAGAAACCATGGAAATAGCCACAAAACCATGGCAGTAGGCCTTCCCACAAAAATTTTGGCGGGAACTTTTTTTCCCACTGAAGCACGGGAACACTATAGCCATGGTTTTGGAAAACCTTAGCGATATGCCTTCAAAAAAATGGCATATAGCCATAGTTTTGAAAACTGTGGCTATATATAAGGGATATATCCATGATTATGAAAACCATGGATATAGGCCACAGAAAATAGACCTATAGACACAATTTTAAAATCGTGGCTATAGGCTATAGAACTGTGGCTACAGCCACCAATATCCACAATTTTAAAACCATGGCTATAGGTATGTGACAGTAGCCACTTTTACTAGTTGTGATAAACTTTGACTCATACCAGTCACATAATGTGTTGGTTTAATGTGATACCAATTCCTACATTTCACAAATATCATATTAATCATTTTCCTAAATTATAAATACAATCTGAGCACATTTTCTTGGTTTTCAGTGAGTGACACTTTTTAAACTAAAATGTTGATTTTAAACTGATAGAAGACACATTGAGTCATACCAGAAACATCATGTATTAGATTGAGGTGTGTATAATTTCTATACATTAAAAATAAATTATGGATCATTTTCCTAAAGTATTAAAACAATACAAATGTGTTTTCTCAATTTTGAGTAGGTTAATTGTCCTTTTTACTGAAATTGATGTCAATTTTAAATGAAAAGATACACTTGGAGTCATATCGGTCACACCGTGTGTCAAATTGAGATGAAGCTAATTTTTACACATCTCAAATAACTTATGGATAATTTTAAGTATCAAAACAATATGAATGTGTTTACTCAGTTTTGAGTATGTCACTTGTCTATTTTTCTAAAATGTCATTTTAAACAGGAAAAACGTACTTTGACTCATACTGCTCACATAGTGTATCATTTTGGCATGATAGGAATTCCATCACATCATAAATGACTTATTAATCAATTTTATAAATTATCAAGAAAATAAAAGCTTGTTTTATTAGGTTTCAGTGAGTGACATTTTTTGAACTAAAATGTTGATTTTAAACTGGTGACCGACACATTGAGTCATATCAAGAATATAATGTATTGGATTGCTGTGTAGTTGATTCCTACACATCACGCATGAATTATGGATAATTTATCTAAAGTATCAAAATAATTTGAATGTGTTTTCTTAGTTTTGAGTAGGTTGTTTTTCCTTTTTATTAAAATTAATGTCATTTTTAAATAAAAAGACGCACTTGGAGTCATACTTATCATACTATGTGTCGGATTGAGGTATGGCTAATTCATACACATCTTAAATGACTTATGAATCATTTTTTAAAAGTATCAAAATAATATGAATGTTTTTTCTTGATTTGGAGTACGTCACTGTTCCTTTTTTTTAAAATTGATGTCATTTTTAAATAAAAAGACACACTTGGATTCATACTGGTCACACCGTGTATCAGATTGAGATACAAAGGATTCCTATACATATAAAATGACTTATGGATTGTTTTAATAAATTATCAAAACTATATGAATGTTGTTTCTCTATTTTGAGTATATCACATGTTTTTTTACTAAAATTTTATTTTAAACTGGAAACACTCACTTTGAACTATAATGATCACATCATGTATCGTTGTTATGTGAGACTGATTCATACATGTCACAAATGACTTTTGAATCAATTTCCTAAATTATCAATAAAATCCAAGCATGTTTTCTTTTTTTTTTAGTGAGTGACATTTTTTGAACTAAATTATCAATTTTAAACTAATAACAAACAAATTGAGTCATATAGGTCACACTATGCATCTAATTGAGGCACAAATGATTACTACGCATATTAAATGACTTATTATCATTTCCCTAAAGTACCAAAATAATTAGAATATTTTTTCACAATTTAGAGTATTTCAGTTTTCCTTTTTACTAAAATTAATGAAAATTTCAAATAAAAATAACACTTAGATCATACAGGTCACACCGTGTGTCGGATTGAGGTGTGGTTGATTCCTACATGTTCTAAAGTCACAAAACACTCCTAAATTACAATTTTACCATGTTTCTATTGTCTTTCTATGTCAAACTTCCAACACTATATATTGAATCGATATTCTCATCCAAAAAACCATTCTCATTCTTGAAAGTCATAAGATAATTGGATTTTAACAACGAGAAAGGTTTTTACGCTAATAAAATTGAATAAATACGTAGTGTTAGCAGTTTGAAAAAGCAATGAATATGGAAAACGTGGTTACACTGGCAGAAAGTATCATTTTGTCTTTTATGGATTATTCTAGATTGTTGAAATCAAAATATGACTCCCCAAAAGATCTATAAAAAAAATAAGTATTAGTTAAAATGATTAGGAAATTAACTTACAAATAGAAGATATAATGATGAAAAAAATAATTAAATAAGTAGTAGGAATTTTCCTTTTTAGGATGGTTGTATGCATTCTTAGTGCATTTTCTTATTGTCTTTATCTCAGTTGTAGGCTCGAATTCCAATCCCTCATCAGCATGAGCATCTTCGAACAAGCCACCCCAACTCAAACAAAAGAATCTACTTGTATAAAAAACAATTATTATATGAGTAATAATTAAAAGAAATAAATTAAACATAAATATGAAATAATTCATTAATTCTATGGATAATGATTTTACTATACAAACATTGTTGACCACAGAGATATACTGATGGTAAAGAAAGAATGTTGATAAAAAATATAAATAGATCTTGTTAAACAATTAATCAACAAGTGAGGAGGATGATGAGAAAATAATATACACTATATTGAAGCTTTTAATCATCTAATAGAAAGTAAATATATCCTATTGGGTAAATAAAATATTCATTTTGTACAATAAATAAATAAATACACATAAGATATTCGTTATCAAAGGTGAATGCCTCCCATTTGTGAAAATTTCATGGAGGGTAATCAGATATTCCTAAGAGTGGAACCAGAAGGCAATATTAAAGAATGATCTATTTTTTATATGGATTAAATTAAAACATACATAGTGTTTATTATATATGTGATGAAATAAATGAAGTGATTTTTAAGAAGTATTAATGATTGAGTTATCATTTCAAATATGGATATATTTTTTTCAACTGCAAGAAATACAAGCAAGGATAAAATCAATGAATAAAATTTCATTGGTGATCAGAAAGTTTTTGTAAAAACTCGAAGGAGTAAGACTCTAAAAAACTACATTTTTTCAAGTAGAGCCTAAATCATTTAGAGAGGTTGAAAAGAATGATAAATGACTCAAATATATTCATGAGGATCTTGATATGAATAAGAAAAATATGAAATGAGGAGATTGATCCAAATAAGAACAATGAAGGATTCTTATGGATCAAGTTATTTCATATATTGTTCCAAAAAATTTCCATCAGTTTAAAGAAAATTATTTTTTTAGTTAATATTTTTTCTTAATTCTATAAAACTCTTACCATAAAAGGTCATGGTAATGTATTATAGTGACACATTTTTTTATGTCATGTAATTTATATGGTCACATCTGTGGGGAATCATTTTACCACTAGAAGGACATAAAAATTGATTTAAGTTTATGTTAGTGAACCATAAAATTAAATAGAATTAATAATCCAAATTGAACATATCATGTCATTAAATTATTAAATCCAAAATAATAAATTTTTCTTGAAGTGGGATTCTAAAGGTGTAATGATTTTATCCATGAAAAACAATTTTTATTTCAAAAAAATAGATTCTATAAAAACTTATTTATTAAATTTATATCAATAAAGGTTGATATTTTAGTTTATCAAAATCAGTTAAATCTAGTGGTATAAGATTTATTCTTGAAAATTTAAAATATTATTTAAAATTTAAATAGTAGAAAACTTTTCTCCCTGAATAAGTTAATTTTCAAATAAAATATCAAATTTAGAAAAAAAAAATATCAATCCTAAAGAATTAAGAACAATAAATTCTATCAATAATGAACTTTTGTTCTCCACCGCGTAATGAAATACTATTTTGTTTCTTAAAACACCCTGATGCGGAGGTTTATCCTGGAAAATGACTCATTCCAATTGTTTATTTTTTGGAATATATTTCAACAACCAAAATCAAAATATTAATTACATTTTATCTCAAAATTATTTTTTTCCCGTATATTATAGTCCAAGGATTATATAATATTAAACCTATTTGATTTTTATTTTTCTAGAGTTTAATTCATATTATTTAAATTCAAATTGAAATATTTAAAAAATAAAAACTAAAAACATTAAAAAATTTCAAGAACTAGTTAAATAAATAAGACAAAAAATCAAACTTATGTAATGTTTTTTCTCATATGATTTTACAGATTCATCAGAATCATTTGATTGTTACATTTCATAAGTGACCCCTAAATCTATCCCAAATCTTGTGAAATAGTTAAAAATCACACTAAAATCCATTTATTTTACACCATATTTCAGTGCTCATTAGCCTAAGAAAAATTTCTGTGAAAAAAATCATTATATATTTATTCCCATGTGTCAGATATTTTATCATCCATTTATTGGAAAAAAAACTTCTAGAATTAAATTTCAAAGAGAAGGAGATAACCCTATATTTTAATTCCTCCTCATTCAACCATCTCAATTACAATTACTACACAACATAATATAAGACCTCAATGATGTCATATATTTCATCATCCCAGTGATTTGTAATGTAATATTCCAAACTAATGACAATATAGACCATTGTATGAATGATTTTTTTTTAAATTTGATGATATAAAAAAGGTAGATGTCATGGAATATAGGTATTGGGAGCCTATTATACCTCACAACAACATGAACCAACATTGGGTTGGATATATTTCAAGTTGCACTGAACCAATGGTTCCCCAAGGAGACTCACATGATATCGGGGAAGACAATACTTCAATATATCTAAAAATTGAATTTTGGGTAGTTTTATAATAGGATTTTATAAATATACATGTTGAGATACACATATGTGGGATGAGAAGGTTCATTACATAACTGGGGGAAATTAGAGTTATCGAAAAACCTGGATCTTATTTGAGTCGTGGTTGTATTCAACCATTGAATCACTTGAGACTTGGATTTGAGCCTTGGAATAGTTGGATCCTTGATTCTAGACTATATTCGATCTTGGATTTGACAATGAGGATTGTCGGCAACAGGTCGCTTCTGCAGAGAGCTTCGTATATCATGAACTGGTTCGTGATGGTTATTGTTCTTAAAATAGATCGTGACACTTTTATCAATGATTCAAAAAAAATCATTGATAAAGATACCTTTTATCATTGTTAAATTAATAAGTGCTGATAAAATGATTTTTAATCATCACTTTTTTTAGTGCTGATAAATCTCTATTTTTATCACTGCTAAAAAAGCACTGATAAATACTTATAATACTTTTTTTAAAATAATAATACTTTTAAAAAAATGTATAATTATTATATATAATTATAATACTTATAATAAAAAAATTTATAAAATAATAATTTTATAATTCTTTGAATATATAATTATTTATTTATAATTATATAAATAATTTTTTAAAAAATAATATTTATATCATTATATATATATATATATAAACCTAGTTAAAATATTCATTTTTAAATACATTTATTATAATTCTATAATTATTTATTTAGAATTATATAAATACTTTTAAAAAAATAATATTTATTTATTTATAACTATAAATGTATAAAAAGTGTAAATATGCATTTATACATATATTTTTTTTAGAAATAGTTTTTTACAAATGTATTTTTAACATTATTAATGAATATTTAATCTTAACTTCATGCAAGTTAAAAATGAGTAAAATTTATTAATTAAAAATGATTACAATATTGAAAATTTGGATAATTTTGATTAATATTAATCATTAAAAAATAGATATATATTGAAATAAAGATGAATACATACTGAAAATATTAAAACATAGTAAATAAATAATATAAAGTGATTAAATTCCCAAAAACAATTGTGTGTGCGTGTATGTATATAAAAATGAAATAATTACATATATATAAAATCAATATAATATGTTTGATCTATGTTATAAACTGAAAAATCAAACGATATTAAATTATGTCTATTGCTTGATGCAATTAATCAGTATTTTTAATTAATGTTAATTTATAATTATATACCATTATTCACTAAATATATTACTATTTAATTTAAATCATGAATAATATTTTGTATTATATAAATCATATTTATATAAATTAATATATATATCTATATATTTAATATATACCATTTATTAACATTATCAACAATCTTCTAATTAATAAAATGTTTAAAAAATTTCTCAATTTACTTATTTTTAATTTTAATTTGTTTAATTGTAATATTAAATTTATCTAAATATTTAAAGCATAATATTTATTAGTATTTATAATTTATATATAGTACAATCAACTTTTCATTTTTATCAATGATTATTTAATTAACAAAATTTGTAATATTTTTTGGAATAAACTAATTTTTTATTATTCATTTTATTATTTCAATTTATTTATTCAAAAATTTATTAGAACAAAAACTCTAAGTAATAAAGGATTCATTTATGAGTGCTAAAAATATAGGGTTGATGAAGGGTACCCTTATTAGTGCTAAAAATAAACTGATGATAAAGGGTACCCTTTATCAGCGCTAAAAATAAAGCACTGATAAAGAGAACCTTTGTCATGCCAAAAAAAGAACTGATAAATGGTTAAATTTATCGGCACTCTTTTTAGCATTTAAAAATGTGCCATTTATCAGCTTTTTTCTAGCTCTAATAAATACCAGCTTTGTTAAATGCTTGTTTTGTAGTAGTGCAATCGAAGAAAGAAATACGGTGAAATTTTTCTTAAAAACATTTTCTTAATTATTTTAAGAACCAAAGAGTGGGTAATTGTATTAATACATGGATATACCTTGAATTAAAAGAGGAGAAAGAAACTCATGAGTGTTCTTAAGAGATGTATTATAATATTTCATCAATGGAACCCTAACCATAGACAATCTTGATAAATGATGAGATTATTTCAACAAACTCTTATTACATGGTAACTTAGGATCATACTCTCCATGTAAGAAAATGAAATTACATGAATATCAAACTATCATTAAAATAATTATATTCATGGTATAACATTTCAAATTTAATTATATAAACCTCATAAAGAATTTAGGTTCATAACAAAACATGAGTCTCAAAGAAGGCAAATTGAGACAAAACTGTCTTACAGATTTGTAACATTTGAAACATAAACCCCATGAAAGAAATATAATAGAAAGGATATGTAAATACCCATAAATTTGATAATATGAATCATATAATACATTCTTGGGAAGTATATATATCATGCAAAAAAATAGTGGTGAACATAGCACGTATCTCACAGATATAAAAAAAGTGAGATGAAATTCCCTTACCTTATGTCTTTACTCTTGTCGTACTCATACAGAATTCCTATATAATAAATATAATATTATTATAAATATATCAAATAACCATATTATTTTATCTAATTCCAAATATGGTTTTATTATGACTTTATATTACTTTCTTTTTAAAAATTCTATGTAAAGGTTTCACTTTGGGTAATAATCGCTTTGTTCTTCACATGTGTCTTGATTTGTTATATCTTTCGTCCTTATACTTATTTCATGATTTCCATAAATTAAATCATGATATAAATATAAATTATATTCATTATATTCTTAGTATAATAATCCATAAAATATATAATTATAAAATGGAATACACCATTCATGGAGACGTTAGGTCGTACGTACGCATAAACGTCGTTTCTGTTTTATTTTGTATTGAAAGAAAGAAAGAAAATGACATATATGTATATATGTATATAATATCATTATAGTAGAATTATTATTTAATATATATCATATAATTTCACTAAACACATCCTTAATACATTCCATATAGTGTGTGAACGAATCACATCGCTTTGAGGGGGCAGTACTTCACACTTCCTCAAACGAAATTATCGTATTTACACAAAAATGGAAATTGTAAGGGTATGTGTTATAAAAGTATTAAATAAGAATAAATACATAAAAAATATAACATATATCATATATAAACAGTTTTTACATTATAATTCCCAACCATTAAATGGGTAAAGGAAAAATGAGCAGTCATCATTTCTTGAGGTGGTAGTTCGACATATACGTAAACAGTATATTTGTTACCCATTAAATGGAAGTGTGAGTAGGTGTAGGTTTAAACCTTACTATAATAACATATAATAATATTGAGGATACTGTTTTTATTATATAATCATGCAACAAGTTTAGTTTAGGTGTGGAGAAATAATATAAAACAAAGGACCTTGAGGAAGGATGTTACCTCTTCTTTGGGAAACTCCTTTTGGTTTGCACCAAAGGGATTCCTTATATTGCTTTTTGCAAAAGGTGAGTCTTCTAGGATTAGGATAGTTATGTTAAGGATCTATTTTTTCAGAGATTTTCTGATCCAAATTGTCTTTTTTTTGTGATGAAGTGGGATTAGAGGATGCCTTTTTATAGTGGTGGTGGAGTGGCACTCTTGTAAATTTTGGGAAAAAGAATTCCACCCATATTTTTCCCATTTTGAGTGTGTAAAATAATGGAAATATTTGATATAAATTACTATAGGATAAAAATATTCCCATAAAATGTCTCTTGGAAAAATATTTAGTTCATTTTGGGTCTTAAATTTAAGTTTTAGTACTTTGTTAACCTAATTTTTCTCTTAATCATTATAATTAGTTTTAATCACTTTCACCAATATTGTTGGTAAAAAACTAAGTTGACCTTAATATAAATTATAAATTATGATTATTACAAATATGGAATCCATTTTTCAAAATTTCTAACACATAAGTGGCTGAACTTAATTTAAATTTAATCCCACAGACGGGATGGCAATACGGGTTTTTAAAGTAAAAACATCCAAAAGTTTTCTAAGTTTTTATACCCAATTTCAAAGTCAAATTGATTATAATGACCTAAATTGGATTAATTGATAAAAATATGACCTAATTAAACTTTTAAAACAACTTAAAATATGATTTTACCTTATAAATAAATTAGATGAAAAGGCAAATTTGAATTAAAATTCGGTATTTTTTACTATTCATCAAAAAATAAATTTTCTCAGAAAAATCCAAAAAATTATCTCTATAATAATTTAGACATTATAAATTAAAAAATATATATTTTATAAAATTCAATTTCGAAATTTTTATTAAATTAATTTTATTGTTTTTCACAGAAGGAGATGAAAAATTGTTCATTTGAGAAAATAGTATTTTAAAACTTATAAGGTATTTTCCAAAAATTATATATTTCATTATCAATATGTTTTATTTATATAAAACCATTATAAAAAATATTTTAAAATTATTTATTACTATTCATGTTACTAAGTTTAATGGTTAGGTTATAATTATCTCATTTAAATAATTATAACAAAAATAAGATGTCTCGTAGAAACTCAGTGTTGTTTATAATGTACGCCAAGTTGGTGTTCCATGTAACATACACCAATTCAGTGTTTCACGTAAAATATTCCAATTTTTTGTGTGTAACTTACTCAAATTTTGTTTTGTTTGAAAGGAATTTTTTATGTAGTGAAATACAATATATCAATGAAAATTTAATTTATTCAAAAAAAAAATTCCATAAAAACTCGGGGTGTTACATTCTACCCCCCTTAAAATGAATTTTTCATTAGAAATTCATCATTCATGTAAAAAAATGAGGATATTTATGCTTCATCATATCCTCATGTTCCCATATAGCTTCATCTAATTGGTGATTTCTCCACAAAACTTTGACCATGTGAGTGGTCTTGTTTCGTAGAACTTTCTCTGTATGATCTAGAATTTTAACTGGTTGTTCCTCATAAGAAAGTTCCTACTCTAGTGGTATGAACTCTGAGTTTAGTACATTTTAATTTTCTGGTATATACTTATTCAAGAGAGATACATGTAATACATCATCTACTTTAGAGATATTTGGAGGAAGTTCCAAGTGATAGGATACCGTCCTGATACGATCAAGAATCTCAAAGGGATCGATATACCTAGAAATTAGTTTCCATTTCTTTCTGAACCTAATAACCTTATTCAAGGGATTTATTCATATAAATTCCGTCTTGACAAATTCAAATTCTAGATCATGTTGTTAGTTATCAGTATAAATTTTCTGCCAAATTTGAGCATCCTTGATATGATGTTGAATGGCTCTAACCTTTTTTTCCATTTATTCAGAGATCTCAATTCCCAATATCCTTTTTCCCCAACCTCATCACAACACATTGGAGCTTTAAATTTCTTACAATATATGGATTCATAAGGTTCCATATGAATTCTTGAGTTAAATCCATTGTTGTAAGAAAACTCAACTAAAGGAAGGTGTCGATCCCAACCACCTTTAAAATCCAGAGAACAATATCTCAATATATCCTCTTGTATTTTAATTGTTCTTTCAGACAGACCATATATATGAGGATGATAATATGTGCTTAAAATTAATTCTATATCATGTTCTTGTGGAATAATTCACCATAAATTAGAGTTAAACCTCATATCTCAGTCTGATATAATATAATGAGGTACTCCGTGCAACTTTACCATGTCATTAATATATATCCTATAAAGATAATCTAGAGAGAATTTTTATCTGATAGCAATGAAGTGTACCAACTTTTTAAGATGATCAAATACCAACCATATAGAATTAAAACCATTAGAGGTTTTGGGTATTCCAATGACAAAATCCATATTGATTTTCTCCTATTTCCACTCTTGTATGGATAATGGATGAAATATCCCTTTAGAATTTTGTCTTTTAGATTTAGCTTATAGACATACCAAGAACCAAGATACAAACTCTATGACATCAATCTTCATGAAATCCGACTAGAAGTATTCATTCAAATCCCTATACATATCTATACTTCCAATATGAATAGATAATGAAGAACTATGAGATTACTATAATTTATCCTTCTTCAAATATGGTATGGAAGAAACACATACACAGTTCCTAAACCTTATCATTACATCCTGATCAAGGTTAAGCTCAGGAACATTTATAACCTCCTTTTACAACTCAGCATCTTCATTCTATGCCTCCTTAATCTTGACTTGGATAGAGGGTTGAACATTCATTTGAGAAAGATAATATTTTCCCCTTCCTTAAGGATTTCTAGCTCCATCATTTTCAAATCCATAGATATTGGATCTTTTGTGATCCTCATCATGCATAATCTAGCATGATCATTTCAACTCAAAGCATTGGTCACCTTATTTACTTTCCCTAGGTGGTGATGTATTGAGCAGTCATAATCCTTTATCAACTCTAAACACCATCTCTAGCACATGTTTAACTCCTTCTGTGTGAATATATATTTCATACTTTTATTAATGTTATATATATCACACTTTTATCTATATAGATAATTCCTCCATATATTTAATGCAAAAAATAACATTGTTAACTCTAGAGAATGAGTTGGGTAGTTTTGCTCATGAATCTTCAACCACATAGAGGTATAATAGATAACCATGTTATTATGTATAAGAACACATCTCAATCCATTCTTGGATGTATTGGTATATATTACAAAAAATTCTCCACTACCGGGTAATTTAAGCACAGGTTCACTGAACAACCTTCACTTCAGTTATTGAATTTTTCCTCATATTCATCTATCTAAAAGAACATGACACCCTTTTAAGTTAACTTGTTCAGAGTATTGGATATTCATGATAAATTCTCCAAAACCCATTGATAATATCCAACTAAATCAATAAAACTATGGATCCAAATCATGGTGGTTGGTCTAGGACAACATTCAATATGCTTCATCTTTGATGGATCTATTACTATACCATCTCTTGAGATAATGTTCCCCAAAAATGAAACATTTTTTAGAAAAATTCACACTTTTTAAATTTTTTATATATTTTCTCCTTCCTTAGGGTCTTTAGTACAATTCTCAAGTGGTTTTTATGCTCTTCCTTTCTCTTTTAATAGATAATATTATCATCTATAAAGACTACCAAAAACTAATCATGGTAGTCTCTAAAGACTCTATTCATCAAATCTATAAATATAGAAGGAGAATTAGTAAGACCAAATGGTATCACTATATATGCATAGTGTCCATACCTTTTATGAAATGCTTTATTGGGTATATTCTCCTTATTGACCCTCAATTGATGATATCTATAATAAAGGTCAATCTTTGAAAATTATTTAGCTCCTCACAATAGATAAAACAAGTCATCAATACGGGGAAGACAATACTTGTTCTTTATTGTGATCTTGTTCAACTCTTGATAATCAATTAAGTGTCACATTGATCCATATTTCTTTTTCACAAAAAGAACAAGTGCACCCTAAGGTGGCACACTTGGCCGAATGAATCCCTTATCATGGTTTTCTTGGAGTTTCTTCTTCAGTTCCTGTAACTCGATCGTATCCATTATATAAAGAGTATTTGAAATTGGTGTGGATCCAGATATGAGTTCTATTGAGAACTCAACTTTTTGTTTTTTTGGAAGTCTAGGAAACTCTTCCAGAAAAACATCAATAAATTCTCGAATTGTAATCATATCATCGATGTCACTTTTCTCCCTAACCATTTAAGATAAACAACCCTTCTGAATGGGAATTAAGAAACATACACTAGATGTAGTCTCCAAATGAATTTCATGCTTATCATTACATTGATGGAAGATAATAGGAGATTTTGAAATATCAAATGTAACTTCACTTCCTTGAAAATTGATGTGGTATTTATGGATAGAAAGTTAATCCATGCCTAAGATGACATCAAATTCAACCAAAGGAAGAATGAAAATATTTGTAGGAAGCACATTCCCACAAACTTTAACTGGAGATGAATCATATAATTGGGATGTAATCGTCTTACCATTAGGGGTTTTCACTACTAATTACACATCTAATCATTTTGGTGGAATCTTAACACCCTTGGAAAATTATTTAGATATGAAATAGTGGGTAGATCCATAATAAAAAAAGACATTATTAGTTCTAGTGTGGATGGTAAGTGTACCTTATACCATGTTGTTATCGCACCCCCCAATAGAAATAGATATTGAATGAGATTTACCCTTATCTCTTGGATTAAGCGATTGTTGAAGTCAATAAAAATCACCATACCTTAGGTTTGGTCACTAGTTAGCATAATTCTAATTCTCCTTACACTTGTATCACTAATGTTTTGGAGGTTCATTTTGTGCCACTTTTCTCTATTTGCACCATTTATTGACTTCTTCCCATCACTTTTCAAATAAATGTCTGATGACCTTCCCTTACACACTTAAAACATTTATTTGAACCCTTAATCCAATTTTGTCCATGCTTCTTCCCAAACTTAGATCATAAAGGAAAGCTCGTCTTCTTTTCTTCATGGTTTCTATATTCTCCTTTAAACTTTATCTTCCTTTTATTTTCAAAACCATGATATTGATATGTGACTCTAACCTCTATTTTAACTTTGATTTCACAATACACAAAATAGTTTTACCTACTGAAGTCTCTTATGGACAACTCCTTTATGAGTCTTTCCTTTAATCCATTGAAGAACCCATAAACTTTACTTTCAAGTATGATGATAATTCATGAAGTGTTCCTCACAAGTCTCATGAAATTAGCCTCATAGGTACTCACAGTTTCATCATCATTTTTCTTTAACTCAAGAACACTTTCTCCATCATGGTATGAAGAATCCAAGGAATGTACTTATTGAAAAATAAGTTCTTGAACTCATCCCAATCCATGTATTCAATCTCATCTTGTTGCCTCATATTCTTGAGTATCACCAACTACTAGTCTGCTTTTTCTTCTAACTGATAAACATCCAGAATAAATTTCTCATGTTCTAAACATTGGATAATAGGGAATATCTTTTTAGAAGTATTGATCTATTGTTCAGTAACAAGTGGATCAGAAGACCATTTGAAATAATTTGTATGTTGCATCATGAAGGAATCAACAGAATGTTGTTCCATCCTTTGATCATTTGGAAGTCCTCTATGATTCATATTGTGAGAGATTTGGGTGACCATAGCAACAATATTTTTCATTCCTTATCCCATATGATTTGTTTGATTAGGAGTAAAATCGTTGTATGTTCCATTATAATCACCATTAATGTGGTTCCTTCAGGTTCTAGCCATTGACTAAAACCAAAATCATAGAGTACGAAATAGTTATCATAATGAGGAACCAAATAGCCCTGAAAATTCACTTATGTCTAAATTTTGAAACCTTCCATAATGTATGACACATTAGGTTTATCCTAGGTTATTCATATACAACTTCTATTTAAATCCTTTAATATGGTTCGTGATGACTTTTTGAATTCCCAAAGCATATCCCATGGGATTGTCAAACCAGTTGTGTAGTAAGGACCATTTTTGTGTACCAGGTTATGTTGAGTCAGTTCCAAAAAACATTGTCGGAGTTGCTACTCCTAAGTATATATGTTCCAGCTCCACATCCACTTGTAGTATCCAGATAGGGATTTATTTTTATTAAACCACTTACTCTATCCTTTACCAAAATGCTAGTACATTTTTCTATAATTTTCTTTATCCTTATACTTATCCTTAGACATGTCCTTAGATTTCTCACTAAGGTTTTCTCATTCTAGATTCCAAAGGTTAACTAAACCTTTTCTATGATACCAACTATATTGAACCCCTCTTTCAATACATTAAAAATACATATATTTTTCAGAATACTTAAAACACTATACAAAGAGATGCCCAAAGACCATATTATTCTAGTGCCTTTGGAAACATGAAATCATAAACACTAGTACATAAGTGAAATAAATTATCTCATGATGGGTTATTCATGAGTATAAACCTTCTTAGACACATCATACTTAATTCATGTATTTATAACCTGGGAAAGGAAACATAAAAATGGATGACCTTAAATGTTCAGTAAGGGTAAACAAGGGAAATATGTAAGCATAAACATGAGCATAAAGGTATGAAGATGTGATCATAACATTATAATAACATACCCTGTATATCATAAGATTATAAACATGAATCATAGCATAAATCTTGGAAGTTCATAATACATGAATTAAAAGGAGATAAATAACATAATCCATGAAAGAATAACATAGGAATAAAACATGGAATTGTGGAAGACACATAAGAATATAAAATTATTTCCATAGTAGTCAAGGAATTACTTCCAAGACCGACTTAGTAGCATGGTTTTACTCCCCATACCTTCTTTATAGTCATGGTTCACTCCTGTGGAAATCTTAGTAGTATGAATTCACTCTTCATACCATATTGGTAGTTATAGTTCACTCCCATGGTCATCCTAGTAGTCAGGGTCCACTCCCAAGACCATATTGTTCTATCTCATGAGATATAAATCTTTACCCAATGCAATAGAAGAAGATATAGGACCCACCCATCTCATAATTAAATAAAACATTCATGTTCCACAAAATCATTAAAAATCATATCATAACCCATTAAATGAAATGGGTATTATAAAAATGTAATCATATCATAACCTATGGAAAAAGATACAAGTTTCATAATCATTTCATCATAACCATAACCCATGAAAAGAGGTGGGTTTCAAAATCATATAACCTGTGAAAGATAAACAGGTTTCATAAACATCATGCAATCAAAAAATATAACATTCAGAGAATGAATAAGAATGGAAACATTGAATAATTTCCCTATAAAGTCATGAGTAACACCAATAGATGTCATATTAAATGTTAAAAAAATTTTAAAGATCTTTTAAAAAAAATTCATGATGAAAATATCCTTTCTTCATTGAAAAACAATTTTTTAAACATAAAACCTTTTTGAAAACCTTTTTCTTTGAAAATAGCTTAGAAAAATTATAAAATAAGATTTTCAAACCATAAAGCATTTTTAAAATCCTTTTAACTTGAAAACGATATTCAATAATAATTTTAAATCATATCTAAAAACATTTCTGAACACATGGTCTTTGAAATAAAATAGATTTCTGGCCGAAGAGAGAAATACGGTTAGATTTTTCTTAAAAATATTTTCTTAATTATTTTAAGTAAAAAAGAGTGGGAAATGATACTAATACATGGATATACATTGAATAAACATAGGATAAGTAAACTCATGATTTTTCTTGATATATGGGTCATAATATTCCTTTAATGGAAGTATAACTATAAAAAATCCTGATAAATAATGAGATTGTTTCAATAAACTCTTACCGCTTGGTAACTTGGGATCATACTCTGCATTTAAGAAAATAAAATTAAATGAAGCATAAACTATCATTAAAATAAGGATATTCATAATATAAAATATCAAATGGAATTATATAAATCTTGAAAAATACTTTAGGTGCATAATAAAACATGAGTCTCAAAGAAGGTAAATTGAGACAAACCAATATTACCGATTTGATTGCTTTTGAAATATAAACCCCATGAAAGAAATATCATAGAATAGATATGTAAATAACAATAAATCTAAGAATAATAATCATATAATACATTAATGTTCAGTATATACACCACACAAAATAAAATATTGGTGAACATGGCATGTATCTCATAGATATAAAAAAAGTGAGATAAAATTACCTTACCTTGTGTCTTGACTCTCACAGTAAATGTACAAAACTTACTATATAATAAAAATAAGTTTATTATAAATATATAAAATAACCATATTATTATATCTAATACCATATATGGTTTTATTAGGAAATATATTACCCTCTTGTTAATAATTCTATGTTAAGGTTTCACTTCGGGCAATATCCACTTTGTTCTTCGTATGTATCTTAATTTGTTATATCTTTTGTCCTTATACTTATATCATGATTTCCATAATATAAACCCATATATAAATATAAATTATATTCATTATATTTTTATTATAATAATCCATATAATATATAATTATAAAATGGAATACATAGTTTATGGAGATGGTTAGTCATATGTATGCATGAACGTTGTTTTTGTTTTATTGTCGTATTTAAAGAAAGAAATAAAATGAAATATATGTAAATATGTATAAAATATAATTAAATTATCATTATTATGTCATATATATTATATAATTTCAATAAAAACATCCTTAATACATTCCATGTAGTGGGTTAACAAATCACATTGCTTTGAGGGGGAGGTAGTCCACACTTCCTCAAATAAAATTATCTTAATTACACAAAAATGGAAATTGTATAGGTATGTGTTATAAAAGGATTAAAGAAGAATAAATTTATTATATATATCATATATAAATAGTTTTTCCATCATAATTACCAACCATGAAAGGGGCTAGAGTAAAAATGAATAATCATCATGAGGTGGCAGTTCATCATACATGTAAACCGTATGTTTTTTACCCATTAGATGGAAGTATGTGTAAGTATAGGTAGAAACCTTACTATAATAACAGATAATTTTATTTATAATAATTTTTTTATCATATAATAATGGTATAATTAGAGTTTATATGGTAGAGAAAAAAATAAACGAAAGGAGCTTGAGGAAGGATGTTACCTCTTCTTTGGGTAACTCCTTTTGGTTTCCACCAAAGGTATTCTTTGGATTTATTTATTAGAAAGGTGAGGATTATATATTTAGGGAAAGGATTTTTAGGATCTATTTGGATATTTATTTTTTGATCTAAAGTGGATTGAGAGGTGTGAGGATGTGGGAGGAGAGGATGCCTTTTAATAATGGAGGGGGACTGGTACTCTTATAAATTTTGGGAAAAGGATTTCCACCCAAGTTTTTTCCAAGTAAAGTGGATCCAAAAATGAAAAATATTCAAGAAAATATAGGATAGTTTCAAAATATTTCCATCAAATGGCTCTTGTATAAGTTTCTAGGTCTTTTGGGTCTTAAATTTAAGGTTTAGTACTTTGTTAACTAAATTTTTCTCATAATCATAGTAATTGATTTTAATCACATTTACTTATACTTTTGTTAAAAAAACTAAGTTAAAATTAATATTAATTATAAATTATTATTATTAAAAATTTGGAATCCATTTTCACAAATTCCAATCACATAAGTGGCAGAAATTAATTTAAATTTAATCCCACAAACAGGACAATTATGTGGGTTTTTAAAGTAAAAACATCCAAAAGTTTGTTATGATTTTATACCCAATTTCAAAGTGAAATTGATTCCTATTTTCTAAATTGTATTAATTGGTAAAAATATTATATAATTAAACTTTTAAACCAATTTCAAATATAATTTTACCTTATAAATAAATTATATGAAAAAGGAATTTTTTAATTAAAATACGGTATATTTAATTATTCATCCAAAAATGAGCTTTCTCAGAAAAATCTAAAAAATAAACCCTAACATAATTTCAACATTATAAATTAAAAAAGGAATTTTATTTCTTCAAATTCAATTTCAAAATTTATCTAAAATTAATTTTATTATTTTGTATAGATGGACAGGAAAAGCAGTTTATTTGATAAAATAGTATTTTTAACATATAAAGAATTTACAAAAAATTATATCATTCTTTATCAACATGTTTTATTTATATAAAACCAGTATAAAATATATTTGAAAATTATTTAATACTATTTATATTACTATGTATAATGTCTATGTTATAATTATCTCATTTAAATAATTATAATAAAAAAAGATTTTTTGTAGAAACTCAGTGTTGCGTGTAATTTTTGCCAAGTCAGTGTTGTGTGTAAGGTATTTCAAGTCAATTTTTCATTTATCATATTCCAATTTAGTGTTTCATGTAATGTATTCTAAGTTGGTTCCATGTTAAAGGAATATTTTACTTAGTTTAATGCAAGATATGAATGAAAATTTAATTTATTCAAGAGAAAAAAAAATGTCCATAAAAACCCTGAGTGTTGCAGGGATACTACTTGTTAGTTTTGGGCACAACAGAAGAACCTTAGTGGGATAATTTAACTATAAGTTCTTTTTGATTAAATATATCATTCACAATATTGTACATGACTTGAACTTAATGTCAAATGAAATTTTTCCAAGGAATATTGACATAGAGAAAACCTAAAACCCAGAGAAGATATTTTCATATTAAATTTATACTTAATTTATTTATGATCATAAGAAATGAATACATGGTATTAGGATATTTATTTGATGTATATTTTTATCTTCCTATACCATTTTTATATTAAACTCATTTTCCTTGTAGTATTTAATTGTATAATCCCAATAGCAATGATCCCCACATGCTCCTTTAAAATGACACTAATTGATTTTCATATGTTGTTGTGGTGAATCAATCATATTTCATTGTTCATCTAGATTTATCATCCATCATGCTCCAAGTATTCTATCTATATCTTCTTTTTCTTGAGAGGGAGAGAGAAATGGGATTTGAGAGAGAAATATTTTGTGCATAACAATTATTAATTCCTGATTAACCCTAGACAATATACATAACTATATATTTATAGAGCAACGGTTTAGATTAAAATATTATTTAATTGTGTACCAACCCTTAAATAATGTTATAATTCTTAACCAACCTCATGCCATATAATAATTTTATTATTATTATTTTAATGGTGTTCACTAACTCGTGTAACGATAAATAATATCTTAGCGGCTTGTAAATTAATATGTATCATCGGACGCAAACTTGGTCCAATTGAACTCGTTGACATTTATTAAGTACCCAAATAAATATTTTATTAAATATTTTATTCATAAATAAATATTTTATCTACAATATAGAAAATAAATATTCAATAAATATCCAATAAATAAATAAATAAAATATTCACAATCCAATGAATAAATATTTATTATATATTCATGTAACTAAATAAAATGTTCATTAAATGATAAATAAATATTTATTATATTGTGAATATTTGTGACAAATAAAACATGAATAAAATTATTCCTTGGTCTTGAGAAAATATTTATTCTTATAATTAAATTAAAATATAATTTAATCTAGATCAATGGAAACACTTTGTGTGTGGCCCTCTAGGATTCATTCTCGTTGGAATAAAGCAGGATTGCCTAAAGTTCAAGATTATTATCTAGTAATGGGTCAAGGAACCCAAGAGAAATAACTTGATGTCATAATTCTTTCAACCACATATTAACACTTATCATGTAATATAATCCCTCTGTATCAATATCTCATCATACAGGTTTCACATTTATGTTATCAACCAATGTGTTTAATATATCTTTCTTTGACCATATGAAAGAGACACATCATTACACCATGTCCATGGAATTTAATGTTATGGTTACATTTAAATCAAATGGATTAGATATCAATTTCTATAAATATGGAAGGTACTAATACTTCCTTGAATTATCCATTAATAACATGTAATTCATGAAGCACCCAACATACCCTACTTCTCGCAAACATATGGCATCACAATTTGGTAAGTAAATCTTAGTTTGTGATTAATTAAATGAATTAATGATAATATTAAATTCAAAGGACTATTATACACAATCATAAATAGGAATATTAGATGACACATAAACATGAATAATTTATACAAGTCGGTCTGTTGTCATAATCTCACATCTTAGAGATTACCAAGTTCAAACTTCATTGGATGAATCATCATCCTCTTACGAATACTCACACATGATATTCAACATACTATGTGTCTAATAATATTAATTTATCCAACCACATAACTATATTTAATAATATTTTCATATAATATCAATGTTCTCATCATAGCGGGGAACTTCTATGACTTTATCAATGCGAAAAATACCCTAAGACATTATCACATCAATGTTGTGCAGAAGAATAATAAATATGTGATAAGATATTTTTAATTAACAACAACTTATTTGAATATAAATTTTATATAAAGTACAATGTAGTCGGTTCTAGGGAACTAAATCCAATAAGATGATGGGTGGGTATTTATAGAAAAAGTGAAGGGAATTCTTTTTTAATTTCTAAACTTAGGTTATGGATGCTATATAATAAAATAATCTAAACCACAAACCTTCCCATAGTTTCATCCAAAGAGGATTGGTTTTCAATATTTTATAAGGCTAAGAATATAACTCGTTAAATTAATATCCTTAGTTATGTGTAAGTGATTCATGTTCACAAAAAATTGATTTTAAAACCTTAAAATATAATATTGGTTTTGGAGGATTCATTAAAGGTTTATAAAATTAATAAAATAAATTATAAATTACATTATTTTAAAGGGGAAATATATATTTGGTATTGTATTCCTTTTATAGAATTTATTACATCACTTTTAGTATTTTATAATTTCACAATATATACCGTATTTAATTATTACCAAAAATTCAATAGTCTTAGATAAATTTGAAAAAATAAACATTAGATTATTTTTATTTGATGATTTCAAAAATGATATTTTTTTACCAAAATAATTTTATAAATATTATAACTTTCAATTGTAAATAAAAATATTAATTTTTTTAAAAACATCGGTTTTTATGATACTAACAATTTTTTAACCCTTATAAAAATTACATTGGATTTAATTAAATTATATAATCATTTAAATTTAAATAAAAAATATTTAATTAGAATATTTTATTAAAATAAAATTTATTTCATAAATTTACTAATTTATCAAAAATAGTTTCTTAATGGAAACTATATATTTCCCCAAAATAGAATTTTGATTTCTTCATACCAAAATCTGATTTTTATCAACCTCATTATATAATCATTTATAAAGTAACTATAAAAATGGATATACATAATCATTATTTTATTAAAAATAAAATATAAAAAATTATAATTTTTTATCTGGATACATAACTCCTTATTACACTAGTGTACGCCCTAATGGTTAGATGTGTAAGGGTGACACTTTCTTTGGGTGGTTCAGAAACATGGTTTGGGTTGTGATCTTGATAAGCCTGAACTTATCCCATAAACATTTTTTATTTTCCTTTTGTTGTTGATTCTCGTCTTGAGATTGGTCCATGGAAAATCCAAGTTATTCCATCTCCCTCAGAAGCTCTAATAAATGGGCTTTATAGGGAATGGTCCTACTATTCAAGGTCATCGCTTCTTCTGTTCGTGTCAATTACACTTTATCATAACCCTTAATATATAATAATATTAATGGTCATTATATAGCAGCAATATTATCAATGGTTAAGAATATTAACGGTATTTTAAATCTGACAGGCTGTAACGGTCCAAAATAACCAAAGTAGTGCATGTGTTTTCTATAACTATATTGCTTAAACAGATGTTTATAAGGGAATTTAATTTATAAAAGTTTGCATCATTATAGTATTTATGACTCCTTTAGGAATATAATAGATATTGATACATGATGGTGACTTCAAGTCATATGGTGATAACTTGGTCGGTACTTTGGGAACCCCAGATCAATTGGGGCATGTGGTGTATCAGCTTCTTTAGTCTTAATCTCTATTTTTAGTTTTTTTATTCTAAATATTGTATCAATCAATTATATTCAATTTTTAATTTATTTTTCAAAAAAAATATATTATTTATTATATTTTTCCTTTTTTGGTTGCCTTTGAAGTTTTTGGGGTTTACAGTGAAAGTCGATGGGCTGAGGATTTGAAAATTTTCACCAGTGATCAACATAACTACGCCATCATCAGTGAAGTGAAACCCCATTAAAGGCTTGAGTATATTCATTCTGATGAATTTAAAGCACGAAATTGAAACATAAATTAACTCCTCCAATATGAAGTCTCTCTAGATATTTGTGCCTCACTGGTGATCGTCAGTCAAAGGAACCAAATTTGATCCCCTCTAGATTATCCACACATACTTTAAAATTCTACACGAGTGACGATCATTGTATTTTGTGTGCTAGCACGGATATCTAGTGATTCCTTCAATGTCCCAGCAATCACAGCATCTATGTTCCTATGATGTGTAAAAGAGAACATGGTCTGGTTTCTTGGATTAAGAGTTTCTATCTCTATAATATAGGAGAGGAGAGAGATGATCTAAATGAATGAGCAATGAATAGTACCATCCATTCATGCATCCTCCTCCTTACATAGTGAATTATAATATTACATAGAAAAGGTTCTCCAGCCCTCAAATATTTATTACTCACTACATAATCCATAAATTGAATCTTATGACTAAATTACTAAGTCATAAATATCATTTATATGTTTATCACATACTTTTAATATAATAAATATATTACAATATAAATTAGAGTCATTAATTCAACTCCCCATTCCCAAAAATATTAAATGAACCTTGAATATCAAAATAATATTAATTTGTATAATATTTTCCCATGTATTTACATTAATACTTCAAAATATATTTAATAAATAAAATTAATACCAATTATTATAAACTCAAATAATATGAATTTATTTATTCCTTGGTGATCGATAATTCTCAAACATCACTCAAGACCTAGTAGTGGGTCCCACCATATCCTAAAATCTTATTAATCAAAATAGGACATACTTTTGAATATGCTAAGTGTGTAATCCTCTAGGAGTTTTTCTCGATAGAAGTGAATACCCTTCATAGACCATGAGAGGAGTCTAGAAAACCGTCAAGACCCCTAAAGTGATAAGGAGTATTCATAGCAATGATAACCTTCCTACAAACACATGTTGTATAATATAATCTCTTTGTCTAGAGATATCTCATAAAACAAGATGCAAACTTCTTATCATCATCCTTTCCTTCTTTATTGTTTGTTGACATTACTGGATGGACTTACCTTAATCTTCCATTTTTATGGATTTAGTAAAGTTTCTACCATCCTGGTCAATTGAGCCCAATATATCACTTCCTATTAGAAATGAAAATTACTTTCTAGATTATTCAATCAATTTCATACTACCAATGATGTACCCAACAAAATCTACCTTACTACATATTCATTTAAAAAGTTTTTTCCATGTATCAAAGTACATGATCAAATAGTACACATCGAAAATAATCTCAATTCAATAGACCATTACACATGTTCACATATAGGAACTAATATTGATGCATGAAACATGTAGTGTTCCTATTGGATATTCATTCATCATGATCTCATGTACTTGAGATCACCTAGTGTGAACTTTATTAAAAGAAGTCTCAATTCCTATTAGTACCCATTACCAAATAGTCAAACATAAATTATTTCCAGTCAATATAATATATCTAGACCATAAGACATAAGTTTAAGATTAATTTCTCAGAATCTTGAGGTTATCATTATAGCTTGAGAACTATTATAATCTTTTGATATGATAAATAATCTATGGAAATTACCATGTAAATAGTAGATGTGGAAATGTCAACACTATTATGGTAAGTTTACATCATGTATAACTCACTGTATACATCATATGGTGATCTAAAAGTACAATTTAAGTTAGTTCTAGGGAACCCACTATTAAAACACTCTCATTTTCGATAGATCAAACTTGTTTACTATCCTTTTTTTCTCTCACGTGATAAGGTCATGTTTCTACTGAGTTATGTATTTAGTAATGGGCCTTCCACATTTCCCATGGTGGTAATTCTTCCATATTTGTAACACCCCGACCCTAGAAGCCCAGATCCGGTGCATTATTTTAATACATTGGCATGATTATAAGGAATCAAGTCTCGAAGGACTGATCAGTTTATCAGTCTTGGAAACAAGATACATACATAAGTTCAACATTACAACTTGAAAAGAAATACAACATTAATTAATTCCATTAGAAACAAACAAGCCTCCTAGATTATTCCTGCAAGTCACTCATAACTGACTTATTCATATCCTAGGAAATTGAAACATAAGAAAGGTTTGAGATCAAATTCTCAGTAAGAGTAATCAATATAGTGGAAGATAACATAAACATTAGGCATAGTGAATAATTGAAAAGACATGTCTTTACAGATAATAAACATGAACACTTTATGGAAAGAATATGAGCTGAGTAAATAATGCCATAATAAAACATAGTCATGGGTATTATAATAGTCGAATAACCACATGAACCATCAATATTATTTTCATAATGAGGGAATGTATAAATCGGGACATTCTGAAACATTTTGTCAAGGCCTCGGCCAAGACGTCTAAAAATGATTAAGGTCTCAGCCAAAAATATATATCAAATTGGGAAAGGCCTTAGTCAATTCCATGTATAATTGTCTCATGAGACCTACCGATGCATCGAGGAGCTATATTAGGCTCCACCCGTCACTTACTAAGTTCAATACATTCCTCATATTAAAAGGTTGAAACATAACTTAAACATTCATATTAAAAATAGAATACGAAATGTAAATACATTAACCATATACCATGAATGGTATAAAAATAACACATCCATAGTAAAACATATCACAAAACATTAAATACAATATGGAATATTTTTATCATAATAAATCAACCTTAATCAATAATAATATCCAGTAAATAATGTTGACATAGTTGAAAATGATCAGTAAAACATTTTTAGAGAAATGTCCATTTTTGTGAAATCATTTAAAAGCCACACATTTATAAAAGAATTAATTTAAAATAGATTTTTGAATCAAACTGTCCCATAGCAATTTGAAACTTGTTAAAGGAACTAACATTTTAAAACAATTATGTCCATATAAATAAATCCTTAAAACCATTTTGAAAACATGGACATTAATGAGAAAGATTTAGAATAATAAATACATAAAACATTTAAAATGAATTTTTAGTTAAATATTACATTAAAATAGTCATTTTTAAATGTATTTTATGAAACATTGACTTTTATAATAAATATTTCCCAGAAAAAACTTATGCATAAACAATCTCATATAATACTGAGATTGATGAATTAACACTTACCTTGCACTTTCCTTTGTTCGAGGGTACGTTTAACCTCCTGTATAATGACCATAGTATGTTATTAAATTATACCAAAACCAAATTAATATTTATTATATCATATATGATTCATTTATGAATTTATACTACCCATTTAATAATGATTTCCATATTAAATTAATATTTCTGCTAATAATCGCTTTCTTTATCGTACATGTTTTAACTTGTTATTCTTGATCGTATCATTTAGATCATGATTTAAATAATTCCATAAAATAAAAAATTATTTATATATAATATATATTTAGAATATAAATATGTACAATAGATATAAATATGAAATGGAAAACACCGTTTATGGAGATGGTAGGTCATACGTACGCATAAACGTTGTTTCCGTTTTCATATCGTATTGAACGAAAGTAAGTGAATAAGATATATGTAAGTACATACATACATATATATATATAGTATATTTATTATTTCATATATTACATACTTATTAATAATATATATTTTTATAATCATCGTTGAATGGTGAACGTGGAAATGAATCTCATCATTTCGTGGGGATGGTAAGTTGTACGTACACACAAGCGACGATATCATTTACTTAATGATTAAAATTCGTTTAATTGGATGGTATATTAATTTTATAGAGAATTTATAATGTTATTTAAATTATTTATATACATATTACTCATCATTATATCCATCCAAATAACATAGTGTTGAATAAAAAATTACACCATAGTGTGGAGACGGTAAGTCGTACGTACGCACGCATGGTGACTTTATCATTCATAGGATGGATAGAATAATGAATATGGTTGTACCATAATTATAATAACATCACAATATTTAAAAGGTGGTGGATTTATTATTTTTTTAAGTAAACAACAACTAAAGAGGAAGTGGAAGAAGAAAAGAACTTTGAAATAGGTGATGAAATAATTACCTCTTCTTTGGGTGTTTCCTGTTGATTTGAACACAAGGGCTCTTAGGTTTTATTTATGTTCAGGATAATGCATCTAGGTTTAAGTGAGGGAAGTTGGGAGGAGATTTGGGTAGGTTTTGGCCGATCCAAATGGATTTGGAGGTGTGATTTTGAGATAAGGGTAAGTACCCTTTTATAAGAGAGGTGAGGGTCACTTTAGGAAAAGATTGAAATAGTATTTTATTATAAAATCATTTTCGGTTTATAATAGCTCCAAATGAATTTATTTTGATACTTAGGTGGTTATGGGTCGAAATCCTCTCAACCAATAGTTTTTATACAAGTTTATTTTACCATTTAAACCTTATCATTTATATTTAACTCTTGGTTAAATAGTTTATCTTTTACAATGTCTTCTTGTATTTTTATATTACATGGTTAATAAACATACTATAAAATTCCAAGAGAACATCAAATGGTTCATTAATTAAATATATATCATTATAATATTACTTTGGATGAACCTTATATTTTCAGGACTATTGTATAATTTAATAATATAGTATTTGTTTTAAAAACTCATTTATTTCAATTTTGACATTATTTGGTATTTTGTTTTTGTTAAAGTCATAAAAGCATGATTACTTCACAAAAAATTACATTTAATCAACCCTAAAATTTCATATTCCCCTATAAAATTTTTGGATGTCATGAAAACTTTTAAATTATATTTATTTTAAAATTTATAATGCCATTTATTTGATTCGTTCATTAATAAAGTAATATTGTATCATCATTGTGTAATAAATAAATTTAATTATATAATGTTTAAAAATTATAAATAAAATATAATTATCTAGGAAATATTTTTATATTTCTAGTGAATATTTATAGTATAATTTATCTTATTTATAACCCTATATTGAAAATTTTTTAGTTATTAAACTTTGAATTTAACACTTTCAACTCTTCTTTAAATAAAATAATAATAAATTTTCTAATCCAATCCAAGTGGACCTAAAGGATCATATGTTATTCCTAAGTATTTTTTTGGTCTAAATACACTTATCCAATAGAATTAGGACATGTGTTAGGGTAATTATAATATTATTTTTACCTTTAATTACCCTATTGACTTTTAACCGTGGTAAATAAAAGTCAAAAGTTACTATTCCCAAAAAATTATTTTTATCTTATTGAACCACATTTTACTTACTGATTTCAACCATTTCTATCAGATTTTTGAAATTCAATTCACAGATGCGGTAAAATTACGTTTTATGCAAATTTGCAAATGTGCCTTAAAGGTGGCTAAAAGAAGTTAAGATGTTCAATAAAATTTTATACATCTAATTTTATTATAAAATGACTCCAATTAATTACATTGAACTTATACAGGTATTATATATATATATATTGACCTAAAATAAATTAAAATAAAATAAATAAATATTTAAATAAAAAATTTGGTTTTAAACAATAACGCAGTGTTTTTCACTATTCATCAAAAATTGAAAATTTTCATTAAAATACCAAAAATTCACCCTAAGATAATTTTGATATTAAAAATTAAAAAATGAATTATATTTTACCAAATTCAAACATATAAGTTTCATTAATTAATTTAAAATTAATTCCCATTGTCAGAACCAAAAGGTGGGTTTTTTAAAAAGTAAAAACTATCAATAGATTATCATGTGTTTATGTCAAATTTAAATGTGAAATTACTTATAATGACCTAAATTGTATTAAATGATAAAAATATAATATAATTATACTTCCAAAACATTCAAATTTATAATTTAACACTATAAATTATTTTGATTAAAAAATTTATTTTCAATTAAAATATAGTATTTTTCACTATTCACCAAAATATAAAAATTATCAGAAAAACACCAAAAATTTATCAAAACTAAATTTTTATGTCCCAATTCTAAATAAGAAGTTTATTTTTTCAAATTTAATATATAAAATTTTGGAATATTGGATTTAAAAAGGGTTATTTGTTAAAATGCGATAAAATTGCATTTTTTGAAAAATACTTCCTTTATCTGAAAAAATGAATTTGTTCTTATATTATGTCTAAGAAACACATAATATGGTTGTTAAAATTATATGGAGTATATAAATTTAAAAATTCGTTTAATAATATTCATAACCGTTTTTTTTTTACGGCTAGTTTGGTAAGTCGTGGTGCGCTCGAACTCGGTGTTGTGTGTAGCGCAAGTTATTGAATTACTTTGAAGAGATGAAATGATATGAAATATTGGGGTGTTAAAATATTGGACATTAACTCTTTGAGTATAACTTATCAATAGATGAAATCCTTGATTATATCCCTTGTTTTCTACTGTAAAAACAATACATCTTGGATTATAGTAGATGATATACAAAAAACAAGAACAAATTGTTGTGTATTTTACACTACTTATTTAGCTACCTCAAAATCCACAACACACTTAGTATTTGTATATATATTGATACCGCTTTCTTTAATGTGCATATCATGATAATTAACTTATCCTAACTATGATATTAGATCATATTGATCTAAAGGAAGACTAGTTTGTGTCACCTTATAACTAGTGTCCCTTCCTCTCCAAGTATTAGGTACTTCTCCCTTGTACTCTCTCAATTACAATTAGATAGTTATGACTTCTTCCCTTATAGTTATCCTATATAATACTGATATTTACCTACCATATAATATATTCTGGAAATATCACATATTTTACATAGCATCACATATGTGATTAAATCCATCAAAGAACCATATGTAATTATACTTACCATTTTGATCTCCACCTATGTCTCATACATGTCTTCTTGGAGAGATTTATGCCATATGAAAACGGTAAAAATTATCTCTTAGATTATTCCAACTTGTATTTTTATCAATACCCTGTCAATATATGTAATATTTACTAGGTCTAAGAAACCGTTAGATCTAACTCACTAGATCATGTTACCTAGAACATAGTTTTCTACTTTAAGTCAATCTCTATAGAGTTTCTTTCATCCTGGTCTAAAATAATTTTAATACCAACAGATGTTTTCCATATGTTACCAAATATATTTTACTTGTAAAATAGTGGTGCTCCCACTGACCACTTGTATACACAAGAAAAAATTCATTCTAAATGAATATTTTATGATCAAGTTTCTAACTTTAATCCTAAATTGGATTTCAGTATCTTTAACCACTTATTAGAGTTATGTGGGGTCACCATCCCTTTCTAGTAGTGCCATATGGACATCGTCTATAATTGGTGGTCTTCAAATCCAATTCTCAATAAAATCATCATAGAAATTGTCTATGACAAGTAAAATTCTAGTGGATTTAGCCATACACGATTAGAAATGTTGGATTTAACATCAAGGTTATAACATTGGTTTTTATAAACTACCAGTAAAAGTTAAAAAAAATGTTTCCTCATCAGTTTACCCAAAAATTGATATCAAATATTAATTAAAAACCCATTTCAATTTCAATTTTGTTAAAAAATAATTTTCAAACCCTTTAAAAAATAATCATAGCCTGAACCCCTCATTTCATTTTTTTGAAATTGATTTTCTCTCGGCCTATGATGGAACCGATGTCCATGCACCAATCTTTGACCTCAATTTTATTCAATTTTAATCTATTTTAATCATATTTTCATGATCATTTATCCTTAATCTATCATCCTTTGTCATTGTTTCATGATCAATGAAAATATTTGTTTCCCAGAAACACTATTCCAGTAAACCATAGAACTGAAGGCCACCTGATGATATTTGACGGTGATTTTAGTCGATTTTAATAAGCTTAACATGATCATTGATCCTAAATATTTCATCCTTCATCCTTTTTTCATGATCCATGAAAATATTTTTTTATCAAAAATCCTATTTCTATTGACTGGAAACTAAAGTTTAATTTTTTTGTTTGTTCATTTTTCTTGTTCATTTTTACAAACATGTTTCTTCAATCTTACAGTGCCCATTGCAACCAACTTCGACAGATTAAATCTATATTTAGGATCAATTTCTTATTATAGAACTCATAATTTTGTAAATTATTTTTTAATTTTAAAGATAAATTATTTATCTATTTTTCATAAATTTTATTTATCTATTATTTTTTATTCATTTATTATTAATTATTGTTGGTTGGAGTAGGACACTCAAGAGGCGAGTGAAATGAGTCCTATAAAATTTTCTACAAAAAACTTTATTTTAAATAATCCCCCAATTTAAAAAACATGACAGCCTGGTTAATCAATGTAGAAAATTTATAATAGTCTAGTTGTTCAATTAATTTATCAGATGATTGATTATTTCTCAGTTATAACAATATGAGATATTGATATAAATTTTGAAACTAATTTACTAAACCAAAATAGTTATAAATACTATCCAAGACTAACTATCAAAGTGAAACTTATTTTTATAAAATATGAGTTAAAATAGATAAAAACTAAATTTGAAAACATAGTGGATAAAACAAGTGGTTCAGTCTCAAACTGATACTTAATTCACTCCACTTGGTGATAACCTTCCACCAAGAAATATATATAAAAAAAATTTGATCCACACCATGTATTGGGGTTTACATAATAGTATACAAACTATCTCAGTCACTTGACCTATACCACAGTTCTACGTGGAAACTATAGCAGCCATGTCACACAAGACCTCTATCAAAGTTCTACATTGGCTATAATATGTGTAAAAATATTTTTGTGGAAGTATATCTTGTATCCTTCAGTTAAGTACAAGTTATAGTGTGTGTTTAATAGAAAAATGCACACACTACTTGAAATATAGTAAAAATGCACGCAACAAAGAAGGAAATAAATAAATAGAGTTTAGGAGGCTCTGTGTGTTGTGAAATGTAGCTCTAGACTCTTTGGATGTAGAGGATGTGAAGTTTGAGTCCTCTTCTGGAAACCGGCACTGAAATAGAGTGTCGTTGGAGCTCTGTGTTTTAGTTTCTTGGTAGATGGGATTCTCTTCCTTAGTATTTATTTTCTACAATGATGATTGAAGATTTCATGCACAGAAATCCTACTTTAGTTTACAGCTAGTAGGAATGAGAGTTCTTCGTGTTTTCTTCTGCTTGGACTAGTATCTCTACTCGTATGTTCTTTATTGTTATTCTCTTTGTCTGTGCAACTTGTGCACCAAACTTTCATTTTATTTTGGGTGTCTTGTATTCTTCTACAAGGAGCATGTGGTGGTACCTCATACTACATACTATCCACTGACATAGTCATTAATGTTGTCTACAAAAATAATTAATTTAATTAGTAGAATTAAGACACTCAAATATGACCTTTAGAGATATTTTTTAATAAAAGAAAATTTAAACAATCTGTTGGTGACTCCTCTATCGATGATTCATTCTATCAGTGACTCCTTCTATTGGTATCGGTGACTCATTCTATCCGTGATTCATTCAATCAGTATCTCCATGCACTGGTAACTCAATGCGTCAGTGACTCATTTTGTTCTACCAGTGGGTCATTCCTTATGTCGGTGTCTCATTTGTACTATCGGTGAGTCATCTATCGGTGAGTCAGTTTGTACTATCAGTGAGACATTACTTATGTTGATGTCTCATTTGTATTATCGGTGAGTCATCTATTAATGAGTCTATTTTTACTGTCGGTGAGAAGTTTACTTCTATCGGTGTCTCAGTTGAATTATCAGTGTCAGTGACCCATACTTAGCCAATTTTTCTATTTTAACTATCTTATAACATGAATGTTAAAAGAATGTGTTGAACATATAATGGAACATAGATAATCATAATTAAACATAACTAAACATGATTTAGTATAAATAAACGTTATTTAAATGATTAAACATGATTTGTGATTATTAAAACCATAGAGGGGCCAACAATCTCCTATGGTCCAACAATCTCCATTTTTTGTTGATCAGAAATCATGGCATTATAAAGTACACGTATTTTATGATTAATATAATCATTACACTTACTATCTCCCATTAATAATTTTATTAAAAATGAAATTGATAAAAAAATAGATATGGTTCAGAGGTAAAATAAGTAATTCCTTATTTTCTCCCCATTTATCTTAATGATATTTAAAAAAGAATAATAATAATGCCTTGATTTTTCTCACCCTTTGGGGTTATCAAAAATATTAAAGATAGGAAATAATATAAATCAATAAAAACAAATTCATAACATACATATAGAATTTCAAGATTAGTGAATTTCAAAAATAATGTAAAGTACAATATAGTGAAATACAAAAAAAAAGTACAGTCCATCAGCTCTATCAAAAAGTGATCCACACTACTCCTTGGGATCTAGTTTATTATTTAATTTTTCAGAAGGATCAATAGTAGGGTCAGTGGATGGAGGCTGAGAGACTGGAGGATCTGAATGAATTCTCAAGGGAGGAAGTATAATGGCTTCAGGAACATAAGGGGAAAGGGTAGGTTTGGTTGAACCACGAGGCTGGATCTACTCTGTAATGATAGTCTGGATCTAGATCAAGGCCTAAGCAACTGATATAGACTAAGGTTGAGGTGGAAAATAGGTAATAGGAGAGGATGAATAGGTCAGAGTAAATTTGATAGGTGAAGCGGTAGGAACCACTATTTCTTCACACTGAATATAGAGACAAGGATTCAATAGATTTATGAAATTTGTGATTATCTCCCCACCATATTGCATTGCCTTTTCAAAATCATCCTTGATCTCTATAAAATTTTCAAGAAGAGGTGTGAAGTCCTTCAATTTTTGAACTTGATCCTTAAAATCTTGAGTAACTGGAGGCAACTTTAGATTCTATACCAAATTTTTAAAGTGTCTAGTCAGCTGATTCTTAGTGTAAATGATTCTCAAATAGGAATTAATTCTCTCTGTGAGTTCTTCCTAAGTAGAATATGCTTCCTTGGTATAAAATCTAACTATATCTGTAACACCCCAAGATTTTATGAAAAATATTCTTTTAATTCCATTAATGTCTTGTGTTGTATTCTACACCAAGATTACCTTGCGCTATACGCAACACCGTATTAGCTTGCAGTATACGCAACACTATTCTTGGATCGAGTTACACACAATTTTGATAATAGTTATTCTACGCAACATTGAGTATATATATATATATATTAAATGTATAAATGAAATATGGTTGGATTCTGTTATACGAAACAATGAAGGATTCTTTCACAACACGCAACCCTGACTTGGCTTGCATTACACGCAATCACGACCTTCCTCGATAGCGTGTGTTGTACGCAATACCGGGTTTTAATAAACAATGTTATATTATTATAATATTGTCATGAACTAGCCTTTATGAATAGTATTAACTAAATTTTGAATTTTATAACATTATTATTCATCTTACACATTTCTAGAACATGTTATAAGAACAAAATAAATTTTTCGGGTAAAATAAGTATTTTTCAAAAAATGCAGTTTTACCGCCTTTTGATGGCGCACCCACTTTAAATATAGTTTTTGACATGTTTATATGTTCAATTTGACAAAATAATATTCTTCTTTTGAATCAGGATGTAAAAATTTACATTAGATAAAGTTTTGATATTTTTCCGATAACTTTCATATTTTAATGAATAGTAAAAACACGCTATATTTTAATTAAAAACAACTTTTTTCATCGTAATATCTTATGTGGTTAAATTATAATATTGAATGGTTTTAAAGTATATTTAGAATATATTTTTACCACTTAATATAATGTTGGTCATTGGACACAATTTTACAATTAAACCGAACATAAACAAGTGTCAATCTTTTGATAGTTATTACCTCTTAAAAACACGCTTTTTGTTTTGACAGCGGGAATTAATTTTAAATTAATTTCTGCCACTTCTGTGTTTTGAATTTAGAAAAATGGATTCCATATTTGGAATCAGGATGTTCAAATTGTGTAAATAGGTAACTTTTATTTTTAGACATTTTGAATAATTACTGCGGTAAATATTTTATTTACCATGGTTAAGGGTAAATCCGGTAAATAAGGGTTAAAAAATAATATTATAAAAATATTAAATTACCCTAAAACGTGTCTTAACCCTATTGGTTGATACATGGTCGACCATGGGCATCTTTGGGTCGATTTTGGGACCCCATTGATCCACTTGTAAGTGATAATGACACTTTATTTTAATTAAGTTAAAATGAATACAAAAATGACACAAGCATATATCTTTTAGCAAAACAATTGTTACATAGGGTTATATATGTTGGATTTTAGATAATAAAGATTAATTAGAAAGATAAAAAGATTTCCTACATAATGGTATTTTATTTGTAATTTTTAGACTTTAAATAATTTAATTTATTTATGACACAATGATGATGCAGTAATTATCTTATTAATGAAATATTGACATAATTGATGTTATAAACACCAAAATAAATGTAATTTGAAAATTTTTATGAATTCAACTAATTTTCTAGGTTACTATGATATATTAATGTTGATTTAATCAACTTGGTTCGAACATTTAATTCTGTTATGACTTTCACAAAAATCATATATCAAATAGTGTCAAAATTGACACAAAATAGTTTTTAAATCAAATATTATATTATTAATTGTTATTTTATTCCTAAAAATCTAAGGTTCGGCCAAATGACTTAGATAAGGATATATATATTAATAATAAACAATTTGGGGTTCGTTTGGCATGTTATAGTAAGTGTATTAACCATATAGTGAAAGAAAACAAAAAGACACGGTAAATGTTAAATTATTTAACTTAGAGTTAAGTATAATTGATAAGGTTAAAATAATATCCTAAACTTGTCTAAATTCTATTGGTTGATAGGATTTCGACCCATCCCCACTTTAGCTTCGAAATAAGACCCTTTGGAACCATTATAAAATGATTTTGACTTTAATATAAAATAATATTTTGAGATATTCCTAAGGTGCCCCTCTCCTCCCTTATAAAAGGGCACCTCCTCCCCCTCCTCCTCACACCAATTTGAGCACTCAAGCTCGGCCAACCCCTGACAAAATCTCTTCTCCACTTCCCTAGAAACATCCTAGAGGTTCTGGTCTTCCTCAAAGACCAATTTTAGTGCCCTAAGAGGAGGTCTCAAAGAGGCGCTTCAAAGAAGAGGTAATTACCGTTACCAATTCTTTCATCTTTATTTCTTCTTCCACTTCTTCTTCTTAGGTTGTTTCATTATGAAGTAATAACATCAGTATCACTCATATACTGATATGTTATTATAAGTATGAAACAACCCTATTTCACCATCTATCCATCCTACGGAAAAAAGGAAATCACCGCGCGTGCGTACGTACGGAATACCGTCTCCACGCCGTGGTGTAATCTATTTTCCGCCACCACATTAATTGGATGGGTATAATGGTTTAATGAGTAACTATATATGATTATTATAAAGTGATATTTATACTGAAATAGTATACATACACTTCAACACAATTCCACGACCATGGGAACGATATCATCGCTCGTGCGTACGTACGGACTACCGTCTCCACGACGCGATGAGATTCATTCTCAATGATTAACCATTCATGAATGATTATAAAGTATATATAATAAGTTATAATGAAATATATGACATAATAATGATACTGGAATTATTTATATTTATATGTATGTCATCTACTTAATTCCATTCAATTCAATAAGGAAACAAAAACAGCGTTCATGCGTACGTACGGACTACCGTCTCCATGAACGGTGTATTTCTTTCCATTTACTGATTTATTATATATGTATATTCTGAATATATATATATAAATCATGTTTTATATTCTGTAATTAAGTAATCATGATCTAAGTAATCATATGAAAAATTACAAGTTAAAAACACGAACGACAAATGAGACGATATTACCCAAAACGCTTCTTTAACATAAATTTACAAAAGAACGGGTAATATAAAGTCATAAGTGGACCATATATGATATAATAACAATAAATATGATTCTGGAATAAGTCAATAACATGATTTAAATCATTATACAGGAGGTTCGGACACTTACAAAGCAAGTCGGACCTAAGGTAAGGGAAATATCACAATCTCATTTTTATCCGAGATTGTTTATTCGTAAGTATTTACTGGGGTGTATTTTATCATCCACATCCATGTTTCATCAATATGTAATATTATTTCCATCCACCTACAATTGTTTAAATCCATTTTTACCCTTCGGTGAGTTTTTAGTAAAAGAAATGAAAGGAATCTTTTGTCGTTTTTCGTACGAGGTACTTTTTGACTTTTCCGACAAAAGTACGAAGAATGTTTTTTTAACTTAAATGGCCCGAACGGATTTTTACGGTTTTATAAAGCCTTATTTTCATGAAGCTTCCTCCAAAAGATTTCATGACTATTTTTAATAAAATCTCTTTCACTACTGGAAAAACGACCTATACCCACGGTTCAAAACCGTGGGTATAGCCCCCAAAACCGTGGGTATAGGCTATACCCACGGTTTGGGGAACCGTGGGGCTGAGTGGCGTCGGTATAGGGGTCTCACCCTATACCCACGGTTTAGCAGAACCGTGGGTATAGCCTTTTCAAAGGGAGGACCACGCTGCTCCAGCGTGGCACACACCAATCCCCACGGTTTCCAAACCGTTGGGTATTAAAAATCAGAAATTGGGCGCTGCTGGAATTCGAACCTGCAACCCAGCAACGCCTCACTACCGCACCTCACCACAAGACCAACGCACCTACAATTTCTATTTGTTAGATATACATATATCAACAAATATATATTCATATAATCCACAGATTTCAAATGACAGGAAATAAATTCAAAAAACGCGGCTGGGAGGATTTGAACCCGCGCAACACGTGAATCCCGCGCCGCACCAAGTGACCAACTGACCTAACGCCGCTATTGATATATATTCATAATTTTATTTAAATATGTTAATATAATAGTTATAATCGAAAAGAAAAATCCAGTGGGTTTCGAACCCGCGCCTCCCTTTCGCTACCCAGTCACAGCGACCAACTGAGCTAACAAACCAATTGTTATATAATTATACTTTTTTATTCTTATATTAATATATCTTCTATAATCAAAAAATAAAACACGCTGATATTCGAACCCGCGACCTATACTGAGGCATGTGAGGTACTGACCAACTAACCTAAACATATTATGCGATTTAAAATTTCGTATCCGTATATATATATTATTTAAGATCGTCTTTTCATCAAAAAAAAATTTTCGTCCCGCGGAATTTTTTTGTTCCCGCCATAACGCGGGAACTCTATACCCACGGTTCTGAAAAACCGTGGGTATAGGTCTTTGAAAAATATACCACCTATACCCACGGTTTTCAAAAACCGTGGGTATAGGTCTGCTAAACAACACCTATACCCACGGTTTTGCCAAAACCGTGGGTATAGGTCTTCAAAAACAACCTATACCCACGGTTTTTCCATGAACCGTGGGTATAGGGGACCTATACCCACGGTTCTCCAAAACCGTGGGTATAGGTCTCGATACTATCCCTATACCCACGGTTTCCCAAACCGTGGGTATAGGGGGGGCCTATACCCACGGTTATACACAAAACCGTGGGTATAGACCCATTTTCCAGTAGTGTTTCTTTTAAAATTGCATGATGTTTTGTGAAAAGAAATTGATTTTGAAGAAGAAATGATATTTTCCTCAAGAATTCATTTCAAGTGTTTTATCAAAATTATTTTCCATCTAATATAATAAAGGGTTCTGTTTCTATCCATATTTTTACATTGATTTGACTATGTTGTGATGGAATTATGTTTATGAATTCCTTTATCTTATAAGAATGGTTTTATGATGTCATGTTGTTTAAGAATCCCATTTTTTATTACATGGGTTATGAAATGATGTATGATTTATGATTTTGTGGCACACATAAGAAAGGATTCATTATAAGATGGGTGGGACCTATATCTCCCTCCAATGCATTGGGTAAAGATTTTATATCTCATGAGATAGACATGGCTGGAACGGAAGGTTATTTCAGTTCAGTGATACAGGACTGAAACGAGGAGTGAACTCGGTTCAGAAAGGGACTTTGTCCACTAAGATAGTCTTGGCAATGAGTCATGACTAACAAGAAATGATTTTCCATGATTATGTGTGCATGTCACAAAGTTTCAAGCTTTATGTTATGATTATGGGGATCTCATTTTCACTTCTATGATTTATTCCATGTTAAGATATTATGATCTCTTTTGCAGGTTTTGATTTTCAAAAAGATATGATATGATTTTTATTTCCTTTATTTGCCCTTGCTGAGCATTTGAGCTCACCCTTTTATGTTTTCTTTTCCCCAGGATATAAAGAAAGGTTTTAGGTAAAAAAAAGGGAAGATCTTTATGGGAGATATTGAAGAACTTTCACCACGATTAGAAGATTACGTTCCGAGTTTCCAAAGACACTAAACTATTACGATCCTTTAGTGTGTGTTTTTGTTATGTACTAAGTATTCCGCAAAAGTAATGTAATGTCAATGTACGTCAGGCTTCGGGTCTCTACAGTTGGTATCAGAGGAAAGGTTTAGTCAACCTTTGGAAACTAGGATGCGAAAACGTTAGTAAGATCCCTAGAGATATTTCTAAGGTATGTCTAGGGATGTCCCTAGGGATAAGTATACGTATAGGTTATAGTAATAGAATTACGCTAACGATCATAGAATTAAACTTAAGATGTTGGATATTGAAGGTACTCCCCCTTTATTATGTTGTTTTCCCTAGCATGATTTTTGCCTCTCACACTATTCTTTTTGGGTTTTAGAAAATGGCTGGAAACAAGATGATTCACAATAATGGAGGATATGATGGACAATGGAATGATATTCTTCATGAGAAACCAAATGAAATGGGATTTGGATGTCCAAACATCATTATTATGCCGAATCAGCAATCTCACAACATGATCAATAAAGTAAAATTTGGTAAGTTTCCTGACTCGACTAATAAGAGAAAGATGGAGTTCCATGATGATCATAGAGGAAAGAAAGTTCAATTTCCCCTATGTAAATCATGTGGGAAGAGGCATCAAGGAGAATGTTTCAAGGGAACTGGAAGATGCTTTGGGTGTGGAAAAGAAGGACACAAAGCAAGTAAGTGCAAAGGAAAAGGGTCGGTTAACACCATGGATGAGGATAATGGTAATGCTACGACATCAAAAATGGTTAAGTGTTTTAAATGTGGAATGTATGGGCATTATGCAAACAAATGCCCTAAGGGAAAGACTCATGAAGAGAATCAGTATGGTCATATGGGTAGTATTTATGTGGATGATGATGAAGAGACTACAAATGATATGTGAGATGAAAGAATTGTTGAATCTTGGACAATGGTTTAAGAATGTAGTGGAATGATTACATGTTTATCATGTGTAATGTTGGAATAACGAGACATCTAAGGATTGTTACACTATTGTCTTTCCTTGAGTTTTGAAAGTGTATGATTAATGTTACCAGTATCCATGGAAGGTTATTCAGATATTTTTGGAATGTAGATGATATGCGCATAATGTAGGGATAAGGAGAAAATTAAATGTTTGATAGTATTCATGAGCTCATGATTGATATAAGGACTAAGTGATATCATGGTTTGAGTATATAGAATTTTGAGGATTTTGGTATGTGGAAAGTGTTAACTTTTAACTGCAAGGTATTCAAGAGAATACACGATTAAGGACTTTGAATGTTTGGAATGTGACCAACAAGACATATCTTATGATATGTGGGGATCAACGACAGTATTAAATCTCTGAAATCGTTGTCACTATATTCTGAGTGTGGACTGCAGTATTATGTATAAGCCTAAAGATTAGACTGGATTATGTTGGACATAAGTTAGTATTGTTTAAGGATAGAAGATTTCCGATATTATTGATGGGATGTTATAGTAATGTAGTTTTAGAAAAAGGACAACCTGCAGGACGGCAACAGCCCATCGCTTCGGACAAGGCTATAGGAATCGAACCCACAACCGAAGTGCGACTGGCCTTTATCACCTACCACTGACCTACAGGAAGTCCCTGTTTAGTAGAAACTAGTGTTATTATATTAAGCAGTATGATATATGAAGTATAAGCCCATTTTAGGAACCATATATGATTAATCCCACTATAGATCGACTTATGTATATAAATTTTTGCTAACCTTTTGTTTGAGACAGATGGAATGACCCGTCATTCTATCACATGATCTGCTAACACTTCACGAATAAAAAATTCAACTTCATTTATTTAAGAGATGAAGTGGAAATTGTTCAAGGCACGAACAACAGTGAGATTGTACCAAAATAAAGTAAGTATTTATTCTAATTCAAATTTTCAACTTTAGGGGAAATGATCTTGAAAACCAAAAATGTTGTCCTAGTGATCTTATACCTGATGAATCAGATGGTACCTTATATCATCACAAATATATGGATTTGTGATTACTGGCTTTTCCATAGCCATGTTCTCTACCACTCTCCATCAGAACACGATGGTTAGATTTCTCTTCCATATCCATATTTTCACCTATGTGGAAACCCAATGATTAGTTTATTTGGGTAACCGTTACGTTTCATACTTTTGTTTTTAAAGATTGGTTTTGACTTTCCTTTTTACGATGTGGGTTTCTATTAAAGAAACTTTTGAATAGTAAACCATTTATAACCCCGACGAATTTCGAGGGCGAAATTCATTTTAAGGGGGGTAGAATGTAACACCCCAAGATTTTATGAAAAATATTCTTTTAATTCCATTAATGTCTTGTGTTTTATTCTACACCAAGATTACCTTGCGCTATACGCAACACCGTATTAGCTTGCAGTATACGCAACACTATTCTTGGATCGAGTTACACACAATTTTGATAATAGTTATTCTACGCAACATTGAGTATATATATATATATATATATATATTAAATGTATAAATGAAATATGGTTGGATTCTGTTATACAAAACAATGAAGGATTCTTTCACAACACGCAACCCTGACTTGGCTTGCATTACACGCAATCACGACCTTCCTCGATAGCGTGTGTTGTACGCAATACCGGGTTTTAATAAACAATGTTATATTATTATAATATTGTCATGAAATAGCCTTTATGAATAGTATTAACTAAATTTTGAATTTTATAACATTATTATTCATCTTACACATTTCTAGAACATGGTATAAGAACAAAATAAATTTTTCGAGTAAAATAAGTATTTTTCAAAAAATGCAGTTTTACCGCCTTTTGATGGCGCACCCACTTTAAATATAGTTTTTGACATGTTTATATGTTCAATTTGACAAAATAATATTCTTCTTTTGAATCAGGATGTAAAAATTTACATTAGATAAAGTTTTGATATTTTTCCGATAACTTTCATATTTTAATGAATAGTAAAAACACGCTATATTTTAATTAAAAACAACTTTTTTCATCGTAATATCTTATGTGGTTAAATTATAATATTGAATGGTTTTAAAGTATATTTAGAATATATTTTTACCACTTAATATAATGTTGGTCATTGGACACAATTTTACAATTAAACCGAACATAAACAAGTGTCAATCTTTTGATAGTTATTACCTCTTAAAAACACGCTTTTTGTTTTGACAGCGGGAATTAATTTTAAATTAATTTCTGCCACTTCTGTGTTTTGAATTTAGAAAAATGGATTCCATATTTGGAATCAGGATGTTCAAATTGTGTAAATAGGTAACTTTTATTTTTAGACATTTTGAATAATTACTGCGGTAAATATTTTATTTACCATGGTTAAGGGTAAATCCGGTAAATAAGGGTTAAAAAATAATATTATAAAAATATTAAATTACCCTAAAACGTGTCTTAACCCTATTGGTTGATACATGGTCGACCATGGGCATCTTTGGGTCGATTTTGGGACCCCATTTATCCACTTGTAAGTGATAATGACACTTTATTTTAATTAAGTTAAAATGAATACAAAAATGACACAAGCATATATCTTTTAGCAAAACAATTGTTACATAGGGTTATATATGTTGGATTTTAGATTATAAAGATTCATTAGAAAGATAAAAAGATTTCCTACATAATGGTATTTTATTTGTAATTTTTAGACTTTAAATAATTTAATTTATTTATGACACAATGATGATACAGTAATTATCTTATTAATGAAATATTGACATAATTGATGTTATAAACACCAAAATAAATGTAATTTGAAAATTTTTATGAATTCAACTAATTTTCTAGGTTACTATGATATATTAATGTTGATTTAATCAACTTGGTTCGAACATTTAATTCTGTTATGACTTTCACAAAAATCATATATCAAATAGTGTCAAAATTGACACAAAATAGTTTTTAAATAAAATATTATATTATTAATTGTTATTTTATTCCTAAAAATCTAAGGTTCGGCCAAATGACTTAGATAAGGATATATATATTAATAATAAACAATTTGGGGTTCTTTTGGCATGTTATAGTAAGTGTATTAACCATATAGTGAAAGAAAACAAAAAGACACGGTAAATGTTAAATTATTTAACTTAGAGTTAAATCTAATTGATAAGGTTAAAATAATATCCTAAACTTGTCTAAATTCTATTGGTTGATATGATTTCGACCCATCCCCACTTTAGCTTCGAAATAAGACCCTTTGTAACCATTATAAACCGATTTTGACTTTAATATAAAATAATATTTTGAGATATTCCTAAGGTGCCCCTCTCCTCCCTTATAAAAGGGCACCTCCTCCCCCTCCTCCTCACACCAATTTGAGCACTCAAGCTCGGCCAACCCCTGCCAAAATCTCTTCTCCACTTCCCTAGAAACATCCTAGAGGTTCTGGTCTTCCTCAAAGACCAATTTTAGTTCCCTAAGAGGAGGTCTCAAAGAGGCGCTTCAAAGAAGAGGTAATTACCGTTACCAATTCTTTCATCTTTATTTCTTCTTCCACTTCTTCTTCTTAGGTTGTTTCATTATGAAGTAATAACATCAGTATCACTAATATACTGATATGTTATTATAAGTATGAAACAACCCTATTTCACCATCTATCCATCCTACGGAAAAAAGGAAATCACAGCGCATGCGTACGTACGGAATACCGTCTCCACGCCGTGGTGTAATCTATTTTCCACCACCACATTAATTGGATGGGTATAATGGTTTAATGAGTAACTATATATGATTATTATAAAGTGATATTGATACTGAAATAGTATACATACACTTCAACACAATTCCACGACCATGGGAACGATATCATCGCTCGTGCGTACGTACGGACTACCGTCTCCACGACGCGATGAGATTCATTCTCAATGATTAACCATTCATGAATGATTATAAAGTATATATAATAAGTTATAATGAAATATATGACATAATAATGATACTGGAATTATTTATATTTATATGTATGTCATCTACTTAATTCCATTCAATTCAATAAGGAAACGAAAACAGCGTTCATGCGTACGTACGGACTACCGTCTCCATGAACAGTGTATTTCTTTCCATTTACTGATTTATTATATATGTATATTCTGAATATATATATATAAATCATGTTTTATATTCTGTAATTAAGTAATCATGATCTAAGTAATCATATGAAAAATTACAAGTTAAAAACACGAACGACAAATGAGACGATATTACCCAAAACGCTTCTTTAACATAAATTTACAAAAGAACGGGTAATATAAAGTCATAAGTGGACCATATATGATATAATAACAATAAATATGATTCTGGAATAAGTCAATAACATGATTTAAATCATTATACAGGAGGTTCGGACACTTACAAAGCAAGTCGGACCTAAGGTAAGGGAAATATCACAATCTCATTTTTATCCGAGATTGTTTATTCGTAAGTATTTACTAGGGTGTATTTTATCATCCACATCCATGTTTCATCAATATGTAATATTATTTCCATCCACCTACAATTGTTTAAATCCATTTTTACCCTTCGGTGAGTTTTTAGTAAAAGAAATGAAAGGAATCTTTTGTCGTTTTTCGTACGAGGTACTTTTTGACTTTTCCGACAAAAGTACGAAGAATGTTTTTTTAACTTAAATGGCCCGAACGGATTTTTACGGTTTTATAAAGCCTTATTTTCATGAAGCTTCCTCCAAAAGATTTCATGACTATTTTTAATAAAATCTCTTTCTTTTAAAATTGCATGATGTTTTGTGAAAAGAAATTGATTTTGAAGAAGAAATGATATTTTCCTCAAGAATTCATTTCAAGTGTTTTATCAAAATTATTTTCCATCTAATATAATAAAGGGTTCTGTTTCTATCCATATTTTTACATTTATTTGACTATGTTGTGATGGAATTATGTTTATGAATTCCTTTATCTTATATGAATGGTTTTATGATGTCATGTTGTTTAAGAATCCCATTTTTTATTACATGGGTTATGAAATGATGTATGATTTATGATTTTGTGGCACACATAAGAAAGGATTCATTATAAGATGGGTGGGACCTATATCTCCCTCCAATGCATTGGGTAAAGATTTTATATCTCATGAGATAGACATGGCTGGAACGGAAGGTTATTTCGGTTCAGTGATACAGGACTGAAACGAGGAGTGAACTCGGTTCAGAAAGGGACTTTGTCCACTAAGATAGTCTTGGCAATGAGTCATGACTAACAAGAAATGATTTTCCATGATTATGTGTGCATGACACAAAGTTTCAAGCTTTATGTTATGATTATGGGGATCTCATTTTCACTTCTATGATTTATTCCATGTTAAGATATTATGATCTCTTTTGCAGGTTTTGATTTTCAAAAAGATATGATATGATTTTTATTTCCTTTATTTGCCCTTGCTGAGCATTTGAGCTCACCCTTTTATGTTTTCTTTTCCCCAGGATATAAAGAAAGGTTTTAGGTAAAAAAAAAGGGAAGATCTTTATGGGAGATATTGAAGAACTTTCACCACGATTAGAAGATTACGTTCCGAGTTTCCAAAGACACTAAACTATTACGATCCTTTAGTGTGTGTTTTTGTTATGTACTATGTATTCCGCAAAAGTAATGTAATGTCAATGTACGTCAGGCTTCGGGTCTCTACAATATCATGCACTCAATTAGTGTTATTCTCAATTTTTACAAGGATTTGAAGACCAGAAGCACCAAAAAAATATTTAAGCTCTTCTCAAACTATAGATATGACCATTTAACTATCCAAATATTGAGAAGACTAGAAAGAGGTAGAAGGAAGGGCAAGGGTTGAGGTGTGTTCCTTAAGATATTTAAGCACTGTCTTCAAACATCCATTATACTTAGAGGTTAACCCATTTATGGAAGAAACTGGTTTTCTCATCTCATTAACAAGTTTGGTATTGTTCTCAAAAATCCTTTGAGTTGTGGAAATTAAGTTTGGCTGACTCTCAACTATAACCTTATCTAAAACTTTGGCTACATTGGTCTCACTCACACCAACTGTCTGAACTAGAGATGGAGCAGTGAGCATATATTGTCACATCTCTTCAATCAAAGCCTTTAAAGATTTTACCTCATCACTTTGAGTATGTATGGACACAACTTGAGTGTGAAAAAATTCCCTGATAGTCGAGCACACTTATTCTTTAAAAATCTCAAAATATGCCTTAGTGACATAGTCACTTGAAGGGATCTGAGCCACTGATTCTCTTGGAAAAGGAAAAAACACCGCATCATCTGAATCTTCATTGTCCAAACCAAGAGCTACATATCCAACATTACTTTCCCATTCAGACATAACATCATTATCTAAAGGGTTGATAGTATCAAGTCTCACTCTTCCATCTTGATTCTCCCCCCTCAGCTTGAGCTCTTCTATCTTGAAGCTCCCCCTCAACTAGATCTATTCTTATTTGATGCTCCCGATCAGCTTGAGATCTTCTTCTAGCATAAACCAACTGAGGAACTAGGATTATATGAGAATGCATTTCTCTTTTAACTTCAACCACTACTTCTTCTACAGTATCAACTACTAAAGAACCAAGAGGGTCTATAATGGGTTCTTGATTCACAATACCACCTAGCTCTATAGTAGCATCTTGATCGTCATCAAGATTATCCAAATCACTATCACTCCCACTTCTTTCATTCTCTATATCATTTTAATCATTTCCATCATCCTCCTCTTCCTCACTTCCATAGCCACTGCCTTTTTCTTATTAGTCACTACCTGAGCCACTTTCCCTTACTTTTTCTTCTTCTTCTTATTTGTCTCCTTCTTCTTCTTCTTCCGAATCCTCTTCAGAACCACTAGACTTTCTCTCATACTCCACACTACCTAACACTTCTTTATCCTCATCACCATTGTCACCAAGAGTTGGTTCATCATAAGGTAAGGCTGAAGGTGGACTAATATGTCCATATGATATACCTTTTTGATCTTCAGTGGTGTTAGGGTCACTTCTATCATTAATATGAGACCCTTGATCTCTATCAGGTGTATCAACCTCTTCCTCATCAGAATAAATAGGTTCAGTATCTCCTGGTCCTGGACCAGGATCCACTAAATATCTCAGCCTAGAAGGATGGTCCATTATATTGAGTTTTTTATAAAACTTATCCTCATCACCAACCCATTCCTTCTTCCATGGGTTCCAATGTATTTTAATCCTATTTTATATCTCCTTACTCAAGAAAATTCCACTACAAGATGAAATGGTTTCTTCACCTTCATCCACACATCCTTTCACTTGAAGCATGGCTGAGATAATCCTTAGGTATAATAGGGAATTGGTCCTACACTGGGGCTTAATAATTTCACTAATATGCACTATAATGTATCAGCATAGATTCACTTTGATTCTTTTCTTCAGCAGGTAAACTAGGTACACATCTTGGTACTTCAAGTATGCAAAGTCCCCTTTACTAGGACAAAGATGGTGCTGAATAAACTTGAAAAAAAGTCTACTCTACCAATCTAGTTCAGTATAAATAGGCCTCTTGTTCTCTTCATTCACAATTAGCTCTTTTAGAGCTGTCTCATAGAAAAATATTTCACTTGTAGGTGGAATACTTCTCTGATAGTCATCAAATATTCCCTCATGTGGAACCTTGATTCATTCTTCCCAATGCCTAGAATAAGAAAAATTCTCCTTCCTTTAACTATAGATTTGACCCAACATACCTCACTGCCTTCCAAAATAAATTCAACATTTGTGTAGAACTCATGGACAAGATTTAGGTAATAAGGCCTATCATTATTTGAAAACTAGTCTAGAAAACCTTGGGTTTAAAGTGCATTTTATAAGAGAGACTTACTCTCTTACATCCATTCTGCGAAAACTTCCTTCTTCGGTGTTACTACATGATTTTAAAGAGATGGATTGATTGGATAAGACTTACTAGATTATCCCTTCTACTTCTTAGTTTTTTGTGACTCACCTACAAATCCTCCTTCAAGTGCGTGCTTCATCCTTTCCATTTCTAATGGTTCAGTTGAAGGTTGGAAGGTGAAAGGTAGAGGGTAAAGAGAAACAATAAAAGAGTGTAAGGGTTAAAGGTGAGGGTGAGTAGTAGAGTGGATCAAATCTAATTTATATCATTTAGGGAATTAGATATCATAAATTTGTAAACTGGGTTCAAAAAAATAAATCAAACAACATCATTTTGGTTAAGATGTGAAACAGATAAAATATAATGTTCAATTGGTGTTGTCATGACAATATCAGTATGACACTATTGGTGTCAGCATGACAGTATCAGCATGAAACTATCGATGTCGGTATGACAGTATCAGCATGACACTATCAGTGTCGTCATGATAGTATCGGCATGAAACTATCGGTGTCGGCATGAAATGTAAAGACTCAGAACTTCCATGTAAAATTTGTTTTAATTAAATGGGAATTTTACGAGTCCTCAAAAATTAACGGCATGTGATTCCGAGTCCTAGAGTGTCCGGAATGAATTTCTGAACTTTATTTCGGGTACATTCAGTAAACATGCGAGTGGGATTTTCTAACTTTTGAACCAGTGATCGGAATTGAAATCTGAGGGCATCGTTGAACTCGCAGTGCTGGTATTCACTTAAGGTGACCTTCACCTTGACCGCAGTAGATCGAGGGTGAATTATAGATTTTGGGTTTTTCGTGGAAAGGAAAAAAAATATTAAAATAAAATAAAATTCTATTTATTTTATTTGTTAAAACCACCTCTGCATGAGTTAAGGTGGTGGGGACCACCCAAGTCCTCAAAACCTCCCAATTTTGAATTTAGGGGAAGGGACCACCCAATCCCTCTTAATGGGGGAGAAACCTCTCAACTCCCCCAATTAATTTTATGTGTCAACATAAAATTAAAAGTTAAGTTGCCAATTAATTTTATGTTTCAACATAAAATTAAATGTTAAGTTATTATTTAATTTTTGTGTTGGAGATTTCTTTTCCCCTCGGTGGAATTGGGGAAAGGGATTGGAAAAATAGAATTGGGAGAGAGCTTGAAGGATTATCCTCTCCAACGAAGAACACCAACGAAGAATGCTGACTTCGACTCCGACTTCTTCCACGGGACATTCGTTGACGAGGTACATCTACAACGTCAACGAACCGACAATCGAGGAAACGCCGATGTCACCAATGTTCGTCTATTCCCAACAACATCATCTCATTCCCCACAGACAATCTTCAATGAATCAAATGAATGAGGTAGGGTTTGTTACTTAATTCATGAAATTCATAGTTCTTGAAAAGCATGGTGAATGTGGATCAACCTAAACGAGTTGATCCACGATTCGTATGAAATTTGTAAATTTTGTCAATTTTTGATTCTTGTTCTTGTTGAGATGCTTGCTACCGCTCTAACACGGAGGGTGTGGGCCAAAAAACATTCCCCGACCCCTTCGTCATTCTTCTTGAATGGTGTATCATTCGTGATGAAAGAAGGTGACTTTGGTGATGGCAAACGGTGTTGGCGGTTGGCACCGGTGGAACTCGAGAACCACCGACGAAGGCACGGAACCCCACCGCCCTGCAGCCTCCGCTCCCAGTGGTGCTCCACCATATGCATCCATCACTACCCCACGGCCTCGCCACACCGCCCCGTTCGAGCTTCCCCATGGCATCCGCAGCCTCTGCCCTCCCGGCCGAGCCGCTCTGGCCGAGCCGCCCCGCGGCCGTCTCCCTCCCGGCCGAGTCACTCTAGCCGAGCCACCTTGTGGCCTCAGCCCTCCCGGCCGATCCACCTCGGCTGAGCCGCTCCGGCCGAGCCACCCCGCAGGCTTCGCCCTTCTGGTCGAGCCACCCCACGGCCTCCGCCCTCCTGGCCTAGCCACCCCAGTCGAGCCACCCTACGGCCTCGCGCACTCGCGGCACCCCCCGCGGACGAGCCGCCCCACGGCCATACGCCATCGGCAGCCGAGCCACCCCACGGCCTCGCTCCATCTGAGGTCGAACCATCGCTGCCCTCCGTGGCCCCTCGCGGCCTGCCAGACCGCCCAGCGGGCCGGGCCGCCTAGCACGGGCCGGGCTGGACCCAGTGGTCCTTGCCGAACCCAACGATTCAGGCCACCCAACTGGTCGGGCCGGACCCAGTGGGTCGGGCTAGGTTGACCCAGGTCGGGTCGGACCAGACCTGGACCCACCTCGACCCATTTACGCTCTTTTGGCCATAACATTGGTACCGGACGCCCGTTTGACGTACCGTTAGTGGCGCTGGAAATCTTGGAGCAAGATGGTCCTTTTGAGTATACCCCACTGGAGATTTGGATTATGATGGGGTATGGTCAGGTTGGATCGAGCATGAATCCAACCGGGCCCCCAGGACTAAAAGGCTAATAACTAATAGATCGGGGATCTAATTGAAACACTGTCAATTACTTTGAGACCCCTATGATGTGAAGAACCTTTGAGATACTTCTTCATGGGACTTAGTGTAATTTGGAGTATCGACCAGTGGCTTGGGGAGTGGACCCTCCTAGGGAAGATTAAGGCTAGTGTGGAAACCCAGTAGCTGGCTGTGACGAGAAGAGTGACTAGCGATCCTATGTGGGTCAGCTCCTAGCGATCTTGTGTGTGTCAACTCCTAGATATCCTGTGTGGGTTAGATCCTAGAGGTACTTTGTGGGTCAGCTCCTAGTGATCATGTGTGGGTCATCTCCAAGTGATCTTGTGTGGGTCATCTCCTAGCAATCCTGTATGGGTCAGCTCCTAGAGATCCTGTGTGGGTGGGCTCCTAGTGATCCTGTGTGGGTCAGCTCTTAGCGATCCTATGTGGGTTAGCTCCTAGAGATTCTGTGTAGGTTAGCAGTAGAGCCTCTTAACAGAGTAATATGATTCATTAGTTACATCTAATCATCTCTACTATTGTACTTAAGTTATACCTGGTGTGATATGATTCTGTACCTGTGTGGTACTTTCCTTTGTGGTAATACCTTGGTGGTATTCTTCAGTGTGGAGTACCTGTGTGGTACTTTCCTTCGTGTTATTACTTCCTTTGTGGAATAGTTGAGCTTTAGGATAATGAGATGGGTCTTGTGTTTCCTCATGATTGAGATGGGATTACTTGATAACTTAGGTATATGTATGGGGATATACCTAAGTAGGGTTGATAGTTGTTTTCATGCTTTTTGGTTTATCCTTTGTGGATTTGTAAGACCTTGAGGGTCTCGGGGTCCCTACTGAGTATCGTTATACAAACCCCTTCATGGGTTATGATTTCACCTCGTTATGTTGGATACAGACGATGAATAGCGTTGATTGAGGCTGAGAGTACTAGGACTAGACGGTGCTCGGAGGTGGACCATATGGCATGTTGGTATGCAGAGGAGACGGGTGGATGTGGTGTGTTGAGGAGGCGATATGTACCTACCCTTCAGGTAGGAACCCAGAGGATGACCCAATAGCTACCTTTCCTTTTCTTTAGTTGTATTGTATTTCAGTTGTACTTGTACTATTACTATTGGGCTTGTATTCTGATCCCTTTTTACTTTTAGCACTCTTTTTTCTATACAGTTGGCTTGCATTCGTATCTTGTTGTGTGCTTGGTTGCATGTGTTTACAGGTTATAACGGAAATACCTTCCCAGTTTTAGGGAAGACGCCTTTGGTGCTAGTTGCCATCCCCTGGCATATAGAAGGCGGGCTTGGGGTTAGTCAAGGCCCGGGCCCCGGGGGACGGGTCGTGACATGACAGTATCAGCATAACACTTTCATTATCGTCATGAAAGTATCATCTTGACACTATCAGTGTCGGCATAACAAAGTGTTGGTGTCATCATGACAAATGTGTTGGTGTCAGCATGAAATTGTCTACATGACATTGTATGTGTCAGCATGACATATATACTTATTTTTCACAAAGATTTGTCAACATAAGGTACTTATAAATTAGCCATCCCTAGTTCATGTTTGATGTAATTTATTCTTTCAGAGTTTAACGGCTTTGTGAATATGCCAGCAATCTAATTTTTTTTTCCAATAAACTCTAGTGTTATATCACCTTTTTTATAATTATCTCTCAAAAAGTGATATCTTACATCAATATTATTTTTTCTAGAATGAGAAACATGATTCTTAGAGATTTTAATAGCACTTGTATTATCACAGTTTATAGGGGAATGTCTGAATTGATATCCATAGTTTAGTAAAGTGTGTTTCATCCACAAAATATGAGTACAATAACTACTAGCTTCTATATATTCAATTTTAACGGTAGATAAGGCAACAGAAATTTTCTTCTTACTACACCATGAAACTAGTGACTTGGCTAAAAAGTGACATGTTCCATAGGTTCGCTTTCTATCTAACTTACAACCACCAAAATCAGCATCAGAATAAATCACTAAATCAAAAGGTTTTCCTCTAGGATAGAACAATCCTAAGTTCGTAATATATTTTAGGTATTTGAAAATTCTTTTAACAACCTTTAGATGAGATTATTTAGGGTTAGACTGAAAATGGGCACACATACACACACTAAACATAATGTTAGTCCTACTTACAGTTATTTAGAGTAAACTCTCAATCATTCCTCTATAAGTGGTTTGATCAATAGATTTACCATTTTTATCAAGATCCAACTTACAGGTGGTACACATTGGAGTATCACTAATTTTTTTACCATCAAATCCAAACCTTTTTAAAAGATATTTAGTATATTTAATTTGATTTAAAATAATACCTTCTTTATTTTGAAATGTTTTAAATCCAAGAAAGAATTTGAGTTCCCTCATTAAACTCATTTCAAATTCATTCTGTATCATTTTTTAAAAATAAACACATAATGAATTTTTTTAAAGACCTAAAAAATAATATCATCTACATAAATTTAAAATACTAAAACATATTTTTAAAGTTGTTTTATAAAAATATTATGATCATCAATAACTTTTATAAAATCTTTGGAAATAAGAAAAATACTTAGCATATCATACCAAGCTCTTGGATCTTGTTTTAAACCATATAAATCCTTTGTTAATTTAAAAACATGTTTTGGAAAATGAGGGTTTTTTAAAACAGGGGTTGTTCAACAAAAAAATACTCAACTATATACCCATTTAGGAATGCACTCTTAACATCCATTTGATATAACTTGAAATTTAGACATGCTGCATATGAAAGCAGGATTCTAATGGCCTCAAGTCTAGAAACTGGTTCAAAGTTTTCTTCATAGTCAATCCCTTCTTCTTGACTATAACCTTGTGAAACCAACATAGCTTTATTTCTTACAATATTAACATATTCATCTACTTTATTTATAAACATCCACTTAGTTCATATGGTTAAGTTGTCTTTAGGTATGTCTGCAAGCATACAAACTTTATTTATTTCAAATTGATTTAATTCTTCATGCATATCCATTACCCAAAATTCATCATTGATTGCATCATTAATTATTTTAGGTTCAAGTTGTGACAAGAAAGCTTGATTTTCAACCTGATTTCTCAGAGAGGCTCTGGTCTATGTCCCTTTATCTGGGTCTCCAACTATATCATTTAAAGGATGGTTCTTAAGGGTTATTTTCGGTCTAGAGAAAGAAGGGATAGTTATTTAAGGTTCATCAGTAGGTTCGAGTTCATCATGACTAGATTCTGGAGAATTTCTAGAATTGGATGATTTAACAGGTATCTTAACAGCAGGGTTAGATGATTTTTCATTTTTGACCATATTTGACAGATCATCATCAAGATTTTCCAGGGAGGTCTTGGGTTCATGTGGATCTATTTCATGAAATTGTACATGTACAGATTCTTTCACACACTTAGTTATTTAATTAAATACTACATAGTCTTTACTAGAGATTGAATAGCCTAAAAAGATTCCTTCATCACTTTTGGATGAAATTTTGTTAATATTGTCCTCTGTATTAAGGATATAGAATTTGCAACCAAAACTTTGAAGTAATTAACCTTGGGTTTTCTATTGTTCCATAGCTCATAGGGGGTTCACTTAAGAATTGGTCTGATTAAGACTACGTTAATTATATAACAAGCTGCTTAGATAGCTTCTTCCCAAAAATAGATAGGTAAGTCATATTCCTTAATCATAGTCCAAGATATATCTTGTAAGGTTCTATTTCTTCTTTATACAATATCATTCTACTAAGGTGTCCTAGGAACCGAGAAGTTATGACTATGGCCATTTTTTGGGAAAAAAGATTCAAGCTTTTGGTTTTCAAACTCACGGTCATGGTCACTAAGGTTTTAATTCTAAGACCACTTAGGTTTTCTATTATTATACCATACTTGGTAAAATGAGATCAATATCTACTTTTGTGACCTAAGAAAAGGTTCCAAGTATATCTAGAATAGTCATCTACTAGAATATAGACATAGTGCTTCCTATTTAGACTTGAAACTATAAATGGTCCAAAAAAATCCATGTAAACCAACTCAAGAGGTTGGGAAGTTGAAACTTATTTCTTTGGTTTGAAAGATATTTTATGTTGGTTACCCTTTTGACAAGGATTATAGACTTTGTCATTTAGAAACTCAATTTTAGCTAGATCCTTAACTAGTCCTTTCCTAATAATATTTCTAATTGAATGGATATTATAATGTCCTAATCTTCTATTCCAGAGGAAAGACTCTTTATGAAAGTCACTTAATCATGAAAAATTTTGAGAAACTAAAGAATCTAAGTTTACAACATAAACATTTTCATTTCTAAGAGTAGAAAATACTAAATCATTTTAAGAATTAAAGAAATTGCATGCATCATTTAAAATTTAAAATTAAAACCATTATCACAAAATTGAGAGATACTAAGCAGGTTGTACTTTAATACATCAAAAAAAACTACTTTTGAAATTAAAACTAAATTAGAGTTACCAATATAGACAAGACCAATGATTTTTCCTTTATCATTACACCAAACCTGACATTCCCACCATCAATATTTATCAGATTCTTGAAGCATGAATAATATAATATCATGTGTCTTGAACATCCACTATCCAAGTACCATAGAATTCTACAGGATCTTTTCAAATAGATTTATTACAAAAACAAATTAGACAACAAAAGATTTTGGTACCCAGATTTATTTGGGTCTAGTAACATTAGTAATAAGATTTTTAGGAACCCACAGTTGATTCATGGTTTTATTATGCACATTTTGAAAAATATCGGAAAAATATACTTTATTTGGGATAAAAAAAATTTGAAACAGTAGAAGATGTTTCATAACTAGAACTTGCAGAAAAATTTCCAGAACGAGGAATAAAATTGGATTTTTTAGATTTAGATACAAACTTGGTTTTGAAAAAATTTCTTTTTCCAGGTTGATAGCCAATACCACTAGTGTATTTGGGTGCAACTTGTTTACCAAGAATTTGAACCAGGATATATTTTCCGTTGGTAAACTTTTCTAAATCATTTTTCAATTTCTCATTGTACAATATAGAATCATTGTTTTCTTTAAGAAATTGAGAATTATTTTAAATTTATATGGTAATCTAAAATTTAACAGTAAAAGTAAGAGCATGTTTTTTCTTTATAGATTTATATTTATCTTCTAATTCATTCCATGTATCTTCAAGAATTTGAAAATATTCAAAAATTTCTTCATTATTCATATTTTTATAATCACTTTTATCTCCAAAATAATAATAATTTTTTAAAGGAGACCTAAGGGTTACCTCATATGTGTTTTTCGTGAAACACATGTTTGCCTTGTCACCTTTCTCATCATGTGATGATTCTAAATCACTGAAGTTATACTTAGAAGCACTCCAGGTGGCCTTAATTGACTTCTTGTATATTTTATTATTGTCCTCATATTTCCTCTTATATTTTAACTTAGGAAAGTCATCCTTTACATGTCCTCTCCTCTTACATTCATAACAAACTATTTCATTTGAGTTATCATTCCTTTTTCAATACTTTTTTTAGTTTCTCTTATTATCATATTTACCTTTGTAGCTGGGATTCCTAAAAAACTTCTTCTTTCTATAAAAATTCTTAAACCTTATTGCTAAATGATCAATTTCATCATCACTATCTGGTGGTGAATCTTCACCACTTGTACTATCAAAATGAGTTTAAATACTTTCCTTTTATTTATGTTTGGAAGTATTGGTTTTGAAAGACACTGACTTTCTCTTTAGTTCATCCTCCTCTTCTTTGTTGGATTTTAATTATTCCACATACATCATCAGCCATTGTATCAGCTCCTTGACTGGAAACTTATTGATATCATAATATTCCCTAATTGATAATGAGGTTCTTCTCCATATTTCGGGTAGACATCTAAGTAGTTATATGATTTGTTCTTTGGAACCCACTGTCTTCCCAAGAGAGCTCATTGTATTGAATATCTCATTGAACCTAAGATACATATCAGAAATGGGTTCATCAAGCTTCATCTTAAAGTTATCATATTTAATAGTATAAGTATTAGGTATTATTTCTTTGACATTAGTGGTTCCTTCATGTGAAATAGCTAAGGTGTCCCAAATTTCATAGGCAAGTTTACATGCAGATATTCTATTAAATTCTTCATCCCCTAAAGCACAAAATAATTCATTCATGGATTTACAATTATTATTGTAAATATTTTTTGTTTCATCACTAAATATATTTTTTAGAGTGTAAGTTATGTCATATTTATCTTTTATTACACTCTAAATATCAAACCCCATGATTTGTAATTGCATTTTCATCTTAATTTTCCACTGGACATAATTTGTACCATTAAAGTATGGAGGTATATTGGTAGTAGAACCTTCTTGTATATTATCCATAATAAAAGAAAAATACTATAATTTAAAGAGCTAAAAAATTATAACCAACAGAAATTTAGAGATCATAAAAGAAAACTAAAATCACAGTTGAAAAGATTTGACAAAGATTTTAAACGCCCTCTGATGCCAAGTTTTGGTTAGAGTATGACACTTAAGAGGGGATGAATTGAGTGCCTATGAAAATTTTTGTTAAAAACTTTATTTGAAAAAATCCCCCAATTTTAAAAAAATCCTAATTAATCAAAGTATTAAATTTATAATAGTTTGGTTGTTCAATTAATTTATCAAAAAATTGATAATTTCTTAGTTATAATAATATGAGATATTGATATAACTTTTGAAAGTAATTTACTAAAAAAAAGAGTTATAAATACTTTCCAATACTAACTATCAAAGTGAAACTTAGTTTTTTGAAATATGAGTTGAAACAGAGAAAAACTAAATTTGAAAACACAATGGATAAAACAAGTGTTTCAATCTCAAGAAGAGACTTAATCTAGTACACTTGGTGATCACCTTCCACCAATATATATATATATATATAAATTTGATCCACACCCTGAATCGGGTTTTACACAACCGTATACAAACTATCCATGTCACTTGACCTCTACCACAGTTCTATGTGGGAACTACAATATCCAGTACACATAGGGCCTCTACCATAGTTCTACCTAGGATATAACATGTGTAAAAAGATGTTTGTGGAAGGATATCTTGTATCATTCAGTTTAGTGAATGAGACAGTGTGTATTTAACAGACAGATGAACACACTACTCGAAATGTAATAAAAATACACACAATAGAGAAAGAAATAAATTAATAGAGTTTAGAAGGATCTATGTGTTGTGAAATTAAGCTCTAGACTCTTTGGATGTAGAAGATGTGAAGATTTATTCCTCTTCTGGAAATAGACACTAAAATAAAGTGTTGTTGGAGCTATGTGTTATGGTTTCCAAGAAGATTGTATTATCCTACTTAGTGTTTGTTTACAGTAAGGATGATTGAAACTTTGATGCACAACCATCCTATTTTAGTTCATAGCTAGTAGGAATGATATTTCTTCGTGTGTTCTTCGTCTTGGAATGGTATCTCTGCCATATGTTCTTTTTTGTTATTCTCTTTGTCTGTGCATCTCGTGCGCCAAGATTTCATTTTATTTTGGGTGTCTTATATTGGATGAAAAGGATCATGTGGAGGTACCTCATACCTCTTACTGTCCACTGACATAGTCATTAATGTTGTCTTCAAAAAACATTAATTTAATCAGTGGAATTAAAACACTCAAATATGACTATTAGAGATAATTTTAAATAAAAGAAAATTTAAACAGTATATCGGTGACTCCTATGTCAGCAATTCATTCTATTAGTGACTCCTTCTATCAGTGAGTCCTTTGGTTGGTATTAGTGACTCATTCTATCAGTGATTTATTCTGTCGGTATCTCCATGCGTCAGTAAATCACTGCGTCGGTGACTCATTTTGTTCTTTCAGTCAGTCATTCCTTTTATCGGTGACTCATTTGTATTTTCGGGGAGTCATCTATTGGTGAGTCAATTTGTATTGTCGGTGAGACATTCCTTCTGTCGCTGTCTCATTTGTATTGTTGGTGGTTCGTCTATTAGTGAGTCGGTTTGTACTGACGGTCAGACATTTACTTATGTGTGTGTCTCAGTTGAACTGTTGCTGTCAGTGACTCATACTTATCCAATTTTTCTATTTTAACTGTCTTATAACATGAATTTCAACCTAATGTGTTAAAAAATAATGGAACATAGATAATCATAATTAAACATAACTAAACATGATTTAGTGTAAATAAACAAGATTGAAATTATTAGACATGATTTTTGATTATTAAAACCATAGAGGGGCCAACAATGTCTTACGGGCCAACAATCTCCTATGGGCCAACAATTATAAATTATTTTGATAAATTTTGTTTAATTTGGTAAATTTTTTATTTTGTGTAATTAACAAAAAAAAATAAAAATATGATATATATATATATATATTAGTTTAAACTAGAAGCCATGGTCTTTTTCATTTTTGATTCCAACCAAATTATATATTTTTGGATCATCATGAAAAACATAAAAAAATATAGATTCATATATGTCATAATATAATTATTATAATTCAATAAAATTTTATAAATTAATACATCATATTTTGTCATTCATTTCAACCAAAATAAATATTGGATTTATATTATAACCAATCTCTTTTTTAATGTTCATAATTTTATTTTATTCTTGGGATTTATAGTAATCACCTTACTCTAGTTATTTTTAAGTAAATAGTAAATTATCACAAAAAATATGGACATTAAATAAAATTTTTAAATATTGGATGCTTATTTTAATAGAATCTTAAAGTTGGTGAAAACCATATTATCATAAATTAAAGTTTTTCCTAAATATTATTATGAAACAAATAAGTTGGAAAAAAATTTGGTTTAATATATTAGAATACTAATTTTTTATAAAGGATTTCATATTATATTATGGTGAAAATGAATGCTTAATTTATTTTTATCCCATATTACCATATTGTGTTTACGGATTTCAATCAATGAGTTCTTTCTATTTTCTTCTTATTGTAGTTAATTATTCATGTGAACTAGATTTTTTACCCTATAAAATTTACCTTTGTTATTGATAATAAAAATTTTGAATTTCTGTTTAATGTTATTTATTCTATGTTAACTAAAGAGAATTATTGATGACTATCTTGAAGGATCTGTGTAAAATTGAAGTATTTTTGTGTGATAGTTGTTTAAAAAAAATATCTAAACTTGAAAACAGTATACCTATTTCTTTACTAATATCATAAAACATAGTTTATAATTAATTATTTAAATAAAATAAACTTATAGAGTATTTTTTTTTATTTGATTCCTAATAATCATAAATATTTCCCACCTGAACACAACTCATTTTGATTATATGTTTTTATGTTCAAAATTTATTTGTTTATATATATTTTTAATTATTTATATGTTTTAATATATTCATCTTTTATATTATTATCTTAGGTATTTAATGGAAATTAATTGGATAAAGTTTTAAAGAACCACTAATGAATAAGAAAAAGGATTTGGTGATTTCTTGGAATTTTCTAAACAAAATCTTTTAAACATAGATTTGATTTTTTATCAATGTGTGAAGTGTTTGAATATGAGAAAGTTAAATTCCATGGAAATTAAGGATCATATCATTTTATATGGTTGTATCCATAATTTTTCATGTTGGATTTGGTATAGTGAAAGAATGGAAAATTTAACATCTAATGTTGATGAAAATGTTTAGAATGAGATATAGGATCATATTGAAGAATTAATTCATGATATGGGAATTAAAACTATCGAAAAAAAAACTAACTTTTGAATGATTGTATAGAGATTATAAGAAACTATTATTCTTGGGTTTCAATAAATATATAGTCTTATCAGCAGTTCTATGATTAGTTAACTTGAAAGAAGGGTGGAGTGATAAAAGTTTCTCTAAGTTTATTTAACTTTTAAAAGAGATACTTCCATAAGGAAACAGGCTTCTAGATTCCAATTATGAGGTAAATAAAATTTTATGCTTGATAGGATTGGTGTATAAAAAAATTATTTCCCTAATGATTGTGTGTTGCGTAGGAATTAATATGAATATTTTTCAAACTTTCTTAAATGTGGCACATCACTCTATAAGATGGAAGAAAAATTCAAATCTGATTCATTATTAGGTACTATAATCTAACCTCCTACTAAATCAATTTGGTACCTTCTGATAATTCCTTCCAATAATTCCTTCTAATAATTCCTTCCAATAATTCCAATAATTTAAATATGAATCATTGTCAGGTACTGAAATCAAACCAACTCCTAAATCAATTTGGTACCTTACAATAATTCTTCATTTGAAGTGTCTATTTTGAAATTCAATTGATGAAAAAAGGTTAATATGGAATAAAGATGAGTGTATCTCTTATGGTAACTTACACCACCCTACTGATTCACCATAATTGAATATATTTGATAAAAAAATCCTGATTTTGAAAGTGAAGTTATAAATCCCAAAATGGGATTGTGCACAGATAGAATGAATCCATATCTGAGACTATGTAGCCAACATAGTTCATGGCCTATTTTTTGATAGTTTACCACTTTTCCCCATATATATGTATGAATAAAAAATATTTTATGATGATATTGATGATTTTTGGACCAAAAATCTTGGAAATGATATTGATGTGTGTCTTTCACCATTTATTGGTGATTTGAAACTTTTTTGGGAGATAGGTGTTACAATTTTTGATGCATACAGGAAAGAGTATTTTTTTGTGTGATGTGATAATTTTCACTATAAATGACTTTCCTATATATGGAAAATTATATAGATAAAGTGTTAAGAAACATAAATAATTTCCAATTTGTGAAGAATACACTTTATATTATCAATTATAGAATGGAATAAAGATAGTGTACATGGTACATTGAATATTTTTTAAAATTGATCATCCTTATCGTAGATTGAAAAAAAGTATTTAACTATTTACAAGAATATAATATTCCCCCAAAACCATCATCAGTTAAATACTATTACTATAGGGTGAAAAATATTGATTTCATATTTGGAAAGAAATGAAGTTATGGTCATCAAAAAAATATCTAGAAGAAAAATTCTATCCTTTTTTCTTATTGGAGATTTTTAGAGATGAAAAATAACATTGATGTTATAAATGTTGATAAATACATATGTGATAGTTTGATTGGAACTTTTTTAGACATAAAAGGAATAAAAAAATATGGATTTCATGCTATATTGTACTTGATATCAATGGGAATACGTTTGGAGTTAGCACCCACTATGAAAGGAAATATAACATATTTACCTCCAACTTGTCACACATTAAGAAAGAGTGAGAAGATATATTTTTTTCAGTTTCATAATGGTATTGAAGTACTTATTGGATATTCTTAAAATGTTAATAATTTGGTATAATTTAAGGATTGTAAATAAATAGGTATAAAATATCATGAATATCGTGTATTGATACAGAAACTGCTACTAGTCCCACTATGTGGTATATTTCTGACTCCTATTAGATAGACTAACATGAGGTTATGTAATTTTTTCAAATCCATTTGTAGCGAAGTCATTGATCCAAATTTGTTAGATGTACTAGGGAATAATTCTTCTCTTATACTTTTTCACCTAGAAATTTATTTCCCATCTGCATTTTTTGATATAATGGTTCATTTGTTGATTTATCTAGGGCATGAGATAAGAATATGTGGGCCTTTTTATTAATCTGGGATGTATAATTTTGAAATATATATGAAAATTTTGAAGGGATGTGTTAAAAATACTCATCGACCAGGGGATTCTATTGTTTAGAAATATGTATCATAAGAGGTGACTATTTTTTGTACTTATTTATATTTAGTAGAGCATATTGGTCTTCCTATATCTCAACATATGATAATTGATAGACAAGGTTGATGAATTTGAGGCTTAAAGGTAAAGTTAATTCCACATGATGAAGTGATTCAGACAAATTTATACATTTTTAACAACACATATGAGGTTAGACCATATGTATCATTACATATTACTGAATTAAAGGTATGATATCCTAAAATAAATGAAAATTTGTTGATTATTGAGAAAAAAACCATTTTTTTAATGGTTTAAAGAGAAATTAATCACAGATACATCTACATCAGAAACATTTAAATGGTTGGAAAGGGGATCATCTCTTAATGTGATCACATGGTCTTATTTTTATATTAATGGGTACACATTTTACACGAAAAATCAGGATGATAATAGTATTATTCAAAATAGTGGGGTAATGGTTGTCACTGAAGCACTTCATTTTTTCAAGTGAAAAAGATAAAAACCTAATTTTCACATAAACGACATATTATAGAGTTATTGAGGATATATTAGAAATTGATTATACTAAATTTGGAGTCATAGTGTAAGTGTAACTAGATTTATAGTAATAGTGGTGTGAAACAGGATGATTATGGGTCTACATTGTTGATTTAGAAAGATTTATTTGCCAATAGGAACCATTTATCATGGAAATACATTAAAAGTAAGTATTATATGTCATTGATTCATCGAATGATTAGTGTTCCATAATTTTTCATGGGAAAATAATTCATTTGGGTGATGAGGATGATGATGAAGATGTTATGGATTTATATGAGGCTTATTCGTCTATTATGTGATTTATGGATGATAACAATGAATATAATTCAGATATATTTTATTCTATATGAATTGATCAAGCTGAAGGTATATAGGAAAATACTAAATTTCTCTCCAAATTATTTAGGTAAATATTTATATTTTACATCTTTTCGAAATAAATGTGTGTAAAAACTTTATTTTTTATTAATTATTTTATGTTTAATTATATATATTTGATTATTTATATGATTTTTGTGTTAAATTTTATATTCAACAGTTATGGATAAACATTTTTTGATTAAAAAACCTGACATTCATCATTATTATTTGGTTAAATTTATGCATATAAAATAATTTTTTGTAACTCTGATATTTAAATTTATAAATTTTTATATCATTTTAGAATTAATTTTTATATTTAATAGTTTAACTTGAATATTTTTTGGTAAAGAATCATGATATCATCATTTTTTTAAACTTACACATGTGTGAAAATATTTTTTTACTTAAATGTTTTTGTAATCATTATTTTTAAATATTCACTTTTCTATTAATATATAGGTTTATAGAATTTCATTACATTTTCTTATTTCAATGATAGACACATAGGTATAGGAACATTTACCGTGTTATATGTATTTTTTCATATTATTAAATATTCAATAATATAATTATTTAATGAAATAAAATTTCTAATTTACAAAAAATTATTGTCAGACTATTGACTATCCTCATACGGAGAAGTCTTCTCCTTCCTCTATAGAGAAATTGATTTCTAGAGTTGGTAAATGTGGGATTAAACATTTACAAAAACCATCACATTCCCATTGATACCCTAGGATACATATTAATTTTAATGATAGTAATAACTCAACTAGCCCAAATGCAATGAAGTTTACTATTTATATCACCATGCAGATCTGTTGTAGGACTGGAATTTTATATCCTGATTGGAAGTTTGTCGATAAGATGGTGAAAGAGAAGTTTTGGGAGTCCATAATAGTAAAATATCTCAATTGATTTATTTTTCTCATTTTTTGAATATTATCTATTTTAAATGAATAATATTTAACTTATTCAATTATATATGACATTAAATTTTGAAGAAACAAAGGAAATTAAGAAAATATTTGTATCTTTAGCTATAGTTTTATGGAAATATTTTAATTCAAAATTGAAAAAAAAATGTTTTGGGAAGTACATAATGAAAACCCATGCCTCAGGCATGGGTTTTTATATTCTGATTCATGGAAGAAATTTTTCTTCATCTGAAATGATAATACATTTATGGTATAATAATTATTTTATATTGTAAAATTTATTGTATATTACCAGATTAATTATTATTTTATTTTTATGTAACAAAAATCCTAGATATCTCAACAATAGATCTAATTGAAAAAAATTTACCCTCATAATTTATCATGTGGAGGGTATCATTTGTTGAAGGATAAAATTATTATATAAAAATTCGATGCATTAATAGCTCAATATACTAGTGGTTTAGAAAAGGCCCATTTCAATCCTCCATATCCCTCTACTTACCATGAAAAATGGAAAAGAGTGAGAAGAAAATGAAATGAAAAGTATCATATAAAGAAATATATGGAAGTAGCAACAAAAATTATAAGAAATTAATTTTTATTTTCCATGAATTTTTTTATTTTTAAATTAAAAACACTAATATACCACTTTAATTTTTCATTTAAAGATAAACTTCAGGTGAAAGTGATGTAGGGGACTTTTATCTATGAGGGTAGGACGGACATCCTAGCTACTGCTTTCAGAAATCTAGAATACCTCGACCTCATAAGAGGATATGAGACGGGTGTTAGTATTATGTAAGTTTTTTTCATCAAAGTAAGAAATCAAGAGATCCAAAAATAGATTCCTTAAAATTTAAGCTAAAAGACCTAAAACAGTATATGTATAATAAAATTAAATCAGTTGTTCGGGCTTTTTTTTAAAGGTTGGGGCCGAAGCCTCATTTTATTATTAAAGAAAATACCTCTTTTTGTTTGGGTAGAGGGAGACCCATTGCATAGACCAAAGTCCCAGGGACAAGTGTCCTGAATACAAGGCTTAAAAGCCCATTTTTCTTTCCCAAAGGGCCCTTAGGTGAATAGTACTCCTACAGTGCTCAGGCTGCTACAATACCGCCACCGCTATAGTTCCTGCTACAGTACCACCCCCACTACAGTGCCACTGCTACTATAGTACCTCTACTACTACAGTACTATTACAGTCCCTTTTTCAGTGCTGCTATAGTACTCGAGAATTCCTCTCCTACCCAGATTAGATCCTGGGACTTTTGGATGCCAAGAAGGATCCTCTACCACTTTGGTACAGGCTCATTGGCACCGTATTTTAGGCTATGTTTGAACAATTGAAAAGACAATCACAGTCTACACATCTTGCTCAACTTGTGGAACCTACACAGCCTACCCATCCAACCCATCCTACCTACTCAGATCTTCCACCATCTCATTCATACCCAACCATATTTTGTGAGTTTTATGACAAAGATCCTCATGTACATATTATAGCAGACAGAGTTATGCATATTTTTGGGGATTCTGTACATCACTATCCTATGAAGTTGGGTAAAGTAAGAATATAAGTACATGATATTATTGATCTAACTAGTCTACTTCCATTACCTAATAAGGAGGATACCATAGTTGTATATTGTATGGGTCATTATTTACTTTGGATGGATAGCCTTCTTCGCTATCTAACATACATGGTATTCATTATTTTTTAAACATTATTTAAATATGATTAAAAATTTCTTATAATGTTTTATAATAATTAATTTATATAGGAGTATCTAAAATCAAAAGAATTATTACAAAAGTAACAAAAGGTTCATGAACCAACAACTTCAAATACTTCTAAGATTTCTGATGGGCTCAAAATATTATCCAAGGTTTCTTCTTCCTTAGATGATATTTATGAGTTTCGGATGACATCTAATATATGTGGAAGATACTATCCATTTAGAATATTCAAAAAAATATCATGGATCTAGTTATTTTTTATTAGCTCAATGTTCCTATATTGTAGTTTTTTTTAGGTAAGTAAATTTATGTTTCTGTTTTTCTTTCTTTAAATAAAGATGATTTCAAGTGACTTTCTATATTATTTATTCAATTACGTATCTACACACTATTCTTATTTAAAATGATATCATCAGTGTTTATGGTATTATAGATCCAAAATTCATTTCAAAAGCTATGAAATATGTGAAAACTGCTGCAAGAGTTTCATATATATCTGAGATATTATCAAATACGGATATTGGGTGCTGGTTTTTTCCATTCCTTGATGGGTAAGAACACTAAGATAACTATGAAGTAATATTCATTATAATGTTATTAGTTGTTAACTTTTTATATTATAGAGGTCATTAGATATTTGGAATATTCTTCCCAAATTAATGCATATTATATGGGTTTTTCTCATTATTAGGTGGTGTTTGTAAAAAATTTAGTAACTTGTTAGAAAACTAAGTTTTATTATTTTTTATAAGTTATTTGTTTTTAATTATTATTGTTTATACATCTTTTGTTAATTGATTTATATGAAAATTTAAGTCATGAAAAATTATCACTTGTTGATAAAGTAACCAAAACAATATAATACTCATATGTAATGGTAAATATATTTTATATTAGATAATATTTTATTATATATATATATATATATATATTAGTTTTTATTTTCAATTTAATGTTTTATAATCTCAGTTTCACTATCTAAAGGAAGGGTGGAATGTGGTTATTATGTTTTTAGATTCATGTATTATATAATCACAACTAGTTCAATAAATAAATTTGATATGGTTAGTTATATTAATTATTTTATGTTTTATACAAAAATATTCTATTTTTTATTCTTATAAAATTTATTTTTATTATGTCTTTTTAATGATACTGATTCGTATATGAATAAATAACTTTCCCAACTTTATAGTTTATTTTCAAACTATTTGTTGAGTATGATTTTAATTTAAATTATTAGGTATGTATCTTTTAATTAAAGTTAAAAAATGAGTATTTAGAAAATCATTTTGTGCTTCAAGTTTGTATTTTCTCTTTATTTTTATAGGGTTTTTATATGCTATATAAAGGGTTTCAGATTTATAAAAAAGAAATCTACACACTAAATGAACCTTTAAATTATCAAGTATGTATATTTATTTTAGAGTTTAAAAATGAGTAATTATATAGCCATTTTTTATAAATTTTGTATATTGTATTTTTTTACAGGTTTCGGATGTTTTAGGTTTGTCTCTTTTAATTAATGTTAAATAACTAAGTATTTATACAAAAAAATCTTCTTTTACTTTCTATATTGTGTTTTATTTTTTGGGGATTTTCTTTTCCTTTAGTGTATTAGGTGGATTGCATCAATATTATAGAAAATTGTTAAAAAGGTAAGTTTTATTCTTTTTTAGATATTATTTATTCTAAATTATTATTTATTATATGTATTTTTATGATTGATATATTAAAATAAAGGTCATGGAAAAGGTTTAACAATAATCAACTATCGATACAGAAGCCAAATAAATTCAACTACATGAGATTATTGTTAAATTAATTTTATATTAGATAATATATGTTTTTTATTATATATATATGTGTGTGTGTGTGTTGGTTTATATTTTCAAGTTTATGTTTCATAATCATAGTGTCATCATCAAAAAATAAGGTTGGAATGCAGTTATTTTTTTAAGATTCATGTTTGTGATAATCACAACTGGGATGATGACTGAATTTGATGAGATTAGTTATATTAATTATTTCAGGTTTTATATCAAAATATTCTATTTTCAATCTTATAACAATCATTTTTATTGTATAATTTCAATAAGGTTGAGTTGTATACAAATGAAGAACTTACCCATTTTTGAATTTGTTTTGCAGTCTATTTTTTAAGCAGGGTTAACTTTTAAATTATAAGGTAGGTCTATTTTATTTAAAGTTTAAAATATTAGTAACTAGAAAATATTTTTTTTAATATTTTTATATTTTATTTTTTTACAGGTTTCTTATTTTCAAAATATTTTTTAAGTTTTTTTAAATTTTAAATTATCAGGTATATATATTTTAATTTAACTTTAAAAAATAAGTAACTATACAATATTTTTTCTTAGTGTTTGTATATTCTATTTTTTTACAAGTTTTATATGTTTTAGTTATTTATATTTTAATTAAATTTAAAGAAATTATTATTTATACAAATTTTTTTTTTCCTTTTAGTTTGTATATTATGTTTGATTTTACAGGGTTCTTCTTTTCTTTAAGTTAGTGTATTAAACATTGTATATAAATATTTTAGAAAATTGTTAAAAAAAGTAAGTTTTATTATTTTTTATAAGTTCTTTATTCTTAATTATTACTTTCTATACATGTTTTGATGATTGATATATTAAAATACAGGTTGTGGAAAAGGTTTAACAACAATCAATTGTTGATACAGAAGCAAAATAAATTCAACTACATGAAATTATTGGTAAATATATTTTGTATTATAAAATATATATTTTTTATTAAATATATCTATGTTGGTTTACATTTTCAAGTTAATTTTTCATAACCACAGTCTCATCATCTAAAAGGAAGGTTAAAATTCAGTTATTTTGTTTTAAGATTCATTTCTGAGATAATCAAAACTAATATGATGACTGAATTTGATATGGTTAGTTATATTAATTTTTTTTTAAGATTCATGTTTTTTAATATTATTTCCTTTTTACTGATTTAATTTTTTTAATTGCTACTAAATTTTCAGGATTATAAACATAGTGTCTTTAGAACCCATGAGTTGATTAGAGGTTTTATGGTTTAATTTTTTATTTAAATTCCAAAAACTATAAAATTCTATTCATGTTTGTCTTGTTAAAATTTATAAATTACAAGATGAAAAACATAAAATTTTATCAGGCATTATATTTTATAAATAAATTTAACAAATATTAGGATTATAATATCCAAATATAATTTATTTTATAAGAATTTATGAAATAGTTTTCATAATATACAGTCTTGTTTGGTTCTAACGAAATTATTTTTGTTAAATATAAATAGGTATTTCATTTATTACTTCTAAAACCCACTGGAATAGAAGTATTTTTGTAAATATCATGTTGTTTTATTTAGTATAAATGTTAATAATATTCTTTAAGGGTGTTGATTTTTTTTAATGTTTATGTTTAATATTACATTTTCTAAATAAAAAGTGTTCAAAAACTAATTTTTTTGTTATAAAAGGTGTTTAATATCATTGAATTGGTTGTTTAAATGAAATGGTTTATTTTTAGAAAATTTATTTACTTTTTTGTTGAATTGGTTGATTTTATAATGAATTTATAAAGATAAATAAAATAGATTTTCAATTATAAAGTTCTATTTTGTTGAGTTAAATTTACATTTTTTGTTATATATGTGAAATTTTTTTAATAAAATATATATTGAAATAAGGTATATAATGTTTTTATACTAATTTATGAACAGCATGAATGTTTTAGTTTCTCTATTTGATATGATAAACTTTCTTAAAAAATTATAAGGTAAAAATTATTTTATGGTTTTCTATTAATTTGTAAACTAAATATAATTAGTTTTTAAATAAAAATTATCTTTTGAATACTTAAGTTGATTCTTAATATAAATTTAAAGTTAAAAGTTGGCCTTTAAAATTTAAAATATACTTCATTGATTTAATGATAGATTCAAATGATTTGTGATTCAGTTTGAGGAATTTTGAAATTTGAGTTGAGAAAAAGGGGATGTAATTTTATTTGGGATTCTTAATTTTAATTTTGTATTAAGATGAATGTATTTCTATTATTATAAAAATAAAATTGATCATTATTGGTCTTACTATAAGGATGTTCCTTATTGATAAGAATTTTTAATTCAAAAGGTTCTGTTATGATGGTTCAGTTTTAAACTATTTTAATTGCATTCTTTTGGTGTGTGTATTATAATTTCATATTTGAACATGTTTGGTTTATTTAATTAGCATTAAATTTATTATTTTAAGTTGGTTTATGATATTTGGTGTATATTTGTTAGTTTAAGTTACATATGAATTCAAAACCAATAATTCAATTTTGAACCTTGTGTAATATACCAAAATAAGTTTATTGGGTTTGAATTTAACTAATTTTTCATGGGAATTATGAAAATATCATATTTATTTATTGAATATCCATGAAATTTATAAATTTTTCTAATGATATAATATATAAAATGAGTGTAACACGTTAAAACTTGTTTTCAGAAGCTTAAATTCACCATAAATAGGCGAATTTTAGTGTCTAACATGCCTTGGAAATGTTTATAATAGAAATTATTAAAATTATACATAAACCATGTGATTTCAACTTACTGAACAATTACAAATCATGTCACATGGTTTTAATCATGGCTTCTCTAAACATGTATACAAACTATGCTTGGTGTTTTTTATGATATAAATTTTTTACTCTGTTTTAGCTTTATTAATTTCTTATATACTTAAAATTTTCCTCTTTGACTAAGTTTACTTCCATGTGTTCCCTATAGTACTTCTTGGTTGATTGAGTTTACATTTTTTTAGCCTATGTAATATTCTCCCTTACTCGTTTGAAATTTATATCAACCTAATGATCTTCAAGAAATTCCTGAAGGAAAACCAAGTATGATTAAATTATAAATTATTATGTATGTGTCATTTAATTATAGTTTAAAATTTATTATTTAGAAGAAAAAAATTCTAATTTAAGTTTTTAAATTGTGCTTGTTTTATAGGTATGTTCTCTGATGTATATGTTGTATCTTTATTGTATGTTGTTTTATAGGTTTTCATATTTTGTGGCATCTAATCTATTCTTTTTAAAAAAAATACTTTCCACAACATTTTTTTATAAATTGGCATGGAATCATAAATATTAAACTTTAAACATTGGTTTTTTTAACTGATGTTGAAAGTAATTATTAAATACTTTCAGTATCGATTTTTATAGAAAACCGAATTTAAAATACACTTTTAATTTCGGTTATTACATAAAACTGAAGTTGAAAGTAATAAGTGATTTTTCAAGGTGGAATTTCAATGTTGGTTTTATGCAATAAATGATGTTGAAATTGCATTTCAACATTGGTTTTCTATAAAAACCAATGATGAAATTATTTTTATATTTTTTCATGTTAAAATAATAAGACTTTCAATGTAAGTTTTACTAAAAAATAACGTTCAAATTTTCATTCTATATTTTCCACATCAATTTTACTATACATACTATGTGGAAATGTATTTTCAACATAATCTTATAAAAAACCCAACATTGAAAGACCCCTTAAATTCACTTTTTAGTTAATTTTTAGATGTCGGTTTTATTAAAACCAACATAGAGACTATTATTTATAACATCTCCTATGTAAAATTTGGTTAAAAACTGATGTTAAAAGTAAAAAAATGATGTGGGAATATATTTTTCCAATAGTGATAGTTTCTCGGTGTTTCTAATCTAGATTTATTGGTACCACTCTTGTACCATCCATGTGTAGTTTCACTTGAATACCCACTACAGTATTCAAAATAATAATACACTATTTTTTGATACATTGAATCCATTACTAAATTTAAATTTTTCTTATTGATCTTAGCTTGTTTCTATTTACTACTTGTAGGATTCATTAATCTCAATGAATAATGTATCATTGGTCATGGTGAATATAAAACCATTTCAATGGTTTTATTCTTCCTATACAGTATGTTTCTCTCTAACATTCATTCCCACAAGCTCTAGTGGAACATGTTTCTATGCCAACTATTTGTGTATCTCAATCATTGAATAAATATAAGTCAATATTTATACCACTATCTCAAGTAGAGATGTGAACTATTTTATAGAAATATAGTCTTTCACTTGACTGTCACTTTTCTATCATAGGGATTTCTGTAATATCTTTATAGACCTTTGGGATAATTACTTCAGATGCACAATGTGTTTTTCTGAATGCAATTTTTTTATATCCTACCAAAATCATTTCCTCTAACACATGTTATTATGACATAATGGACTTATATCATATGATAACTTATATCACATTAATTTTTCATTGTATATGATATTTTTTTATAGGATATTATCTCTATTTGAAAATCATTTCTCAAAAAATGAAATTATCTACAATTCATATGAGTTTTAACATTGTTGTTCCTTTTACTTACATTATGAATTTGATGTGTATAAGTAAATGTATATTTAGGAATTACTCCACACTAAATTTAAATGATAAATGTTTTCATTTAAGACTCACCATGAAACCTCCTTACCAAAATCATAACATTGATGTGTATTAAGGTAATTATGTTTAATAATTACTCCATGCTACATTTTAGTGATCGGAGAATGATTGGCCAAGATAATATTCGGAACATGATATTGAAGCTACTCTTATCTTATGACCATGAATATTACATACTTCACTTTTACATTCCTTAATAACACTTAAAGGAATATTATGAAGTATATTTTAACACTATCTTAAACCTTGAATAGTTAACACTCTCTAGCTAAACTAATTTTTAAATATTTGCAGCTTTCCTTTATTTATAAAGGTTTGATTAAAACTAAGTAAGGGTGTCAATAATACCTAAGGTTTTTAACTCTATGGATTCTAAAACCATACTGGGTATATTCTTGACAACTACTTTTATTTTTTACTTAACAAAGAGTTATCTTTCCACAATTGGGTATAACTAAGTCTTATATTTTTATATTCAGCATGCATATCATATGATTCATGTATCACTGAACCATTGGTTGAGTATGAGACACCAAAAACAACATTCATTCTAACATGGAATAATCTGTCCTTGTTTCCAATGTACACATGAGATAAATATTTTTTTATACTCAATAAAAGTTTAACTAGAATCAGTAATCATGGAAATTATAATTTGTGTGCTTCTCAATGCTGACTTAGGAATCACCCCTTCTCATTCACTTAGAGAATTCACCTTACTTATTAAAATTTTTCTTTTCTTACTTGGTTACTATATTTAAATAAAAATATATGATAGGAATATAATATTTAATACACAAGTAATACACTATAAACTTTACATACAATGATGAATATACCTAAAGAAGAAGCGACCACTTTCTTCTTCAATTCAGTTCATTGTATTTTAAACTTTCATAGAATTTTTTAATAAATGTGAAGTGAAGATAATAATGTATGATAATCAACCTCTATTATTTTAAGGACATTATGAATGTGTTTTTGGCATCATACTAGTTATTTTCCTTTTCACCTTGTCTTTCAACTTGTTTACCATAAGAACTAAAGATTAAACTTTCTTTAGGTTATTATTTACTTGGTGAACCTTACCCAAAATGTAATTAAATATTTTATTTTTTTATCATTCATTTTTTAAGATTAAATGAAATATGAGAATGTGGGTGATAAATATATAAGAATTTAATGTATTGAAAGATCATGATTCATCTTTCAATATTTCACATATCCAATGTAATCATTAGCTCGTTCATATATTGATTCACTTTATCCTTCCAAGATTCTCAAAGATGAGACAACAAACGAAATCATCAATACCATGATGTTTTATCCACAACCCACATTGGATGTTGATGATAGCATTTTTATGTAAACAAAAAATGCATCTTACATGAGTCTCTTATAAGAATATTTTCACCCTCGCTTCCTAAGGTTTCTCAATAGGTAGTGGGGACTCCATCACCTTGAATTTCCTACATCGTAGTACTTTGCACAAGCACATATACTAATATTTATAAATTAATACTAGATAGGACATTTATTTGTCTAGAGTTAATTATAGTGTGCTTTTAGTATTACATTCCATTATCTATAAGAAAAAGATTAATCATATTACTACTTTTATATTGATTACTGATTAGAAATTACCAATTAATTTAATCGTAAAATTTCTCCCAATATTTTATCGATCTCTTGTATCCCTCACTACTAGACTCCAAATACTCCATCACTTGATTATTCTAGTATCAAGGATCATTGAAACCTATCCTCATAGTATACAAGATTTTACTACACCACTACTTAGATAGTTTCAATGTGGGAATTTGATTTTTCGACCACATTAACTTACCGCTCCTTGATCTATTGAGTGAAGTCCCGGGTTTTAAAAATCATAAAAATGATTTACTCAATGCTTGCCTCTAAAGTAGCAACAAGATATCTTTTAATAATTCTTTTCTTTCAAATTCATTTAATTCAACCCACTGCTCTCATTATAACTCCCCAGTAGTAGGATTCACCTTCAACTAGCGATGATGAGAACCCCATACACCTGGTTTTTTTCGAATTCAAATGATGGAAGGCATTTGTAAATTAATATTTCTTTAAGAGTTTTTAATTATTTATCAATAAATGAAATAATTTTCTATTTTACTTGCACGTACTATGTGATTACACTCCCAAATGACTATGAAATAAATAGGAAAAAAATCATCACGTCGTAAATTGATTTAAAATATTCATTTTAGATTATTATTCTATGAGATCACCCTATCTTGAAAATACAAAAAATAATAAACAATTTATAAATTAAACAAAGTGTCTGACTGGTCTTGAGAAACTATTATTGGTTCATCTATTTAAACTTAATGGACCAACCATGACCTAGGGGTATAATACCTATGTCGGGTCTTGACTCAAATTGAATCTCTCACTCTGATCTAATGTATCATCGTCTCATCTGGAATATCACCTCATCTCAATGTGGTCCACGTCTTACTACAACCTCATCAAAGTATAAAAACACTCGCATGCAGGTGAGGGGGTCTCTGGAGTACAGAATATAGATAAATCACTTTTATCTGGGCACAAAAACCCTTATACATATTAATAAGAAAAACTAATGATGTTCAAATAATATTATTTAAATAATTAATTACATGAATCACACTCAATTTAAATAATTAATTAAATAAATAAAACCATAGACATTCATTGGTTAGTCATTTCTTAATATTAGTCGGTGCTAAATTAAATTTTTAATTAAAAAATTATTTTTCAATAAATTTATGTCGAGGGCATTCTATAAATTAAAATAAATCATTGTTAAAAAAATTAATTCAAATAAAATTGTCACTTGGTCCCAATTTTAATTTTTAAAATATATATTTAAAAAATAAAACTTATTTTGAAATATGTGTGTTTGTTTGTTTGTTTCCGGGCCCCATGTATCCCGGAATATCCTTGATAGGGATATCGGGTCTCAACTGGACTTGAGTTCGCGCTAGCGGGTCGTGTAGGGACCAACCCACCCTAGCTTGGGTCAGGCTAACTAAAACATGAGGGCACCTTGGGGGGGTATGCATAGTGGGTCACCTGTATCATCTAGACTTTCCAAAGGTGACCAAATCTGGCCATGAGATTTCCATGCTAGAGGGTCGACAATATCTAGTGTGACGGTGCAGGCCAGGATTGGGAAGGGAGGTGGTGAGTCTATTCGGGAGGAGGCGGACAATATGGTATTTGGGTGGGCCAATTAGGTTTGAAAAGTAGTCGATATGTTAGTGTATAAATTAATCAAGCCCAAGATGATGAGAAAGCTTGAGCAGGTGTCCAGAAGGGGGCTGCCAATAGAGTCAGTGAGGGCGGATCCCACTAATGTAGGCTAACCATGGGAGGTGGTGTGAATGGATAGATCTAAAAAATGGGGTCATTATGTAGGTTTAACTATAAGGTTCACTGGAGTTGGCGTTGGTGGTGACAGTTCTCAGATAGGATGATGTGTCATCAAGTAATCAGAAGGTGGTGGCGGGTTGTCGAATGGGTGATCACCGACAAGGGAGGGGATGTGTCAGGGAAGCCGATGGGTTGGGAATTTGAATTTTTTTACTTGTAACTGACATAAATAAATCATCATAGGTGAAGACTATCCCCAGTAAAGGCCCAAGTATCTTCATGTGATTAATTTTAAGCACTAAATTAAAATATAAATTACCTCTTCTGATCTGAAGTTGTGCTCAACATCTTCTCATCCATTGGGCCCTCCACCTCTGGTCCCTGTTCACGTACAATCCATGCATAAACGATGGAGAGTATTCTTTACAGGAATATGTGGAGATCTGGTTTTCTGGATTAGGGTCTTCTGGCCAGGAGTGGACGGTTAGAACGATCATTCTTGTGGCTATTTGTTGGGTGATTTGGGAGGCCCGCAATCAGGTTCGGATGGGAGATAAGCGCTCGCCGTTGTTCCTCCAGGCTAGCCTCAAATCTCTCATTTCCGAGCTGGCTTCTCATATCAAGGGAGGTTCGACGTCATTTGTGGTCAGTAATCTGCTCATCCGCCCCTGCATTTCGAGAAAGGGGACTGGCCAGTGGGTCAGATGGTGCCCGCCGGTTACGGGTTTCAAGCTCAACATCGACAGATCCTGCATGGGGGGCATTATGAGGGGGGAGGAGTGCTGCGTGATTCTTCAGGCTCGGTGGTCACCGCCTTTAGTGCTTTTTATGGCATGGTAAACTCCCTGAGTGCGGAGGTCCATGCACTTGTTTCTGGCCTGATGGTGTGTTGACGGGGTAAGCTGACAGCGTCAGAGTTTGAGATGGACTCAGAGCTCCTTGCGAAGATCTTGAAAGGGACCATTGGGGTTCCTTGGGAACTCACTTACATCATCAGGAGATGCAAGACCAGAACTTCTCAAGGGAAGCTTATTCACCATAGTTGGAGGGAGGCGAATTTCACGGCGGATTCCCTCACTCGCTTGGGTAGGCAGGACAAGCCTCTTATCATTTATGATTCCCTTCTCTCCCTTCCTCCAGAATGTGCTTCTTTATTGCTGGGGGATGCTCTTGGGCTTCATCATTTCCGACCCCCCTGAGGGGCTGCTTCCTTGTACTTTCCTCTTTGAATAAAAAATATGCTACTACTACTACACACACTATGAAAGTATGGGGGCACAAATCATCAAATTTTATGTGCTATCATAGAGATCTGATGATGCCTTCAATGTCATGATGATCACCACATCAATGTTCCTACGACGCGTGAAGGAGAGCTCGATCTGTTTACTTGGATCAATATTTTATCTCTCAAGAATGTGGGCAATGAGAGAGATGGTCTTAACGAATGAACAATGAATAGTACAATCCATGCATGCCTCTCCCTCCTTATATATTGAATTATAATATTACTAGCAAAGGCTCCCCGACCCCCAAACATTTTGTACTGACTGCATAAGCTATAAATGACATCTTATGACTGACTTAATGAGTCATAAATATCATTTATATTTTTAGAACTTAAAATATAATAAATATATTATGTGATAAAAGTGAGTCGTTAACTTGACTCTCTATTCCCATAAATATTAACTAAACCTTTAATATTAAAATAATATTCATTCCTATAATATCTTCCTATGTATTTACATTAATACTTGTAAATAAATTTAATAAATAAATTCAATAATAATTATTCTAAACTTTAATAATATGAACTTATTTATTCTTTGGTGATGATAATTCTTAGACATCACTCGAGCCCCAATGGAGGGTCCCACCAAGACCTAAACTCATATTCATCATAATAGGGAATACTTTTGAATACGATAAGTGTGTGACACTCTAGGCCCTTATCTCAATAGAAGTAAATATCATTCAAAGAGTGAGATTGGAGTCTAGCAACCCATCAAGGACCCTAGAGAGATAAGGAGTATTTATAGCAATGACAACCTTCCTACGATCATACGCCATTTAATATAATCTATTTATCTTTTGATATCTCATGAAGCTGGATGAACACTTCATATCTTCATCCTTCTTGATTTATTGTTTTTTGACCTTACTGGATATACTTACCTTAATCTACCATGGTCATGGATTTATTAAAGGTACTACCATCCTGATCAACTAGGCCCAAGATATCTCTTCTTATATCATAAGAGGCAAATTATTTCTTGATTATTCAATCAATTTCATACTACCAATGGTGAACCCAACACAATATACCTCACTACAACTTCATTGTCATAGTTTTTTCCTTAAATCAAAGTATGTAATCAAATATTTCACATAAATAATAATCTCAAGTTAGGATACATTTACACGTGTCCACAGATAGGAACTACCAATGACACCAAAAATATGTGGTGTTACTATTGGAGGGTTAGTCCTCATGAACTCTTCTTCTCATGACCACTAAGTGTGAACTTCATGAGAAAAAGTCTCAATGATTATGAGCCCCCAACACTTGATAGTCAGACATAAATTGTGTCCAGTCTGTATGATGTATCTAAATCATAGGACAAATGTTTAATATTAATGTCCTAGTATCTCAAGGTTCTCATTATAGTCCGAGAACTACTATAACCTTATAATATGAAAAATAATCTATAGAACTTATCATATAAATAGTGGATGGAGAAATATCAACACAATTATGGTAAGTTTACATCATGCACAACTCACTGCATATATGATATGGTAATCAAAAAGTACTATTCAAGTTGGGTCTAGAGAACCCACTATTACAACAGCCTTATCTTTGAAATTTTTTTATTTATTTATCATTATTACCCAACATAGGGAAACATCATGTCAAATTCTCATTTTAAGTCCATTGATTACTTATTGGATTGGAGGGTTAAATCATTCACAAATAGTTTTGTTATGCCCTCGGCTCCTATATCTAGCCCATGGGGATAGAAAATACTCTTAAATCTTTGTGGTTAGTTGAATCGGGTGACATGACAGGTTGACACGGGTTTTTTCTTTAAAATAATCATAATCTATCATAGAAAAAGAAAAATTACTTTTAGAATATTTTAAGTGTCAAAAATATTATGGGTCTGTTAGAGGAGAAAATTTTGGAGTGTCACCAGAATACTTTAGGAAAGAAAAAAACAAGAAGATGGACACAAGTAAATAAAAGAGATAAGGGTGGATCTAGATTATTTAAAGGATACTATCAATAGGAATTTTGAAATAATAGATTAGATTCTTCAAATTATTTAATGATAAGAATCAACAAAGTAGAATCCACACTGTGAAGAGTCACATACCCCAAATTTTGAGTCTAGTCATTTCCCTCAAATTCCTCTCGTACATGAGGTAATCGAGTTTTTCATTAAAAATATGATATATGTGAATAAAATAACTATTTATACCTTTCTTGTACAGAAATTTTTTTCGGTCAAACCAAATGTGATTTATATCTATCAGTGCCCACTCATTGCCTTGTTGTAAGAGGTACAACATACAATATCTGAGGTTATATTTTACACAATAAATAAATATTAAAAGATCATGTGAGAGTATTAATTCATGTAGATCATGAGATGAGGAATGAGCTAGTCATTCCCCATGATGATATTAATGTTCACATAGGCAAACTTTCTATTGAAAGTTTCATAGCTTAGTCGTTTAATCTTATAATGAGATGCGGTGATAAATTCGAATGACATTTCCAATTTATTTTATATATAAAAAACTATTCCAATTTATTCTATAGAGATAAAATGTTCCAAAGTAGAGACATTACTTGAATTTAATTTTAAGGGAAAATTTATAGAGAGAATATTACTAACATGATTAGTCTTGAGAATGTCAACAAAATTCTCAAGCATGAATGGTTTGGAGCCTTAATTGTGAATGTGTACATGAAATATAATTTCATAATTTGTTTATCCAATACTTGATATGATATTTTTATTTTCTACAAGTTTATATATCACACACATGTATAGGAAAAAACTTGCAAAAAAAATTTGGATTTGTTATCCCTCATGTCACTTCTATAAAAACATCAATGGAGGAAAAAAATTAAAAAGAGAACACCATGTTGTTATAGTGATTTAAAATAAAATAACATATGGAAAAATCTTTTTAATACCTACAAGGATGAGGGTAAAACTCTACACTTTAATTGTATAAAATGTATTTTCCTTTTTTTCATTACTCAATTCCTTTTTAATTTTTTAGGAATCACTGGATTCTTGTTGCAATCAATTTGGATAGTCTAAATATATATTTTTTCAGATTTAACGCATGGATAACCAATAAATTGAACACATATGATATCTATTATGAATTTTTAATACATTTTATTCAAAATTTTATAAAAAAACTTCAAATTATATGTTTTATATTATGTTTTAATAGTAATTTTGTTATGAAAAGGTGATGTATATTTATCTTCAAGAACATGGTATGAAGAAAGTTAATATAAATAATAAACCTATAGATTTCTAAAAGTGGATAAGTATTAAGGTATATATAAAAATATTTCATTATCAAGACATATATCATAAATAATTACTTATATTGATCAATGTTTCGGTGGTTTCTAAAACAAAATAATCACATCAATTTTGGTTATTACATTTTTAAATTTATAAAATATATCATATTATATCAAAAAACTAACATCCGTGTAGTAGTATATTTTAGAGAAATTAAAATTTTATTTAAAATACTAACTAACCATTTATATGTCTGTATTTCTCTAGTACCACTGGGTTGGTCGACAGTCCATGTATTTAAATGAGGAAATAGATTTATTTAGGAGTGATTGGGTATATTACATGGGGTTGAAAGGTTTTCAGAAATCATGAGGATGTGGTTTCCCATCACATTTGTAAAAAATATATTTCACTAACATCCTAAAGATGTGGTTTATCTACTACTTATTTAGTTAATTTTTTTGTCATTATAAATCATTATTGGTGGCATTAATTTTAATTTTATGTGCTTTAAATCTTGTTATATGACCCAAAATATTGAATGAATTTCAGAATTAAAATAAAAGTATTTATTGAAAAAATGTATACCAGTCATGCTGGAATAAGATTATCAACAACCAGCTAGTGGTTTATGTCAATTTCAACCCCCATAATAAGAAACATGATTTCATTTTTTTTATGAACATATATATTTGTCGTGGAAATTATCAATAATGGTATTTATTATGATAAAGATATTTTTCAAACAAAAACATACTCAAGTTTCTTGGTGTGATGGTTCAAGTTAACTACCAGGTGGTTATTGAAAATATGATACCAACATAATTTTTTTTGTGACTCCATTATAAATTTTTACATATAATATGTTAAAAAAATATTTATAATTATTTTTGTTCCATTTTTATGATAGAAAGTGTTGGTTTTAAATTTAAAAATGATATATATTTTAGTTGGAATCATGTTTCACATAGTCAAAACAGATCAGACATGATTGGATTCTGGTGATATTTTATGATAAGGATTAGTTATTCATTTGAGAAAATTTTGAATTAACCTCATAAAAAATTGATAGATAGTGTGGATGGTATGATTGAAAGTTTGTGTTTTCAATTTAAAAGTGGAATTTTAGTTCAAAGTTTGCATCACATAGTTAAAATAATCCAAATGTTCTTGGATTATCATGACACTTTAGGAAATTTTTTTATTATTCATTTGTGAGATGAGGAAATTTACCACATGCCAATCCAACCCACAGTGGGGTCGGTGTGACTGAAAGGGTTTTTTTATTTAAAAGTGACATTTTAGTTCAAAATGGGTTTCACATAATCAAAACCAAGAAAAAACTTAGTTTTCATGATACTTTAGAACAAAAACCAATGATTCATTTGCAACATGTAAGAATTAGTCATAGGTCAATCTAACACATAGTGTGGTTGATATTTCTTAATGTGTATGTTTTCAATTTTAAAGTGAAATTTAAGTTCAAAACATTCCTCACATGTTCAAAACAAATAAAATATGCTCGAATTATCATGATACTTTAGTACACTGATAGATGATTTTTTTTACCTATAGAAATTCACCACATTTGATTCTGATATGTGGTGTGGTAGACATGATTGAAAGTGGGTGAATTCAATTTAAAACTAATATATATTTTAGATAAAAATGTGTGTCACATAGTAAAAGTTAGGAAAACATATTTTCAATGTCATTATATAAAAGGTAAATGATTAATAATTCATTTTTTATATTTAGAAATTAATCATACACCAATCTAACATATGGTGTGACCAGTTTGACTGAAAGAGATTGTTTTCAATTTAAAAGTGATATTTTAGTTAAAAATATGCATCATGTAGACAAAATTGATAAAATATTATCTGATTGTGGTAATACCTTAATAAAATTATTAATTGTTAATTTTTGACATGTATAATTTAACTTCATATCAATTCAACACACAGTGTGGCTGGTATGACTGAAAGTGTGTGTTTTCAATTTAAAAGTGGCATTTTAGTTCAAAATGTGTGTCACATATTCAATATTGAGAAAACATGTTAGTACTTACATAATACTTTATGAAAATGGTTAATGATTCATTTTTTACATGTAGGAATTAAGCACACATCCATATGACACGTGGTGTGTATGATATTACTGAAAGTGAATGTTTTGAATTTAAAAGTGACATTTTAGTTCAAAACATGTGTCACATTTTTAAAATTGATAAAAAAACTCAGATTATTATGATAATTTAGGAAAAAGATTGATGATTCATCCTTAACATGTAGGAATTAACTCTATGTTAATATAAAATGTGAAGTATCCAATAAGAGAGAAAATGTGTCTTTTCAATTTAAAAGTGACATTTTTGTTCAAAACATACATCTAATAGTCAAAACTAATCAAAGATACTCATTGAAGAACCTTTATGACAAATTATTTTACAAAGTTTTTGCATTTGTTGAAAATTGACCTATTTGTAAATGAATATTTCTGTTATTTAGGAATTAGAACCATATCCATTATAATGAAGATTCATCGAACTAAGAGTTTTTTAGAAATTTAGATGTTGTTTTTTGAATAAGTGATGTTGTTGTTGAAGAGTTGAGAAAGAATATTGTGAATTTAGGAGTTATAAATTTTTCATACTTTCTAAACCAAGTCATACAATGCTTTTCTAGTCATGAAGTTCTAAAAATCATGAAAACTTTTATGATAAAAGCTTTTGAAGAAATAGTGTAGAGGTTTGAAGAAATTCAAAATTACAGAGTGATGAATTCCATCATAATTGGAAATTATTTCATAATGAGAATTTCATTATAATGATCTCATGAGGAAACAGAATTCATAATAAGATGAGAAGGAAACATGATTTGTAATAAGCTGAGAAGGAAACAGAATTCATAATGAGCTAAGAAGGAAACAGAATTCTTAATGAGTTGAGGAGGAAACAGAATTCAAAATGAGATGAGAAGGAAACAGAAACATAATGAGCTAAGAAGGAAACGTAATTCATAATGAGATGAGAAGGAAATTGAAATCATAATGAGATGAGAATGAAATAGATTCATAATGAGCTAAGAAGGAAATAGAATTCTTAATGAGCTGAGAAGGAAACAGATTTATAATGAGATTAGAAGGAAATAGATCGTAATGAACTAAGAAATAAGGGCATATAGTAATGAGATGATTATGAAAAAAACTTCAAAAGAATGTTCCATAAGCTTTATGAAGAGTTGAAGAGGTCAAACTTGAAATTCAATTTTGCATAAATCTTTTAGAAATCAAAAGATATTTGAAGAAGTCAAAGTTAAACTTTAAATGTGAGTATTTTTCAGAGTTTTTGAAATTTGAGAGAGCGGGGAAAATTTTCAAGTTTCTCAATTTTGTTTTCATGGTCTCCTATAAATACTTGATCAAATCATTTTTTTATTATTAACTTTTCGCGTAAGTGAAAAGGTTGGAGCACTAAAAAAATCAAGTGATAGTTATTCCCAGGTAGAGATCTCATGATAAGGATCAGACAACTGAAATTTTATTTACCGTATTGAGAAATATCATATTGAGAAGATCGTATTTAGTCAATTGGATTGAGTTAATGGGAATGAAGAATGAAATATTTATAATTTGAGTAGATTTTGAGTAATGTAGATTGAAAATTAATTCATTAAACTGAGTTCATCAAATCTAGCACCATATTATTGAGTGAATCAGATCCAGTATCATTGGATTGAGAAAATAGGATCCATCCAAATCAAACTGAGGATTTGGACTGAGAAATTAAAGATCAATTTCAAAAAAGTCATTATTATTTTATTTGGATCAATTGTTTTATAATAAAACATTATAAACTAATGGGATTAATTATAGACTTTTATATCGGTAGATAGAATGTGTGTAAAAGGAGTTGGCACAAGTTTTATTCACTTCTTTATAATAGAGAATTTCAATAGACCCATGGGAGTGTATATATAAAGGATGTAGGTTCTCACACTAATGTAAAACCCTGTAAATATTGTGTTCTTTACTTTATTTCCTACTTTTTCAAGAATGAGTTTTTACAAAATATGATAATGAAATAAATCTTAATAGGTTATAGGGGTTAATTTTCTAAAACTTTTGAAACTCAAAAAAAGTGAACAAATGATTCAACCCCCCCCCCCCAGTTTTTATTTTATCCTTTGGACCTTTAGTTGGTAACAAAGGGGAGTGAATCCTTATCATGCATAATATCAATTATATCAATAGTATAGGAATTCCTATATTTTATGGAAAAAATTATTATGGATATAAAAATAGCATGATACCTTATCTCTTATCTCTTGGCTTGGAAGTTGTTGATGCTGCTTCTATTGGCTTTACACCTATTGAGAAAGATGATCCTAAGAAATTTTTTGATGATACAAATATATAAGTTTATGGAAAGGCTAGAAATTCAATCCTTATTTCCTTATCAGCTAATGTTTATCAGAAGGTTATGGTTCTTGATACTTCAAAAAGTATGTGGGATAAGATGGAAAGTATTTTCAAAGGAAATGCTAAATTAAATGAAGAAAAGATAAAAATCTAGCATAGTAAGTATAAATACATAAAAATGAGAGATGAAGAAACTATTGATTAATACTTCACTAGAGTAAATTAAATTGGTTGCAACAATATAAGATTTGTAGATTTCCTGGAATATTCTACAATTGTGAAGAAAATTATGCGAAATTTCCCAGACAGGTTTGATTCTAAAATTACCTATTTATAAGATAAGGATGATTTATCTCTTGATGAATTACAAAAAAAAATATTTTTTCTTATGAAATAAATAAATATATAATGTTTAAAAATAATATGAAAGATGAAATGGCTTTTGATGCTATGAGAAAGATGAAAATACAAGATGTTGAAGAAGATGAATCTTGTGAGTCTAAAGATAAGGGACATGATGACACTACTGGAAAACTAACCTTTACCAACGGTTTGGAACCGTTGGTATAGGCCTCCAAACCGTTGGTATAGCCTATACCAATGGTTTGGAGAACCGTAGCCAAGTAAGCCGTTGGGATAGTTCTATACCAACGGTTTTCCAAAAACCGTTGGTATAGGTAATATGAAATCTATACCAACGGTAATGGAACCGTTGGTATATAAATTCCAAAAATAAAACATCTGCTGGGATTTGATCCCAGGACCCCTCGTTTATAATCGAACGACTTAACCACTAAGCTAACATCACTTTTGTAAACATAATTTCATAAATATATATATGTATTATCATAATTATTTAAAATTTTGATTTATATAATGTTCTCGGTTAGTAGATCTGGAAAAAAATTAAAGAACCTATCCCAATGGTGAACCGTTGGGAAAGGTCACTCTTTCCCAACGGTTCACCAAAACCATTGGGAAAGAGGCTCAAAACACACCCTTTCCCAACGGTTTTGGTGAACCGTTGGGAAAGGTCACTCTTTCCCAACAGTTTTGGTGAACTGTTGGGAAAGAGGCTCAAAACACACCCTTTCCCAACGGTTTAACATAAACCGTTGGGAAAGAGTGACCCTTTCCCAACGGTTTGCCAAACCGTTGGGAAAGGTGGGGAAATCTATGGCTTTCCCAACGGTTTTGGTGAACCGTTGGGAAATGGTAGCTATACCAATGGTTTTTACAAACTGTTGGTATAGAAGTGTTGGGAAAGATCATCTTTCCAGTAGTGTGAATTAAATGAAAAGATTATGTCCCTTATATTTAAAAACTATCAAATAGGAAGAGGAAAATATGGAGGTAAAATTCCTCTACAATTTTTTGAGTGTGGTGGAATTGAACACTTTGCTATGAATTTCTCCAAGAAGAAAGTTGGAGAATATTAAGATGATTCGGATGAAAAAACTCGATGTAAGAAGTGGAAGAAAAATGATAAAAAAGAAAATTCATCCAACAAATATAAGAATAATTTTACTAGAAATAAAAGAAGTATGTTGAGTAATAAAGTTGAATCAGATTCATCTAAAAACAATTCTTCTAAATATGAAACATTATAAAAATTCAGAACCTTCATTGAAAAAGTTGACAAAACCATAGATTCCTCAGATGGTGAATAAGGTGGTCAAGAATCTTATAGAGAGTATCATCTCAGAATAGAATTTTTTTCATTTTTTGAGAAAAATAAAACTCTCAAGAAATAAATTAGATTAATGAAGAAATATTTTAAAGAATTTTCTGATGGAATAAAAGACGTCATCAAGCATGAGTAAGAATACATTAAGGAGATGTTAGGTTACAAACTTTAAATTACAGAATAGGGAAAGATGGTTGAAGATCTTAGTAAGAATATGACAGCTAAAAAATAAGAAGTTAAGAAGTTTCAACCAAAACTTCTTGAGTCCTAAAGTACCTTGAGGAATATTAATGAAAATTTCAACAAAGGTTTAAAAGTAAAATATGATACTTCTAAAGTTGTTAAGAAGGCTCAATATGAGAATCAGGTGAAACCTTTACTCACCAAAATTAATGTTTCATCTAATTCTTTTAACATTTCAGGTTCTAGAAAAGGTGTTGGAAAATATTGGGTAGATAAAGGATGTAAAAATTCTATAAAATATACAAAAGTATAAAACTCACTCATAATAAAAGATTGTCCACGTCCTGAGTATGTTAGAGCTGAAATAATTTACCAAACTCAAAAAAGTTTTTATAGAGAAAAATCTTTCTTGAATAGAAAATAAATATGTGATGGATATTTCTAGTGGTGTAGAATCTATAGGAATAGAGCTTACAATTTTTGGCACAAATTATCTCTACTTAAAATAAGGTTTGAGAAAATCAGAAGAAATATTTATGGTTGAATGAGTAACTTTCCTAACTTACAGAAAGTTTAAAAGGTGAATTCTCAAGATGTTAGAAACTTTCCAACAAAAAATCAATTTGAATGTTTGGAAGAAGTTTTTGGAAGATGTGATCAGGTTGGTCATCATGCCAAAATATTTATGACACTCCTCCCAGAACAAGTTTCTTATGATAGAAAAGAAAAAGAAGCTGAAAAGAAGAAAGTTGAGGAAAGGGATTTTGTTCTTCAGATATCTTTGAAAGTAAGTAAAAGGAAAAAACCACGGGTAATTGATATTGGTTTATCTTCACATATAACAATTGCTATAAAAATCTTGAAACATGTTGAAAATCATGATGGAGGATAGGTTACCTTTGGTAATGATAGTTTCTTAAAAAATAGAGGAATCAGAACAGCTGGGATTGAAGCAGAAAACTTAAAATCTAAGGAAGTTTTATTTGTTGATGGGATAAAACATAACTTAATTAGTGTAAGTAAACTTTGTGATGATGGAAAATAATTTGTTTTTATAAAATATTTTTATATCACTTAAATTGTGAAAGATGGAAAATTTATTACAAAAGGAGAAAGAATCAGTGGGAATCTCTTCCAACTATGAGAATTCAACAAATCCTATTACTTGAGTGCTGAAGATGAAAAAAAAAATTGTAGAACTAAAAACTTGGGAACCTTGGATAGAAAAGTATGAACAAAATTTATAAAGTTTATGTATTTCAAAACCTTCCATAATTGAAAATAAGAGAATAATGTGTTTTTGTAACTTTTCAAAAAGGGAAGATAACTAAAAAAAGTCATAAAATAGTTGGGATTCAATCTACCATACCACTTGAGCTTATTCATTTTGATTTATGTGGATCGATGAGACATCAATAAAAAAATTACATTTATACTTTATCACTTTTATTGATGATTTCACTTGTATGAAAAACATCATGTTTATTAAGAACATGTCAGAGGCTATTGAAATTTTCAAATTCTTCAGAAAATATATTGAGAAAGAAACAGGGGTTTCCATAAAATTGTTGAGAACAGATAATGGTACCTAATTTAAAAGAAATAATTTTGAAACTTTTATAAGAAATCATGGTATCAAACATCAATATAGTACTCCATATGCTCCACAAAAAATGGATTAGTAGAAAGAAATAATGTAAGATTGGTGGAAATAGGAATAAGTATGTTTGAAAAATACAACCATTAAAAATTATATTGGAGAGAAGATGTTAGTATTGTTGTACATGTTCAAAATATATGCTTGTTGATACCAAAAACCAACATGAATCCTTATGAAATCTGGTATAACAAAAAACCTTCATTGAAATACTTCAAAGTTTTTGTAAGTCCATGTCTGATCAATATCAAAAATCCAGATATGTGAAAGTTTTATAAAAATATGAGGAAGGAATTTTTATGGGTTCTTAACCAAATGGAAGAATTTACAAATGTAGGAACAAACATTTATAAAAGTTGGTGGACTCATATGATGTGAAAGTAATTGAAAATCAAAATTCCTTAACAAAATTTGTTGAGAATATTGAGGAGGATAAACTGGAAATTTCTAACAATAATGAAAGTAAGTAAAACCATCCTTATCAAGATTCAAAAAATTCATGTGATGAGGAAAGTTCAGTTGGGAAAGAAACATTGAAATTTCATACTTTACAAAAATATGTTGAGTCTGAAAATATTATTGGAAATCAGAAGGCTCTAGTTCAGAAAAGAAGAAATTTGAGATTATAAAATCAGGATTCACTTATCTCAAAAGTTAAAACATAATTTGTTTCAGAAGCTATTGAATACAAAGAATTTATATATGATGTAAATTATGATTTGGGTCATATTGAGAAGAATGAAACATGAGAACTTTTTCCCAACTATCAAATAAAAATGTTATCATAACCAAGTGGGTTTACAGAAACAAGTTAAATGAACATGGAGAAATTTCAAGAAACAAATCCAGGATTTTTTGTAAAGGATATGAACTGGTGGAAGATGTGGATTTTGAAGAAACTTTTCCCCCAGTTTGAAGATTAGAAACTATTAGAATGCTTCTTTTCATGGTCGCACATCAGAATTAAAAATTTTATCCAATGGATGTAAAATCATCTTTCTTAAATGGTGAGATTGAGGAATAAGTTTATATTAAACAACCTTGTTGGTTTCTACTTAGTGAGGATGAAAAAGAAGTTTGTAAATTGATTAAAGATTTGTATTGGTTAAAACAAGATCCATGTTCCTGGTATTCAAAACTTAAAAATTATTTGATAATGTTACATTTTTCTAAAGGAAAATTAGACAGAAACTTATATGTAAAATATTTTCACTTCGGAACTCTAATTGTAATTATTTTTTTGGATGAAATAATTTTTTATGGGGATAGAGAATAAAACATTTGGTGAAAAAATGAAGAAGAATTTTAAAATTCCAATGTTCACTACTACAAATACAGCTTTTATCAGTGCTAAAAATGGCCTTTATCAGCGCTAGAAAAAGCGCTGATAAAGCCGGCGAAGATAAAGGGGGGGTCCCCCTTATCAGCGCTCTGAAAAGCTCTGATAAAGACCCCTTTTATCAGTGCTAAAAAGAAGCGCTGATAAAAGTGGTCTTTTATCAGCGCTAAAACAAAGCGCTGATAAAATGGTCATTTATCGGCGCTTTGTTTTAGCGCTGATAAAAGACCCCTATATTAGCGCTTCCTTTATCAGAACTTCCTTTATCAGCACTTTCGTTTTAGCATTGATAAAGGACCCCTTTTATCAGTGATTTTTTAAAAGTGTTGATAAAAGGTAAAAAAATTTAAAAAAATTTAAAAAAATTTAAAAAAATTTAAAAAAATTTAAAAAATTTAAAAAAAAATTTTAAAAAATTAAAAAATACTGCCAATCGGGGGGGCTTTTATAGCGCTTGAGCCCCCCCCCCCCCCTTTCAGCGCTTTTCTGCCCTTGTACAGCGCCCCACGCTCCCCCTTCACCCTTTAACAGCGCTTACTGTTATATTCTCCATGCGCGCGCGCCCCTGCCTCCACCAGGATTTGAACTCGAGACCTTCCCCCTGCGCGCCTAAGCCTTTACCACTACTCTATTTTGATTTGTCTTCCAATTCATGATATCTCTATATATATATATTTATATATTTAGTTATATTTATTCGTATAGTAATATATATTTATATTAATATATATATATATAGTTATATTATAATATATATATAGTTATATTATAATATATATATGTAGTTATATTAATATATATATATATAGTTATATTAATATATATATAATTATATTAATATATATATATATAGTTATATTAATATATATCTATATATATATATATTTAGTTATATTTATTCGTATAGTAATATATATTTATATTAATATATATATATATAGTTATATTAATATATATATATAGTTATGTTAATGTATATATATAGTTATATTAATATATCTATATATATATATATATTTAGTTATATTTATTCGTATAGTAATATATATTTATATTAATATATATATAGTTATATTAACATATATATAGTTATATTAACATATATATAGTTATATTAATATATATATATAGTTATATTAATATATATATATATATTTATATTGATATATATATATAGTTATATTAATATATATATAGTGATATTAATATATATATTTATAGTGATATTAATATATATATTTATAGTGATATTAATATATATATTTATAGTAATACTAATATATATATATATATGTAGTTATATTAATATATATATATAGTTATTAGATTAATATATATATAGTTAGATTAATATATATATATATTTAGATTAATATATATATAAAGTTAGATTAATATATAGGTATATAAATATTCATATATTTTTATTTTAAATAAAATGGATGTTAGTTATTATTTAGATAAAGCTAATATATTTTATATGTAAATATATTTTATTATTTATATTTATAATTAAATTTTTAGGTGTGAATATATAAAAAATAAGAATATATTGTTATATATTTGATTATAAATAGCAGTTCATTATAAAAAATGGTGAAATTTCAAAGACATAATATCACTATGAATGTAATACCTTGGAATAAATTTAGAACCCACCAAAAAAAGCCAATAATACCCCCTTAAACGAGGCTGAAAATCCACAAAATGTTAAAAAATCGGGGTACCCCGACTAAAAACTCAGTTTTAGAGGCCTTCTGGGCCTCTTTTGGCCTCGAAAATCCCTTGACCAAGATCTTCCCCGATCTTAGCGACGTAGAGCTCGTCGCAGGCTTCGATTTGATATGTGGTAGAGCTCAAACAGACACCCGGATCAAAAGTTATGGTCGTTTGAAGTTTGAGTTGTGTTTTCAACATATTTTGGATCTTTTTTTAATTTTTTTAATTTTTTTAGTCTTCAAATTGTTATTAAATGACTATTACTCCATAATAATTAGCAAATTAGTAATTAAAGAAATTAATTTTTTAAGAATCCATTTTCATTAAATATCTTATATATTAAGTATATTAAGTGTAAATGTACATTTACACTTATCTAAAATATATTTAAAAATTATATATTATATTTATATATCAATATAACTATATTTATATATTAATATATTAATATATTTTTAAAAAAAAATTGAATTCAACCCTTTATCAGTGCTTTTAAAAAAAGCGCTGATAAAGCCCCCCCCCCTTATCAGTGCTATTAAACAAGCGCTGATAAAGGGGGTACCTTTATCAGCGCTAAAAAAACGCTGATAAAGGGGGGTCCCTTTATCAGCGCTAAAAAAAGCGCTGATAAAGGGGTGCTTTTATCAGCGCTTTTTTAGCACTGATAAAGGCACCCCCCCCCCTTTATCAGCCTTTTTTCGTTAGCGTTGATAAAGGGGGGGCGCTGTGAAAAACTGTTTTTGTGGTAGTGGTTGGGAGAATTAACTTTATTCCTTGGATTACAAGTTCAACAAAAAGAAAAATATATTTTCTTATCTCAATAAATGTATGCCAGGGAATTGTTAAATATGTTTGGCATGTAAGAATCCAAAGAAGTTTCTACTCCTATTTCAGTGAGAAAAATGTTGAGTAAAGATGAAACCAAAAAAAGTGTGAATAAGAAATATTTTTGGAAGCTGATAGGAAGTATAATTTATCTTACAGCCTCAAGGCCTAATATTGTTTATGTTGTGACTTTTTTTTCATGTATCAAAGTTGTAATGTCTCGGATTTTCCATGTATTATTTTTAGATTTTATATGGAATTATTCTGAGACCGCACGCTTTGACGGCACATGATTCTGAGTCCGGGTAAGCCCGGAAAGAAATTTCGAACTTTTTTTAAGTTAAATCAAGTAAACGTGTGAGTGGGTTTTCTTAACATTCGAACTGGTGTTCAGATCAAAAATCTGAGGGCGCTGTTGAACTCAGAATGCTAGGATTCGCATAGAAATAACTTAACTTTTGTCAGCAAGGGTCGAATGAAAAAGTTATTTTTCAGACTTTTCAGAAAGAAATAAAATAACTTTAAAAAGAATTATTTTATTTCTTTTCTCACCATTGAGTGGAAGACGGTGGCTCTATGGTGCAGTGACGAGGTAGAGATAAGGCGCATTAATGAAACTCACTAATGGCTCGTTAAATCGTAGTGTAATGACTCGACGTCACAGTGTAACAGAAACATTGACTCATTAATGATGCAGTATAACAGTGGGACTCGACATAAAGGAATGCTAAAACTCATTTTCCTCTTTTAATGGGTTAATCGAATGATGATCATCGAAGAATTCAAGACAAATCTGGAGAAAATTATTGGAGCTTTGGAGGAACCACTCGATAACGAACGACGTCGATTCAAGCATGTGAATCACTGCGCCGACGAAGTGGAGGATCTCAACGACAATGGTAATGTTATCCATTTTTTAGCGATCGATCCCTTCTTCGGATATGGGTTGTGATTAAAGTTTTTATTTCCCCATTCTTTAACTTAAATGATAAACGTGGATCAACCCACGAACTGGTTGACCGATGCATCGTCGTTCTTGCTGGAGGGATTTCTGTCGGGTTCTTTCTTATGGAATATTTATTCCATGTTTCATGTTTTAAGTCTTTCTCTATTTAAACCTTATAATGGGAGTGGTTCGATGTCATGAAGAATGACAGCAGAGGATCGTTCCACTTTTTTTATTGAATTTCTTCCTTCCATGCCTCGTGTTCTTCGCTTTCTTCATGGGGTGATGAACAACGGATCATTGCAATCCCGTTTTACAATGTAATGATCCCAAAATGGATATATGGCATCATGATGACCTAGTGGAGGTGCGATGACGATAGAGGTGGATGAATCGACACATATTGGAAGAACCCATTCTTCAATGGTTCTTCTTGCAGATGAATCGAAGCATGTTGTTAGAGCCGATTGAAGGTTCGAAACCAACGGAATCAGATCTGTGGTGTTGGGTGACCTAAACCATTGAGTTTCATGGTGATCGGATGGTCAGATTGAAGAACAGAGCATCACCTACAGCGCTGGATGAAGATATGCATTTTCTGGAAATTTATGAAGAACACGGTGTGTATCCTAAAGAACACGCCTTGTGGGATTGGCTCAGTGGCGGCTAGGAGTTCATGGTGCATGAAGAGAGGACACGGCATGTTCCCCAAAGAACATGGCATTTGGGTCCTTATGTGGGACTTAGCTTGTATCTCGGACAATACACAGACCTGGGGTGGAGTATATGGCATGTATTCCACCACACGGCCAGACTAGGTCGGCTGCACGGGTTACCCCGTGTACCGATTACACGGTATGGAACACACGGGTTGAAGCCATGTATGGGCACACAGCCGCATACATGAGGCAAACCCTGGTTACATGGACACGGAATTTGGTCTGTCCTACATGTCGTTTACTTACCTTTCGACATGGAATGTTCCTTCTAACTTGGTCTATTTCACACGGGCAGTACCCAGAGTCGAGAGATGTAGCGTATGACCTTTTTTTACATCGTGTATTATTCTTGAACATGTCATGATATCCTTGTCCACTATTCCTTGGACTGGTTTTGTTTGGGTTAGTTCCCCTTTTCTCATTCCCCTCAAGGTTATTGGTATCGTTTCCTATCCACAGAAGTACGACCCCATTTAGAAGGACTTTCTAGGAAGATCTGGAGTCACTCTGAGAGGTCCAGAGTGAGATCCTCTATCCTTCATTATACACTAATTAGATTCAGGTTATTAGCGTGACCAATCCTACCTAACATCGGTCCTATACTTAGTATTTGAATCCGGATGAGTCGTGGTATCACCCCCATGGCCATGGAGGTGCTCCTCATCTTTTTATCGAAGTCTTTCCCACTTAGGAGTGAGTTCTCCTAAAATGAGTGCATTGTGATCTTCCTGAATTAGGAGTGAGTTCTCCTAGAATGAGTGCATTGTGATCTTCCCAACTCAGGAGTGAGTTCTCCCAAAATGAGTCCATCCATATATTCTCTCTTCAGATCTATCGGTGTATCTATCTCTCTCACTCATGACATTTCCCAATGAATAGCCCTTCACGGATGGGTGTTATCAGGGTTATCAGACATAGGATTGAGTTCTCCCAGATCAGTGCTTCATGGAATATTCTAACTGAGTCTCTAGTGTTGGTATACGGTAGTTGCGACTTACCTGTAGACTACAGGTCTGGGTGCGATTATATATGGATATCCTTATTATATGCTCTATGGACACATAATTGTGTAGATATAACTATACCTTTACTTTGTGTATTTCTTTGTGGTTTTGGGGGTCTCTTACTGAGTATTGTTATACTCACCCCTGCACAGGATTTGCCTGCACGTGTCATGTCTTGTGCAGATGAGTGATTGTTGACAGAAACCTGGGAAGACTAGGACCAGGACCAGGTGGTGCTTCGTGAGTTCAGACAGGACAAGGCCTTCCTACGGCTACAGATAGCAGTCTCGGTACCTTTTGTCTATAGTTTGGACTTTTTAGTTTGCAAACTCTTGTTTTTATTTTGGTGGGATTGTATTCTGGGCCAGTTTACTTTATTGTACCTTACTCTCTGTTGTACTGTGTTGGTTTAGTTATTGTGTATGCATGCATTTGTTCTTAGTGGTTTTATTTTTCAGCATTTTTGGGCTTGTAGATGTGTGTGTGTGTACAGGTACTTAGGCAATGCCTCCCATGTTAGTGATATTCCTACTCGGTACTAATTACCAGCCTTGTCCTATTGGAGGTGGGCTTGGGGAGTTGCGGTACGGGCCCCACTGGGATAGGTCATGATAGAGTGGTGTCATAGGTGGTCGGTTCTACCTTAGTACTAAGAGTCTGTGAGATTGGTTTTGGGAAACAGAGTTAAGTGTTTCATGTTCATATTTTAGGCCAGGTACTCCAGTGTTGGTACGGAATCCGAAATATCCATACATTAGGACTCTGATAACCTACTTTTCGACTCAGTATATGAGAACACTTGTTGCGGGGAAATAATGGTACATACATCATATAGGAATGAGGTGTGGTTTCAATGTGCTTCTTGAGTCATCTCTCTAGATATACTCATTGACTATGGTACATCTTTTTTTTCTAACAGGATGTCTTCACAACATATTCCTACTTAGATTTAGTATCTTTATCATGAGGGTGACCCCCTCAAAGAAAATTCTTTGATACAGGGATCAGTTCCCCACATGACACCTCCAGGTGGTGCACTAGCCATATCGCCGCCTGTAGAGTAGCACATGGTACCCACAGTACCAGCGGATAAAGAGCGCAAGATGAGTGTGCTTCACGAGTTTTAGTATCAGAGACCCCTCAGGTTCCGAGGTGAGCCTGACGCATAGGTGGATGAGTAGTGTCTTGAGGTGGTGAACTGAGTTTTCTATCAGGTCAAGACACCAGCAGATCAAATGGTGGTCCTGGCATCGAGCCTTCTTCATGGCTCAGTAGGGCAATGGTGGGGTTTAGTTACCCGATATTACGATGAGGTGACCCTTTCGTGGGTAGAGTTTAAGAACCTTTTCAGAGAAGAGTTCTCACCTTATACGCTAAAGGTTTTGCATATCCAAGAGCTTTTACATCTCTGACAGGGAGACATGTCGGTGTCTGAATATTCATTGAGATTCACCAAACTCTCCAGGTACTCGATGGATATAACACACGATCGGCATTGTAGGTCTTGGACCTTTGAGCGAGGTCTATGAAGAGACATCTGATCTGATGTATCCCCTTTACGAATTCCTACCTATGTTGGAGTGCTAGAGAAGGTGTTGGAAGTTGAGAAATCTTTGGCTTGACAGATACATCCACCAATGGTCAGTAGCGAGCGGACTGGTGTGGAGACCTCGGCAGCAGGAGGCCGACATCAGACATGGAGGACTGGACATGGTAGATGCCTGAGGAAGACCAAGATCTGGGGATCTATGGAATATAAATCTCAAGCTGAACCCAGTCATCCTAGGGAAAGGCGATGCTATGCATGCGACGGTAGGGGACATCTCGCTAGATATTTCCCAACCTGCTGAGCTGCTGACAGAGGCATGGTGGGTGGCCCACTAAGGCAGAGGCAACGAGTATATCAGGTGTATCCAAAAGGTGACAGATGTGGCAAAGGAGCTAGAAGATTAGTAGAAGGTGTCGGACTTTCCAACAAGTTACCACCACCACCCCCAGTTGGTCCACGCCAGGATCAGGTAGCTGGAGGATAGGGACAAGGATAGTTGTGTATAGTCAGAGCTTATGTCCCAGGAGCTCCAAGGATGTTTTGAGGTACAATCTGTGTCTTTTAACTTTAGCTCCCATATTAATAGACACAGTTGATCATCATCCCTTTTTCTTTCCATATCTTTTTAAGATTCAGAGATTCCGGTTAAATTGTTGACTTGAACCTCACACACAGAGACTCCTATAGGAGGAGACTCAATGACCACGCACTAGTGCCTATAGTGTGACTAGACTCCTAGAGGCAAGATATTTTATTGGGGATATCTTGGTAATGGTTTTGAGGCATTATGTTTTCATTATTGGTATGGAGTGGTTATCCACAGTTCATGCTCAGTTTTATTATTTTAGGAAAAGGGTACAGTGTGTCCATGGTAATGGTATGTGGTTTACCTTGGTTGGCGTAAAAGGAAACCCAGGCAGTGTGGGATAGACTCATTCATAATAGGGTGCATCCAATCACTCATTATTTGGATAGCCTTACCCTTGGAGTAGTAGATGATATGAGTTTCCAATACCCAGCAGTAATTGTGAAGTACGAGGATGTATTTCGAGAAGATGTTCCAGGATCACCTCCCCACAGGAAGTTTGACTTCTAATTTGTTTCACACCCCAATATGGCATCAATATCTAAACCAAAATATCGAGTGGACCCCAAAGAGATTCATGAGATGAGGATGTGGTTGGGGGACTTGAAGAGGAAGGGATTAGTAAGACCCAGTGTTTCACCCCGGGCGGCCCTACTTAGGTTTTCCAAAAAGATAGACGGGAAGTTAAGTTTGTGTGTGGGTTGCCGGCACTTAAACTAAGTGACCATGAAAACTGAGTACCCACTATCAAGGATCGATAACCTCTTTGTCTAGCTGATATGGTCACGAGGGTTCTCGAAGGATGACCTTCGATTAGGCTATCACCAGTTAGGGGTACTATATGAGGATATACTGAAAACAACTTTCAGACGTCGTTACAGTTATCATGAGAACTTGGTGATACCTTTGGCATGACAAATGCCCCAACAGAGTTAGTGAGACTCATGAACCGGATCTTCCAGCCTTAGTAAGATCAGTTCATGGTAGTCTTCATCGATGACATATTTGTGATATCGGCTGAAACGCATGGCCGATTGTCTCTTATCGACCGGTCAAAATTCTGGTGCTCTGCTAATGTGTATAGCAGCACTCGGGTCGAATCCTCGGCGATGATACTTGGTAATAGTCGTTTGTTTTTAGTTGATTGTATTTTGATTAGGGGGGTTTGTTTGCAGAGCTTAATTGAAATGATTTATGGATGATGTTTTATTTACCAAATTGATAAAGATTGGGGTGAGTTCATCATTGGGGAGTTAAGCATGTGATATCCTTGAGCCTTACTTTGTATTGCATTAAATTAACACCCATGTCATAAGTTGACGTTGATTGGAATTCCTAAGTGTAAAGGCTTTAATCCAAGCCTTAACTTAACTTAGGGTTCTAATATCAATCAAAACTTATTTATGGTAGTGTATTTATGGTTCCAATAATCCATGGAAACCACTCGTTAAACAAACATATCATTAATCCATGACATATTAAGTTTAACATACACAATATTAATTTAAAGAATACTCATCGAGCAAAACTCTCAATCACTTAACATCCCCGAATTATAACTCACCCCAATGAGAGATTTACTCAGCCATTTGGATGTTTAATATTCTGGTTAAAATAATTATGATGATAAATTAAGAATAGAAGAAAAAGAAAGGGATTAGAAAAGAGTGGTACGTTGACACACACACACGAACGATGATGATAATTAAAAACGGATTTTCGATTGAATGAGGAAGCAAAAGAAGGGAAGGGGATTCAACTGAATTTAAACTATTTTAGGAACATAAATATTAAACAACAGAAGGTGGATGAGAATAAGAGATATTGAATAAGTAACTTGCATTAAAACAGAATTACAAAGAAATAGAATTACAAGATTACAAAAATGAAGAACACAAAAGTAAGTGAAAAAAAAGAGAGGAGGAAAGGTATCTCAAGTGAAAACTTGAGTATGGCAGGTCCTCCCAAGCCTTTTTCAAGGCTTTTGTCATGCCAATATGATATCCTCTCTTCTGAAATGCCAACCCCTCTCAAGGAGAGAAGGGGAGAGTATTTATAGCCCAAGGAGTGGACTGTTTGCATTCCTAATCTGTCCCTCCACTTGCATCGTCAATTTGGCTATTCAGACAGCCGAATCTCCAAATATCTCCTTCTTCAAAGTTGTAGATAATAAAGTTTTCCGACTACTGTAAAAATATGGAGGTATTTGGACAAGTGGAGCCAATGTTATGGCGGTTTTATTAAACAAAGGTAAACTGTCCATTTCTATCCATGCTTTTTCGATGCCCAAAATGTGAATGGATTTTTGAACAGGTAGATGCCTTCAAATACGAATGACTTATTCAACAAAGTTGGCCGAATATATCTCCTATTTCCCACTGCAAAACCTCAGCTCGATTTTATGCTTACATCATGAGATATGTCATGAATAGTATACTGATTTTAATTCTCGGACAGAATGGTGGGATGGACTTCAAAGCTTCATTTGGGCCCCTTGTACTTGGATTTGGGCCATGAAATTTTTATCCAAGATGACATGTAGTGTCCCCCGAATTATGGTGGAGAGTTAATGTTTTTTTACTTCTGTATTGAGCCCAGTAAATCAATCTTCAAGGCTGGTCCAGTTTGTTCACAGATTCTTTGGTCTTGTTTGTGAGGACCATATGACCCTTCAAATGGCAGAATTGGATCATGGTTCCTTCTAATGAAATGTTGTATATTGAAAGGAGAATCCTACAAAACAAGAACCACACAATTTGGATCAGTATAGTAACATTTATAATTAACACATTAAACTGACTCAATTGGACTACTTCTAAAAATGCTCAAATATTATACTTAATATTAAAACATTAATATTTCACACAAATTATGCACATTTCATATAAAATAAGTAAAGGGGGAATATAATAAGTCATGAAAATGTTAATAACATCAACTCCCCCACACTTAGATTTGCGCGTGTCCTCATGTGCAACAAATATAAAAACATGACAAAATCATTTTCACTCACCAACAAATATTAAAATTTTGTTTTCTCCAATCAGGGGAGGTTTAGACTATTTCACTCATCCATATTGAATTCCATCACAAATTTGGTTCACAATAATGCATCAGAAACAATTCATTTTTTCATGTACAAGGTTTGAATTGGAAAATGTAGGCACTCAAAACTTACTCCTCTCAATATGATAAAAATGTATTTTAGGAGGTTCACTCATTCACCAACAAAAAGTGAAAATCAAGAGTTTATAAGAGCTCTCAGCTTCCATTCCCAAATCTAATGTGTACAAGAATCAAGAGGTCTTTTAATGTTTTTTTCAGTGGCTATGGGACGGTAGGTATATAATGTCCAAAGGAAAAGAGGGGTTAAAAACACCAACATGGAAAAATCAATGCACATTTTTTTTGAAATTTTATTTGAAAGGAAATAGAAACACATATTTACAAGGGAATTAATGTGTGATGAATGAAAAGTGAGGGAGATAGAAAATGGAATAGGGTGAGATGATGGAATATGTACAACATGGAAGACTTCCAATAATGACACAATACAAGATGATTCAAGTGTTCTTTTTTTTCTTTTTGCTCTTTTTTTTCGAAAGTTGTGCTTGAAACAAGTCTCACAGTCATCTCCCAACCCATATTTGATCTTCTTATGGAACTAATTTTAGTAGTTATAACACGATCAAAGGTTGATGATGAATGATTTTTGACCCACCCAAGACACAACCCATTCCTTTTTTTTCATTTTTTTTTAATATAATTTTTTTTTCATTTTTTTGAACACTTTTCAATGACTTTTGTACAAATGAAAATTACACATATACACCCCAAAGCTCACAGAATTACAACATCTCCCCCACACTTGAATGGATGCTTGCCCTCAAGCATATGATGACACATTGGAAATCAATGAAAGTATGCCCAAAAATGAAGTCCATTCCCCCCACACTTAAATTTCAATAAATTGTACAATGAAAATCCATGAAGATGTTGGGTGGGACAAGGTATTAGGCTTGTAATGTGGCTATCAAAAAAAAGGTTTTCATAGGCTCAAAGGGGATTTCAAAAGTAGGATCAATGTAAGGGTAACGGGAGGCTATTTGGCTATTCTGATTCTCATGTGGCTTAGAAAATGCCTCTATCATATTAATGCACACAAAAGATGGAAATTCAGCTCGAAGGTCCACAAACTCAAGACTCACAATCAGTGGTGAAGACACACAATGAAAAAGATGGCCATAGATGACCTTAGCATGAAGGCTAATGTTATTCCTCACGGTAGGGGAAAATCATTTTCCAAATCAAAAATTGAGCATTCAAAATGTGTTGGTTTTGACACAAAATTTTTTATCCAAAGTCATGATGAAAATACAAAATTTTTGAGATGAAAATATGTCTGTTAACTCCCCAAAATGGTTGGACAAAATTTCAAAACTCGATAGTGAGTAAGCATGACTCTTTTTTTGTAATTTTTTAAGTAATTGTGTTTTTTGGTTTTTTTTTAGTTTTTAAGGTTTTTTTAAAAATACACACCCACACAAGAAAGATAAAAAGAAAGGCTTTGATGAATAAAGTGGTAAAAAAAATGAAAGAGAGAGGAAGAAGAAGAAAGAGGTAGAGAGAGGAAGAGATAGAGAGAGAGTTAAAGGGAAAGAGGTGCCCCCTGGTTTGGATTTTGTGGGTTTCCATCTCCATCGAGTGGTGGGTCTACTATGGATCCAATGGAAGTAGATGATGATCCAGGATTTTGTGTCCTCTCATAATGATGCTTCAACCGATGTCCATTTACCGTAAATTTCCTTTTGGAGGAGGGGTCTTGGACTTTCACTGCACCAAATGGGTAAACGTTAGTAATAACAAAAGGACCTTCCCAACAAGAATTAAGCTTACCTGGGTGAAGCCGAAATTGAGAATTGAAGAGCATTACCTTTTCACCTTCATGAAATACCTTTCTCAGGATGTGTTTGTCATGGAGTACCTTAGCCTTCTCTTTGTACATATTGGAATTCTCATAGGATTCAAGTCGAAGCTCCTCCAGTTCATCCAATTGCAACAATATTTCTTCACCAGATTTTTCAAGATCAAAATTACATGTTTTCACTGCCCAAAATGACTTATGTTGTATTTCAACTGGTAAGTTACATGCTTTACCAAAAACAAGCCGAAAAGGAGACATCCCAATGGGTGTTTTATAGGCATTTCAATAAGCCCAAAGTGTTTCACCAAGTATTTCAGGCCAGTCTTTTCTGGTGGGTTTTACAATTCTCTCTAGAACTCTTTTCACTTCTCTATTAGAAAGTTCAGCCATTCCATTTGTTTGGGGGTGATATGCAGTTGAAGTTTTATGTACAACCCCATTCTTTTTCAGAAGAGCTTCTATGGTTCTATTACAAAAATGGGTTCCTAAGTCACTGATCAAGGCACGTGGTGTGCCAAATCTTTGGAAGATGTGGGTCTTTAGGAACTCACTAACAGTATGAGCATCATCCTTCCTAGTGGGTTTGGCCTCAACCCACCTTGAAACATAATCTACCGTAAGAATAATGTATGAGAATCCATTGGAAGGGGGAAATGGTCCCATGAAATCAATGCCCCAAACATCGAAAAGCTCACAGAAGATTAATGGCTTTTGAGGCATTTCGTTTCTTTTGGAAATTGTGCCAAACTTTTGGCAAGTGGAACATAATTGACAAAACTCGTGTGAGTCCTTGAAGATTTAAGGCCAAAAGAATCCAGAATCTAGGACCTTTCGAGAAGTCATTTGTGGTCCAAAGTGGCCACCTCCAGGCATTGAGTAGCAGAATTCCAAGATGGAGGATTGTTCAGTTTCATCAATACATCTCCTAATTACCATGTCAGCCCCAGTTTTACAAAGTTTATTATCTTCCCAAAAATAATGCTTTGAATCACTTTTCATCTTTTCTTTTTGTTCTTTTGAAAAATATTCAGGGAAAACACTAGAAACCAAGTAATTGAAAATTGGGGCATACCATGGTAACTTTGGAGTGAGAGATGAGAGGTGTTCAGTTGGAAATTCAGGATCAATTATTTCAGAATGAGAAGAATTAGAAATTCTACTCAGGTGATTAGCTACAGGGTTTTCTTTTCCAGGTTTATCTTTTATCACAAGGTCAAACTCTTGGAGCATTAAAATCCATCTTATTAGCCTTGGTTTGGAATCACTTTTCTTAAGTAAGAACTTTAATGTTGAGTGGTCCGTGAAGATGATGATTTTGGCACCTAAGAGATAGGGCTGGAATTTATCCAAGGCAAAAACCACAGCTAAAAGTTCTTTTTCAGTCACAGTGTAGTGTGATTGAGTTTCATCCAATGTTTCTGAGGCATAAAAGATGACATGAGGAATGTTTTCTCTTCTTTGACCAAGAACAGCCCCAATGGCCCTATCAGAAGCATCACACATCAATTCAAATGGTAAGGACCAATCTGGGGGTTGGATTATTGGAGCAGATGTGAGAGAAGATTTGAGTTCAATGAAGGATCTCTTGCAAGCCTCATCAAAATTGAATGTGACATCATTTTGAAGTAAACGAGTGAGAGGGAGGGAAATCTTACTGAAGTTCTGAATGAATCGCCGATAGAAACCGGCATGACCAAGGAAGGACCGAATGTCTCAAACTAATTTGGGTTCAGGAAGTGATTGGATCACCTCAATTTTGGCTAGATCAACTTGGATACCCTCTTGAGAAATTATGTGCCCTAGAACAATCCCATTTGAAACCATGAAGTGACATTTTTCAAAATTCAGCACAAGGTTGCACTTGACACACTTTTGAAGGACCAAAGAGAGTGAATGTAAGCAAGATTCAAATGACTCGCCATAAATGGTAAAGTCATCCATGAAGACCTCCATGCAATTCTCAATGAATTCATAAAAGATACTCATCATACACCGCTGGAATGTTGCAGGAGCATTACAAAGGCCAAAAGGCATTCGCCTATAGGCATAGGTTCCAAAGGGGCAAGTGAATGTGGTCTTTTCTTGGTCTTGATGTGCGATTGGAATTTGGAAGTATCCAGTGTAACCATCAAGAAAGCAATAGTGTGACTTTACGACCAATCTCTAAAGCATTTGGTCAAGGAAAGGAAGTGGGTAGTGATATTTTCGTGTTTCAGCATTCAATTTGCGATAATCGATGCACACACGCCATTTTTTCACTCGAGTTGTGACCACTTCTCCATGTTCATTTGTGAAAACTGTTATCCTGCCCTTCTTAGGAATGACTTGAATTGGAATAACCCATTCACTATCATAAATTGGGTAGATAATACCAACTTGAAGAAGCTTGGTAATCTCTTCCCTAACTACCTCAAGTATGAGTGGATTGAGTCTTCTTTGAGGTTGCCTAATTGGTTTGGATGATTCCTCTAGATGGATGTGATGCATGCAAAGGGCAGGGTTGATTCCTGGAATATCCTCTAGGGTCCAACCTAAGGCATTTTTGTTTTCCTCTAACACTTGAACAAGTTGAGACTCCTCAGTTTCAGAAAGTGAAGCAGAGATAATGACAGGGTATGAGGGATCATGGAAAAGGAATGCATACTTGAGGTGTGAAGGAAGTGGTTTTAGATCAGTTTCAGCCTTGATTTGAGAGCTAGACAAGTTAGGAGCAGGAGAAGGAATTCCAGATGGGTTTGGATCATTTTCCTCAACATTGTCCAAGGTGGAGCAGTAGAGATCAGAGTTGATGTGGGATTCAAGATAGTTTTCAAGTTCACTTTGATTGATGGAGTCTAAGAAAGAAAGGTCAACATCAACTTCTCCATTTATAACTTGGTTAATAATTGAGAAGATTTCACAGTCTCCACTATCATTAGAACATGATGATCATGAATAAATGGAGGTGAGTTGACTCTTAGAAGTGTCATTAGATGCATGAATAGAGAATGCAGAGTGATTCTCTGATGGGTATCGCATGGCTTGAAAAATGTTGAACTTGACCACTTGGTCACCAAATTCCATGGATAAGATGCCCGAATGGACATCGATCTTGGTTCTAGCAGTCATGAGGAATGGTATTCCTAGAATTAGGGGAGATCGAGAAGAGGTCGTCTCACCTTCCATGTCAAGGACATAGAAATCAGCTGGGAAGATAAGATCATTGACCCGAACAAGAACATCCTCAATTATCCCCTCAGGACTGGCAGTGCTTCGATTAGCTAATTGAATGAAAACACCCGTTGGGTGCAAGGGACCTAGACCAAGGTTGGAGAAAATGGATTTGGGCATGAAATTTATTGAGGCTCCAAGGTCTATGAGTGCATCATCAAAGTTGGAACTCCCTATTTGACATGGAACCGTGAAGGTCCCTGGATCTTTGCACTTCATGGGAATGGACTGTTGGGTTGAAACATTTTAAATGTTCCTAAGTTGCCTCTTATGGGTGCACAATTCCTTAAGAAACTTGGCATACTTAGGGATTTGTTTGATGGCATCTAAGAGGGGGATGTTCACTTCAACACGTCTAAACATGTCAAGCATTTCAGGATCAGGTTCAAAGGACTTCTTAGGCTTGGAGATGGCTTGAGGAAAAGGAATTGGGTTCCTTAGAGGAATGGAAGGAGGTGAAGGAGTAGATTCAAGTTCCTTTTCCAGCTTTTTGTTATTTTCATTTTCTAGATCAACATCGAAAGGGGAGGTAGAGGAATCAGCATGGGGCAAAGCAATTTGCTTTCCCGATCTAAGTGCAATTGCACTTACATTACCCTTAGGGTTGGGTAATGGTTGAGCTGGGAGTTGGGATGAATTGGATGGTTGTTGCTGGCTAAGGTGGGATGCAAGTTGACCTATTTGGGTTTCAATGTTCTTGAGGCTAGAACGAGTGAAGGAAGCAAGATCCTCTACAGCACTTTCCCATGGTTGTTTAGAAGAATAGGCTTGTCCCAAATTGGGTTGGCCTTGATTTTGGTTCTTGGGAAAGCGATTGTATTGGGTGGGGAATTGGGAAGGCTCGTTAGGATAGTGGAATCCAGGAGGAGGATTGTTCCTTTGGGGTTGAGGAACAAAAGGATAAGGTTGATGGATGTTACCACCACTTTGACCATATTGGAACTGGTTTGGATTTTGATGAGGGAACTGAGGAGGATGAGAAATGGGATTACCATACCTCAGAGGTGGTTTAAAGGTAGAAGAGAAGGGCTCAGAGTGGGGTTGGTTGAAGTTTCTAACAAACTGACCTGATTGTTGAGGGTTGAAGTTTCGCTGAGCATATGCCGCATTGAGCTCCATTAGACTAGATGAATCAGATGGATCATCTTGAATTTGTAGACATGTGTCAGTCGGATGAGTTGGTGATTTGCAGATTCCACAGTTCTTGACAGGCCCAGTGAAAAGAGATTGTTGAGGAGAGGAGTTTAGGGCTTTGGAAGCCACAGCTAGTTGACGCACAAGACCTGTAAGTTCACTCATCCACTCAGTCATTTTGTTGGGCTCTATGGATTTATTCTCTTGGGCTTGATTCACTTGAGCATGTGCTCAAGTATGGAATTGTTGCGTGTTTGCAGCCATGTTGCTTATGAGTTCTCGTGCAGCTGCAGGAGTTTTGTCAACAAGAGCACCGCCACTTGCGGCATCAATGAGAGTTCACTCCATAGCCAATAACCCCTCATAGAAGTATTGGATCAGGAGTTGGTCAGGGATTTGATGGTGTGGACAAGTTTCCACAAGCTTTTTGAACCTCTCCCAATACTCATGGAGTGATTCATTAGGGAATTGACGGATGCCGCTTATTTCCTTTCGGATAGAAGCTGTTCGGGAAGCGGGAAAGAACTTCTCAAGGAAAAGTCTCTTCATGTCAACCCATGAGTTTATGGAACCAGGTGGGAGGTAGTAGAGCCAAGACTTGGCAAAATCCGCTAGGGAAAAGGGGAAAGCTCTAAGCTTGATTTGTTCTTCAGAAACCCCTTGAGGTTTCATGGTTGAGCAGACCACTTGGAACTCTTTGAGGTGAAGATTAGGATCCTCACCAGCTAGACCATGGAAATGAGGAAGAAGATGAATCAAACCCGACTTGAGTTCGAAGTCAGCCTCTATGTTTGGATATTGAATACCAAGAGGTTTGTAATTCATATCAGGGGAAGAGAGTTCTTTTAGGGTTTGTTCCCTAGGATTGGCCATTTCAATTTCAATTGGTTGGATGAGGACTGGTTCTTGAATTATTTGAGTATCTCTTATGTTCCTCCTAATTTGGCAAAGTGTTCGCTTAATTTTAGGGTCAAACAAATCTGAGGGATTGTTTGGAAGGCTACGGGGCATTCAGAGAGATTTTGGAAGAAAGAGGAAGATGGTTTTTTTCTTTTTATTTTTTTCAGTTTATGATTTTTAAGAGGAAGACGGGTTTTTCTTTGTGTTTTTTTTTTCAATTTTTTTTAAAATTTTGTTTTTTTTTTTTTGGTTTTTTTGACAATAACCAGAAAAGAATGACTACTTAAAGCACCATCCTCAGAAACGGCGCCATTTGAAACGCACGGCCTATTGTTTCTTATCGACCGGTCAAAATTCCGGTGCTCTGCTAATGTGTATAGCAGCACTCGGGTCGAATCCTCGGCGATGATACTTGGTAATAGTCGTTTGTTTTTAGTTGATTGTATTTTGATTAGGGGGGTTTGTTTGCAGAGCTTAATTGAAATGATTTATGGATGATGTTTGATTTACCAAATTGATAAAGATTGGGGTGAGTTCATCATTGGGGAGTTAAGCATGTGATATCCTTGAGCCTTACTTTGTATTGCATTAAATTAACACCCATGTCATAAGTTGACGTTGATTGGAATTCCTAAGTGTGAAGACTTTAATCCAAGCCTTAACTTAACTTAGGGTTCTAATCTCAATCAAAACTTATTTATGGTAGTGTATTTATGGTTCCAATAATCCATGGAAACCACTCGTTAAACAAACATATCATTAATCCATGACATATTAAGTTTAACATACACAATATTAATTTAAAGAATACTCATCGAGCAAAACTCTCAATAACTTAACATCCCCGAATTATAAATCACCCCAATGAGAGATTTACTCATCCATTTGGATGTTTAATATTCTGGTTAAAATAATTATGATGATAAATTAAGAATAGAAGAAAAATAAAGGGATTAGAAAAGAGTGGTACGTTGACACACACACACGAACGATGATGATAATTAAAAACGGATTTTCGATTGAATGAGGAAGAAAAAGAAGGGAAGAGGATTCAATTGAATTTAAACTATTTTAGGAACATAAATATTAAACTACAGAAGGTGGATGAGAATAAGAGATATTGAAGAAGTAACTTGCATTAAAACAGAATTATAAAGAAAGAGAATTACAAGATTACAAAAATGAAGAACACAAAAGTAAGTGAAAAAAAAGAGAAGAGGAAAGGTATCTCAAGTGAAAACTTGAGTATGGAAGGTCCTCCCAAGCCTTTGGAAAGGCTTTGGTCGTGCCAATATGATATCCTCTCTTCTGAAATGCCAACCCCTCTCAAGGAGAGAAGGGGAGAGTATTTATAGCCCAAGGAGTGGACTGTTTGCATTCCTAATCTGTCCCTCCACTTTCATCGCCAATTTAGATATACAGACAGCCGAATCTCCAAATATCTCCTTCTTCAAAGTTGTATATAATAAAGTTTTCCAACTACTGTAAAAATATGGAGGCATTTGGACAAGTGTAGCCAAAGTTATGGCGGTTTTATTAAACAAAGGTAAACTGTCCATTTCTATCCTTACTTTTTCGATGGCCAAAATGTGAATGGATTTGTGAACAGGTAGATGCCTTCAAATACGAATGACTTCTTCAACAAAGTCGGCCGCATATATATCCTATTTCCCACTGAAAAATCTCAGCACTATTTGATGCTTTAATCATGAGATATGTCATGAATAGTATACTGATTTTAATTCTCGGACAGAATGGTGGGCTGGACTTCAAAGCTTCATTTGGGCCCCTTTTACTTGGATTTGGGCCATGAAATTTTTATACAAGATGACATGTAGTGTCCCCCGAATTATGGTGGAGAGTTAATGTTTTTGTACTTCTGTATTGAGCCCAGTAAATCAATCTTTAAGGCTGGTCCAGTTTGTTCACAGATTCTTTGGTCTTGTTTGTGAGGACCATATGACCCTTCAAATGGCAGAATTGGATCATGGTTACTTCTAATGAAATGTTTTATATTGAAAGGAGAATACTAAAAAACAAGAACCACACAATTTGGATCAGTATAGTGACAGTTATAATTAAAACATTAAACTGACTCAATTGGACTACTTCTAAAAATGCTCAAATATTATACTTAATATTAAAACATTAATATTTCACACAAATTATGCACATTTCATATAAAATAAGTAAAGGGGGAATATAATAAGTCATGAAAATGTTAATAACATCATCGGCGTCTGAGGAGGAGCACATGAGACACCTGCGGATGGTTTTGGATGCACTCCGAGCACCAGCCTTATGGGATGCTCTCGAAGTGCCAGTTCTAATTTCAGGCGGTCCACTTTCTGGGACATGTCATCTCAGCGGATGGAGTAGTTGTGCACTTGAACAAGGTGGAAGAAGTGTTAGCATGATTATATCTCAGAGCATGAAGGAGGGGTGAAGATTTCTTGGGCTGGAAAAATTTTACCAGAGATTCATGCCTAATTTCTCTTGGATAATATCCCCAATGACTGCTTTGGTTTGAAAGGGACAGCCTTTCATTTGGGCATAGATGTGCCAACAGGCTTTTTAGCAGTTGAGATGGAGGTTATGGCTAGAGTTCCTCTAGGATCATGACTTTTAAAATTATATTTACTCTTAGGAAAGTGAAAATGGTGGCTAATTTTCTCAGAAATAGATCTAATTCGTAGTTTTTGCATGAGGTGACAAAACAGTTGTCCTCGTTACAGTTATCCTTTGTGGATGGAGTTGATTTATCTTACCTTCAGTCGATGGTTATCACTCTCCACCCTCCAGTAAGTCAGGGAGACACAACTTGGGGATATCAGCTGTGAGACCCTACATGCTCAGACGTCTACAAGAGTTTTCCCTAATGAATACTCCTAAGGTGGAGAGCACGTTGTTCTTTTCAGATGATGCAGAGTTGCACCAGCGACGTTGCTAAAGGAGGTTCTAAGGGAGTTCCTTACTTTCCCCCTTAATGCTACATCCCAGAGTGGAGAGAATGTACTAGGACCTCCAACATCCATTTTGGTTGGAATGAATTAAAAATGCAGTAGCATAGTTCGTTTCTCGATGCCTTACGTACGAGCAAGTGATGGCTGAGCACCAGGTTCCAGCGGGTATGGATAGTTTTCCCTTGTGGTACCAAAATGGAAGTGGGATGGGATATCTATGGACTTTTTTATGGGTTTACCACATACGACCAAGGATCATAATATCATATGGGTAATCATTGACCGACTCACCATGACGGCCCACTTCCTAGATACCCAGGAGTAGTGTCCCGTAGAGTGATTAGGATGCCTCTACGCTCAAGAGATGGTTCGGCTTCACAAGTGTCATCGACGATAGTTGTAAATCATTATGCTCTTTTTACATCCCAGTTGTGGAAGTGATTTTAGGAGGTGTTTGGGGTTCAGTTACATTGGAGAACGTCATTCCACCCTCAAATAAAGGGTGTTGGAGTTCGAGGAAGGAGACCATGTCTTCCTTCGGGTCTCACCTTGACGAGGGTTGGGGAGATTTGGTTGGGACAACAAGTTATCTCTGAGGTTCGTCGAACCTTTCCAGATTCAGCGTAGAGTTGGCAAGAAGGCATGCCACTTAGCTCTACCGTCGTAGTTGCACCGGGTACATGACGTCTTCTACATGTCATAGCTAAGGAGGTACCTGTATGACCCATCACACATTATCAATTGGGGAGAGCTAGACATTAAAGATGGAGCGACATTTACAGAGTACCCAGTGGAGATCAAGGATCGACAGGAAAGGATCATTTCTGGGTGATCGATTCCCTTGGTGCGTGTTCAGTGGAAGTATGGGAACCTTCAGGAGAGAACATGGGAGAGGTAGGCTCGTATCCATGCCCAGTACCGACATATTTTTTAGTAGCCCTTGTGTTGGATTTTTGGGGATGCAAAGCCCCAAGGTGGGGAGAATTTAATGTCTCAGATTTTTCATGTATTATTTTTAAATTTTATATGGAATTATTATTAGACCGTACTCTTTAACGGCACATGATTCCAAGGCCTCGTGAGCCCGGAAATTAATTTCAAACTTTTTTTAAGTTCACTCAAGTAAACGTGCAAGCAGGTTTTTCTAACATTCGAACTGATGCTCGGATCGAAAATCTGAGGGGACCGTTGAACTCGAAATGCTGGGATTCACCTAGAAATTGCTTAAATTCTTCCGGCAAGGACCAAATGGAAAAGTTATTTTTCCGAATTTTCAGAAAGAAATAAAATAAATTTAAAATGAATTATTTTATTTCTTTTCTTACTGTTGAGTGGAAAACGGTGGTGCTGCAGTGCAGTGATGAGGCAGTGACAAGGCACATTAATGATACTCATTAATGGATCGTTAGCTCGCAGTGTAATGATGTGACGTCATGGTGTAATAAAAACGCTGACTCATTAATGATGCAGCGTAATGGTAGAAACTCAGTGTAACAGAATGCTAAAATGTGTTTCCACATTTTAATGGGTTAATTTAATGATGTTTGTTTGAGAATTCGAGACAAATCTGGATAAAATTCTTAGATCTTTGGAGGAACCTCTCCAAAATGAATGACGTCGATTCAAGCATGCAAATATTTGCACCAAAAAAGTGGAGGATCTCGGCGACAATGAAAGCAGGATCCCTTAGTCAATGATCGATCCCTTCTCGGGGTAGGGGTTTTGATTAAAGTTGTTCTTCCCCGTTCTTTAACTTAAACGAAGAACACGGATCAACCCGCAAATTGGTTGACCCGCGCATCATCGTTCTTGTGGGAGGTATTTTTGTGGGGTTCGTTCTTGGGGAATTTTTATTCCATATTTCATGTTTTAAGTCTTTCTATCTTTAAACCTTCTAATGGGAGTGGGTTGATGTTGTGATGAATGACGATAGAGGTTCATTCTTCTTTTGTTTATTGAATTTCTTCCTTCCCCACCCCGCGTTCTTCACATTCTTCATGGGGCGATGAACAATGGAAATTTGTGAGCATGATTTTAAATATAATGATCCCAAAACGGAGATCTGGCATCATGATGACCTAGTGGAGGTGCGACGATGATAGCGGCAGACAAATCGACACAGATTGTAAGAACCTGTTCTTCAATGGTTCTTTGTGCGGGTGAATCGTAACATGTTTTCAGGGCCAATCGAAGGTCTAAAACTAACGGAATCAGCTTCATGGTGTTGGGGAAAACTAAACCATTGAGTTTCATTGTGATAGGATGTTTGGGTCGAAGAATGGAGCATCACCCACAGTGCTGGAGGAAGATCTACATTTTCATGAAATTTTCGAAGAACACGGCGTGTATCCTGAAGAACACATCGTGTGGGACTGACACAATGGCAGCTAGGGTTACGCGGTTCAGGATGTGAGGACATGGATTGTTCTCTGCAGAAAACGGTGTGTGGGTCCTTACGCGGGACTCAATGTGTATCTCAGATGATACATGGACACGAGGTGGAGTACACAACATGTACTCTACCACACAGCTAGACCAAGACGGATGTACTAGTTACCCAGTGTACCGGTTACACGGGATGGCACACACAGGTTGAAGCCATGTACAGGCACACAGCTGTGTACATGAGGTGTACCCCGGTTACTTGGACATGGTGTGTGGTATGTCCTACACGCCATGTACATACCTTTTTACACAACATGTTCCTTCTGACTCAGGATGTTTCACACGGGCAGTACCCAGAGTTGAGAGACACAGTATGTGACCTTTCTACACGTCGTGCATTGTTCTTGAACATGGAATGATATCCTTGTCCACCATTCCTTGGACATGTTTCATTCAGGTTAGTTCCCCTTTTCTCATTCCCCTAAAGGTGAGTAGCATCATTTCCTATCAATAGGAGTACAACCCCCTTCAGCAGGATGTTCTAGGTAGAGTTGGAGTCCCTTCGAGAGGCCTAGAGTGAGATCCTCTATCCTTCCTTGTACCCTAAGTAGAGTTAGGTTATTGGCGCGACCAATCCTACCGGACATTGGTCCTCTACTTAGAAGTTGAATCCAGATGAGTCATGGTAGCAGCCTCATGGCCCTCGCAGTGTCCCTTGTCTGTGTATCAAAATCTTTCCCACTCAGGAGTGAGTTCTTCCGGAATGAGTGCATCGTGATCTTCCTGACTCAGAAGAGAGTTCTCCTGGAATGAGTGCATCATGATCTTCCTGGATTAGGAATGATTTATACTAGAATTATTTCATCCATCTATTCTCTCTTCAGATCTATCGGCGTATCTCTCTCTCTCATGAAATTTCCTGATGAACGGTCCTTTGCAAATGGTCATCATCATGGTTATCAGACTTAGGAGTCAGTTCTCCCGAATGAGCGCTTTGTGGAATCTTCAAACTGAGTCTCTAGAATTGGTATGTGGTAGTTGTGACTTACCTCAAGACTACAGGTCTGGGTGCGATTATATTCAGATATACTTGTTATATGTACTACAGACACATACTTGTGTGGAGATGATTGTACCTTTACTTTGTGTATTTCTTTGTGGTTTTTGGGGTCTCCTACTGAGTATTGTTATACTCACCCCTACACAGGCTTTGCCCGCATGTGTCATGTCCTGAGAAAACAAGCGATTGTTGACAGAAACCAAAGCGGACCAAGACCAGTATGAGGTGGTGCTTCATGAGTTCAGATAGAACGAGGCTTTCCTACGGCTATAGACAGTAGTCCCATTACCTTTTATCTACAGGTTGGACTTTTTAGTTTGCATACTCTTGTTTTTATTTTGGTGGGATTGTATTCTGGCCCAGTTTACTTTACTGTACCTTACTCTCTATTGTACTCTGTTGGTTTGGTTATTGTGTATGCATGCATTTGTTCTTAGTGGTTTTACTTTTCAGCATTTGTGGTCTTGAATATGTGTGCATGTGTACAGGTAATTAAAAAATTCCTTTCATGTTAGTGATATGCCTACTCAGTGCTAGTCACCAACCCCTGGCCTATTGGATGAAGGCTTGGGGAGTCACAGTATGGGCCCCACTGGGATGGGTCGTGACAAAATTAATCTGAAAGAATCACATATGTTGGCAACAAAAATAATTATAAGATTTGTAAAAGGAATAACTTCACATGGGTTGTTATGTAAAAGAAATAGTGAGATGTACTTTCATGGTTATACTGATGCTGATTGTGCTGGAGATTATAATGATAGAAAATCAACCTCAGGAGGAACATTTTTCTTGGGTGAATGTTGTGTGAGTTTCCAGAGTAAGAAACAAACTTTAGTAACTTTGAGAATAGTTGTATCTAAATACATTTCAGCTACTCAGGCTTGTACTCAAATGTTATGAATGAAAGTTCAGCTAGAATATTTGAAATTAAAAGTTTCTAAACCATTGAAGATACTTTGTCATAATCCGAGTGCAATTGATCTTTATAAAAATCATATCTAACAATCAAGATGAAAACACATTATTATAAAGTTTCACTTTATAAAATAGAAAGTTTCTAATGGAGATGTTTTACTGGAATACATTTCAACAAAGTATCGGATTGATTATATCTTTACAAAAGCAATGTTTCAATAAAATTTTGTGGAATATAGGTTGCATATTCATGTTCAGCCTCCTCCTATGAATTCTTAAACCTCATATGGAAGTGGACCCCCACTATTCTTTTGGATTATATTGAAATAGGGTGAGAGAAAGTAATAACTTGAATCTTTGTAATAAGTTTTTAATTATCTTTATTAAATGAATCTGAATATTTGGTTATCATAAAATGGGGGAGATAAAAATAAAAATGAAGGGGAGTTATATTTACAATGATGAAAAAATTGTTTTTCACTGAGGGATGGAATTCCTTAAAAAACATTAATTTATACAGTAGTGTGGTGTCAATACACTCTTTTTTTAGAAAGTTTGTGTTTTGATAAAAGTCAAAAAAACTTGAGTTTTTTACAAAAGCTAAGTTGTGAAAAAATTATGAGCGTTGGAAAATTTGTTAACAAGGATTATTAACAAATACAATGGGGGAGATTGAAGAACCTTTGTGATAAATTGTTTTAACAAAGTTTTTGTATTTGTTAACAACTAACATCTTTGTAAAATTATGTTGCTATTATTCAGGAATCAAACCAATATCCATCATAATAAAGATTCATCGGACTTATAGTTTTTTAGGAAGTTAGATGTTGATGTTTGAAGAATTTGTATTTTTGTTGAAGAGTTATGAAAGAATATTTTGTAGTAAGGAATTAGAATGTTTTCATACTTTTTAAACCAAGTCAAATGATGATTTTTTAATCATGAAGTTCTCATTAATCATTAAAACTTTCATGACAAAATATTTTGAAGAAATGGTGGAGAGGTTTGGAGAAATTCAAAATTATAGAGTGAATAATTCCATCGTAATGGGAAATTCTATCGTAATGAAAATTTCATCTTAATGAGTTGATATAGAAACAGAATTCATAATGAGATGATAAGAAAACAAAATTCATAATGATATGATAAGGTAATAGAATTTTTAATGATTTGAGAAGGAAACGGAAATCATAATGAGCTAATAAGGAAATAAAATTTATAATGAGATGAAAAGGAAATAGAATTCATAATTAGGTGAGAAGGAAATAGAATTTGTAATGAGATGAGAAGGAAATAGAATTATTAATGAGCTGAGAAGGAAACATAATTCTTAATGAGAAGACAAAAAAACAGAAATCTTAATGAGCTAAGAAATAAACATAATTCTTAATGATCTGAGAAGGAAATAGAATTCGTAATGAGCTAAGAAGGAAACATAATTCGTAATGAGCTGAGAAGGAAATAGATTCATAATGAGATAAGAAGTAAAAATATCATAATGAACTAATAAATAAATTCATATCATAATGTGTTGATTAAGAAGAAAACGCAAAAATAAGATTCCATAAGTTTTATAAAGATTCAAAGCGGTCAAATTTTTGCATAAATCTTGGAGAAATAAGAGGAGGTTTAAAGAAGACAAAGTTGAAGTTTAAATGTGAGTGTTTTTTGGAGTTTTTTTTTTAAATTTGAGGAAGCAGGAAAAGTTTTCAAGTTTCCCACTTTTGTTTTCACAGTCACCTATAAATAATTTCTTAGATCATTCGTTAATTTTTAAATTTTCACATAAGTAGAAAAGGCGAAGTACTGATGAAATCAAGTGATATTTATTTCCAGATAGATATCTTGTGGGAAGGATCAGACAGTTGAAAGTTTTTTTACCAGATTGAGCAAGATCATATTGAGAAGATCATATTGTGTTTACTGGATTGAGTCAATTGGACTGAATAAAATATTATTGATCATTTGAGAATATTTTTAGTAATTCATATTGATAATTAATTCATCTGACTGAGTCCATCGAATCTAGCATCATGATATTTAGTGAATCAGATCCAGCATCATCAGATTTAGAAAATCAGATCCATCCAAATCGGTATCAGGATTCAAACTGAGCAATTATAGATCAGTTTCAAAAAATTATTTATTCTTTTATTTGGATCAATTTATTTATAATAAAACATTTCAAACTTGTTGGAGTTAGTATAATATTTCCTATCAGGATATTGAAGGTGTCTAACTGAAGTTGGAACAAGTTGTATTCACTTCTTCATAATAGTAAATTTCCATAGACCCATAGAAGTGGTTATAGAAAGGATGTAGGTACTAACACTAAGTCTGAACCATGTAAATATTGTGTGATTTACTTTATTTCCTACTTTTTTCATGTATGAGTTTTTAAAAAATATGATAAGTAAATAAATCTTAACAGGTTGCAGGGGTCAATTTTCTAAAAGTTTTGAAACTCATAAAAAGTGAACAACTAATTCACCCCCCCCCCCTTCACAGTTGTTATTTGATCCTTTGAAACTTCACTCATATTGGAATGTGGTTGCGCCCAAATTTACCCTACAGGTATGTGGTCGTTGTAGTACAGGTAGGGGTCGAATCCACAGGGACCGAAGAAGAAACCGAGAGACACTCTGATTTTGGAAGGATTTGGCTATGGAGTGGCCAACTACTTGGATTGATTTGATTTTAATAACTACTAATTTAAACTAAAGAAAATAAATTAAAACATACAATTACTTATTCTAAAACAATTAATGGAGATGATTTGATCCTAAGTTGTTACTAGAGTTAGATTGGATGCATTTATTTTCTTATAACATTCATTTCACTAATTCAAGATGTATCCAAAAAAATGATATAATTCCCCAAAAATATTCACTAATTTAATCCCTACACCATTCCAAGTCTAATCACCAATGCACTTATAGGATCAATTTAATGATCACTCCAAGGAATTGGATCGTACTAGCACTCGAAATGTGTCATTGTTAAAGTTGGCGAAGACGAAGAAGAAAATAAATCATCAAATAGAAATCTTAAAATAATGAAATGATTACAGAAATTAAGATCATAAAATAAAATCCAATCTACCCCATGCAACTCCCTAGGACCAACCCATAAGGTTTTATCCCTCCATTGATTCTATGATCTCAAAGGAAGCAGAAAGCAGACTCATAGGGGCGGAATTGAAGAAGCAAAAACAACAACAACAAAAATGATCACTTCACCATTGTGTGAATAAATTCACAAGTGCTAGTGTGAATAAATTCATACCTTAAAGCAACGGTATCAAAGTGATAAGAAGAATAAAAGAAAAATATGAAATTAAGGAGTTTTATTAAGAACTAATGTGATTCAAACAACTTACATGAGAATGAAGAACGATTACAACATCAAATGGACAGCATAACATTATAATGAAACAAAGCACCCAAGATCCCTAAATCCTCCACCACTACTACCTTAAATAGGAAAAAATGAATCCTTGTCCGAGCTCTCAACATACCATGTGCCTTTCATTAATTGTGTTGGGGAAAGGTGGGTGGAACATTAATGTAGAGAGACTTTTCCACTTCTTGCCCCGAAGTTGCAGCCAGCTTGCATCTACCAGAAATACGAGCCTAAAGGACCTTCTAGAAGGCCGAATTTGAGTGGTCCCTATAAAACTTAAATGAATCCACGCATGTCTCATAACATCCTGTAAAATTTCATCCCAAAATAATAAACCATTCGAGAGATATTATATAAATAGTGGGCTGTTTTTCTAGGCCGCAGAATCTGGCCCAGAATTGAATCTTCAAGTTGGACCGCCTTAATCACCACCATTTATGACGAATTAGCACTGGATTCAGAAAAATTATTTGTTCCTATATATGTCTTCTATCCTCCCATGAATTTTTGGATTCATTGGGCCTGTATTTTGGGCCCCACATTCCCATCAGTGGGATGATATCCAATCTGCCTTCTCCAGAATTGTTTCCTTTCATCGCCAAATATCCCCATCATCCTTTATGAATCCTCCATTGATCCCTGAATGAAAAATGTTCATATTTATGTTTATATCAATTTCCCAAAATATCAAATTAAAATATGAATAATTTCATTCTTTAAAATCAGATGAAACATTGGGCCTCAATTGGTGAATATTAGGCATGAAGTGCACAAATGATGAGAATGGATGTTCAAAATTAAAATCCACTAACTTAGGCCCATAAGATCAAAAATGAACATTTAATACCCTTAAAATTTAATCCAAATATGTGTTTTTATTGGCTAATCACACCCCCCAACTTGAGTTTTGATAGTCCCGAGCAAAATATATCTCACAAAAATGAAATTCAAATGACCTTTTCCAAAAACATTTTAATACACATTTCTCACCCAAAGATCACATACCAAACAATTATGAAACCCATCAAAATCATTTAAAAACAAGCTATGTCCATAGGAATATCTCAAGCCCAAGCCCATTCCTTTGTTTAAATTCATTGCCAAATTTCATCCAAATTCAATTAAGCATGATGAAGTGTTGTGCGTCACAATAGACATGGGGGTTCATTTTCATTTGAGGGAGAAAAGATGGAAGCACTAGGAGAAATCAAATTTTAATAATAAGATGAGTACTCTTTTTTTTTTGTTTTTTTTTTGTTTTTTTTTTTGTTTTTTTTTTTGGATTTTTTGGATTTTTTTTTTTTTTTTTTTTGCAATTTTGCCATGGTAATTGAAATTGAACTCAATTAAGTCAACCCATGTAGCAAGATTTTGCCGATAACTCTCAGGCTAAAAGACCTTAGGGAACCAAGTGAAGCTCACATACTCAGGAATCGTCTCGAGTTAACTCAATCAAAAACAAATTCAAATTACCAAAAATAGAGATAAAATGCCCAACTCTTGGCCAGACAACTATGGAGTCACGATCCCCAAGTGCTGAAAGCCACACATTAGGTCAATTCATTGATCTACACACAATTGATTTTTTTTTGAATACTCATGTTAAAATTAAAATGATCGCCAATCCTATGCTATTTATTATGGGTCCCCAATAACTCAAACTAAAACCCCACAATCTAGAGGACGTTCATTGTGTTTTTTTTATTAAATAGATGAAAATATAACAGCGAAAAATCACATCGGACAACCGCACTTTCCAATATCTATGCACATGAACATAAACTTGCATTAAAATCAAAATCAAGGCATGCAAAATTATTTGATATCCAAAATTTCAGAGTTTGGAATGTGTGTTATCATGTTCAAGCACTACTAGAAAACTAACCTTTACCAACGGTTTGGAACCGTTGGTATAGGCCTCCAAACCGTTGGTATAGCCTATACCAACGGTTTGGAGAACCGTAGCCAAGTAAGCCGTTGGGATAGGTCTATACCAACGATTTTCCAAAAACCATTGGTATAGACCTATGCCAACGGTTTTGGAAACTATTGGTATAGGTAATATGAAATCTATACCAACGGTAATGGAACCGTTGGTATATAAATTCCAAAAATAAAACATCTGCTGGGATTTGATCCCAGGACCCCTCGTTTATCATTGAACGACTCAAACACTAACCTAACATGACTTTTGTGATCATAATTACATAAATATATATATATATGTATTCTCATAAATATTTTAAATTTTGATTTATATAATGTTCTCGGTACGAAGGTCTGATAAAAAATGAAAGTGCATATACCAACGGTTGTTAAAACCGTTGGTATAGACCTATACCAATGGTTTTAACAACCGTTGGTATAGGTCTTTGGTTGAGATTTTTATTCTGTGTAGTATGTTGAATTTTGGGGCCACCTTTCCCAACGGTTTGGCCAAACCGTTGGGATAGTTCTACCTTTCCCAACGGTTTGGCCAAACTGTTGGGAAAGGTGGCCAATTTGGGGGCCTTTCTCAACGGTTTGGCCAAACCATTGGGATAGGTCTACCTTTCCCAACGGTTTGTCCAAACTGTTGGGAAAAGTGGCCAATTTGGGGGCCTTTCCCAACAGTTTGGACATTCCGTTGGGAAAGGGGACCTATACCAATGGTTTTTTCAAACCGTTGGTATAGAAGCGTTGGGAAAGATCTAATTTCCAGTAGTGAAGGTTAATGACATTTTTCCTTCCACACATTTTCATCTCCCCCCCAACTTAGAATAACCTTGTCCCCAGTGTTTAAAGAATTGAAACATAGAATGGGAAGGATAGAAGTTCAATGAAGACATTGAAAATGAAAATTATGGAATGAAGTCACCTGGTGGTTGATGTTGAAAATGCATTCCCCTGTCTCCCTTCAGTTCTGGTTTGTCTCCTAATGGCTTGGACGGTTGTGGCCAACTTTTCCCAATGACCTATGACATGCCTTTAAATTTTTTTTTAATATATATATATATATATTTTTTGTATATTTTTTTAACATAAAAAAAAGTACAAAAAAAACATAAACTGATGATACATTGTCTTCTCTTAAATTTCTGGGTAAGGTATTACTCAGGGATCACACCGCATGACACAGATGAATACGGTGCTCCCCTTTCATACCCATCCTTACTCATAAAAGAAGAACAGGTCAACAATCTTTTTTTAAATACCTACAAAAACATAAAATAAAAATAAACTGATGATACATTGTCTTCTTAATATTTTTTGGGTAAGGTATTACTCAGATATCACACCGTGTGACACTGATGAATACGGTGATCCCCTTTCATACCCATCCATACTCATAAAAAAAGAACAATTCAACAATCTATATATTTTTTTTAAATACAAAATGAAAAATAAGGAAACAAAAGATGATTCATAAGGATTAGAAACATGAAAACCATGGGTTGCCTCCCGTGCAGCGCTTTTGTTTAACGTCACTAGCTCGACATGAACCCCCCAACTTATCCAATTCCAATTTTCAACATGTTAAGGACCTCATCTTTCTCCAATTCAACATGATTTAGAATGTGTATCCCTTTTGGTTGATAAGAAGATTTTGAATTTGATTCATGAACAATCCTATTTTCTAAAATGAATGGAAAAATCCAAAAAGTATCAGAAATGGTTGATCTTTTTTCTTCTGTAGTCTTTCCTAATAAATCAAATATCAACCCCCCTTTGTGGGTTTCATTAGCTGAATTAATGAAAACCCCAAGATCTTTCTTGTGACAAATGATGGGATACTCGAGTGGGGAAGGAAGGACAATGATTTTGATATTGGGTTGATTGAATTTTCTTAAAGAAGATTGAAAATTTGAATCAAAACCAGTTTCTTCTACAAAATTTTTAGAATGAATTGGTTCCTTATAAAAATATGATTCATCCCCAAAATTGTCCATTTGAATTCTAGGAGTGGGTATGAGCTCAATTTTTTGGATTTCTTCAAGTGGTTCAGTGATCGGTGGACCTAAAAAATCACTAATGGAGCCATGTTCAGGAAACTCAATCCATGATGTCAAGTTATTATCTTTTGAATTCAAAAAATCAATTTCATCCTGATTTAAACACTCTTCACCTTGACTTTCAACATTACTTGAACAATTCACTTCATTATCTAACTCTGATTTCCCAGACTCTAAAGTGGGTTCTTCACATGTTTTAATGTTTTGTAGTTCTAACCTCAAAGATGAAACCTCGGAATTCATTATCTCCATTTTATTACACAATTTCTTAAGAAATGATTGAGGAACAGATAGGATGGGATTATGAACATTATGTAATTCACTAATATTGGACACCTCAATCATCCTTGAGAGGGAAGGATATCGATCATTTAAACATTCATTATCTCATTGATTGTACATCTCATCGGGTGCGGGGTAATCATTCAAGGGTTGATCAAAGAAATTTTCTAATTTAGGGGCTTCCCAATATTGAATTTACATTTGATTCCATCATGAGTTTGTGACATGATGATTTTGAAGAAACTCCATTGGAGAAGATAGAAAGTTGTATTCTAGATTCTCAGGATACACACAAATAGAAAGGGGGGAAAGATAAGAGAGATGGGGGTGAGAATAGAGAAAGTGGGGTGAGAAAAGGATGATAGTATCTAAGGTGACTTACTTGGGTCCCCGGAAATGGTGCCAAAATTTGGTTACGCCCAAATTTACCCTATAGGTATGCGGTCGTTTTAGTACAGGTAGGGGTCGAATCCACAGGGACCGAAGAAGAAACCGAGAGACACTCTGATTTTGGAAGGATTTGGCTATGGAGTGGCCAACTACTTGGATTGATTTGATTTTAATAACTACTAATTTAAACTAAATAAAATAAATTAAAACATACAATTACTTAGTCTAAAACAATTAATGGAGATGAGTTGATCCTAATTTGTTACTAGGGTTAGATTGGATGCATTTATTTTCTTATAACATTCGTTTCACTAATTCAAGATGTATCCAAAAAAATGATATAATTCCTCAACATCATTCACCAATTTAATCCCTAAAACATTCCAAGGTTAATCACCAATTCACTTAGAGGATCAATTTAATGATCACTCCAAGGAATTGGATCGTACTAGCACTCGAAATGTGTCATTGTTAAAGTTGGTGAAGACGAAGAAGAAAATAAATCATCAAATAAAAATCTTAAAATAATGAAATGATTACAGAAATTAAGATCATAAAATAAAATCCAATCTAACCCATGCAACTCCCTAGGACCAACCCATAAGGGTTTATCCCTCCATTGATTCTATGATCTCAAAGGAAGCGGAAAGCAGACTCATAGGGGCGGAATTGAAGAAGCAAAAACAACAACAACAAAAATGATCACTCCACCGTTGTGTGAATAAATTCACAAGTGCTGGTATGAATAAATTCACACCTTAAAGCAACGGTATCAAAGTGATAAGAAGAAGAAAATAAAAAGTGGAAATGAAGAACTTTTATTAAGAACTAATGTGATTCAAACAACTTACATGAGAATGAAGAACGATTACAACATCAAATGGACAGCATAACGTTATAATGAAACAAAGCACCCAAGATCCCTAAATACTCCACCACTACTACCTTAAATAGGAAAAAATGAATCCTTGGCCGAGATCCCAACATCCCATGTGCCTTTCATTAATTTTGTTGGGGAAAGGTGGTTGGAACATTAATATAGAGAGACTTTTCCAATTCTTGCCCCGAAGTTGCAGCCAGCTTGCATCCACCATAAAGACGAGCCTAAAGTACCTTCTAGAAGGCCGAATTTGAGTGTTCCCTAGAATACTTAAATGAATCCCAGGATGTCTCCTAACATTATGTAAACTTTCAGCCCAAAATAATAAACCTTTCGAGAGATATGATATAAATAGTGGGATGTTTTTCTGGGCCGCAGAATCTGGCCCAAAATTAAATCGTCAACTTGGGCTGCCTTAATCACCACAATTTATGACGAATTAGCACTAGATCCAGAAGTATTATTTGTTCCTATATATGTCTTATATCCTCAAATGAATTTTGGGATTCATTGGGCCTGTATTTTGGGCCCCACATTCCCATCAGTGGGATGATATCCAATCTGCCTTCTCCAGAATTGTTTCCTTTCATTGCCAAATATCCCCATCATCCTTTATGAATCCTCCATTGATCCCTGAATGAAAAATGTTCATATTTATGTTTATATAAATTTACCAAAATATAAAATTAAAATATGGATAATTTCATTCTTTAAAATAAGATGAAACATTGGGCCTCAATTGGTGCATATTAGGCATGAAGTGCACAAATGATGAGAATGGATGTTTAAAATTAAAATCCACTAACTCAGGCCCATAAGATCAAAAATGAACATTTAATACCCTTAAAATTTAATAAAAATATGTGTTTTTATTGGATAATCAGAATGAAACAATAGGTAAATGATTAATGATTCATTTGTGACTTGTAAGAATTAACCATACATCATTATGACACATATTATGACTGATATGACTGATAGTGTGTGTTTTAAATTTAAAAATAACATTTATTTTTGTTTCAAACATACATTACATAGTCAAAACTATGTAAACATGCTTAAATTGTTGTGATAATTTAGGAAAACTATCAATGCTTCATTTGTGACATGTAGGAATTAACCACAATCAAATTGACATAGGGCATGGATGATAGGACAAAAAGTGCCTATTTTCAATTTAAAAGTGATATTTTAGTTCAAAAATTGGGCCACATAGTCAAAACTAATCAAACGTACATATACTGAAATGATACTTTAAGAAAAAAAATAGTTATTTATTTTTGACATGTAGGAATTAACCACATTTCAATCGGACACATAGTGTGGCTGGTATGACTAAACGTGTGTATTTTCAATTTTAAAGTGATATTTTTGTTCAAAACTTGCATCACATAGTTATAACCAAGAAAATATTCTCGAATTTTCATTATAATTTTGAAAAATTATCAATGATCCATTTTTATGTAGGAAATAATCATGTATCAAACTAAATTGCAGTGTGGAATGTATGACTGAATGTGCATGTTCTCAATTTAAAAGTGACATTTTAGTTTAAAACATGCATCACATAGTCATAACTGAGCAAACATGCTTATATTTTCATGAAATTTTAGGAAAAAGATATGTTATTCATTAGTTACATGTATGAATTAACCAAACATTAATCAAATACATGATATATCTTGTGTGGCTAAAAGCGATTTTTTTTAAGTAAAATTTTAGCTCAACATGTGTGTCCCATACTCAAAACCAAGCAAGCCAGCTCAAAGTGTTGTGATACTTTTGGACAATAATTGATGATTCATTTATGAATTGCAGGAATAAACCATAAATCAATCCAATATGTGGTGTGAATGATATGACTAAAAGTGCATGTTTTCAATTTAAAAGTGACATTTTAGTTTAAAACCTGCATCACATAATCAAAACAGGTTAAACACACTTGGAATATCATGATTCTTTCATACAATGATTAATAATTTATTTTTGAAATGTTTGAATTAACTATACATCTGTTTGACATGTTCTATGGTGGGTATGAATCAAACTATATCTTTTTAATTTAAAAATGATATATATTTTAGTTTAAAATGTTCCCCATCATTATTGGTGTGGTAGTTTGGGTTTAGGGATGGGAGGAAGGTCACCAGATCAAGTACCCAAGCCTGTGTGTTTACTATAATTTTCTTTCCTTATGTTTTGTTCCATGGTGGAGGATGTAATCGAACTTATATATTTTAGTTCAAAATGTGTGTCACATAATCAAAACTAAGAAAACATTCTTGTATTTTTATTATAATTTAGTAAAATGATTAATGTTTTATTTTTCATAATTAGGAATTAAATGAATATCAATATGACACATGGTGTGTTTGTTGTGACTGAAAGTGCATGTTTTCCATTTAAATGTAAAATTTTATATCAAAATGTGCATCGTATAGTTAAAAAAAAGTAAACATGTTCAAATTATTGTGATTATTTAGGAAAGTGATCATATATTCATTTGTGACATGTGGGAATTAATTGTATATAAATTTGAAACATTGTATGGCTAGTAAGACTTAAAGTGCATGTTTTCGGTTTAAAAATGACATTTTAGTTCCAAACGTGTATTACATAGTCAAAACTGAGCAAACATGCTCAAGCTGTTGTGATACTTTAAGGTAAAAATAAAGGATTTATTGGTGACTTGTTTGAATTAATTTCACATCAATTTGTCATGTAGCGTGTCCAGCGTGATTGAAAATGTGTTTTTTTAATTTAAAAGTGATATTTTACTTCAAAGTGTGTTTCATATTCTCAAAACTAATAAAATATGCTTTTATTGTCATGATACTTTAGGAATTTGATATATAATTCATTTTTTATGTGTTGGAATTAACCACACATCATTCTAACATGAAGTGTGGCCGATATGACTGAAATTTGGTGTTTTCATTTTTAAAATGAAATTTTAGTTCAAAATACGTGTTGCGTGCTAAAACCAAGCCAATGAGTTTCGAGTGTTGAATTAATTTTTAAAAATTTTTATTTATGTATCATGATATCCTTTTTATTTATGTATTATGTTTTATCATTTATATTATCCTTTTATTTATGTTTTATTTAAGTATTATTATATCATATTTATTTTTTATTTATTTCTTTACATATCCTTATTAAAATGAACATTGTTTTTTATTACAGGTACATAATTTTCTTAGGGGTTTAGTTGATCCATGAAGAAGGGATTTCAAATGTTTGATTCTTTTTGAGTTTTTTGAAAATTTTAATTGTGTACAATGAATTGTACATAAGAATGTAATTATAATGTATTAAACTGTTTCAATGTAAATTTATTTGTATTCAAATGTTTCAATATAAATATATTTTTTATTATATAAAAACATTTGAATTACGTTAATAAATATATATTTTTTGGATTATTGGGTGTTTCATCATGTTGTTCATGTAGTATCACTTTGCATCTGCTGAGATGGACATTTACCAAAAATAGTTTTACTACTAGTAGAATCTTCTTTTATCAACACTAACACTATCATAGATAAAATAAGGGTTTTATCATTTCTAAAAGTTGTGTTGATAAAATACGCTTTTTATCTAAGATAAGACTAGAACTAGAAAAAAAACTAACAATATTTATTATTGATTGCATTATTAACAGTCTAAAAGTGATGATAAAAGTCATTTTGCGTGCTTTTGAAGAACAAATCTGTAGTAGTGATGGTATATATATACTTAAGTTCTAGTTTGTTGGAAACATATTTTATCCACTGGTAGTGTCTCCCCCCCCCCTCTTTCTCAAAGAGAGAGGGTTGAGGTTAGTGTGATGTTGGTGGCCCACCTCACCATCCACCCAGTAAGAGAGGAATTGGTTAGGGGGAATTGCCTATAAAAATGGATTTTCCCAATGGTTTCAACATCAGCTTCATCAGCAATTAGCTCAAATCCTATTTAATTGTTCATTTTTGTGTGGTATTTCATGAGGTGGATTACCCTATATATTCAAGAGATATAATTACAATGGATATTCTCCTTGTAATTGTGAGAGATAGTGTGCCCACATTTACCCATAGTGAGATCCTTCTATTTTCCCATGTTTTTTTACCACTTTCATTTTGGGGGGTTTTCCAAGTTACATCTGGTTCCATTTATTTTCATATTTTTTCACTTTATTTTATATTTAAATTATCACTACACTAATGTTTTAATCAGTTTTGGTCCCAAAAATTGGTATCAAAGTTATGTTTTAGTCCGGTGTTGTTCACTTTTTCAGGAATTAATAATTCTCATAAATTTTAGTGTGCTCCAGGATAGCGACTGTGGTTGATATTTCAAATCATAAAAATGTATTGAGATTATTAAATACACAATTTTGAAATATAGGAGGTTTTTTAAAAATGATGTTTCCATATGGAGGTGAAATTCGAGATCAATAAATTCAATGGGAATAATTTTTCATTGTGAAAAATGAAGATGCAATAAGTGTTTCATAAGGATAATTTCCTACTAGAAATTGGTGAAAGACTGACGGTTGTGATGATGGAGCGTGGTTATAGTGGGATCCAGAATCATTACATGGATGGAAATGTGGTTATTACTTTTGTAAGTAGAGATGTTCTATAGTCATTAAATGAGTGATGGCTACTGGGGGTAGACATTATCTCAATGATGCATGGATAATCGAATTGGGATAAACATGGAACATGGAATATCAATGGGAATGGTTTGATATGTATAAAATAATCCAAAAATGACTTTTTTACATATTGAATGATCACTAATTTAATATCTTTGTATTTATTATCATCAAACCAAAGATTTATGATGGTATTGTACAAACCATCCAAGGATCAAGCCATGTGAAGGGCGTGAAGAAGAAAATATTTTATTTGGGACTATTTGATGATATCAGTTGCAGGACTCATTCCAAGAATAGACTAATGAGAATTTTTAAGGGATCACTTTTGGTGATGAAGGTAGAGAAGATCTTAGAGAACTTTTATGTTCTTATGGTTGAAACTTACAAGGAAGATGAGATAGTTGTCACATAAACTACCTCAATTGAAGCATTGATAACATCATAGAATTAAAAGCTTAGTCATATATCAGAACAAGGCTTGAAGATTCTTTATAGAAGTTACTTACTAGGATTAAAAAGGCATCCTCTTCATTTTGAGAGTATTGTGTTTTGAGAAATCAACACAGTTTAAAGTTTGGGATGTCAACAATAATAAGAAAAGAGTTCTTAGAGTTGATCCATTCTGACATTTGGAAAGTTTCAGTTATATCCATGGGTAGAGCAAGGTACTTTATATAATTCATTAATTATTATTATAGGAGATGTTGGGTGTATTCAATAAAGTGGAAGGAAGAATTTTTTGCAGTCTTCAAAACATTGAAAGAGCAGAAGGATCTTGAATCTGGAAAGAAGATCAAGTGTTTGAGGACTGAAAATAGTGAAAAATATACAATCGAAGAGTTTAATACATTTTTTCAATAGGAAGGCATTGATAGATAGTTCATGGTAGAATACACTCCTCAATAGAATAGAATAGAAAACCAGATTAACATAGCCCTATTGGATAGAATAAGTGCAATGTTGAATACAGTAAGAATTTCTAAAACATTCTAGGAAAACGCAGTGAATACTGCCATTTATGTGACCAATCAATCTCCTTTAATAGCAATTTATTTGAAGAAAATGATGAAGATGTGGACTGGTAAACCCTCTGACTATTCTTAGTTACATACTTTTGGAAGTCCTGTGTATGCATTTTTTAATAACCGGGAAAGATCAAAGTTAGATTTGAAATCTAGGAAATATATCTTCTTAGGATGTGCTGATGGTGTGAAGGGGTGTCATTTTTGGGACCACACTGCCCACAAACTTATCATCAGTAAAGATTTCATTTTTTTGTATAAAATAGGGTGAAAATGAAAATTGATGGAAACATGGAGAAAAACATTAAAGAAACCACTATAGTCTAGTTGGAGGAAAAATACAAGGAAAAACCAATTTCCTCTGAGTCATTACCAGAGCACGATGATCAAGTATCAGTTGGGTTTGGACCATGATGATCGAATTGGGAGAAAAGAGCAATAGTATGGCACTTAGACTATGTCACTGAGATTAATATTTTATATTTCTTATTTAAAGAGGATAGATATTCATCACCTTTTTTGGAGGGGACCTAGAGTCCATATGTATCCTCATGGATAGTGGCGATGTAGTTGGAACTTGAATCCTTTCACAAGAACTAGACTTGGGATCTTGTTACACTACCTCACGAAAGGAATCCTAGCAATAAAAAATGGTTCTTTAAGATCTATAGAGATGGAAAGGACTAAATAAAAATATATCATGAAAGACTGGTGTTCAAAGGATATGCTCAAAAGAAAGGTATTGATTTCAATGAAATATTTTCCCCTATAGTTAGAATGAAGATTGTTTGGTTAGTTCTGGATATGTGTGATACATACAGTTTTCATCTAGATAAGATAGATGTGAAGATATTTTTTCTCCATGGTTATCTTGATTAAGAAATTTATATGCTCAAACCATAAGTTTTTTGCAAAAGAAGGAAAAGAAGACTTAGTTTACAAGTTGAACAAATCTCTATATGATCTCAAGAAGGTGTGAAGGTGTTGGTACAAGAGATTTGATTCCTATATCATGATACTTGGATACAACAAACATCATTAATATATTTGTGTATATTTTTAGGGGTTTGGATGGTAATAATTTCATCATAATTCTATTCTATGTGGATTACATGTTGGTTACAGACCCCAACAACGATTAGATCTAGGGGAAAAAGTCACAGTTGGTTATAGAGTTTGATATGAAGGACTTGGGACCAGAAAAAAAGATTCTTGGGATGTGGATTTACCAAGATATAAATAATGGGAATAATTTTCTATCATAGAATAATTTCTTGTGGAAATTTTTGAAATGCTTCAACATGAATTATTATAATCCAATTTATACCCCAATTCCTGTTAATTTTAATTTATCATATAAGATGAGTCTTATTAGTGAAGCAGAGAGGTTGGAGATGTCTTGAGTATCATATGCATCAGCAGTGGGAAGTCTGATGTTCACTATGGTTTGTATTATACTAGACATTGTACATATAGCGGGAGCAGTTGGTTAGTACATGGAGAATCTAGGATGAGAGTATTAGAACACAGTAAAGAGGATCATGAGATACATCAAGGTGACCTCAGATGATGTATTATATTATAGAGGACAAAATTTTACTATTAGATCTTATGTTGATTCAAACTTTTCAGGTGATTCTAATTATAGGAAATACACTACTGGTTATGTGTTTACTCTTACAGGAGGAGCTATGAGTTGGATTTCAAAGTTATAGTTAGTTGTGGATTTATCCATGATGGAGGCAGATTACATGGAATCTACACAGGTTTTCAAAGAGGTTAATTGTATTAGAAGGTTATTCAAGGAGCTCAGGAAAAAATAAGAGTTGATTCAATTGTTTTGTGATAATAAGATCACCTTACACATTGTAAGGAATCCATTTTTCATTATAGGACAAATCACATTGGAGTACAGTATCACTTTGTTTGATATGTGATGGAGGAAGAAAGTGTAGATATGAAAAAGATTTATACTAAAGAAAATATGGAAAATTTATTGATAAAGGCAATTGACTCTGATAATTTTAGATGGTGTGGATCTTTATGTGGTCTCGCAGAGACATGGCCAACATGGTTAGAAGATAAAAAGGATATGTGGATTTGTGATTGGTTCCCAATAAAATAATTAAGTGGGAGATATTTCGGCAATATGTTTTATCCACGAACAGTCGCATCCCCTCTTTTTCAAATGGGATGGGTTGAATTAAGTGTGAGGTTGGTGGATATACTCACCAACCACCCAGTGGGAGGGGAGTTGGGCAAGGGGGATTTTTTTTTTATAAGGGATTTTCCCTGATGATTTTAGAATCATCTTCATCATCAATCGACTCAACTCCCATTTGAGTTTTCATTTATGTGTAGTATTTTGTGAGGTATATTATTTTCATATTCAAGAGACATAATTATGAGCAATATTCTCCTTATAATTGTGACGGATTGTGTACTCACTTTTACCCATAGTGAGATTCTTTTATTTGTTGTGATTTTTTACCCCTTTTATTTTGGTGGTTTTTTCATGTTACATCTAAAGTCATTTATCTCTACAGTTTTACACTTTATTTTATCTCATAACTGTTGTCACATCAGTGTGTCAATAATTTTTGGAAATAATATGGTTTGGTATGAAAAACAAAAGAAAATGTGCACTAATTAGTAATTTAAACCTCCATAATGTATATATAAAAAATTGATCAAACTGAGTACTAGTAAATTATCAATGAATAATGAATCAAACTACAAAAAAGAACTTATATAATATATATAGACACAAACCCAAAAAGTATTTGTACTTTAAAATGGGAGAAAAAATATTTTAAAAAATATAATAAACACACAAAACAATTTCATGGGCCACCATCAGTTGGATGATGGAGGACTCCATACCGAAGATGCTACATCGATGTATCCTAGATCTGGGAACCAACGCCAGGAGCTCGCCACTGATGTTGAGATCCAGATCCATATGGGGATTCTTGTGGGTAGTGTGGTGGCTACTGAGGGACTAGAACGAGTGGAACTACCAGTCGCAGGTCTTGAACTTGAATATGTGGGGGCGACAACATCGATAGAAACCTCTGTGAGGAGGGTGGTGTGGGTTCATAGATGTGATATAGAAGCATCAAGCAGCTTGTCGTTGTGTCGACCAGTGACTAGGCATCTTCTGACGACTCAGCATCCCTCTTCATCATGCTAGGTAAGTGGAGGAGAGCTTTTTTCAAGTGTTTTATGTTTTTAAAAAATAATAAAAAGGGATATGGTTTTACATATTTAAAAAAAAGGTTCAGGGAGGTGTGAACCTCATTCATGCTTCCTTTGAAATTTTTACAAATGACGCATGAATTGGTTCACGCCTCCGATTGAGTAAAATCTATAAATAGAGGTTCCTCCCCCCTCCATTTTCAGTTGTTTTTCTCTATATTTCATTGTGAATTGATGTAATATATTTTTTTCTCATCATATATTTCTATCTTTTAAGAAGATAAAATTTCTATTTAAAAATTTTAATTGTCTAATTGTTTTTATTTATTTTTTTGTACGATTTATTTATTTAATATGTATGGATGTGTGAATGTATGGATATATGAATGTATAAATTATTGATCTTTGTATGATTTAATTTATGTATGAATTATGGTTTTTTCTATGATTTAATTTAAATTAAATGATTTGGGAAATTTAAATATGGTGTTTATATAATTTAAATTTTATGTATAAAATATTATTTATATTTAAGAAAATATTATTTATTAAAAAAATTATATATTTGTAATTTAAATGGTGAATAGTTAGATTTGAATAGATTTATATATATATATATATATATATATATATATTATATTTAATGTAACATAAATTTAAATTATAATATTTCATACACATGTAAATAATGTGAATCAGGAAAAATATTTTATAAAAATATATTATGAATAATTATTTATAAAAAATACTAGTTATATTAAGTATTATATTTAAATATATATGTGTGTGTGTGTGTGTATTTGCTAACGGTCAAAAAAAGTTTACTATGAATAATAATTTTAAATTATAATAATTATTAATAATAAGTATAAATACTTCAAAAAATTATATATACATATGTAATTTTATAAAATTGAAAGTAACAGATGTTTATAATATTTTTAATGGTTATGTAAGTGTAAATTATATTACTTTTGTTAAATAAGATTATTAAAATTTATTATTAATAATATTTTCAAGATTTATGTATAAATTAACAATATTTATATCTAGGAAACTATATTTTTTTACAAAAATCATATGTAATTATATTTTAAAATGTTAATAAATAAATTTTAATATATTTAAATATGTATATATATCTATGTGTGTGTGTGTTATATTATTTGAATATATTTATATGTATATATTACTATATCATATATCTAAAGTAAACTAAATTTAAATTATAATATTTGATACATATAGGTAAATAAATTGAATCTACATAAATATATATACATATACATATTGAAAAGATTAAATTTTGGAAAGCAAGTAATATAGATATATGGATACATATGTAGATATTTCTTATATATTAGATATAGTTATGGGTAAAGTTATAATATGTAGAATATAATAAGTATCCCAAAAAACATGTTAAGATTATTGTGTGATGATAGATCTTGATATGACCGACTAATGTATGATTGAAATTGCATGTATTTTTTTGCGTATGTGGTCATATAATTTGTAATAATTTCATTTTATTTTACTAATTGATGAAATGTGTGTCATCATTTTTTCTAATTACCTAAGGGCCGATGTGTCCATGTAGAAATTTTATATATCGTAAACCCCTAGACCTCCTCACTTTCATGTAAGTAACATTGTAATAAAAAATCATTTCGACAAGAAATATTCGACAAGAGGCATTTCAATTTGAAAGGAGGCTGATGGTTTCTAAAATATATGATAATAGAGGCTCCAGGAGTTCCCCCTAGGTTTTGGTTGGTTTATCAAATAATGATAAACAAATCCATAGAAAATGTATCAAGATCAAGTCACGGTTATTTAATCATAACTAATTAAAACATGTTAAACATTTTATAATATAGTATAAATGTATATAAAGTTTTGTTAAATTTTCTTTCTAGGTAATCATATCACCGTTAATATACTTCAACGGTGAGGTTATTTATATCGATCGGGGTTTTATTCGTAGTTTTTCACCTATAAGAGTGAAAAATCTTCATGAAAGTATGAATATAAATAGATGTGTATGTGTGTGTGTGTTATCTATTAGATATAGTTATAGGTAAAGTTACAATATGTATAACATAATAACTATCTAAAACAAACATGTTAGTAATCTTGTTTAATGACTCATCTTGAGATGATTGTCTAATGTATGATTGAAATTACATGTTATGTTTTTTTGTATCTAATTATTTAATTTGTAATAATTAACAGATCTTGAGATAACCAACCAATGTATTATTGAAATTTCATGTTATTTTTTATGGTTATATAATTTTTAATAATTTCATTTTATTTTCCTCATTGGTGACCAATGTGTCATCACTCTCTCTAAGTATGTAAGGACTTGTGTGTCTGCGTAAAAAAAAATTATGTATCTCAAACCCCTAGACCCATCACTTACATGTGAGTAACATTGTGATAAAAGGGATTTCAACAAGAAGTATTGTTGTTTGAAGCTGTACTTTTACACTATACCTAAAAAGAGACTAATGGTAGATGAAATATGAGATAATAGAGGTACAAGGAGTTCCCCCCTAAGTTTTGGTTGGCTTATAAAATAATGATAAATTGATCCATAGAAAAACTATCAAGATCAGGTCATGATTATTTAATCATAACCAATTAAATCATTTTAAACAATTGATGATGTGGTATATAATTTTTTATTAATTATTTTTTTCTAGGTAGTTATGTATGCGTTAATATACTGAAACAGTGAGGTGATTTATACTTATCAGGGTTTTAGCTATATTTTTTCACCTACAAGAGTGGAAAATCTTCATGAATTTATGACATTGGATGAAGTTCGTAGGAATATTCATAGTTGATTAAAAATAAGGGTTGATTAATCAATTACTTCAATTACATATCGACATCTTTAATATATTGAATTTCTATGGCGCACTGAGTATCTTATGGTTGATTATAAGGATTATATGGATGAATCATTGTTGTTCAGGAAATAATATAGTAACGGTCTAATAGAATTATTTGTTGTTATTTTTCATATTGATGAGGTGCAACATACTACTACAGAACCATGGTATGTGAACTCTATAGAATTCTATCCTTCACAAAACTCCATTCATTGCCTTCTCATATGACTCTATTAAAAGAAACAAATTATGATGAAGATGATGTGGATTTGTAAGGAACTATAGGGGACATCCCTATGTATACTCCTAATTTATTGAATGAGACTCTATCTGATGAGGAAGTATCCGGTGATGCATAAAGAGATAATGTGGATGAGGATGATGTGGGGAATGAACCTTCTAAGGTTCCTTTGATAAAGAGGCACCCACCAGTTATTGGTAATCATCATTCATTACTAACTTCCTTAGTCGAAGTAATGTCTGGTGGACATCATTTTGATTAGGATGTCATCACACTAGTTACTCAATTCTCTAGCATTATAGGTAATATATCTGCATCAATTGATAATGCCATATATATGGGGTAGAAGTTTGAAAGTAAAAGTACCTTGAAATTTAGTTAAAACAATACCACATAGAGAGACATTTTTCATATGTGGTTGATGAGTCCAAGAAGGAAAAATATCTAATTCTTTGTGACAAATATGGGCCAGAATGTGAATTTTGAATGTAGTCAATATATGATAAATTTTTTTCATGTTAGAAGATAATAGAATTGGAAGGCTAACACTCTTGTGTACATCCACACTTTTCATGGGATCACTCTTCACTTGATACAGAGTTTATATTGACCGTTATTGTAGATATGATATAAACATTTCATGACATTCTTGTGTCCCTTGTCAAGGAATGAATACAATAGTTGTTTAAATATAAGATATCCTACGGTAAATCTTGGAATGAAAAATAAAAGGCAATTGTGGATGTTTATGGCGATTTGGATGAATTATATGCAGTGTTGTTACATCTTATGGGATTATTGTCTATAAAAAACTAGGTTATTTATCATTTGGACACTGTTGATTATGTCTCCCCATATCACCGAGTTGATCAAACAAAGGTGAAGTTCCGTAGGCTATTTTGGGAATTCAAGCCATGTATCTCTGTTTTCCTATATTATAAAAAATTAATTAAAGTCAATGAAACTTTTATTTATGGGAAGTATATAGGTATTCTACTTATTTTTACCATACAAGATAGTAATCATTCTCCTCTATCACTTTCATTTTTCATTGTTGAAAAGGATAATTTTGAATCATGGAGTTGGTTTTTGGCCTATATATGCATTCATGTCACACAAAACTAGGGAATGTGTATGATATCTGATATTCATTGAGAGATTATAGAGGTCATTAATAGTGATGGAGTTCTATGGTGAGAATCAAATTCTTATCATTAATATTTCATTAGTCATGTTTCCAGCAATTTGTATAAGCATTTCAAAGATGAGGAAATAAGGAAGGTGATCATCAAGTTGGGTATATTTTTTTAACTTATGTTTTTTGTAAAAATAATAATAACATTTTAAATACATTATTATTGTATGGTTTCAATATAATATCCCCAAAAAGGGATGTTCTATAAATGACTTAAAGAAATTCAGAGGGCTGATCAAGATATGTATGATTATATGATACAGATTTCAAAGGAAAAATGGTTATTCACATATGATGGTGGTAGGAGATATGGCCATATGAACACTAATATTGTGGAGTGTATAAATGGGGTCTTCAAGGGTGTGAAAAAACTATCAATCATAGGGTTAGTACAAGATACATTTTATATGTGTGTGAAGTACTTTATTGAATTGTCCTAATAGGCCTATCAAAGGATGAAAAATGGAATGCATCTGGGTCAGAATTTCCAAATAGACGTTGATCAGATACTACATGATGCATCATCATTTCATGTTCGAAACTTTGACCAGGTAGGGATCCTATTTTAGGTAACAAAGTTCCATGACCCACTCACAGGCAGTAGTGGTCGAGTGATGATGGTTATATTGGAAAGCATGTATTGTGATTGCGGTTATTTCCATGCATTGAGATATCCATGTGCGCATGTTGTTACAACTTGTGTATTGGTGAACATACCATGGGAGACCTATATTGACTTGGTGTATCACGTGAGCACTTTGTTTGACTATTATAGTGCACCATGGATGCTCATTGGCGACTTTCATTTTATTACCTTGCCTGCTGATTAGCCAACTATGGTCCCTGATGTTTTCAAGTTTCATATTATGGATTTTTCATTTATGATTTCTTTTATTTTTGGATTTTTCATTTATGTCTTGTTTAATTTCTAGTTTGAATCAGAAATAAATTTGTGATGTTTTATACTTTTACCTTGCCTTCTCATCAGCCGACTATGGTGCTTGATATTACCAGGTTTCACTCTTGAGGATGAACAAATTCTACTCATATTAGAAATGAGATAGACTAGCATTGGCAATGGGGAGGGAGACTATGATGCAGAATTTGACACACAAAAGGGAATACTCATAAAATATGTCCCCAATTAGTAGGATCGGGCTCCACTTCACATCATCCTTGATCGATTTTATTTATTTTATCATGAATGTGTATATTTTTTTTTTTTGTGCAGACTTTTTGATTAATAGAACCTTTTATTTCTGACTTGCTTCATTTCTAGATTGTTTCATCATTGGTTTGTTTCATTTCTAGTTTCAATCAAAATGAATTTTATGATAGTTTAACTATTAAGAAATTAAACACATGATATAAATGAATAATAAGAGGTGAAGCCTCTAAATGAATTGTTTTTAAATATATCCTTCAAATCACACGATCAGTTGGATATATCATGAAATCACTTGTACAATATGGGATTTTCATCATATTCAATATACATAGAATTATTTAGAAATAAATTAAACATGATTGGAGATTATTAAAATAAGAAATTTATAGAGTAATCCAACAACATCAGTCGGATTTATTTGTTAGCCTCATTTTTCATCATGATGTTTATTTATGAATTCTAAATATCTACCTCATTTTTCTTGTTGTAGTTTTTTAAAAAATATTTTTCAAATTTCATCGAATTAACTATAAAAAGTAATGATGATATCAAATGTAGAGATGTATAGCCCTTCATTGCTCACATTCCAAGATAGACATGTTTCACAGCTGGTCATAGAGAGATGCCAAGTTCCTAATTTGAGTGTATGAAGATATCACCATTTTCATCATGTTGCATCATCTCTTTTCATCATCCCTCATCGTCATCGTGTTGGGTTCTACAACATAGCAATGTTTGACTTCACATTCATCGATCATCGGCTCATTATTGCGCTCGTAGAGAGATGGAGACCAAAGACATGCATGTTTCATTTTGTAGAGGGAGAGATGACTATTTCGCTCAAGGATGTGTCTATTATGTTGGGACTCCCCATCAATGGTGTGGATATGAAGGACTGAGTTAGTATATATTGGTTTGATCTTATTCATGGATAATTGAGCATTGAGGTTTGGGATGATGGTAAGTCCATCATTGAGAGCTGGTTATGCATCGCTACTACAAAATAAGGTTGTAGTCGTGGTTTGTAACCATGTCTATAGACCCCAAAACCATGGCTATAGGTAATAGCCACAGTTTAATAAACTATGGATCCTATTTGTGTGGCTATATGTAAAAGCCTATATCCATGGTTCTTCACATGGAAATAAGGCTATTTCCACGGTTTGGAACTATGGAAATAACTTCAGCCATGGATGATTATAGCCATGGTTTGAAACCGTGGCTATAGCCCCCAAATTCCATTAAAAAAACACCCCCTACAGCAGATTCCTCATACCCAGTAGCCTATGCTGCAGCCTCATACCTAGCAGCCTACGTTGTTTCCTCATACCCAGTAGCCCACGATGCAGCCTCATACCCAGTAGCCCATGCTACCTAAACATGTTCCATCCTTTATAAATTTCAGATTCAGTGTGAGATTATTATTTCAGTGGAATGGATTTGGAGAATTCATGTTCCATATTGATGAGGTTCAACTGGAATGGAGGTTAAGGAAGGTTGGGAAAACTCATCCAGAAGGCTCCTGGAGGGAGTTTTGGAAGTTTTTGTCCTAGAAGGTGGATACATGGCTTGAAGGAAGAAATTGATAGTGTAGTTGATGTTAGTATTGGAAAACATATTTATGAATATTGATTCAATGTGATTCATCTTGGAAAACTTCCATATATGGAATTATGAAAGGTAGGGGGTGTTTATAGGAGACTATTGGGAGTGAATGGTCTAATCAGGAAGATTATTCCAAGAAGTTATATGAATCTCATTCTTAAAGGGAATTTTTTGATTTTTTATAGAGTATCCTTAAACCATTTGAGTTCTTTTTCTCTAGTATTTTTTAGGAGTGCAACACATTCCCTGTTACAGAATGAGTTTACATTTTTTAACTGAGCAATGGGTTTCTATATGTTGTTAACTGAAGGAATGTGAAACTTCAATATGGATTTATGTGGATCTGGAAAAGTATGAGACAATATTGAATTCAAACATAGGTTTTAGAAGGATAAGTTTATTCCAAATAGGAAAACACTCATGTGTGGTGAGATATAGAATGAGAATCTCAAAACACTTGATTGATAAAGTGATTGGAAATCCTAGTTTCAAAGGAATGTGTAATCTCAAACAAATGGAAAATGGATCTTATAGTGAGTACACATTTGTGAAGCAATATAAGGTAATCTTCATGGTATATGGAGTCAGAATGGATTGGAAGTTATCTAGTTAAATATCACATAATTTCATTTTACCATTACATGTTCATCAAAAATGATACATGTAGATATGTGGGTGTTACTTCTTAAGAACAAGGTATGAGTTTTGTCCCAAACTTTTATCAAATAAAGAACCATGGATGAATGGAGATTGTGTTTGTTGTAATGTTTTCTTTATGTTGGTATATAGTTCAAAAAATTAGAAGTACTAGATATAGCACTAAAATGTCTTCAAAATATGTCATCCAAAACCAAATAGTTTCTAGGATGAAGGATGAAATATCAAAGTCTATGGAATGTTTTTTATTATGAGTGGTGATGAAAGACATTGGTTCTTTCATATTTGGAATGAAAGCTTACTAATGGTCTTCAATGTCTAAAATGTTTTCTATGATGAGAGAAAGATCTTTTGAAGAGTTGTAATTAGGTGTAAGAAAGCAATTGGGAAAAAAGAACCAATGCATTCCTAGGTTCGGTTGGGATAAAATTCCAAAGGAATTTATGGCCTGTATTTGGATTTTAATATTTCATAGATAATAGACTTTACAAAAGGTTACTTTAAAATGAATTTTAGTTTCTGTGGTATCACTAAATCTAGAAGTATTGGAAGATACTGACTACAAAAGCATAAAAGGTCTAAAATATATTGTACAAGAATAATTTTTTTTAATAGAACTCAAAATCACAATGTGGAAGAATTTTACGTAGCATGAAGTAGTGGGAGTTCATTTTTCAATATGGATATAGTAAAGTTTATAGATGGGAGAAGTGTGCTTAAAGAAAAATGTTATACTAGTATGTGGAAGAAATTTATGGTGGATAAATGGTATAAGGAAAATATTTTTTGGATGGTGTTTCAGTAATTCCAATGGTTCTTAAAGAGTAATTAAAGTCATGGATTATAGTTTTTTTTGTATTATGCCTTAGTTGGTCACAAAATATTACTAGAAATTGAAGGAAGAGCATAAAGTTGTTTAAGGAATTTTTTAGAACCTTTATAATAGTCTTCAAGTGGTAGATTATTATAATTGACTTGTGAAAAAATTATAAATTGGGATATTGTTAAGATTTCAGGTGATAACTAATTTCTAGTCAAGTGTTGGAATTTTCAGATTTAGGCTTCAGAAAGTACACTTGACATAACCCAATGATACAAACTCACTTGATACCTAGAAAAAATGGAATTCTAGAAGTTTAAGATGAAGGAAATGGTATATGTAACCACTTTTGAAGTAATAAATGCAAGAGTGTGATCCAATTTATTATGAAAGTTTTGGAGGAAGTGGAGAAGTTATCTTGAAATAGATACTAGTGATATAGTCCATGTAGGATTAAACTGATCTTGTATAAGAGTATCCATGAAGTATCAAAGGTTGTGTTAAATTAATATGGAGGTCTATATAATAATAATCTAAGGTGAAGTCTATATCTATAATGTATCCAAAGTACAAATGTTTCATGAAATGTTTTGAAATATTTCACATAATGTAGGAAACGTGGTGGGGGATCTAGATATTACACTATTTATCTAATGGATAAGTTAATTCCATGGAGCTTAGATGGTTTCCTTGACCAATATGATAGATGTCTATAAAGATTAGACAGTGGTTGAATTGGATGGATACTATGAATCTTGCCTATAAAATGATGGGATGAGGTAAATTTTATATTGTTTTGTGGAAAAGAACATAAGTGACAAATGATTTAATTCTAGATGTAGGATTGGTATAGTTTGAAAGGAATGTATACTGAATGAGTAGAGGTAGTGGAATATGGAGACCTTCTCGAGGGATTGAAGATTCTATTAGGGATCCTCAGTCCACCACATGCAGGTGACACAGTGGAAGCACTTGCAATAGGAATTTGTCAAGGAATCATTGGATTCTAATTAATAGGTATTCATTTGTTTATCCCCCCCCCAACTGATGTAATACAATGGCACTCCTACCATCCAACATCACTTATATCAGCCAGCAATTTATAATAGAATAAAAAAAAAGAATACAATATAAACCTAACTTAAACATAATACAACATATATCACATGAATTCAAGCACTTAAATCCCTACCAAGAATACACTGTATAAACCAACCTGCTGCACTTAAATCTCTACCCTGCCAACAGCACTCAAATAGAACTCAAACATTGCATCTTAACAGAATAAAAAAACAAGAATACAATATAAATAGAACTCAAACATAATAAAATAATTTAAACAAACTCCAAGATAAACAATATGAAATTTTAATATCAATATCATCATAATAAAACAAAACTCTATGAAAAAAAACAATGTATAAATGAATAATAAAATTTACATTTGAAATGTACCTCAATATCAGTATCACCATAACCATCATGACCCTCATCATATCTTATAGAAACACCAACATCATTATCACCTCCTCTTAGACCACCAACATTATCATCGACATCTGCATTGACATATTCACCTAAATCAGTGGCAAGAGCAGAAGAATCCTCATAAACCAAACACAAATAAATGAGAACACATTTCATTAATGAAAACATATAAAGGTTATATACATAAATTTCATACACATATTTAATATAACACATTTTTATTTAAATTAATTTTTATTGATACACATATTTGATATAAAACACTTTTAAATTAAACTAGTATTCTGTCGTACATTTGCACGAGAAGCAGTATCATATAATTTTTCATAGGAATTGTTTCCGATTTATAGAATCTTAACACATCTATAATTAATGTAAACAATACTAGATTTATTTAACTTAATGTGTGAGGAATAATCTATATAGTGAAAACAAAATATGTATTAAAAATATTGAATGTGAAAACAATATATTAATGCTAAGAACATGGTGTTTGAATTGTGGCATGAAAACATTCTTGTAGTGGTTTTATAAGAGGATGCTTTATAAGATGAACTGAATGTTAGGGGGGAAATAATACATCAAATATCTATATAAATACATGAAATATCCATGATATTTAACATTCATAGATAGTTTAGTTTGGCTATAAGGAATAAATAAATAGAATATATATAAGTTAAACATAATAAATAGTTTAAATTCACTATTATGAAAAAAATATATAGAACCCCAAAATATTATATATAAATACATTCTTGGTGATAAGTAACAAAGAGAATGGCAGAGTGTATAAATTTCACTAAATTAGTTAATTATATATGTAAATGATACATATGAGGTGAGGAATAGTAGAGAAAGAGTTATTAGATAGATGTAATACAAGAAATTTCAATATAACAAGTTATAAATAATAAGAAGTTAATTGGGAATACAAATAGGAAGAGATACCTTAAGACATTGAAAATCTGGAATATATAAAGTTATGAGAATAGTGTGAGGGGGTATTTACTACCAGGGGCATTATAGTAATTCTATAGTTAGTCTATTATAGATAGTTTTAGTAGATAGTGGTTGTTTTCTGGGAAGGTAGGGTAATAAATGAATGGGGGTTGTTGTTTGGGAGGGAGTTACAGATCTATTGATTTGGATTTCAATTGGGAGACTCAGGTCTTGGGTGACTCGGGTCTTGGGTGACTTAGGTCTTGTCCTTGGGGAGCATCTTTGGGGACTTCCTCCTCCTCCTATTATTCTCCTTCCACTTCCTTCTTCTACTACTTTTATATTGTAACCTTGTTCGCTACTGGTGGGGGTAAGGGGAGCCTATTTTAGGGGGGATTACGGTGTAGTAGGGGGAGGTGGGGGAGGCTGGTGCATGGGTGCAAGGGGAGTCTAGTGTAGGGGTGTAGGCTGGTGCAGGGGGGGAGGGTAGGTGTTGTTAGAGGGAAATGGGAGGGGTTGGTGCATGGAAGGGGGGGGGGGGGTGGAGGGGCTGGTGCAGGGAAGGGGGAGGGGGAGGGGCTGGTGCGGTTTAGGGGGAGGGGGCTGGTGTGGGGTAGGGGGAGAGGGGGGGGCTGGTGTGGTAGGGGTAGGGGTCGGTGTAGGGCAGGGGGAGGGGGAGGGGCTGGTGTAGTTTAGGGGGAGGGGGAGGGGCTGGTGCAGGGTAGGGGGAGGGGGCTGGTGTAATAGGGGGAGGGGGGAGGGGCTTGTGCAGGGAAGGGGGAGGGGTTGGTGCACCCCCAACCCCACTGCACCCCCCACACACACACAAACACACCCTTCACCCCCACTGCCCCCACCCACCCTACACTACCACCCCCCACACACACTACACCTACACCCCCACCCACCCACCTCACCCCCCACTACCCCCCCCCCCCCCACACACACACACACACCTGCACCCTTAGGATAATTACTAACTCATTCCCTTTGTGACACTAAAGGGTTCCCCTCACTAGTCATGCTTTAACAACCATTATATCTTTCTCAATTGAGATCTCATCTATCATGAATCTCATTACTTCAAGATGATATTATTTTTTCTACAAGGAGATTCAATTTCAATAAATTAGAGGGTAGATTATGAAGAAATACCATAGTTCATTCTATTTCTCACTCAATTCTAAACCCTTTGAACCCTACTCATCGATCACTTGAACATTGATCCTTCAAACGATTATGGGTAAATCAAAGAGAGCCGATGAAGGTGCTCCAAGTAGTTCAAAGAAAACTAATTACTTTGGTACTAATCGGTGGATTCTTCTTGGTAAGGTAGTCGATTTTATCTAGTTCAATTTCATAGTGATGTTACTGAAGAAAGTGTCAATTTTTCAAGGTCGATTGTTTGTGTTTGATGAAAAGAAAATAAGGATTTTATTTAAGTTTTAGATTTTTATTAGAATTCTTGGTTCATGTTTTCTCAAAATGAGGATACTTTCATCTCTAAAGTGAAGGAAATTTCATTTTCTACTATTGAGTTGGCTGAAATTTTCTACTAGTCCATGTTGAAGGCTTAGGGAAATCCTGTAAAATAGGTGAAAATGTCATTTAAAAGAGCCAAAACCAGTTTTCATAGCATATACACATTATATAATAATGAAAACAAGTTTTTAGAATAATTGAGCAATTGTGGAATTCAAATTAAAGGGTTAGACGTAGAGAACCTACCTCAACCTCAAGGAGCATTGCTTTTGATGATGACAACCCAAATCTTCCTTTTTTCCACTTCCATGCATATGAACTTTCACATATATATATATAAGGACACCTATCCCATATGTACATATTCTCATGGCCAAATATGTACAAGGTGGTCCTTAAATATATGTTTATACTTGCATATACCCCTTTACACTTACACGTGTATTCATTTTTCATATCTATATATAAGCACACCTAGCCCCAATATATATATTCATGCTTCCATGGGTGAACATATATAAAGGGGGAACTTATATATGTATATGCCTACCTATGAATACACATGTATTTCACCTTTAACAAGTGGCTCGAATCCACCTCAACCAGATCCAAAACACAGTACAAAAATATTGGAAACCCAAAAATCACAAAAGTCCTAATTAAAATTGGGATAAAGAATAAAAATTGAAGAAACCTTACCTGAATCTGATGTTAAACTCGTTGCCTTTAATAGCGATGGATAGAACCATCCACATCATAAGAAACTACCTGTAAGGAAATAATGGGAAAAGAAGTGAGATATAACGACTTCTTATATATGTGTGATCGGTGTGTCAATTGTACATGATAAATAATACATGACTCCAATACCAACAATGAACAGAGAATATTCAGATTGATATGTACATCCCAATACTAAATAACATGATCATTAATAAAGGATTTTTTTCAAATTATATCCAATTCCATCCAATACATACACCACATAGTGGTATCATGAATCACTAGATGACACAAACTACGACATGATGGCTTTTACTACATCATGTTGTGTACTTTTGTGCATATTTACAATAATTTACCACTTTCACGTATGCATCATAGGTTTTATTCAAATCGTTTAAAATCATTGTGAAATAATACCAAGTCGTTTGGATATTATTTTCATATAAACGCCCTCAAATGATGATTGTATGACTTATAATGTCATATGAAAATGTTGTGTGTAAACCTTTCCTAAAAGTATTCAAATATCTAAAATATGACGTTTTTGACTATGTGATCAAAGAAGATATGAAAATATAGTCTCATAGGTGGTATTAACAATACACCCACACCAACACAACCTGTATAGACTGGTTGGGATTGTTTTAAAAATACACTATAGTATAAATCCCCAATTAACAATATAGGGTCCCTCTAACATAATAAGTATTGTGATACTCTATTTTGGGGGAATTCTAAATGCTACTGTGATGTGTTCTTAAGATGTCCAATGGTGTTCATAAAGAACTAGTATGAGTTCAATCTCAAGATCTGACAAATTCTTACACATGTGATATGCTTAGGCAATTCGAAACATAACCTCTATCATAAAAATAAACAACTGAATAAATAAAGAAGCAACCCAAAAAACACAAGAATAAAAAAACATTGTTGACCCTTAGGTTCTACACAACCCAAGATCAACTAAACCGACTCAGGCTAGAGTCTAAATCCTTAGAGAACATGGATCACTAATCCACACAATAACAGGCATGTATGGAAAACCACAAAAGAGCTCTAAGACACAAATATACTAATAAGCATGAATGTTGGGCCCTAGGATATCTCTATAAGAATCCAATATAAGAACACACATCCTACTGGTTCCCTAAAAATCTAACAACATGATTTGAGTTGGTGACATGAACTATGGATGACACCGGAGAACCTTCCAAAGACCCCGTAGTCCTGCAGAACTAACCAAGATATGTAATACATCTCAGCAATGCACACTGTCTAACTAAGACACCATTTGGGAGTGCACGGCATCCATGACCACTATCAGTGAGTTCTAAAAATCCATTCCCACTGCCCCTATAGCCATTTTGTAACTCTAAACTAGGGCGTACACTAATTCAGTGAGTTCTAAAAATCCATGTTTCTCCCCTTTCCATCCCTTACGCATCACCTAAAGAGCACATGATGTTTTCTCTTGAATTAAAAACCAAGCGAGAGGGTTTATGAACAAAACCCCTCTGTGAGACACCTGAGACCCTCACTTCTCAAAGATGGCCAAGAAAGGTTCTCAAGGGGCACCTATAAAACCAATAGTTATTCAATAACTAAATAAATTAATAAACAACTATCGATTAGGGAAATATAACAAATGTAGAACACCCAACCTACCTTATGATGAAAATGTTAAAGCTAAAAACTTGAACCTAAGATCCAACAGTGTCCCAAGAACCTATCTCATGCCATGAAATAGAAATAATTAATTATAAAAAATTATAGTTAATTATTTAAAAAAACCAAATAGGAATAAATGCCTAAAAGATTATTGAGGTGCTTCCACATTCTGAAACCATAACCAACTGCCTAAAAGAGGCCCAAAATATACCCATGAAATTAATATGGGAAAACCCCTAATAAGAAACACTTAATTTCCAGGAAATTCCAATCAATTTAACTGAAAATTCAAAAAAAACCATTAGGCCTCATAACATCTCCAAAATGATGAGTGATGGCATGTGTTCTACATCATGAGACATGTGATCTCTAAGACACACTAAAGATCCAAGATTCTTAGTAAATTCCACCATGTTATGGTGTAATCGGCACTGAAAACCTTCATGGGAATCATTAAAATTAGAGAGGATAAAATAAGAGTAATAACAAAGGTAATAGATGAATATTCCTACCTTAAATCGCTGAAGAATGCATTTAAGAATACCTCCAAAACATGAGAGGTCAAAGATGAAGAGGAATGCGGGGAGGTGGGGTGGTTGCGTAGGAGACGCATCGGAGGAGGAGGTGGGGAGGCCGCCTCGGAGCAGTGTCGGCGGGGATGTGGGGTGACCTCATCTTTGGAGGAGGAACGTCCCAAGGTGGGCGGCCGCATCGGAGGAGTAGAATGGCAGGAGTTTGGGTGGCAGCACCAGGCGAGGAGGGTCACGGGGAGTAGGGAAGAAAGGGGGGGGAGGGGATCACGAGTGGGTAGGGAAGAAAGGGGGTGGGGATCGCAAGCGAACAGGGAGAAAGCGAGGTAATGCCACGGGTATTTTATGACCCATGGCCATATCTTAATCTATAGCCATGATTTTTTTAAACTGTGCCTATATAAGTGTGGATATATCCTCAATTTCTAGTAGTGCATGTCATGGATAGACGAGAACTCCGCTCATCTAGCTGATGATGCTAACGAGATCACCGTGCTTAGATTTTCACATGCATATAATTTGAGACTTATTGGTTACATGATCTTCATTGACTATTCAACTACATTTGTCCATTTGATGTATTTACTATTATTGGAGGATTTGGACTAGACTGGAAAGTATAGTTGGGGGGTCTGCATGTCTTGCATATACATACAGAATGTTATGTAGTGCATGTCACATCGATAAAATGTATATTACATGATGCGTTATTCTTATTCAGATGTGGATATGGGAGAAAATTCTTTGCTTAGGTTCACATGCCCGCGCACCACTACAACTCGATATTTTATAGGAGTCCATGTGTGGACAATAGTATGTTTTCCCTTACTTCTTTTGTGAAAATCAAATGTGTAAGTTTCTATTATGAAATATAAGTATAAAAATGTTATCTACAAGTGGAGTTAGACACATTGATATTCAAATACAATCAGGCATGATGTCCATGCTTATAGACTTATGTTGGACAGTCTTTGACTGGATGACGTATGTGATTACTAATTATATTGTTAAATTATTATTGTGTAGAGTACATGTATTCATTTATTAATTACTTGTTTATTTTTTTGATATTTCAGGTTTCATGGATGTCATGTATTGAGACTATCATCCAGAATTTCTCACCTTACTATATGATGATGCTTGTTGTTGGCTCATGTGTTGTATATATATATGGTTCATTTTCATATTGTAGAGTGACATCATGGTGATAGAGTTATGAGGTAGCTCGGTTTCTATCAGCCCATTTCTGCACCGCCCAGCCAGTTACATTCACTTCATTCCCTGAAGATGTTAAGAAAACGAGAGTTTGATTGGAGGTGATATCATGCACCATATATTGAGATATGGGACAGATGACATGAGTCCTGATTATGAGGGGTCGACACAGTACATATGCATTTATCATATCAGTTGGATTATGGGTCTTGGTACTGCATTTCCCTAGTGAGATATCTTGCGTGACATGGACGAGACTATATATCATGAGTTGGTAATAATTCTTCCTTGTACCGTTCAACAGTTTTTTTTATTAACTTTAGTTAACTGTATAATTTGTTTTTATAGAATGTTCATATTGTTCAGTTCATTCACATCTTTGATCCCGCAGAGGGAGGCGCCTTTGACCAGACCTATTTTCATAGAGCAATGACAAGAGTTGCTTCTTCTTGTGAACGAGATTTATCATGCGATTTTCTTTGTTTTGTTAGGCGATACTGAGGGTACTGAGTTTGATATAGACGTGTCATGGGATGACGATCCTGTTATGGATTCAGATGTGGTATAGGAGGAGGGTGTTCGTCATGATCAGTCAAATGCTCCTTCAGTTCTTATTGCATGTGAGACACATACAGTATCTATTAGCATGTCTGATTTTGTCGTAGAGATAGACGTTGACTGCATACTTTATTTTTCATTGATCCGCATATATTTGATGAACAACAGTCATTTTCTTCACATGTTGGGGAGAGTTTCAGTTAGCAGTATCTCCTTATTATCTCCTTATTGATCTCATTATTAAGATTGTTCCAATCATCAATTTAATTTGGAATGATTTGATTTTATTAATTGAAACGTTTATATTTTATGCTATTCATATATACACAAACACAAAAAGGGTTATGAGATACAGATGCCGGTGTACAAAACGGGAGAAAACAATCTTTTAAAAAATACATAATAAACACGGGCCGCCCTGGGAGGTGGACGGCTAGCTGACCGGAGCTAATCTGCCGAGCAGAAACACCTCGTTCTCGTAGGGCGTCAAATTGAGATCCAGGCAGAAAGCTCCCTTGCCGCTGCCCGTCTTTTTCAGCACCGGCAGCGGGCCCTCCGTCGCAGAAGGCGGGGAAACCGCGGAGAGGGGGCGGTGGCGGCGCATGTGACCCCCCAGCGCCTGGCCGACGGCGAACTCCACGCCGCAGATGCCACACCGGTGCATCCTGCCTCTGGGAGCCAACGCCAGGAGGCCGCCGCCGACGCCGAGATCCAGATCCAGATCCAGCCGGGGCTTCTTGTGGCTGGCGCGGTGGCCGCCGAGGGCCTGGAACGAGTGGAACCGCCGGTCGCACGTCTTGCACTTGAACACGCGGGGGTGCGACGAGGCGGACGGCGACCGGTGCGTGGAGGGCGGTGCGGGTTCGCCGACGCGGGAGAGAAGTATCAAGCAGCTCGCCGCCGTGTCGACCGACGACTGAGCATCTTCTGACGACTCAGCTTCCCTCTTCATCGTGGTAGGTAAGTAGAGGAAGGAGAGATTCATGGATCCGTGGGGGTCTCCGTTTATATATTTATACAGAGAAGGAGGTCGGTGGGAAGGGGGGGTTAATTAATTCATGGATGAGTGGTCAACCTTTCTTGTAGCGTAAGCAAGTGAGCGCCTCCGTCGCGCCGCTGCCTTTTCCTGTGAGTTTCGTGGCGTAAGGGTTGGGGGCAGTGGAAGTGCAGGCCGTATCTTTCTTCCTCCGCCGCGTATTTCGGAGTCGGTCGAGAAGCCGTGCGGAGACTCTTAACTTTCGGAAAGCAAGCAAGCATTTTATTTTTTTTTATTCATTTATTCAAGGGTCTAGAAAGGGTTTTTCGTATTAAAAAAAACGTTAAAACAATAACCGGGAAAACAGAATAGCTTATCATGTTCACCGGTCACTCCATGCCGGCTCGCGCGTGAAATGCACGGCATGCAATGACGACCGACCAAGTGAGCTTCTTAGATTTGGTATATGCTCATGACATTATTTATGTTGACTAATTAATTTTATTAGATATTAGTTATGAGTTGGAGAGTTCACATTTATATCGCAGAAAAATTATTAAAGACCCAAATCTAGTACAAAAATTAAAAAAAAAACACAACAATATGCAATGCATCATATTTTAATTAAACCTCCCACTATAAAGGTCTGAAATATTCTAGAGCATTATTTTGTAATTCGGAGGTGTCTGGTAATTTAGAAGAGTTTCATGTTTTTATAAATGGCTTTAAAATAGTTTTGCAAATTATGAAATTAATTTTAATGTTTTTAAAGTTTATTGGGGAATTAATTAACAAGTTTTTAAAGTAATTCTAATATTTTATAAGTATTTTTGGGAATTTGGATTTGATAAGAAAGTCTTATCTTAATGATTTATAAGTTTTTGCAAGTGAAAATTAAATATTTTTAAAGTTATTTTTACCTTTACGCAAGACTTTACCTATGTGTAAGGTTAACACCCGTTCTTAAAATAGTGTATAAAGGTAAGAAGGGTTTTAAATAGTTTGGGTAAAGGTAGTCCTTATTTTATGAGATTTGTAAACGTAATTTTTTGCTATGTAAAGGTAAAATCAGATCGGACCTGCATATGGGTCACCTTGTATTTCCTTTAGTTGCATAAAGGTAATCCAAATATTTCTCTTTGGCACATAAGGGCCGTCAAATCAATGCGTAAAGGTCCAATCTACTTTCCAATACATGTGTAAGGGCAACCTGCCACATAAGGGTAAAATCATGTTACACTTATGCATCACTCCTCCAATGGCTCGAAAGCCTTCATTTTTTTTATTGATTTTTGATAATCCACCTTTCAAGGGGTGAGGTGGAACCCTTACAAGGCTCGTAAGCGTAAGTATTACATGGCCCGTAGACCTTAGAGGAATTCATTTCTCGTAGGCTACAAACATTACATACAGTCCAGACTAACTACTTGGAACTTCTCCTCCCCAACATCTTCATCGTGAAATCAGCTCTCCACCTTCGCATGGTTGTTCGACTAGGCATTCACGTGCATGCACATGCTTGTCCCGATGGCAGGTGTTATACCCTCTCATTCTTGCAATCTGTTTAGCTTCTGCTATAGTGAAAGTTTCTTGTTCATCCTCCTTGTAGAGCTTGTTCCTTGTAGATTATCTGGTTTGCATCTGCACTTAAAGGTGGCCCGAAGGCCTTGAGGTGGCCCAAAGGCCTTACTGACCCGAAGGCCTAGGTGGCCCGAAGGCCTTAAAGGACTCAAGGACCAAATCGGTGACCCAAAGGCCCAAACGGGGGCATATTTCCGACTGTTGCAGTGCCAAGCAGTGACTGCTTTACAACTTGCTACATAGGGGTCGTCAAATCACTACATAAAGGTCCTTTCTGTTTTCCAATTCCAGCATAAGGGTAACCAGCCACATAAGGTTTAAAACATGTTGCCCTTACACAACACATAGTCCAAAGGTAAGGGTATCCTGATTTTTTTAAGGGATGTGTTAGGGTAATCAGTCACGTAAGGGTAAAATCAAGTTACCCTTACACAGTACTAATGTCTCACGTAGGGGTAGCAAGATTTGCTTAAAAATCCAAAATTCCTTCTCAATTGAACCTCCCTACCACATAATCACAAATATTTGAGTGGTATCATTTATTAGCGCTAAAAAAACCACTATCACAAAAATAGTTTTACACAACGTTACCCTTTATCAACGTTAAAAAAACCCAGATAAAGGGGATACCTTTATCAGTGCTAAAAAACACTGATAAAAAATATTTTTAACAGCGCTAAAAAACCGCTGTTAAAAGTACTTATTTATCAGTGTTTTTTTAGCAGTGATAATGATACCCCCTTTATCAGTGTTTTTTAGCGCCATTAAATGGACTCCCTTTATCATCACTTTTTTAGTAGCGCTGATAAAGGGTAGTATTTATCACCACTTTTTTACCAGTGATAAAAAGTATATTAAAAAACAATACACTTCATTAAAAATAATGTATTAATATATAAATATATTTATATTGATATAAATAGAATATATATTTTTTAAATATGTTTTAAATAAGGCTAAATAGGCATTTACACATAATATATAAGATATTCAATGAAAATGACTTATTAAATAATTAAAAATATTTTAAATTAATAAGTTGTTAATTATTATTGAGTAATAGTTATTTAACAACAGTTTGAAGATAAAAAATCAAAAAATTAATAAAATATCTAAAATAAGTTGAAAACGTAACTCAAATTTCAAATGACCATAACTTTTGATCCAGATGTCCATTTAGGCTCTACCACAAATCAAATCAAAGATTGAGACGAGCTCTACACCGCAAGTCCTAGACTGAGCTTTATAAGACTTGTCTTATTTTTCGACCCCCAAAAGTGTTCAGAAGGCCTTCAAAAATGAGTTTTTAGTCAGGGTACTCACATTTTTAACATTCGATGGACTTTCAGGCTCGTTTAAGGGGGTCTTTTTGCCCCTTTTCAGTGGGGACTAAATTTATTCCCAAGGATCACATTAATATTGATATTATGGATTTGAAATTTATCGTTTTTCACAATTTATTGTTATTTATAATCAAATATATAACAATATATACATATTTTTTACATATTCACACATAAAAAAATTAATTTTTTAAATAAATAATTAAACATATTTACATATAAAATATATTTCTCAATATAAAAACCTTATCTAAATAAAAACTAATATCCATTTTATTTAAAATACAAATATATGAATATTTATATACCTATACAATCAATCTATATATAATGTGTATATATATATATTTGTGTGTCAGTATTGACAAAAAAAATCTATATATTCTAATATATGTATATAAATATTAATATATAATATATGGAAATAAATATAAACAAGTATAATTACATTTATAGATGCACACATATATATAAATATATATGTGTATGTATGTATGTATGTATGTATTTATTTGTAAACACACATACACACACAAAACATATTTTATATATGTATTTCTATATATATATATATTTATATATATAGATAAAAAATGTAACGAAATATATATAAATATAGAGATATATCTAAAATAAACAACAAAACAATATAGATGACAAAGACGCGAGATTATGAGGGGGAGGTCTCTAGTTCAAAACCCACCAAAGGAAGGGGTGTGTGCGGGCCGGTGAGGTGGATGCATAGTGATATTAATGGGGGGTGGGCTTCCTAGCTCTGTTAAAGGGGGTGGGAGGCTAGACAAGTGTTGTTAAAGAGGGGTGGACTTCCTAACTCTGTTAAAGGGGATGAGAGGCAAGACAAGCTCTTTTGGGGGGGGGGGTGATAAAACGGGGGGTGGTCCACCCTCCAAATTTGCAGAATTTTTTTTCTTTTTAAAAATTTAATTTGTTGGATTTTATCAGCACTAATAAAAAGTGTCTTTTATCAATGCTTAAAAAGCACTCATAAAAGGGACCTTTATCAGCGTTTTTTTAGCGTTGTAAATGCCCCTTTTACGTATTTTTAAAGGTCATATTTGTAGTAGTGAGCACTGATAAATGAGTGGTTTTATTAGCGTCATGTACAAGTGTCGATAAAAAGTATCTTTATTAGTGCTAAAAAAGCATTGAAAAAATTACCACATTTATCAGTGCTTTTTTTTATCGTTGATAAAGGTTGTATTTATCACTTTTATCTAGAGGTGATAATAGTGACCTTTATCGATGTGTGTTTTAACACTGATGAAAAGTGATCTTCTTAGAAAAAAAATTAATTATTAAAAACAATTTTTAAAATTGAAATATATTTATATTGATATATATATATATATACATCTGTGTGTATGTGTGTCACGACCCGTCCTAGTGGAGCCCACATCGTAACTACCCCAAACCTGCCTCTGATAGGCCAAGGGCTGGTGACTAGCACCAAGTAGGAATATCCCATAAATAGGAGGCATTTGCCTAAATACCTGTACACATGCACCCAAAGTTGGAAAGGAAACCACCAACAACCATGCATGCATACACTAAAAACAACCATAATGTACAGCAGGAAAGTAAAGTACAGGAAGGTAAACCGGGCCAGTATACAAGCCCACTAAATGACTGAACACAAGTAAACACACAAGTCCCTGAAGCTCGTCCGCAGAAAACTCCATCAGAAGGGTAGGTGTGGGTCAGCTGATAGAAGCCGTAGAAGCACGCCTTGTCCGCCTTATTACTCTATGCACCACCTGGTCCTGGCCCACCTAGGTCTCTTTCAAAACGTTGATCGTCTGCACAAGACACGACACGTGCGGGCAAGGCCCGTGTAGAGGTGAGAAAAATAGTACTCAGTAGGACACCCATAAAACACAAAGGATAAACCACAAAGGATAAACCACAAAGGAAAACCAGAAAGGAATGCACAGTCAACTCTACACAGGTATATGGCTATAACACATATACCAAGATTATCCGGATATACTCATAACCAGCCACAAGGTAAAGAGAGTAAGTTACAACCAATCGTCAGTCATAGGATTCTGCTCGAGGCACGCTCCTTTTGGGAGAACTCACTCCTCGAGCCTTGATGTCATCAGGGACTCTTACAAAGAGGTCCCGCTAATTTGGGCTCTACCCAAAGAGAATACACTGGTTAAGGTCATGCTATACAGAGAGGGGATTCTTCCCAAAGAATATTGACAACCCAATCTGTATTAATCCACAACGTAGGGGATTCTTCTCAGATAATACTGAAAACCCTACTGATGTGGCTCGTAACATAGGGGATTCTCCACCGAGAATACCGAGAACCCTACCGATACGGCCTACGGGATGGAGGATTTACGCCCTGCACTCGGAGGTCACGTCAATTCCCACAAAACTCCACTAGGGGTGATAGAGGATCGCTATAGTCCTGAATCACATGACGCGGCCGCTGAGCCGCGTTCCTCCACTACTGCGGCCTCCTCTCAGGACCTTATGCCTCTGCCCGCCGTCAACTATCGAGCCGACGACCTTGTCTGATGTCGCTCGCGGCTTGCTCACTGTGGGCCATCCCGCCACCGTGGTCCCGCCTGGACTACGGGATGTCGCCGCCGCCGGCCGTCGAGCAAGCGGCCGTCCTGTTGGGTCCGCTTGGCCCGGCTGTACCGCCAGGCTAGTTCTAACTCTACCGCTAGCTGCCTTGCCTCACCATGCCCCTCCATGAACGGTTGGAGGCTCCACCTCTGGCCTCCGCCTCGTGTCGTTGTCACCATGTGTCGTCGCAGCTTTGTGCTTGTTGTCTTGAATCACAAAATGTACGAAGAATGAAGAATGTGTAAAAAGGGAGAAAAGCAATGAACACCCAAAATGAGTGGATCTAAGCTTTGTTCGTGTCGACCTCGATCTGCCCACATTAGAATTGAAGAATGAATGGTGAAAATAAATCAATTCTAAACATAGATAAATCCCGAAACAAACCCCGCAACATAATCAGCCCAACCTGCATAACACACAATCCGTGGATTATACCATTTAATATTCTAGAATTTCATAAATAACATCTCATTTCAATTCTATACAACTATTCTCATTTTACATGATTTTCCATACATGTATATAAGTAAACCGATCATGAAAGCTAGAAAAACGAACACCCATGAATGATAAAATTGTTTCTTACAACTCATCAAAAATTCCATAAAGGAACTTAATAAAATCATGCTAAATTAAATACATGTAGAAAAAGTTTTGAATTAATTAATTAATAGATTTAATTTGATTATTCAGGACATTAATATCAAGTGTAGAACACTTTTGAACATAAGATCAAACCATCCTTCTTTGAGGAAAAAATACATATTTTTATAAGGTTCCCTTCTCAATTCCTCATGATAAGTAAGCCTGATTAAAGGGAACTTCCAAGTTTCTTACCCATTTTAAAGCACCATCCATAATATATTTTAATCCCCCATTATTCTTCTAAAATCAATCATCTTATCATAAAAATATATCTTGGTTCATTTCTGGTTTTATATAAAAGATTATGATTTTTTCTGCTTCAAATTCTCTTTAATATTTTCCTTAAACCTCACAAAAATATTTCATTTATAATGTTTCATAAACACTGTTTTTACATGTTTTCACTTCAGTTTGACATCACTTATCACGATCTATGCCTATTTTCCCTTATGAATGTCCATGTATGATTTAAATCCATTCTTTCATGGACACCATTATGATATTTCTTTTTGTTATGCCTTTTGACATGATTATGATACCCAATTCTTTCCATGGGAAACCTTTATGCTTGATTCATTATGTGGCACACATATGCATGAACATGTTATGATGGGTGTTCCTAGATAGAACTCTAATGCATTGGGTAATGTTTAGTCTCATAATACGTCATGTGCAATGGTCTTGGTGGTTAGCCTTGACTCATGCTTCTTCATGTGCAATGGTCTTGGTGGTTAGCCTTAGCTCATGATCATTCATGTGCAATGGATTTGGTGGTTAGCCTTGGATTATGATTATGTCACATTGTATGTCATTTCCACATTTCCATGATTCCATGATTACATGATCTCATGTTCTATATGTTATTCTTCCATATTTTTATTCATGTTTTGTGCCTTTTTATGTCATCATAATATTCCTTCTAACCCATGTGTTAGGCTTTATGCCTATGTTTATTCCCTTACTGGGATTTTAGCTCATCCCTTTGTTCATTTATTCCCCAGGTTACCCTATCCAGATGTTAGAGCTCAATTGGAGTTAGGAGATCATTATGGACCTTCAATAATTTTTTTTTCATTTTGCTTTCATGTTTTCAGTTTTATGTACCTAATCCTCCAAAGACACCAGACTTTATGATCCTTGGTTTGTATTTAATGGTTAATTGTACTTAAAATCATGTAATAATATGTGTAAAAGGCTAGGGATGTCATATATAAGTCCCTGATCAAATAAGTATAAGTTCATATTAGTGAACAGTCTTGATAGGAAAAGGATATGGGTATTCACTACACAATTTTTTGGCATGGAAAATCACAGTGAAATTCTGGTAGCATAACGGGGGTGTATAAATGTACATGAAAGGGATTAATGGGAGTGAAAGGATTCACTCATCATTTAGACATAAAATGGGAAGTAAGTGGGATATGGAATAACATATCTCATCATTATGAATTGAATATAAATGACATAAGATAATGAAGAAACTTGAATAAAGAGGAGAATGAGTGAATCCTTTAATAAATTTCAGCATGGTAACAGGTGTCTATAAAGGTCCATAGGAGGAATTAATGAGAGTGAAAGGGGTGTCTAATAATTTAGAAATCAAATTTAAAGGGGTTATAAAATAACATATCCCAAAATGAAAAAAAATGGAAATTAAGAGGCATGACAAAAAATGGATGCTTGAATAAAAAGGAGAGAAGAAGATACCTTACTAAATTTGGGCATGGTAACAGGTGTACATAAAGGTTCATGGGATGGATTAATGAGAGTGAAAGGGGTATCTAATCACATGGTCATCAAAAGGTAAGTAATAGTGATGTATAAAAACATACCCCAAATATGAATAAATGGAATTTAAGAGGCATAACATAAAATAGGTTCTTGAATAAAAAGGAGTGGAAGATCTTTGACTAAATTTCAACCTCGTAACGACTTAGATAAATGATATAATGAGAGGGTATAAAAGGTATCTCATTATTAAAGAATAAATTGGATGGTAGAGGGATAATTATAAATATATGAGAACATAACCAATTGACATTCAAAAGGATAATTATAAAGAGGGTTCTTGAATGGAAATGAGAAGAGAAAAATCCCTTATAATGAGATTGTGATTTCAAAAGCTTGGGAGGGGATTATTGAGAGCTTGGGTGACTTAGGAGGAATATATATATTGGAGGGAAGATTAAGGATGTGATTAAATGTTCTTTAGTGAATATAATGAGGATATTGGGTGGGTTTATATAGGATAAGAGGGGGGAGTTGTTTATTATTTCACAAACTTAGGTTTTGGACTCTATATAATAAAATAACCAAAACTATAAACCTTCCCATGGTTTTTTACCATGGTTTATACCAAATAGGGGTGTTTTCATTATTTTATAAGGCAAAGTTCTAAAAATATTAAAATAATACCTTCACTGATGTGGAAGTGAGGTATGTCTTTAAAGAAATGATTTTAAAACCTTAAAATATAATATAGGTTTTGGAGGATTCATAAAGGCTTCATAAAATTAATAAAATAATCTCAAAATAAAATTATTTTAAAGGGAAAACATATATTTGTTCATGTATCCATTTTATAACATTTATTACATCACTTTTGATTCATTATGATTTCATAATACACATTGTATATTTATACTGTATTTAATTTTTACCTAAAAATTCGATTGTCTTAGAAAATTATGAAAAATTCACAATTGGATAATTATGAGGTTCTAATTACAAAAATAATATCCATTTTTTAAAATAAATTTCAAAATATATGAATCTTTACCTTTAAAATAGAATTGACATTTATTGAGAATTTTTGGTTTTTTTAACAATAATATTTTTCCAACCAGTATAAAAATTACATTTGACATCATAAAAATCATATTATCAATTACGTTTATCAATCATCATTTAATAATAACATTTTATTAAAATATATTTTATTTCAAAAATAAATTAATTCATCAAAAGGAATGTATTATTTGAAAATTCATATTACTCAAAAATACAATTTTTGTTTTATTGTATCAAAATATAATTTTTATCAAACTAATTACTTAAACATTTATAAAGTAAAAAAAATAAGGAATAAATATAATAATTATTTAAATGAAAATAAAATATAAATATTCATACTTTTAGGGTTACTTTTTTTCTGGTATTTGTTAAATTATTTTTTTACCCTTAATTAACCTATTTTCTTTTTACCGTGGTAATAAATTTTCACCACAATTACTATTCATATTGTTTAAAAAATTAAGTTGAACTTATTACCTAATATTAAATATGATGATTCTAAATATGAAATCCATTTTATCAAAATAAATTCATATATGTAGAAGGATTTAATTTTAAATAAAACTTACAAGCATGACGAAAAGCTGTTTTCCAAAAAATACATTTTTTAAGGAAAATATGATTTTACATTCCCTTTTCTCTAAAGGAAATTTCCCAGTGTACCCTTTTTGAACCCTCCACACTGAGAGACCCCTCTTTCCCCATGAAGGGGTAGCACTCAAAGGCAGCTCCCCAGCTGGGGAAGGAGTCGTTGCCAGTCGAGATGGCAGAGCGTCCCGGAGGGTAACGGCCCGACAGCGATGGTTCGTCACAACGATCCGTCAGCAATTGGGTTGCGCCTCATTTTTTCCGCCAAGAGGAGTCCAAGAGACCCAGCAAGGTGGGTAGATCCTGGAGAAGGGGCTCGCCCCAAAAGTGGACTCCCAGGAATCGAACCCTGAACCTCCCAAAGAACAACCTGTTTTGGCGACTCACCTTCACCACCACACCACCGCTGAAGTGGCAAGGAAAATATGATTTTACATTAAATATATAACTAGTCATCTTAATTATGAAAATTTAAATTCATAAATATGGATATATAATCTAAAAATTTCATTTAAATCATTTCTAATTAGTGATTTTTTTAATTAATTATAATGGAGAAACATTATGCATTTTAAAACAGTTTTCATAAAAATGAGTTTTGAATCTTAAAAATAATCTTATACTAAAATCCAGTACAAAGATGATTTTAATGTAATTAATTTAAATAAATATAAATAAATAATACTTATGTTTCCTTGAAGTAAAATTAAAATAATAATTTTACTTTTAAATCAAATAATTTATCAAAAGAAATGGAAATTTTACATTAAAATGGTATTTTTCACTATTCACTGAAATATATATATTTTCTGAAAAAATCCCAAATTTTCAACCTAATTTAATTTTGATAAAATGATATAAAAATGGATTTATTTTTATCAAATACATTTTATAAATGTTCTAGAAAATAATTATAATATTTTTTTATAAAAAGAAAAAAAACCATTTTTGAAGAAAACATATTTTGAAGAACAAAAAACATTACCAAAAATGGACTGATTATTTACTAATAATTTATCAATATATTTAGGATATATATATATATATATATTTCATAAATTAGTCAATCATACACATATTTTCAAATTTAATAGAAGGGTTAAAATAGTCATATTTAAATAATCATTGTTTGTCGGGGTTTGGTGTTGTCTATCGCATACGCTATCGAACATAGTTTTCTATTTTAAAAACTCAGGGAATTAAAATCATCACAGAACTTCAAGTTTCTCACCATATTGGGGAATTGTTATGACCTTATAAATGCGACGTATACACTAGGACATTACACTACAAAAAATTTCATTAGCAGTGGTTTTTTTGTCAACTAGCGACAATTTAGCGGTGATTCTTTTATTAAAAAAAACCTGTGGAATTTAAATAAAATAAAACTAACCCCCACTGAATAGCAGTAGTTTTTTTGAGTGTCATTTTCAATTAAAAAATGCTAAAACATATTTTATTTAATGAATTTAGCAGTGGTTACTAAAAATTACCGCTAAATTAGTTTTTTTTAATATTTAATAATAAACTCACATGCAATAAACTAAAACATGAATATATGATAAACCCATCATATATACGTCATACATCCACAATCATATATACAAACATCCACAGTCATCATAACCTCAATCTCAGTCAACTCATAAATATATTAACCAATACCCTGGTCATCAATATATAAAATATTTCCAACAGTAATTGATTCCCAATATACATCCATGTCATGACCTCCACTGCATTTTTCTATCTCTACATTATCTCACCAACTAAAACCGACCACATAATCTCATCACCTATAACTAAAAAAAATTAAAACTAAATATAATAATTCAGAATTACAGTAGAAAACTGGAAGAATTTCATGATAGTCAACCCCATGCCTACTGCTGGCATTTTCCACCTACAATGAAAACTAGAACATTTTAGAAAAGAAATGAAAAAACAAAAAGGCACGGAATATATTCAGAATTCTATAAATAAAATTTGTTATTTTTTTAATAAAACAGAAGTAATTTTAACATAAAACAAATATTATATAATGAAAAACACTTTGAAAACATAAAACTTACCTATTTAAGATAAGATTTAACACTTGAAACTGAAAAGGGATATGTAAATATTTTAATTTATTTTTAAAGTGATGCACTGTGTGCTTAAACTTGACTTAATAAACAAATTTTAAAGTCTTTGATATCACAACATGTCCTATATTTAAAAAAAACTCAGCGGTGTTTTTCCAATAATTTCACATCAACATGAGGTCATTTTCTATGTTTTTGACCATTCCGTGCACATTTTAGTGTTTTTAAACACTAAAAACGTTTTTGTGACCATCACAAGAAAAATATCATTTGAAATGACATGTTGTCAGTTCCTAAAGTATAAAAACAATCCTGTAACGCCCCAACCCCAGAATCCCAAAGTCAGTGCATTATTTTAATACATTGGCATGATTACAAGGAATCAAGTCTCGAAAGACCGATCAGTTTGGTAGTCTTGGAAAATATATTACATACATGAATGTTACATTACACATTAGAAAATGAAACACAACATAAATGATCCTTTGAGAACACCATCAATCCCCTAGCTTAACCCTGCTTATCAATCTTAATACACTTCTTGGAATCCTGGGAAAAAGAAAACAAAAGAAATGGGTGATCTTAAATGATCAGTAAGGATAACAATATAGCGGAAACTTTCATAAACATTTAAAGAAATGTATAAGACTAAAACACAAGCCTTTTAAACTTAAACTTCATTATAATGTGGCAAATATAAATCAAACAATTCCATTTACTTATTCACATGGATATTATACTAGTCGAATAATCACATGCAATATCAATAGCCAATTTCATAATGATGGAATACATAATTCCAGACTTCATAACCACATAGTCAAGGCCTTGTTCCAAGACTACAAATAAGATTTTTCAAGGCCTTGTTCCAAGACACTAGTTTGTCTCATGAGACCTACTGATGCATCGAGGATCTATAGCGGGCTCCACCCGTCACTTACTAATTCCAATGCATTCCTTATATGAAAAGTTTTAAACATAACATAAACATTCGTATTAAAACTAGCATACGAAATGTTAATACTTCATCCATAAACCATTAATGGTATAAAAATATCACATCCACAATAAAACATACCATAACTCATTCAATACAATATGGAAGATTTTATTATAATAAATCATCCTCGATCAAGAATAATATCCCGTAAAGGATGTTGACATAGTTGAAAATGATCAGTAAAAATCTTTGAGAGAAATATCCCTTTTTCATGAAATCATTTAAAAGTCACACAATTTATAAAATAAGTCATTTAAAATATAGTTTTTAATCAAAGTGTCCCATACCACTTTGAAACTTTTTAAAGGAATTAACATTTTAAAACATTCATGTCCATATAAATAAATCCTTAAAACCATTTTGAAAACATGGACATTAATGAGAAAGGTTTAGAAGAATAAATATTTAAAACATTTAAAATGATGTTTTAGTAAAAGAGTCCCTTAAAAATAATCCCTTTGAAAACTCTTTTATGAAACATGGACATGGATAATAAATATGTCCCAACAGATACTTACGTATTAACAACCTCGAATAAGTATGGAGATTGTAGAATTAACTCTTACCTTATACTTTTCCTTGGTCAAGGGTACGTTAACCTCCTGTATAATAGTAAAACATTTTTATTAAATTATACAATAACTACATACATAAATATGATATCATATATAATCTTCTAATATTCCTTTGTTAATAATATTTTAGTAGTATCATCGTTTCGGGTGTTAACTGATCCATTTTCCTTTATATAATTGGTTAAGTAAGCCATATTTGTTATGGATATGATGTATTTGATTAATATAAATAATGATATTAAGTTCTTAAACATTATTTTTAATCATAAAATGAAAATTATTCTTGAATGATTACAGTGGGGAATGAATCTCATCGTGTTCGTGGAGACGGTAATTCGTACGTACGCACGATCGATAATATCATTGTATTGATGGTGAAATCATATGTAATTGGATGGTATATCATATATAAATAATAATTAACATGTTATATTTATTATTTACATTATTTATACTCATTATTATACCCATCTAAATAATGAAGTGTTTGAATAACAAACTACACCACGACGTGGAGATGATAAGCCGTACGTACGCACGTATGGTGACTTTGTCATTTATAGGATAGATAGAATAATGAATATGGTTATACCATATTTATAATAACATCATAGTATGTAGAAGGTACTGGGTTTATTGTTTTGGTATGGAAACAACAAATAAATAGGAAGTAGAAGAAGAAAAGAACTTGAAAGAGGGTGGTGAAATTATTACCTCTCCTTCAGGTGTTTCCTTTTGAGTTGATCAAAAGGGCTCCTTAGGTTGGATTTATGATCAAAGTAATGACTCTAGGTTGTTTTGAGGGAAATTTGGAGGACATTTTTTCAGGGGTTGGCCGAACCAAATGGCTTTGGAGGTGTGATTTTGAGAGAAGGGGAAGTGCCCTTTTATAAGAGGGGTGAGGGTCACTTTATGAAAAGATTAAAATATTAATTTATTATACAATCATATTCGGTTTATAATGGTTAAAAATAAATTTATTTTGAGATTTAGGTGGTTATGGGTCCAAATACTCTCAACCAATAGGTTTTAAACAAGTTTAGGTTGTCATTTTAACCTTATCTTTTAGATTTAACTCTTAGTTAAATAGTTTAACTTTTACCATGTCTTCTTGTATTCTTACACTATATGGTTAATAAACTTACTCTAAAATTCCAAGATAACCTCAAGTGGTTAATTAATGTCATATATAATATTATTTAATCCATTTTGTCGAACCTTAGATTTTTAGGAATATTATATCAACCAATAATATAGTATTTTTTTAAAAAATTAATTTATGTCAATTTTGACACTATTTGGTATTTTGTTTTTGTGAAAGTCATAACAACCTTATCACTTCAAAAAAAAATTATCTAATCAACCATAACATGTAATACTAACCTATAAAATTTGTTTATTGTTTTGGTATGGAAACAACAAAGAAATAGGAAGTAGAAGAAGAAAAGAACTTGAAAGAGGGTGGTGAAATTATTACCTCTTCTTCAGGTGTTTCCTTTTGAGTTGATCAAAAGGGCTCCTTAGGTTGGATTTATGATCAAAGTAATGACTATAGGTTGTTTTGAGAGAAATTGTGAGGATATTTGTTCAGGGTTTGGCCGAACCAAATGGATTTGGAGGTGTGATTTTGAGAGAAGGGGAAGTTCCCTTTTATAAGAGGGGTGAGGGTCACTTTATGAAAAGATTAAAATATTAATTTATTATACAATCATATTCGGTTTATAATGGTTAAAAATAAATTTATTTTGAGAATTAGGTGGTTATGGGTCGAAATCCTCTCAACCAATAGGTTTTATACAAGTTTAGGTTGTCATTTTAACCTTATCTTTTAGATTTAACTCTTAGTTATATAGTTTAACTTTTACTGTGTCTTCTTGTATTCTTACACTATATGGTTAATAAACTTACTCTAAACTTCCAAGAGAACCTCAAGTGGTTCATTAATGTCATATATAATATTATTTAATCCATTTGGTTGAACCTTATATTTTTAGTAATATTATATCAACCAATAATATAGTATTTGTTTTAAAAATTAATTTATGTCAATTTTAACACTATTTGGTATTTTGTTTTTGTGAAAGTCATAACAACCATATCACTTTGAAAAAAAAATATATAATCAAACCTAACATGTTATAATGACCTAAAAAATTCATGGATGACATCAAAACTTTTAAATTATATTTATTTTAATATTTATAATATAAATTATTTTAATATTTCATTAAGAAGGTAATTACTACATCATCACTGTGTCATAAATAAATTTAATTATTTAATATCTAAAAATTATAAATAAAATAAAATTATTTATTAAATCTTTTATCTTTATAATGAATATTTATAGTTTAATTTATCTTATGTATAACCCTATATTAAAAATGGTTTAGTTAATAAACTTTGAATTTAACACTTTTAACTCTTCTTTAAATAAAATAATAATAAATGTCCTAATCTAGTCCAAGTGTACCTAAAGGATCATATTTTATTCCTAAGGTTGTTTTGGGTTAAATTAAACTTATCCAATAGAATTAGGACATGTTTTAGGGTAATTATAATATCATTTTTACCCTTAATTACCCTATTTACTTTTAATCTTGGTAAATAAAAGTCAAAAGTTAACATTCACCAAAAATTATTTTCATATTATTGAACCAAATTTTACTTACTTATATTAACCATGTCTCTCTTATTTTTGAAATTCAACTCACAGAAGTGGTAAAATTAAGTTTTATGCAAATTTTCATATACTCCTAGAAAGTGGGTAAAAGATGGAAAAAAGTTCAATAAAATTTTATATATCTAAACTTATTGTAAAATGAATCCAATGAATTAAATTGAAAATATATAGGTATTATGTATCTATTTTTACCTAAAATAAATTAAAATAAAATAACTAATTACTTAAATAAAAATTCGGTTTTAAACAATAACAAAGTGTTTTTCACTATTCATCAAAAATTAAAAAAATTCAGAAAAATAACAAAAATTCACCCTAAGCTAATTTTGATATTCTGAATTAAAAAATGAAATCTATTTTACCAAATTAAAAACATATAAGTTTCATTTATTAATTTAAAATTAATTCTCATTGTCAAAACCAAAAAGCGGGTTTTTTAAAAAGTAAAAACTATCAAAAGATTGACATTTGTTTATGTCAAATTTAAATGTGAAATTACTTATAATGACTAAAATTGTATTAAATGATAAAAATATAATCTAATTATACTTCCAAACCATTCAAATGTATAATTGAACACTATAAATTATTTTGATTAAAAAAAGTTGTTTTCAATTAAAATTTAGTATTTTTTGCTATTCACCCGAATATGAAAGTTATTATAAAAACACCAAAAATTTATCAAAACTAAATTTTTATTTCCTGATTATAAAGAAGAAGTTCGTTTTTGTCAAATTTAATATATAAAAGTGTCAAATATTGGATTTAAGAAGGGTTCGCCATTAAAAGGCGGTAAAATTGCATTTTCTGAAAAATACTTCCTTTATCTGAAAAAAATGAATTTTTTCTTATATTATGTCTAAGAAACACATAATATGGATGCTAAAATTACATGGAATATATAAAATTCAAAATTTAGTTAATACTATTCATAATTGCTTTTGAACTGCTAGTTTGGTAAGTCGTGGTGCGTTTGAACTCTGTGTTGCGTGTAGCACAAGTTATTGAATTACTTTGAAGGAATAACGTACTATGAAATCTTGGGGTGTTACATTCTCCTCTCCTTCAATAAATTGCATTCTCGCAATTTGAAATTGTTCTTTGAAAATAAAAGGTTAAAATTATAAAAATACCTTTGTGGAAAACCAACATCGGAAATTGGGTTAATAAAATTTAGTTTTAATAAGTGGGAAAGGTAAATTAAAAAGTCACCATAAAATTATGATCTTGATTAGGAGAACATTGGTGGAAATTAGAGACACATAATTGGGGGGAAAATGTAAATATTTATAGGTATTGATTGAGGTCATCAATCACAAACAAGTGTAAAATTGAGGGCCTCAAAGTCATCAATCTATGATGATTTAAAATATCGTCGGTTCAAAAAAAACATAAGTTATTAGGATAACACATTTTTGGTTTTAAGATCCCTTCCCTAAAGTTTAAGAATTAATTTATTCATAGAATAAGAGGAAAAAAATATACTTGACCAGTATAGTTTCATCCTTCAACTAATTCCCACCACAAACTCATCTTTCACTCCAAAGGATAATAGAATTCAAAAATATTCTATTTATCCTAATCGTATAGGGTTCCAAAAATAATGAATTTATAATTCATTTGTTATACTATTTAAAAAAACTACATTATATATACCAGAACATCATGTATGTTAGTGGTAGGTGATCCACCCTTGTCGCCCTTCGATTGCGGGTTCAAGTCTCGCGGCCTTGTCGGACACGACGGGTTTTTGCCAGACCTCTGAGTTGTCCTTTTTATGACAATCCAAAAATAATCTCAAGAAATGATTTAACCTTAACAATAATGTCCAATGTAAAACTTAATCGATTCCAACCATTAGACTTATCCAAAATACTTCTGTCCAAACTCACAGTCCAAAATTTATAAGGAAGGTAAACACAATGAAGATCCTTTTTGTCACGTAATAACATGTGAACACCTTCATCATGTATTCTTTTAAAACATTGTAACACCCTGAATTACCATAAAACCTTATTGAATACATTCATGCTCCCTTATTCCTTATATAATACTGGATATACTCCTTCTATCCAAAAATGTTGTAAACTCCAACAATGATGGAATATACAAATCATTAATCAGTTTCAATGTAGTAACGAATATCTAATATAATTTATCCAAATCAATCATATATTATTCCAAAATCACCACCTCAGTATTAGAATCATATTATGTTTTATCTTTCTCTCAACTATATATTTTCCAAAAAAATTAACCTGCTATTGAGTCACTTCTCTTGGTTCCACACAATCTCAAGTCCTTAATGAAATAGTACTATAGTACAATCCTTATATACTCTATGATTCTTATAACATATACATCATTAATATAATACTCAAATGACACAATACTTTAATAACAACATAATAAATCTAATCATTCCCCTTCATCTTCAGTAGTACCATAACTTGATTATTATCCAATAGCAGCATTTGGGGTATACTCTGATGATTTATACATTGATTCACGTAGTGTCCTAACTCCTTGCAGATGAAGCGTTGTACATTTGAAACCATTTTCTTACCTTTTAAATCATGTACTTGCTTTCCTTTTTATCCACACTTATAACAAACTCACATTCCCTTCAAGCATTTACCAAGGTGATTCTTTCCACAGTTATCACATATGGGAAAATCCTTCTTGCCCCTCTTCCCTTTATCCATCTTTCTCTCTTCCATCCTTTTCTTCTCTTGCTTCCCTTCAAATCCATAGGACTCAGAGAATTATTTACTTATCTTATTAACACATGATATTATTTCTTCATATTATGAGAATACATGGGAGACTATTTCCCTTTTAAATGTTGGATTAATACCATGAAAGATATGATCCTTCTTAATCTTTCGATCATGCGTATTGCTGGAATTATCATTCCTTCTACTAGGCGTCATTTCTAAATAATGGAATACACTAGGTTAGTTTATGAATCGCAATGCATAATTCCAAACTTGTAAAATACCTAACTTAAATTGAAAATATTATGAATATAATCTATAATCATAAAATGTTTTCTTTGAGGAAGTATTTACTCCTAGATCCTTCACAATGGTTTGTAATGAAAATGTGAATTATCCTAAGCATATCCCCCAGAAGTGTCGTAACCAAGAGTGCAGCAAGACCCATTGTCATGTACCAGGATACCCTGGGTCAAGCTCGAAACTCCTTGTTGGAGTTTTCACTCCTAGGTACATTTGTGCCAAAGCTTCCTCTACCTGCTCATATCCAGACAGGGATGTATTGCTTGGAAAATACAAAAAATATCTACATTACCAAAATTCTAGGAAGTTCTTCTAGACTAATCCTCAAAGACTATCTTAGGGTAATGTTCTATAATCACAATTTATCTAAATATATTTCCAAGGTTTTTGATAAACTTCATTTGATACCAAATGTAACTCCCCGACCCCAGAAGCCCAGAGTCGGTGCATTATTTTAATACGTTGGCATGATTACAAGGAATCAAGTCCCAAAAGACCGATCGGTTTAGCAGTATTGGAAAATAGATTACATGCATGAATGTCACATTACACATTAGAAAATGAAACACAACATAAATGATCCTTTGAGAACACTATTGATCCCCTAGCTTAACCCTTCTTATCAATCATAATACACTTCTTGGAATCATGGGGAAAAGAAAACATAAGAAAAAGGTGAGCTCAGATTCTCATTAAGGATAACAATATAGTGGAAACTTTAATAAAAATTTAAGGCAATGTATAAGACTAAAACACAAGCCTTTTAAACTTAAAATTCATCATAATATGGAAAAGATAAATCAAATAATGTCATTTACTTATTCACATGGATATTCTACTAGTTGAATAATCACATGCAATATCAATATCCAATTTCATAATGATGGAATGCATAATGTCAGACTTCATAACCACATAGTCAAGGCCTTGTGCCAATACTAAAAATAAGTTTTTGTCAAGGCCTTGTGCCAAGACACTAGTTTGTCTTGTGAGACCCACTGATGCATCAATGATCTATAGCCTGCTCCACCCATCACTTACTAAGTCCAATGCATTCCTCATATGAAAAGGTTTAAACATAACATAAAACTTCGTACTAAAACTATCATACGAAATGTAAATACTTTATCCATAAACCATGAATGGTTTAAAAATATCACATCCACAGTAAAAAATATCATAACTCATTCAATACAATATGGAATATTTTATTATAATAAATCAACCTCGATCAAGAATAACCTCGGATAAGTAAAGAGATTGTAGAATTAACCCTTACCTTGTAATTTTCCTTGGTCAAGGGCACGTTAAACTCCTGTATAATAGTTAAATCATTTTTATTAAATTATACAAGAACCACATACATAAATATGATATCATATATGATCTTATAATATTTCTTTGTTAATAATATTTTAGTAGTATCATCGTTTTAGGTGTTAACTGATCCGTTTTTCTTTATATGTTTGGTTACGTAAGCCATGTTTGTTATGGATAGGATGTATTTTATTCATATCCAAAATGATATTAAGTTCTTAAACATTATTTTTAATAAAAAAATGAAAATTATTCCTGAATGATTATGATGGGAAATGAATCTCATTGCGTTCGTGGAGACAGTAATCCGTACGTACGCACGTGCGACAATATCATTATATTGATGGTGAAGTCATATGTAATTGGATGGTATATCATAAATACAGAATCATTAACATGTTATATTTATTATTTAAATAATTTATACTCATTATTATACCCATCCAAATAATTAAGTGTTTGAATAAAAAACTACACCATGATGTGGAGACGGTAAGTCATACGTACGCACGTATGGTGACTTTTTCATTTATAGGATGGATAGAATAATGAATATGGTTGTACCATATTTATAATAACATCACAGTATATAGAAGGTACTAGATTTATTATTTTGGTATGGAAATAATAAAGAAAGAGGAGGTGGAAGAAGAAAAAAACTTGAAAGAGGGTGGTGAAATTATTACCTCTTCTTCGGGTGTTTCCTTTTGAGTTGATCAAAAGGGATCCTTAGGTTGGATTTATGATCAAAGTAAGGACTCTAGGTTTATTTGAGGGAAATTGGGAGGATATTTGGGCAAGTGTTGGCCGAGACAAATGTATTTGGAGGTGTGATTTTGAGAGAAGGGGAAGTGCCCTTTTATAATAGGGGTGATGGTCACTTTAAGAAAAGATTAAAATATTAATTTATTATACAATCATATTCGGTTTATAATGGCTAAAAATGAAATTATTTATATCCTTAGGTGTTTATGGTTCTAAATCATCCCAACCAATAGGTTTTATACAAGTTTAGGTTACCATTTTAACCTTATCTTTTAGATTTAACTCTTAGTTAAATAGTTTAATTTTTACCGTGTCTTCTTGTATTCTTACACTATATGGTTAATAAACTTACTCTAAACTTCCAAGAGAACCTAAAGTGGTTCATTAATGACATATATAATATTATTTAATCCCTTTGGCCGAAATTTATATTTTTAGGAATATTATATCAACCAATAATATAGTATTTTTTTTAAAAATTAATTTATGTCAATTTTGACACTATTTGGTATTTTGTTTTTGTGAAAGTCATAAAAACCTTATCACTTAGAAAAAAATTATATAATCAACCCTAACATGTCATATTAATCTATAAAATTCTTTGATGACATCAAAACTTTTAAATTATATTTATTTTAATATTTATAATATAAATTATTTTAATATTTCATTAAGAATGTAATTGTTGTATCATCATTGTGTCATGAATAAATTTAATTATTTAATTTATAAAAATTATAAATAAAATACCATTATGTAGGAAATATTTTTATCTTTATAATTAATATTTATAGTCAAATTTATCTTATGTATAACCCTATATTAAAAATGGTTTAGTTAATAAACTTTGAATTTAACACTTTTAACTCTTCTTTAAATAAAATAATAATAAATATCCGAATCTAATTCAAGTGGACCTAAAGGATCATATTTTATTCTTTAGGTTGTTTTGGGTCGAATTAAACTTATCCAATAGAATTAGGATATGTGTTAGGGTAATTATAATATCATTTTTACCCTTAATTACCCTATTTACTTTTAACCGTGGTAAATAAAAGTCAAAAGTTATTATTCATAAAAAATTATTTTCATCTTATTAAACCACATTTTACTTACTGATATTAACCGTGTCTCTCAGATTTTTTAAATTCAACTCACAGAAGTGGTAAAATTAGTTTTACGCAAATTTTCATATGCTCCTAGATGGTGGGTAAAAGACGGTAAAAAGTTCAATAAAATTTTATATATCTAAACTTATTATAAAATGAATCCAATGAATTAAATTGAATGTATATAGGTATTATGTATCTATTTTGACCTAAAATAAATTAAAATAAAATAACTAATTACTTAAATAAAAATTCGGTTTTAAACAATAATGCAGTGTTTTCACTATTCATCAAAAATTTAAAGTTTTCAGAAAAATACAAAAAATTCACCCCAAGCTAATTTTGATATTATAAATTCAAAAATGAAGTCTATTTTACCAAATTAAAAATATAGAAGTTTCATTTATTAATTTAAAATTAATTCCCATTGTCAAAATCAAAAAGGGGGGGTTTTAAAAAGTAAAAACTATCAAAAGATTGACATGTGTTTATGTCAAATTTAAATGTGAAATTACTTATAATGACCAACATTTTATTAAATGATAAAAATATAATCTAATTATACTTCCAAACCATTCAAATGTATAATTGAGCACTATAAATTATTTTGAGTAAAAAAGTTGTTTTCAATTAAAATTTAGTATTTTTCACTATTCACCCAAATATGAAAGTTATCAGAAAAACACCAAAAAATTTATTGAAACTAAATTTTTATGTCCTGATTATAAATAAGTTCATTTTTTTAAATTGAATATATAAAAGTGTCAAATATTGGATTTAAAAAGAGTTCGCAATTAAAAGGCGGTAAAATTGCATTTTCTGAAAAATATTTCCTTTATCTGAAAAAAATGAATTTGTTCTTATATTATGTCTATGAAACACATAATATGGATGTTAAAATTATATGGAATATATAAAATTCAAAATTCAGTAGATACTATTTATAACCGCTTTTGAACGACTAATTTGGTAAGTCTTTATGTGCTTGAACTCGGTGATGTGTGTAGCGCAAGTTATTGAATTACTTTGAAGGAATAACGTACTATGAAATCTTGGGGTGTTACAAATATGACTGTGTTTGATCGGTTTTGAGTATGTCATTTTTCCTTTTTAATAAAATTGATATCAATTTTAAATGAAAAGACACACTTAGAGCCATACCGGGCACATCATGTGTTGGATCGAGATGTGGTTTATTCCTACATGTCACAAATGACTTATGGATCATTTTCCTAAAGTATCAAAACAACCTGAATGCGTTTTGTCAGTTTTGAGTAGGTCATTTTTCATTTTTACTAAAATTGATGTCAATTTTAAGTAAAAAGATGCACTTGGAGTCATATCAGTAACACCGTGCATTGAATTTTGGAAAGGATGATTTCTACACATCTCAAATGACTTATGGATCATTTTTTTAAACTATCAAAACAATCTGAAGGTGTTTTCTTGGTTTTCAGTACATCACTTATCTTTTTTACTAAATTGTCATTTCAAAATGGAAACACGCACTTTGATTCGCAACGATAACATCATGTATAGGTTCGAAATGATACCAATTCCTACACATCAAAAATTACTTATGAATCAATTTCATAAATTATCAAGAAAATCATAGCGTGTTTGTTGGGTTTTTAGTGAGGGATATTTTTGAACTAAAATGTCGATTTTAAACTGATAATGGACACTTTGAGTCATACTAAACACATAATGTATCATATGGAGGTGATTTTGATTCATACATGTCAAAAAATACTTATGGATCATTTTCCTAAAGTATCAAAACAATACAAATGCATTTTCTCGGTTTTTAGTAGGTAATTTTTCCTTTTTACTAAAATTGATGTCAATTTTAAATAAAAAGACGCACTTTGAATCATACCGGTCACACCGAGCATCGGATTGAGGTGTGAATGATTCCTAAACATCTCAAATTACTTATGTATAGTTTTTCTAAAATATCAAAACAATATGAATGTGTTTTATCACTTTTGACTACGTCACTTTTCTTTTTTACTAAATTGTCATTTTAAACTAGAAACTTGTACTTTGACTCATATCAATCACATCATGTATTGGTTTGATATGAGACTGATTCCTACACATCAAAAATGACTTATGAATTGATTTCCAAAATTATCAAGAAAATCATAGCGTGTTTTCTTGGTTTTTAGTGAGTGACACTTTTTGAACTAAAATATCGATTTTAAACTGATAACGAACATATTGAGTCATACAGGGAACATCGTGTATCTTATTGTGGTGCAGTTAATTCATACACATCACAAATGACTTATGGATCATTTTACTAAAGTATAAAAACAATCCTAATGTTTTTTCTCAGTTTTGAGTAGGTCATTTGTCCTTTTTACTAAAATTGATGTCAATTTTAAATAAAAAGATGCATTTGGAGTCATATTAGTCACACTATGCGTCGTATTGAGTTTCAGATGATTCATACACATCTAAAATGACTTATGGATCATTTAAATGAAGTATCAAAACAATCCAAATGTGTTTTATCGGTTTTGAGTATGTCACTTGTCTTTTTTACTAAATTATCATTTTAAACTGGAAACACACACTTTGACTCATGTCGATCACATCATGTATCGATTTGACATGAGACCAATTCCTACACATCACAAATAAATTATGAATCGATTTCCTAAATTATTAAGAAAATACAAGTTTGTTTTCTCTGATTTTAGTGAGTGATGCTTTTTGAACTAAAATGTCGATTTTAAACTGATAACAGGCACATTGAGTCATACCGAGCACATAGTGTATCGGATTGAGGTGCGGTTGATTCCTAAATGTCAAAAATGAAATATGGATCGTTTTATTAAAGTATCAAAACAATTCTAATGTGTTTGCTCAGTTTTGAGTAGGTTATTTTTCCTTTTTACTAAAATTAATATCAATTTTAAATAAAAATGCACACTTTGAGTTGTACTGGTCACATCGTGATTCGGATTGAGGTGCGTCTAATTCCTACACATATCAAATGAGTTATGGGTCATTATAATGAAGTATCAACATAATATGAATGCATTTTCTTGGTTTTGATAACGTCACTTATTTTTTTACTAAATTATCCTTTTAAACTGGAAACATGAACTTGACTCATACCGATCACATTGTGTATTGGTTTAATGTGAAAAAAATTACTACACATCAAAAATGAATTATAAATCGATTTCCAAAATTATTAAGAAAATATGAGTGTGTTTGCTCATTTTTCAGTGAGTGGCACTTTTTGAACTAAAATGTCGATTTTAAACTAATAACGGACACTTTGAGTCATACCGAGTACATCCTGTATCAGATTGAGGCACAGTTGATTCCTACACATAAAAATTGACTTATGGATCATTTTCAAAAAGTATGAAAACAATCCTAATGTGTTTTCTTGGTTTTTAGTTGGTCATTTTCCTTTTTTAAAAAAATTAATGTTAATTTTAAATAAAAAGACGCACTTGGAGTCATACTGGTCACACCATGCATCAGATTAAGGTGTGGTTGATTCCTACAAATCTCAAATGACTTGTGGATATTTCTCCTAAAGTATCAAAATAATATAAATTTTTTTGATCAGTTTTTAGTCTGTAACTTGTCTTTTTTACTAAATTGTATTTTTAAACTGGAAACACGCACTTTGAATCATAGCGATCGCATCATGTATCGGTTTGATGTGATACAAATTCATACATGTCAAAAATTAATTATGAATATATTCTATAAATTATCAAGAAAATCTGAGCGCGTTTTCTTGGTTTTCAATGAGTGACACTTTTTGAACTAAAATGTCAATTTTAAACTAATAACAGACACTTTGAGTCATACCAGGAACATTGTGTATTAGATTGAGGTAATACTGATTACTACACATAAAAAATTACTTATAGATCTTTTTCATAAAGTATCAAAACAATCTGAATTAATTTTCTCAATTTTCAGTACATCATTTTTCCTTTTTACTAAAATTAATGTCAATTTTAAATAAAAATAATCATTTAGAGTCATATCGATCACATCGTGCGTCGGATTGAGATGCGGTTGATTCTTTCACATCCCAAAGTCTCAAAAAAATTATAACTACCAATGTTACCATGATTTCCATTGTCTTTATTTGTTGAACTGCAAACACTGCATATTGACTTGATGTTATTAGCTGAAAAACATTTCTTGTTGTTGAAATCCAAAAAAGTAGAGGAATTTTATGTGCCCATTATATCATGATAAGTCACCACAATGGGAATGTGAGCTTCTTATACTCTTATAATTTATAATAATGAGAAAGTATTTTTGGCTAATAACATCGAATCAATATGTTGTGTTGGTAGTTCGACTAAGAAAGAAAATGAAAATAGAAATCATGGTAACATTGGTAGAAAGAAACATTTAATCTCTTTTGTTCCTTATTATAGATAGTTGAAAGCAAAATATGACTTCTCAAAAGATCTTTGAAAAAAACTAAATAAGTATTAGATAAAAATAATAAAGAAATTAACTTACAAATAGTGGATAAAATGATTACAAAATTAATTAAATAAGTAGTAGGAATTCATCTTTTCATGATGGTTGTATTCATTCTTCATGAATTTCCTTATTGTCATTATTTCAATTGTAGGATTGAAGTCCAATCCCTCACATTCATGAGCAGCTTCGAATAAACCACTCCAACTCGAACAAAAGAATCCACCAGTATAAATTATGTTTTACTAAACATATAAAATAACCCCTATAACTAAATTTTTGTGTGTTCAACCTTTGTTTTTATGCATTTAAAGTGATAAAATTTATAGTCATGATAAAACTAACATTTAAAATACAACATTTTATATATTAGAAAACTATTTTCTGTAGAAAAATGATATTTTTACTATCATTTTATTTAATATTATAATGTATTGATTATTAATAAAATGCGTGTTAATATAATCATATATGTTTGTAAACATCATTATAGTGTCATTATTTTAAATAGATCAATCTAATTTATTAGTTAAATGTTACAAAAAATTAATAAAACAATTCATCGAAAATAATATTTTTATCCTTATCATGGTCATCAACATTAAACATAGTAATCATACATTTATTCCCAAAAAAATAAACTAGAAATATTACATAATATGATAATATTTATCTAAAATAAAATGTACATTTTATGGATGTAATTTCAATAAGTGAAGAAAAATAATTTTTTAATTTAATAAACTAAATCAGTGTTTTGATTAAAATATTACATATGTTTGAAAAATTATATACAAGTGTTTTATAAATACAACATAGTATATTTTTTGATTTATTATATATATATATATAATTATAATATAAGAAGGCATCAAAAAAATTTATTCCATTCTTCCATTATAGTAACTAGTATTTCCCCCCGTGCAATCGCACCAGATTAGATTTTTATTTATTTTTAAAAATAATGTGTTGAGTATGAATTACAAAAAATTAAAATAATAAATAGTAAACATGGAATGAAACCATGATATTAAAAGAATAAATAGTAAACATGTAATGAAACCATGAGATGAGTGAGTGAAAAATCCACAGTGAGTATATTTATGCATTTCCAAAGTTAGGAAAAACATGAAACCATATAGTGGCATGTATGTAATGGTATTCAAATTAATTCCTTCAATGAAACATATCAAGAATGAATGATGGTCATGGATTTTAAAAGTATATACAAAATATCTTCTTAGCATTAACCATAATGACTTTAATTACAATTTCGTTTGAACGTGAAAAAACTTATACCTGAATTGCAAGCTCCCTGGTGAAGTAATAATAAGAACCTGCAAAAGGCCTCCTAAAACATGCATTTTGTTTTCACTTTTACTTATACATGGCATTATAGAATAGGAAATCTGAAGGCATGTGTCTTTCTAGACCTTGTCTCTACAACACCAACATCCTATGTATCAATCCAAAAAAAAATTAATATCAAACAAAACCAATTGTTACTCAAAAATGAATATTTCATATCAATGAAAAATTGCACAAGTAAAGATGCAATGAATTAAAGTATGAGATATATAGTTACAGTAATTAAAATATTGATTTGTTAATGGTTCAAATAAAAATGACAAGAATGTCTTGTATAATTAAGAAATGTTGTAATTATGGTATTTTAAAGATTTATATTACTTCACAATATTTTTATCTCAATGTAAAGTGATGGATTTTTCAAATTATAAATATATTTCATTGTTGACTGGACATGGTTAAATGAGAAAAAAAAGAACTCAAATTGTAAAATAATTAATTCACAGCATGCTCAGGGATTAATTTTCATCTTATAATTTGTAAATTCAAAACTCATTTCAATGTTTATTTGAAGTATAATTGAATATCAATTATGTTATTACATGTTTATGTTAAACTGTGAAATTTGGGACTGATAAGTTGAAATAGTAATAACTATGCAACACACAACACAAACCACCTTGGGGGACCAAAAATATTATCAAAGAGGTATGTTAAAGGCTGCAAATGGTAAATTGTTTTCATTTGGGAGAGGAGAATAAAATACAGAAGGATATCAAATGATGTTCCAAAAAGGATTAATGATTTTTATTTGAAGAATCTGTGACTTATTAAACATAATTTTCATCAAACAGGCATGATGATAATTTAGAGCAAGTCATGAGTTTCCTAAGTGGATGATTTTTATCTTGTATTATCATATAAATGATGTGAAGCCCAATTACATTGTTGGCTAACCTCATTTATTTTTCATATGAATCATTTTCCTATAACATATTGGTTTCATACTCTCTCATGGAAAAGCCTCATAGTCCAGAAATAAACTACAGAGCGATTACAAAAAAATTTATTAATTAGAAATTTTACAATCCAAAAGTAAAATATAGAGTGATTACACAATAAATAAATCATAAAGGACAATCATATAACTTCAATAAACATTCATCAAAATATAAGCATAGGTACTGCATTAATTTTTTAATAAAAATACAGAGTGATTATGCAATAATGATGATGGGCTCAAACTATAATTAATAAATCATAAAGCATTGATTATCAAATGAAAATTAACAACCGCATATTCCAACGTAAGACATTGAGCTGTTAAAAAAATATTAATTAATATATATGGATAGTTCAATAAACATTCATGGAATGAATTTTACTAATTAATAAAGTGCAATCTAATACCATGTATACATAAAAATCAGAACTGTATAAAGAAATTACAAGCAAATAACTCCTTTGAGCAATAATAGATTTAGGGTGATTATGGGAAGGAGGATGATGTAAGAGTTGGTGTCCTAGAACCAACTGGTTGTACTTTGATTACATGGACATTTAATATATTTAAATATTAAACATCTTATTACATATTGTTCATTGTTCTGCATGACTGTGAAGTAATAATGTCCTAGAGTATTTGTTGCATTGATAAGGTCATGAAAGTTCCCCGCTATGATAAGAACCTTGAAATGCTATAACAATATTCTTAAATATAGTTCTACGGTTGGATGACATACTATGATGGGACACATAGCATGCAGACTGTCAGGTGTGAGTACTCGTAAGCATATGAGACTTTCTCTCATGAAGTTCGCACTTGGTAACCTCCAAGACAGGAGATTATAAGATCGGACCCGCCAGTAGGAATTCCGCATGTTTTGGTGTCATTGGATATTTCTATGTGCAAGCATATGTAATGATTCTTAGACTTTAAGATTATCATTAATACATGTCACGACTCGCGCACTTTGATTTACTAACGAAAATTGTCATGCAGACAGTTGGCGGGAAGTAGGGTACGTTGGGTGTGTCAAGAGTGGCATGTTATTAATGGATAAGTCGAGGAAGGATTTGCCTCTTCTATTTATGGAAGTTGATATCTCGTCCCTTTGATTGAAATAGAACCGTCGCGCGAAATTCTATGGCCATGGTGTAACGATGAGTTTATTTCAGGTAGTCAAAGAATGGTGTATCAAGCATAAAGGTTGATGACACTATCATGAAACATGCTTGATGAGATATTGAGACAAAGGGATTATAATACATAGTGAGCGTTCGTATGTGGATGTCGTTGTTGCGACTTTACGTTCTTTCTCTTGGGTGTCTTGACTCGTTGCTAGACAGTACTCTTGGACTTTAGGCAAACCCGTCTAATGCCAACGAGAAAAAATCCTAGAGGGTCACACGCTAAGTGTTTTTGGTAGTCTCAGTTAAATTATATTTGAATTTAATTAATGAAATAAATATTATTTTCAAGACTGTGGAATAATTTTATTCAAGTTAAAATGATCGCATAAATTAAATAAAATATATTTCTTTATTTTATTGAACATTTAATAAATATTTATTTACTAGTTTGTAAATAAAATATTTATTTGAGAGAATAAATTATTTGTTTATTTATTCGGGTGTTCAATAAATGGAAGTGGAGTTCAAGCGGACCAAGGCCGGTCTGGTAGTAAAATAATTATTTTCAAAACGGTAAATAATTATTTAACTAGTTGACACAAGTTAAAATAATAATGATGCTGCTATTATTTTACGACGCAGAATTTTATTAATAATTCTGTTTTGCACAAGTTGGCGCACCATAAATAATGACGCGGTATTATTATTATGAGCATGAGTTTTCTATAAGTTCATGAATGTATTTAATTGTTGTTATGCAATTAAATATTGTAACTGAAGTTCCATGCATATAAATAGACAAGTACGTCTATTGTGCCAGACACCCACACGACACCGAATCACACACCCGGTGAATTGAGAATCGTTGATCTAAACAATTTCTCTATCAAATCCTCTTTCCACCCCTTTCAAGAATGAGAGACGTTCTTCAAATTCGAAGAACAAGCGATCAAGAACGACCGACGCAAGACACTCGCTTTGCCGCACTAGCACCCGGAGAACGAGCGGCATCAATCTGAGTCCATTAGAGCACTTGTGTATCACCACTAGAGAGATTCTAGTTTGGATCCTTACAAACGCAACGAGATAATCCGAAAGGGTCATTCCAAAATATTGACATCATCAACGAAGAAAATACCGAAGATCCATGTATTATTTTCTTTATGAAATTAATTAAATTAATTATAAATGATGAGAAAGATCATCTCTAAAGGTTTCAGGCTTCTTCCTTCTTTATCTAAATCTTTGATTCTATTCCGTATTGATTTTGGAGTAATCTTTGATCATGGTAAAAATCAAAGTTGGGTTTCGTCCCAACCATGCTTCCGCTGCGTCCGGAACCTTCATATGCAACCTTTGGGGGGGGTCACATCGTCGTTGAGGAGGGGATCCGAGCCGGAGAGAGGGAGGTCGGGAGGGGGGGGGGGGAGGGGGGTCGCGCGCACGCGCGGGGGGGGGGGGGGTGTCGCGGGCTCAGGGTCAATGATGGGGAGAGGAGAGGAGGAGGGTGGGGGGGAAGGGGGTCGTGGGCTCGGGGTCGTCGCTAGGGAGAGGAGAGGAGGAGGGGTGGTGGGAAAGGGGGTCGTGAGCTCGAGGTCGCCGCTAGGGAGAGGAGAGGAGGAGGTTGGGGGAGGTTGGGGTGGGGGGTCAGGGTCAGGGTCACACAGAGGGAGCTGGGGATAGGGAGGGATTGAGGTTTTTTTAAAACGTTTAGCGGCGATTTAATTAAAACGACCGCCAATTGAAAACATAAAAAATAGTGTCAGTTTTATGAAACTGCCACTATATTATATTATTTTTTAACTGGATTTATTTTGCGGCAGTCATTAGAACCACAATGAATAAACACTACTGTAAATATGACATTTATCAGTGCCATAAAAGGGCATTAGCAACGCTCGAAAAGCGTTGTTAATCAAGGCAAAGATAAAGTTGGGGTCCCTTTTATCAGCGCTTTTTTTAGTTCTGATAAAAGTCAAAAAAAAATTAAAAGTTAAAAAGAAAATACAATGCTCGAGGGAGCTTTTAAGAGCGCTTGACCCCCCTTTTATCACCGCTAGGCAGACCCCCTCCCACTCTCCTGCGTGCTGCACTTGCCTGCGCATCCCTCACTTGCCCGCGCGCCCCTCCCTGCTTCCATTAGAACTCGAACCCGCGACCTCCCCCCTTGCGTGTCTGCACCTTTACTACTAAGGCATTTAGTTTTTTCTCCATTTAATGATATATCTATATATATATATATATATATAGTTATATAGTTACATTTATTCGTATATTAATATAGATTCGTATTAATATAAATATATTTAGTTATATTAATACATATATATTTATTCATATATTAATATATATTTATTTATTCGTATATTAATATGTATTTATATTTATTTATATATATAAGTTATATCTATTCGTATATTAATTTATATTTATATTTATTTATATATTTTTTTAGTTATAATTTTTTATTCGTATTTTTATTTGTATATTAATATATATTTATAAAATTAGTTTTAAATACATTTATAAAATATGTTTTTTTATGTGTGTATAAATAAATAAATAAATACATACATACATACATATATACAACACACACATAGAGAGACACACACACACACATATTTACGAATAAATACATATATATATGTGTGTGTCTAAAAAGGTCATAGAATGTTAAAACGACCATAACTTCTAATCCAGAATCCGGTTTCAACTCCACAAATAGTCAAATCGAAGAAAATGAAACAATATTTGATATGATATGTGGTAAAGGCCTAGTGGACATTTGGATTAGAAGTTATACCTGTTTGAATGTTAAAAAATCGGGGTATCCCGACTAAAAACTCAGTTTTGGAGGCCTTCTGGGCCTTTTTGGGCCTCGAAAAAATGTGACAAAAGATTTTCTTTAGTTATTAGTACGTAGAGCTCGTTGCAAGCTTTTATTTGATATGTTGTGGAGTTCAAACGGACACCCGGATCAAAAATTATGGTCGTTTGAAATTTAAGTTACATTTTCAACTTATTTTAGATCTTTTTTTTTTTGATTTTTGTGTCTTCAAATTGTTATTAAATGATTATTAATCGATGATAATTAGCAAATTATCAATTAATAATATTTTTTAAAATATTTTAAAGTCATTTTCACTAAATTTCTTATATATTAAATGTAATAGTCTATTTATACTTATCTAAAACGTATTTAAAAAATATATATTATATTTATATCAATATAAAAAATACTTATATAACAATATATTATTTTTCATGATTTTTTTTTTGAAATTTATCAGCGCTAGGAAAAAGCGCTGATAAAACTCCTCTTTATCCACGCTATTAAAAAAACACTCATAAAGGGCTCCTTTAACAGCGCTAAAAAAAGTGCTGATAAAGGGGGTCATTTATCAACGCTAAAAAAAAGCGCTGATAAATGGTCACTTTTAATAGCGTTTTTTTAGCGCTGTTAAAAGTGCCCTTTATCAGTGCCTTTTTTAGCACTGATAAAGGACATCCTTTATCAACATTTTTTTAGCATTGTTAAAGGGTGGTGCTGTGGAAACCCAGTTTTGTGGTAGTGAAACTGCCGCTAACCATATCTTTTCTTATAGTATTATTACATTAGAGTCATGCACAAAAATGAATAATATGTACTAAGAAGATTTATTAATATTCAATACATTGGATATACATGTAATCAATGTATAAACAGTTGGTTTTAGGACACCAACTCCAACATGTGGTGTGTCTGGTATGACTCAAATTATTGTGATACTTTCGGACAACGATCATATATTCATTTGTGACATGTAGAAATTAACCGTCCATCAATCTGATACGTTGTATGGTTGGTTTGATTGAAGTGCATGTTTTTAATTTAAAGTAACATTTTAGTTCCAAACATGTATCACATAGTCAGAAATGAGCAAACATGCTCGGGTTGTTGTGATACTTTAGGGTAACAATTGAGGGTTGATTGGTGACTTATTTGAATTAATTGCACATCAATTTGACATGTGGTGTGTCCAACATGACCGAAAATGCGTGTTTTTAATTAAAAATTGATATTTTAGTTCAAAACATGTATATGCTCAAAATTGAGCAAATACGTTTGGATTGTCGTGATACTTTAGGACGATGATTGATAATTCATTTGTGATGTGTTGGAAGTAACCGCACACTGTTCTGATATGCGGTGTGGCTGATATGATTGAAAGTGAGTGTTTTCAGTTTTAAAGTGACATTTTAGTTCAAAACGTGTGTTGCATACTTAGTGTTTTATTTACGTATCATGTTATCCTTTTTATTTATGTATTATGTTTTATCATTTATGTTATCCTTTTAATTTATGTTTTTATTTAAGTATTATTGTATCATACTTATGTTTTATTTATTTCTTTATATAGTCTTAATAAAATAAACAATGTTTTAGGCACATGCCTCTCTAAGGGGTTTGGTTGATCCATGGAGCATGTTTTCCACTAGTTCGATTCTTTTTGAATTTGTTGGAAATTGTAATTGTTTGTAATGAATTGCACATAAGAATGTAATTGTAATGTATTAAAATGTTTCAATGTAAATTTATTAGTATTCAAATGGTTCAATATAAATACATTGTTTATGATATAACATTTGAATTGGTGCACTGTGTTGCTCATGTAGTAGCACTTTGCAGTAGTTGATATGGACATTTATCCGTGTTAAAAGTGGTGCCGTTTTTTTATCTACGCTTGAAGTGGCGTTGAAAAAACCCAATGACATTTATTATTGATCGATCAACTCTTTTTGATAAAAGTATTTTTGTGTGATTTTAAAGACCAAATTTGTAGTGGTGATGTTTTATATAAATTAAGTTTTGGTTTGGTATGCAAAACACAAGAAAATGTATTTTTGTTTAAGATTGTTGCAATCATCAATTTAATTTGGAATGATTTAATTTTATGATTCGAAACATTTATATTTTATGCTACTGATAATATACACAAACCCAAAAAGGCTTTGAGATACAACAGATCCGGTGTACAAAACGGGAGAAAAAAATCTTTTTAAAAAAACATAATAAACACGGGCGGTGGACGGCTAGCTGACCGGAGCTAATCTGCCGAGCAGAAACACCTCGTTCTCGTAGGGCGTCAAATTGAGATCCAGGCAGAAAGCTCCCTTGCCGCTGCCCGTCTTTTTCAGCACCGGCAGCGGGCCCTCCGTCGCCGTAGGCGGGGAAACCGCGGAGAGGGGGCGGTGGCGGCGCATGTGACCCCCCAGCGCCTGGCCGACGGCGAACTCCACGCCGCAGATGCCACACCGGTGCATCCTGCCTCTGGGAGCCAACGCCAGGAGGCCGCCGCCGACGCCGAGATCCAGATCCAGATCCAGCCGGGGCTTCTTGTGGCTGGCGCGGTGGCCGCCGAGGGCCTGGAACGACTGGAACCGCCGGTCGCACGTCTTGCACTTGAACACGCGGGGGGCCGACGAGGCGGACGGCGACCGGTGCGTGGAGGGCAGTGCGGGTTCGCCGACGCGGGAGAGAAGCATCAAGCAGCTCGCCGCCGTGTCGACCGACGACTGGGCATCTTCCGACGACTCAGCTTCCCACTTCATCGCGGTAGGTAAGTGGAGGAGGGAGAGATTCATGGATCCGTGGGGGTCTCCGTTTATATATTTATACAGAGAAGGAGGTCGGTGGGAAGGGGGGATTAATTAATTCATGGATGAGTGGTCAACCTTTCTTGTAGCGTAAGCAAGTGAGCGCCTCCGTCGCGCCGGTGCCGTTTCCTGTGAGTTTCGTGGCCTTTAAGGAAGGAGCGCGTAATGGTTGGGGGCCGTGGGAATGGCGGGCGTATCTTTCTTCCTCCGCCGCGTTTTTCTGAGTCCGTCGAGAAGCCGTCCGAAGTAAGCATTTTATTATTTATTTATTTATCTATTTATTTATTGGAAGTTGTAGAAAGAGTTTTTCGTATTTTTTTTAAACAGAAAAATAATGACCGTGAAAACAGAACCGCTTATCATGTTCACGAGTCAGTCGATGCCGGCTCGCGCGTTCAATGCACGGCATGTCGTCACCGCTGACGACAGACCAAGTGAGCTTCTTCGAATTGGCATATGCTCATGACATTATCTATGCTAATTAATTAATTTTATTATATATGAGTCATGAGTTGGAGAGTCCACATTTATATGCCCCCCAAAAAAGTATTAAATAAAAAGATAGTATCACACCAAGGAAGCAAAATCATAAACAAAATGTGCATGAACAGTCCCCAAATCCAGAACAAATTAAAATAAAAAACACAACAATATGCAATGCATCATATATATTAATAAAAGCCCCCCGCAGTGGGCTAGGGTGGTACGGGTGGGTTGTGGTTTGAGGCGTGGTTGCAACGTCAAGTCCCTAAGCCAACGATTTTTCCTGCAGTTTCTTTGTAGCATGCATGAGGTGCTGTTGACAGTTGTACCTAAATATAATATATATTAATAAAATCTCCAACCATAAATGTCCGGAATATTCCTAGGCATTCTTCTGACATTCTAAGGTTTCTTATAGTTCAAAAGAGTTTCATATTTTCATAAGTGGTTTTAAAATTGATTCACGAATTATGAAATTAATTTCAACATTTTAAAAGTTTATTGGGAAATTAATTTAGAAGTTCTAAAAGTGATTGTAACATTTTACAAGTGTTTTTGGGATTTTGGAAATTATAAGTTATTTTTAAATATTTTTAAAGTTGTTATTTTTACCCTTACACATTACCTTACCTCTGCGTAAGGGTGACACTTGTTTTGAAAATGTTGCGTGAAGGTAAGAAGGATTTTTAATAGCTTGCGTAAAGGCAGAACTCATTTTATGAGCAGCGTAAAGGTAATCACTCGCTACATAAAAGGTAAAACCCGACACGCGTAAGGGTCAACTTGTATTTCCTTTAGTTGCGGAAAAGGAAGCGAGCATTTCCCTGAGTAAGGGTTTCCCCAACTATGGTAAAGGTAGTTCAAGTTTTCTTAACCATGTGTAAAGGTAGTATATATGATTCTCCCATAAGGGTAAGCCAATTTTACTATTTGGTGCGTATGGGTCATCAGATCGTTGCGTAAAGGTCCTTTTTGTTTTCCAAAACTCGCGTAAGGGTAAACACCCTCATAAGGGTAAAAACATGTTACCCTTACGCAGTGCATACTCCAAACGTACAACCATCCCAACTTTTCTCGCATAAGGGTAAATTGATTTGCTATTTGATGTATAGGGGTCGCCAAATTGTTGTGTAAAGGTCCTTTCTATTTTCCAATACCAGCATAAGGTAACCAACCGTGTAAGGGTAAAAACACGTTACCCTTGCACTGGACATACTTCAAACGTAAGGGTATCCCAACTTTTCTAAGGGATAAACCAAGGTAATCAGCCACATAAAAGTAAAACCATGTTTCCCTTATCCAGCACTTATGTTTCACACTAAGGTGGCAAAATTTGCTTAAAAATCCAGAATTCCTTCCCAGTTGAACTTCACTACTACAAAATCGTGAATATCGAGTGATACCATTTATCAATATTAAAAAAGCGTTGATAAAAGAATAATTCTATTAACACTAGATAAAAACACCGATAAATGACATTTTTATCAATGCTACAAAAACCGATGATAAAACTACCACATTTATCATTAGTTTTTTTTAACCGTGATAAAGGTTATATTTATCAATATTTTTATCTAACGCTGATAATAGTTACCTTTTTCAACGCGTGTTTTAGCGCTCATAAATGGTGATCTTCCTAGAAAAAATTATATATTATTAAAAATCATATTTAATATAGAAATATACTTATATTTGCAACGTCCCAGTCTTAATCAGGTACACACCGTTTTTACTTTTTGCAGTCTAATTAATTAAGCGACCTGGGGCGCGCGCCTGTGCACCTCGCTGCGAGTCCCGAACAGCTTTTTATTTAATTTAAATAATTGCAGATGTTTCATGAAAAATGTCACGTCGCGCTTTGGCGTGGTGTTCGGGTTTTAAATAAATAATTATGGATTGGAAAATAGTAATAAGAGATTTAAAGAAGATTTAAAATAAATCAAGAAAGGATAAAAAGAAATTCTGAAATAAAATAGAGAGGGGGTTACGAGAAAAATGGAAATAATTAAAATGAGGGATTCCCGTTTTGAATTTTTTTATTATTTTCATTTCTATTCTTTTGTTTTATTTTATCTTTATCTTTTATTTCCTTTTTTCCTATCTTCTATTTTCCCATTATTTTTCTTTTCTTTTTCTTTTCTTTCTTTTCTCTATTTTCTTTTTTTCCCTCTCTCTCCCTCTCCCACTCATCACGTTGCACCCCTCAATCCCGTCACACCAACCAGCAGCCCCTTCGGAAGGCCGCTGCTCCTCTGTCCAACGTCTGATTCCTTCATCGTCAGGTGCGCAGTAAACCTTAGAGAAAGGCTAACGTTGCGCAATTGGAATCATGCGTTTTCGTTGAGTAATCTGCGTGCAGTTCGTCGCGGAAGATTGTTACTCTATTTTGGGATTTTTCTAAAATCCTTCGTTTTCATCCATTTTAGGTCAAATCGAAGCCTACCGTGAATCTTAGAGTCATCTATGACTACAAGGTAGGGTGCCTACTCGCTTTCCCTCCGTTTCGCTGCGATTTATAAAAACACACAATTGTGTCGATAGTCGGTGTCTACCGACTTTGTGCATTTTTACCCATTTTAATTACTTTAATGGTTTTACTTAATTTTTGTAGCCTTAATCATCTTAAATAAATTTGTTTGAATGGTTGCAACAAAATCGGACACCCCTTTGGGTGTGCCGACATAGTCGGTGTATTTTTCCGTTAGCCGAGTTATTAATTTAATTAGCTGCGGGTATTGCACAACCCCTTTTTATTGTTTTTAAATTAAATGAATAGTTGTTTGAATTATTGCAACAAAGTTGGACACCCCTTTGGGCGTGCTGACATGATCGGTGTATTCTTCCATTGGTTGAGTTTACTGTTTGATTAATTGCATGTGATGCAAAGCCCTTTTTTATTGTAATTAAATTAAATAAATTGTTGATTTGAACATGAACTTGAATTGTTGGATCATTGACACTTGTTTTGCTGAAATGTTTATTATTTTAAAAGTGCATTATCCGCTGATGTTGATACGATATGTATATTGCCTTGCAAGTTGTTATGCTGAACTACTGATTATTTAAATGTGCATTATCCGCTGAGGTTGATATGATATATATATTATCTTGCAAGTTGTTATGCTATACTGTTAGATTTATGCCTTGTGATGCGGGTGTATCTTGTTAGTTTTCAAGCTGCGACTTTATATGCTGATTATGTCATATCTAGTGCTATGAAAACTTTAATTAAATTCAGGGCGGGGAAAGGGGGCGAGTCCCGTATTAAGGACCACGCTTAGATCCTCCGTTCCTAACAGGTTACATCTATGTGTCGAGAGGCGGTGTCATTGGCTTTGTCGGACCGAGACTTCCCCGGGCTTTCTAACACTTTTGAGTGATACCGGTTCCAAAAGGGCCCATTGGGACGGATCCGTTGGCAATGTGGCTAAGCCAACTTCGGATGACACCCGACCTCTTTTTGCGAGATCGGGACAGACTCAGGATAAAGCCATGTCTCGGACGATACTTCGTCTTTCGAAAGATTGCATTGGACGGGCTCGGTGACATTGGATAAATTGACGGATGTTCCGTAGTGATACATTCGGAACGAGCTCGGACTCCAACTCTCAACTTGAACCTTAATAATGATGCACTTAAGGTTTATATTATTGCATTTTGAGTTTTCTTGAGAATTGAGATATCCTTCTGATATGTGAAAGTGCACCTAGTTGACATTGGACTTAGACCCCAAGTCAAAGCACAAGATTGGGGTACACCTCTTTCTTGTTTACCCTGCTTTTCTAGGTTTTATATATATACGTGTTCGTGCTTTCTGCTGATAGGTTCCCTTTCAGACTACCGGTTTAGGTTGAAGCAGGTGATTAGGCATGAGTGCCGTTTGGAACCCAAGCCGTCTTATTTATTTAATTGCGTTTAAATTAATTATCTGAAATTATTAAGTAATGGCACACTGCATTATTACTACTGCATGAAATGGAAAGGTTTAGACACTATGGGTGCCGACCTACTGAGATTTTATCTCACACCCTGCTCGGGCATCGTCGACACCTGAGTAGATTACATGCTCACAAGTATTGACAAGGGGAAACGTGTTGCTTCCGATGATTGACTGTTCATTACTGCTTAGGATGGAGACTGGGGCAGAGGACCAGGCCTTGCTCGCGATGCAATTGCTGCTTGTGTCTTTTCTTTTAGTTGACTGTGTGTTTAAGTTCTGTTTTCCGTACTTTCAGTTTAGACTCATATCATGGCATGACACTCTTTTGTGAGTTTCCGCACTTGGTTTTTTATCTTTCAGTTGGTTTTATTTATATTGCTTATACTGCAGTTTATTCATTCACGTGCTTCCGCAATTTATTAATTGTTGTCGTTTACTTCCGTTGTGATATTATCTGTTACCTATGAGGGCATAGTCTCTCCCACGGACACAAAAGGGCTCTTGCTGCTAGTCGGCACCCTCTGGCGTTCGGGGAGATGCGCTTGAGGTTATGTGACCCACCGGTTCAGCCACCATCTTAGAGGTGAGCCGGGTCGGAACGTTACAAAGTGATATCAGTGGGGTTTTTCGTTTTGTCTTACTGTTTGGGTTAGACAGGAGACTAGGATATAGGGATTTGGAATGTACCCTGTGCTTGGACGTAGCTAACTCATGTACAGGGGAAACCCAAATTCCTAGGTTGGGATTGCGGTTATTGATTATGCCAGTTATTGTTGATATGATTTCACCGTTGGGTGATTCACTTGTATTGCGTTGTTATTGTGTTGATATTGTTGAGATAATGGGCTTACCATTGCAGCCCGATGATATGAGGGCAATACATTCCATGCATCATAATATGCACTATAGGATTTAAATGCCATGCATATTGTCATGCCATATCTACTTTCAGCGTGCATTTACCTGTTTGCATGTGAGTGTTGTTGTGCCTAGTGGTAAAATTTTGAATTGCTGGTTTGTTGAATATAAAGTTGTGATAGTCAGTTATATGTTATTCTAACTTAACTGAGGAGGGGACTGTAGAACTTGTTAGTAATCCTTTTGAGTTGTCTCTTCCATATCGAAACTCAGCTCTTGAGGCAGGTTGTCTGTTGTTTAGTGCTCAGAGGCAGGCTATGTACCTAACCTCTTTTGCGCCTTACTTGTTTTTCTCACCTTCTTTACTCCTTGTCTATAGGTGTGTTGTTGGCTGTTGTAGACAAATGCCTCCGCGACGTCTTCGTGCTATACCTCAGGAGAGTGGCAGTGAGCACATTCCAGAGATGGTGGGTCCTGAACAACCAGTGGTACCTCTCGTCGAGCCTCCTGTGGCACAACCTCATGTCGATCTTCTGAAGGACCCTGACGCTCAGTTCAGGGATAGTCTCCTCAGGTTTATGTAGTCGGCTCAGAACATCCCCAGACCTGCCCCGTCTATGGCAGACCTTACGTGGGACTTTCTACAGCAGCACCCTCCCACCTTCTCAGGGAGTGGTGGCCCTCATGCTGCATAGTCGTGGATAGAAGTTATAAGGTCTATCTTCGACCACCTTGAGACGCTTCCAGAGCAAAGGGTCAAGCTTGCAGTCTACATGCTCCGTGACTCCGCCAAGCTTTGGTGGGACGTTGTTTCTCAGGCTGAGCAGACCAGTGACATGGCTTGGGCTGATTTCCAAGTAGCCTTCTACAATCACTTTTTCCCACAGACTCTGAGAGATGATCGTGCACGGGAGTTCCTACATCTTCAGCGGGGCTCTATGGCGGTGTTAGAGTATTCTACTCGATTCAAAGAACTTCAGCGTTTTGCCTCATCTCTGACTAGCGACACACATACTACTGCGAGGCGTTTTGAGGACATACTTGAGTATACTATCCGCTCACAGGTGAACGTCTTCCATTTGACCACTGTTATGGAGATCGTGAAACATGCTCTAATCTCAGAGAGAAATGTCAGAGAAGCTAAACCAGTGAGCCAGGGCGGTTTAGTTCCCAGATAGGGTGATGTCTCTTCTAGCAGCAGGAAACGCCGTTTTGAAAGTGCACGTAGGGGAAATCCTAGCCAAACAACACGTCTTGATAGCTCTGTCACTTGTTATTAGTGCGGTAGGGATGGTCACAAGAAGCCACATTGCACGAGGGATCTGAAGGAGTGCCGAGCTTGCGGCAGGATGGGTCACCTTCAGCGTTTCTGTCGTTCCTTCTCTTCATCTTCCAGTGGTAGAGGATCCGCACCTGCACCTCCTTCAGGTATGGGATGTATGACTCCATAGCAGGCTGGAAGTTCTTTTTCCACCGGTCGATCATGTTGAGGTAATGGTGGAGGTCGTGGTTGAGGAAATCAAGTTCCAGACTATCAGCGTCAGTTGAGTAGACCTGCCCAAGCCATCCAGGCAGCGCATCAGGGTCGTGGCTCAGGTATCATGTTTGCAGTGCAATTAGCACCAGAGGAGCAGAGTACATGACCATTTATAGTTAGAGATACTATTCTAGTATCCTCTACTTTAGTTTCTGCTCTTTTTAATACTAGCGCATCACACTCTTTTATATCTGCTGTTGTTGTTGAAAGTCTTGGTTTTCCAAGTGAGTACCTTTGTGGCGTCATGTCTCTCAACACACCGATTGGGGTTAGAACAGAGGGAATACACCAGTGCCAAGAGTGCCCCCTCGAGATAGGTGTGTAACATAACGTTACGTTTTCAGGTATCTTTTGATGTTTCTAAGTACCTCTGTTTTGAAGTAAAGACTTGGGGTACGTTTGGGTGAACTTTTAAGGAAAACTAAGGGACTTTGGGTTGTGCACGGGCGGCGCATAGTTTGTTAAACTGTGCATCCAAACCATGGGAGAAGGGAGGTTGAGGCAGTAGCTTCCATACGGGCAGCGCACAGTTTGTCTAACCGTGCGGCCAAATCGTGTGTGAAGGGTGGCCGAGGCAGTAGCTAACGCATGGCTAGCGCACGGTTTGTCAAACCGTGCGAACTAACCGTGCAACCACTTAAATGAGATCCTTAAATTGTGGATCTCACTCGGTTTTGCCTCTAAGTGCCTCGTTTTTCCTCCTAAGTGGCCCTAACTCGGGATTTGTCTTCCACTAAGGTCATAGAAGGTTCTCCCAATGTTCCAGAGGCGATCCAAAGGCTCCTCTTGGTGAATCGAAGCCGGATTCTTGAGGTATGTGATCGTTCTTCATCGTTATTGATCGGTTTCTTAGATCTACTTAGATCTACTTCTCCTCTTCTCTCGGTTTCTTAGATCCTTGCCCGTTGTGGGTAGATCTAAGTGTGTGGTACCAAATATGATGAGTTTTGGTCTTTATCTTTTTAGGAGAAGAGATCTATGGCGGGTTCTTGAAAAAGAAACCCGGTTTTTCTTGAGCGTCCTCGACCGTTGTGGTTTTGGTCAAAACCTTCGAGGTAGGTGGTTCCGTCCCAACTTGCCAAATTAATTGTCCTTGTATTGCTTGATTTATTTCGATTGTTTATTTAAATTCAATTTCTCAAATTTTATTTCAATTAAATAGATAAAAACTTGATTCCAGTGAATTGAGATATTTGAAATGGGTTTGGCATAGAAATTTGGGAAACCTCAATTCCATTGAATTGGGTGTGTTTATGGAAATTGGCCGATTTAAATTGTTTAATTTAAATTATGGATTTGATGGAAATTATTTCAATTAAATTGTTAAATTTAATTGTGGAAATAAATTGTATAATGATGGAATTGGTTTTTAATGGATTTCAAACTGGTGAAAATGGATTAAAATGATTTGATAGATTCTCATTGGTTTTTATCTTGTGGAAAGGCATGTTTTTGAATAAAACCTGTTTTGGTTTTAAATGGAAAGGAATTAACATTTTTGAAATGGAAGAATGGGATTGATCGTATTTTAAGCAGTCTTAAAATAGTTCGCCCATCGTGTAAGATCACATGCAAGCCTTAGGTAGTTAGTGAGTTATTTGGATACACTCTACGCTACAACAACATTCTAAAACATACTTGCGGCGGGTCACATCTCCGACGGGCTGGTGACGAGTCTCCTTTGGCCAGTGTCATAGGGATGTGTGTATACACATTTTGCTGAGTTCACATAGAGAGTGCAGAATCTTATAGCTGGTTAATACTATCGTAACTTTTGGCAGATGACCATATTGCTCGCTTGTTTATTTATATTTGAGATATAAATGTATGCCAATGCTTGTGAACTTCTTTGCATGCCTGCTAAATTTATATAAACTATTTTATATAAATGTTTTACTTAAGCCATTGTTTTAGAGATATTCCATCATTGTAAAGCCTTGCTTGAAATATTTATTTCCATCATTTGAAAATGTTTGGCATATTTTGTTAGAATATGATTTTGAATTTCCAAACCTGTTTATTTGAAAATTGAAAGCTTTTCTTTGGATAATCTATACTTGGAATCTGTTATAGAATCTTTGGTGGTATCCTACTGGGCTTATTCTCACACCCTACTTTTGCCTCCGGGTGTTTGTAGATTTTCTTCTTCCAGGATCGAGCAAAGGGAAGGGACCTCTTGGAGGTGGATCCAGTTGTTGATCTCTAGTCTTGGTGAGTTGTGTCCTTAGGGACTTTAGGACTGTTTTTCCCTTTTAGTACTTGGGTTGTAGTACTTTGGGCATTTTATGCCTCTTTGTATTCTGGTACATTACTCCCGGTGGAGTTTCTTTGGTTTGCATACTGTCTTGTTTCTTTTGCTTTCGCATTCTTGTGGAAAAATCGTTCCCACTTGCATGTTGTGAGATGCCAGGTGCTAGTCGCCGACCCGTGGGGATCGGGAATGCCCTTCAGGATATGTCAGGATCAGCTCGGTTATTGGGTTACCAGGGTACCCGAGCTGGTTCGTGAGAAAATGGTATCAGAGGGAGGTTAAGCATCTTGCCTTGATGACAGTATGAATTTGAGTATTCTTGTCGGGACTTAGGAGGTAGTTGTGATTGAGTGCCTGGCCAGATCTCACCACAATTAACCTTAAGTCACCAGGGTTGGTTAGGGAAATACGACTTGTGGATTAGTTCTAGTATTTTCCCTATTTTGATTTGGATAGAATGGAATCCAAATCTTGTTTATTCCGTCTATTAAGAATAGTTTTCCTTGTTACTCTATTTGAGTGTTAATCAAATGTCTTTTTATATTGTGTAGCAACATGCCTATGAGAAGATGTGAGAATAGGATCCAAAAAGAGGCTGCTGCTGAATCTCAGCAAGTGAGTCCTATTGTGGATCCGAGTCTGGTTGAGGTGATTGTTCGCACTGTCCAAGCTCTGGGACATGCACCACCTCCAGTTCCTGTTCAGACTCCAACTATAGATCCTCACAGTGATATTCTCCAAAGTCGTTCTCAAGAGTTCCTACGCTAGAAGCCACCAGTTTTCAAAGGCTCCACTGACCCTCAACATGCTGAGGAATGGTTGAGTAAGATTGAACGCCTGTTTGGGTTCTTAGAGACACCTGATGTGATCAAGGTGAAGTGTGCCACCTTCGTACTGGAAGGACCAAGTAGGAGATGGTGGGACACAATGGTGATATCTGGGAAACATGAGGGTTTGGAGTGGAAAGACTTTAGGGTCCTTTTCACTAACCAGTTCTATCCAGAATCAATGGTGTTGGCCAAGGCTGTGGAGTTTTTCAAGCTTGATCAGGCCAACAAAACCGTGACTGAGTACTCAAATCATTTTTCTGAGATGGTAAAGTTTTCTCTCGAGATTGTATCTAATGAGAGGATGAAGGCTCGACGATTCGAGTTGGGACTTCGATCAGATATCCATTCTTAGGTTATCTTACTGAAGCTACCCACTTATGCTGATGTGTTGGATAGGGCCATGATAGTTGAGATGGACCTGGCAGGAAAGTCAGGGTTGAAGGAGGTTCTTTTCCCTCATAGTGGCAGTGTTGGTTCCTTTAAAGGAAAATGGAAGCGTGACTTTTCTCATGGTATTTCTCAACAGCAGAGTCATCCCAGACCTCCGGTGGCACCAGGAGGGGATTCTTTGACTTGATATCAGTGTGGGAAGCCAGGACATTCTAAGAGAGTTTACACTGAGGCACCCAAGAACTGTAGCTTCTGCAGACGTTTAGGGAACTTACAGAGATTCTGCCATCACTTCTCTACTCCACGTAGTGGAACAGGATCATCAGCACCTCCAAATACTGTGGGGAAATCAAATGCTTCATGTACAAAAGGGTTCTAGCCATAGGCATCTGGAACGAAGCTTCTTCACGCAGTGGATGAGTCGCCAGAGGTAGCTGATGCAGGTCCTGAAACTGTGAGAGGTACCATTACTATAGCTTCATCTTTAGTGACCACTCTTTTTGATACTAGTGCATCTCACTCATTTATTTCAACCCATATTGTTAATCTGCTTAATCCACCTATAGAGCTTTTATCTTGTGCGATGGAGATTAATACACCCCTTGGTACAATGAGAGAGAAGGGTCTCTGTAGTCCTTGCGTCTTCTCTCTATCAGTTGTCGAGCTTGCTTGGAGTTTCTTGGTTCTCGACATGAAATCTTTTGACGTCATATTTGGGATGGATTGACTCATTTCCAATAAATCCGGAATTGATTATTATCTACGACAGGTCCACCTTACTACACCTAGTGGTGTGTCTCTCATTTTTCAAGGAGAATGGGACCCAAGGTCATGCAGAGCCGGACCATTTTTCCCAGAGTTGGGGAAGGTTATATCAGTGTTTGCTTTTGATATAGAGAGAGATTTATTTTGTGGTGATCTCCCTCCAATCATCGCTGAGTTTCCCGACATGTTTCCTTATTAATTCTCTGGTTTTCCACTAGTAAGAGAGGTTGATTTTACTATTAACTTAATGATTGGTACTCAACCGGTTTCTATTCCCTCTTACCAAATGTCTCCAACTGAACTAAAAGAATTTAAGTCTCAGTTAGATGATCTTCTTGAGAAAGGATTTATACGCCTGAGTGTGTCACCTTGGGTAGCACCAATTTTCTTCGCCAAGAAGGCTGATGGTTCTCTTCGATTATGTGTTGATTATCGAAAGCTCAATCGAGTTACGATAAAGAACAAATATCCGCTACCACGGATTGATGATTTGTTTGATCAATTGAAAGGGGCAAAGTGGTTTTCAAAATTTGATCTTCGATCTGGTTACCATCAGTTGAGGATAAAAGAATCTGATATTCATAAGACCGCTTTTCAGAGTAGGTATGGCCATTATGAGTATCTTGTTATGCCCTTCAACTTAACAAATGATCCTGCAGTTTTCATGGCTTTGATGAACAAGTTTTTCCGTGAGTATCTTGATACTTTTGTGGTTGTCTTTGTAGATGACATTATTGTCTACTCCAAGTCTGAGGAGGATCATGTGCATCATCTGAGAACAGTTCTGAGTCTTCTAATGAATCACCGACTTTATGCTAAGCTTTCAAAGTGTGATTTCTAGATTCGGGAAGTGAAATTCTTGGGACATGTGGTGTCAGAACAAGGAATATCAGTTGATCCTGAGAAGTCGAGGGATGTTATGACTTGGGAACAACCACGAAATGTTTTCGAGATTCAGAGCTTCTTGGGCTTAGCAGGATATTATCGCCGGTTTATTAAAGACTTCTCAAAGTTAGATTCTCCGATGACTGCTCTGACTCGAAAGGGTGTGAAGTTTTCCTGGAATGATAAATGTCAGAGTTCTTTTTTTGAGCTAAAGCGTCTTTTGACTACTACGCCAGTGTTAAATCTTCCTGAGGCTGGGATAGGTTATGTGGTCTTTTGTGATGCATCGAGTTTAGGTTTAGGAAGTGTCCTTATACAAGGTAATCATGTTTTTGCCTATGGATCTCGTCAGCTTAAGCCTCATGAGAAGAACTATCCTACCCATGAACTTGAACTTGCAGCTGTAATGAACGTGCTTAAGTGTTGGAGACATTACCTTTATTGAGATATATTTACTGTGTATTCAAACCATAATAGATTGAGTTATATCTTCTCTCAAAAAGATTTGAATCTCCGCCAAAGGTGTTGGGTGGAGTACCTACAATATTTCAACTTTGACATTGCCTATGCCCTGGGAAAAGGGAATGTAGTTGCAGATGTGTTAAGAAGGAAACTTCCATCACAGGCTGTGAAAGAATCTTCAGAAGAGTGGAGTTTGATGGCTCTTTTTTCTCAGTTGCATATTGGAGTTCAGTGGAAGGGGAAGGAAGTTTCTTTAGCCAGTGTCCAGTTGACATCTTCTCTCCTCGAGTTAATTCTTTAGGAACAACAACTGGATGATGAATTCCATAGAATTAGGGACTCTCTTTATGGTGGGGAGACCGACACTCAGTGGTCATTCTTCAAAGAGGGTGTTCTGTGTTATCGGAACCGTTATGTTGTGCCGTTAGCGGCAAGGAAGGATGTGATGGGGGGTTGCCATAACTCTCATTGGGCTATACACCCAGGAACCACGAAGATGTTCTATGACATGTGGTGGCAGTTCTGGTGTCCAGGTATGAGACAAGACATTGCTGAGTTTGTGTCTCGTTGCTATACATGCCAGCAGGTGAAATCCGAGAACCAGAAACCTTCGAGTTTGCTTCAACCACTTCTAGACCCTACATGGAAGTGGGATGAAATCTCTATGGACTTTGTGGTTGGGTTACTTTAAACCCAGATGAAGAAGAACGTGATATGGGTCGTGATCGACAGACTGACCAAGTCGGCTCACTTTATACCTATTCGAGATACAACCAAAGTTGAGAAGTTGGAAATATCTATGTGAAAGAAGTTGTTAGTTTTCATAGAGTTCCATATGCTATAGTCTCTGATAGGGATCCTCAGTTTACTTCTCACTTTTGGAGAGGTCTTCAGGAGGCACTAGGATCTTAGGTCCGTTTGAGCACGACCTACCATCCACAGTCAGATGGCCATACCGAGAGAGCTATTCAGATCCTTGAGGATATGCTCCGTGCTTGTGTTCTCGACTTTGGTGGGTCTTGGGATGATCATCTGGGGATAATTGAGTTTTCTTATAACAAAAGTTATCAGTCTGCGATCAAAATGGATCCTTTTGAGGCTTTGTATGGCCGTCCTTGTAAATATCCTTTATGTTGGTCGGAGATTGGTGAAAGTTCCTTGGTACGACCGAGTTTGGTCCAAGAGACGACAACTAAGATCCAGTTGATTCGTCAGATAATGTTGTTAGCATAGAGCTGGTACAAGTCTTATGTTGATTGTCACTGTAAACCTTTAGAGTTCTCAGTTGGTGACCAGGTGTTCTTGAAGGTTTCACCCCGATTAGGTCATCGATGGCTTGGGAGGCAAGGGAAGCTTGCTCCTTATTTTGTGGGACCTTTCGAGGTTGTTGGTCATGTAGGGAAAGTTGCTTACTGTCTAGATCTACATCCACAACTGACGTCAATAAATAACGTGTTCCATGTATCTCAACTGCGAAAGTATCTCTCTGATCCATCTCATGTTTTGAGCTGGAATGATCTTGAGATTGAACCAGATTTATCTGTGACTGAACGACCAGTCAGGGTTGTTGATTCTGAGACCAAGGTACTTCATGGGAAAACGATACCCCTGGTCTGTGTACTTTGGCAGCATGGTTTTGATTCTCATGATACGTGGGAAACGGAGGCACTTATGAGAGAGCAGTGGCCTCATCTTTTTGACGTGGAGGCTTCTTCATAGGCTTTTTTGGGGACAGAAAGATCTTATGGTGGGGAGGTTGTAACATCACGTTACGTTTTCAGGTATCTTTTGATGTTTCTAAGTACCTCTGTTTTGAAGTAAATACTTGGGGTACGTTTGGTTGAACTTTTAAGGAAAACTAAGGGACTTTGGGTTGTGCACGGGTGGCGCACGGTTTGTCAAACTGTGCAGCCAAACCGTGTGAGAAGGGAGGTTGAGGCAGTATATTCTGCACGGGCGGTGCATGGTTTGTCAAACCATGCGAATTAACCATGCGACCACTTAAATGAGATCCTTAAATTGTGGATCTCACTCGGTTTTGCCTCTAAGTGCCTCATTTTTCCTCCTAAGCGGCCCTAACTCGGGATTTGTCTTCTCCTAAGGTCAGAGAAGGTTCTCCCATTATTCCGGAGGCGATCCAAAGGCTCATCTTGGTGAATCAAAGCCGGATTCTTGAGGTATGTGATCGTTCTTCATCGTTCTTGATCAGTTTCTTAGATCTACTTAGATCTACTTCTCCTCTTCTCTCGGTTTCTTAGATCCATGCCTATTGTGGGAAGATATAAGTGTGTGGTACCAAATATGATGAGTTTTGGTCTTGATCTTTCTAGGAGAAGAGATCTAAGGTGGGTTCTTGAAAAAGAAACCCGGTTTTTCTTGAGCGTCCTCGACCGTTGTGGTTTTGGTCAAAACCTTCGAGGTAGGTGGTTCCGTCCCAACTTGCCAAACTGATTATCCTTGTATTTATTGATTTATTTCAATTGTTGATTTAAATTAAATTTCTCAAATTTTCTTTCAATTAAATTGATAAAAACTTGATTCCAGTGATTTGAGATATTTGAAATGGTTTTGTCATAGAAATTTGGGAAACCCCAATTCCATTGAATTGGGTGTGTTTATAGAAATTGGCCGATTTAAATTGTTTAATTTAAATTATAGATTTGATGGAAATGATTTCAATTAAATTGTTTAATTTAATTGTGGAAATAAATTGTATAATGATGAAATTGGTTTTGAATGGATTTATAACTAGTGAAAATGGATTAAAATGATTTGATATATTCTCATTGTTTTTTATCTTTTGTAAAGGCATGTTTTTGAATAAAACCTGTTTTGGTTTTAAATGGAAAGGAATTGAAATTTTTGAAATGGAAGAATGAGATTGATCATATTTTAAGCAGTCTTAAAATAGTTCGCCCATCGTATAAGAGCACATGCAATCCTTAAGTAGTTAGTGAGTTATTTGGATACACTCTACGCTACGACAAAATTCTAAAACATAATTGCGGCGGGTCACATCCCCGAAGGGCTAGTGATGAGTCTCCTTTGGCCAGTGTCATGGGGACGTGTGTATACACATTTTGCTGAGTTCACATAGAGAGTGAGGAATCTTATAGCTGGTTAATACTATCATACCTTTTGGCAGATGACCATGTTGCTCGCTTGTTTATTTATATTTGAGATATAAATATATTCCAATGCTTGTGAACTACTTTGAATGCCTGCTGAATTTATATAAACTATTTTATATAAATGTTTTACTTAAGCCATTATTTTAGAAATATTCCATCATTGTAAAGCCTTGCTTAAAATATTTATTTCCATCATTTGAAAATGTTTGGCATATTTTGTTAAAATATTCTTTTGAATTTCCAAACCTGTTTATTTGAAAATTGAAAGATTTTATTTCGATAATCTATAGTTGGAATCTGTTACGAAATCTTGGTGGTATCCTACTAGGCTTAGGCTCACACCCTACTTTTTCCTTCGAGTGTTTGTAGATTTTCTTCTTCTAGGATCGAGCAAAGGGAAGGGACCTCTTGGAGGTGGATCCAGTTGTTGATCTCTGGTCTTGGTGAGTTGTATCCTTAGGGACTTTGGGACTGTTTTTCCCTTTTAGTACTCGGGTTGTAGTACTTTGGGAATTTTATGCCTCTTTTTATTCTGGTACATTACTCCCGGTGGAGTTTCTTTGGTTTTCATGCTGTATTGTTTCTTTTGGTTCTGCATTCTTGTGGAAAAATCATTCCCACTTGCATGTTGTGAGATGCCATGTGCTAGTCATTGACCCGTGGGGATCGGGAACGCCCTTCGGGCTATGTCAGGACCGGATCGGTTATCGGGTTACCAGGGTACCCGGGCTGGTTCGTGACAAGGTGGGTACCGCTTTGTTTGGAATTTCTATATCCTCGATATGTCTGGCATCAAAGTCATTCTTGGTATGAACTGACTCGCCCCTTATCGTGCTCAAGTGGATTGCTATCGTCGTTGGGTGTCCTTCACATCCCCTGAGGGCGACACATATCTTCACAAAGAAGAATGGGATATGCAGGAAAACCAAGCTAAGTCTAAATATGCAGGGTTGGGCAGAGTGATAGCTCAGTTGGCAAGTCTCTTCATGAGCGACCAGGGAACGCAGCTAGTTGAATTCCCTCCAGTGGTGGATCTTTTCAAGGATGTCTTCCCTGACGATTTCTCTGGCTTACCTCCTATGAGAGACGTGAAGTTCACTATCAAGATTGTGCCAGGTGCAGCACCAATGTCTATTCCTCCCTATAGGATGTCACCAATAGAGCTACAGGAACTCAAAAAGCAGCTTTAAGACCTCGAGGCCAAGGGTTTTATCAGACCTAGCACATCATCGTGGGGTTCACCTGTCATTTTTTCCAAGAAGGCAGAAGGTACCCTAAGGTTATGCATGGATTATCATCGACTCAACCAGCTCACTGTAAAGAATCGATATCCATTTCCTCATATAGATGATCTCTTTGACCAGCTCCGGGGAGCAATAGATTTCTCCAAGATTGATCTGAGGTCAGGATATCACGAGGTGCGTGTGCGACCATCTGACATACCACGTATGGCTTTCCGCAGCAGGTACAACTTGTATGAATATCTGGTTATGCCATTCGGCCTCACGAATGCTCCAGAAGTCTTCATGGCTCTAATGAACTGAGTTTTTCATCCGTATCTTGATTCCTTTGTGGTAGTCTTCGTGGACGACATCTTAGTGTATTCACGTCCCAAACACGACCATGCAACCCATCTTGATATCATTCTGAGTACACTGAGAGAGCACCATCTATATGCTAAGCTCAGCAAATGCCACTTCTGGATCGATAAAGTGCACTTATTGGGTCATATTATATCTGAAGTAGGGGTATCAATTGAACCAGAAAAAGTGAGTGTTGTGGTTTCATGGGAGAATCCCATGAGTGTCTTCGACATCCGCAGTTTCTTGGGACTCTCTGGCTATTACAAGAGATTCATCCAGGATTTCTCCTACTTAGTAGTGCCTCTTATGTCCTTGATTAATAAAGGTGTACGGTTCATCTGGTCAGAAGCTTGTGAAAAGTCTTTTCAGGAGTTGAAAGGAAGACTGACCTCAGCCCCGATCCTAATTCTGCCTGAACATGGTAAGAGCTATAAAGTTTATTGTGATGCCTTAGGAATCGGACTGGGTGCAATTTTGATGCAGGGTGATCGAGTCGTGGCTTATAGATCCCGCCAGTTGAGACCTCACGAGAAGAACTATCCTACACACAACTTTGAGTTGGTATCTGTGGTTCATGCTCTCTGCTGTTGGAGACACTATTTTTTGGGTGAGAGATTCGTTGTTTACATGGATCATAAAACCTTGAAATATATCTCCACTCAATGAGACTTGAACTTAAGACAATGAAGGTGGGTTGAATACTTTCAGTCGTTCGACTTTGAGCTTGCTTATACCCCTGGTAAGGGTAATGTTGTGGCGAATGCTTTAAGCCACAAGACACAGACACATGCCATGCATGTAGCCAACAATGAGTGGAAGATGATGGCCTTGTTTTTAGAGATGAATCTGGAGGGTCAGGAGCAGAGTGGACAACCGGTTCTAGCAACTCTTACAGTCATATCCTCTCTTCTAGAGCAAGTCTGTAGGAAACAGTTGACTGATCCCGAGGGGCTCGTTTTGAGGAAAGTGTTACAGGAGAGAACCCACCTCCTAGTTGGGCTGTTGATGGCAGTGGAACCCTCCTTTACCGTGGCCATGTATGGGTACCTTCAGGTATATGGGAAGAGCTGATGAAGGAATCTCACACCTCCGTTTGGGAAGTACACCCTGGGCTGACCAAGATGTACAAAGACGTGTGTCGATAGTATTGGTGGCCTGTTATGAAAAAGCATATAGTAGGTTTCATCACTCGGTGCTCCACCTGCCAATAGGTAAAGGCAGAGCACCAGCGATCTGCTGGACACCTATAGCCTCTATCCATTCCTGAATGGAAATGGAATGACATAACCATAGATTTCTTTACAGGATTTCCAAGATCTTCTTGAACCAGCGATGCAATATGGGTGGTTCTCGATAGGTTGACCAAGGTTGCGCACTTCTTGCCTATCCAAGAGACCTTTACGATTGATGAGCTAGGAAGGCTGTATATCCGAGAAATTGTGTGACTTCATGGTATACCTTGTTTTATTATCTCGAATAGGGATGCTCTCTTTACTTCATAATTCTAGAAAGGGTTGCAAAAGGCACTGGGATCACATGTACTTCTGAGTACTGCATATCACCCTAAGACCAATGGGCAGTCTGAGAGAACTATACAAGTGTTAGAGGATATGTTACGGGCCTGTATCCTTGATTTTGGAGGTTCCTGGGAGAATCATTTATCTCTTGTCGAGTTTACCTATAATAACATCTTCTAGGAAACAATCCAAATGGCTCTGTATGAGGCTCTCTATGGTAGACCGTGTCGTTCGCCTTTATGCTAGCTCGAAGCAGGTGAGGCAGCTCTGTTGGGTCCTCATCTCGTTCAGGAGACTTCTGAGCAAGTTCAGCTGATTCAGAAGCGTATGAATATAGCCCAGTCAAGGAAAAAGTCTTATACCGATCGTCACCTCAAACATATGGAGTTCGAGGTGGGACATCGAGTCATTCTCCATGTTTCTTCGAGGTTGGGTCATAGGCGGATCAGGAGGCAGGGGAAGTTATCACCAAGATACATCGGGCCGTTCGAGATAGTGGAGAGAGTTGGGCCAGGAGCCTATCAGTTACTGCTACCTTAGAGGTACCATTCCATGCATGATGTTTTCTATGTATCTCAGCTTCGCCAATATCATCCAGACTCATCTCATTCTTTTGATCCTGACGACATCGAGCTTGACGCTGATGCACCCTTTGCGGAGCATCCAATCCGTATCATCGACCATAGCATGAAAGTCCTCCGAGGCAAGTCAGTCCCTCTGGTCTGGGTGTTGTGGCAACACAGACACGTTCAGGATGAGACCTGGGAGCGAGATACGGATATACGTGCGCAGTGGCCGGAACTCTTCTCTGGCGACATTCCACTACCCTCAGAATGGAAACTCAGGGACGAGTTGTCTTAAGGAGGGGAGGCTGTAACGTCCTGACCTTAATCAGGTACGGACCATTTTTACCTTTTGTAGTCTAATTAATTAAGCGACCCGAGGCGCGCGCCTGCGCACCTCGCTGCGGGTCCCGGGTAGTTTTTTTATTTAATTTAAATAATTGTAGACGTTTCATGAAAAATGTCACGTCGCGCTTTGACACGGTGTTCGGGTTTTAAATAATTAATTAAGGATTTAAAAAGAGTAATAAGAGATTTAAGGAAGATTTAAAAGAAAGCAAGAAAGGATAAAAATAAATTCTGAAATAAAATAAAGAGGGGGTTACGGGAAAAATGAAAATAATGAAAATAGGGGATTCCCATTTTTAATTATTTTTATTATTTTCCTTTCCATTCTTTTGTTTTATTTTATCTTTTTCTTTTACTTTCTTTTTTCCTTATCTTTTATTTTTCCCTTATTATTCTTTTCTTTTCTTTATCTTTATTTTCTCTCTTTTCTTTTCTTCCCTCTCCACTCTCCCTCTACCACTCATCACGTCGCACCCCTCAATCCCGTCACACAAACCAGCAGCCCCTTCGGAAGGCCGATGCTACTCCATCCGACGTCCGATTCCTTCTCCGTTAGGTGTGTAGTAAACCTTAGAGAAAGTATAACGTTGCGCAATTGGAATCATGCATTTTCATTGAGTAATCTGCGCGCAGTTCGTCACGGAAGATTGTTACCCTATTTTGGGGTTTTTCTAAAATCCTTCGTTTTCATTCGTTTTAGGTCAAATCGAAGCCTACTATGGATCTTAGAGTCATCTACGACTATAAGGTAGGGTTCCTACTCGCTTTCCCTCCATTTCATTATGATTTATAAAAACGCACCGTTGTGCCGTTAGTCGATGCCTACTGGCTTTGTGAAAATTTACCCATTTTAATTACTTTAATGGTTTTACTTAATTGTTGCAGCCTTAATCATCTTAAATAAATTTTTTTGAATGGTTGCAACAAGATCGGACACCCCTTTGGGTGTGCCGACATAGTCGATGTATTTTTCCGTTAGCCGGGTTATTAATTTAATTAGCTGTGGGTATTGCACAACCCCTTTTTATTATTTTTAAATTAAATGAATAGTTGTTTGAATTATTTCAACAAAGTTGGACACCCCTTTGGGCGTGTAGACATGATCGGTGTATTCTTCCATTAGTCGAGTTTACTGTTTGATTAATTGCATGTGTTGCGAAACCCCTTTTTATTGTAATTAAATTAAATAAATAGTTGCTTTGAACATGAACTTGAATTGTTGGATCATTGAAACTTGTTTTTATGAACTATTTATTATTTAAAAAGTGCATTATCCTCTGATGTTGATACGATATGTATATTGCTTTGCAAGTTGTTATGCTGAACTGCTGATTATTTAAATGTGTATTATCCACTGAGGTTGATATGATATGTATATTATCTTGCAAGTTGTTATGCTATACTGTTAGATTTATGTCTTGTGATGTGGGTGTATCTGATTAGTTTTCAAGCTGTGACTTTATATGATGATTATGTCATATCTGCTGCTGTGAAAACTTTAATTAAATTCAGGGCGGGGAAAGGGGGCGGGTCCCGTATTAAGGGCAACACTTAGATCCTCCGCTCCTGACGGGTTACCTCTGTAGTACCCCTGGTTTGAGGTATGTGGCCTTTGTTTATTCTTTTTTTAAGTGTTTAAAGTGCATGGGATGAGTTGGGAAGAGGTTGGGAGAGTTTGGAATGGTTTTGGATGAGTTTGGAGGCTTTTAAAGGGATGCACAGTTTGAGCACGGTTAGTGGAAACTGTGCGGATTATCCCGGAAACCGTGCAAGGGAGACAGTAGGCTTCGCACAGCCTGCACACGATTTTCTAAATCGTGCGAGGAAACCGTGCAGACCCTAGCTCTCGAGGCAGTAGCATGCACACAGTTAGCGCACGGTTTTCCAAACTGTGCGGGCTAACTGTGCGACCACTTAAAAATAGGGTTATAAGTTCCGGGCTCCCTCGGGCTTAACCTATTTCACCCCAAACTTCCTCCCACTCGTGACTCACTTGGGATTTCGGGTTCTCAGGGGTTGGAGGGGCTCTCCCACTCGATTTGGAAGCGTTTTGTAGAGGTTTCTTGGCGGTTTGAAGGTGGTTTCTCCCGGGTAAGTATCTCATCTTGGTTTCCTTGTGTTTTCCTCTAGATCTACATCCCTATCTTTCTTGGTTTTCTAGATCTACACTTGTTGTGTATAGATATAGGGTTTTGGTTGCCTTGGATGATGTTTTTAAGGCTTGTGAATGTTAGGGAAAGGGATCTAGAGAGGTTTCGGTGGTGCGTTCGCCGGATTTGAGGCGTGGTTGTTCGTGGGTCGATTCCCCGGGAACCCTAAAGGTAGGTGGCTTATCTCTCGACTCCACTTGGTTAGAGATAGTGGTTTTTGGTTACAATTAATTTGGTTGGCTTGAAATTAATGGTGTTTTTATGTGCAAAGTTGGTTGAAAATCCATTTGGGGATTTTTGGGAAAAGGGGGTTTTATGGTGAAATGCTTTTGTTGTGGATTTTAAAATGGAGATTTTAAAATGGGATGATATGGTTGATTTGTGAAAATTATTGAAGGAAATGGTTTTCAATAAAGAGGTTGTTTTATTGAAATGTTGTTTGGAATGGGAAATGATTTTCAGTAAATGGGTGATTTATTGAAGTGGATTGATATGCAATGATTGCATGATGTTGTGACCTTGGTGGGTTATATATGCTTGGTTTGGATTGTTTGGAATGTTTTGTGGAAGTGGCGAGAATTACCACTATAAAAAGGGGATGGATAGGGGATGGAAGGGCCACCATCAATGGTAAGTGGACGGGAAGTGCCACTAAAGTGTGAATGGGTGAACAAGTTGGACGGAAGCTCCACCGTTTGGTTGTTGGTTGTTTTATTGTGCATTGCTTTACAAGATGGAAATTATGGAGCAAATGTGAAATGATGAAATGACTTGTGGCATGTTTGGTTGGCTTTCCCTGGTTTGCTTGGTTTGGTTGTGATGGCTTGGTAAGGGCATGTTGGGCTTATGAAAATGGTTGCACTTGTGATTTATTTTATATAAACTATTTTATATAAATGTGCTAATGGTTTTATCCTAGTGACATGTGTAGGGAAGTTATTTGGGGAAAACCTACTGAGTTTTAGTACTCACCCCCTTCTTTGGAACATTGGTGTCTTTGCAGATGTCGTGTACCGTGACGTGGGAAAAGGTAAGGCATCACCCTCCTTTAGTGGAGCATTGTGATCCCTTGGTGGATCTTGGAGCTTGGAGCTTGGTGTGGAGCTGTGGTGGTGTCATGGCTTGTGGTGCTTGATTGATTAGTTTCCGCATTGTACTCTGATGTTGTGTGGACATGTCTGGTTGTATTGGTTTTGAGTTGTGTTGTGGAACAACTTGGTTGTCTTTTGGGAATGCATGGTTGGGTAATTTATTTGACATGCATCATATAGTTGTGGATTGTTTGGTTGATTTTTTAGTAAGGGAAAATCATTCCCCAACTTAATCTTGAAGTCCTCAGCATTTATTTCCAGCCTTTGGCGTCTTGGTAACGTCGCTTAAGGCCAAGTAGCCCTCACTAACTCCTCAAGACAATGAGGTAGGGGCGGGGTGTTATAACCTCTATGTGTCGAGGGACGGTGTCATTGGCTTTTCCAAACTGAGACTTCCCTGGGCTTTCTAATACTTTTGATGATACCAGTTCCAAAAGGGCCCATTGGGACGGATCCATTGGCAATGTGGCTAAGCCAGCCTTAGATGACACCCAACCCCTTTTTGCGATATCGGGATGGACTCAAGGTAAAGCCATGCCTCAAGCGATACTTGGTCTTTCGAAAGATTGCCTTGGACGGGCTGAGTGGCATTGGATAAATTAACGGATGTTCCGTAGCGATACCTTCGGGATGAGCTCGGACTCCAACTCTCAACTTGAACCTTAATAATGATGCATTTAAGGTTTATATTATTGCCTTTTGAGTTTTCTTGAGAATTGAGATATCCTTCTGATATGTGAAAGTGCACCTAGTTGACACTGGACTTAGACCCCAAGTCAAAGCACAAGCTTGGGGTACACCGCTTTCTTGTTTACCTTTGTTTTATGGGTTTTATATATATACGTGTTTGCACTTTCTGCTGACAGGTTCCCTTTTATACTACCAACTTAGGCTGAAGCAGGTGATTAGGAATGAGTGCCATTTGGAACCCAAGCCGTCTTATTTATTTCATTGTGTTTAGATTAATTATCTGAAATTATTAAGTAATTACACACTGTATTTTTATTGCTACACGAAATAGAAAGGTTTAGACACCGTTGGTGCCGACCTACTGGGATTTTATCTCACACCCTGCTTGAGCGTCGTCGACACCCGAGTAGATTACATGCTCATAGGTATTGACAAGGGGAAGTGTGCTGCTTCCGATGCTTGACAGTTCATTACTTCTTAGGATGGAGACTGGGGCAGAGGACCAGACCTTGCTCGCGATGCAGTTACTACTTGTGTCTTTTCTTTTAGTTGACTGCGTGTTTGAGTTTTGTTTTCCATACTTTCAATTTAGATTCATATCATGGCATGAAACTCTTTTGTGAGTTTTCGCACTTGGATTTTATATTTCAGTTGGATTTATTTATATTGCTTCTACTCCAGTTTATTCATTCACGTGCTTCCGCTATTTATTAATTGTTTCCGTTTACTTCCGCTGTGATATTATCTATTACATATGAGGGAATATTCTCCCCCACAGACACAAAAAGTGCCCTCATTGCTAGTCAACATCCTTTGGTGTTTGGGGAGACGCGCTTGAGGTTATGTGACCCACCAGTCCGACCACCATCTTAGAGGTGAGCCGGGTTGGGACGTTACAATATTGATATATATTTATATATAACATTTGATTAAATATGATTTATAAAATACCAAATACACATTTACACTTAATATGTCATATATTGAGTGAAAAATGATTTATAAGTTAATTAAAAATTAATATTATTTAAAAATATTGACTAACTAATATTAATATACATTTAATAACATTTTGTTATATCAATATCATTTCTTTTTTCAATTTGACATATATCAAACCTTTGTATATATGCATAATTAATTTCATATACACATATACAAAATCAATTCAATTTTATATAGAAACACACATACACAAATAATAAATTTTCAATAGTATCGTTTTAGTTTTTTATTCATTAATATTTAATATTTAATACATTATGTTTTTAATTATTAAATTTTATTAATTTTTATATTTTTATTTAATATATACTATTTATTACCTTTTAATATATATTTTTAATTTATTCATTTGTTATTATTTATTTCATTAATAATTTTTTTAATATTTTTGAAATTTTATCCATTTTTAATTTTTATTTATACATATTTATTGATTAACATTTAATGTGGTTGTAATTGACATATTTAACATATGCATTCATTTTCATTTTAATATATATTCATTTTTAATTTTTTTTAAATTTTATATAATTAATAAATCCTAATAAATTGTTTAATACTTTTTCAATCTATTCATTTTTATTTAAATTTCACTCATTTTTAACATTCATTCATTTAATATTATTCATTCATTAATAATGTTATTTTTTTTTATTTTTTTTATTTATTCATTTTAAATATTTATTAGTTTATTTTTTTTAATTTATTCATTTTTAATATTTTTATACATATTTATTCATTAATATATTTAATATTTTTAATATAGAAATATATTTATATTGATATATATATATATATATTATTTCCTTAAATGTGACTTATATATTATGAAATATGTATTTACACTTAATAAATTATATATTTATTGAAAAAAGGTTTATAAAATAATTAAAAATTAATATTAATTAAAAATGTTGACTAATTAGTATCGAGTAATAAACATTTAATAACATATTTTATAAATTTGATTTGTTTTTTCAATTTAACATATATAAAACTTATGTTATACATATATACATTAATTTCACAAACATGTATACATAATTAATGTTGCCCGTGGGGAACAGGTGAGTTGGTTAAAGGCGGTGGCGTCCTGACCCCGAGTTTCTGAGTTTGAGTCCTCGCACGACAACACACACTATATGCTAGAAAATCACTCGTGGGCCCCTCTACCCCATTGGGAACTGTCCTAAGCCCAAGGGTTGGCCACCTTGAGCCTCATTGGGGACGTGCGGCACGCAGGTGGGCAAGCCAGCCCAATACCTCGTTTCCCAACAACACATTTTCCACTTCGGTGGTGGTGCGGTGGTGAAAGTGAGTTTCCAAAACAGGTTGTTCTTTGGGAGGTTCAGGGTTCGAATCTTGGGAGTCTGCTTTCAGGGCGAGCCTCTCCCCTGGGATCCACCCGCCTTGCCGGGCCACCCAGACTCCTCTGGGTGGGCAAAATGGGGCGCAACCCAATTGCTGACAGATCGTTGTGATAAACCATCGCTACCGGGACGTTACCCTCCGGGACACTCTACCATCTCGGCTGGCAACAGCTCCTTCCCCAGCTGGGGAGCTACCTGCGGGTACTACCCCTTCGTGGGGGAGGGGGGTTTTCTGTGTGGAGGGTTCGAAAAGGCCGCACTGGGGAATTCCCTTTTTCAAAAAAAGTATACGTAATTAATGCAATTATATATAGGGATCGACATACACACACATAATATTTCTATAATTTATTTAATTTTTAACATTCATTTTAAAATTTTATTTATTAATATTTAATATTTAATATATTATGTTTTTATATGGTAATTAATTTTTATTCATTTTTTATATTTTTATTTAATATATGCTATTTATTAATTTTTAATATTTTTTTTCTAATTTATTAATCTTTAATATTATTTATTCACTAATAATATTAATTATTTTTTAATATTTTAGTATTTTTTTTAAATTTGTATTAGTTTAATATTTTTGTAATTTTATCCATTTTTAATATTTATTTATACATATTTATTCATTAAAATTTAATTTTTTTAATGTGGTTCTAATTTATATAATTAATATTTATTCATTTTCATTTTAATATATATTCACTTTTACTTTTTTTAATAATCATTATAATTAATAAACTTATTCCTCTTTTAATATTTTTATAATCTATTAATTCTTTAATTATTAAATTTCACTCTTTTAACATTTATTCATTTGATATTATTTATTCATGAATAATGTTAATTATTTTTAACTTTTTTTATAATTTATTCATTTTTAATATTTATTCATTTAATATTTTTATAATTTATTCATTTTCTACATTTATTTATACATATTTATTCCTTAAAATTTAATGTTTTTAATATGGTTGTAATTTATATAATTAATATATATCCATTTTCATTTTAATATATATTCATTTTTATTTTTTTAATAATTTATATAATTGATAACACATTCATTTTTTAACATTATTGAAGTCTATTCATTTTTTAATTATTAAATTTCACTCATTTTTAACATTCATATATTTAAGATTATTTATTCATTACTAATGTTAATTATTATTTTTACTCTTTTAATAATTTATTCATTTTATTGTTTTTTTCATTTAATATTTTTGAAATATATTTTAAACAGTTTTTATAAGCGCTTAAAAAGAGTGTTGATAAAATATTATTTTATCAGCGGTAAAATGAAAAGTGCAGAGAAAACATATCTTTATCAGCGCTAACTTTGTAGCGCTGATAAATATATGTTTTGTCAGCCCTTTTTCATTTTAGCGCTGATAAAAACATATTTTATCATTTTTTTTGAAAACGCTGATAAAACACTTTCCGGTCTTATAAAATAAACCCTAATAGAAACCCCACCCGCTCACACCGTTCAAGCTCCCACAGAACTTGACCTCTGCCACAGTTCCCCCTCAATCTCAAATGAATCAACCCTCCCAAAACCAAATGTATGCGATTATTTGTACTCCTTCTTAATCAATATTGCATTGTTTAACGATTTTTAGTCCTTCTTCCCCTATAATCGATCTCTGAATCCCAAGATTTGAGTCCCCATTTTTAATAATATTTTTCAATATGTGTTGAGAATTTGTTTTCCTAGATCCAAGGGATTTCCACTTTGGGTCTCTAGGGTTCCCTCTTATTTTGGTATTTTCCAATATAGGGCTGCCCTTCACTTTGATTTGTAGGGGTGTTCTTGTGTGTGTTCATGTATATATGTATATATTAACAAATGTATAACAAAATAAAAATAAATAAAAATAAATAGATATATATTTACATATATATGTATTATGTATATAACTAAATTTATTAAGGGTAGAGTAATTAAATTACGTCATCAAAAAACTATTTATAATAATGACATGGCGCCATTTCTTACAAATTTTGTTTTCATTTCTTCCTTGAGTGTCCAAAGTGAGTATGATTTTTTTCTTAGGAAAATAATCTAATTTCATAGAAGTATCAATAACTTTCCCCTTTGATTATGAAGATTATATACTTCTTTAAAATATCAGCTTTATATATTTACACAGAAATATGTTTAGACAAACACATAAACATAATTTTATATTTACACTCAAATTCTAATACTTTGTTTACATATCAATGTATATATACATTATATGCATACCTTGTGTGTATTTATTTATTTATTTTTTATAAAATGAATATTATTGAACCTAATAGGATGGATATGAATCAAAAATGGGTGGATGCTAATCATATGACAAAAGAGTATAAGGATGGAGTTAAAGACTTCACTAAGTTTGTAATAGAGTATGGACCTTCTCCAGTCCTTTTCTATGTTTACGTTATTGTTATTCAAGACAAATTTGTCCTGAAGATTTGGAAGAACATTTTATTTGTCACGGAATCGATCAAAGCTATAAATGTTTGAGTAAGCACAGGGGAAATTGAATGTACATACTGATTGTGATGATACAATGATTTATGGATCATTTGATACAAATACTAGTGTAAATGATGGTAGATATTGTATGTAAGAAATGAAAATGGAAATTGAAGATGACCTTTGTGATTATCCAAAGATGTTTGGGAAGTTAAATAATTGTGAAAAGAGACCATTGTATACTAGTTATACTAAATATACAACAATATTAACTGTATTGAAGCTATATAATTTTAAAGCTCGCATCAGATGAAGTGACACCAACTTTAAAAAACTACTTGGTATCCTGAATGATATGCTACCAGAAGAAAATGATTATTCTTGTTGAATATATGATGATAAATGAATGTTACGTCCAATGATTATGATCACTGAAAAAACACACGCTTTTCCAAATGATTGTATATTATTTCACAAGGCCTATGAATCAGTCATAAAATTCATTAAGTGTGTAACGACTCGATATAAGAAAGATAAATCAAGTCATTCAAAAGTTATATAGCAATTTCCTATTATTCCAAGGTTTGGATGACTATTTGGATGTCAGGAAACTGTTAGACAATTGACATGCCACGCAGATACAAGAATTGAATATGGGAAACTAAGTCACCCAGAGGACTCTCCTCAATGGAATAAAATTGATTATGAGTATCCTGAATTTGGAAATGAGATAAGAAACCTCCGTCTTGTGTTATCTACAAATGGAATGGATATTTTTGGTAAAAAATGTAGTACTCACAATACATGACTAGTTATGTTGGTAAATTATAACCCTCCAACGTGGTTACACATGAAGCACAAATACATTATGTTGTCTCTGCTTATATCTGGACCAAAACAACCCGATAATGACATTGATGTCTATTTGGATCCATTAATTCAAGATATTAAATTGATATGAGATACAGGTATTATATTATAAGATTCTCATAGAAGTAAAGATTTCACATCGGTAATCTTGTTTTATGGGACGATAAATGACTTTCCTTCTTATAAAGTTTTTTCAGGATATAACATTAAAGGAATGTCTGGGTGTCCCATCTGTGAATAAGGTACACACTCAGTCAGGTTGAATCATTCCCTGAAGACTATATTTTTAGGGCATCAATTTTTTTACCCCTATGACATAAATACCGATCTTGGATGACATCATTCGATGGAAATACAGAACAAGGTTCCACACTATCACCACTAATAGGTGATCAATAATTTGAGAAAATAAAATATATTGACACCATTTTTGATAAACCTTTTTCAAAAAACTATATAAAATCAGGTTGGAAAAAGAGATCAGTTTTCTTTGGATTACTTTATTAGAATTGTTTGTTAGTCATGCATTTTATTGATGTCAACCACATAGAAAAAAGTATTTGTGATGGTATTATTGGAAAATTACTAAATGCACCAGACAAAACAAAATATGTCATTAAGGCTAGGTTAAAAATTATTGACATTGGGATAAGGGAAGATTTGACACAGGTGAAGGGTGGAAGATGGACTTTTCTTCCCCCACTAGCAAACACACTATCCCGACAAGAAAAATTTCAAATTTGAAACTTCCATAATGGTGTAAAAGTTCTAGAGGGGTATTCATCAAATATCAAGAATGTCGTATCAATGAATAATTTGAGGTTAAAAGGTGTAATATCACACAACTATCATGTTTTGATGAAATATTTAATTCCTACAGCTTTATGTTGTTTTCTGCCTAAAATTGTATGATATACATCAACCAAACTTTACTCTTTTTAAAAGCTATATGCAGTAAAGTTATAAACCTGATGAAGTTTTTAACCATGAATAAGGAAATTATAGTCATATTATGAAAATTGGAGATGATCTTACCACCTATATTCTTGATATAATAGCGCCCCCCTAATGGTTCACTTGGTTATAGATATTCAACTATGTGGTCCTGCACATTACAGATGGATATACCCCATTGAATGGAATATGAATATTTTGAAAAGGTACATCGAGAATCAAAGCTGGCTAGAAGTTTTTATTGCATAGTGATATATTATTGAATAAGATATTGAATTCTGTATTGATTACCTACTAGTAATTGATATCACTGGTCTTCTAAAATATTATCATAGTAGACACCTCATGGGAGAAGGTATTTTTGAAAGAGATGTTGTTACAGTTACTATTAAAGATAGGGAGCAAGATCATATTTACATTTTACATAATAGTATAAAGGTTTCTCCATACATTGAAGACCACAATGTAATTATTAGACATTTGAATACATTAAGGGATGAAATATGGATATCAAATACACATAATCAATAGTTTATAGGATGCTTTTGAGATTATATTTATAAGGATTTATTTGAAAATTCAAATTCAATTGCTGAACGTCTTCGATGGATAAAAAGAGGACTAAGTGTAAGTGAATTATCTTATAATGGTTATGTAATTAATGGTTATATGTTATATATTAAGGAATAAGATGAACACAATATGATGCAAAGCAGGGGAGTTATGCTTATAGCAGAAGTGATGCACATATTTGATTCAATGGATAGAAATCGAATTTATGTGAATATGTGACACTTCAGCATCATCATAAAAATATATGAGTTGAATTATATACCATTTCAAGTACTTTTTTTTTATTTTTAATTGGCTGAAAAAAGGAGTGTAATTAAATTTAATTAATTAAGCTTCATAAAGGTGAATTTTAGTTTAGAAGGGTATAAGGATGAATCATTCATAATGGCATTAGAAGTAGTACAAGTATTTTATGTCCTAAATCCTGCAAAAAAATTGGTCAATTGTTTTGCTTGTTAATAAAAAAACTATAGGGTGAAATGAAAATTCAACTGAGGATGAAACTATCATTGGAAGATAACAATCATTTCATGGTGGTTCCAATAAAGACAATGTCTTCTATGTTAGAGGGAACCACAAGGAGGGAATTTGAATACTTGATAGAGGAGAAAAACCCCTTCAACCTTTAAACAAAAAAAGAGAGTTTAATGAATAGGTCATTTTTTTAATATACTATTTTTTCCTTATAATATTATGTGTTCTCAACTAGATCTACACAATCTAAATAAAATTTTTAACTATTCATGTAGATAATGACTTCTTCACAGATTGATGTTATCGGTCCCATGGAAGAACACATAATCGATACTAAAACTGATGAATTTCTAGGGGATCATCAAAGATATGGATGAAAAAAATAAGAGTGGAATATCATCACTATGATAACTAAATTTATTAAGGTAAGAATAAAAGGTATAACATTTGAGGTTTGATGGAATCAATGCTGCTAACCTATTGGGCCCAAAAAATCAATGTTCATTAGTTACATTGGGGTCACAATCCGAATGTATGTGCCGACTGATATATACACATGGCACAATATTGTGCATGCATTGAGGATAATCCCCGAATGGCCCGAAGGCCTTCATTTTTATTTTAATATGGACAATCCCCCTTTTAATGGTTGAAGGGGAATCTATACACGACCCTTAGGCCCAAGGCATAAGGCCCAACATGACTTGCAAATACATGACCCGAAGGCCCAGAGGCATACCATGCCCAATACATGACCCATAGGCTCAACCCACTAGAACTGCCCCTCCCTAGCTTCTGCATCATTGATTGCCTAGATCCCCACCTTGAATTGTTGATCGACTAGAATTTCCCCGTACAAAGCTGCACGGTGCCTGGTCCCGATGGCGGTTATCATACCCTATCATTCTTTTAATCCGGTTAGCTCTGCATCTGGTAATGTTATGATATAATTTCTCTATTTTATTAAAAAATTATATAATGAAACATTGATTTAATTTTCATTATCCCTTGCAGAGTTCATTTATTTCAAATTATTTCTATACGAAATTTATATTAAGGGTCACTGGAAAAGCTCATAGGGACATTTAAACACTTCTAAAAAATCAGCATCTTATGGATGTTTAGGGGAATGTAAACCCCCACCCACCAACTATGTATGCACACATTATAAACCAAGAAACATTTTAATATTTCATTCACATCACTACTGAAAAAATGGATTATACCCACGGTTTTGGGAACTATGGTCGTTGGTGGCGTTGGTATAGGTCCCCAACCTATACCGACGGTTTTCCAAAACCGTGGGTATAGCTGTTCTGCCACCGTGTCAAAGAATCATACACAATTGCCACGATGTCAAAGTATTTTACCCACAGTTTTAAAACTGTGGGTATAAATCCTTAAAGAATGCAGACGATGGGTTTCGATCCCACAACGTCTTTGCTGCAAACACCGTGCATCTTACCACTTCCCTAACATCACCTATGTGTGTGTGTGTATATATATATATATATTGTTAAATATAGTTATATAAACCGTGGGTATAGAGGGAAGAACCATGGGTATAGGAATCCCGCCAAAAAAAATTTCCTTCCCGTGGGGAAAAAAATTTCCCTTGCACACACGGGAAACCTATACCCATGGTTTTTCATAACCGTGGGTATACGTATTTTATCCCAGACCTATCCCCATGGTTTTACCCAAAACCATGGGGATATGTCCATTTTAAAATAGTGTATCTATGATGTGGAATCATTTCAAGTGCATTATAATTGATAATATTTTATTTAACATTATCTGCCTTATCCACTTTGAGATAATTTATGAAATTGAAAAGGAAATTTGAAAATAAGTTGCGTGCATCAAAACTAATGTACCCCTACCATAAAGAAAGTATGGGTATGCTTCACTTGAAAAGAAAATGGTATGTTTTTTAAATCTATAGTATAAGTTTTATGTGATATGAAAAAACACATGTTCCTTTATTTATATCTAGATTAATGAATCTAAATATAAATCCACTTCCATCCCACACCATCTTCTATGGAAGGAGGATTGATAGAGATAACATTTTCATTATTTTTAATGTGTGTTTCAATAATTTAACCCCTTCCAATTAATCAATTTTAGATGATTTGTATCATTTTAGTGTTTTGGTGAATTATGGGCTTAATTGTAGAAATTGGTTAATTTTGGAAATTTATCAATTTTGTGGAGCTTCTATATTTCAGGAATATATTTTACAATTTTGATCCAAATCGATTGATATTTTTTTGTAAACTTTCCATTATTGTGGGATTCAATTTTTTCTTCTGGACCTAGACCCAATTCAAAACCCAATGTCCCAGAAAAGTGGAAAAAGTTTTCTAGCCAACAGAATAGACTCCACCTCAGTGATTGAAGAATATATCGGCCTACATAACTCCAAATGAAGTGATTATAGCTGGAATAGAAATTTAACTCCATGTATCATTTCCAAATTAAATTTCATGAAGAAATTCATTCATTAATGATTCCTTTCAATGCATCCAAAAAGAGGAAGTTGAAGAGTCACCTCAGGCAGAAAATGTTGTCATTAGTAATTTGAGTATAACTTTTGGTAAAATTGTTCAAATCCTTTGACATTTTTGGGGAAGAATGAAAAATAGATAGTGGAATAACATTTATGAAGGAAAATTCCCGATATTCTTCCATTTAATATGAGAAACAGACTCAAATGTTCGATGGAGTAATTTTTGAGGGAATATTTCTACTTCACAAGCCTATAAATAAGAGTGTTCACTTCCATTCAAAGGGGTTGAAGAAGGTTATTGAGGGACTGTGCTGGAGGATTTATTTGTTGATGTTATTTTTATTTTCTATTTTATCTTTTTATTTGTTTCATCATGCTCTATTCTTCCCATTTCAACTCTATTACTCTTCACATGGAGGGGTAAAACCTTTAAGTGATTGGGGAAGGGGGGGGGGGGGTTCACTTTAGTAATGTCGGAGTTTTGTGCTTAAATGTAAAACCCACTTTTTCTTTTTAATTATTTCTATTATCAATGTTTCCTAATTCTCTTAATTCAATCCTATTTTGGGTTTGGTGTATTTATCATTAATAGCTTTGGTTGAAGAATTTTAATCTCCCTCTGCCTAGTGCAATCTATCTCGATCGAGCAGATTGTTTTAGGTGGTGAGTGTCCAAAAATCATTGGCACATGTTTGGAACTAGTGAATTTTTTCTAGAGTTACAAGTAGAAAAAATTCCCAATAGGGACTTGCCTTAGTTTTTTAGGATTTTTTTATGAACTTCCATGCACCTAGGAGTGAGTTCCATTTCTTTCTTCAACCAAGGGTGATTGATAACTCGATCGAGGAGTCTTTAATTTATCATTCAATAGGAATAGAGGGGGAATAATCTTTATGACTATGATGAAATTGAAAAAGTTTATCCTACCCTGACCCTATCACTCTCTTTATCCATTAGTGTTCAATCTTTATTTTTAAATGCTTGCTTTATTTTTTAACTCAAACAATTTCAAAAACAACCTCTTCTTCTATCTTTAATTTAAGTGACAAACATAATTGTTGTAAACTTCTATCTAGAGAAAACCTAGGTTACCCACTCTACTAAATTTTAACTTAGGTAATATTTGTTTTTGTCACACCCCACGACAGGCACGTGTCAAAACTTGGCGCCGTTTCTAGGGAGATAGTGACAACATTTTCTTTTCTCTCTTTCTTTTCTCTTTTCTTATTTTCTTTTAAAAGTTGCATGACTAGAACCTCAAACACTAAACCTTTCCCCCTTGATCCTAAAATTGAAAGAAACTTGTTGAATAGACTCAGAAACCTCAATTTACAACCTGAATTTGAGGATATTTTTCTTACAGACTCGAGTGAAACTTCAAGGGTTCACTCCGAGCCTATCATTATGGCCGGAAATCAAAATCCAACCCTTAGAGATCTTTTTGCCCCACAATTACTTAATCAAAATAATCAACTTGTCATGCCAGTATTACAAAATTATTTTGAGATGAAACCTAATATGATTCCATTGCTCCCAAAGTTTCATGTCTTGGAAGGTCAAGATCCCAACAAACATATTAAAGAGTTCTCACATGTCTTCTCAACTTTCAGACCCCGTGGAGTGGTTGAGGAACAAGAAAAGTGGAAGGAATTTCCATTTTCATTGGAAGGAGCTTCCAAAGAATGGTTGTATGGTCTAAAACTTGGAGATTTTGATGATTAGAATGACTTGGTGAGATTATTCATGTAAAGATTCTTCCCTGCCCCCAGAAGCACAACCATTAGAATGGAGATCTATGCCATCAGAATATCATCTGGAGAAACCCTTTATGAGTACTGGGAAAGATTTAAAAATATATGTTCCAGCTACCCACATCAATCCATTACGGAGAATCACTTTCTTTTCTTCTTCTATCAAGGCTTACTAGGCAATTATAGAAACCTTTTTGATGCATCATCTGGCAGTGAATTGATTGAAAAGTCCCCAGAAGAAGCCATGGGTTTGATTGAGAAGATTTCTCATAACTCGCAACAGTTTGGTACAATAGGTACTAACAAAAGAGGTATTAATGAGGTTAGAACTTCTCATCCATAACCCTTACTCGAAACTAAGGTTGAAGAGCTAACCAGTTTGGTGAGACAGATGTCCTTGAAACAAGTGGGTGACCAAAAAGCATTGGCTAAGGTATGTGGTTTATGCTTATCACCTGATCATTTCACTGACCAATGTGCTGAAATACAAGGAATGGAAACTTGTGTGGAATAAAGGCAGTTCCAAAAAAATCAAGGATGAAGAGATCCTAACCATGTTCAATATGGGTTTGGAAATAAGCATAATCAAGCTAGACCCTTGAACCAAAACTAGTTCCAAAACCAACCCCCAATTCCAGAAACAATTCCAAAACCAACCACCATTTCAAAAAAATAAATCTTATAACCAACCTTCACACCACCAACCACCCACTTTACTAAGACCCTATGAGAAACCATCAACCAGTGCACAAACCATAATTATGAACCAACAACAGATATCTGATATTGAGGGGTCGAAAGACACAGCAAAAGATTTTTCCAGCAAGTTCAAAAGTCTCATGGACTTCATAACCAAAAATCATGGGAAACTTCCATCCCAAAAAATCCCAAAAACAAAGGATAATGTCAGCATGATAACAACAAGAAGTGGAAAATAAATCTCCCCACCAACATCCCATGAACCTGAAACAAGACCACCTGATTTGATGGTGAATGAAGTTGTAAACTCTGAAATTTCTATGAAAATGCATTGTAAAGAAGAGAAGAAAGACGAGGAAGAGAAGGATATGACAAGTAATAAGAGACAAAAAACAACATTGTAAAGGAAACAAATGGAGAAGAAAGACTTACCCACACAATTTCCATCAAGGATGACTAAATCAAAGAAATTGTAGGAGGAATCACTTCAAAAAGAAATTCTAGATACCTTCCAGAAAGTAGAAATAAATATCCCCTTACTTGAAGCAGTAAAAAAATTTCTAAAGTATGCTAAAATTTTGAAGGATATTTGTACCAAGAAGAGGATACTTCAAGATAATTAAAGGATCAACTTGGGAATAAGTGTCTTAGCCCTTATCACACCGTAATTTCCAACCAAATTTCAAGATCCAGGGGCATTTTCTATTCGATGCACAATTGGTTCTTTAAATATCTAATGATTTGTATAATATAGGTTCTTGAATTAATGTATTGCCTCACTCATTATACACTTCATTGAAGATGGGATACTTGAATCCCAAAAGAGTGGTGGTCTATCTTTCATATAGATCCATAGTTTTCCCTACAGGAGTTTGGAGGATGTCCTTGTGAAAGTCAAAGATCTCTTATTCCCAGCTGATTTCTGTGTGCTAAATATAGAAGAAGATAGAATCCCATCACACTCACCCATCATTTTGGGGAGACCTTTCTTGAAGATGTCCAAAACCATCATTAATGTCCACGAAGGGACACTCACCATGGAGTTTGGAGAGAGCACTGTCTACTTAAATATTTTTGAATCCATGAGATACCCATCAAATAATAACTCCCTCTTTTCAATTTCCCATGAAGTTGGTGCAGAACCCATTGAATAATCAGGTATGTTATATTAATTCCTAGACTTAGGAGATACTTCTTCAATTGAAAATATCATTGAACATGTGGATGCACAAAATTCTGAAGATTCTAATTTCATGTGGGAGGAAGAGGTAAAATATGATTTCTTTGATGATTTGTTAAATAATGAGGAAGATGACATGGTTTCTTGTGTTCATGAGGTCCAACATTTGGAAGTGGTAAATGTCAATTTAGTTTCATCCCTAGAGCATCCCCCTGATCTGGAACTAAAATCACTCCCCACTAATTTGAAATATGTGTACCTTAGGAAGGGAGAGAAATTACTAATGATAATTTCTAGTAATATCCCTAAAACCCAAGAGAAATCATTGATTGATATTTTTAGAGATAATGTCCAAGTGATAGGGTGGAGCTTAGGTGATATTCTAGGAATCAACCCAAAAATATGTTCACATTGATTTTTTCTTGAGGGAGATTCCAAACCTGTCAAACAGCCCCGAAGGAGGTTGGGTCCCACTTTAATGGAGGTTGTGAAGAAAGATATTGAGAAGCTATTGGAATCTAGGATCATCTATCCCATATCAGATTCATAGTGGGTTATCCCAATTCATGTAGTTCTGAAAAAACTATCCTAACCACTGTGAGGAAGTAAAAGAATGAATTAATCCCTATGAGAATTCAAAATATCTAGAGAGTGTGTATTGATTTTAGGAAGTTGAATCAGGTTACTTAGAAATATCATTTCTCCATTCCCTTCATTAATCATATGTTAGATACATTAGAAGGGAGAAATTATTATTTCTTTTTGGAGGTATTTTCAAGTTATTTCTAGGTACCCATTGCTCATGAGGATCAATAGAAAACAACCTTTACATGTCCCTTAGACACTTTTACATATAAAAGGATTCCATTTGGATTATATAATGCTCCAGGTACATTTCAAAGGTGCATGGTAAGTATATTTTCTGATCACATTGAAGATTTATTTGAGGTTTTCCTGGATGATTTCATGGTTTTTAGAAACTCTTTTGATCATTGTTTGAAAAATATGTAAAAAGTTTTGAAAACATGTATTAAAAAGAATCTTGTTTTAAATTTTGAAAAGTGTCATTTCATGGTTGAGTGAGGGATTGTCCTTACTCATGTCATTTCCAAAAAGGGCATTGATGTTGATAAATCAAAAATTGTAGTGATAAATTCTTTGCCTTACCCAACTTGTGTGAAGCATGTTAGATCTTTTTTAGAACATATAGGATTCTACAGAAGGTTTATCAAGGATTTCAGTAAGATTTCTATCCATCTCTATAGATTGATTTTTAAAGATGCTGATTTTGATTTCAATGGTGCATGTAGGAATCCCTTTATGAGATGAAGTAGAGATTGATTAAACCCCCTGTGATGAAGGCACCAAATTGGGAAGAACCATTTGAGTTACTTTGCGATGCTTCCAACCAAGTAGTCGGAGTAGTCCATTCTCAACAAATTGAGGGTATGCCACAAGTCATTTGATATGATTCAAGAACCCTGTATACAGATCAATTAAATTACACAACCATAGATAAGGAGTTTTTAGAAGTTTTTTTCTTTAGAAATATTTAGATCATATCTGCTTGGAACTAAAGTCACTGTTTTTTCTGATCATGTAGCTCTTAGTTACTTGATGAAGAAGTCTAAATCTAAACTGAGGCTAGTGAGATAGATTTTACTACTATAGGAGTTCAACATAGAAATCAATGATAAAAAGCGATCTGAGAAACCAAGTGGCTGATCATTTAAGTAAACTTCCCAACACTGTTGCAGCTGAAATTTCAGAAAAAGAACCATTGAATGATCACCTTCAAGGGGAGAAGTTGTACTTGGTTAAAGGAGAAGTTCCTTAGTATGACGACTTGGTCAATTATCTGGTAACATCTCATGTACCATATAATTTCAATTCTCATCAATTTCAAAAACTAAAATCTGAATCTAGATATTACATTTGGGATGATCCATTTCTTTAAAAGATTTACAATGACCAAGTGATAAGAATATGTTTGTCTCAGAGTGAAATTGGTTCGATCTTTGAGTTTTGTCACACATTATCTTATAGAGGCCACTTTGGACCTCAAATAATAGTAAGTAAGGTTTTAGAATCTGGATTTTATTGGCCCACCCTTTTTAATGATTCTCATGATTTTTTCAAAAGGTGTCAAAAATGTTAGTTTTCTAGAAAAATTTAAAAGAGAAAAGAAATTCCCTAACGACCACTTAATTTTTGTGAGATTTTTGAAGTTTGGGGGATATATTTTATGGGACCTTTACCAATGTCATTTGGAAATTATTATATCTTGCTTGCAATTGATTATGTTTCCAAATGGGTGGAAGCAAAATCCACCAGGACTGATGATGATAAAGTTGTTTGTGATTTTTTCAGGGCTAACATATTTTGTAGGCTTGGAGTGACTAGAGGCATCATCAGTGATCAAGGGACTCACTTTTGCAATAGGATAATAGAGGCTTTACTGAATAAGTACGGGGTGAATCATAAAACATCAACTCTCAATCAACCACAAAAAAATGGTCAAGATGAAGTGTCCAATAAGGAAATGAAAGGAATTTTGGAGAAGACTGTTAAACTAAATATGAAGGATTGGAGCTAGAGTTTAGAAGACACATTATAGGCTTATAGGATAAACTATAAGACCCTGATTAGAATAAGTCCATATAGGCTAATTTATGGAAAAAGTTATCACCTACTTTTGGAATTGGAGTATAAGGCATATTGGGATGTGAGGAAGATGAATTTGGATCTTGAAAGTGCTGTGAAAGAGAGAAGATTTCAATTGTAGGAGCTGGAGGAAATTTGAAGAGAAGCATTTGAAAATTCTAGGATTTACAAAGAGAGAACAAGAGTGGCTCATGATAAGATGATCCAACTGAAAGACTTCCATCCTGGAGATAAGGTGATGCTATTCAACTCAAGACTCAAGATGATTCTAGGTAAACTTCGTTCCAGATGGGAGGGTCCATTTACAGTTAGTCAAGTATATCATTTCGGTGCTATGCAGATTATGAAGGATAGAGAGAAGGATCCATTCAATATTAATGGAAACAGGATGAAGAAATTACATGGGACTATTACATCAGATCCAGTGGAGGAGATCCCACTCCTCCAACCTGTCTATCAATAAGATCCATTAGTTCATACCTTTTCTTTACACTTTCTTGCAGTTGTGATTCTTTTTAAAATATTCTTACATATTAAATCCACTTGAATTCATTAAGGATATTGCACCATTGAAGTGTTCTGGAGGGAACCTTTGTAGTTAGTATTTTAATTTTATGTTTTTTTTTCAATAATAAAAAAATAAAAAAATAAAAATAAAAAATAAATAAAAATAAAAAAATAAAAAAATAAAAAAATCACGTGTTTTTGAATTTGTGTGTGTTTATTTTTCAGTTTTTGTGTGTTTTTTTGAAACTTTTGAGATGAAATGATTATCATTTCCATTTTTGAAACCCATGTCATTGATTGAACCCATTTATTCCATGAAATTGAGCTTAAATGAATGATGAAAATGACTTTGTTTCAAGTTCAATTCTTTGGGAATTTCATGAAAAGTACTATGATTTTTGAATCTCATGCCACATATCACTATATTTATATTTGAAATCACCTTTCTGTGAGGCTTATAAACCCTTTTTTTTTCATATTCTTCTCATTCACCTCACTTCTTGAGAGAACCAAACCATGCTTATTTTAACTAGAATTTTATTTATTCCTTTAAAAACTTGAGGGTTTTGGGTACTTATGTTTTAAATGATTGAGGCATTTATTTGGTTTTAAAGCCCCCTTTTCAAGATAATCCCTTTCATTCTGGCCTACCTTGTACATTTAATACTTATAGCCCTTAGAATCCATGAAAAACCTATTAGTTTAGCCACATTACAAGCTAATTTTCCATATCTAACTTACTCTTGAAGTGAAATTGCATGATCTAGTTAAACTTAAGTATGGGGAAGCTATCTTGTTTTGGGCTACCTCATTTGGTGAAACTTAGGGTGGAAGATAAAATATTTAAGAGAATATGTGTGATGATAATAAAATAATTCTGTTGAAAGATGTTCCTTTTCTGGAGCTTTCATGATAAGAGAAGCTGTGCCTTTATGGAGCTTCTAATGGAGGAACAAAGCCATGGATTTTTTGGAGCTTTCAAGAGAAATCATGTTTGAGAAGATTGAATTTTTTTCTGCTGAAATGATGATATGTTTGAACATTCCTAGAGTTTTCATGATGATGGAGCTTAATTTATACTAAGGGGAGTGATGGGGATACCATACTTGAGTGAAAATTAGAATTGTGTAATTTTTCTTTAAAAAGAGCCAAGCCCTCCTCATTCGACCTTATAATTTTTCACATAAAAATTCTACCAACCAAAAGCCACAGAACAAACCTAAAAATTCCTCATTATAAAAACATGTCCTTGACTCACATAGGGTGGATAAGTAGAAGTTTTTCAAACCTATGGTGACCCTTTCATTGGTTTGGATGAGAAAAACTTTGTTGAAAATTGATATTTGTGTGATGAGAGAAAATTCATGCGAGGTAGGTGTCTTGTGTGCATGGGAGGAGAAATGAAGAGGAAAAATATTGAATTATATTATTTGAGAACTTGAAATAATGGTTATGGATGAGGCATGATATATTTTATTTCTTTGAATGGAATTGGTGGATCTCATTGGCATGTGTTTTGAATTTTCATTGATTTGATTTTGATTTTGTCTTGTCCAGAAGTCAAAGTGCTAAGTGTGGGGGAATTAATAGAGATAATATTTTAATTATTTTTAATGTGTGTTTAAATAATTTAACCCCTTATAATTAATCAATTTGAGATGATTTTTATCATTTTAGTGTTTTGGTGAATTATGGGCTTAATTGTGGAAATTGGTTAATTTTGGAAATTTATCAGTTTTGTGAAGCTTCTGTATTTTGTGAATATCTTTTAAAAATTTAGTCCAAATCGATTGATTCCTTTTTTATGATTTCCATGTTCATGGGATTCAACTTTTTCTTCTGGACCTAGACCCAATTCAAAACACAATGGCCCAGAAAAATTAATCAAGTGAAAAAAGTTTTCTGGATGATAGAATGGACCCCAACTCAGTGATTGAATCATATCTAAGCCTATATAACTCCAAATGAAGTCATTATAGCTAGAATAGAAATATAACTACACTCCTAATTTAAAAATTAAATTTCATGAATAAATTCGGTCATTAAATCTTCCTTTAAATGTGTCTAAAAAGAGGAAGTTGAAGAGTCACGTCAGTAGAAAATGTTGTCATTAGTAATTCGAGAATAACTTTTGGTAAACTTGTTAAAATTTGATGATATTTTTAGGAAGTGTGAAAAAGAGAGAGTGGAACAACATTTATAAAGGAAACTTATTGATATTCATCCATTTAATATGTGAAACGGACTCAAGCTTTAGGTAGAGTAATTTTGGAGGGAAAATTTCTACTCTACAAGACTATAAATAAGAGTGTTCACTTCCATTAAAAGGGGTTTAAGAAGGTTCTTGAGGGGCTATTCGGAAATATTGATTTCTGGAAGTTCTTTATATTTTATATTTTTCTCTTTTTATTTGTTTCATTATGCTATCTTATTCCCCTTTCAACTCTATTACGCTTCACATGGAGGGGTAAAACCTTTGAGAGATTGGGGAAGGGGGAGTTTCAATTTTGTAATGTCGTAGTTTTGTGCTTAAATATAAAACCCTATTTTTCTTTTGAGTGATTTATATTTTCAATGTTCCCAAAATTCTATTAATGTGATTATGTTTTAGGTTTGGTGTATTCATCATTAATAACTTTGGTTTTAGACTTTTAATCTCCCTCCCCTAGTGCAATCTGTCTCGATTGAGCAGATTGTGTTAGGTGGTGAGTGTCCAGTGATCGTTGGAACGTGTGTGGAACTAGTGAACTTTTTCTAGAGTTATAAGGAGAAAAAATTCCCGATCGGGACTTGCCTTAGATTTTTCAGATCTGTTTATGAACTTCCATGCACCTAGGAGTGAGTTCTATTTCTTTCTTCAACTAAGGGTGATTGATAACTCAATCGAGGGTTCTTTCATTTATCATTCAATAGGAAGAGATGGGGAATAATATTTATGACTATGATGACATTGAAAAAGGTGATCCTAACTTGACCCCATCACTCTCTTTATCCATTAGTGTTCAATCTTTATTTTTAACTGTTTTCTTTATTTTTCAACTCAAACAATTTCAAAAACAACCTCTTCTTATTTCTTTAATTTAAGTGAAAAATGTAATTGTTTTTCACTCCTCTCTAGAGAAAACCTAGGTTACCTACTCTACTACATTTTAAATTAGGTAATATTTGTTTTTTTCACACCCCATGACAGGAATGTGTCAAGGATCATGTAAAAAAGGACAAATAGTATAAGAAAACAGACAACATGTATGAGAATCATGTGTAAGTATGATATAATAAAAATTTATTATGATTTATAACAACATTATATAAAAATATCTATTGATTTTAATATATTTTTATATGGTTTAGACATAAGAATATTCATCAGTTTTTCCCAAAGAACAACTACTTTCAATATATTTGAATTGACTAGAATAATATGACCATGTTAGAGGTGCATGTTTTGGAGTGTCACCTCAAGCATATTTTGAGAAGAAAAAGTCACAAGGAGATATATATGAGATAATGAAAGATATGTACACACAAATAGATTCTTTAAAATATATTATTGTTTGGTCTGGTTAAGTGGACCATTATATGAAAAAGGGTCAAATAGAATCAATAGTAGAACAATGATCAGCACATGAAGAGACACATGACCCTACTAGCTTTAAGGTAATCCATTCCCGTCAACCACCTTCCTTACCTGAGGTAACCACTTTTCTCATAACACTTTCTGCTAAATGCGTACCAAATAACTATCAATAACTTTATATTACTAAAATTCCATAGGGTGAAATTGTATGTGCTTTATATCTATCAACACCCACCCATCACCGTGTTGTGATGGGTATGATGTATAATATTCATGGAGATATGATACATAATAAAAAACCCCAAAAGATCACATGAGAGTGGGGATTTAAGCATCTCATGATTTGAGCACCAAGTTACCTGTTCCTCTTGATGATCTGGATGTTAACATGATCGATAATTCTATTGGAACTTTTGTAAAATGGATGATTAATCTTATAAAGATACATAGAGATAATGAGGTATGTCCTTTATAATTTTTTTTTCAAATGAAAAAAATTTAATAGTTGATAAAAAAGTTCTGAAATGAGGAATGATATTATAGAAAGAAAAAATGAAGAGGAAATAGAAGGTCGGATCACAAAATTCTAGTGGATTAAACAAGAAATCAAAAGGACCTTCTAAGAGTATCTTCACCCCACCAGTTCCACTACCACATATATTAACATTACAAGTTCATGCGAATACAACATTAGAAGATGGAAATTTTTACTAAATTTAATATGAATAATAAATATTTTGAGAGGCCATTACAAACATTATTTGTACAAAGATTATAAATTAAATTATCAATTTTGAATGGTATAGTCTTAGTTGTACATGCATACATGGGGTATATTTACATAATCTATTTGTCCAAAAAATGATATACTATTTTCATTATAGTTAATAACTATTCAAATTTTCTACATGAGTATATATTAATACTATATAAAGGGAAAACCTTAAGAAGAAAAATTTGGAATCATTAATCCTGCTATCATTTCTATGCCTGAATTTTATTTGAAAATGAAATAAATTAAAAAAATTAACTACTCATGATGTTTAAAAAGAAAATAACAAATGAGAGAATCTTATTGATTTCTACAATATAGGGGTAAAAATCTACAAAATAATTATATAAAATATATTTTATTTATTTCATTACTTATTTGTTTTTATTTTTTAGTAAGTTCTGGAAGCTTATCACACTAAATTTGGAAACACTGAATGTTTAATTTTTTGATCCAATGCATGTATTTTCAAAAAATCAACCACACATGATGTACATTATGAATTTTTAATGCACTATAATCAATATTTTATGGATAAAATTAAAATTATACATTTTATTTTATGTTTTAATGATAATTTTGTTAGGATAGGGTGATTTATAAATATAATATAAATCATGGTATGAGGTAAGTGAATAACACAAGAAGAGCATGGATTTCTAAAAATGGAGGCTGATTAAGGAATACATAGTAATATTTAACTATCAAAACACATTTCAATTTTTTTACTTATTTTGATTAATTTTTTTTAGAGTTTGAAATAAAATAATGATAATTATTGTGCATATTACATTTGTAAATTTATAAAATAAATCATATACCATTAACAAAATAGTATCCCTGAATAGGTATTTCCAAAAGTCATTGAAATTTTATTTAAAATATTTGTTAATAATTTTTTGTCTATATTTTCTTAGTACTACTAAGATTTCTAACACTCTATGTACTCAAAAGTAAAAGTAGACTTGTTTTGAGATGAGTGGGAAGAGAATGTGGTGTTGGAATATTTTCTAAAATTGAGTTGAGATGATTATCTATTATGTTTTAATTTTTTTATTTCATAGAGTTTATAACGATTTTACCATATATAAATCTAAAACATGATGTGACAGATAGGAATCCAAGTGTATTTTTACAATAAAAAATTTCATTTTATTCTAAAACATGATTTATATAGCCAAAAACAAGAAAATGATCCTTTATTTTCTGGATACTTTAGGAGAATGATCCATAATTCATTTTTTACATATAATAATTGACCACACATCAATATGACACATGATGTGGATGGTATGACTCTTATTTTTAATATAAAAGTGTTATTTTAGTCTAAAACGCAATTCACTAAGACAAAACCAAGAACATAAGATTGTATTGTATTGATAATTTAGGAAAACAATCCATAATTCATTTTTGATGTGTAGTAATCAACCAAAAATAAATTCAACACACGATGTGTCCAGTATAACTCAAAGTGCATGTTTTTAATAAAAGTTTCATTTTAGTTTAAAACATGATTCATATAGAACAAAACATAGAAAAAAGTGCATATTATCTTTATACTTTATTAAAATATCAATAATTCATTTGTGACATGTAGTAATTGACAACACATCAATATGAAACATGATATGCCCGGTATGACTCAAAGTGAATGTTTATAATACAAAAGTTTCATTTTAGTCTAAAACATGATTCACATAAACAAAAATTAGAAAATGTGATTGTATTGGCTTGATACATTATAAAAATTATGTATAATTAATTTTTAATTTTTCAGAATTTACCACACATCAATCCAACACATGACGTGGCCGATATGACTCAAAGTGCATGTTTTCCCATTAAAAATGTTATTTTTCTCTAAAATACATGTCACATAGCCAAAATAGAGAAAATCAGATCATATTGTCTTTGTACATTGAAAAAATTATCCACAATTCATTTTTGACATGTAGGAACCAAGCACACATCAATCCAACATATGATATGGATAAAATGATTCAATGTGCATGTTATAAATATAAAAGTGTTATTTTAATCTAAAATGAAAATCACACATCCAAAACCAAGAAATTTAAATTGAATTACCATGATACTTCAGAAAAAAAATCAATAATTAATTTGTGATATATAGGAATTGACTACTTATCAATCTGACACACGACACAATGTGTATGACTCAAAGTTCTTATTTTCAATATGAAAGTATCATTTTAGTCTAAAACATGATTCACATAGTCAAAATCAAGTAAATAATATATGATCGTCTTGATAATTTATCAAAATTATTCATAATATATTGTGATGTGTAAGAATTAACCGTACATTAATCACACACATGCTGTAATTGATATAACTTAAAGTGCATGTTTTCAATATAAAAGTGAAATTTTAGTCTAAAACATGATTCAAATATCCAAACCTAAGAAAATGATCTTGGATTGTCATAATACTTTATAAAAATGATCCATAATTCATTTTTTATGTGTTGGAATTGAACACACATCAATCTGACAGATGATGTAGATGGTATGGCTCAAAGTGCATGTTATCAATATTAAAGTGTCATTTTAGTCTAAAACACAATTCACATAGCCAAAACCAAGAAAATTAGCATTGATTGTATTGATAAATTTTATAAAATGATCCATAATTCATTTTTGACATGCGGTAATTGACCACATGTAAATTCGACACACGAAGAGACTAGTAGGATAAAAAGTGTGCGTTTATAATAAAAATGGTCATTTTAGTCTAAAACATGATTCACATTGACAAAACTAAGAAAAAAAGATAGTATTGTCTTGATAGTTTAGAAAAATTATCTACAATTCATTTTTAATTTGTGAGAATCGACCAAAAATCAATCCGAAACACGATGTGATTGGTATAGATCAAAGTGCATGTTTTTAAATTAAAAAGTGTCATTTTACTCTAAAATACACATCATATAGTGAAAACTAAGAAAAATATCTTGTATTATCTTGATACAATAAGAAAATGATCCACAGTTCATTTTTTGGTATAGAAATTTACCTTAAATCAATCGGACACATGAGGTGTCTGGTATGATTCAATATGTGTGTTTTAAATATAAAAGTGTGATTATAGTCTAAAAAATGATCCACATTTCATAAACTAAGAAAATGAGCTCATATTATCTTGAAACTTTATGAAAATGATCCATAATTCATTTTTGATTTGTAGAAATTAGCCTCACATCAATCCAACACACAACATAGCCGATATGACTCAAAGTCTTATTTTCAATATAAATGTGTCATTTTAGTCTAAAATGTTATTTACATATCCATAAATGATAAAATAATCTTGTATTATCTTGATAATTTTTTAAAAAGATACATAATTCATTTATGATGTGTAGGAATAGACCGCACGTCAATCATACACACAATGTGGTTGGTATGAATCAAAGTGTATGTTTTCAATAGAAGTTTCATTTTATCTAAAACACAATTCACATATCCAAAACTGAGAAAATGAGTTCATATTGTCTTTATACTTTAGAAAAATGATACCCAATTCATTTATGACATGTAGGAATCGACCACACATTAATCTGACATACAAGGTGTCTAATATGACTTAATGTGCTTGTTTTCAATATAAATGTGTTATTTTACTCTATAACATGATTCACATAGCCAAAACTAATAAAAAATCTAGTATTGTCTTTTTTACATTAGTAAAATAATCAATAATTCATTTGGAAAGTGTTGGAATTGACCACACATTAATCCGACAAAGAACATCTCTGGTATGACACAAAGTTATTGTTTTCAATATAAAAGTTTCATTTTAGTCTAAAACATGATTTTCATATCCAAAACTGAGAAAATGAGTTTAAATTGTCGTTATAATTTATAAAAATTAACTATATTTTTTTCTATGTGTAGGATTCTAACACATATCAATTTGATACATGATGTGACCTGTATGACTCAAAGTGCGTGTTTTCAATATAAAAATGTCATTTTTTTTAAAAACACGAATCACATATCCATAATTGATAAAATGAGATATTATTGAATTCATACTTTAGAAAAATTATCCATAATTATTATTTTTATATATAGGATTTAACCTCACATCAATTGGGCACCTGATGTGGCCGATATGACTTAAAGTGGATGTTTTCACATTTGAAAAGAGTCATTTTACTCTAAAAAACATATCACATATCCAAAACTGAGAAAAAGAGTTCTTATTGTCTTGATACTTTAGTAAAATGACAAATAATTCATTTTTAGTGTGTGGGAATTGACAAAACATCAATCTGATGCATGATATGGTTGATTGGACTCAAAGTGCATGTTTTCACATTAAAAAAGCCTCATTTAACTTTGAAACACACATCACATAGCCCAAACTGAGTAAAAAATATCAAATTGTCTTGATAATTTAGGTAAATAATCTATAATTTATTTGTGACATGTAGGAATTGGACGCATATCAATTCTACATATGATATAGATGATTTGACTCAAAGTGATTGTTTTCACATTAAAAAAGTACAATTTTAGTCTAAAACATGATTCACATTTCCAAAATCAATAAAATGAGATTGGATTGTCTTATTACTTTATAAAAATGATTCATAATTAATTTGTGACATGTAGGAATTTATCATACATCAATTTGACACACAATGTGGCTGGAATGAATCAAAGTGCGTGTTTTTAATATAAAATTGTCATTTCAGTCTAAAACGAAATTTAGATAGTAAAAAATAAGAGAACGAGTTCATATTATCTTGATACTAAATAAAAAACATCCATAATTCATTTATGATGTGTTGGAATTTACCACACATCAATCCAACAAACGACATGGCTGTTATGACTCAAAGTGCTTATTTTGAATATAAAAGAGTCATTTTAGTCTAAAACATGATTCAAATAGCCAAAACCAAGAAAAAAAGCATGAATCGTATTAATACTTTAGGAAAATGATCCATAATTAATTTTTGAAATGTTGGAATTAACTTCATATGAATCTGATATATGATATGGATGATATTACTCAAAGTGTGTACTTTCAATATAAAAGTGTCATTTTAGTCTAAAAAGCGATTCACATAGCCAAAATCAAGAAAACAAGCTCCGATTCTCTTGAATATTTAGGAAAAAAAAGCACAATTCATTTTTGGTTTGTAGGAATCAAACGCACGTCAATGTGACACATGATATAGCTAGTATGACTCAAAGTGCATGTTTTCTTTATAAAAGTGTCATTTTAGTTTAAAACACACATCAAATTATCAAAAACAAAGAAAAAATTGATTTGTTTTCAAAATTTAGGACACTGATCCATATTTGGAAAAACTAGTCTCAAGAATCATGAATAGAGACCCCCGACAGAAGGCGCTAACCACATTCATGTCTAGTGTGTGATTCTCGCTCAAATTTACCCAAGAGAAGAAGGTAAGACGGTCCTTGTAGTTTAGCTTGGGTTATCGAATCCACAGAGACCTAAGAATAACCTATAGACACGTACATTCTATGGACTGTTTTTGGATATGAAGTGGCCAACTTGGATTGATTTTGGATGGGTTTTAAAGATATATAATAGATTTAAGTGAATTCAATTTAAAAGAATGAGTTGATCCAAGGTTATCGCTCGAGGTGGATTGGACGTATTTTCTTTTTAATGATTTCAATTTCTTAAATTTGAGATGGGTTCATTTAAGGAGATAAAACAACATCATCACTTACTGATTTAATGCCTACACCCTTTAATACTAATCACCTATACACTTGAAGGATCAAAGTTTTGAGCACTTCAAGGTAAAGGTTTGTATTAGTACTTGAAGTGTGTGGCATTAAATTCAACAAGGACGATGGAGTTTAAAAATCATCAAATAAAAATCTCAATTAAAGAATTGATTATACATTAATGAGGTGATAAATAACATCCAATCAATCCCCTTTCTACTCCCTTGGATCAACCCATAAGTGGGTTAGCCCTCCATTGATCCCATGGTTTCAATGGAAGCGGAAAGTAGACTCATGAGGGAGGAAATGGAAAAGTAAAAAAAATGCAATAAAATAACAATCACACCACCGTTGTGTGATAATCTCACAAGGTTTGGTATGAACAAGTTCACACCTTGAACCAACGGTATCAAAGTGATAAGGAGAAGAATAGAACAATAAGAGAAGAAGAACTTTTATTAAGAAACAAGGATGATTTAAAACAACTTACATGTGGAAGATAAATTTGAGACAACAAAACCGCAGCATAACATTACAATGAATGAAAGCTCAAATATTCTTCAATCCTCCAACACCACTGCCTTAAATAGGAATTTTTGAGCCCTTGGGTCGAGCCTCCAACAGTCCAAGTCTCCTCAATTAATTGTGGTAGGCCATAGGTGGGTGGAAAGTAAGGGAGAGTTGATTTTTCCACCCTTGACCTGAGGTGGCAGCCAACTTTCCTTCACCGAACAGACGCGTCTGTAAGACCATCTAGATGGCCGAATCAGAGTGGGACATAGAAGGACAACATGGATCTCCTGATGTCTTCTAACCGCCTGTAAAATTTTGGCCCATTTGGAGTTGTGGATTACGAGATAAGATCAAATTAGTGGGATGTTTTTATGGGACGCAGAATCTGGACCAGAATTTTATCTCTAACTTGGGCCGCCTAAATGACCACCATGGAGGCAGAATTAGCATTATCTCATGAAGAGTTATTTGTTACTATACATATATTCTAGAATCCCACGAAATATGGGATTAATTGGGCCTGTATGTTGGGCCCCAGAGTCTCATCAGTGAGATAGTGTCCAATCTGCCTTCTCCAGAATTGCTTCCTTTCATTTCCAAATATCTCCATCATCCTCCATGAATTCTCCACTGATCCCTGAATAAAAAATGTTCATATTTAAGTTTAGATAAATTTACAAAAATATCAAATTAAAATACGTATAATTAGATTCCTTAAAATCAGATGAATCATTGGGCACTTCAAATGATGTTAAAAAATGTACCTCATAATAGCGCATTTTAAGAAGGTATTACAATCATACTGTGAAATGATGTTCAAATTGTAAAATGCACTAAAATGGTGTTTATGAATAATAAATAACATGAATATTATGTATATTAACAATGAATATTAGCCTCATTTAGTGGCTAATCACACCCCCCAACTTGAGTTTTGCTAGTCCCGAGCAAAATATATCTCATCAAAAATGAAATTTGAATTCCCTTTTCCAAAAACATTTTAATACACAATGATCACCAAAAAAAATTAGAACAAAAAATCATGAAACCTATCAAAATATTTTAATACAAGATAGTTTCATAAGCAGATCCCATTCCCAAGCCCATTCCTTTGTTCAAATTAATTGCCATATTTCATCCAATATCAATTAAGTATGAGGATGTGTTGTGTATCACAATAGACATGGGGGTTCATCTTTATTCAAGGGGAAAATTACGGAAACGATAGGTGGAATCACATTTCAAAATTAAGATGAGTATTCATTTTTTTTGTATAATATTTTTTTTTGTTTTTTGTTTTTGTTTTTTTTTCAATTTTTCCATGGTAATTGAAATTGCACTCAAAAGAGTCAACCCCTGTAGCGAGACTTTGCCGATGACTCCCAGGCTCAAAGACCTTAGGGAACCAAGTGAAGCCCACATACTCGGGTATCATCTCGAGTTAACTCAGTAAAAAACAAATTCAAATTACCAAAAATAGAGATAAAATTACTAACTCTGGGCCAGACAACTATGGAGTCACGATCCCCAAGTGCCGAAAGCCACGCATTAGGTCATTTCATTGCTCTACGCGCAATTTTTTTTAATTTTTTTTGAATACTCATATTAAACTAAAATGATCACCAAAACTATGTTATTTATTTATGGGACCCCATGAACTCAAACTAATACCCCACTATCCAAAGGACGTGCATTGTGATCTTTTTTATTTGGATGAAAATATAAACGATGAAATATCACATTAGATAGCCACACTTTCCAAAATCTATTATCATGAAATTATACAAGGATTAAAATCAGAATCAGGGTATGCTAAATTATTTGATATTCAGTTTCAAAGTGTGCAATGTGTATTACCATGTTCAAAGTTAAAGGAATTTTTCCTTCCATTTACACTTTTTTTTTCAAATCATTCATTTTTTTGACACAAAAGAATTTTTTTTATCTCCCCCCCAAATTTAAACAACACTATCCCCAGTGTTTTAAGAAATGAAAATTTAGAAGGAGTAGAGGCAGATAATGGAAGTTCAAAAAGGAAATTGAAACTGAGGATCATGGAATGAAATCACCTGGTGGTTGAATTTGAAGTTCTTGTTGCTCCAAATTAATCCTTTGATCTCTTAGGGGATATAGGAACCTCCTTGATTGAACATGTATCACCCAAAATAGTACCTAAAAAAAATAAGAACAAACCAGACAAAAAAAACAACACAACGACTTATTTAATTCCAAGTATCATCATTTTTATGGTTTTTTCTGTTTTTCTATTTTTTTTAAATCAAACTAATGATAAATTGTCTTCTTTTAATTTTCTGGGTAAGGTATTATTCAAGGATCACACCGTGTGACACGGATGAATACAATGTTTCCCTTTCATACCCATCCATACTCGTAATAGAAGAACATGTCAATAATCTTTTTTTTAAACGTAAAAATGATTAATTAATCCTATTTAAAATATAAAGTTTATTAAAACAAAAAAAATGATAAGAAACTTTAAAACCATGGGTTGCCTCCCATACAACGCTTTGTTTAACGTCGTTAGCCCGACATGGACCCTAAATCTATCAATTTTTTCCTTGTTCATATGTTGGCTCAGTTAAATCAACCTCTTTTTCCTATTTATTGAATGATTCAATGAATGTTTTTAACCTTTGACCATTGACCTTGAAAATGTAACCACTTGTGGGATCTTGAATCTCTACTTCCCCATGGGGGAATACATGATATACTATGAAAGGTCCTGACCATCTAGACCTTAACTTTCCCGGATGTAAATGAAGTTTTGAACTATACAAGAGCACAAGTTTTCCCGATTCAAAATGTTTGACCTTGATATTCCTAGATTGGTAGGCTTGAACTCTATCTTTATTGATCCTTGAATTTTCATAAGCCTCCATCCTTAATTCCTCCAGTTCATTGAGATCTAATTTCCTTTTTGTTCCTACCAATGAGAGGTCATAATCCATTTTCTTAATTGCCCAAAAGGCCTTATGTTCAATCTCCACTGGCAAATGGCATGCTTTACCATAAACCAACCTATACGGGGACATTCCTAAAATGGTTTTGTATGCTGTAATATATGCCCAAAGAGCATCTAAGAGTTTCTCAGACCAATCTTTCCTAGAAGGATTGACAGTTTTCTCAAGAATTTGCTTAATCTCCCTATTTGCTAACTCAGCTTGACCATTGGTTTGAGGATGGTATGCAGTCAGCACTTTATGAGAAATACCATACTTAGACATGAGTGAAGAGAATGGGAGGTTTCAGAAATGGGTTCCTCGATCACTGATTATAGCCCTAGGAATTCCAAATCTTGAAAATATGTTTTGAATCACAACTTGATGATCATTGGACTTAGTGGGAATGGCCTCAACCCATTTTGAGACATAATCTACAGCTAAGAGTATGTAGAGGTATCCCCGAGAGTTTGGGAAGGGACCCATGAAGTCAATTCCCCAATAGTCAAATATTTCAACCACTAAGATGGGAGTGAGTGGCATTTGATTCCTTTTTGTGATGGACCCTACTTGTTGACACCTAGGACAGCTTTGACAAAATGTGTAGGAGTCCCTTGAGAGGGTGGGCCAGAAAAGACCACATTGAAGAATCTTAGCAGATGTTTTCTTAGAGGAAAAGTGACCTCCACATGCCTCACTGTGACAGAATTTAAGGATGAACTCTTGTTCAGATTCTGGAACACACCTCCTAATGAATTGGTCAGGGCAGAACTTATAGAGGTATGGATCATCAAACACATAGTGTCTAACATCATAAAGAAATTTCCTTCGAGCTTGAGTCCCTAAGAATTTTGGAATGACTCCTGTCACTAAGAAATTTTCTATGTCAGCATACCAAGGGCAGTCACTCACAGAGTATAGGTGTTCATCAGGAAACGAATCAGACACAGAAAGGTGATTTGAGTTGTCTTTGAATTCCATCCTAGAGAGGTGATCAGCTACAACATTTTCAACTCCCTTTTTATCCTTGATTGTGAGGTCAAATTATTGTAAGAGAAGGACCCACCTAATCAGTCTGGCCTTGGCATCTTGTTTTTGGAAGAGGTATTTTAGTGCAGATTGGTCAGTGAACACAGTGATGGGGGATCCTAAGAGGTAGGACCTAAACTTCTCTGAAGCAAACACAATAGCAAGTAACTCCTTTTCAGTAGTGGTGTAGTTTATTTGGGCATCATTTAAGGATTTTCTTGTATAAGAAATGACATAAGGAGTTTTATCACAACTTTGTCCTAACACAGCTCCAATAGCAAAGTCACTGGCATCACACATAAGTTCAAAAGGAAGGTTCCAATTTGGAGATTTCATAATGGGAGGAGAGGTGAGAGAGGATTTGAGGGTTGAGAATGAACCCTCACAACTTTCTGTCCAAACAAATGGAGAATCCTTTACTAAGAGAGCACAAAGGGGATGAGTTATTGAACTAAAGTCCTTGATGAATCTTCTATAGAAACCAGCATGCCCTAAGAAAGAACTCACTTCCTTGACATTTTTGCGTGATGGAAGGTGACGAATGATGTCAACCTTTTCTTTATCAACTTCAATCCCCCTACTCGAGACCAGATGGCCTAGAACAATTCCCTCTTTAACCATGAAATGGCATTTTTCCCAGTTTAGGACCAGATTCTTTTCTTCACATCTTGATAAGAATCTCTCCAAATTCTGAATACATCCCTAAAAAGTATCCCCAAACACAGAGAAGTCATCCATGAAGACCTCTAGAAAATCCCCTACCATGTCTGAGAAGATTCCCATTATGCACCGCTGGAAGGTTCCAGGGGCATTGCATAACCCGAAGGGCATGCGTTTGAAAGAAAAGGTTCCGAATGGACATGTGAATGTAGTCTTCCCTTGATCCTCTAGGGAGACCTCAATTTGATTGTACCCCGAGTACCCATCTAAGAAACAGTAGAAGGCATGACCAACCACTCTCTCAAGCACTTGGTCAATGAATGGTAAGGGGAAATGGTCCTTCTTGGTGAATGAGTTTAGCTTCCTGTAGTCAATGCAGACCCTCCATCCACTACTCACCCTTGTTGGAAGAATATCTCCATCCTCATTGGTTATCACTGTGATTCTGGCCTTTTTTGGAACCACTTGGATTGGGCTCACCCATTCACTCTCAGCTATGGGATATATGATACCAGCTTTTAAGAATTTCAGAAGTTCCTTCCTTACTACCTCCATGAGATTAGGATTGAGTTGCCGTTGAGGTTGACGACATGGCTTTGAATCAGATTCCAGAACAATCCTATGAGTCCCGATAAGTGGGATAATCCCCGTAATATCAGAAAGCATCCAACCAATAGCTTTCTTATGCTTCCTAAGGACATCTAGAATCATCCTCTCATAATTGGATTCAAGAGAAGAAGAAATGACAATAGGATGTGTTTAATTTTCCCCTAGGAAGGCATACTTTAGTGCAGCAGAAAGTTCCTTCAATTCAAGATCAAGTTGGTTCAGAATTTCAGCAGAATATTGGGACATTGGATCAAGATCAATTTCTTTTTTTAGAGTTTCAGATAGGATTGATTCCCCACATGTAGAAGTTTCAGCTACTAGATTGGCTTGATCAGATTTAGGGAAGGAAATTGGAGTGGTCTCCATGAAAGTGGTTTCTTGAAAGGTTTCACTGATTGTTGGACCTAAGACTTCATCATAAGAGAAATTTGAAAATGATTCAATCCAAGGAGATAAACTTCCTTCATATGAAAAAAGGAAATCAATCTCATCCTGACTTAAACATTCATCAAATATTCCTTGATGTTCCATGGATTCATTATCAATGCTTCCTATCATGTTTACTTCATGAATGTCCTCGCCATCCCCTATTTGTGAGCTTTCATTATAGATGTTCAAGTCTAGACTCATGTTCCCAAAGGTGATGGTCATGTTCCCATTTCGGACTCGAATAACAGAGTTGATTGTTGCAAGGAAAGGACGACCAAGGATGATTGGGGTTTGTTCCTTATTTCCTAAGTTTGTATGGTTGTCAAGGACAATGAAATCAGCAGGGTAGATGAAGTTTTCAACCTTTACCAGAACGTCCTTTAAAATCCCCTTTGGAACCCTAATGATACAATCAGCAAGTTGAAGTGTGACAGATGTGGGTTAGAGTTCTTCTAGGCCTAACTGGCAGTACACAACATATGGGATGAGATTAACACTAGCACCTAGGTCACACAAGGCCTTGACAACTTTTCTTTCTCCTAGTTCAACATTGATGTAAGGGCAACTCGGGTCTTTAAACTTAGGAGGAATGGTCTCTTGAATGGTGGTACTCACATTAGCAGCCAAAAGGACTTGGTTTTTATGTGAAAATTTTCTATTAAAAGTGCACAAGTCCTTAAGGTACTTTGAGTAGGCTGGTATGGTTTGGATTGCATCGATAAGAGGAATGTTCAACTTGACTTGTGAGAAGATTTCCCTCAATGTTTCACTCAGTTCAGGCTTGGGTTTCCCCCTCATACGTTGAGGAAATGGTGCAGGTTGTGGGGTTGTTTGTTGAAGAGTTGTTTCTTTGACAATGTTATCAGTTTCCTCAGTTTGATCTTGTGGTTCATTTGAATTTTCATCCAAGTTTGAATCTTCAAGTGGGTTCTGAATTAGTTGTTCAGGTTTCTCAATTGATTTCCCACTTCTTAAAACAGTCACAGCCTTTAGTTGTTCATGAGTTGTTTGAGTACAACTTGACTCTCCCCTTGAAGTTGAGGATGGCACCGCCTGAGTAGGCATGGGTGCCTTTCCTGTTTTGATGGTTTGAAGTTCTTGTTTTAGGGAAGAGACTTCTGAGTTCATACTCTTCTTTTGTTTGCACAGTTGTTCTAGTAGGCTTTATGGAACAGTTTGGGTGGGTGCTTGAGTAGGTTGGTTTATCCCAGGGGGATATTTTGGAGGTGGTATGGTTTGTTGAAAATGGACTGGTGGATGTTGGTATTGGATAGGCTGGGTTTGGAACTGGTTATGGGTTTGGTAGTTTTGATGGGGGTAAAGATTTTGTCCCTGTGGTTGGATAGGTTGTTGGTTATCTTTTCAGCGGAAGCCTGGGTGGTCGTTATACCTTGGGTTGAAGTTGTTTTGGTATTGAGGCTTTTGAAAGTTCAAAGAATTTACTTCCACTGGGGGTCCTCCTAAAAGAACATCCTTGAAGGATGGAATGGTTGGGCAGTTGTCTGTCTTATGGTCATGTTTGTCACAAATTGTGCAAATAGGGTCAACAGTTTGGATTTCATGGAATTTCCTAAGGTCTATATCTTCAACCTTCCTAGAGAGTGCTGCGAGTTTATCCCTAAGGCTTTCCTCTTCTCTAAGTGTATGAATTCCAGTAGTTCTTTGTGGATTTTCAGAATAAGGTGAAGTTCCCCATGTTTGGTTTTGTTCAGAAAGGCTTTCTAGATACTCGTAAGCATCATTTGGGGCTTTGTTTTTAAATGTTCCATTACACATCATGTCAATGAATTGTTTGTTACCCAGACCCAACCCTTCATAGAAAATTTTCACTTGTTCAGGAATAGAAAAACCATGGTGTGGAACTATGTTTAGAGTGTCTTTGAACCTCTCCCATGTTTCATAGAATGAATCTCCCTCTTTTTCAAAAAAGTTTTGGATACTCTTTTTAAGTGCAATTGTTTTATGGTGGGGAAAGTATTTTTTGTAGAATTCTCTTTGTAGTTGGTACCAAGAGTTGATGGATGATGGCCTCAAATTGTTTAGCCAATTTTTAGCTCGATCCTTTAAAGAAAAAGGAAATATCCTCATCTTAGCTGATTCTAGTTGATGTGGGGGACACATGGTTTCTACAATGTCATTGAACTCCTTAATGTGCAGATATGGCATCTCGGACTCCATTCCATGGAATGTGGGAAGGTGGTTTAGGACATGGGGTTTAAAGATGTAGTTGGAATCTCCTAGAGAATTGAGTCTAATTCATGAGGGGGCATTGGTCCAAGAAGGTGTGAGGTAGTCATTCATGGTTTGATCAACTGTATTCCCCAAGTTTGGGGCTGCCTCATTTGGGTTTCCATTTTGGTTCCCACCCGGGTTTATGAGTTGGTTTCTTTGAAGACCTTCCATTGAAATTGGCTCAATTTTGAACTCTAGAGTATTATCAAGATTAGGATCTAATGGAATGAGTTCCCTTGGTTTACTTGACTCCCCAACCCGAGGACTATCCACCCTAACAAGAAGGTTTGATTGATCGCGGGTGTAGGCAGACATGCGCCAAAAGAAAAAAAAACGAGAAAGGGACAAGATAAGAGAATTTGGATGAGAAAATAAAAAATGGAGGAGAATAGAATGGATGTTTAGATGAATTACTTGGGTCCCTGACAACGGCGCCAAAATTTGATTCTCGCTCAAATTTACCCAAGAGAAGAAGGTAAGACGGTCCTTGTAGTTTAGCTTGGGTCATCGAATCCACAGAGACCTAAGAAGAACCTATAGACACGTACATTCTATGGACTGTTTTCAGCTATGAAATGGACAAATTGGATTGATTTTGGATGGGTTTTAAATATATCTAATAGATTTAAGTGAATTCAATTTAAAATAATGAGTTTATCCTAGGTTATCGCTCGGGGTGGATTGGACATATTTTCTTTTTAATGATTTCAATTTCTTAAATTTGAGATGGGTTCATTTAAGGAGATAAAACAACATCATCACTTACTGATTTAATTCCTAAACCATTTAATACTAATCACCTATACACTTTAAGGATCAAAGTTTTGAGCACTTCAAGGTAAAGGTTTGTATTAGTACTTGAAGTGTGTGGCCTTAAATTCAACAAGGACGATGAAGTTTAAAAATCATCAAATAAAAATCTCAATTAAAGAAGTGATTATACATTAATGAGGTGATAAATAACATCCAATCCAGCCCCTTGCTACTCCCTTGGATCAACCCATAAGTTGGTTAGCCCTCCATTGATCCCATGGTTTCAATGGAAGCGGAAAGTAGACTCATGAGGGAGGAAATGGAAAAGTAAAAAAAATGCAATAAAATAACAATCACTCCACCGTTGTGTGATAATCTCACAAGGTTTGGTATGAACAAGTTCACACCTTGAACCAACAGTATCAAAGTGATAAGGAGAAGAACAGAACAATAAGAGAAGAAGAACTTTTATTAAGAAACAAGGATGATTTAAAACAACTTACATGTGGAAGATAAATTTGAGACAACAAAACCGCAGCATAACATTACAATGAATGAAAGCTCAAATATTCTTCAATCCTCCAACACCACTGCATTAAATAGGAATTTTTGAGCCCTTGGGTCGAGCCTCCAACAGTCCAAGTCTCCTCAATTAATTGTGGTATGCCATAGGTGGGTGGAAAGTAAGGGAGAGTTGATTTTTCCACCCTTGACCCGAGGTGGCAGCCAGCTTTCCTTCACCGAACAGACGCATCTGTAAGACCATCTAGATGGCCGAATCAGAGTGGGACATAGAAGGACAACATGGAGCTACTGATGTCTTCTAACCTCCTGTAAAATTTTGGCCCATTTGGAGTTGTGTATTACGAGATAAGATCAAATTAGTGGGATGTTTTTCTGGGACGCAGAATCTGGACCAGAATTTTATCTCTAACTTGGGCCGCCTAAATGACCACCATGGAGGCAGAATTAGCATTATCTCATGCAGAGTTATTTGTTCCTATACATATCTTCTAGAATCCCACGAAATATGGGATTAATTGGGCCTGTATGTTGGGCCCCAGAGTCTCATCAGTGAGATAGTGTCCAATCTGCCTTCTCCAGAATTGCTTTCTTTCATTTCCAAATATCTCCATCATCCTCCATGAATTCTCCACTGATCCCTGAATAAAAAATGTTCATATTTAAGTTTAGATCAATTTACAAAAATATCAAATTAAAATACGTTTAATTAGATTCCTTAAAATCAGATGAATCATTGGGCACTTCAAATGATGTTAAAAAATGTACCTCATAATAGCGCATTTTAAGAAGGTATTACAATCATACTGTGAAATGATGTTCAAATTGTAAAATGCACTAAAATGGTGTTTATGAATAATAAATAACATGAATATTATGTATATTAACAATGAATATTAGCCTCATTTAGTGGCTAATCACACCCCCCAACTTGAGTTTTGCTAGTCCCGAGCAAAATATATCTCATCAAAAATGAAATTTGAATTCCCTTTTCCAAAAACATTTTAATACACAATGATCACCAAAAAACATTATAACAAAAAATCATGAAACCTATCAAAATATTTTAATACAAGATAGTTTCATAAGCAGATCCCATTCCCAAGCCCATTCCTTTGTTCAAATTAATTGCCATATTTCATCCAATATCAATTAAGTATGAGGATGTGTTGTGTATCACAATGGACATGGGGGTTCATCTTTATTCAAGGGGAAAATTACGGAAACGATAGGTGGAATCAGATTTCAAAATTAAGATGAGTATTCATTTTTTTTTGTATAATATTTTTTTTTGTTTTTTGTTTTTGTTTTTTTTTTCAATTTTTCCATGGTAATTGAAATTGCACTGAAAAGAGTCAACCCCTGTAGCGAGACTTTGCCGATGACTCCCAGGCTCAAAGAACTTAGGGCACCAAGTGAAGCCCACATACTCGGGTATCATCTCGAGTTAACTCAGTAAAAAACAAATTCAAATTACCAAAAATAGAGATAAAATTACTAACTCTGGGCCAGACAACTATGGAGTCACGATCCCCAAGTACCGAAAGCCACGCATTAGGTCATTTCATTGCTCTACGCGCAATTTTTTTTTAATTTTTTTTGAATACTCATATTAAACTAAAATGATCACAAAAACTATGTTATTTATTTATGGGACCCCATGAACTCAAACTAATACCCCACTATCCAAAGGACGTGCATTGTGATCTTTTTTATTTGGATGAAAATATAAACGATGAAATATCACATTAGATAGCCACACTTTCCAAAATCTATTATCATGAAATTATACAAGGATTAAAATCAGAATCAGGGTATGCTAAATTATTTGATATTCAGTTTCAAAGTGTGCAATGTGTATTACCATGTTCAAAGTTAAAGGAATTTTTCCATCCATTTACACTTTTTTTTTCAAATCATTCATTTTTTTTGACACAAAAGCATTTTTTTTATCTCCCCCCCAAATTTAAACAACACTGTCCCCAGTGTTTTAAGAAATGAAAATTTAGAAGGAGTAGAGGCAGATAATGGAAGTTCAAAAAGGAAATTGAAACTGAGGATCATGGAATGAAATCACCTGGTGGTTGAAGTTGAAGTTCTTGTTTCTCCAAATTAATCCTTTGATCTCTTAGGGGATATAGGAACCTCCTTGATTGAACATGTATCACCCAAAATAGTACCTAAAAAAAATAAGAACAAACCAGACAAAAAAAACAACACAACGACTTATTTAATTCCAAGTATCATCATTTTTATGGTTTTTTCTGTTTTTCTATTTTTTTTAAATCAAACTAATGATAAATTTTCTTCTTTTAATTTTCTGGGTAAGGTATTATTCAAGGATCACACCACGTGACACGGATGAATACAATGTTTCCCTTTCATACCCATCCATACTCGTAATAGAAGAACATGTCAATAATCTTTTTTTTAAATGTAAAAATGATTAATTAATCCTATTTAAAATATAAAGTTTATTAAAACAAAAAAAATGATAAGAAACTTTAAAACCATGGGTTGCCTCCCATACAACGCTTTGTTTAACGTCGTTAGCCCGACATGGACCCTAAATCTATCAATTTTTTCCTTGTTCATATGTTGGCTCAGTTAAATCAACCTCTATTTCCTGTTTATTGAATGATTCAATGAATGTTTTTAACCTTTGACCATTGACCTTGAAAATGTAACCACTTGTGGGATCTTGAATCTCTACTTCCCCATGGGGGAATACATGATGTACTATGAAAGGTCCTGACCATCTAGACCTTAACTTTCCCGGATGTAAATGAAGTTTTGAACTATACAAGAGCACAAGTTTTCCCGATTCAAAATGTTTGACCTTGATATTCCTAGATTGGTAGGCTTGAACTCTATCTTTATTGATCCTTGAATTTTCATAAGCCTCCATCCTTAATTCCTCCAGTTCATTGAGATCTAATTTCCTTTTTTTTCCTACCAATGAGAGGTCATAATCCATTTTCTTAATTGCCCAAAAGGCCTTATGTTCAATCTCCACTGGCAAATGGCATGCTTTACCATAAACCAACCTATACGGGGACATTCCTAAAATGGTTTTGTATGCTGTAATATATGCCCAAAGAGCATCTAAGAGTTTCTCAGACCAATCTTTCCTAGAAGGATTGACAGTTTTCTCAAGAATTTGCTTAATCTCCCTATTTGCTAACTCAGCTTGACCATTGGTTTGAGGATGGTATGCAGTCGACACTTTATGAGAAATACCATACTTAGACATGAGTGAAGAGAATGGGAGGTTTCAGAAATGGGTTCCTCGATCACTGATTATAGCCCTAGGAATTCCAAATCTTGAAAATATGTTTTGAATCACAACTTGATGATCATTGGACTTAGTGGGAATGGCCTCAACCCATTTTGAGACATAATCTACAGCTAAGAGTATGTAGAGGTATCCCCGAGAGTTTGGGAAGGGACCCATGAAGTCAATTCCCCAATAGTCAAATATTTCAACCACTAAGATGGGAGTGAGTGGCATTTGATTCCTTTTTGTGATGGACCCTACTTGTTGACACCTAGGATAGCTTTGACAAAATGTGTAGGAGTCCCTTGAGAGGGTGGGCTAGAAAAGACCACATTGAAGAATCTTAGCAGATGTTTTCTTAGAGGAAAAGTGACCTCCACATGCCTCACTGTGACAGAATTTAAGGATGGACTCTTGTTCAGATTCTGGAACACACCTCCTAATGAATTGGTCAGGGCATAACTTATAGAGGTATGGATCATCAAACACATAGTGTCTAACATCATAAAGAAATTTCCTTCGAGCTTGAGTCCCTAAGAATTTTGGAATGACTCCTGTCACTAAGAAATTTTCTATGTCAGCATACCAAGGGCAGTCACTCACAGAGTATAGGTGTTCATCAGGAAACGAATCAGACACAGAAAGGTGATTTGAGTTGTCTTTGAATTCCATCCTAGAGAGGTGATCAGCTACAACATTTTCAACTCCCTTTTTATCCTTGATTGTGAGGTCAAATTCTTGTAAGAGAAGGACCCACCTAATCAGTCTAGCCTTGGCATCTTGTTTTTGGAAGAGGTATTTTAGTGCAGAATGGTCAGTGAACACAGTGATGGGGGATCCTAAGAGGTAGGACCTAAACTTCTCTGAAACAAACACAATATCAAGTAACTCCTTTTCAGTAGTGGTGTAGTTTATTTGGGCATCATTTAAGGATTTTCTTGTATAAGAAATGACATAAGGAGTTTTATCACAACTTTTTCCTAACACAGCTCCAATAGCAAAGTCACTGGCATCACACATAAGTTCAAAAGGAAGGTTCCAATTTGGAGATTTCATAATGGGAGGAGAGGTGAGAGAGGATTTGAGGGTTGAGAATGAACCCTCACAGCTTTCTGTCCAAAAAAATGGAGCATCCTTTACTAAGAGAGCACAAAGGGGATGAGTTATTGAACTAAAGTCCTTGATGAATCTTCTATAGAAACCAGCATTCCCTAAGAAAGACCTCACTTCCTTGACAGTTTTGCGTAATGGAAGGTGACGAATGATGTCAACCTTTGCTTTATCAACTTCAATCCCCCTAATCGAGACCAGATGGCCTAGAACAATTCCCTCTTTAACCATGAAATGGCATTTTTCCCAGTTTAGGACCAGATTCTTTTCTTCAAATCTTGACAAGAATCTCTCCAAATTCTGAAGACATCCCTAAAAATTATCCCCAAACACAGAGAAGTCATCCATGAAGACCTCTAGAAAATCCCCTACCATGTCTGAGAAGATTCCCATTATGCACCGCTGGAAGGTTCCAGGGGCATTGCATAACCCGAAGGGCATGCGTTTGAAAGAAAAGGTTCCGAATGGACATGTGAATGTAGTCTTCCCTTGATCCTCTAGGGAGACCTCAATTTGATTGTACCCCGAGTACCCATCTAAGAAACAGTAGAAGGCATGACCAACCACTCTCTCAAGCACTTGGTCAATGAATGGTAAGGGGAAATGGTCCTTCTTGGTGAATGAGTTTAGCTTCCTGTAGTCAATGAAGACCCTCCATCCACTACTCACCCTTGTTGGAAGAATCTCTCCATCCTCATTGGTTATCACTGTGATTCTGGCCTTTTTTGGAACCACTTGGATTGGGCTCACCCATTCACTCTCAGCTATGGGATATATGATACCAGCTTTTAAGAATTTCAGAAGTTCCTTCCTTACTACCTCCATGAGATTAGGATTGAGTTGCCGTTGAGGTTGACGACATGGCTTTGAATCAGATTCCAGAACAATCCTATGAGTCCCGATAAGTGGGATAATCCCCGTAATATCAGAAAGCGTCCAACCAATAGCTTTCTTATGCTTCCTAAGGACATCTAGAAGCATCCTCTCATGATTGGATTCAAGAGAAGAAGAAATGAAAATAGGATGTGTTTAATTTTCCCCTAGGAAGGCATACTTTAGTGCAGCAGAAAGTTCCTTCAATTCAAGATCAAGTTGGTTCAGAATTTCAGCAGAATATTGGGACATTGGATCAAGATCAATTTCTTTTTTTAGAGTTTCAGATAGGATTGATTCCCCACATGTAGAAGTTTCAGCTACTAGATTGGATTTATCAGATTTAGGGAAGGAAATTGGAGTGGTCTCCATGAAAGTGGTTTCTTGAAAGGTTTCACTGATTGTTGGACCTAAGACTTCATCATAAGAGAAATTTGAAAATGATTCAAGCCAAGGAGATAAACTTCCTTCATATGAAAAAAGGAAATCAATCTCATCCTGACTTAAACATTCATCAAATATTCCTTGATGTTCCATGGATTCATTATCAATGCTTCCTATCATGTTTACTTCATGAATGTCCTCGCCATCCCCTATTTGTGAGCTTTCATTATAGATGTTCAAGTCTAGACTCATGTTCCCAAAGGTGATGGTCATGTTCCCATTTCGGACTCGAATAACAGAGTTGATTGTTGTAAGGAAAGGACGACCAAGGATGATTGGGGTTTGTTCCTTATTTCCTAAGTTTGTATGGTTGTCAAGGACAATGAAATCAGCAGGGTAGATGAAGTTTTCAACCTTTACCAGAACGTCCTTTAAAATCCCCTTTGGAACCCTAATGATACAATCAGCAAGTTGAAGTGTGAAAGATGTGGGTTAGAGTTCTTCTAGGCCTAACTGGCAGTACACAACATATGGGATGATATTAACACTAGCACCTAGGTCACACAAGGCCTTGACAACTTTTCTTTCTCCTAGTTCAACATTGATGTAAGGGAAACACGGGTCTTTAAACTTAGGAGGAATGGTCTCTTGAATGGTGGTACTCACATTAGCATCCAAAAGGACTTGGTTTTTATGTGAAAATTTTCTATTAAAAGTGCACAAGTCCTTAAGGTACTTTGAGTAGGCTGGTATGGTTTGGATTGCATCGAGAAGAGGAATGTTCAACTTGACTTGTGAGAAGATTTCCCTCAATGTTTCACTCAGTTCAGGCTTGGGTTTCCCCCTCATACGTTGAGGAAATGGTGCAGGTTGTGGGGTTGTTTGTTGAAGAGTTGTTTCTTTGACAATGTTATCAGTTTCCTCAGTTTGATCTTGTGGTTCATTTGAATTTTCATCCAAGTTTGAATCTTCAAGTGGGTTCTGAATTAGTTGTTCAGGTTTCTCAATTGATTTCCCACTTCTTAAAACAGTCACAGCCTTTAGTTGTTCATGAGTTGTTTGAGTACAACTTGACTCTCCCCTTGAAGTTGAGGATGGCACCGCCTGAGTAGGCATGGGTGCCTTTCCTGTTTTGATGGTTTGAAGTTCTTGTTTTAGGGAAGAGACTTCTGAGTTCATACTCTTCTTTTGTTTGCACAGTTGTTCTAGTAGGCTTTGTGGAACAATTTGGGTGGGTGCTTGAGTAGGTTGGTTTATCCCAGGGGGATATTTTGGAGGTGGTATGGTTTGTTGAAAATGGACTGGTGGATGTTGGTATTGGATAGGCTGGGTTTGGAACTGGTTATGGGTTTGGTAGTTTTGATGGGGGTAAAGATTTTGTCCCTGTGGTTGGCTAGGTTGTTGGTTATCTTTTCAGCGGAAGCCTGGGTGGTCGTTATACCTTGGGTTGAAGTTGTTTTGGTATTGAGGCTTTTGAAAGTTCAAAGAATTTACTTCCACTGGGGGTCCTCCTAAAAGAACATCCTTGAAGGATGGAATGGTTGGGCAGTTGTCTGTCTTATGGTCATGTTTGTCACAAATTGTGCAAATAGGGTCAACAGTTTGGATTTCATGGAATTTCCTAAGGTCTATCTCTTCAACCTTCCTAGAGAGTGCTGTGAGTTTATCCCTAAGGCTTTCCTCTTCTCTAAGTGTATGAATTCTAGTAGTTCTTTGTGGATTTTCAGAATAAGGTGAAGTTCCCCATGTTTGGTTTTGTTCAGAAAGGCTTTCTAGATACTCGTAAGCATCATTTGGGGCTTTGTTTTTAAATGTTCCATTACACATCATGTCAATGAATTGTTTGTTACCCAGACCCAACCCTTCATAGAAAATTTTCACTTGTTCAGGAATAGAAAAACCATGGTGTGGAACTATGTTTAGAGTGTCTTTGAACCTCTCCCATGTTTCATAGAATGACTCTCCCTCTTTTTCAAAAAAGTTTTGGATACTCTTTTTAAGTGCAATTGTTTTATGGTGGGGAAAGTATTTTTTGTAGAATTCTCTTTGTAGTTGGTCCCAAGAGTTGATGGATGATGGCCTCAAATTGTTTAGCCAATTTTTAGCTCGATCCTTTAAAGAAAAAGGAAATATCCTCATCTTAGCTGATTCTAGTTGATGTGGGGGACACATGGTTTCTACAATGTCATTGAACTCCTTAATGTGCAGATATGGCATCTCAGACTCCATTCCATGGAATGTGGGAAGGTGGTTTAGGACATGGGGTTTAAAGATGTAGTTGGAATCTCCTAGAGAATTGTGTCTAATTCATGAGGGGGAATTGGTCCAAGAAGGTGTGAGGTAGTCATTCATGGTTTGATCAACTGTATTCCCCAAGTTTGGGGCTGCCTCATTTGGGTTTCCATTTTGGTTCCCACCCGGGTTTATGAGTTGGTTTCTTTGAAGACCTTCCATTGAAATTGGCTCAATTTTGAACTCTAGAGTATTATCAAGATTAGGATCTAATGGAATGAGTTCCCTTGGTTTACTTGACTCCCCAACCCCAGGACTATCCACCCTAACAAGAAGGTTTGATTGATCGCGGGTGTAGGCGGACATGCGCCAAAAGAAAAAAAAAACGAGAAAGGGACAAGATAAGAGAATTTGGATGAGAAAATAATAAATGGAGGAGAATATAATGGATGTTTAGATGAATTACTTGGGTCCCCGACAACGGCTCCAAAATTTGATTCTCGCTCAAATTTACCCAAGAGAAGAAGGTAAGACGGTCCTTGTAGTTTAGCTTGGGTCATCGAATCCACAGAGACCTAAGAAGAACCTATAGATACGTACATTATATGGACTGTTTTCAGCAATGAAATGGCCAACTTGGATTTATTTTGGATGGGTTTTAAATATATCTAATAGATTTAAGTGAATTCAATTTAAAATAATGAGTTTATCCTAGGTTATCGCTCGGGGTGGATTGGACATATTTTCTTTTTAATGATTTCAATTTCTTAAATTTGAGATGGTTAATTTAAGGAGATAAAACAACATCATCACTTACTGATTTAATTCCTAAAACCTTTAATACTAATCACCTATACACTTTAAGGATCAAAGTTTTGAGCACTTCAAGGTAAAGGTTTGTATTAGTACTTGAAGTGTGTGGCCTTAAATTCAACAAGGACGATGAAGTTTAAAAATTATCAAATAAAAATCTCAATTAAAGAAGTGATTATACATTAATGAGGTGATAAATAACATCCAATCCGGCCCCTTTCTACTCCCTTGGATCAACCCATAAGTTGGTTAGCCCTCCATTGATCCCATGGTTTCAATGGAAGCGGAAAGTAGACTCATGAGGGAGGAAATGGAAAAGTAAAAAAAATGCAATAAAATAACAATCACTCCACCGTTGTGTGATAATCTCACAAGGTTTGGTATGAAAAAGTTCACACCTTGAACCAACGGTATCAAAGTGATAAGGAGAAGAACAGAACAATAAGAGAAGAAGAACTTTTATTAAGAAACAAGGATGATTTAAAACAACTTACATGTGGAAGATAAATTTGAGACTACAAAACCGCAACATAACATTACAATGAATGAAAGCTCAAATATTCTTCAATCCTCCAACACCACTGCCTTAAATAGTAATTTTTGAGCCCTTGGGTCGAGCCTCAAACAGTCCAAGTCTCCTCAATTAATTGTGGTAGGCCATAGGTGGGTGGAAAGTAAGGGAGAGTTGATTTTTCCACCCTTGACCCGAGGTGGCAGCCAGCTTTCCTTCACCGAACAGACGCGTCTGTAAGACCATCTAGATGGCCGAATCAGAGTGGGACATAGAAGGACAACATGGATCTCCTGATGTCTTCTAACCTCCTGTAAAATTTTGGCCCATTTGGAGTTTTTGATTACGAGATAAGATCAAATTAGTGGGATTGTTTTCTGGGATGCAGAATCTGGACCAGAATTTTATCTCTAACTTGGGCCGCCTAAATGACCACCATGGAGGTAGAATTAGCATTATCTCATGAAGAGTTATTTGTTCCTATACATATCTTATATAATCCCACGAAATATGGGATTAATTGGGCCTGTATGTTGGGCCCCAGAGTCTCATCAGTGAGATAGTGTCCAATCTGCCTTCTCCAGAATTGCTTCCTTTCATTTCCAAATATCTCCATCATCCTCCATGAATTCTCCACTGATCCCTGAATAAAAAATGTTCATTTTTAAGTTTAGATCAATTTACTTAAATATCAAATTAAAATACATATAATTAGATTCCTTAAAATCAGATGAATCATTGGGCACTTCAAATGATGTTAAAAAATGTACCTCATAATAGCGCATTTTAAGAAGGTATTACAATCATACTGTGAAATTATGTTCAAATTGTAAAATGCACTAAAATGGTGTTTATGAATAATAAATAACATGAATATTATGTATATTAACAATGAATATTAGCCTCATTTAGTGGCTAATCACACCCCCCAACTTGAGTTTTGCTAGTCCCGAGCAAAATATATCTCATCAAAAATGAAATTTGAATTCCCTTTTCCAAAAACATTTTAATACACAATGATCACCAAAAAACATTATAACAAAAAATCATGAAACCTATCAAAATATTTTAATACAAGATAGTTTCATAAGCAGATCCCATTCCCAAGCCCATTCCTTTGTTCAAATTAATTGCCATATTTCATCCAATATCAATTAAGTATGAGGATGTGTTGTGTATCACAATAGACATGGGGGTTCATCTTTATTCAAGGGGAGAATTACGGAAACGATAGGTGGAATCACATTTCAAAATTAAGATGAGTATTCATTTTTTTTGTATAATATTTTTTTTTGTTTTTTGTTTTTGTTTTTTTTTTCAATTTTTCCATGGTAATTGAAATTGCACTCAAAAGAGTCAACCCCTGTAGCGAGACTTTGCCGACGACTCCCAGGCTCAAAGACCTTAGGGCACCAAGTGAAGCCCACATACTCGGGTATCATCTCGAGTTAACTCAGTAAAAAACAAATTCAAATTACCAAAAATAGAGATAAAATTACTAACTCTGGGCCAGACAACTATGGAGTCACGATCCCCAAGTGCCGAAAGCCACGCATTAGGTCATTTCATTGCTCTACGCGCAATTTTTTTTAATTTTTTTTGAATACTCATATTAAACTAAAATGATCACCAAAACTATGTTATTTATTTATGGGACCCCATGAACTCAAACTAATACCCCACTATCCAAAGGACGTGCATTGTGATCTTTTTTATTTGGATGAAAATATAAACGATGAAATATCACATTAGATAGCCACACTTTCCAAAATCTATTATCATGAAATTATACAAGGATTAAAATCAGAATCAGGGTATGCTAAATTATTTGATATTCAGTTTCAAAGTGTGCAATGTGTATTACCATGTTCAAAGTTAAAGGAATTTTTCCTTCCATTTACACTTTTTTTTTCAAATCATTCATTTTTTTTAACACAAAAGCATTTTTTTTATCTCCCCCCCAAATTTAAACAACACTGTCCCCAGTGTTTTAAGAAATGAAAATTTAGAAGGAGTAGAGGCAGATAATGGAAGTTCAAAAAGGAAATTGAAACTGAGGATCATGGAATGAAATCACCTGGTGGTTGAAGTTGAAGTTCTTGTTGCTCCAAATTAATCCTTTGATCTCTTAGGGGATATAGGAACCTCCTTGATTGAACATGTATCACCCAAAATAGTACCTAAAAAAAATAAGAACAAACCAGACAAGAAAAACAACACAACGACTTATTTAATTCCAAGTATCATCATTTTTATGGTTTTTTCTGTTTTTCTATTTTTTTTAAATCAAACTAATGATAAATTTTCTTCTTTTAATTTTCTGGGTAAGGTATTATTCAAGGATCACACCGCGTGACACGGATGAATACAATGTTTCCCTTTCATACCCATCCATACTCGTAATAGAAGAACATGTCAATAATCTTTTTTTTAAATGTAAAAATGATTAATTAATCCTATTTAAAATATAAAGTTTATTAAAACAAAAAAAATGATAAGAAACTTTAAAACCATGGGTTGCCTCCCATACAACGCTTTGTTTAACGTCGTTAGCCCGACATGGACCCTAAATCTATCAATTTTTTCCTTGTTCATATGTTGGCTCAGTTAAATCAACCTCTATTTCCTGTTTATTGAATGATTCAATGAATGTTTTTAACCTTTGACCATTGACCTTGAAAATGTAACCACTTGTGGGATCTTGAATCTCTACTTCCCCATGGGGGAATACATGATGTACTATGAAAGGTCCTGACCATCTAGACCTTAACTTTCCCGGATGTAAATGAAGTTTTGAACTATACAAGAGCACAAGTTTTCCCGTTTCAAAATGTTTGACCTTGATATTCCTAGATTGGTATGCTTGAACTCTATCTTTATTGATCCTTGAATTTTCATAAGCCTCCATCCTTAATTCCTCCAGTTCATTGAGATCTAATTTCCTTTTTGTTCCTACCAATGAGAGGTCATAATCCATTTTCTTAATTGCCCAAAAGGCCTTATGTTCAATCTCCACTGGCAAATGGCATGCTTTACCATAAACCAACCTATACGGGGAAATTCCTAAAATGGTTTTGTATGCTGTAATATATGGCCAAAGAGCATCTAAGAGTTTCTCAGACCAATCTTTCCTAGAAGGATTGACAGTTTTCTCAAGAATTTGCTTAATCTCCCTATTTGCTAACTCAGCTTGACCATTGGTTTGAGGATGGTATGCGGTCGACACTTTATGAGAAATACCATACTTAGACATGAGTGAAGAGAATGGGAGGTTTCAGAAATGGGTTCCTCGATCACTGATTATAGCCCTAGGAATTCCAAATCTTGAAAATATGTTTTGAATCACAACTTGATGATCATTGGACTTAGTGGGAATGGCCTCAACCCATTTTGAGACATAATCTATAGCTAAGAGTATGTAGAGGTATCCCCGAGAGTTTGGGAAGGGACCCATGAAGTCAATTCCCCAATAGTCAAATATTTCAACCACTAAGATGGGAGTGAGTGGCATTTGATTCCTTTTTGTGATGGACCCTACTTGTTGACACCTAGGACAGCTTTGACAAAATGTGTAGGAGTCCCTTGAGAGGGTGGGCCAGAAAAGACCACATTGAAGAATCTTAGCAGATGTTTTCTTAGAGGAAAAGTGACCTCCACATGCCTCACTGTGACAGAATTTAAGGATGGACTCTTGTTCAGATTCTGGAACACACCTCCTAATGAATTGGTCAGGGCATAACTTATAGAGGTATGGATCATCAAACACATAGTGTCTAACATCATAAAGGAATTTCCTTCGAGCTTGAGTCCCTAAGAATTTTGGAATGACTCCTGTCACTAAGAAATTTTCTATGTCAGCATACCAAGGGCAGTCACTCACAGAGTATAGGTGTTCATCAGGAAACGAATCAGACACAGAAAGGTGATTTGAGTTGTCTTTGAATTCCATCCTAGAGAGGTGATCAGCTACAACATTTTCAACTCCCTTTTTATCCTTGATTGTGAGGTCAAATTCTTGTAAGAGAAGGACCCACCTAATCAGTCTAGCCTTGGCATCTTGTTTTTGGAAGAGGTATTTTAGTGCAGAATGGTCAGTGAACACAGTGATGGGGGATCCTAAGAGGTAGGACCTAAACTTCTCTGAAGCAAACACAATAGCAAGTAACTCCTTTTCAGTAGTGGTGTAGTTTATTTGGGCATCATTTAAGGATTTTCTTTTATAAGAAATGACATAAGGAGTTTTATCACAACTTTGTCCTAACACAGCTCCAATAGCAAAGTCACTGGCATCACACATAAGTTCAAAAGGAAGGTTCCAATTTGGAGATTTCATAATGGGAGGAGAGGTGAGAGATGATTTGAGGGTTGAGAATGAACCCTCACAGCTTTCTGTCCAAACAAATGGAGCATCCTTTACTAAGAGAGCACAAAGGGGATGAGTTATTGAACTAAAGTCCTTGATGAATCTTCTATAGAAACCAGCATGCCCTAAGAAAGACCTCACTTCCTTGACAGTTTTGCGTGATGGAAGGTGACGAATGATGTCAACCTTTGCTTTATCAACTTCAATCCCCCTACTCGAGACCAGATGGCCTAGAACAATTCCCTCTTTAACCATGAAATGGAATTTTTCCCAGTTTAGGACCAGATTCTTTTCTTCACATCTTGACAAGAATCTCTCCAAATTCTGAAGACATCCCTAAAAAGTATCCCCAAACACAGAGAAGTCATCCATGAAGACCTCTAGAAAATCCCCTACCATGTCTGAGAAGATTCCCATTATGCACCGCTGGAAGGTTCCAGGGGCATTGCATAACCCGAAGGGCATGCGTTTGAAAGAAAAGGTTCCGAATGGACATGTGAATGTAGTCTTCCCTTGATCCTCTAGGGAGACCTCAATTTGATTGTACCCCGAGTACCCATCTAAGAAACAGTAGAAGGCATGACCAACCACTCTCTCAAGCACTTGGTCAATGAATGGTAAGGGGAAATGGTCCTTCTTGGTGAATGAGTTTAGCTTCATGTAGTCAATGCAGACCCTCCATCCACTACTCACCCTTGTTGGAAGAATCTCTCCATCCTCATTGGTTATCACTGTGATTCTGGACTTTTTTGGAACCACTTGGATTGGGCTCACCCATTCACTCTCAGCTATGGGATATATGATACCATCTTTTAAGAATTTCAGAAGTTCCTTCCTTACTACCTCCATGATATTAGGATTGAGTTGCCGTTGAGGTTGACGACATAGCTTTGAATCAGATTCCAGAACAATCCTATGGGTCCCAATAAGTGGGATAATCCCCATAATATCAGAAAGCGTCCAACCAATAGCTTTCTTATGCTTCCTAAGGACATCTAGAAGCATCCTCTCATGATTGGATTCAAGAGAAGAAGAAATGACAATAGGATGTGTTTAATTTTCCCCTAGGAAGGCATACTTTAGTGCAGCAGAAAGTTCCTTCAATTCAAGATCAAGTTGGTTCAGAATTTCAGCAGAATATTGGGACATTGGATCAAGATCAATTTTTTTTTTTAGAGTTTCAGATAGGATTGATTCCCCACATGTAGAAGTTTCAGCTACTAGATTGGCTTGATCAGATTTAGGGAAGGAAATTGGAGTGGTCTCCATGAAAGTGGTTTCTTGAAAGGTTTCACTGATTGTTGGACCTAAGACTTCATCATAAGAGAAATTTGAAAATGATTCAAGCCAAGGAGATAAACTTCCTTCATATGAAAAAAGGAAATCAATCTCATCCTGACTTAAACATTCATCAAATACTCCTTGATGTTCCATGGATTCATTATCAATGCTTCCTATCATGTTTACTTCATGAATGTCCTCGCCATCCCCTATTTGTGAGCTTTCATTATAGATGTTCAAGTCTAGACTCATGTTCCCAAAGGTGATGGTCATGTTCCCATTTCGGACTCCAATAACAGAGTTGATTGTTGCAAGGAAAGGACGACCAAGGATGATTGGGGTTTGTTCCTTATTTCCTAAGTTTGTATGGTTGTCAAGGACAATGAAATCAGCAGGGTAGATGAAGTTTTCAACCTTTACCAGAACGTCCTTTAAAATCCCTTTTGGAACCCTAATGATACAATCAGCAAGTTGAAGTGTGACAGATGTGGGTTAGAGTTCTTCTAGGACTAACTGGCAGTACACAACATATGGGATGAGATTAACACTAGCACCTAGGTCACACAAGGCCTTGACAACTTTTCTTTCTCCTAGTTCAACATTGATGTAAGGGAAACTCGGGTCTTTAAACTTAGGAGGAATGGTCTCTTGAATGGTGGTACTCACATTAGCAGCCAAAAGGACTTGGTTTTTATGTGAAAATTTTCTATTAAAAGTGCACAAGTCCTTAAGGTACTTTGAGTAGGCTGGTATGGTTTGGATTGCATCGAGAAGAGGAATGTTCAACTTGAATTGTGAGAAGATTTCCCTCAATGTTTCACTCAGTTCAGGCTTGGGTTTCCCCCTCATACGTTGAGGAAATGGTGCAGGTTGTGGGGTTGTTTGTTGAAGAGTTGTTTCTTTGACAATGTTATCAGTTTCCTCAGTTTGATCTTGTGGTTCATTTGAATTTTCATCCAAGTTTGAATCTTCAAGTGGGTTCTGAATTAGTTGTTCAGGTTTCTCAATTGATTTCCCACTTCTTAAAACAGTCACAGCCTTTAGTTGTTCATGAGTTGTTTGAGTACAACTTGACTCTCCCCTTGAAGTTGAGGATGGCACCGCCTGAGTAGGCATGGGTGCCTTTCCTGTTTTGATGGTTTGAAGTTCTTGTTTTAGGGAAGAGACTTCTGAGTTCATACTCTTCTTTTGTTTGCACAGTTGTTCTAGTAGGCTTTGTGGAACAGTTTGGGTGGGTGCTTGAGTAGGTTGGTTTATCCCAGGGGGATATTTTGGAGGTGGTATGGTTTGTTGAAAATGGACTGGTGGATGTTGGTATTGGATAGGCTGGGTTTGGAACTGGTTATGGGTTTGGTAGTTTTGATGGGGGTAAAGATTTTGTCCCTGTGGTTGGCTAGGTTGTTGGTTATCTTTTCAGCGGAAGCCTGGGTGGTCGTTATACCTTGGGTTGAAGTTGTTTTGGTATTGAGGCTTTTGAAAGTTCAAAGAATTTACTTCCACTGGGGGTCCTCCTAAAAGAACATCCTTGAAGGATGGAATGGTTGGGCAGTTGTCTGTCTTATGGTCATGTTTGTCACAAATTGTGCAAATAGGGTCAACATTTGGATTTCATGGAATTTCCTAAGGTCTATCTCTTCAACCTTCCTAGAGAGTGCTGCGAGTTTATCCCTAAGGCCTTCCTCTTCTCTAAGTGTATGAATTCCAGTAGTTCTTTGTGGATTTTCAGAATAAGGTGAAGTTCCCCATGTTTGGTTTTGTTCAGAAAGGCTTTCTAGATACTTGTAAGCATCATTTGGGGCTTTGTTTTTAAATGTTCCATTACACATCATGTCAATGAATTGTTTGTTACCCAGACCCAACCCTTCATAGAAAATTTTCACTTGTTCAGGAATAGAAAAACCATGGTGTGGAACTATGTTTAGAGTGTCTTTGAACCTCTCCCATGTTTCATAGAATGACTCTCCCTCTTTTTCAAAAATTTTTTGGATACTCTTTTTAAGTGCAATTGTTTTATGGTGGGGAAAGTATTTTTTGTAGAATTCTCTTTGTAGTTGGTCCCAAGAGTTGATGGATGATGGCCTCAAATTGTTTAGCCAATTTTTAGCTCTATCCTTTAAAGAAAAAGGAAATATCCTCATCTTAGCTGATTCTAGTTGATGTGGGGGACACATGGTTTCTACAATGTCATTGAACTCCTTAATGTGCAGATATGGCATCTCAGACTCCATTCCATGGAATGTGGGAAGGTGGTTTAGGACATGGGGTTTAAAGATGTAGTTGGAATCTCCTAGAGAATTGTGTCTAATTCATGAGGGGGCATTGGTCCAAGAAGGTGTGAGGTAGTCATTCATGGTTTGATCAACTGTATTCCCCAAGTTTGGGGCTGCCTCATTTGGGTTTCCATTTTGGTTCCCACCCGGGTTTATGAGTTGGTTTCTTTGAAGACCTTCCATTGAAATTGGCTCAATTTTGAACTCTAGAGTATTATCAAGATTAGGATCTAATGGAATGAGTTCCCTTGGTTTACTTGACTCCCCAACCCCAGGACTATCCACCCTAACAAGAAGGTTTGATTGATCGCGGGTGTAGGCGGACATGCGCCAAAAGAAAAAAAAACGAGAAAGGGACAAGATAAGAGAATTTGGATGAGAAAATAAGAAATGGAGGAGAATAGAATGGATGTTTAGATGAATTACTTGGGTCCCCAACAACGGCGCCAAAATTTGATTCTCGCTCAAATTTACCCAAGAGAAGAAGGTAAGACGGTCCTTGTAGTTTAGCTTGGGTCATCGAATCCACAGAGACCTAAGAAGAACCTATAGATACGTACATTCTATGGACTGTTTTCAGCTATGAAATGGCCAACTTGGATTGATTTTGGATGGGTTTTAAATATATCTAATAGATTTAAGTGAATTCAATTTAAAATAATGAGTTTATCCTAGGTTATCGCTCGGGGTGGATTGGACATATTTTCTTTTTAATGATTTCAATTTCTTAAATTTGAGATGGGTTCATTTAAGGAGATAAAACAACATCATCACTTACTGATTTAATTCCTAAACCCTTTAATACTAATTACCTATACACTTTAAGGATCAAAGTTTTGAGCACTTCAAGGTAAAGGTTTGTATTAGTACTTGAAGTGTGTGGCCTTAAATTCAACAAGGACGATGAAGTTTAAAAATTATCAAATAAAAATCTCAATTAAAGAAGTGATTATACATTAATGAGGTGATAAATAACATCCAATCCAGCCCCTTGATACTCCCTTGGATCAACCCATAAGTTGGTTATCCCTCCATTGATCCCATGGTTTCAATGGAAGCGGAAAGTAGACTCATGAGGGAGGAAATGGAAAAGTAAAAAAAATGCAATAAAATAACAATCACTCCACCGTTGTGTGATAATCTCACAAGGTTTGGTATGAACAAGTTCACACCTTGAACCAAAGGTATCAAAGTGATAAGGAGAAGAATAGAATAATAAGATAAGAAGAACTTTTATTAAGAAACAAGGATGATTTAAAACAACTTACATGTGGAAGATAAATTTGAGACAACAAAACCGCAACATAACATTACAGTGAAAGAAAGCTCAAAGATTCTTCAATCCTCCAACACAACTGCCTTAAATAGGAATTTTTGAGCCCTTGGGTCGAGCCTCCAACAGTCCAAGTCTCCTCAATTAATTGTGGTAGTCCATAGGTGGGTGGAAAGTAAGGGAGAGTTGATTTTTCCAACCTTGACCCGAGGTGGCATCCAGCTTTCCTTCACCGAACAGAAATGTCTGTAATACCTTCTAGATGGACGAATCAGAGTGGGCCATTCAATAAACAAATTGATCTCCGGATGTCTTTTAACCGCCTGTAAAATGTGGGCCCATTTGGAGTTGTGGATTCCGAGATATGATCAAATTAGTGGGCTGTTTTTCTGCGCCGTAGAATTTGGAACAGAATTTTATCTCTAACTTGGGCCGCCTAAATGACCACCATGTAAGCCTAATTAGCATTATCTCATGAAGAATTATTTGTTCCTATACATGTAATATAGCATCCCACGAAATTTGGGATTAATTGGGCTTGTATGTTGGGCCTCACAGTCTCATCAGTGGGATGATGTCCAATCTACCTTCTCCAGAATTGCTTCCTTTCATTTCCAAATATCTCCATCATCCTCCATGAATTCTCCACTGATCCCTGAATAACAAATGTTCATATTTAAGTTTAGATCAATTTACAAAAATATAGAATTAAAATATGTATAATTAGATTCCTTAAAATCAGATGAATCATTGGACACTTCAAATGATGTTCAAAAATGTACCTCATAATAGCGCATTTTAAGAAGGTATTACAATCATACTGTGAAATGATGTTCAAATTGTAAAATTCACTAAAATTGTGTTTATGAATAATAAATAACATGAATATTATGTATATTAACAATGAATATTAGCCTCATTTAGTGGCTAATCACACCCCCAACTTGAGTTTTGCTAGTCCTGAGCAAAATATATCTCATCAAAAATGAAATTTGAATTCCCTTTTCCAAAAACATTTTAATACACAATGATCACCAAAAAACATTATACCAAAAAATCATGAAAACCATAAAAATATTTTAATATAAGATAGTTTCATAAGCAGATCCCAATCCCAAGCCCATTCCTTTGTTCAGAAATCATTGCCATATTTCATCCAATATCAATTAAGTATGAGGATGTGTTGTGTATCACAATAGACATGGGGGTTCATCTTTATTCAAGGGGGAAATTACGGAAGCGCTAGGTGGAATCACATTTCAATATTAAGATGAGTATTCATTTTTTTTGTATAATATTTTTTTTTTGTTTTTGTTTTTTTTTGCAATTTTGCCATGGTAATTGAAATTGCACTCAAAAGAGTCAACCCCTGTAGTGAGACTTTGCCGATGACTCCCAGGCTCAAAGACCTTAGGGAACCAAGTGAATCCCACATACTCGGGCATCATCTCGAGTTAACTCAGTAAAAAAAAAAATTCAAATTACCAAAAATAGAGATAAAATTACTAACTCTGGGCCAGACAACTATGGAGTCACGATTCCCAAGTGCTGAAAGCCACGCATTAGGTCATTTCATTTCTCTACGCGCATTTTTTTTAATTTTTTTTTGAATAATCATATTAAACTAAAATGATCACCAAACCTATGCTATTTATTTAGGGGACCCCATGAACTCAAACTAATACCCCACTATCCAAAGGACGTGCATTGTGATCATTTTTATTTGGATGAAAATATAAACGATGAAATATCACATTGGACAACCACACTTTCCAAAATCTATGCTCATGAAATTATACAAGGATTAAAATCAGAATCAGGGTATGCTGAATTATTTGATATTTAGTTTCAAAGTGTGCAATGTGTATTACCATGTTCAAAGTTAAAGGAATTTTTCCTTCCATTTACACTTCTTTTTTTCTTCAAATAATTCATTTTTTTGACACAAAAGCATTTTTTTTATTTTATCTCCCCCCAACTTAAAACAACACTATCCCCAGTGTTTTAAGAAATGAAAATTTAGAAAGAGTAGAGGCAGATAATGGAAGTTCAAAAAGGAAATTGAAACTGAGGATCATGGAATGAAATCACCTGGTGGTTGAAGTTGAAGTTCTTGATGCTCCAAATTAATCCTTTGATCTCTTAGGGGATGTAGGCACCTCCTTGATTGAACATGTATCACCCAAAATAGCACCTAAACAAAAATAAGAACAAACCAGACAAAACAAACAACACAACGACTTATTTAATTCCAAGTATCATCATTTTTATGGTTTTTTCTGTTTTTCTATTTTTATTAAATCAAACTAATGATACATTGTCTTATTTTAATTTTCTGGGTAAGGTATTACTCAAGGATCACACCGCGTGACACGGATGAATACGATGATGCCCTTTCATACCCATCCATACTCGTAATAGAAGAACATGTCAATAATCTTTTTTTTAAATGTAAAAATGATTAATTAATCCTATTTAAAATATAAAGTTTATTAAAACAAAAAAATGATAAGAAACTTTAAAACCATGGGTTGCCTCCCATAGAACGCTTTGTTTAACGTCATTAGCCCGACATGGACCCTAAATCTATCAATTTTTTCCTTTTTCATAGGTTGGCTCAGTTAAATCAACCTCTATTTCCTGTTTGTTGAATGATTCAATGAATGGTTTTAACCTTTGACCATTGACCTTGAAAATGTAACCACTTGTGGGATCTTGAATCTCTACTGCCCTGTGGGGGAATACATGATGCACTATGAAAGGTCCTGACCATCTAGACCTTAACTTTCCCGGATGTAAATGAAGTTTTGAACTATACAAGAGCACAAGTTTTCCCGGTTCAAAATGTTTGACCTTGATATTACTAGATTGTTAGGCTTGAACTCTATCTTTATTTATCCTTGAATTCTCATAAGCCTCCATCCTTAATTCCTCCAGTTCATTGAGATCTAATTTCCTTTTTGTTCCGGCCAATGAGAGGATATAATCCATTTTCTTAATTGCCCAAAAGGCCTTATGTTCAATCTCCACTGGAAAATGGCATGCTTTACCATAAACCAACCTATATGGGAACATTCCTAAAATGGTTTTGTATGCTGTACGATATGCCCAAAGAGCATATAAGAGTTTCTCAGACCAATATTTCCTAGAAGAATTGACAATTTTCTCAAGAATTTGCTTAATCTCCGTATTTTCTAACTCAGCTTGACCATTGGTTTGAGGATGGTATGCAGTGGACACTTTATGAGAAATACCATACTTAGACATGAGTGAAGAGAATGGGCGGTTGCAGAAATGGGTTCCTCGATCACTGATTATAGCCCTAGGAATTCAAAATCTTGAAAATATGTTTTGAATCACAACTTGATGATCATTGGACTTAGCGGGAATGTCCTCAAACCATTTTGAGACATAATCAATAGCTAAGAGTATGTAGAGGTATCCCCGAGAGTTTGGGAAGGGACCCATGAATTCAATTCCCCAACAGTCAAATATTTCAACCACTAAGATGGGAGTGAGTGGCATTTGATTCCTTTTTGTGATGGACCCTACTTGTTGACACCTAGGACAGCTTTGACAAAATGTGTAGGAGTCCCTTGAGAGGGTGGGCCAGAAAAGACCACATTGAAGAATCTTAGCAGATGTTTTCTTAGAGGAAAATTGACCTCCACATGCCTCACTGTGACAGAATTTAAGGATGGACTCTTGTTCAGATTCTGGAACACACCTCCTAATGACTTGGTCAGGGCAGAACTTATAGAGGTATAGATCATCAAACACATAGTGTCTAACATCATAAACAAATTTCCTTCGAGCTTGAGACCCTAAGAATTTTGGAATGACTCCTGTCACTAAGAAATTTACTGTGTCAGCATACCCAGGGCGGTCACTCACAGAGTATAGGTGTTCATCAGGAAACGAATCAGACACAGAAAGGTGATTTGAGTTGTCTTTTAATTCCATCCTAGAGAGGTGATCAGCTACAACATTTTCAACTCCCTTTTTATCCTTGATTGTGAGGTCAAATTCTTGTAAGAGAAGGACCCACCTAATCAGTCTAGCCTTGGCATCTTGTTTTTGGAAGAGGTATTTTAGTGCAGAATGGTCAGTGAACACAGTGATGGGGGATCCTAAGAGGTAGGACCTAAACTTCTCTAAAGAAAACACAATAGTAAGTAACTCCTTTTCAGTAGTGGTGTAGTTTATTTGGGAATCATTTAAGGATTTTCTTGTATAAGCAATGACATAAGGAGTTTTATCACAACGTTGTCCCAACACAGCTCTAATAGCAAAGTCACTGGCATCACACATAAGTTCAAAAGGAAGGTTCCAATTTGGAGATTTCATAATGGGAGGAGAGGTGAGAGAGGATTTGAGGGTTGATAATGAACCCTCACAGCTTTCTGTCCAAACAAATGGAGCATCCTTTACTAAGAGAGCACAAAGGGGATGAGATATTGAACTAAAGTCCTTGATGAATCTTCTATAGAAACCAGCATGTCTTAAGAAAGACCTCACTTCCTTGACAGTTTTGGGTGATGGAAGGTGACGAATGATGTGAACCTTTGCTTTATCAACTTCAATCCCCCTACTCGAGACCAGATGGCCTAGAACAAGTCCCTCTTTAACCATGAAATGGAATTTTTCCCAGTTTAGGACCAAATTCTTTTCTTCACATCTTAACAAGACTCTCTCCACATTCTGAAGACATCCCTCAAAAGTATCCCCAAACACATAGAAGTCATCCATGAAGACCTCTAGAAAATCCCCTACCATGTTTGAGAAGATTCCCATCATGCACCGCTGGAAGGTTCTAGGGGCATTGCATAACCCGAAGGGCATGCGTTTGAAAGAAAAGGTTCCGAATGGACATGTGAATGTAGTCTTACCTTGATCCTCTAGGGAGACCTCAATTTGATTGTACCCCGAGTACCCATCTAAGAAACAGTAGAAGGCATGACCTGCCACTCTCTCAAGCACTTGGTCAATGAATGGTAAGGGGAAATGGTTCTTCTTGGTGAATGAGTTTAGCTTCCTGTAGTCAATGCAGACCCTCCATCCACTACTCACCATTGTTGGAAGAATCTCTCCATCCTCATTGGTTATCACTGCGATTCCGGCCTTTTTTGGAACCACTTGGATTGGGCTCACCCATTCACTCTTAGCTATGGGATATATGATACCAGCTTTTAACAATTTTAGAAGTTCCTTCCTTACTACCTCCATGAGATTAAGATTGAGCCGCCATTGAGGTTGACGACATGGCTTTGAATCAGATTTCAGAACAATCCTATGAGTCCCGATAAGTGGGTTAATCCCAGGAATATCAGAAAGGGTCCAACCAATGGCTTTCTTATGCTTCCTAAGGACATCTAGAAGAATCCTCTCATTGTTGGCTTCAAGATAAGAAGAAATGACAATAGGATGTGTTTGATTTTCCCCTAGGAAGGCATACTTTATTGTAGCAGGAAGTTCCATCAATTCAAGATCAGGTTGGTTCATAATTTCAGCAGAATATTGGGACATTGGATCAAGATCAATTTCTTTTTTTAGAGTTTCAGATAGGATTGACATGTAGAAGTTTCAGCTACTAGATTGTCTTGATCAGATTTAGGGAAGGAAATTGGAGTGGTCTCCATGAAAGTGGTTTCTTGAAAGGTTTCACTGATTGTTGGACCTAAGACTTCATCATAAGAGAAATTTGAAAATGATTCAAGCCAAGGAGATAAAATTCCTTCATATGAACAAAGGAAATCAATCTCATCCTGACTTAAACATTCATCAAATATTCCTTGATGTTCCATGGATTCATTATCAATGCTTCCTATCATGTTTACTTCATGAATGTCCTCTTCATCCCCTATTTTTGATCTTGCATTATAGATGTTCAAGTTTAGACTCATGTTCCCAAAGGTGATGGCCATGTTCCCATTTCGGACTCGGATAATAGAGTTGATTGTTGCAAGGAAAGGACGACCAAGGATGATTGGGGTTTGTTCCTTATTTCCTAAGTTTGGATGGTTGTCAAGGACAATAAAATCAGCAGGGTAGATGAAGTTTTCAACCTTTACCAGAACATCCTTTAAAATCACCTTTGGAACCCTAATGCTACGATCAGCAAGTTGAAGTGTGACAGATGTGGGTTGGAGTTCTTCTAGGCCTAACTGGAAGTACACAGCATATGGGATGAGATTAACACTTGCACCTAAGTCACACAAGGTCTTGACAACTTTGCTTTCTCCTAGTTCAACATTGATGTAAGGGAAACCCGGGTCTTTCAACTTAGGAGGAATGGTCCCTTGAATGGTGGTACTCACATTAGCAGCCAAAAGGACTTGGTTCTTATGTGAAAATTTTCTTTTAAAAGTGAACAGGTCCTTAAGGTACTTTGATTAGGCAGGTATGGTTTGGATTGCATCGAGAATAAGAATGTTCAACTTGACTTGTGAGAAGATTTCCCTCAATGTTTCACTCAGTTCAGGCTTGGGTTTCCCCCTCATGCGTTGAGTAAATGGTGCAGGTTGCGGGGTTGTTTGTTGAAGAGTTGTTTCTTTGACAATGTTACGAGTTTCCTCAGTTTGATCTTGTGGTTCATTTTAATTTTCATCCAAGTTTGAATCTTTAAGTGGGTTCTGAATTAGTTGTTCAGGTTTCTCAATTGATTTCCCACTTCTTAAAATAGTCACAGCCTTTAGTTGTTCATGAGTTGTTTGAGCACAACTTGACTCTCCCCTTGAAGTTAAGGATGGCACCACCTGAGTAGGCATGGGTGCCTTTCCTGTTTTGATGGTTTGAAGTTCTTGTTTTAGGGAAAAGACTTCTGAGTTCATCCTCTCCATTTGTTTGTACAGTTGTTCTAGTAGGCTTTGTGGAACAGTTTGGGTGGGTGCTTGAGTAGGTTGGTTTATCCCAGGGGGATATTTTGGAGGTGGTATGGTTTGTTGAAAATGGACTGGTGGCTGTCGGTATTGGATAGGCTGAGTTTGGAACTGGTTATGGGTTTGGTAGTTCTGATGGGGGTAAGGATTTTGTCCCTGTGGTTTGCTAGGTTATTGGTTATCTTTCTATCGAAAGCCTGGGTGGTCGTTATACCTTGGGTTGAAGTTGTTTTGGTATTGAGGCTTTTGAAAGTTCAAAGCATTTACTTCCGCTGGGGGTCCTCCTAAAAGAACATCCTTGATGGATGGAATGGCTGGGAAGTTGTCTGTCTTATGGTCATGTTTGTCACAAATTGTGCAAACAGGGTCAACAGTTTGGATTTCATGGACTTTCCTAAGGTCTATCTCTTCAACCTTCCTAGAGAGTGCTGCGAGTTTTGCCCTAAGGCTTTACTCTTCTCTAAGTGTATGAATTCCAGTAGTTCTTTGTGGTTTTTCAGAATAAGGTGAAGTTCCCCATGTTTGGTTTTGTTCAGAAAGGCTTTCTAGATACTCGTTAGCATCATTTGGGGCTTTGTTTTTAAATGTTCCATTACACATCATGTCAATGAATTGTTTGTTCCCCAGACCCAAACCTTCATAGAAAATTCTCACTTGTTCAGGAATAGAAAAACCATGGTGTGGAACCATGTTTAGAGTGTCTTTGAACCTCTCCCATGTTTCATAGAATGACTCTCCCTCTTTTTCAAAAAAGTTTTGGATACTCTTTTTAAGTGCAATTGTTTTATGGTGGGGAAAGTATTTTTTGTAGAATTCTCTTTGTAGTTGGTCCCAAGCGTTGATGGATGATGGCCTCAAATTTTTTAGCCAATTTTTAGCTTGATCCTTTAAAGAAAAAGGAAATATCCTCATCTTAGCTGATTCTAGTTGATGTGGGGGACACATGGTTTCTACATTGTCATTGAACTCCTTAATGTGCAGATATGGCATCTCGGACTCCATTCCATGGAATGTTGGAAGGTGGTTTAGGACATGGGGTTTAAAGATTTAGTTGGAATCTCTTAGGGAATTGTGTCTAATACATGAGGGGGCATTGGCCCAAGAAGGTGTGAGGTAGTCATTCATGGTTTGATCAATTGCATTCCCCAAGTTTGGGGCTGCCTCATTTGGGTTTCCATTTTGGTTCCCACCCGGGTTTATGAGTTATTTTCTTTGAAGACCTTCCATTGAAATTGGATCAATTTTGAACTCTAGAGTATTATGAAGATTAGGATCTAATGGAATGAGTTCCCTTGGTTTACTTGACTCCCCAACCCCAGGACTATCCACCCTAACAAGACGGTTTGATTGATCGCGGGTGTAGGCGGACATGCGCCAAAAGAAAAAAAAACGAGAAAGGGACAAGATAAGAGAATTTGGATGAGAAAAGAAGAAATGGGGGAGAATAGAATGGATGTCTAGATGAATTACTTGGGTCCCCGACAATGGCGCCAAAATTTGATTCTCGCTCAAATTTACCCAAGAGAAGAACGTAAGACGGTTCTTGTAGTTTAGTTTGGGTTATCGAATCCACAGAGACCTAAGAAGAACCTATAGACACGTAAATTCTATGGACTGTTTTCGGCTATGAAGTGGCCAAATTGGATTGATTTTGTATGGGTTTTAAAGATATCTAATAGATTTAAGTGAATTCAATTTAAAATAATGAGTTGATCCTGGGTTATCGCCCGGGGTGGATTGGACGTATTTTCTTTTTAATGATTTCAATTTCTTAAATTTGAGATGGGTTCATTTAAGGAGATAAAACAACATCATCACTTACTGATTTAATGCTTACACCCTTTAATACTAATCACCTATACACTTGAAGGATCAAAGTTTTGAGCACTTCAAGGTAAAGGTTTGTATTAGTACTTGAAGTGTGTGGCCTTAAATTCAACAAGGACGATGGAGTTTAAAAATAATCAAATAAAAATCTCAATTAAAGAAGTGATTATACATTTATGAGGTGATAAATAAGATCCAATCCAGCCCCTTTCTACTCCCTTGTATCAACCCATAAGTGGGTTATCCCTCCATTGATCCCATGGTTTAAATGGAAGCGGAAAGTAGACTCATGAGGGAGGAAATGGAAAAGTAAAAAAAAAATGCAATAAAATAACAATCACTCCACCGTTGTGTGATAATATCACAAGGTTTGGTATGAACAAGTTCACACCTTGAACCAACGGTATAAAAGTGATAAGTATAAGAACAGAATAATAAGAGAATAAGAACTTTTATTAAGAAATAAAGATTATTTAAAACAACTTACATGTGGAAGATAAATTTGAGACAACAAAACCGCAGCATAACATTACAATGAAAGAAAGCTCAAAGATTCTTCAATCCTCTAACACCACTGCCTTAAATAGGAATTTTTGAGCCCTTGGGTCGAACCTCCAAAAGTCCAAGTCTCCTCAATTAATTGTGGTAGGCCAAAGGTGGGTGGAAAGTAAGGGAGAGTTGATTTTTCCACCCTTGACCCGAGGTGGCAGCCAACTTTCCTTCATCGAACAGACGTGTCTGTAAGACCTTCTAGATGGGAGAATAAGAGTGGTACATAGAATAAAACAATGGATCTCCTGATGTCTTCTAAACTCCTGTAAAATTTGGGCCCATTTGGAGTTGTGGATTCAGAGATATTATCAAATTAGTGGGCTATTTTTCTGGGCCGCAGAATCTGGACCAGAATTTTATCGCTAACTTGGGCCGCCTAAATGAACACCATGGAGGCCGAATTAGCATTATCTCCTGAAGAGTTATTTGTTCCTATACATGGCTTATAGCATCCCACGAAATTTGGGATTAATTGGGCCTGTATGTTGGGCCCCACAGTCTCATCAGTGGGCTGGTGTCCAATCTGCCTTCTCCAGAATTGCTTCCTTTCATTTCCAAATATCTCCGTCATCCTCCATGAATTCTCCACTGATCCCTGAATAAAAAATGTTCATATTTAAGTGTAGATAAATTTAAAAATATATCAAATTAAAATATATATAATTAGATTCCTTAAAATCAGATGAATCATTGGGCACTTAAAATGATGTTAAAAAATGTACCTCATAATAGCGCATTTTAAGAAGGTATTACAATCATACTGTGAAATGATGTTCGAATTGTAAAATGAACTAAAATGGTGTTTATGAATAATAAAGAACATGAATATTATGTATATTAACAATGAATATTAGCCTCATTTAGTGGCTAATCACACCCCCAACTTGAGTTTTGCTAGTCCCGAGCAAAATATATCTCATCAAAAATGAAATTTGAATTCCCTTTTCCAAAAAAATTTTAATACACAATGATCACCAAAAAAAATTATACCAAACAATCATGAAACCTATCAAAATATTTTAATACAAGATAGTTTCATAAGCAGATCCCAATCCCAAGCCCATTCCTTTGTTCAAATTCATTTCCATATTTCATCCAATATCAATTAAGTATGAGGATGTGTTGTGTATCACAATAGACATGGGGGTTCATCTTTATTCGAGGGGGAAATTACGGAAGCGCTAGGTGGAATCACATTTCAATATTAAGATGACTATTCATTTTTTTTTTGTATAATATTTTTTTTTTGTTTTTTGTTTTTGTTTTTTTTTTCAATTTTTCCATGGTAATTGAAATTGCACTCAAAAGAGTCAACCCCTGTAGCGAGACTTTGCCGATGACTCCCAGGCTCAAAGACCTTAGGGCACCAAGTGAAGCCCACATACTCGGGCATCATCTCGAGTTAACTCAGTCAAAAACAAATTCAAATTACCAAAAATAGAGATAAAATTACTAACTCTGGGCCAGACAACTATGGAGTCACGATCCCCAAGTGCCGAAAGCCACGCATTAGGTCATTTCATTTCTCTACGCGCATTTTTTTTTAATTTTTTTTGAATACTCATATTAAACTAAAATGATCACAAAAACTATGCTATTTATTTAGGGGACCCCATGAACTCAAACTAATACCCCACTATCCAAAGGATGTGCATTGTGATCTTTTTTATTTGGATGAAAATATAAACGATGAAATATCACATTAGACAGCCACACTTTCCAAAATCTATGCTCATGAAATTATACAAGGATTAAAATCAGAATCAGGGTATGCTAAATTATTTGATATTTAGTTTCAAAGTTTGCAATGTGTATTACCATGTTCAAAGTTAAAGGAATTTTTCCTTCCATTTACACTTCTTTTTTTTCAAATCATTCATTTTTTTGACACAAAAGCATTTTTTTTATTTTATCTCCCCCCCAAATTAAAACAACACTTCCCTAGTGTTTTGAGAAATGAAAATTTAGAAGGAGTAGAGGCAGATAATGGAAGTTCAAAAAGGAAATTGAAACTGAGGATCATGGAATGAAATCACCTGGTGGTTGAAGTTGAAGTTCTTGATGGTCCAAATTAATCCTTTGATCTCTTAGGGGATGTAGGCACCTCCTTGATTGAACATGTATCACCCAAAATAGTACCTAAACAAAAATAAGAACAAACCAGAAAAAACAAACAACACAACGACTTATTTAATTCCAAGTATCATCATTTTTATGGTTTTTTCTGTTTTTCTATTTTTTTTAAATCAAACTAATGATATATTGTCTTCTTTTAATTTTCTGGGTAAGGTATTACTCAAGGATCACACTGCGTGACACGGTTGAATATGATGCTCCCCTTTCATACCCATCCATACTCGTAATATAAGAACAGGTTAATAATCTTTTTTTTAAATGTAAAAATGATTAATTAATCCTATTTAAAATATAAAGTTTATTAAAACAAAAAAATGATAAGAAACTTTAAAACCATGGGTTTCCTCCCATATAGCGCTTTGTTTAACGTCGTTAGCCCGAAATGGACCCTAAATCTATCAATTTTTTCCTTGTTCATAGGTTGGCTCAGCTAAATCAACCTCAATTTCCTGTTTATTGAATGATTCAATGAATGGTTCTAACCTTTGACCATTTACCTTAAAAATGTAACCACTTGTGGGATCTTAAATCTCTACTGCCCCATGGGGGAATACATGATGCACTATGAAAGGTCCTGACCATCTAGACCTTAAATTTCCCGGATGTAAATGAAGTTTTGAACTATACAAGAGCACAAGTTTTCCCGGTTCAAAATGATTGACCTTGATATTCCTATATTGGTAGGCTTGAACTCTATATTTACTGATCTTTGAATTTTCATAAGCCTCCATCCTTAATTCCTCCAGTTCATTGAGATCTAATTTCCCTTTTGTTCCAGCCAATGAGAGGTCATAATCCATTTTCTTAATTGCCCAAAAGGCCTTATGTTCAATCTCCACTGGCAAATGGAATGCTTTACCATAAACCAACCTATATGGGTACATTCTTAAAATGGTTTTGTATGCTGTACGATATACCCAAAGAGCATCTAAGAGTTTCTCAGACCAATCTTTCCTAGAAGGATTGACAGTTTTCTCAAGAATTTGCTTAATCTCCCTATTTGCTAACTCATCTTGACCATTGGTTTGAGGATGGTATGCAGTGGACAGTTTATGAGAAATACCATACTTAGAGATGAGTGAAGAGAATGGGAGGTTGTAGAAATGGGTTCCTCAATCACTGATTATAGCCCTAGGAATTCCAAATCTTGAAAATATGTTTTGAATCACAACTTGATGATCATTAGACTTAGTGAGAATGGCCTCAACCCATTTTGAGACATAATCAACAGCTAAGAGTATGTAGAGGTATCCCCGAGAGTTTGGAAAGGGACCCATGAAGTCAATTCCCCAACAGTCAAATATTTCAGATAGGATTGATTCCCCACATGTAGAAGTTTCAGCTACTAGATTGGCTTGATCAGATTTAGGGAAGGAAATTGGAGTGGTCTCCATGAAAGTGGTTTCTTGAAAGGTTTCACTGATTGTTGGACCTAAGACTTCATCATAAGAGAAATTTGAAAATGATTCAAGCCAAGGAGATAAACTTCCTTCATATGAAAAAAGGAAATCAATCTCATCCTGACTTAAACATTCATCAAATATTCCTTGATGTTCCATGGATTCATTATCAATGCTTCCTATCATGTTTACTTCATGAATGTCCTCGCCATCCCCTATTTGTGAGCTTTCATTATAGATGTTCAAGTCTAGACTCATGTTCCCAAAGGTGATGGTCATGTTCCCATTTCGGACTCGAATAACAGAGTTGATTGTTGTAAGGAAAGGACGACCAAGGATGATTGGGGTTTGTTCCTTATTTCCTAAGTTTGTATGGTTGTCAAGGACAATGAAATCAGCAGGGTAGATGAAGTTTTCAACCTTTACCAGAACGTCCTTTAAAATCCCCTTTGGAACCCTAATCCTACGATCAGAAAGTTGAAGTGTGACAGATGTGGGTTGGAGTTCTTCTAGGCCTAACTGGAAGTACACAGCATATGGGATGAGATTAACACTATCACCTAGGTCACACAAGGCCTTGACAACTTTGCTTTCTCCTAGTTCAACATTGATGTAAGGGCAACCCAGGTCTTTCAACTTAGGAGGAATGGTCCCTTGAATGGTGGTACTCACATTAGCAGCCAAAAGGACTTGGTTTTTATGTGAAAATTTTATTTTAAAAGTGCACAAGTCCTTAAGGTACTTTGAGTAGGCAGGTATGGTTTGGATTACATCGAGAAGAGGAATGTTCAACATGACTTGTGAGAAGATTTCCCTCAATGTTTCACTCAGTTCAGGCTTGGGTTTCCCCCTCATGCGTTGAGGAAATGGTGCAGGTTGTGGGGTTGTTTGTTGAAGAGTTGTTTCTTTGACAATGTTATCAGTTTCCTCAGTTTGATCTTGTGGTTCATTTGAATTTTCATCCAAGTTTGAATCTTCAAGTGGGTTCTGAATTAGTTGTTCAGGTTTCTCAATTGATTTCCCACTTCTTAAAACAGTCACAACCTTTAGTTGTTCATGTGTTGTTTGAGCACAACTTGACTCTCCCCTTGAAGTTGAGGATGGAAACTCATGAGTAGGAATGGGTGCCTTTCCTGTTTTGATGGTTTGAAGTTCTTGTTTTAGGGAAGAGACTTCTGAGTTCATCCTCTCCATTTGTTTGCACAGTTGTTCTAGTAGGCTTTGTGGAATAGTTTGGGTGGGTGCTTGAGTAGGTTGGTTTATCCCAGGGGGATATTTTGGAGGTGGTATGGTTTGTTGAAAATGGACTGGTGGCTGTTGGTATTGGATAGGATGATTTTGGAACTGGTTATGGGTTTGGTAGTTCTGATGGGGGTAAGGATTTTGTCCCTGTGGTTGTCTAGGTTGTTGGTTATCTTTTCCGCGGAAGCCTGGGTGGTTGTTATACCTTGGGTTGAAGTTGTTTTGGTATTGAGTCTTTTGATAGTTCAAAGCATTTACTTCTGTTGGGGGTCCTCCTAAAAGAACATCCTTGATGGATGGAATGGTTGGGCAATTGTCTATCTTATGGTCATGTTTGTCACAAATTGTGCAAATAGGGTCAACAGTTTGGATTTCATGGACTTTCCTAAGGTCTATCTCTTCAACCTTCCTAGAGAGTGCTGCGAGTTTAGCCCTAAGGCTTTCCTCTTCTCTAAGTGTATGAATTCTAGTAGTTCTTTGTGGCTTTTCAGAATAAGGTGAAGTTCCCCATGTTTGGTTTTGTTCAGAAAGGCTTTCTAGATACTCGTAAGCATCATTTGGGGCTTTGTTTTTAAATGTTCCATTACACATCCTGTCAATGAATTGTTTGTTCCCCGGACCCAAACCTTCATAGAAAATTCTCACTTGTTCAGGAATAGAAAAACCATGGTGTGGAACCATGTATAGAGTGTCTTTGAACCTCTCCCATGTTTCATAGAATGACTCTCCCTCTTTTTCAAAAAAGTTTTGGATACTCTTTTTAAGTGCAATTGTTTTATGGTGGGGAAAGTATTTTTTGTAGAATTCTCTTTGTAGTTGGTCCCAAGAGTTGATGGATGATGGCCTCAAATTGTTTAGCCAATTTTTAGCTCGATACTTTAAAGAAAAAGGAAATATCCTCATCTTAGCTGATTCTAGTTGATGTGGGGGACACATGGTTTCTACAATGTCATTGAACTCCTTAATGTGCAGATATGGCATCTCGGACTCCATTCCATGGAATGTGGGAAGGTGGTTTAGGACATGGGGTTTAAAGATGTAGTTGGAATATCCTAGGGAATTGTGTCTAATGCATGAGGGGTAATTGGTCCAAGAAGGTGTGAGGTAGTCATTCATGGTTTGATCAATTGCATTCCCCAAGTTTGGGGCTGCCTCATTTGGGTTTCCATTTTGGTTCCCACCCGGGTTTATGAGTTGGTTTCTTTGAAGAACTTCCATTGAAATTGGATCAATTTTGAACTCTAGAGTATTATGAAGATTAGGATCTAATGGAATGATTTTCCTTGGTTTACTTGACTCCCCAACCCCAGGACTATCCACCCTAACAAGACGGTTTGATTGATCGCGGGTGTAGGCGGACATGCGCCAAAAGAAAAAAAAAACGAGAAAGGGACAAGATAAGAGAATTTGGATGAGAAAAGAAGAAATGGGGGAGAATAGAATGGATGTTTAGATGACTTACTTGGGTCCCCGACAAGGGTGCCAAAATTTTATTCTCGCTCAAATTTACCCAAGAGAAGATGGTAAGACGGTCTTTGTAGTTTAGCTTGGGTTATCGAATCCACAGAGACCTAAGAAGAACCTATAGACACGTACATTCTATGGACTGTTTTCGGATATGAAGTGGCCAACTTGGATTGATTTTGGATGGGTTTTAAATATTTGTAATAGATTTAAGTGAATTCAATTTAAAATAATGAGTTGATCCTAGGTTATCGCTCGGGGTGGATTGGACGTATTTTCTTTTTAATGATTTCAATTTCTTAAATTTGAGATGGGTTCATTTAAGGAGATAAAACAACACCATCACTTATTGATTTAATGCCTACACCCTTTAATACTAATCACCTATACACTTGAAGGATCAAAGTTTTGATCACTTCAAGGTAAAGGTTTGTATTAGTACTTGAAGTGTGTGGCCTTAAATTCAACAAGGACGATGGAGTTTAAAAATAATCAAATAAAAATCTCAATTAAAGAAGTGATTATACATTAATGAGGTGATAAACAACATCCAATACAGCCCATTTCTACTCCCTTGGATCAACCCATAAGTGGGTTAGCCCTCCATTGATCCCATGGTTTTAATGGAAGCGGAAAGTAGACTCATGAGGGAGGAAACAGAAAAGTAAAAAAAATGCAATAAAATAACAATCACTCCACCGTTGTGTGATAATCTCACAAGGTTTGGTATGAACAAGTTCACACCATGAACCAACGGTATCAAAGTGATAAGGAGAAGAACATAATAATAAGATAAGAAGAACTTTTATTAAGAAACAAGGATGATTTAAAACAACTTACATGTGGAAGATAAATTTGAGACAACAAAACCACATCATAACATTACAATGAAAGAAAGCTCAAAGATTCTTCAATCCTCCAACACCACTGCCTTGAATAGGAATTTTTGAGCCCTTGGGTCGAGCTTCCAACAGTACAAGTATCCTCAATTAATTTTGGTAGGCCATAGGTGGGTGGAAAGTAAGGGAGAGTTGATTTTTCCACCCTTGACCCGAGGTGGCAGCCAGCTTTCCTTCACCGAACAGACGCATATGTAAGACCTTCTAGATTGCCAAATCAGAGTGGGACATAGAAGAAACAAATGGAGCTCAGGATGTCTTATAACCTCCTGTAAACTTTGGGCCCATTTGGAGTTGTGGATTCCGAGATATGATTAAATTAGTGGGATGTTTTTCTGGGCCGCAGAATCTGGACCAGAATTTTATCTCTAATTGGGCCGCCTAAATGACCACCATGGAGGCCAAATTAGCATTATATCCTGAAGAGTTATTTGTTTCTATACCTGTCTAATAGCATCCCACGAAATTTGGGATTAATTGGGCCTGTATGTTGGTCCCCACAGTCTCATCAGTGGGCTGGTGTCCAATCTGCCTTCTCCGGAATTGCTTTCTTTCATTTCCAAATATCTCCATCATCCTCCATGAATTCTCCACTAATACCTTAATAAAGAATGTTCATATTTAAGTGTAGATGAATTTAAAAAAAATATCAAATTAAAATATGTATAATTAGATTCCTTAAAATCAGATGAATCATTGGGCCCTTCAAATGATGTTCAAAAATGTACCTCATAATAGCGCATTTTAAGAAGGTATTACAATCATAATGTGAAATGATGTTCAAATTGTAAAATGCACTAAAATGGTGTTTATGAATAATAAATAACATGAATATTATGTATATTAACAATGAATATTAGCCTCATTTAGTGGATAATCAGTGTTCATGCTGTAATAACTAATAATATAATTAATTCAATAAATCATATTAATAAAAAAACAAAAAAAACTAATTAATATAATTAATAATTAATAAGTAATTAAAATAGTAGAAAATAATGATATAATTATTAACAACTATTTATGTAATTAAGATAATTAATAACTAATAATATCATTAATATATTCAATAATTAACAATATAATTTATATAGACTATTAATTAATAATGTAACTAACATTATTATGGTTTTGGGGAGTTATGCCTTGTTGTTTTTCTATTTGGATGTGGGATTGTTGGGTGACCCCATCCTCTATCTTTCTTGCTTGTTACTTTTTCTTCTTATTTCAATAAATGGCTAGAGGCTTATGCTCTGACTAAACGCAAATCATTGTTTTTTTCATTTTCTAAAGTCCAGTTTAAGGGTTGTCAGTACCCATTACATGACTTCACCACTGCCAATTCACCGCTTCAAACCAACCGGTTCAACATCAAAATTCAAATTTCAAAATCTGAAAACAGAAATCATGACTCCTCGAACCACGCACCAACCCCAGTACCTCGCACCTGTCCGCTGACCTGTCCACATCAACCATCGAACTGCGTCTCGATCCAGACTCCTTCTCTACACGCCACCATTCACAGCAGTATGCCGACAGAACTATCTTCCGTCATCATCGCTGAAGCTTGATATCTTCATCAAATGCTCGGATGAGCTTCACCATCATCCATCATCACCACCATCGACGTTTCAATTCCAAAAATCCAACCCGCCATGGTCTATGAACAACCAGGCTGAAAAAATCTAGCAAAACACAAAGACATTCTAGCATAAAAATGGATCTCAACCAGGGAAAACACCCGTTACTGCCACCCCACCCTCCAAAGAAGGCCAAAATGGAATCTCAGGCACACAACCGCTGTAGAAGGCGACCCCCCTGAGACTCACCACAGGACGTCGATGCGCTACCGAGAAGGAACCCATAATGCTCCGAAGAGTATGCCGGTGAAAAAGAACCGGTCTTATGCCCGTAGGACCGACCAACAGCGCCGTAGAAGCCTGTAGCGCATCGCCACTGGAGGAGCCACAAAACCACCACAAAAGGGCACCAGAGGCATCCGAAGAAGACAACCACAGTGAGGGGACGATGACCAGATGAACCCTAGCCTAGAAATCCCTTCAATCAATAACTATTACCCCCAAGAGAAAACCTTCATCACTGAAAAAACATCATAAAGAAAAAGGAAACAAGGGCCTCCCCTCCCTGTGCTGCTCCAGATTCATCGTCAAACTTCAATGGAAACAAGCCTCGTCCACCTGCCGACCGAGTCGAATGACACGCTGAGCCGACCAAGCCGCCGAGATGATCCAGAGAAAGGGGACTCAGGAAGAAAAGGCTGGAGAGGTAAGGATCGTGAGATCGAGTGAAACCCCAGACGCCACGAAACCGACATTCATTTTATTATAGGGGAACACTCAAAAATCATGCTATAAGAGTTTTGTTTTTGTATTTGGTTGTAATTTTTTTAGTTAATTAAAAATATTACATCAATGTAAATATTTTTAATGAGATTATTTATTGTAAAATTTGAATTTAAATGATGGTGAAATGTAATATTTTTATTGCATTTGTTTTTAATTATAATATTTAAACTATTTTTTTCTATCCTTGATATCTTTTTTTTTTCTGTTAGGGCTGTTGTAGGGTTGCAGGTCTGTAGCAATTTGTATGAGATTTATCACCACTAGAAAAAGTGCTAATAAGGTCCACCTTTTTCAGCGCTAAAAAAGACATGATAAAGGTCACCTTTATCAATGCTATTGTTATCACTAATAAAGGCCGCAAGAATTTTTGGTTACTTAGCTTGTCAGTTATTTTTAGAAATAAAAATGACTATTTCTAACATTAACTATGACCCTATCTGTAGTAGTGCCTGAAACGTTATTTCAATGAAAATTAATGAAAATAAATGCAAGAAGTTTTTTTTATATCTCTTAATAAGTGATAAAAATATATCATGACTCCAATTATTTAAAAGTCATTAAATGAGTCTTATGATGTAAATTAAATGGAAACTAATTAAATATGAATTAAATGAGGAATAAATGGAAGGTCCATCAAGGTTTCTTTTAGAGTATCTATAAAACATATTTGTTTATTTATAATATTAAAGAATTATCTCCCATTTTAATAAACTTTCCTTTTCTTGATCCTAGGTGATCTTAGAGCCTTCTTTTTGAGTCTTATGAATCCTTCGGTTCTCATTTAAGGATTCTTTTGTAAATTCCTACCTACACGCACCACATTATCTCTCTCTCTCTCTCTCTCTCCATCCTTCATCTTGGTTCCGAAAAATGTGAATCCTTCTTATACTGGTAGGGGATCTATAAACCTCTATTTTATACTATCCAAGTGTAATTTTAATATGATTTATACTCCTCTATTTAAATGTATGCGATTAACCATAATCGGATAATAACTTGGAAAATAATCACATAAAGAAAGACTATATGATAATCTAGAAATTTTAAAAGAATAAGTTGAAATTCATGAAATGCATTATTGTTAATGAAATATTTTTATTTAAAGAATTAAAATTTAATAGAAACTTATGCATTAGATTATTGTTTCTAATAATAAACCATAAATTTCATACTGTAGGTTGAAATTGTAGCATGATAGTTTCAATCTTAATTCATGTCAATTAATTCATTACAAGAATTAATTAATTGATATTGAGTAAGATTATTACATTTAAAAAAATGTAAACTATTATTTTTCATGTTCTAGAAATTATCTAAAGATAGAGAAAATAGTATCACATGAAAATCTTTTCTATTGGATAATAAACTAGAATTTTCAAAGAAAGAGAAAGAAATACCATATGTTGAAATATTATTTCCATGAACTAGAAATATAATTTAATGTGTTAATCAAATGCTACAGATAAATATTATTATCTTTAAGAATCTAAAGTTTCATGGGGTAAAATATTGTTAACGTGTTATTACTATTTTAAGAAATTTCAAGAAATGAAATTGTATTTAATTAAATATAGATTATAGCTAACCTTTTATTATTTTTATTTATAGAATTCAATTATAGATAATATTTCACACCGTGTATAATTATTATTATCTTAGAATTTGGAAATCACCTATTGAAATATTTATTTAATACCGTTGAAAACAATTTCAACAATGGAATTTAATGATTTATCACATTCATTAGATAATAGTATTTGATAATCTGTAATATTATTAGAATAAAGAGAAAATAAACAATTGCTTATTGTATAATAATTATTATAATTATTCTAGAAATTATCCAATAAAGAGAAATAGATAATTTCAATCCATTTTATAATTATTATTTGATAAAATAAAAATAATAGCATGTTGTGGTGTTAAACTTCTTAATAGTATCATTGCAAATTATTTTTATAATTCCGGATATTTGATAATTAAAATGGGGATTATTGCATATTAATGATAATTAATATTTTATTTAGTGGGAATTAAATTATTTATTCATACTTTGTGATTTAATGTGTTTATTGTTTCCTCTTGATGTTTACTAGATAGCGTGTTATCTACTTGGCTATATTTTATTGTTGTTTTTACATGGTTTAATGCTTGAAAAAAATAAAAAATGTAAATTTGGATGATATTATTAATTAAATTAAAGAATCATGAGAAGAATAATTAGCGCTCCTCTTGGAATTGTTTAAAACCATAATTAATTCTGGAAACTTGTTATGTTGATTGTATCTACTTCTAGCTACTGATATAAGTTTCTTAATGTGAAAAAACCTATGAATAATAATCCGGTTAATTCAAGATGAAATTAAAATGGTTTATTATTAAATATGAATTCATTGGGCGTAAGAAAACCAATTATTTGTGGGAGGCTTTAATTCCTTGATGCTATGGCTAAAGTTTTCATAAAAAATATGGGTGAAAAAAATAAATTTGATATGTATGTATTCTCTAGAATGTAGAGCCTCGATGTGAATGATTGATAACCTAATATGATTAGTGGTGTTGGTGATTGTGATGTCACAATGTTCATGTTATGATAATGATTGTGTCACATGGTGACGATTATGATGATGATGGTGGTACATCGTGCCAGATGTGAAGATATTAGCACAAGATGCCGAATGTGACCTAATACGCAATGGTGTGGGATACCAAGGAAATCAAGATGAGTTTAGATCAAGGATTTCTTATCGATTCTTATTTCTTACTTGATGATTACTTTATGGGAAATGATTGACTATTATTTATATGACTAGTTTCCTACCATGAGATGTAGTTTTATGCTATGCACTATAAGTGCATCTTTTAAGTGGTATCATAGGCCGAGTTATAGAGTACCTAGATGTTTATGAAATGATAATGATTTAATTATAGAAAGATTTATTTCTTGATGCTTAATGATGATGATGATATACTTGAGAATAAAATAAAAGAATTAATAGTACTATCATCACTTGAATTATAAGAATAAAATGTTAATCTTGGAAATGAAAAAAATATAATATTAATTATTAGATAACGAATTTATTAATGTTCAACTTTATGATTGTTTTATTTTTTGAATCTTTACCTTATTAGTGGCATTTGGGTGTCCTGTGTGATGATAGCGGTAGATGAATCTAAGGCTAGGTAGTTTCCCTTAGTGTGGTTGTGAGCTATATCTATCTGTATGTTTGGTATTTCATATGAACCCAACCAATGTTGAAATGGAAACAAAAAACTAGAGGTTTTGAAGGTATTATCCCAACATATAGGTTATTGAGGATACAGATGGTTGACTACCCCCTCTCCCTCGAACTCTCTTCTTTTGTAGTATTATGTGCGGGTAAGAATGAGGGTGATTTCCCATACATGTGTGTTGTGGGCTATGATGTATTGAGGTTATTATGCATGAATGTATTCATGATATAATATTTGAAGGATAATTACATGTATGTTATGTATCAGATGTGATGGCCTAATGTATAGTACATAATATACAGGATGTGGTGGCTTCTATAAATAAACCTGGTTACTATATGGAGAATGTTGATGGTGACAATGATGATATGGGTATGTGGACTGATTCTAATATGAGATTTTGGTCACTGTATGAGACTAAGGTAAGTAAGGCTGAGGACCAAAACACATCAGTGATGACTTGAATTATGGAAGAGATAATGGCTCAGGACATGCGATGTTGTGGTGTGAGAGCAACAAACCAGTGGGGAAGTGGTTGCGGGGTACCCATTTCTATATATATATATTCTTAATATAATGGTTATACTTTTATGAGTTATTTAGTTAGTGAGACATGGTAAAGATGAGAAAATATTTCTATACCTATTTAGGCGATGAGTTAATTTCACTTGTTTACTCACTGGGCTTTGGTATGTTCCTTTCACATTTCACACAAGAGGTTTTAGGGAGGATCCTTGTAATGCCCGAGCCTGTGCTTTTGGATTTGGTGTGAAAACATGGTGTGTAATTTTTTTTAAACAAAGAAGATAAATAATTACACAACACATTACAAAACAGAGGACCTTTACTGGTCTATGTTTTGGAGAATTAGATACAACTATCACATTTCATCAAAACCATAAAAAAATAAAATTGATTAAACAAAATAATCTTCAGTGCGCTGCCTCTATAAAGAAAAGTACATCACTGATAAATATACTAAACCTATAAAAATGAATTTAAAAAGTAGGGTGAGCATCTAGAATTCCAAGTAAGGGATTTTAAAATATTTAATAAATTCTTTTAAAACATTTCCTTAAAATAAACACACATACTTAAAAGTAGACTTTCATAAGATTTGAAATCTAAATAATTAAATTTAGAAAACCAGTACTTTCTCAAAATAATTACAACTTAAAGAACATTGGGATTTATTCTATTGAAAATAATAATTTTCTGGTGGGTAGTTCAAGATACTTGGAAGACCACAATAAAAATAATAACATAAGGCTGCTAGTCATAACTCAGCTGGAACAAAGTTCCCTTAATACTTATGGGTTCACTCTCCATAATATCACAAAACTTACTAGTGCCAATCTTTTAATTTTTTTCCATAGACCCACAATTCTCATTCTTGACCCAAAACATTTCAAAATACATACATAATATTATTTTCTTTAAAAGAAAATAATATTTCTCATAACATGTCATCAATATTTTCTCAAGAATTTCTAAAACAATTTTTGGATAATCCCATGCTTGAAATAACCATCTTTATTTGAAATACACAAATAAAAAGGATAATGAAATAAATGCACACATGCTCTCTAAAATGGATGGAACTTCATTTATAAATTAGATTATGTCCATACCTAATTATGAATTACATACCAAGGGGTGCATATACAAATTCTCACATGAAATGATAGCTTGTTTATACTTTTCACATAAAATGATAACTATTATCATTTAAATACTATGGTTACACATAAATATAAACCATAAAATAATATAATAAGAATAAATTATAACTTGGAAATAAAATATTAACCCCTTTTTAATAAATAAATTTATATACATATACATATATACCTGAAATTATATCTTCAATATCAAATTAATAAATCTCTTTAAAATTTTAAGGCAAACAATAACAAAACAGAGTTCTGTTATTGTTTTCCATTCCAGTTTAGAAATTATAATCACATAGAAAACTAGATTTTTAGTTGAAAACATTATTTTCAAGGTTTAACATATATAAATATGTATAACTAAATCTCATATATATATATATATATATGTGTGTGTGTGTGTGTGTGTGTGTACATCTTTATAGAACAAAAATAATTGGATAAAAATTAAACCTTTAATTTTTTAGTTCTGATAAATTCATAAAATAGATAGAAAAAACTATATATACTTACATAAGTACAAATCAGTATGTATATATATACAAACCTTTGTAAAATTAAAGTAAATTTATTAAAATAAAGTAAACCATTGAATTCATAAGAAAGAATCCTTTAAAATATAATTTTTTTTAAAAAAAATTTAGTCAATTTTCTTAGAACAAAAACAAGATAGGTATGTATATATATTTTTATATACACTTATATATATATACATTTCTTGTAACATAAAATAAATTTTATCCCTTACAAACCATAGGTTTTGGAAATAAAAATTCAAAACAAAAACCCTTTTTATATATACTAAAAATCGATAGATATATATATGTATCTATATACATATATTACATATATATATACATATATATACATATATATATACATATATATACATATATATACATATATATACATATACATACATATATATACATACTTACATACATATATATATAAACCTTTGTAAAACAACATTAATTTGATGGAATAAAATGAAACCTTACATGAATTGGATGGAATGAGGGGTTTAGAATTCTGGAATTTGATCAGAATGAAGAGAAGAACTTGAGAGAATGAGGTTTGGGTAAGGGTGTGCAAAGAGGGATATAAATAGATATATTTTATATCTCATGTTTAAATTAAAAAATATGCTAATTTAAATTTGAAATTAACCCAATCAAAATGAAACAAAAACGATAATTGGTGAAAAATAATAATCAATTGGGTTAATAGACATTATATATATAATTGAAACTTGCAGGGGAAGTAGATGAGGTCTGGATTAAAATAAAACTGACCATGTCAGACATATGGAAAAAAATCCATGATGGGGACAAGGATGAAGACGGATGAGCATCACGGGTTGATGAAAAACAGTGGAGGAGGAAGAGGGTTTTTCCAACTGACCTGTGCATCTCGAACATGTGCAGCGTGGGGAAGAAAACCAAAGAATGAATGACCAATTGAGATCATTCTTGAGGAAATGGAGGGATGTGATTAAAACCATTCCATTTCAAGGGGAAGGCTCAGTTTTGGTAAAGGGATGTGGGCCACTCATTGTTTTTTAAATCATTTATGTTTTTCTTCTTCTTCAATTTGCTTTAGTGTTTTGTTTTTTCCTTTTTTTTAAGTCATGCTTTCATCTCACGTTTTTCCTTTTTGTCAATTCATTATTACACTTTTATATTATATTTTTTTTTCAATTCATAATTATTATATTAAATCACCATTCATTCATTTTTTAAACCAATATATATAAAGTGCGTTTTTTATAAAATAACTATATATATTTAAAAAAAAATGTGTATATTTTTTTATAAGTATAAATTCGTTTTTAATATATATATCTATCATTTTAGTATTTTTAATTATATATATATATATATATATATTTATTTATAAATATAATTCGTTTTTTTAATAAATATATCAAATAACATTTTTTTATACATATATATATAAGTGCATTTTTTTAGTAAAATAATTATATACATTTATAAATTTTATAAAACTAAAACATAATATATTTTCTTATATTTATAAAATATATTATCTTAAAAATAATAATGAAAATTTTATAAAGAAAATGTTTTCCCTTAATTATTATTATTAATATTATTATCATTAAAATATTCCATTAGATAACTATTTTGATAAAAATAAAATCTATTTTAAAAAAATAATAAAAATAGTTATTTTAAAATATTATTTTAAACAATGAAAAACCATATTTTTATTTAGAATATTATTTTGAAAACTATAAATAATAGGTTTAATTAATTATAATTATTGTAATTAAATTAATTAAAACACTTGATTTCACATATTTTCAAATAAAATTGTCTCAAAATATTATTAGTTGGTTTTAATTATAAATTAATTCATTTAATAAAATATTTATATAATAAAACTAAGCTTGAAAATCATAGGATGTGAAAATCCTACTAAGTATACATGATATGCTAACCCTATGTATATATAAACTATTTTTAGGTCAGCAGGAGTTGTTTAGTAAACTAGATGGACATTTCTAGTTCAAGGAGTTTTTTTGGAGCTATTGGAGTTTCATGGTCGCTGCCAAGGGTTTATCTATTTTTCATTTTCATTTTAATTGAATCCAGTTATGTATGACATCACATCATGTTTTGGTATTTATTATTTATTTATTATGAGAATTGTTGGGTCCATTTTTGTGTATGAGTTGTATTATTTTTTAAATATTGGAAAAGGTTGTCATTGTCGATCAATATGAAGAAGGATCTCCAAAGTTAATGGAGATTGGTTGAAGTGATGAATCCTAGAGAATTTTTATGGAATCATAGAATTGGATTCTAAGCTTGATCAATTCTCCATGTTGTTAAATTAGATGATTGTTTCACTGGCCCTAACTTCAAAATACATGTTTCAAATGTGATACATTATTTAAAATAATGAATATGTTTGGAGTATCATCCATTTGAGGATGATTGAAGTTTATTGGAAGTCATATTCCGTAATGAATAAGAAGAATAAGAATAATAGTTGAAGATGAATAGTATAAGGGAAAGTGTGCATGGGCATGGAATTCAAAGGTGGCATGCATGGGTTTGAAGTATTAAGGTGGCCATGAATTTTATACTAAGTATTTTTATGTGGTTTACCCAAAAATTGGTCAGAAAACCTAGTTAACCAGCTACGCTCAACCAAGGGAGTATATGGGACTTAAGGTCGACCGTACCCAAGGGAAGCCTTCTTGGTCATCCAGCCAGCCGCATGAAGGTCTATGTGTAAGCCTATAGGAGTGCATGAGGGAGAGCCAATGCACAGGTTGGGCCCAGGGACCATGAAAGAGTGGGCGCAGAGTGCGCCCATAGAACTGGTACGGGGCAGTATCGGGGAGGGGGAATGAGAATTCTGAGTCCTCGGTGAAGAATATTTTCATATAAATTGGAGAGAATCTAAGTGTTCATTTCGATGTGGGATGAGTTTTTTGATGAATGGAGCGATCTTAGATATCCATCACATCTCACGTATGAACTCAACCATTCATATCATCCCACGTCCTGCTCATTTAATAAGGTCTGTCCATCACATCCCGCATCTTGCTGAATGAAATGAGGGAAGTTCGATCCTCCCGTGACATTTATATCACACAGTGCTCGACGACGCCACAACCACTCACCAAAGATGATGACCAAACCAGCATGACTGATTTTTAGCTATCAAATGAGGATCATGCTGACATCATGAGGGTCATTAGATCAAACCAAGTCCATGCATGAAATCTATGTCTTGCGTGTATGTGAATAACTTGAAGAAGAATTCTTAGCCAAAGAAAATGGAGTTTCGAGGCCACATCCAGCATGTATGATTTTGATCTTTCAGGTAAATTAGGAGCATGTTATTCCTATCACATGCATGTGAGGATATCTTAGAGGATAAGCAGCCATGATCAAAAAGGAAATATTTCAAGACATGTAGCATATCTTTTACATGGGTTTGAAGATATTAAAAACTGAAGATCTTGACTGTTCCAATTAAATATTTAAATAGGGCAGATCTTACGAGATTTGAACATGGAAAAATATTTGATTCTCGCCTAGAAAAAGATTTAAATAGGGTAGATATTATGGGGTGGTACCCTGTGCATATTTTTACTACTTTTATATTATTTCATGTGATAGGGAAAAAAGAACAAGAGAATCAAGATCCTAATAGGTTAAGAGGTACTGGGATAAAAATTTACTATTGGTTTAACAAGTCCCCAACACTGATTCACCCCCTCTCAGTGTTAGTCATATCCCAAACTGGTCCTTTCAAGAATGAGTTTTTTGGTTGTTTTTCTTATCTTATATCTTACTTCTCAAAATTTTTAAGGTTAATTCCTTAAATTATATTGTTTATATACCCTCGGTACTTATTTCAAACCCATGTCCTATTAGAGGTGGGATTTATACATCACTATATTTCTTTATCTATTATCGGCCTAGGAGGGGTACCTTTGAGGGGAGAGGGTCATGAAAAAGTGGAATTAGAGGTGATGGAAAAGTGATAAGATAGATCTTGGAATTAGGAATTAGGGAGGATGCATGGGTTGGTAGGGAAGATGTATCAACTGGGCTTGGTATGTGTTATAAACAAGGGAGAACAACCAAGGCATGAGATTTTAGGCACCCTTATGATCCAACTCAAGGACCTTTAAGTTTACTATACATGATAAGAAAAGTGTTTCATCATGTATGGTATAGACCTAGGAAAGGTTTATGCATCATGCCTATATATACATATGTTTAAACTGGGTAGATAATGGGAAATAAGTTAAAAAATAATTAATTAAATATAGTTAAATAATTTTTATCCCTAGTTAGGAGTACCAAACATTTATTATTTTATATTAGTGGCTCTTGGTTGATGTACCCATCAATAATGTGTTCCATAAAATAACCATAGAGTGGAGTTTGATGATAATAATTCTCAGAGGAGGAAACTCTGAGAGTTCCAGTGCTTGAGTATGCAAAAGACCGAGGGATCAATTTCAGGGCATGGGACAAAGGTTTAGTTGGAGAAGGTGATTATATATTTCAGTTTAAATCATTCTTATAGGAAGCATCAAGTTTTTTTGTCTATTACAATATAACAAAGGAAAGTTATAAAGTAGTGGATCTTTTTCCTTAGGGTTTGTGGTGAATTTTCTATTTTGTGGGTGAAGTATTGAGATTAGTTTTTAGTTCAAGTTTCATTCTTTGACCACAAGGGGTGACTTATCAGTTGATAATGTTTTCCATTAACTTGAGAATTTTTGATCTCTTCTCTTTATATGCAGTGAGACTTTTTAATTGACTTATTGAGCCTCAAACACTTCTATTATTATCCCATTCAAGTGAATAACCAGGTTTTTTTTATCATTCTTTGATTTCCATCCCTTTGGAATGAGTGTAGGGAAATATCCTTGAATGCCCGAGTGACACTCACTTATTAAATCCTTAATACCTAATTGTTTATACCACTTTAACCTTTTGTTTCAAACACACACCTATTGGCCTTTATAAATGATAAATATAACTCATTCTTCAAGCTTGGTGTTGAGATAGAGATACGGTTTGGGGAGAGGGTTTCTCTAACCTTGTTCATATCATTCTCTAACAATATCTATGGTCTCTGTAATATAAATATATGGTTCAGGGGAGTGGTTTATATCATCATATGAACCCTATAATCTTCTATCAGTACCATTTTGGTGGAGATTTAGTTTAGGGGAAGGGGTTCTTGTATGTATTATTTTATTTTAATTAGTATACTCTTCACTCGATCCAGTTGATATGGGCCATGGTTCATGGAATATAATATTATATGTTTTATCCTTAATTTATTTTCTTCCAAGTATTGGATTAATTTTTCTATATGTCATGAATTAAATTCTAATATTTTATGGGGTTTTCTTGTAATTTTTTTATGTTTTGTTTATAGACTTGTGTGATAACATTCCTAGAAGTGATTTCTCACATGCTGGTAACATGTGTTATAGCTTCAATCATATTAATAGGAGGAAAAATTCACCCATAATGATGCATTATTTTTCATGGTGCACTTTAAAACCATGTAGGTGAGTAAGTGTGACCCAAATTGTACAATATCATGGTGTAGTGGATGGGTTCCTTTATATTCATGTAGGTGTTTTTTTGGTTAAGGAATGTTAAGTGTATTAATTTAAAACCCTTGAATGAAATGAAATTAACCTTTATTAATTTATGAATGAAAATTATAATTTTTTTAGTATCTACCTGAGCGTTTTCCTAGTAAATATAGTTTTGTTAAAAAACTTGGGAGAATTTTTACTAATGGATAGAGTGGATTATTCCAAACTCATGTTTTGTTTACGATGCGTGTCATATGTTATATTGGCTTCTCTAATTTTTATTTTATGTGTATTGATATTAACTTGGTAAAGATCATAGTAGAGCTGTGTTAGTTGAATAAAAATAATTTGATGAAATATTGTAACTTTTATATATATGTGATATATCACATAAAGAATACTGAATATGGAATGTTAGATATCATGCTTGGAATTTTTTAAATTTATCAAAATTATAAATTGGTTTAAAATGAAACATGTTTGATTTTAAAATTAAAATAGTGGATGGATAAATTAAATTTTGTTATGCATGATGAATTAAACGGGTTAATTTATTATACATCTTAGTTTTTTTATTAGTAATAAAATGTTTTTGAAAAAATTAATCTTTTTGTAACATGTTTTCTTAAAAAAATAATTGCATTACTTCTATAAAAATTTCATTTATTTTAAGAGTTGTTTTTCAAAATAAATTGGATGTGTTTTCACAAAGTGTTTTTTGATAAATACCCTATTATGAAGAAGGATTAAAATGTTTTTCATTTAGAATGATTTTTGATATACTATATTTTTAATGAAAGAGACTTAGAAAAATGTTTTTATTAATTTTCTTCTCAATTTAACATGTTTTAATATGAAGTGTTATGATACATGTATAGAAAGTAAGGAATCATTTAGAAATCATTCCTATATTTTGAACTCCATAACTAGTAGGTACGTAATTAACTTTTGTAAGTAGAATATCTATGTTTGTTAATAAATAATTATGAAAGCATTATAATATACTTTGTTCAGGATATTCTAAGAATGATAACTTCTGAATGTCATGAATTAAATTTAATGTAATGATAAATGAGTATAAATCATTTATAAATTTTTATTTGATAGCATGATCTAGTGAAATTATTTAAGTGATAGATATAATAATGTTTTCTCCTTCAAAAATTTTTGTTTCATTTTGTTTAAATCAATTTGAAGTGATTATTTCAGAAAGGCATTTAATTATGTGGTGTTATTTTGTTTTTCTCATGACCCAAACCACTATAGAATTCCTAGATGGCGAAAATATGAGTGTGTCTACCCCAGGAATACCTCCAATAGGTCCGGGGATGAAGACCAGTGCCAAGTAGGCATATCACAAACATGGGAGGAATTTTCCTAAGTCACCTATACACTCACACACATATCCAAACCCATACAATGCTGAAAGGTAAAGTAAAAGTGATACCAAATTCATGAATACATCTATATCCTAGAATTAGTGTATGAAAAATTACTAGAAAGAATAAGATCTAAATACAAGCCAACTAAACCCCCCCTAAAAGAGTCCAACCTACTAAGTAGGAGGGGAATGCTGTCCTTGAAACCACCTGTACAAACCTTGGTCTGTCTGGATCACTGTGCTTCACCTAGCCCTGGTCCCTCTAGGACTACCTCAAAAGGTCTGTCATCTAAATAATAAATGAAATGTGCTGGAAGATCCCATGCAAGGGTGAGTATAAAAATACCTTATAGGATACCCCAAAATCACTAAACATAGATCATAAATATATTATCATACTCAACACCATGAGATATTTAAATCAAGATATGAGACATAACAATAATAAAAAAACCATATACACTCAAGATGAAAACTCAGTATCAAAGAGGTCTCAACCATACTGCTAGCCACATGATTCTTCTTGAGGCTCCAAAGTTAAAAATTGTCTTGAAGAAATATCTATATAAGCCATTATATCACCAATGGAGCTCATCCAAGAGGTTGTGATCATCTATTATTTCCAAATAAATACTCATCATATCTCTAATTACCCAAAAACTAGTTAGAGGATCACTACCATGTCTGTTTGGGGACACTAAAAACCCTAATGGTGTAGCCCACTGGGTATGGGATCATCGCCCTGTGTATGATGGTCATGAAAATTCCACAAACCCCCCTTGGGTGAAAGAGAGAATGATGGAGGATCACACCCAAGACCACTGGGGGACACTACCACATACTTATCCTATGCTTTGGCTGTGAGGATAATATTTAGTGCTCATGAAGTGTTACTGGGGGACACTACAAACTCAACTTAAAACTCATCTTGTATAGGTGATAACATTCCTATGCTCAAGGCATAATTCTATACTATACCCTTGTAAGAATAGACTAAGGGGAATCACTTAAGCAACACTAGTTTTAAATGAAGAGATGGAGTGACTCAACTTTCCCAAAAATAAATACACAATGTGTACTAGGAGTACACAACATGTCTCGTGATGTTCAGACTAGGTAGTGTCCTTTACTATGTCCATCAACCCGTTCCCATGTACTTATGGAAATGACCATGTACTTGGACATGCTTGTGTCATCTGGCCATGCCCAAATATGTGGACGTGTCCATGCCCATGCATACTAGGGGCACACACTAAGCCACCAGACTTAGGTTACATGGTGTGTGACATGCATCGCACAACATGTGGTCCTTATCTCTATGCGTAAACCCTAGTACCATAAGAGATACCTATACGGCGTGTGTTCTTCCAAAGTACACATTGTATAGTTACATTTTCACATAAATTCTAAATTGTTTCATGCATTCTCCCACACCATATCCACCAATGATTTTTCCACCAAATCCACCGTGAGTTATAGATCTTAGTTTTAAGGGGACTTCCATCACTGGTTATCAGATTCCAGCCACTGATTTTCCCAGGAATCATCACCCATTGTTTGTCGCATCACCCATAATGACAACCATGAATGAATAAATTCTATCCATACCAAATTGATCTACCATCATCATTATGCACCTTGATCACACTATAGATATCAAACCCAAACCCATGGAGATGATCTGTTGCACTGAAGAATGATCTGATAATGATTATCCATTGGGTATTGGTCAAACCACTAACTAAATGAGTTTTCAATGATGAATGTGTGAAGAAATGGGGAAGAAATGAAAAAATCACAAAAGAATAATGGTCCTTGGATATTTTTCATATTATCCTTAATTTTTTTTCTATTAGGATGATGAACGATGAACCGATAAACAATAATAAAATCAATCCCTAAATCGTAGAAAGATAAATCATCAACCAAAATCAACCATCAATAAAAATCAATTATTATTAGTGGAATTGATTCGAATTTGACATTGGATAATCAAAACGGGATGATCCAAAAAAAAAACACCCTACCTCAGGTTTGAATCAATCACTGATGAAGAATGTTATAGAGTAATCATTGTTAGTGAGATCCATAATCTCTATTAGCATAGATGATCATAGCAATACTGATCTGATTTTCTGATCCATTGTCATCCACCAATGAACTCCTCCATTCTCTCCTCTAAAAGTCTAGTGTTATGTAGCTAACCCTAGAATTTGGTTATAAGTGGTTATTTATAGAGGTTCTTTAGGTCATGGAGATTAAATAAAAAATAAATAAAATAAATAAATTAATTTAATAATTTTTCCCCAGAGTGCACCTCAAATCAAAAACCTGAAACCAACAAATGTTATGACACACCTAGGTAAAAACCTAAGATATAGACTCAATGACAACCTTATATATCTGATCCAAGCCTCTTTTCAAGAGTTATTCCACTTTTTTAGGAAAACTATGTGCATGTGATATTAATATATTTAATATTTTAATTATATCAATTCCAGGACCATTGGGCCTCACAATATCATGTCATCTCAACACATGGATTTGAAAATATTCCTTAATATATTTCAAATATTTATATGAAAAAAGACGTTACATTCTCCCCAACTTTAGTCTTTTCATATTGAAAATCAAAAAGCCTACTAAAAAATATGAGGGTATTGGGATCACATCTAGGACTCCCACCCCCAGGTGCTCTCTTGAAGATTCCTATACTACCACCATACATGAATCAAGGGAATCACTCACCCACAAAGGATATTCTCCTACAGATCCTCGATATCTATTGAGTACTCAACCAAGGGAGATCCATCCTTGCTGTCCAGATTATCCTAGTTGATAACATGTGATGGGTCGTGCACATACCTACTTAGTTGTGACACATAGAAGACATCGTGTATCCGATCTAACTGTGGTGAGAGAGCTAAGTGGTACTCCAACTCACCAAATCTAAAAAGTATTCGGAAAGGTCCAATGAATCATGGTGATAACATGCTACCTTGGTCAAATATCTGAAATCCATGTCAATGTGAGACTTCTAGGAGCACATGGTCTCCCTCATAGAACTCTAATGGCCTCTTTAATTATTTAGCATAAGTCTTATGATGGGTATGTGAAATCTTCATATCTTCCTATATAATATACACCTTCTCTTTTTTCACTCATACCAACTCCAGTACCACAAGTTCTAACTCACCTAGATCATTCTAACAAAGTGGTGACCTATAGGGTCTCCCATTTAAGGCCTTGAATAGTGCCATACCGATGGTGGAATGGTAGATGTTTTTGTATGAAAATTCTACCAAGGTTAGGTGATCCACCAAATTACATACAAATTCAAACATTCAAGACTTAAGCATGTCCTCTAGAACTTGAATGTCCAACCCAGTCTAGCCATTAGTTTGGGGGTTAGATACCATGTTAAAATGAAACTGAGTCCCAAAAGAATCCTGAATTCTTCTCCATAATTGATAATTTAAGTGACCATAATGGTATGAAATTATCATCATGGAAAATCCATGAAACCAGACTATCTCTTGCATGTAAAGGTGTCCCAAGCTCCATACTGAAATTTCCCCTCGGATAGTTAGAAAATGGTCTGGCTTGGTGAGTCGGTCAACGATCACCCAGATGAAATCATTTACTCTAGAATATCATGGGAACCTAAGGGTTTAATTTTGGCCGGGCCTGGCCCGGAGAGGGCCGAGACGGGCCGGGCCTTGCATGCAAAAAATCGGGCTGCTAGCCACTATTCGGGCCGGGCCGACCCATACATCCCCATGAGGCGGCTCGAGCCCAGCCTGAGGCCGGCCCAAACCATCATTTCAGGACGGGTGGTTTCGAGTCAGGCCATTATGGGCCTTTATTATTTTCAAAATAATTGTTTATTTTAAAATTTATTTTAAATTTTTTTATTTAAACATTTTTTTAACATTTTTTTTAAAATTACATTTATTTTTAAAAGGATGTTTTTGTAAAAATGTTTATTTTATTTTTTATTAAAATTTTATAGTGGGTGGATATATTTTTTTGTCTAAATATATTTATATATTGTGAATCTATATATATTATTTTCAAATTGTAAAAAAAAAATTAATGAGGGGTTTTGGGGGGTGCACAGTAGTAGGTGAGTTTAAAGCCTTGTTATTTAAATGTTTTTTTAAAATTTATTTAAAACATTTTTTTACATTTAATTTTTTTAACTTATTTATAATTTTTTTAAGCATTCGTTAAATTTTTTTTATTTAAAAGTTTTTATTTAAACCATTTTTTAACTTCTGTTTAAAACGTTTTTTACATTTTTTAATGATTAATTTAAAAAATTTTTTAAGTTTTTTTAAATGCATGCTATTTACAAGTATTTTTTAAACCATTTAAATTTTTTCATATTTTAATGTAAAAAGTGTTTTTTAAGTGTTTTAAAAAAAAATTAATTTAAGTTTTCATTTTAAAAACATTTTTTAAGCATTTGTTACAAACATTTTTATTTAAACCATTTTTTAAACCATTTTTAACAATTGTTTAAAATGTTTTTAAATTTATTTTTAGACGTTTAATTTAAAAGGTTTTTTTTGAAAACATGTTTTTTACATGTATTTTTTTAAACATTTAACATGTTTTATGTAATTTTTTTTTTATTAACATTTTACAGTGGGTGGATTTGTTATTTTTTCTAAATAGATTTATATATGTCTATGAATTTATATATATTTTGTGCAAATTGAAAAAAAATATTTATTAGGGATTGGGGGGTGCGCAGTAGTGGGTAGTGGGTTTAAAGCGTTGTTATTTAAACGTTTTTTTATCATTTATTTAAAATGTTTTTTTACATTTATTTTTTTAACTTATTTATGAAAATTATTTCTAAGAGTTTGTTTAATTTAAAGCATTTTTTTAAATGATTTTTAATTTTTTTTCAGGGTAGGCCTGGCCCGACCCAATCCTATTCAGGCCGGACCGAAATTACAGCCTTAGGGGGTGCACAGTAGTGGGTGAGTTAATTTTTTTCTAAATAGATTTATATATGTATATATAGTATATATAGTATATGCAAGTTTCATCATATTTTAAAAAAACTAACAAGGTTGGGTGTGTATGAATATCATTGGGTGAGTAGTTATTTTTTTGTTAATATATAATATGATAAAATTGTAAAAAAATAATTAGGGGTTGGGGGGTGCGCCGTAGTGGGTGGGTTAATTTTTTTTCTAAATAGATTTATATATATATATGCAAGTTGTAACATATTTAAAAAAATTAATGAGGTTGGGGTACATTCATGAACATCATTTGGTGAGTGTGTTATTTTTTTTGTTAATATAAAATAAGTTATTATATATATAATATTAAATCATTGACACAAACACACACACACACATATTATTAATAGATTTTTAAAAGCCACACTTAATTTATATATATTATTAATAGCTTTATATATATATATATTATTAATGGCTTTGTTTATATATATATTATTCCATATCATTGATATATATATTATTAATGGATTTTTTTATATATATAATATGAAAGTTTCATCATATTTTTAAAAAATTAATGAGGTTGGGGGGTGTGCGCGAAAATCATTGGGTGAGTGTGTTATTTTTTTTGTTAAAATATAATAAGTTATTATATATATAATGTTAATTGATTGATATATATATATATATATATGTAATATGAGAAAATTGTAAAAATAATAATTAGGGGCTGGGGGGTGCACTGCTTCTGCAGTGGGTGGGTTAATTTTTTTTCTAAATAGATTTATAAATGTATAGTATATATAATATATGCAAGTTTCAACATACTTAAAAAAACTAACGAGGTTGCAGGACGTGGACGAACATCATTAGGTGAGTATGTTATTTTTTTAATATACAACAAGTTATTATATATATATATATAATATTAAATCATTTATATATATATATATCAATAGCTTTGTTTATATTTATATTATATTAAATCATTTATATATATATTATTAATGGATTTTTAAAAGGCACACTTAATTGATATATATTATTAATGGCTTTGTTTACATATATACATTATTATATATATATATATATATAATTATATATAGTTGTATGCACACACACACACATTATAATTATATAGAATAATAATTATATGTATATACACACACACATTATTAAATATATAATATATAATATATATTATTTTTTGTTAATATATAATGATATATATATATATATACATATATATATAAATTCTGGTGATAATATAACAGGCGCAGTGCCTGGATCAATTAGTCTAGGCGCAGCCTTGGAAGCTTGAGGTAGGGGGATCAAATCTCCCTACCAACAGTTTCCTGTTAAATTTTTTTACAGCAGGTGTGCTTCGCACGGGCCAGTGGGCTGGGCTTCGGACGAGCCAGCGGGTTGGGATTTTTTGGGCCATCCCGGCCTGGCCCGTGGGCCTTCTTGGATAGGCCCAGGCCCGACCCAATGAACCTACGCCCCGATCCTGACCTAGCCCGATGCAGGCTTTGCCGGGCCGGGCTGCTCGGGCTTTTGGGCCAGGCCTGTCGGGCTTTCGGGCCACCGGGCCAAAATTACACCCTTATGGGAACCCCATCATGAAGTATATATATATATATATATATCATACCAATTTCACTCTGGAAGCTCAAGGGGTTGGGTTAAACCCATTGGAACCTGGTACTCAGCCTTCACTTGCTGACAAGTGAGACACCGAGAGACAAACTATGCTACACACTTCTTCATTTATGGCCACTAAAACTGATGCCAAATGTCCTGGTACATATATTCCACACATGGATGTACCACCAAGGGAAATGTATGAAACTCCCTCATAACCTCCTCATGAAATTTCATTGGTACGATGTTCCATATTTTAAAATGAATGACATGCTCCCGACCTCTATAAAATCTATTAGGAATATGTCCAGTGGATATCTAAGCGCATAGGGTATCACAATTGATATCCTCAAGCTATGCCTTCCTAACTAAATATAGAAGTGGAGGGGAAAAAATATAGACTAGAGTTAATCTACACCTTCATCTTCCATGAAGAAAAACAACAATGAGGCCAACTATAATGAGGCTAACTTATCTGATACCTCTCTCAGTAACTGTAAACAGGATCTCTGGCTGAGAGTGTATACTACCACATTCCACTTCCTAGGAGTATAGAAAATATCGAAGTCATGATACTTGAGGAACTCTATCCAATTAATATATCTCATGTTAAGATTCTTATAGGAGAAGATATACTTGGGTCTCTTATGATTAGAGTGGATGATAAACTGATCACCCATAAGGTAGTGTCACCATTTACTTAAGGTGATGACCACCACTACCAATTATAGATCATGGGTTTCATAGTTCTTCTCATTTTTCCTGAATTCCATATAACTATAGGAAATCACTACCTACCTATACATCAAAACACATCTAAGTATAGTACTGAAGGCATCTCTGAACACTATTTCATTAACAACATCTTTTGTTTGTCTCAAGATGGGGGAACTCCTCAACCACTGCCATAGATCCTGAAAAGCCTAATGGAACCTTTCCATCCACATTAAAGGAAAGACCTTTTGTTTGAAATCTATCAAGGGTGATTAAACTCTATATAAATCAGATATAAACCTCTGATAATAGCATTCCAACCCAAGGAAACTTCGTACCTCAGTCATGCTCTTGGGTGGCTACCAAGCTAACATAGCCTTAACCTTTTTTTGGGTCCACTGCCACTCCTGCTTCTAAGATGACATGTCCCAGAAAGTGTAACTCTCGAATCCAAAACTAAAACTTTGAGTGATTATCATAAACCATGTGCTCTTGGAGCATATCCAAAACCATCCTCAAGTGTCTCGCGAGTTCCTCCTAAGACGCCGAGTACACTAGGAGATCATCAATGAAGAATACTATGAACTAGTCTAATAAAGGATAAAAGACCTAGTTCATAAGTCCCATGAACACTAATAAGGAGTTATTCATGATTAAAGGAATCACCAAGTACTCATAGTGACTGTAGAAACATTATAATGCTTTAATCAATATGTCCACATCCCGTACTCGAAGATGGGGATAACCCAGTCTGAGGTATTTCTTCGAGAACCACATCACCCCTATCAAATAGTCAAAGAGGTCATCAATCATTATTAATGGATAATTATTATTCACATTCACTTGGTTCAGGTGAAAATAATACACACATAACCTCAAGAACCTATCCAACTTCTTTGTGAACAAAATTGGGATTGCCTATTGTGACACTCTGGGTCTGGCAGAGCCCATTCTTCTATAAGTCCAAAAAATTGCACCTTCAGCTCTTGAAGATTTATGGGAGACATATGATATGATGGAATAGATATCAAGGTTATATTTGGGTGTAATTATATTCCAAATTCTATCTCTTAGTGGGGAGGTAATTCCAACACATCCTTAGGAAAGACTTCCTCATACCCCACCACCATCATCGGGAACTGAAAGCTCAAAACATCAACTACACCCGGGGTAATACCATCCAACTAATGAGTATTCGATAGTATCCTCAAGATCATGAGAAAATACTACACTTCCTGGGTTTAATTCCCACTAATGAAGGAAAACATCATCCCATCACCATGGATGTACCACACCCTCCTCTTGAAGTAGTTAATCTGAGCATAAACTATGGTTAACTAGTATATACCTAAGATGACGTCATAAGGAATCTTTGCTTCTACAAAGAGATCCCAAAAGAAACACTCTCCTCCAAGAGTTAGGTAAATTTTTTGGTAGAGGTGAGTAATCACTGAATCCCTTCTAGTTGGAGTCTCTAAGTGCAAGGGTTAAGCCAAGGGCTGAACCAAAATCTCTATATCCCAAACAAGGGAAGGTATAAGAAAGTAATGGTTTGAAACTATATCGATTAGTACTAAAAATAAAGAAAAAAGGCACATATCATACCTATAATCATTACTAGATCCTTAAGATCATAGGTATTCAATCCATATAGCCATCCTCATCCCTGACCACTAGATCCCTGAGCCTAGCATGGACCACCTGGGGGTGGTAGTAGAAAACATGTCAAACCATCTGCCACTCCCACTACTCTCTCAACTCCTCTACCAAATTTACTGCTCTATGTACTTCCCATATACTACTATTGTCTCTTAATTGGTGGTCCCTTCACCATCTCTATATCATCTATATTATAAGTTAAATAATCCCACATGAGATATCCCCAGCCTTCGCAAGAGAAACACCTACTCTCTCTCAGATTATTAGAACTGTCCTGAAATCTATGTTCTATAGAACCTATAACCTAATATTGTCTCATAAAGCATCTTTAATTCCAAAATATCTATTCCTACTATTGGACACCAGTTGTTGAGGTCTCTACTCCCATGTTCCCACTACGATCACCAACTATCAGTGTTTTCTCTGCCATAAATCTCTCTGCTACTAAATTCCATTCAAGAACTCCAACATAGGTGGGAATGAAAAGATATATCAGTCTAGACTTGATATATTGGTATAAGCTCCACAAAAAAGTATGTGATCAAAAGCAAAAATCTCAAACCATATCCATAGAGTATCGTGAGAGGATAATGAACCTCACCGAATACTCGACCATGATCAAGCTGTCCTACTAAATCTATAGAAGCTCCTAGATATGAATTTCTCACAACATGGATGGATAAAACAACTTCCTAAAAAGATTCTCAATCTATGAATAAGGGATAGCTGTCTCATTATGCATCTAAGTCTCCATACTCTACCATAGCCTGGTAGAGCCTTGAAGAAAGCTTGCCGCTAGGACAACCATATGATCTAGTGGTGTCCTCACAAGGTGGAAAACTTAGGTAACTACCTCTAGTTAGTGTTTATCTACCTAGGGGTATGAATCACACAAAAAACTAGGAGGTTACTTCCTTTGAAACACATGTAGTTTGATCATACTATGCATATCCTTTTCCACCATTGCCTGTGTAACCTCCTACTCAATAGGTGGTGAAAAAACTGGTAAACTATATAAAGGTACCAAATCCTATACATGAACCTTTATGGAAGCCATGTTACTAGGGAGAATATCCTTGTGGGCCTGCCAGGGAATCCTAGTCGGTTGTCATCATGGTGGAATCCTGAAATAATCAAGACATACCAAAGTCACAGAGTATATATGGGGAGATGAATCAAGAAGGATATGGAAACCAAAACCCATTCCTATATGATGCATGTACCAATGTTTTTCCCAGAAACCAGTGCCTATATGTACCAAGTCAATGAGAAGGTTATTAGAGTCCATAAGAATGGATAGTTTGGCCACTACACCAACACTAGACACTCTAGCCAGATAGATGAACTCAAATCACTTTAACACTATTTCCCTATTTCCCAAACCAAACTCACAAACTCAAGTCCTAAGGTAGAACTGAATATTCTGATACCACACTATCATGACCCATCTTACTGAGGACCTTCTAGCCAGTGAAAATCTAAGTGTGATTACCCTAAGCCTACCTCCAATAGGCTTGGGGCTGGAGAACAACACCGAGTAGGCATATCACACACATGGGATCCATTTGACTAAGGTACCCATACACACACACATCTCCAAACCCATATAATGATGAAAGGTAAAGTAAAATTGATACCAAATTCATACATACATAGATATAACACAATCATAGTATGAAAAAATGTACTATAAATCATAAGTACCAAATATATTCCCACCAAAAAAATTAGAAAAGAGTCCAAGCTGCTAAGTAGGAGGGGATTGATGTCAATGCAACCACTTGTATACACCTTGATCAGTTTGGATTATTATGATCCACATAGTCTTAGTCCCTCTAGAACTCTTTCAAGAGTTATTTTTTCTACATATGACACACCGTGTGCAGTTATATCTCATATAGGGGTGAGATTAACAATAATTAGTTAGAAACCCCGAAATAACTAAACATATAGAATAAATAGAGTAGCTAGATGAAAACCATGAGATATGTCAATCAGTATATGAGACATAATAATAAAAAACCGAGATATAATCAAGGACACTCAGTATCAAATAGGTCTCAACCGCACCATCATCTACAAGATTCTTCTCGAGGCACTAAAGGCAATGCTCTTCTAGGAGAACTCACAATACGATCCATGCATTCACTAATGTATCTCATCCAAGAGGTCATTCTCATTAGGTCTCACAAAAAAATTACTCACTGGATCTCTAATACCACAACACCAAGATAGGGGATCACTCCCATGGCCCACCGGGGAACACCACAAACCCTAATGGTGTAGTCCATATATAAGGGATCACAACCCTGTGTATAGTGGTTATGAAGATACCTCATACCCTACCTAGGGTGAAAGAGAGAATAATGGAGGATCACACATAGGACTACTGGGGGACACCACATACTCCACCCAAAAATCTTCCTATAGAGGGGATCACAGTCCTTTGATCAGGATGTAATGACACACTATAAACTTGTAAGAATAGACCAAGGTGACTCACACAACCAATACTAGTCTAAATTGAAGACACGAAGGGCCTCAAATATCCCAAAAATAAGTACATGGTGTATAGTAGGAGTACATAGTGGGCTAGGTCATTTCCTTTCTCATTTCCATCAACCTATGACCATGTACTTCTAGCCGAGACCTTTTACCTACCCATGTACCTTGGCATGACCATTTCATCTATCCATGCTCGCATACATGGCAATGCTCATGCCGATGTATACCGGGGGTACACACCAAGACACCAAACTCAAGTCACATGTATTGTGACATGTGCCACATGGCATGTGATCCTTATCTTTGTGCATAAACACTAGCACCACAAGAGATACCTACATAGTGCGTGTTATTCTGTAGTACATTCCATATAGTCACATTTTTCAAATAAACATGGAGATATTTCATGAGTCTTCCCACACCTTAGTTGACACCAATTCAGCCACAAAATCTAAAATGAGTCATATATCTATGTTCTATGTGTTTTAACATGGTGACTGGATTCTGGCTGCCAATTCACCTAGTAATAATCACCCGTCATCCATCATGTTTCCTGACATGCCAACTATGAACAGAGAACTCTGATCCATAATTGATCGATCTACCAATATCATCACACACTTCAATTGTACCATTGATCTCAAACCTTAACCCACAATGTTGATCCTTTTCACTGAAAATGATCATGTAATGATTATGCATCTGGTATTGATCGAACCACCATCCATAGGAGTTGTTGAGGATGAACATGTGAGGAAACATGGAAGAAATGTACAAATAAAAAATAAAAACTAACCTTAGACATTATTTGTCTTAGCCTTGATTCATTTCCATTGAGATGTTATTTGATGAACCAATAAACAAGTCAAACAAATTCCTAAACCGAAGGAAGATAAATCATCAACTGGAATCAACCGTCGATTCATAAATCAATTCTTATTAGTGTAATTGATCAGTGATCAAAATGGGATAATAAAAAAAGTATGAATCCAAAAAACACAAATTCCCTACCTCGGGTTTAAATCAATCATGTAAGAATAATGATCTGGCATTATTGTTGTTGGAAAGATAAAAAAACTCCATTGTCATAGATTATCTTAGTGGTACCAATCCAATCCTCCGATCTGTTTTCATATTCTAATGATCTCCTCCAAGCTATCCTCTAAAATATTAGGGTTACATGGATAAACCTGGGGGTTCTTTTTTATAATAGGGTATTTATATAGGGTCTCTAGTTCATGGTGATTAAATAACAAATAATTAAATTAAATTTATTTATTTAATTATTTTCTCCTATGAACGCACCACAAACAAAATGCCCGATGCCAGAAAATGTTATGTCACACTTAGGGGAAAACCCATAATTTGGAATCAATGAATCCCCCATATTTATGATTTGATCCTCCATTCGAGAGTTATTCCACTTATTCAGTAAAAATATGCATGCATGATATTAATATATTTAATATTATTATTGTATCAATTCTGGGCTCATGAGGCCTCAAAACATCACACCGTCTCAGTGCGTGGATAAAAACATATTCCTCAATATATTTCAATGATTTTCTAAGAAAAATAGATATGTTAAAATTTTAATGGTTGTTTTATTGATATGCATTACGTTTTGGGTTTGTTTTTTCTATTTATGGGGCCTTGTTGTGGTTAAGTAACCATAGTTGGGAATGAGGGTCACAAATTTGATCACAATATGAAAAGTTGTTTAATGATTTATTATATTGGGATAATGTATCTAATATAATGTTGATATATGATATTGATTCTCCTACTTTATGTAATGTTTTATTAATAGACTTATTTCCATTTTATAGGTATCTACACTGATAGATGTCCTTGAGAGTGTTTTAAAGATGTTTCATGGATATACACTTTGTTTCTATAGTGTTTTGGCTATATTCCAGATATATAGATATCCTTGAGAGTTATCACATGGTATTGTTGATTTATTCTTGATACTTTACCTCTCTATCTAGGTTTTGTTTTAATTATCAATGTTGATAATTGTTTGATAGTCATCTAATGTAAAAGTCTGAAATATTCAAGAGCCTTTATTTATCATTCTATAATGTCTAGTAGTTTAGAAGAGTTTTCAATATTTTAATAAGTTGGTTTAAAATGGGTTTTCAATTTATAAAATTAATTTAAATGTTTTAAAAGTTTATTGGGAAATTAATTTGGATGTTTTTAAAGTGATTATAATATTTTTAAAGTGTTTTTGATATTTTGGAAATGATAATAATGCCTTATCTTAATTATTTATAAGTTTTTCCATGTGGAAATTAAATATTTTTAAATTTATTTTTACCCTTATGTATGGATGTGTAAAGGTAATATGGGTTTTTAATAGCTTGCGTAATGGTAGATCTCATTTTATAATCTATAAAAAGGTAATACTATGAAACGTAAATATAAAACCCAACCTAATTAAGGATAAAACCATATTTAATTTGGTTTCATGAGGGTAATAATGTGTTTACCTTAATTACATAAGGGTCTTCCCTAGCTCACGTAAAGGTAGTTTGGGTTTTATTAACCGTACATAAAGTTAGTTTGATTCCCATGTAAGTGTAAGATGTTTTTACTACTAGCTATATAAGGGTCTTTGGATCACTACATAAAGGTATTTTATACTTCAAAAAACCTACATAAGTGTAACCAACCATATAAGGGTAAAATCATGCTACCCTTACATAGTGCATACTTCATACCTAAGGGTATCTTGATTTTTATAAAGGATCTGTTTGGGTAATCATCTGTGTAAGGGTAAAACCATGATACCCTTACGCATTACTTATGTCTCATATAGGGGTAGGTGGATTTGTTTAAAAATTCTAGAATTCCTTCATAGTTAAAAATGTAACATAATTTGAATGTAAATTAATGAAAAAATGTGGAAAATGTTTTTTTGAATCTACAAAGAAGTGATAAAAACTAAGATTGAAACTCATTATTTTAGGAGTCATTAAAAAAGTCTTATATAGAAAATTAAATAAAAACTAACCAAATAATAATTAAATTAGGAATAGATGGAAATAATGATGAGTTTTCTTTTTATATTATCTATAAAAAATATTTTTTTCTTCATAATATTATTGAATTCTCTCCCATTCAAACCCTCTTTCCTTTTCTCATGTCAAGGTGATCCTAGATCCTTATTTTGGAGTCTTTTGAATCCTTCAATGATTTTTCAAGGCTTCATATGAAAATTCTAGGCTACACATATCACCTTCTACCCCTCTCTTTCATCTTGATGCTGTAACACATGAAGCCTTATTCTCTAGGCAGGGGATCTATAAACCTCTATTTTATATTGTGAAAGTGTGATTTTAACATTATTTAGAATCTTATATTTTAATGGATGTGATTAACCATAATTATATAATAAATTGGAAAATAATTTCATGATGCAAGACTATATGATAACATTGAAATTTTTAAAGAAGAAGATAAAATGAATACAATGCATTATTATTAATAAAATATTATTATTTAAATAATTAAAATAAAAAATATACTTATCCAATAAACTATTTATTCTAATAATAAACTAGAAATTTCATGCCGCATGTTGATATTGTTAACATGATAATTTCATGCTCAATTTTTTTTAATTATTTCATTGAAATAATTAACGAATTGTGATTCAGGATGATTACCGAATTCTAAAAAATATGAATTACAAAATTTCATTTTTTAGAAATTATCAAAAGATAGAGAAAATTGTATTACATGAAAATATTTTCTATTGGATAACATACCGAAATTTACATTAAAAGAGAAAGAATTATTATACATTGAAATATAGTTTCCAAGACCAAGGAATTTAAATTAATTTCTTAATGACACTCCATATGTAAATTTTATCATCTTTAATAATATGAAGTTACATACGGTAGAATGTTGTTAATGTGATATTAATATTTCAAGAAAAGAAATAAAATTTTACTGCATACATATCATGGTTAACCTATTATTGTTATAATTTCATAATTTAATTATAAATAATATTGTATATTGTGGATAATTATTTTTATCTTAGAAGCTATAAATCACCTATTGAAATATATATTTAATACTATTGATAAAAATTTTAACAATGGAATTTAATGATTTATCACATGGATTAGATAATAGTATTTGATAATCTATAATATTATCAAAATAAATAGAAAATATATAATTACTTATTATATAATATTTATGATAATTATTATGAAAATTATCAAAGAGAGTGAAATAGATAATTGCAAGCAATTTTCTAATTATTATCTGATAAAATAATAAAGATAGTATGATACAATGTTAATTTTTTTATATAATATTTATGAGAATTATTTTAATAATTCTAGATATTAGAGAACTAAAATTAGGATTATTTCATGTTAACAATAATTAAAAATTTATGCTACAATAATTAGATTTTTGGTTGGGACTTTGTGATCGAATGTGTTTATTATTACCTCTTGATATTTAACAGAGAGTGTATTATCTACTTGAATATAAATATTTTTTGTTATTTAGAATGGTTGAATGCATAAGAATGGATAAAAAATGAAAGTCTATGTTTTATTATTAATTAAATTTAAGAGGCATGAGTAGAATAATTACTACTCATCTTTGAATTTTTTAAACACAAAATTAATTCTTGAAGAATGTTTTGTTGATTTTAGCTACTTATAGATATTGATATAGGTTTATTAACATGGAAAATCCTATTCATAATAAACCAATGAATTCAATATGGAATTAAAATGGTTATTTTTTTAAAGATGAATTGATTGGGGATGAGTGATCCCATTTTTGATTGTAGTAGGATTGAATGCCTTGATACTATGGCTATAGTTTCCTTTAAAATTATGTGTGAAAAAATAAATTTGATATTTATATATTATCTAGAATGTAGATACTTGATTAGAATGATTGATAAGAAAATTTTATTGGGGGGATTGATTATTGTGATGACATGTGGTGTTAGTTATGATGATGATGGTGGCATGGGGTTCTGGTTATGATGATGGTGGTGGAATAGGGTAAAATATGTGAATATATCAACACGAGATTACAAATGTGATTTAATAAAAAATGGTTTAGGATACTAGGGAAGTTACAATGAGCTCATATAAGGGATTTATCATTGATGATTACTTATAGCTTAATTTTTACTTGATGGACATTGGATGATTATTATTTACATGACCAGTTTCCTACCACGGGATACAGTTTGGAACTATGCACTATAAGTGCATCTTTTAAGTGGTAACTTAGGATGAGTACCAGACTAAATATATGGTTATTAAATGATAATTAGTTAATGAAATACTGGTTTTTTTCTTGATTCTTACTCATGATGATGACATACTTGAGAATAAAAACAAAAAATTAATAGTTATTCTGTCACGTGAATTATATGATTAAAATGTTGATATTGGAAATTAAAATATTAAAATATTAATTAATGGATAATTAATTTATTAATATTGAACTTGATTCTTGTATGATTATTTGATATCAAGAACTTATTGGTGGTATCCAAGTGTTCTATGTGATGATAGAGGAATATGAGTATAAATCTAGGTAGCTTCCCTTAGTGTGGTTATGAGATATATCTATTCTACATGTCAAGATATTTCATACACACCTCACCCTTTTCAGAAGGGAAAATGACAACCATAGGTTCTAGGGGTGTAAGCCCTAACATCTAGTTTAGCGAGGATATAGATAGTTGAATACCCCCTCTCCCCCAATCTCTCATAGGTTTTTGTATTACATGTGGGTAAGCACAAGGGTGATTTCCCAACATGTGTTCTATAGGTTGTGATGGATTGAGGTTATTACACATTCATATATTATGGATATTGTATCTAAAGGATTATTAGAGGCATTTTATTTACAGTTTATGATAGATTGAGGTATAGTACATAATACATAGACTATATTGGTTTTCAAAAATAAACATGGTTACTATATGGAGGATGTGGATGGTGATAATGATGTGATGGGTATGTGGACTGATTCTACCCTGAGATGTTGGTCCTTGTATGAGACTGAGGTGGGTAGGGCTGAGGCCCAAATCATATCAGGGATAACTTGATTCATGGGAGAGAAAATGGCTCAAGGTATGCGATGTTGGGGTGTGGGAGAGGAAAACTAGTGGGAGAAGTGGTTAAAGGGTACCCATATATATATATGTTTTGAAAATCATGGTTATACACATATACATTATTTAATGAGTGAGACATTGTGAGGATGGGAAAATAATAGTTTACCTATTTAGGTGTCGAGTTAGTTTTATTTGTTTACTTATTAGTCTTTGGTAGACTTCTTTCACATTTCACATAAGTGATTTCACGGAGGATCCTATTGAGTATACATGCTATGATCTCCCAACATATATATAAACTAATTTTTAGGTTAATAGGATTTGTTTAGTGATCGATCTAGGAATTTATAGCTTGAAGAGTTTTTAGGAGATATTAGAGCTTCATGGTTGCTACCAAGGATTTATCTACTTTTCATTTTCATTTTAGTTGTATCCAGTTATGCATGACATCACATTGTGTTTTGGGGTTTATTATTTATTTATTATTAGTAGAAGTTATTTGGTTGTTTTTCTCATCTTATCTATTATTTCTAAAATATTTTTTAGGGTAATTCCACCCATGTGTGTGATTATATATGCTCAGTGTTTTTTTCCAATGTATAGCCTATTGGAGGTGGCATTCGAGCATCATTATCTCAGTTTCTCTGTTTTAGGTCTAGGGGGGATCACCTTTAGGGGAGAGGGTCATGAAATAGTGGTATATGAGATGATGAATTAGAGATAGGATGGTGTTTGGAGTTAGGAACTGGTGAGGTTGAATGGGTTGGTAGGAAAATAGTATTAAGAGAGCTTGGTATGTGCTATAAACAAGGGAGGCTGACCAGAACTTGGGATTTTAGACACACCTATGATCTAGTGTTAGGATATTTAACATTAATAGACATGATAAGTGAAGTGATGTTGCTTTAAAGGTAGAAACCTAGGAAAGGATCATGAATATTTCTAGTATGAACCTGTGTTTAAATTTGGTAGACAATGGTAAATATGATAAAAATTAATTAATTAATTAACCTTAAATAATTTGTGTCTTGTGTTAAGAGTCCCTATTTTTATTTTATTTTATTGTAGTGGATCTAGGTCAATGTCCCCATCAACATGGTGCACTAGAAAATCACCATAAATTGGGATTCAATGATAACAATTCTTAGAGGAGATCACTTTGCGAGTTATGGTTCGAGAGCATTTAAAAGACTAAGGGACTCATTTTATATCACAGGGAAAAGGTTTTTTTGGAGAAGGCAGTGATAACCTTTGTTTTAAATGATTCTTAAAGGAAGCACCAAGTTTCATTGACTATGAGATACAATATAGGATATTTCGATAGTAGTGTTTATTTTTCCTTAAGGTTTGTGAGGAGTTGTCCATTTTATGGGTGATGTCCCAAGATATGTTTTTAAGACGAGTTTATTTCTTTTACCAAAAGGGGTGGCTTCTCAGCATGGGATGTTTTCCTTTCACTTGGGAATTTTTGATCTCTTTTCTTGATATATGATTATACCTTTGAATTGACTTATTCATCCTAAAACCATTATATTGTTATCTCCTTTAAGTGAATAAATAAGATTATCATTATTATTGATTGCTAGACCTTCAAAAAAAGTGTTGTGAAATCTTTTTATTCACTTGATTAACACTCACCTATTAAATCTTTGAGCCATGATTTTTTCTACCACTTCAACCTTTAGTTTCCCACCCACACCAATTGGCCTTCAAAGACAATAAATATGACACATTTCTCACTCTTAGTGGCATGGGGATAGGGTTTGTATGACCTTATTCATATCATTCTCTTACTCTCTCCTTAGGCTTAGTAATGTGATGACTTGGTTAATGGGGAGGGGTTTCTATCATCATATGAATCCTATAGTCTTCTTCCAGGTCCGTTTTGGTAGAGAATTGTTCAAGGGGAAGGGGTTATAGGATGTCTTAATTTGTTTTAATCAATATATTATTCACTATATATAGGTGATATAGAACCTAGTTTGGGGAAAGTGAATGTAATATTTTTTGTATTTAAATTATTTTCTACCTAGTATTAGATTAATTTTTTCTATATTTGGTGAATTAAATTCTCATATGTTATGGGATATGCATGTGACTTTGTTTATGATTTGGTTGTGGCCCTAAGTTCTTTTATTCTTGGAAAGGATTTCTCATGTACCAGTAACGTGTGTTATGGACTCAAGCATATGAGGGGGGGGGGGGTCACTTCACCCATCATGATGCATTATTTTTCATAATGCACTTTAAAACCATGAAAGCATGTTAGTGCTGCCCAAAATGGAAAATATCATGGTGTAGTAGATGGGTTCCTTTGATTTGTATACTTAAAGTAATTCTATTAATATTTATGTAAGTGATTGTGTTGGTTAAAAATTGTTATGCGTATTAATTTAAAACTCTTTAAAGCAATGATATTCTCCTATAGTAAGTGATGAATGGAAATGATAATTTTTTGTAGTATCGTCCTAAGTTTTATCCCAGTAAATATAGTTTTGTTAACAAACTTTGGTAAAATTTTATTTCTAAATAGAGTGGATTATACCAACCTCATGTTTTATTTATAATTCATGTCATATCTTAACTTGGGTTCTCTAATTTTGAAGTCATGTGTATTGATTTTAACTTGGTAAAGAGGATGATACAACTATATTAGTTGAATAAAATAAATTTTATGAATACTTGTAACTTAACAACATATACGAGTTATAATAGAAATCATGTTAAATATGAAATTCTATATATCATTCTTGGAATATTTTAAATCTATCAAAATTATCAACTATTTTAACATGAAACATTTTTGAGTTTTAAATTGTAGTAGTGGATGGATAAATTAAATTTTATAACACATGTTGAATTAAATTGGTTAATTTATTGGTTAGATAATTTGTTTGATCAGTAATAAAATAATTCTAGAAAAATTGACCTTTTGGTAACATGTTTTCCTAAACAAACAATTAAAATCCTTTTACAAAATTGAATTTATTTTTAGACAAGTTTTTTAAAATGTATTGGATTTTTTTCAAAAATAGTATTTTGATAATTTCTCTATTATGAAGAAGTATTAAAAAGGTTTTCATTTAAAATGTTTTGGACTTCCCATATTTTGAATTCAAGTGACATAGTAAAATATTTTTATCAACATGCTTATGAATTTAACATGTTTTAATATAAAGTTTTGTGATACAAGTCTAGTAAGTAAGGAATTTTTTAAGGAGAATGTTTATATTTATAAATCCCTAACTAGTAATAACATAATTAATTAATGTAAGTAGAATATCTATGTTTGTTAATAAATTTTTATTAAATCACGATAATCTATTTTTTTGAGATATGTTAATCATGATAAGTTATGAATGTTATGGATTAAATTTTCTATCATGATAAATGAGGATAAAGCGTGTACAAATTTTCACTTGATATCATGCCTAAGTAAATTTTTTTATGTAACATCCCGTTACCCACTTTCAGGTAATTACCTTACCTTTACTTATCTTCCACTTTAATTGGGTGGTTCCTTTAACTCTCAAGGATATAGATTTTTTTTGGGAAAATTGACCTAAAGTTTGGGGATGTATGTTTGTTTGAATTAATAGAGTTCAGGTATAAATGTGTTAATGGATTTGTAGGTTTCTCCTTTAGTTTAGTAGAAACCCAAGTTTGTTTGGGGTTTTTATGAAAGGATCTATAGTTTTTTGGAGTCTATATGAAAAATATATTCCATGTAATTGGAGTTCAAAATTTGTAAGTTTTGCAGGGTAGATACTGTGAACCAACAACCCAACGTGAAGGGAGTACACACTGTATATAGATTGTATGCTGAGTAATGTTAAAAGGTTGGTTTTTAATAAAATGGAGATAAGTTTTTAGCATATATAGTGACCATGTATTAAAAGGAATGTAAAGGGTTTATGAATTGTGTAACTATCAAGATGCCATATTTTAGGGTGGTGCTCAGATGAAACTTTCAGTCATTCATCCATAGCTCCTTTAACTCTCAACCTAGAGCCCTTCTCTGATAATTTTGGGAGTCTCTGTCCAGTATGGATTTATTCGTTCGATAATTAATATCTATTATGGTTGGTTTAAATATCTATGGGTGAGTAAGCATTTCCACTTTTTTGTTGCTTTTATTGTGGTAGCACTGTTACATTGCGTTATTAGATCTTTTGAACCATGGTGATGTTTTTTCTTATTTCATTCTAGATCCATTATGAGATATTGTTCCGAGGGTCATTGCATTTGTTTGTTATGGTGCGGCGAGTGTGAATTCTTTAGGTATGTGTTGTTTCCACTTCTTTAGAAACCCTTTTGTTGAATTGATTCAATTATAATATGTGTAGGTTGATTCTAGGGCCTCTGTTGTCATTTTTGTGATCTTCTTTTTAGTGGATCCCTTATTGGGGGTGTGCAATCTGGGTTTTGAGGTAGGTGGTTCCATATCTAGCTTATGTTGGTGAACTAAATTTCAATTTTTTTGATAAATTGTTTAATTTAATGAAATTTAATGATAGACTGATTTATTTATGTGAGTGGAATATGATTTTTTTATAAAAGATGATTTTCCCTAATTTTGGTAAATGGAAAAGTGTTTTCAAAGCATTTGGAAATGGTTTTGTGAATTAGTTTTAAAATAATGAAATGGTGAAATAGTTTTGATTAATTGATTTATAAAATAAAGTACATGGAAATCCTTGGGTACTTAGGTGGAAGGTATAGTAATAGGTCTCGTCCACTATCAAGGGGTTTTCTCATGGGGATTTCCTATGCTCTCTAGGCTTGTTGTTCTGGGGAATTGTTAGACCTATTGGGGGGGGGAGTTTACTCTATAAGGTGTTACCTTACTCTCTATAATCAATGCATATTTCTATTGTCTTGATGACTACACGAATGTCTATGTCATCTATGAGTGTCCTAGCTATCATGACCTAGTGTGGTCCCTAACATAATGTTACCTATGTTTTTACTTTTGGCTTGTAATTTTTTATTGTACTGCCATAGATTTGATATGATATATGATGAATAATTTTATTTATTTTTGGATTGATATTTTTTTTTGTGATATATGAAATGAAATTCTTTTTAACTAATTTTCCTACTTTATTTAGACATGTGAAAAAAGGGAAATTAAACTATTTTTCCATGCATTTGATATAAAAACTGTTAAACTATTATCATGACTTGTTTTTCTTTAATGTTGATAGTTATTGGATTATTATTTATAGAATTGATATAGAACACCTAGGTGAGACCATACTGATCCTGTTATCTCACACTCTATGTACCCCTTCAACTGTGCGTAGACATGGTCATGTCCTTCAATGAAGGGAAAGGAAAGGTTCCATAGTAAGGAATCGAGGTTTTCTGTCTGATGAGTTGAGTAGCTAGGTGTGAAATGGTATAAGTATAACCACTATATCACATGGAGTAGTTTTTTTCCTATATTTTTCGTACTTTGTGGTTGGACGTGTACTTGTAGATTCATTCCACTCTTGAGTTGTTTAGTTTTCACTATTTTTTTAAATTATAGAATATATTTATCTTTTCCACTATTGTTTCTATTTTATATATATTCTATGTTGTTACTTTAGGTTGTTATAAATCATTCCCTATGGTTTTTTTGATGCCCAGGTGCTAGTCGCTAGCCTATGGGGATCGGGAATTCCCTTAGTGTATGTGATGTGTTGGGTCAAATACCAATTTTAGAGGGTATTCAGGTCAATTCGTTATAGTTTGGTATCACTAATCTAGTTTATCGTAATGAACCAAAGTTTTATCAATGTGAATTCCCTTCTTATAATTATTTTTTATAGTATAATCACATAAGATCACTTTTATAACACAATACAAACTTTATAAGTGAAGAATAAATGAAATAAAGGTATTTTTATAAGTTAAGGAACATATAAAAATAGTAACTTGACCTTTGAGTTAGTAATGTGACCCTTATAAATAGTAAATTGGATAGTGTAATAGTTACCTCTCTAATAAAAGTATTAATAAAATTTATCTTTTTATAAGTGATAATATGTTATAATTATATCATGGTATAAGTAAATTAATATTAAAAAAACTATTAATAAGGTGTTGGTATTTTTATAAGTCAGAAATATTTTATTACAATTTTATGATTAATTTAATAATTTAAATGAAAATTTAGTTCCATGAATATATTCATATTTTTATTCTAAGATAATTTTATGTGACCTTAAGTAATTTTTCAAAGTGTTAGAAAATCAGTTTTAAATTTTAAATTTTTATTTTTCAAAAAAATTGTGATTTTAATTAAATATTTAATTAATCATATTTAAGAAATTATTTTTGAAAAATGGAGTTCATTTTTGGATTCTACACATCAAAAAATGGTCATTGTGTTTTTTTGGTAATTTTCTGAAATACTTCAATTTTCAGGTGAATAGTAAAAATACAGTTTTTTCATATAACCGGTATATCTTAAATTGCATCATTCATGATGTAATGATGACATAAAATTTATAGAACCTTGTATTCGTCCATGTTCTATTTAATTTCATAAATGGTTCCTTAAAATACAATAAACTCAATTTCCAAACCTAAAAAGAATTATCCAAACCTAAATTCAAAAAGTGATTCCTTAAAATATCATTTCTCTTTCTTTTTAATTTCCTTTTAATAAATTAATTAATTCGAATTATAAAGATTATTTAATGTCTAAAAATAATTTTATTATATTAATATATTATTTATGTTGTCAAAAAACTACTATTACAAGTCTAACATTTGATATATTATTTTATTTAATATTTTATTCTAAAAACACCCGCTCCTCAAGTATAAATAACCCATCTCCCTCCCCTTGGAAAACCATTGATCTAATCTATTACTAAGCCTAATATCTGCCCAAATTCTCCCTATCAATACTTTTATAATACATAGGGACCTTCTTGATCCCTCTAACTCTAATCACCATGGGAGTTATAGTTTCGTGCAAGAGAAGCGACACTAAGGAGAGAGTAAGACTCTATTAAATACTCTATCTTTTATTATTTTTTTCTTTTACCCTATCCCTTTCAAAAACGTATTCTAAAAAATTAGTTATATAGTAAGTTAAAATATATTAATTATTTTAACCTTCTATAATTATCATATTAATGAAAAATATAAATGTCATACGTCATTTTCCTGCACTATTGACAACGTCCCGTTCTGACCAAAAATGTTTTAATGATAAAATTTCTCAAATACATTTATTACAAGTTTTTAATTCTATTTGAAATCACTTACCATGATATATTCCTATTTTACCTTATGTACATCCATGTATGTTCTAATTCCTTTCTTTCATGGACATTTTTATGATACACCCATTTGTTATGCTTTATGTCATGATTATGGTACCCAATCCTTTCCATGGGTAACCCTTATGTTCATATATGATTGATTATATATGATTAATTGTGTGGAAATTATATTCATGAATATGTTAAGATGGGTGCACTTAGATAGTGCTCCAATGCATTGGGTAAAGTTGAGTCTCATGAGACGTTATGTGCGACGGTCTTGGCGGTTAGCCTTGGCTTGTGCTACTATGTGCTACAATATTGGCAGTTAGCCTTAGCTTGTGCTACTATGGGAAATGGTCTTGGAGGTTATCCTTGATTTATACTAAATTCATGTTTTATGTTGCTTCCACATTTCTATTTCTCCATGTTTATATGATCCCATGTTTATATGTTATGATTCCATATGTTCCATGATTTTGTTATCTTTATGTCATTCAATCTAACCCATGTTCAAAATACTTATTCTTATGTATACTCCATTACTGGGATTTTTATATCATACCTTTGTTCATGTTATCCCTAGGTTCTCCTTTTTAGATGTAAGGGCTCAAAGAACGTTAGAATCTCTTTATGAATATTTAATAAAGAAATGCTTTTTTAGTCCCATGTTTTAAGTTTTATGTACCTAGTCTTCAAAGAAACTAGACTTCACTATCCTTGGATTGTACTCTATTGTATACTTTTGTTTAAAATCATTTAATGTTATGTGTAAAAGGCTAGGGTCTCTATAGTTGGTATCATAGGATGGTCTAGTTATTTTTGGAGATTAAGAATAGAGCACCTTAGTGAGAACCTTAAGGATGAGACTAAGTATAAGAAAACATCCCTAAATTTTGGTAAGTATAGAGTAAGTGGTTTTTCAATAAAATACATACCTATCTGGATACAAACAGGTAGAGGCCTATCTGACACAAATGTACCTAGGAGTGAAAACTCAGACAAGGAGTTTCAGGATTGACCCGGGTATCCTGGTACATGACAATGGGCCTTGCTGCACTCATGTTTTGACACTCTAGAGGGATATGCTTTGGTAAATTCATATGCTTAGTACAAAACATTATTAAGGAAAAAAGAATCCCATAATAATATAAGTTAATAAATAGATCGAGGATAACCTAGATTTAAACCTAAGGGATCACAAGTTAGGATGTACTTATCCTTTACAAGTTTATCTTTTTATGTTCAAAAGTTTCAATAACCAAGTATTCAAGACCTCTAATTGTATGCTATTTTGATTTTTTAATAGAGAGAAATATAAGAACACGTTCCAAGAACCAATGTGATGGTAAATGTGAAGATTTACCAAATGATATGCCTAATATGATGGGGACGGGTTCTCAAAACTTCATGACATGAATAATAACTTGAATCATGTGGAACTCCCTCCTAATCCAAGGAAAGATAAAGTTTTCGTAGAATCCTTCATTAGGAAAAGTCATCCCTTGTTTAGCGGATCTTCTGATCCCCTCCTTGTGAAACAATGGATTAACTCCATTGAAACTATATTCTCCATCCTCTAGTGCTCTAAAGAAGAGAAAGTTGTACTGGTGGTCTATCATTTTTATGGGGAAGTTGATCAGTGGTGGACACTGATCAAGAATACAAAGTCCCAAGAGGAAATTGATTCCATTTATTGAGATGAATTCAAGTGGATGTTTTTCAATAAATATTTTCCTCAAACCCTCCATCTCAATATGGAAAGAGAGTTCCACAAACTCAAGTACATGGAGGATGAGTCAATCAGGGAATATGAAGAAAACTTTACAAGGTATGCAAGGTATGCCTCTGCTTTTTCATGAACACTGAAAGTAAGGTGGATCACTTATTTATATGACTAAAGCCGAGTCTATGAAAAGAATTAGCGATTCGAGACTTTGACAGTTATGAACAGATTGTACGTTGTTCCCTCAAGGTTGAAATGTAGATTGGAGAGTCTTAGTGGTCTTATAGGCCTAGTGATAAGAAGCATAAAATGGAGAACAACATGGGTGGTTCAACAAACAAATCCCCTAATGGAAAGAATTCGGAATATCCCACTTGTAAAAGTTATGGGAAGAAACATCCTTGGAACCGTCTAAAGGGAACCAATAATTGCTTCAAATGTGGAAAGTTTGGAAATATGGACAAGAAATTATGAAGGAATATGAAAAATCTAGCTAATGTTGAAGAAGAAAGGAAGGTTCAGATCAATGCTCAGCTAGTGGTGGAGTGTTACAAATGTAGGGAGCATAGGAATTATGCGAACAATTGACCTAAAATAAGGGTTGTCAGAGGCAATCAACAACAATCTACAAGGCAAAAAGGAAGGGATTATGCTATCACTACTATTGAGGTGGAGCCGGACAACCATGTGGTGATAGGTACACTAGTTATTCATTTAAGAATAATGAACATACTATTTGATTCTAGTTCTACACATTCTTTCATATCTTTCAATTTTAGTAGAAATATTCAAACACTTCCTAAAAATTTGTAGGATAAGTTATTTGTGAGAATAAATAATGGTGCAATTATCACATCCATGGTTTATAACTCCTCTCTGGTTAATGTTTGTGGACTTAACCTCCCATAAAATCCTGTCATACTTCCTTTAGTGGAGTTCGACGCTGTCTTGGGCATGGATTGAATATCTTTATACAAAGCTGACATCAACTATCGGAAAAGGTAAATAAATCTTCACATCCTGAAGCATCATCCAATTCTTTATAAGTGTAAGGAGGAAGATGAATCTCCTTTAGAATCAGTGTCTCAAGTGTGGATATTAATTTCTTATGAGCAAGCATTTATAGCTCAAATGATTGAGAAAAAAGTGAGAATCTCACTCAAAGATATGCCCATTGTGAGGGATTACACTGATGTATTTCTTGAAGAGCTTCCTGGCCTCCCTCTAGACTGAGAGGTTGAGTTCTCAATTGAACTTATTTCTGGATCACTGCCTATATCAAAAACACCTTATAGAATGGCCACTGTAGAACTGGAAGAGCTGAAGAAGCAGTTACTGGAGAATCTGGAGAAGGGTTTTATACGCCTGAGTGCTTCACCATGGGGCGCACCAGTCATCTTTATCAAGAAGAAGGATGGATCAATAAGCCTCTGTATTTTTTATCGTGATCTCAATAAAATCATGATAAAGAACAATTATCCCCTTCTACAGATAGATGAATTGTTCAATCAGCTTCATGGGGCCAGTTATTTCTCTAAGGTGGACCTTCGATCGGGATATCGCCAATTAAAGGTGAGGAAGGAAGATATTCCCAAGACTGCCTTTCGAATGAGTTATGGAAACTATGAGTTCATATTGATTCCCTTTAGACTCATTAATGCTCCATCAATTTTCACGGATTTAATGAATAGAGTCTTAAGATATTACCTTGAAAAATTTGTGGTAGTCTTTATTGATGATATTCTGATATACTCCAAGGGTAAGGAAGAACATGAGAAGCATTTGATTACTTTGTTAAAGACTTTGTGAAGGGATAATCTGCATGAAAATTATAGTAAATGTGAGTTGTAGATGGATGAGGTACCATTCTTAGGGCATGTGATCACCAACAAAGAGATATCTGTGGGCCCTTCTAAGTGGCCCAAGCCAACATCTGTAAAGGAGATCTGTATATTTTTGGGTTCAGCTAGGTATTATCGATGATTTGTGAATAATTTTTCATGATTGTCAAGCCCAATGACCAAGATGACATAGAAGGGAGTAAATTTTTTCTGGACTCATGAATGTGAAAATTGTTTCAAGGAGTTGAAAACGAGGCTTATCACTGTACCAGCACTCACACTCCCAACAAGTGAAGAAATATTTTTGGTGTATAGTAATGATTCAAATAAGGTATTAGGCTATGTGTTGATGAAAAATGATAATGTGATAGCCTATGCCTCAAGCTATCTGAAAATCCACAAGAAAAACCATCACACGCATGATCTGGAGTTGGAAACAGTGATCTTTTCATTAAAAATATGGCAGAATTATCTCTATGGGGAGAAGTGTGAGATATATACTAGCCACAAGAGTATCAAATATATATTCACACAAAAATATATTATTATACACCAGAGAATACGGATAGATCTCATCAAGGATTATGATTTCTCAATCTATTATCATACCGATAAGGCAAATGAGGTAGCAGATGCTCTCAGTAGAAAGGATCCTGCATCTTTATCAATGATGAGAATTGAAAAGGATCCTATCTTCTTAGATTTGTAGAGGATGGACATGGGAATCATTAAGGTAAGAACATCCTCAATCCTTTTTCAAATTATTGCTCAACCATCCCTCAGAGAGAAAATAACGGATGCTTAAAGAAAAGATGTGTAAATTCTAAAAAGGGTGGAAGCTATTTAAAATGGGAAATACAATGAGTTCATGATTGACAAGGATGGAGTTGTATGATTTGGGTCACAATTATGTGTACCATATGATCCAGAGATAAAGAAGGATCTTTTTAATGATGCACATAGCTCGACCTTCTCTATTCACCCAGGGAACATAAAGATGTATTGAGATCTCTGAGAAAAATTTTGGTGTGACAATATGAAAAGGGAGATTTCTAAATATAAATAAAAGTGCCTGGTATGTCAGAAAGTGAAGGCTGAGAGGAAAAAGTATAAGGGGATGATACAACCACTACCCATACCAACATGGAAGTGGGAGAACATCACCATAGACTTTGTCACTGGAATTCCAAGGACATCCATAGGAAATAATGCTATATGGGCCATTATGGATCTTCCTATGGAGACAACTCACTTTATTGAAATTCAATAGGATTTCTCATTAGATCTACTTGCATGTATATACCTCAAAGAATTGGTAAGACTGCACGGAGTACCACTATCTGTTGTATCCGACCGTGATCCTAGATTCATCTCGAAGTTCTGGAAAAGTCTCCAACATGCTCTAAGCACAAAACTGAATATTAATACGGCCTACTATCCTCAAACTAATGTCCAGACTGAGTGAACTATTCAAACACTAGAAGATATGTTGAGATCATGTTATATGGAATTCAAAGGAGGATGATACTAACATCTTCCACTGGTTGAATTATCCTACAACAACAGTTCCCAATCGAGCATCCAAATGGCACCATATAAAGCCCTTTATGGGAAAAGGTTCAGAACACCGGTGTGTTGGGATGAAGTCAATGAGAATAATCTTCTAAGACCTAAAATGGTCAAAGAAATTGTGAAGAAGGTGAAAACCATTCAGTAGCACACCAAGGCAGTCCAAATTTGACAAAAGAGGTATACACACAATCATCGATGAGACCTTGAGTTCAAAGTTGTAGACATGTTATTTCTCCACATATCTCCATGGAAGATGGTCATAAGATTTGGGAAGAAAGGAAAGTTAATTCCCAGGTACGTTTTCCCCTTAGAGATCCTTGATTGTATCGAGGCTGTGGCCTATCGACTAGCACTTCCACCTACCATGCCCAAAGTACACAATGTCTTTCATGTATCCCTCTTAAGGAAGCACATATCAGACCCTTCATATGTACTCTCTTAAGAGGCGGTACAGTTGGAGGATGATCCTTCTTATGAGGAGAAGCCAGTGAAGATCTTGGATCATAGAGATAATGTTCTACGTAACAAGACTAATCACTTGGTCAAGGTACTATGTCGGAATCATAAGTACGAAGAGGCAACATTGTAACTAAAGGATGCAATGAAGGATAAGTACCCTCACCTGTTTTTGGCCTAGAATATAAAAGGAAATTTTGAGGGTGAAATTTCTTAAGGGGGAAAGAATGTAACAACCCAAAGTTTTATCAATGTAAATTCCCTTTTTATAATTATGTCTTATATTATAATCACATAATATTACTTTTAAAACACAATAACAACTTTATAAGCAAAGAATAAGTGAAATAAAAGGTATCTTTAGAAGTTAAGGAACATATAGAAATAGTAACTCGACCTTTGGATTAGTAATGTGATCCTTATGAATTGTAAACTGGCCAGTGTAATAGTATCCACTCCAATGAAATTATAAATAAAATTTATCTTTTTATAAGTGACAATATGGTATAATTATATTATAGTATAAGTAAATAAATATTTTTTTGAAAAAACACTATTAATAAGGTGTTAGTATTTTTATAAGTGAGGAATATTTAATTAAAATTTTATGATTAATTTAATAATTTAAATGAAAATTTAGTTTCATAATTATATTCATATTTTTATTCTATGATAATTTTATGCGAACTTAAGTAAATTTTCAAAGTGTTAGAAAAACAGTTTTAAATTTGAAAATTTCATTTTTCAAGTAAATTGTGATTTTAATTGAATATTAAATTAAAAATATTTATAAAATTATTTTTGAAAAATGGAGTTCATTTTTGGATTCTACACTTCAAAAAATGTTTAGGGTGATTTTTTTGGTAATTTTCTGAAATACTTCAATTTTCGAGTGAATAGTAAAAATACAGTTTTTCATATAACCGGTATATCTTAAATTGCATCATTCCTGATGTAATGCTGACATAAACTTTCTAGAACCATGTATTCATCCATATTCTATTTAATTTCATAAATGTTTCCTTAAAATACAATAAACTCAATTTTCAGACCTAAAAAGAACTTTTAAAAACCTAAAGTCAAAAAGTGATTCCTTAAAATATCATTTCTCTTTCTTTTTAATTACTTTTTAATAAATTAATGAATTAGAATTATAAATATTATTTAAATTATTAAAAGAATTATGTTATATTAATATATGATTTTTTTAAAAACTACTATTACAATTCTAACATTTGATATATTATTTCATTTAATATTTTATTCTAAAAACACCCCTCCTTAAGTATAAATAACCCCTCTACATTCCCTTGTAAAACCATTCCTATTATCCATTACTAAGATTAATCTCGGCCCAAATTCTCCCTCTCAAGACTCTTAGATTACATAGTGACGTTTTGGATCCCTCCAACTCCAATCACTAAGGGAGTTATAGTTTCATGCAAGAGAAACTTCACCGAGGAGAGAGTAAGACTTTATTAAATCTTCTCTCTTTTCTTATTTTTTTTCTTTTACCCTATCCCTTTCAAAATATTATGCTAAAAAAATGGTTATATAGTAATTTAAAATTATATTAATGATATTAACCTACTGTAATTATCATATGAATTGAAAATATAAATTTCATACTTCCCCTTTCTGCACTATCGACAACGTCCCATTAAAGCCCGGTTAACCATCTACAGAGACATTTCCAAGATAATTATTATAAAAAAATTTATGTATGGAAAATATAAATTATATATAATATATTAATATAAAATTACATGTTTTCTATACTTATGAAACTAATTATACTAATTTATAAATTAAATTTAATAAAAAGTGAAATCGTCACAAGACGAGAATTTTTTAAGTAAAATATGATATCAAAGCGCTTCAATTTCATCAAAAAAAAATTATGAAATAAAATAAAATGAATATAATTGATAGATATTTTTATATAATGAATATAATTAAATTTTAGATCATTGTTTTAATAAACATAAATTTATTATTCATGAGGAGTAGAAGATACGAAATTAAGCGGAAATTAATGTAAGGGATCCTCTACATTTCACTTTTATTCAAGATTGTACTATATGTTATGACCTTTTATGTGTAATTACTAGTGATGGGGTATGATTATACACCTCCTACATACTTACATAATTATGTATAAGTGATGATAAACCCCATTATCTCTCATTAATCCCTCTTAAGTACACCTGATACCATATCAATAATCTGTAAGGAATTCTACCCGAACCACCTATATTCCTTCTGGTTACTCTATCATTATTTTTAACCAAATGAAGTTGTCTTTTCTTTTTATGTACAACTTATACATGATTTTTATATGCTCTGAAATCATGTTTCAATATCCAACCCTCATTATCTTTTGGGGACATACACGCTTTTAAGTGATTTCCCCCCCTCTATACTTCCCAATAAACAAACTCGTTTTAAGGGAACTTCCCAAAATTTATACCCAAATTCAAGTGAACAATATCCTTTATTTTAATCCACCATTTTCTTTAAAAAATAAGTTTTTTATTATGAAAACCTTCTTGGTTCACTTCTGGTTTTATATAAAATATTTTTCCCTTTTCTATTTTAAAATATCTATGGTATTTTCCTTAAAACCGCACAAAAATGTTTTAATGCTAAAATTTCTCAAATACATTTCTAATATATTGTCACTTATGTTTGAAATCACTTACCATGATATATTCCTATTTTACCTTATATAAATCCATGTATGTTTTAATTCATTTCTTTCATGGACACTTTTATGATGCGCCCATTTGTTATGCTTTATGTCATGATTATGGTACCCAATCCTTTGCATGGGTAACCCTTATGTTTATATATGATTTATTAGGAATGATTCATTATGTGGAAAGAATATTCATGAACATGTTAAGATGGGTGCACCCAAAGAGTGCTCCAATTCATTGGGTAAATTTGAGTCTCATGAGATGTTATGTGCAACGGTCTTGGTGGTTAGCCTTGGCTTGTGCTACTATGTGAATCGGTCTTGGCGATTAACTTTAGATTGTGCTACTATGGGAAATGGTCTTTGAGGTTAGCCTTGATTCGTAATAAATTCATGTTTTGTGTTTTTTCCACATTTCTTTAAGTACATGTTTATATGATCCCATGTTATATGTTATGATTCCATATGTTTCATGATTTTGTTATCTTTATGTCATGCCTTTTAACCCATGTGCTAAAACCTTATTCTTTTGTATACCCCCTTACTGGGATTTTTATCTCATACCTTTTTTCATGTTATCCCCAGGTTATGCCATTCATATTTAAGGGCTCCAAGAAAGTTATAAGTTCTTTATGAAGATTTAATAAAGAATTGTTTTTTTATGTCCCATGATTTAAGTTTTATGTACCTAGTCTTCAAAGACACTAGAATTCAAGATACTTGGGTTGAACTCTGTTGTATAATTATGCTTAAAATCATGTAATGTTAGGTGTAAAAGTATAGGGTTTCTATATCTATCTTCAAGAGTATTTGTCTTGCTGGAGATGGGATTTTCAGGACCTGAGAGGTATATTGCAGTGAGTGATTGGCCAAATATTTCCATGAAGAGTCTCAAGTTACCATGGGATGTTGGGAAATATGTCCCATGTTTTGAGTTCTTGATGTTAATAATAATTTTTTCTTATGGGTTTTCTAGTTGAAAATGAGATTATTCTATTTTATGATCGTTTCTTTTATTTTGGTGTACAACAGTATTCCCTTGAAAGGTGTTCTACGAGTTCCTTAGGAGGGTGAATCTGATGATCCTCAAGGAAATACTTCTATGGATCATAACTTTATCGAGGATATCATGTGGTCAGTTCATGATATTGACCAAAATGTGAGATAAGATCATAGTTCAATCATTGAGGTATAAAAAGAAGATGTGGGAGAAATAGATCGATCATAGGAGTTATTTTGTGAGAAACCACCATACTTTAAAGGTAAAAAATAAACATAATAGGTGGAGGAATGACTTGATAAGATCAATCAAATATTTGAATTCCTGGATACAATTTAGAGTATCATAGTAGAGTACACAGTGTTCATACTTGAGGGTCCTAGTAAGAATTGTTGGGATTCTATGGTACATGTAGATAGACATGTATGGTTGTACTGGAAGGGGTTTAGGACTCTATTCTTCTAGATTTTTTTTCATAGTCACTGATGATGTATAAGTATATGGATTTTCTCTCTTTTAAGTAGGAAGATCATGTGGTGTTGGAATACAAAAATTGTATTTCTCAGTTGGTTCATTTTTCAAAAGAGTTTGTGAAGAATGACCAGTTAAAAGCTCAGAAGTACCTACAGGTTTTGTGACTAGACATCGGATCACATGTATTCATATTGAATCTTTTAACCTATTAAAAGATAGTGGATAGGTATATGATTAAAGAATTTAATATGTAAGGAAATATTGGATATTTCTACCCTTATCTTCCACCTATTTTATGCTTCAGTGGTGCACTAGGGAAAATGAGGAAGTGGCAGGATCATCGTAGGAGTAGTGGAGGTGGTTCTTGATAGTAGGACTCTTCAACACCACCAGTTATATTTAGTGGTGTGAAGTTGAATTTCTATGAGTTTTTAAAGGTCATACACACATGATTTTATTTTCCTTCACCTACAAAGATGTGTAATAGTTTTGGAAGTTAGGGTCATTTTCAACATTTCTGTCAGGCCATGTCTACTCCTCTATATGGTCAAGGATCATTGGCTCAAAAGGTTACTGCATCATAATTAGATGATTCAATGACTTTTAGGATCCATCCATATGCCTCCTTAGTGAAACAAATTCACACAGTAGATGAGTTTCCAACGGTGGTATATGCAGGTCTAATGATAGTGAGAGGTACCATCTTTATCACATCCTCAGTAGCGATTTATCTATTTGATACTAGTGCATACCACTCATTTATATATGGATGTTTTGTTGATATGATTAACCTTACAATAGAACACTTATCCTTTTTTATGGAGTTAGAGGCACCTTTGGGGAATAGGAAAGAGTATGGGTTTCAGTGTCCATGTGTGCTATCGATAGCTAATACATATCTAGTATGGGGTTTTCTTGTTTTTAAACTAGATCTATTTGACATCATCATTAGGATGGATTGAATTTTTTCTTATCACGTGTAGGTTGATTTTTATCATTATTATGTCTCATTTCTTGCAGCCGATAGGATATCATGGGTGTTTCAGGGATATTGAGATTTGAGGTCTGACTGTGCAGGACCTTCCCACCCAGAGCTCAGAAGTTTGTTGTCTACTATTGTAGTTGAGCCTGATGATGTTTCTTCTATTGTTGATTTTATTGATGTTTCTCAAGGTTTTCTTGATGTTCCCAGAATATTTATTCAGGATTCCTCTAGAGAGATAGGTAGATTCTACGATTGATCTCGTGCTATGGATGCAGCTAATATCGACACCTTCTTATCACATGGCACCAAAAGAGATGAAAGATCTCAATATTTAATTGGATGATCTAGTGGTAAATGGTATTATTTACCATAAATTTTCTCCTTGGGAATCCCTAGTTCTCTTTTCCAAGAAGGTAGAAAGTTCTCTATGATTGTGTGTATACTATCGGAAGTTGAACTGAGTAATGGTTAAGAAAAAGTATCATTTTCCTCATGTGGATGATTTTTTTGATCAGTTAAAGAGGTAAAAGTTATTTTGAAAGATTGATCTTAGGTTGGGTTCATGAGTGTGATATACTAAAGACATGTTTCAGGATTAGGTTTAGCCATTATGAATATCTTGTGATGCAGTTTGGTTTGAAAAATGGTCCTTTAGTTTTCATGGATTTGATGAGTCAGATATTCCATAAGTATCATGACACTATTATGGTAGTGTTTTTGGATGAAAATTTTCTTTATTCAAGATATGATAGTGAGAAGAGAACCATTAGATTTTGGTTTTGGAAATAACGAGGAGTCCCCATTTGTTTGGAAAGCTTTTGAAATGAAATTTCTAGATTCAATAAGTGGATTTCTTGGGGTACTTGATTTCTAAGCATGGATTATCAGTTGACCATGATAAGGTAAAGGATGTCTTTTCATGATAAGATCTATATAATTTCATTGATATTTAGAGATTTCTTGTTTTTTCTATATACTATTGATGGGTTTTTAATGATTTCTCAAAATTGGCATCAACTTTGACTAATATTACTAGGAAAGGGGTGAAAATAACGTGGGATGAGAATTTTCAGTATTCTTTCAAAAAGATGAAACATCTTATGACGTTGGCTCCTTTTTTGATCTTACCTGATCCCGATAAAGGGTATGTAGTTTTTTGTGATGATTTTGGAACTATTTTGGGTTATTTGCTCATTTAGGATGATCATGTGGTGGATTATGGTTCTCATCATCTTTGAACTCATGAGAATAATTACACCACTCATGATTTAGATATTTCCATAGTTATGAATGCACTTAAGTGTTGGAAGCATTATCTTTTTGGGGAAAGTTTAACCGTCTTTTCTAACCATAAGAGTTTGAGATTCATATTCTCTCAGAAGGGTTTGAATCATAGATAGATGCGTTGGGTGGAATGACTTCAGAAGTTTGACTTTGATATCACCTACACCCTAGGGAAGGTGAATTCCATTATAGATAAACTTAGTAGAAAAGTTCCCTTAGAAGTTGTTTTGGAATCGAAGGAAGAGTGGAACCTTATGGGTATTTTCACTAAGTTGCATCTGGATTCTCAAGAGGATGTTTTAGGCATGGTTTTGACCAGTGTTCAATTATATTCATCTTTACTTGAATATATTATTCTGAGTCAGTAGAATGATAATGAGTTTAGAGTAATTCGAGAAACCCAAATGGTGAGGAGACAATTTTAGGTTGGTATATATCTTTTGATGGTATTCCTAGTTTTGGGGATTGAGTTTTCATCCTAGAATTTATAAAGAGACTAGTTTTGTTTCATTATCATAGTTCATCATGGGATGTTCAACCATGCACTATAAAGATGTATTATGAAATGAGGTAGTGATTTTGATGGCTAGGTTTAAAGTGTGAAATTACTGATTATGTGTCTCACTATTACACCTTCCAATAGATAAAGTCAGAGAATTTGAAACCTTTTAGTTTTCTCCAACCTCTTCTAGTGATGGTTTGAAAATGGGATGAGGTATAAATGGAATTTTTTGTTAGATTACCATTAAATCCCTGAGGGTGGAATTCTATCTTGGTAGTGATTGGACAATTGAGAAAGTGATATCATTTTATTCTAATAAAAGTCACCTTAAAAGTTGAAGATTGGGGTCAGCGGTTTGTGCAAGAAATTGTGTGGTTACATAGAGTTCCTTCTTCCGTTGTTTCATATTCGTATCCTAAATTTACTTTGAGATTCTATAGAATCATATAAGAGTTTATGGGGACTCAGGTTAGGTTGAGTAAAACTTTTCATCCATAGATGGATGGTCATATGGAGCACACTATTAAGATCCTGGAGGATATGCTCTATGCCTATGTTTTGGATTTTGGTGTATTTTGGGATATCCATCAAGTACTGGTTGAGTTTTCTTATAAAAAAGTTATAATTCTTCAATCAGAATGGCTCCTTTTGAGGCTTTGTATAGTCTCCCATGTAATCACCTATTTATTGGGAAGATGTGGGTAAATCTTTTTTAGTGCTACTATGTTTGGTTTAGGAGAAGTCCAGGAGGATTCAGGATATACATCAACATTTGGTTATAGTGAAGATTTAGAAGAAATCTTATGATTATCAATAACTTATTCCTTTTGTTTTTTCCATAGGAGAATAGGTTTTCTTGAAAGTTTCTCCTCAATTAGGTCACCATCATCTTGGAAAACAGGGAAAATTGGCTCAAAGACATGTTGGACTATTTTAGGTCATTGAGTAGCTTGGGTGGGTTTCTTATTAGTTGGAATTGCTGTCTCAGTTGATGGGCATTCATGATGTTTTCCATGTATTGCATCTCGGGAAATATCATCCAGACCCCTATCACATTTTGAGTTGGGGATAGATTGAGTTAGAACCTAATGTTTCTATTATTTACTAGCTAGTTGAGATCATTGACACTTAAGTTAAAGTTTTTTGTGGGAAGTTTATTCCGCTGGTCAGAGTGTTGTAGTGGTACATATCATATTCTCAAGGGACTTTGGAGAGGGATTTTTTGACGAAAGAGCAATGACCTCACCTATTTACTAGACTTAAATCTTCCACAAGAATTACTGGGGAGAGAATGTATTATGGTTGGGAGTTTGTAACATCCCATTATCCACTTTTAGGTAATTTTATTCTCTTTACTTGTTTTCCTCTTTAATTGGGTGTATCTTGGGACTCCCGAGGACAAAGAGAATTTTTTGGGGAAAATTACTTAAAGTTATAGGATGTATATTTTTTTGAATTAATAAAGTTTTGTTATAAAATTGTTAATGTATTTTCGGGGTTCTCCCTGAGTTTGAAGGATGTCCAAGTTTGTTTGGGATTTTTGTGAAATGATCTGTAGTTGTTATGGTGTGCAGAAAAAATGCACGTTGGTTAATGGGAGTACACAACATATAAGTTTAGCAGGGCAGATTTTATGAACCTAGCACACAATATGAAGGGAGTACACATCATGTAAAGGTTACATGATATTTAATGTTAAAAGGTTAGTTTTTAATAAAATGGAGACATGATTTTCAGAGAATCAGAACACCATAGATTATGCAACATGTAAAGTGTTTACATGCCATGTAACTATCAAGAGGTTTGATTTTAGGGTTACTCTTGGCTGAAACTTTCATTCATTCATCTTTAACTACTTTATATCTCAACCTAGATCCATTCTACCACTATTTTGGGAGTCTCTGTTCAATTCATATTGATTCGTATGATGATTAATCACCATTATGGTTGGTTTGTGTCTCTCCAGGTGAGTAATAATTTCTTCTCCTTCTTCATTTCTTTGATCACAGTAGTGCCATTACATTGAATTATTGGATATATTAAATCATTTTGATGTGTGTTCTTATTTCGTTCAAGATCCACTATGCAATCTTATTTTGAAGGCAGTTTCCTTTATTGGTTGTGGTGAGATAGGTGTGCATTCTTGAAATATGGGTTGATTTATCTTCTTTTTCGACCCCCTTTTTTTTTTAATTTAATCAATTATAAGATGTGTAGGTTGATTTTATGGACTCTAATTTCATTGTTGAAATCTTGTTTTGGGGGATCCATTTTTAGGGGTGTGAAACCTGAGTTTTGAGGTAGGTGGTTCCATATTTTTCCTATGTTGGGGAACAACCTTTCTCCTATTTTTGAATTTTTTTGAATTAAATGAAATGGAATTATAGACTAATTTATTTGTGTGTATATAACATGATTTTTATAAAAGATGGGTTTCCCCTAGTTTTGGTAAATAGAAAAGGGTTTTAAAATCATTGTAAAATGGTTTTCGAAGTATGAAATGGTAAAATGGTTTTGATGAATTTATTTGGAAAATATATAACATGTAAAGCCTTGAGTACTTAGGTGGAAGGTATAATAATCGGTCTCATCCACTGTTGGGGGGTTTTCTCTTATGGATTTCCTCTGCTCTCTAGGCTTGTTGTTTTAGGGACTTGTTACACCTATTAGTGGGTTCACTCTATGGGGGTGTTACTATGCTCTCTAGACTCAATGTATTTGTATATTGTCTTGATTTATAAATGATTTTCTATGTTAGGTATGAGTATCCTAGCTATCCCGACCTAGTGTGATCTCTGGCATAATGTTACTTGTTCATTTGATTTTGGATTGTACTATTTTTTGTATTACCATAGATTTGATATGAGTTATGATACATGCTTTTCTTTGTTTTGAATTGATATATCTATTGTGATACATGGATATGAAATTTTTTGGAACCGATTTACCTTATTTATTTGGAAATGTCGAAAAAAGGAAAATTAAACCATTTTTCCATGATTTTGATATAAAAACTGTTAAATTATTATCATGCTTTGTTTTTCTTTAAATTTAATCATGCTTGGATTATTGTCTAGAAACATGATATGGAACACCTGAGTGAGACCCTATTTAGCCTGTTAGATCACACCCTGCATACCCCTTCAATGGGGCATAGACCTGGTTATGTCTTTTGATGTAGGGAAATGCAAGGCACTATAGTAAGGCGATGATGTTTTTTTTCCAGCCGAGTTGAGTAGATGGTGGTTAGATGGTGGGAGTATACCCATTCTATCACATGGATTATTTGGTTTTCCTATTTTAGTAGTTCTTTGTGGTTTGACCAATACTTTGAGAATGTTTCTACTTTTGAGTTGTTTGTTTTTTTCCAGTTATGTCATATATTTATCTTTTATACTATTGTTTATATTTTATATATGTTCCATGTTGTTGCTTAAATTTGGGTGAAACCATTACCTATAGTTGTTTTTTGATTCTTGAGTGCTAGTATCCAAGTCATGTGGATGAGGAACACTCTTCGGTCAGGTTGAATACTAGTTTGAGAGGGTATTTGTGTCAGTTATTTATATTTGAAGTCATAGATATAATAATGATTTCTTCTACATGAATTTTTGTGCATTTTTTAAATCAATGTGATGTTGAAACTGATTTTTTGTTAGTGAACAACTCCCTACATGACTCTAATGTCTCCCCATGGTCAATCAACTACATCATTAGAAAGTGTCAAAGACTTCTCAACAACACCACTCTAGTGGTGCACACTTGGCGGGAGGGGAACAAAGTAGCTGATTACTTGACCTCATTGAATGTCCCTGGTTTTGAGAATATTTTCTTGCATACTATGGTTAGCTTGAAGCCTGAGGGGGTCAATCTGATTTGGAGGGACGCCCTTGGGCTTCATCATTTCAGACCTCCTTAGTTCAGTCTCTTGGCTCCAAGGGTTCCGAGGGCTGAATCATTTACTCTCTTGTTTTTCTTTGAATAAATATTTACATGATGATGATGATGTGAATTAATTATTTCATGAAGGTGTTTCTTTATGTAGTGTTGTTCCTTTGTGATGTTTTCTTGATTGATATTAATTTATTGCTTTATTTTTTGCCTATCTGTTTAGACTTATTGTGGTTAAGTGACCTTAGTTTGGAATGAGAGTTCAAGATATGTTCCCAATTCCCAAGTTTTTTAATTTGCTGATAAATATATATGTGTGTGTGTATTAAAATAATTATGTTTATATTCAATAATTTTATTATATGTATATATTTATCAATGTATTATAAAATATAAATTTATTTCTATTCTTTTATATACTTTATGTATGTATGTATTATAATTTATAAGTATATTTTTTAAATTTATACTATATATATATTTTTCCATGAAAAAAATGATACATTATATGAATACCTTGTTTAAATTTATTTTTTATCTAAATTTAAATGATTTTAAACTAAATAGGATGAATATGAATTGAAAATGGATAGATTTCAGTTATATGATAAAATAGTATGAGTATGAGGTTAAAAAGTTCTTCAAGTTTGCAACAGAGCATGGAAATGACCATTTTAAAATCATTTATATATGTTTATATTATTTTCATTAAAATATTTTTTTATGATTCAAAAGAAAAATTATCTATCACAAAATATATTGAAGTTATAAATGTTAGAAAAAACATGAGGAAGAACTAAATGTAGCTAGTGAACATGTTAATAATATGATTTATAAATCATCTAATATGAGAAAATGTATCAAGGATGATGGATATTATTTTTTGAAAATGAAAATGGGGATTGAAGATGATCCTCTCAATTTTATGAATATATTTTATAAGTTAAAGAACTGTGAAAAAAAATTCAATGTATTTTAGTTGTACCAAAGATACAATATTCACCAATATATTGAAGCTATATCATTTTAAATTCAACAATAAATGGAGTGAAAAATCCTTTACAAAGCTAATTTCTATTTTTAATGATATGTTACTAGAAGATAATAATCTCCCTTGTCAAAAATATGATGCTAAATTAATGTTATGTTCAATGGGTATGACCTCTAAATGAATAAATATCTGTCCAAATGACTACATATTGTTTCATAAGGACCATTAATCACTAAAAAATACCACAAGTGCAGTGCATATTGATACATGGAAGATGAATAATTTAATTTGAAAGTTTTATGGTACTTTCTAATCATTCCAAGGTTTGTATAACTATATAGAAGTTATGGGACTACAATTAAATTGACATGGCATACAAATACAAGAATTCAAGGTAGGAAACTTTTTCTCCCATGAGACTCTCCTGGGTGGAAGAAAAATGATCATTGAGATACATGTTGTTTGGAATGAAAATAACTTTATTTATTATGAAAATTTATTAGGATATAGAATTAAAGTAATTTTTGGGTGTCCCATTTGTCAAGAAGGTGAACACTAAATTTGGTTGAAACATTTTTGATGACAATAATTCTAGAAAATAATAAAATTTTACCTCGATATCATAAATACTAATCCTACATAACATCATTAAATTATAATTCAAGAGAAGGTACAACAACTTTTATATTAAAAAACTATAAACAATTTTAGAAAGTAAAGGATATTTTCACTATTTTGGTAAACCCTTTTCACAAAACCTTATAGAAACAAGTTGAAAAACGATATTATTTTTCTTTTAATTACCATGTTATAATTGTTTTTATGTCATATATTTTCTTGATGTCATGAATATAAAAAAATTTATATGATAGTGTCATTGAAACATTACTAAATACATGAAAAAAATAAAATATAACATCAAGGGTAGGTTGGACATGATTGATATGGGTATAGAAGAAGAGTTGGTGCTAGTGAAGGATGGAAAAAATTATTTTCTTCCTCTAGTGTCTTACACTCTTTCTAGTAAAGATATATTTACATTTTTAAACTTATTAAATAGCGTAAAGGTTCTATAGAGGTATTAATTAAATTTAAATAATATAATTTTGATGACTGAATTGAAGTTAGTGGACATAAAATCACTTGATTTTTAGTTTTTGATGTAATATTTAATGTATACGTCTTTATGATTCTTTATACCTAAAAATAATAAATGTACATTAACCAATCCTTGCTTCTTTTTCAAATCTATATGCAATAAAGTGGTAAAATCAATGAAGTTTCCAACTATGGAAACAAAAATTGATATCATATTAGATATATTCTTCCAAAACTTTATTCTTTTATATAATGGTTAACTTGATGGTTCACCTGGTTGAAGAGATCTCATAATGTGTCCTTGTATATTAAAGATATATATACCCTATTGAATGATATATGAATATTTTTAATGGGTACTTTACAAAAATCTCCCATAAGGTTGTATTTTATTATGGTATATTGTTAAATTAGTTATTAAATTATTTAATTATTACTTATGTGATAAGGATAATATTGTTCTCCAAAAATCTTAGCATAATATGTGACTTGGTGGTTAAGTAACTTAAGGATGATTTATTTTCACAATTAACATCATAGAGTGGGTGCATGATCACCATTACATTTTACATGACAGTAACGAGATTTCACCATATTTTAAAACACAAAAAGTAATTATCTATAATTTGAATCCCTCAAGGGATGAAAATATATATAAAATATACAAAATCAATAGTTTATAAGATGGATTCATTTACATACTTTTAATTGAAACATTGACTATTTCTAGTGATGACTATGAAAATTTCTAGAAATGACTATTACTATTTATAGTGCTAGATTTGGATATTTATCATGCTGACTATGACTATTTTTAGTGCTGAATATGAATTTTTTAGTGTTGAAAATTACTATTTCTAACATTTACTATGACCATATTAGTATTAGTTCCAATAATGAAATTTTAATGTAAATTTAAGAAAATAAATGTGGAAAAAATTGTTTTAGAATCTTCTATGAAGTGATAAAAATAGATATTTAATCCCATGATTTTATGAGTCATAAAACATGTCTTGTAAATAAAATTAAATGGGAACTAATTAAATATGAATTAAATGAGAAATAAATGGAATTTTCAGTGATTTTTATTTTACAGTATCTATAAAATGTATTTATTTTTTCATAATATTGTATAATTCAATGTGATTAGAACCATCTTGCCTTTTTTTGAGTCCAGGTGATCCTAGAGCCTTCTTATAGAGTTTTGTGAATCCTTTGGTGCTTGTTTGAGGATTCTTCTACAAATTCCAACCTACACGAATCACCTTCTCTCTATCTATCTCTCTATCCTCTTTCATGGTGCTGTAGTTCATGTAGCCTTCCTCTATAGGTAAGGGATCTATAAACCTCTCATTTATGCTATGAAAGTGTGGTTTTTACTAGCTTTAGACTCCTTTGTTTAAATTTATATGATTAACCATAATCAAATAATAAACTGGTAAATAATTTATTGAATAAAGATTATATGATAGTCAAGAAATTGTAAAAGAATAAGTTTAAATTCATACAATTTATTATTGTTAATGAAATATTATTGTTTCATGAATTAAAATTGAAGATAAATTTATACATTAGATTATCTCTTCTAATAATAAATTGTAAATTTCATAATGTAGGTTGAAATTATTAAAATGATAATTTCATACTTAATTCTTATTAATATTTCATTATAATAATTAATGAATAGAGATTAGGAAGATTATCACATCTTGAAAATTGTAAACTATTATTTTTAATGTTATGGAAATTATAAGAAGATACATAAAATAGACTTACATGAAAATATTTACTAACATATAAAAAACCATAATTTTCATATAAAGAGAAATAATTAGTGTATATTGAAATATTGTTTTCATAACCTAGAAATTTAAAGGAGTTGTTAATAAGATATTGTAGATAAATATTATTATCTTTAAGAATTTGGAGTTGCATGTGGTAGAATATTGTTAATTTTTTATTAATATTCCATGAAATGAAATAGAAGTTTATTGCATGAAAATTATAGTTAGCATGTTATTTTTATTATTTACATGATTGAATTAAAAATAATATTTCATGATATGGATAATTATGATTATCTTTAAAGCTTAAAATCACCTATTGAAATATATATTTTACACAATTGATACAAATTTCAATAATGGAATTTAATTATTGATCACAAGAAGTAGATAATAGTATTTGATAATTTATAAGATTATCATAGGAAAGATAAAATAAATAATTTATTATTATATAATATTTATGATTATTATTATGGAATTTATCTAAGAGAGAGAAATATATAACAACAATCCATTATTTAATTATTATTTGATAAAATCAAAATGATATCATGATGCTCTCTTAAATTGCTTAATAATATTTATGAAAATTATTTTTATAATTCTAGATGTTAGAGAATTACAATAGGGATTATCACATTTTAATAATAATTAATATTTTATATTTCAAGAATTAAATTATTATTTTGTGTTTTTTGATTGAATGTGTTTATTTTTACCACTTTATATTTAATATATAGTGTGATTTATACTTCCCTATATTTAATTATTGTTGTTTAAAATGATTGAATGCTTGAAAATGGATAAGCACTATAAATTCGAATGTTATTTTTAATTAAATTAAATATGCATGAGAAGAATAATTACAAATCATCTTGAAATTGTTTAAACATGTAATTAATACTTGAATCATGTTATATTAATTTTTATCTACATCTAGATACTAATATAGGTTTGTTAATGTAGAAAAACTATTCATAATAATATGGTAAATTCAAGATGGAATTAAAATAGGTTTTTTGTTAAAGTTGAATTAATTGAGGATGAGTGAGCCCATTATTGATTGCAGGAGGATTGAATTCCTTGATGAGATGGTCATTGTTTCCTTTAAAATTATGTTTGTAAAAAACCATTTGATATGCATGTATAATCTAGAATGTATAGCCATGATGTGAATGATTGATAACTTAATATGAATGGTGGTTGTGATGATTGCGAATACATGAGGTTCTGATTACGATGATGATGGTGGCATAGGGTTCTAGTTATGATGATGGTGGTGGCATGAGGTGATAGATGTGATGATTTTTGCATGAGATGTCTAATGTGATTTAATGATAAATGGTGTGGGACACCAGGGTAGTCAGGATGAGTTTAGACCAAGGCTTTCTTATCGATGCTTACTTCTTACTTGATTCTTATGTAATGGAAAATGAATGATTTTTATTTATATGATAAGTTTCCTAAAGTGGGATGAAATTATATGATATGCACTATGATTTAATCTTTTAATTGGTAGCTTATAGAGAGTCTTAGAGTACCCAAATGTTTATGAAATGATAATGAATTAATGAAAGAACAGTTTGTTTCTTGATCCGTACTTATGATGATGACATACTTGAGAATACAAGAAAATAATTAATTGTGTATCCTACACTTGGCTTAGAATATTAAAATATTAATCTTGAAAATGAAAAATTTATAATATTAATTAATTTATAATGAATTAATTAATATCTAACTCTATTCTTATATTCTTATTTGATATCTAGACCTTATTTGTGATTTGTACGTGTCCGATAGCGGTAAATGAGTCTAAGTCTTGGTAGTTTACCTTAGTGTGGTTGTGAGATATATCTATTCTGTATGTTTTTTTATTTCATATTAATCCCACCCATATCATAAGGTAATTCTAAAACTAAAGGTTTCGAGGGGTGTTACACTCAACATATAGGCTGGATAGGATATAGGTGGTTGACTACCCCCTCTCCCCCGCTCTCTATTTAGATATAATATTACTTGTGAGTAAGATAGAGGGTGATTTCCCATTATGTGTGATATGGGATATAATGGATTGAGTTTATTTCACATGCTTTCATTCTAGATATAGTTTCTAAATGATTATTATATGTGTGTTATTAATGGCCTGTGATGGCTTGGGGTATAATAAAAAATACATAGGCTATGGTGGCTTTAAAAAATAAAATTTGTTACTATATGGAGGATGTGGATAGTGATGATGATGATATAGTTATGTGGACTGATTCTAATATGAGATGTTTTTACCTATATGGTAATTAGGTAGGTAGGGCCAAGGCCCAACTCACATTAGGGATGACTTGATTTATGGAAAAGATGATGGACCAGGATGTGCAATATTGGGGTGTGAGAGAAGAAAAACAGTGGGGAAGTGGTTATGGGGTACTCATATATATATATATATATATATATATATATTCTCAATATCATGGTTATACTCCTATATGTTATTTGTTAAGTGATCCATGGTGAGGATGGAAAAATAATTGTATACCTATCTATTTGACAGGTTAATTTTATTTTCTTACTCACTAGGATTTAATATTCTTATTTCACATTTTAAAAGAGTGATTTTAGGGAGGATCCTAGTGAGTATACATTCTCTAATCATAGCACATATATATAAAGTATTTTTAGGTTAGTAGGAGTTGGTTAGTGATGGATTTATATATTTATCATTCTAGGGGTTGTTTATGAGCTATTGGAGATTTATGGTTGTTGATGAAGATTTATCTCCATTTCATTTTAAATTTAGTTATATCCAGTTATGTATGATATCACATAATTTTTTTAGGATTTATTAATTATTTATCACAAGTTATAGTTTTTTGGTGGTTGTTATTATCTTATCTCTTCTCAAATATTTTTGAGGGTAATGCTTCCCATGTGATATCATACATAACTGGGAATCACTATGTCTCTTTATCCATTATCATCTTAGGAGGGTTACCTTTGGGTGGATAGGGTTATGATAGAGTGGTATAAGAGGTGATGTATGATAGATAGGATGAAGTCTAGAGTTAGTAACTGATGATTATACATGGGTTGGTAGGAAACCTATACCAACATGGCTTGGAATGTTCTATAAACAAGGGATACCGGTAAGGAAATGGTATTTTAGGAGACCCTCTGATTTGATGAAAGGGCATTTAAGTTTAGTATACATGTTAAGATAATTGATGCTTCTTATGGGGTAGATACCCAAGGTAGTATTTTTCATCATATTATATGTGACTTCTTTTGAACATGGTATACAATAGAAAATAAGTTTGAAATGAATTACTAAAATAACCCAAAATATTATATTTCCCTTGTTAGTTATAAAATCCTCTAGTATGAAACTCTCTCATGTGGCCAAGATTTGTTGGTTATGTGACCTCAAGAGTGCCTACCCATATGTTAGAGGCTTCTAACTAGCATCTGGTGTGCAATATTTATAGTGGGGAGACTGTACCCCCTGGTATAAAGTAAAACAACATGGAAATAATCAAATAAAAATGATAATATAGAGTAACTAATAATAGAGAAACCATATATCATAAATTGAAAAGAAAAAGGAGGAACCGATAATGAGGAATCATGTAATGATAAACTGGGATGTATCTAAATGTAAAAATGAAAACAATAAAAATAAAATAATTAGCTAACAAAAAATAATACCAAAATACTACAGTCTTGAACCACATGTCAATCCCATCTCTAAACTTCATCCCATCTAGTAGGCAGTAAAAGATCCTGAGCAAGGTTACTTTACCTTGTCCAAACCTACGTCCATGCAATATTCTTGGGTACCAGATGACTATCTGAATAGTGTGTTAATAAAACTTAGTTGGTCGACACCACCATGTCTAAGAAAACTATTCTGATAACAAGTGTATTAAATAAAGTGATAAAAAATAGTATTAATTTATCAACTAATATAATACATCAATCAACCTACTATGAAAGCATGTTGGAATGTATCTGAGCAAGTAACACAACCATGCAAAACATAACTATAAACCATGACATAATAAAACAACTGATAAAAGACCTTTATATAATCATTTAAACCCCTGGGTATAGTTCTATGTATAATAATTTCAGCATGAAACACTAGGCAGTTCCCACTATATAAGAATTTCAGCATGTATCACTAAGTATAGCTCGCTATATAAACATTTCAAAATGTATCATTGGGCATAGCCTACTATATAATCATTTCATCATGTATAACTAGGCCACACCCACTATATAAGCATTTCATCCTCTGGGAAAAGACCTATATATAATCATTTCAGAAAGTACTCAACAAGTCATAACAATAATGATATCACAATATCACATCATAATCCTCAATGGTCAATTATGAAAATGACCATTTGTTTTTCAATTACACTTTCATTTATATCTCAAATGATCACATCCATATCAATAAGAAATAATCAATTACCTAGAGATTTTATATCAAGCAATAACCTAAGGTCTCATACCATGATAAACACACTTTAAACCATTAGACATGTTCTTATTACTCAATGGTTTTCTCATGCAATAGGTATTCATAAGACAGATCACATCAACCATTGAATCCAAAGGGATCCAACCAATATTTCAATGAAAAATTTACCATAAATCAACTGATTAATTAGATAGAATGTTATGTTGGTGCAATAAAAATATTTCATATACTTCACAATTAATTTTTTTTTGATAAAAGACGGATTAATTAATGATGAAAATCAGCATACGTACAAACTCAAAGTCAAACAGGAAAATGGTCCAGCCAGAGCTGGTTGACATCAAAGGGGACAGCTTCCACCAGTTGATGGGCAGCCTTGTTTCCTTCCCTTTTGGTAAAGGAGATGGTGCAGAGAGTAAAACAGTGATGGCTGGAGAGGATTTTCCTGATGAGGGACCCAAAGGACTGAAGTCCACCATCGTTGAGGTTGATGGCATTGATAATGGCAAGGCAGTCTAATTTGATGATGATTTTGTCCCATACATAGTCAACAACGAGCATCATTCCAGCGAGGATGGCGGCAGCCTCAACAACCATCGGTTCCTAGAAAACGTGATGAGTCTCATGTTTGGCTGTAATTATTAGACCAAGATGGTTCCGAGCCATCATACCAAGGGCAACAGGACCATCCATGAAACACTAGGAAGTGCCCACTATGTAAGAATTTCAGCATGTATCACTAAGTATAGCTCACTATATAAGCATTTCAACATGTATCATTGTGAATAGCCCACTATATAAGCATGTTCAATTTATCTGGAGATCAATGTAATGCTTCCAATGACAAACACCAATAAGGACCAAGGCATAGAAGACCACAAGAAGAACCTAGATCAATCCAGTTTAAGATCAAAACCCAAAAAAAAAATCCATGGTCAAAATATTACACCGTAATGAAATAGAAATGATGGGAGAGAAGGAAAACCCAATCATAAACATTCAATAGGGATCAGATGTGTAATCAGGATGTCCGGAATAGAAGAGAAGACTCCAAAATCACTTGAAAATCATCCTAGGTTTGAGAGGAGGAAAGGTTGGACCAAGAAAATGAAATAATCATATACATGGTAGACTTAAAACTAATGGGGCTGAGAATTACACGGTGTGTAAACCTTTCAAGTCATGTATTTATTAATTAATGAGATATGCCGAAAAACCTGTCACCTTGGGTTAATATTTATCCTAATAAATATTTACATGATGTGAATTAGGTTAATGACATGTAACCACTTCATATCATGAACCCTTTCACTACATGTGTTTGGTAGCAGTTACACATCATGTAATATGTATGCGGTGTGTAATTGTCCAACAAAAAGTTTTTAACCCAACTTCTATGAAAGTGACCGATCCACATATGAAGCCTTCCAAACTCATGGGAAACCCCTATAAGACAGTTTAACATGTTTATACCCAGAATCCATTAATTCAAATAAATATACATCCCATAACTTTAGGTCAATTTCCCCAAAAAGGATCTCTATCTCCAAACAAGACTCAGCCACCAAGGCTAAAAGATAAAGGAAAACCCAATGAAATATGCTCAACAAAAAACTCAGAGAGGGGATTACCTATGAAAATATGGGATCATACAACCTGCCCACCATATAATAGCTCATCCCCGATCTACCCCAAGCGTCACTGTGGGGTCTTGATGAACAAGTCTAGCCACTATGATCTCATTTAAGACTCCCTCTCCCAGGTCTTCTATTAAATATGCCTAGGCATCCACTACAATCGAACCAGAGTTATAACCCTTCCCTAGAGATACTTCTCAATACGGTCCATAATTCATATCATATTCTCTTCAAAGTATGCATAAAAACAAATCCCAACTTCTCTACGTCTATCACATGAGAAGGTCTAGGATAATATCTCCAATGATGTGACATATGAAACATATTGTCTATGAAACTATAAAACCATGGAAGGGATAATCGGTATGCCACTAGACCGATCCTATCCACTATCTCAAACAAACCGAAAAACCCGAACACTAGATTTACTTATTTCCCAATATGACATTGACCCAACCTAGGCGACACCTAAAGTAAAACACAGTGACCAACCTCAATCTCCAGAGGTTATCTCCGATGGCCAGTTTATGATTTCTGCCTGCTATGCATGGTAACCAAATACTTCTTGATCAATTGAACATTCTTAGATTCCTCCTACATGAGTCTAGGACCAACAAGCATGGAATCACCTGCCTTTAACCAACGAATATGAGAACGTCATGGACTTCCATAAAAATCCATGGAAGGTACTATCTGGTTTGATTCCTAGAATATGTTATTATATGAAAACTCTATGAGTTCCATATTTTTATTGCTTGAACCAATGAAATCCAAAACACAAGATTGTAACATATTCTCCAAAACCTAAATAGTCTCCTCAGATTGACCATTAGTCTAAGGATGATAGGCTATGATTAAAATAAACTAGGATCCTAGAGCCTCTTGAAGATCCTTCTAGAACTGTGATGTGAAATGATTATCTCTATTTTAAATGATTATCCTTAGAACACTATGCAACCAAACTATCTTGCATATATAAATACTACCCAAATCATCAATGGTGATGGTCTCTTTGATAGTTAATAAGTGGGATACCTTCATCAGTTGATCCACAATAAACCATACCACATCACTCTTATGGTTTGTACTGGGCAATACTTTCACAAAGTCTACAGTGAAATCACCCTATTTACACTTAGGAATGAGAAGAGGCTTCAATAGACTAGTAGGCCTCTGATGCTTGGAATTCACCTACTAATATATTAAACGTCTCACCATAAAACTTGATACACCATTCTTCATTCCCAACCACTAGTACTATATTTGGAGATCATGATACATCTTTGTCAAACCATGATGTACCACACATATAGAAGCATGAAACTCTCTCATCAGATCCTCAAATAGTCCCATAGAAACCCATACTAAAACATAGAAAAAAGTGATTTTTCACTGCCAAGATACTATCTTGATGGTGTCTCCCCACTATATATGTTGTCTCTTAAAACTAATCCCACTGGATTTTATAAATTATTTATCTTGATCTTGTCCAAAATCATGGGTATAATATATGTAGAAATCAAATTTACTCATCCATGGGACTCTTGAACAACTAGATTTATGTCTAAAAAGAGTTCCATCACCCACCATTCATCGTAAGACTCTCACACTACCTCTATCCACATCTTCCATCTCAAATCATCAACAATGACATTTCCCTTTCCTAGTGTATAATAAACTCAAATTCGAAAGACTGTAGATACTCGAATCACCTCCTTTACCGAAGGTTCGGGTCCCACTGAGAAAAGATTTTCCTGAGGCCCTGTGTCCCATGTATACAAAAAAACTATCACCAATAATATAGTGTCTCCAATATCTCATGGCATGTACTACCATAACTAACACCAGATCATTAGTAGGGTAATTGATCTCATCTGATCTCAATTGTCTAGAGACATAAGCAACCACTCAGTCCTTATAAATCAGAACTACTCCGAGTCTAACTCTGGATGCATCATAATAAATTTTATAATTGTTAACTAACAAAGGTAAAGTGAGTATATGTGCTGAGGTCATCCTACCTTTCAGATCCAAAAAACTCCCCCGAAAGCATCTGACCAAAGAAACTTTACTCCCTTATTAGTAATCCCTAACATCGATACTACTATATTGGATAATTCTTGGATAAATCATCGATAATGAAAAGATAAAACCATAAATCACTTAATCTCTAAGACATTCTCTGGTTTCTCCCAAGATACCATGGATGTAACTTTATATAGTTCTACTAACACTCCTTAATTTGAGATGACATGACCTAAAAAGTGCACTTTATCAATCCAAAAACTTAATTTGGTTATCCTGGTGTAAATATGATTCTCTCCAAATGTAATCAATATTATTTAAAGACATTTGTCATGATCATCTACTGACTGGGAGTACACTAAGATGTCATAAAAAACTACCAAAAACTGATCCGAAAAAGGATGAAATATCATATTAATCAAGGTTATGAATTACTCTAGTTCATTTGTCAACCCAAAAGTCATAATTATAAATTAATTAAATCCATATATTCTCCTAAAAGTAGTATAAGGTATGGCCAAAGGTATCACCCTCAACTAGGGATATTTAAATATCAAATCAATCTTGCATAAGATATTAGAAGCTCTCAACCGATCGAAGATATTGTTGATGCACAGAAGAGGATACCAATTATTGACCATCATCTAGTTCAATATTTTATAATCCACACATAAGATCAAGGTACTATCATCCTTCTTGGTAAAAAGAACTAGATAACCCCATGGATATGTACTAGGTCATATGAAACCTTTAGCTTCTAGATCTTCCAATTGAAATTTCCACTCCCAAAGCTCTGTTGGTGCCATCCTATAAGGTGGGATAGAAACTGTATCTATACACAGAACCAACTCAATAATGAACTCAAACTTATGATTAGGTGGTAGTCCATAGAACTTATTAGTAAAGACATACTGAAAATGTTCTAACACTAGATTAAATGAATCTTACTATGTTCCACCATCATCCATAATAAGACTTTCTATCTGAGTAGTGATACAATCAAATCTACATTGAATTTGTCCTGTACGAGCAGCCTAAAGATCCCACTCACCATAGTTATAATAACTTCCTCATTATCGAGATATAAATATAACTCTCCTTCAATAATAGTTAATATGAGCCTGGTATAGGGAAAACCAATCCATACCAAGAATTAAATTAAAACCTTTCATTTATAACACAAATAATTCCAACAAGAAATAGTAACCGCTGATCTGTAAATAACACACCTTACAACGTTTGATATTCTCTAAAATCACTCCCAATAGTGTGTCGATGTTTAAAGAATAATCTAATACTTCTAAAACCTAGCCCAAACTATTTGAAAAAATAGTAGATAAAAAGGAATTCAATGGTCCTATATAAAAAAAATGCATGCAAGTGTAGATGATACAAAAATCATACCTATGATAGTAGAAGGTTATGCATCCATAATAGTCATAGTAGTCTATATAAAATTTAGATGACTAGTACATCTATCCTAAGCTCTAGCCTGACTCCCTAGAGATATTCCCTCTTTCTATCACTACCATTCCTACATTAGGGTGCCACATCCTTTGCCTCAAACTAAACGTCCCATGGAGCTCCAACTACCTATCTACTGAAAATAGTTGAGTCCTTCCTAGACTCCAAAACCTATCACGATCCCCTACCACTGTTATTTTTTTTTGAATTTATAATAAAAATTCTGAATATGACACATCCTACTACAAACATGGAAATCCAAAGCAGGGTATAAACATTGAGGATACTTATGGACCAACTTTTCACACTAATTACTCTATAATGAAACACAATCCCGAGATGGTTTTCCACTTCCCAATAGCTCTATCCACTATTTACTTGTTGAAAACTATCATATTAGTGCTTATTTTCACCAGAAGAAGAGCTTCTGGTTTGCCCAATAGAAATAGCCTGACCGCTGGTCAGGGCCTCTCTTTGATTCACTTCCATGATAAGTTCCTGATTCACCACGTCTAAAAAGCTACTAAAAAAATAAAAATAAAAACATTCACCTATGGTTAGATTTCAAAGTGAATTCCATCCTGAAAACACCTTTCCCTATAGATCTCATCTTCATCTAAAGGTGGTACAAAGTTCTGTAGGTTAGTTAAACATTCATTATAGTCCATCATTGACATGTTATCGCATGTCATATGCATAAACTCAAGATCCTTATCATCCATCAAAATATTTGTAGATAAGTGTCTCAATAACTTTACCTTGAATTCCTTCCAAGATAACTCATCCTGCTTCCTAGAATTCTCTAGAATACCCACCAATGCTTGGTAGGTCTAAAAAGCATATATGCAGAAAGCATCACCATCCTATCTATGGGTGTCTCAGGGTGATTGAAGATAATCTGGACTGACTCAATCTAGAACTCGGCTACTTGGGGTCCTCCCTTCCCAGAGAACATAGGCATATGCTATAGCTAAAACTATATCATTGACTCATACATTAAATGGATAGTGCGAACAATCTCCCTTTCTATGGATCACACGACCCTCATGAAGTTATCCCGAAGCTGAACATCCATCTAATCCATAGGATCCACCGGAATCTCTAGTTCAGCTGTGTTAGGAGCATTCATATTTCCACTCTCCTGATTCTCAACTCAAATATGATGATTAGGCATTTGGATAAAAAAATTCTACCTCAACAGGTGAAAACAATTGATAAGCACTACTTCGGGACTCTCAATACATGGATTACAAGTTTTTTAGCATGAAATAATAGTCCATTTAATTCTATTTATAATATATATCAAGTTTCTCATAAAATATTTCATATTGGCCAGTATATAATATATATAATAAATATGTCCCTATCATGAACAATGCATTTCAATATATATATATATATCCATATGTTCCTATCATGATGCATGTACACTCATCTCATGCTATAACTGGCCATGAGTAGAAATATAAAGAAATAATATCATCATAAAATAATAACACCACGCAATATGTGAATCTCTCTAGGTGAATTAACATCAATTGTAATAAGTGTACAACATAAATAACAATACCTTCCTTGGGCACTAAGATTTTCCCCCATATATGGGTTAGATACTCCCATTCACAAGCTCAAGACCAAGCCCCAACACATCATAGTCCCTTTCTATCTTTCCCAAATATTAAATCAACAAAAAATAAAAACCTGCTCCTCTGATACCACTTTGTAACATCCCCGGATTCATCACTCTCTCACGTGGCTAAAACAGAATGGTTATGCAACCTCAAGCACGCCTGCCCATATGCCATAGGCTACCAACTAGTAGCGAGGTTGATATATGTATAGTGAGGAGACTATACTCATTAGTATAGAGTATAACACCTTGGAAACAATCAAATAAAAATGATAATATTAGAGTAACAAAGAACATTAGAACTATATATCATACAATTAAAAATAAAAAGGAGGAACCAATAACTGATAATGAAGAATCATGTAATGTCAAGATGAGATGTATCTAAATGAAAAACTAAATACAATACAAATAAAATAATCAGTTGACACAAAATAATCCAAAAAGACCCTACTCCCAAACCCCATATGGGGCACATCTCCAATCTCCAGCCCATCCAGCAAGTAGAAAAAGAATCAGCAATATGGCCCCTTTCCCTTGTCTAAACCTACATCCATGTAATCTACTTGGGTACCAAACAAAAGACTGAATAGGGTGCGAGTAAAACTCATTAGATCAACGCCACAATGTATAAAAAAACCATTTTGATAATAAGTGTATCTAATAAAGTGATAAATAGGTTTATTAACTAATAAATTAATATAATGATCAATCAACCTACTTTGGCACCATGAAAGAATGTCTTTGAGCATACAACACAACCATACCAACCATAACCAAAATCCATGTCATAATCAGACAACTAGGCATATCCCTCTATATAATAATTTTAACCTCTGAGCATAGCCCTATATATAATAATTTCTGCTTATAAAACTAGGAAGATACCTCTATATAATAATTTCATCATGTATCACTGGGCATAGACTGCTATATAAGCATTTCAACATGTATCATTGGGAATAGTCTTCTATATAAGAACTACAACATGTATCACTAGACCATTCCTTCTATATAAGAATTTCAGACTCTGAGAAATCACTATATATTAGCATTTCAGCATGTACTCAACAAGTCATGACACCATGGATATCACAATATCACATCAATCACCTCAATTGTCAATTATGAAAATTTCCTTTTTTATTTCAATTAAACTTTCATTTATATCTCAAATGATTACAACTATATCAATAAGAAATAATCCATTTCCTTGAGATTATATATCGAGAAATCACCAATGGTCTCATGTCATGATAAACACCCTTTAAACAATTATCCAAGTTCTTATTACTCAAAGGTTTCATAACCCAATGGATATCCATATGCCATGTCACATAAACCATTGAATCTAAATGGATCCAACCAATATTCTAATCCAGGATTTACAATAAATAAACCAACTAATTAGAGTGAATGTTACATTGTATCAATCATAATATTGCATATACTTCACAATTAAACATACCATATGGTAAAGTTTATACTCCCTATATTTATCTATTAATCAACATAATGATTCCAAAAGCAAATTCCAACAAGGAAGAAGGTGCATAAGATTTCAAGAAGAACATAGATCAACCCAAGTCAAGACCAAAACCCCCCAAAAAACCTAAGGTCGAAATATTTCACAAAAACTAATAAGGAACGATGAGAGAGAAGGGAAACCAAAGTAGAAACACTCATCAGGGATCAAATGTATAATCAGGATGTCTAGAATGGGTGAGGAGACTCAAAAATCACCTAAGAATAATTATAGGGTTGATTAGAGGAAATACTACACTAAAATAATAAAATAATCATACACACGACAAACATAAAACCTACGTGCTAAGAATTACATGATGTGTAACCCTTTCATGTCATGTATTTCTCAATTAATGAGATACTCCAAAAAACCCATCGCATTGAGTTAATAATAACCCCAATCAAAATTTATACGATGTGAATTAGGTTCACAACATGTAGCCACTACACATCATAAACCAGTTCATGACCTATGTCTAGATATAGGTACACATCATGTAATATATACATTGTATGTAATTATACAATGATCAGTTTTTAGCCCAGATTATATAAAAGTTCCCGAACCACCTATGAAGCCTTCTAAAATCATGGGAAATCCCCTTAAAACAATTTAAAATGTTTATATCTGGAGTCAATTAATTTAAATAAATATACATCCCTAAACATTAGGTCATTTCCCCCCAAAAACTGCTCTCCGCTTATGAACAAGACACAACCACCAAGGCCTAAAGGCAATGTAAAACCCAATGAAATAAGTTCAATAGAAAATTCATAGAGGGATGTACTTAGAAAATATGAGATCCAACATAATGATTCCCCAATGTTTATTATTTTATAGGAGTGTCTCTAAGTTGATTTCCCTAACAATAAGGTGTAATAAAAAATCACCATAGAGTGGAGGATGACAACAACAAAAACCAGAGGAAGAAACTCTATGATTTCCAATGCCAAAGTTTATATAAAATAGAGGGATATATTTCAGATCATGGGATAAAGGTTTATTTTGATAAGGTGGTGATATCCTTCGATTGAAATCATATTTAGAGTAAGAACGAGGTTTTATTAACAATAATGATACTTCACAGGACAATTAAACTCTAGTGTTTCTTTTTTACTTAGTTTTTGGAAAGAGTTGGAAGTTTTATGGGGGAATTTCTGAGATCGATTTTCAGTTTTATTTTCTTTCTTTTCCCAAAAGGGGAGGCTTCTCATCTAGTGATGTTTTCTATTCACTTGGGAAGTTTTGAGATTTTCTCTTGATATATGGTGATACCATTTAATTGAATTGTTTTTTCCCAATACCATTTGATTATTATTTTTAATATTCAAACCTATTAAAAGAAGTATATTTTCTATGGCATAGAGGATACCCAACACTGAGTTTAAGAGAACAACAATATACAATTAAAATATTATTATTTAATGTAATAGGTATCTACTAGCCACAAAATAGAGAATATGAATAGGATTAACCATATTATGATATATATATATATATATATACTTTTGAAAAAAAATTTATTGATTAATTATTAGGAAATAATAAATCAATTTTTAGTAATGTTATTTTGATCTTCAAAAATACATTTTCTTAAAAAATGATATTTATTTATTTTTTTGAGAAAATTTTATAATTAATTTATGAAAATGCTAGAAAATGTATTTGATAAAATTGAATTAATTTTTGGAATCATCATATAAAAATTATATTAGATTGATTTTTTGGGATTTTTCTGAAAGGTTTTATCTTTCAATGAATAATGAAAAATGTTAATTTTTTTTGAAAACATTTTTTTCATTTCAAGAATTTACAAAGTCCCATTTTTATTTAAAATGTTTTCAAAGGAATATTTGTTAAATTATAATATTAATAAACTAATTATATTATTTTTAATGAATTATATATATGAATTTGGTATAAAAACATTTTTATACTTAAACAACATTTTTCTAAAAAACCATTTTTTATCATGTTTGTTAGGTTTAATTTTAAATTAAATTCTTCCATTATAGAGAATTAAATTTGATAAAATGGATTAAATATTTTCAATAATCATAATTAATATTTAAAAATAAGTTCAAAATAAATTTTGGTCAAAATTAATAGTAAAAAGAGTAAAAATATTTTACCACAGTTACTGTTAAAACTGGTTTACCATAGGGGGCATTAAACTAGTGAAATAAGCATTAAAATGACGTAAAAATGTGAATAATTTCTATTTTATGGACATATTTCATCCCTAAATTTTTTAATATTTGGAAATTATCCTTTTTGGAACCATTTTTTTGAGGGAGACATTAATATATTTTATTATTTTTTGAAATTCCAAGTGTGTCCCCTTTCAAAAATCTAAAGGAAAAAAATCACACATGCCTTCCTAATTGGTGTTATGGAGTCCAGAATGAGCCTGTAAGGGGTGTGCTTCGCTAGGGATTCCCCTGTCACCGCATCTCTTTCCCCCACCTTGGGTCGACTTCATCTTGTCCTCGGTTCTTCTTCACAACGATATCGAGGTGGTTCCTACTTCAGTGGAAGCGTCAGTTTTCATACACTCAACTATCATGGCTTTCCTCCCCATTTACGGGGCCGTTCCTCACCCTTTGCCTCATTTTATGGCTAGTGATTATTTGGTGGCACGGTAAGATCAGCGGTCGAGATTCATCTATGATGTCTAATGGTTTCTATCTCAAGTGCTAGCTGGGAGTGTGAGGGGTGGTTCATGGTGGTCTCCATGGAGGCCATGAAGGCAGCGATGGTTGGTGGTTCTGACTTCTGTTGGGGATTATTCTGACATGGCCTGACATTCAAATGATTTGCGGTGATGGTTTCAGTTTCCATTTTTCTATCTACGTGATTTGGATCTAGATGTGTTGTGCCTGATGTGTGATTTCATGGAGGAACTAGAAGTGATTTTGGTTTCAGTAGTGTGTTTTGATTTTCATGGGGGTATGATTTTCCTTTGATAAGGATTTTATGGTTTGAATTTTGTGTGTTCGATTGTTCCTCTACGACCTTGGTCCATAGGACATTGCATCCAATTTACTTTCAAGGGATTGCTCCAGAATATGTTCAGAGTAGGGAGCATTCTCCTTATCATAACTATTTAGAATTGGAAGTTTTTATAGGGAATGGAGTTTTCTATCGGTACCGTGCCCGTGCATCCTTGAACGAGACATCCAGCCGAGCGGCGATCGGAAGGTGGATGCTGAACGTATTGTTTTTGTTACTAGGTTGGGGATTTTCCTTGATTTTGAATTGGATTGTCTTTTGTCTTGATGATCTTTTCCATGGAGGCATGGTTGTGTTTTTTGCCTTTGATTTCATTCTGGTTTCCCACTTTTTCCTCAAAAGTTATTTTGAAATAAAAATTTAATTTTCAGTCAAGCGTGTCCTCCCTCCCACTTATAAATGGATTCCCCTATATTATCCTATCCTTTACACATTTTAGGAGACCTTGGTTCAACCTATACCTACCCAAATACCTTACATACATCCCTTACCACAACCTAGAGTCCCTGGTTTTATTATAAAATCATAATATTAAGGCTTTAGGTATAAAACTAAATAGCTAGTCTGAAGAAGAGTTATAGTTCTTAACCATGTGTTTTTATTTTATTTATTATTTTACCCCCTCAAAATTTATTCAAACATGTTGAAATAAAAACACTAGTATCACCCATATACTAATATGTTTTTATTTTAATTTCATAACATATATACATTTCCTCTTCCATTAAATGGGAAAGGAAACCGTTGTTTGTGTGTACAACGGACTACCGGCTCGCAAACCAATGTAATGCATTTTCCATCACCACATATCATGGCTAGTTATAATGATGGATTTAATATATATATATATATATATGATATTAATGAAATATTTATCATTATATAAAAATAATATATCACATATATTCTTACCTTCCCATTCATTGAAAGAAGATAACGCCGTTCGTGCGTACGTGTAGACTACCACCTCCACAAAGCGATGAGTTTTGTTTTTCACCATTGCATTAGATAGATGGTATATATAAATTTATTTAAAGAAATAATATGGTATTTATGATTTAAGTATCATTATATAAGGATAAATTAATACTTACCATCTTTTCATCATGATTATTGAAAAACAAAAACGTTACTCATGCGTACATATGATCTACCATATCCATGACTGTAACATAGTTCATTTTTCATAACCCTCTTTATTGATTGGTTTTAAAAGTCTAATTTCTATATAAAAATTATTATTATTCCATTATTATTATTCTATAATGACGGGACAATGAACTATTTTACTATATTCAACCAACCAAAGCCATTTTGGACATATGAACTGAATATTGTCAAAACATGTGATGCGAACCTAATTGATTAAGTAATTAAATATTATATAGTAATAAATAAAATAAAAGGAATGATAAACATAAAAAGGTTCTTAATCATGTAAATAATTAACATAACTTTATTGTTTATGAAGATAAAGAATGTATATGATGATTCAAACCTGAGGTATGATATTTCTTAACTCAATTTACATTCATTTGGTAACACTTCTACTACAAGGGATATGTTATACCATGATTATATATGAAATTAAATCTAATTTTATTATTTTTTATTTACATTTTTTTGGATTTATATTTTTACACATAATAACGTTATTAATTATTCCTCACTTCATTGATATGATTTTTGTAATGGATTTCATATCAATTTCTACTTTATTGAGATCTATTTTTTATTATAAACCTATTAACTTTTATATGGTGTATATACATACATTTGAAGGTATTTAAAATTAATATATATTTATTTATAATGATAAATGATTAAATTCATGTTACCCTTTAAAGAGAATGTTTAAAATATTTGGTGAACCTATTTCTCCTTTGATCGGGTATATTTTTCTTCCATATCTATATTTTTCAAAACACTTTTACAAAAGTCCTTTTTATTTACTCAAATTATTTATCAAGTAAAATTTATTTTATAGTTTAAAATTTAAAAGGTTTTAAATGAATATTTGTGATGTTTTCTAAAAAATTCATTTTCAACTCTTTTTAAAAAATTCAAAAGTAATGTTTTTTAACATATATGTCGTTAACACATTTTCCTATTTCTATAACCATTTCATGCTATTTTTATTCTCCTAAAAGTTTTATACATTTTTTCAAGTAAAACTATATAACTAAATCTTATTTTAACACTTTTCTTCCATTTTCTAAAAGATTGGATTTTACTACAAAAACATGTATTTCTGATAAATTGAAATTCATCTTTCCATTATTTTGTGGTCGTTAACTTTATATTGAAACACTAAATTTATTGTGATCATTGGAAATTAAATTTCTCTTAAATATTCACATTATTTTTATTATGGATATTATTATTTACTAAACTGTATACCAATTCTATATATAGTGTTTTACTTTGAAAGTTATTTGATTGACTGGGAAAATATTGATAATAGGTATTCTTTATTGAATATGAAAATTGTTGATAAGACATATTATTAATGAATTAAACTAGTCATTTAATATATGAGGAATGCATTGGACATGAAATAATGGGTGGGTCCCAAAATTATATAGCTCGTCGATGTATCAATAGGTATCATGAGACAAATATATTAGACATATTAAGTATGTCTTTACCCATAGTTTTAAACTTGGAGAAAGGACTTAATGGTATAACTATCATAATTCTTGAGACCATGACATCCAATATTATGAATTTTCTTCATTGATAATTGATTTATTATTATGCAATAGATTACTGAATTGATATTATACATGGATTCATTTCATTTTCAAGTTGTTGATTAAATGGAATGTGTTTTGAGTTATTTACCTTTTGATATTGGTTATGACTTATTTACTCATGATATTTTACATTTTACATAACCCTTACTAAGTATTCCAGATCGCCCTTATTTTATTATTTTCCCAATGACATGAAGAATAAATCTTTGATTAAGTTTCAAGGATTCCGATCATTTTCTTTTGTTATGTATTATTTAATATTTCAAATATAAATGAGAATCATATATTGATATGGTCCTTCAAGACTACTAAACTAATCGATCCTTGGTGATGTGATCCCTTGTATCTTATGAAAATATGGTAAAGTAGACATCGACTTTGGGATACATGATTTGGGGTTATTGTAGTTGGTATTAGAGTAAGTCACTACTGGAAAAGGAACCTATACCCATGATTTTAAACCATGGGTATAGCCTCCAAGACCATGGGTATAGGATATAACCACAATTTTGAGAACCATGACCAGTTTAGGTGTCAGTATAGGACTATACCCATCTTTTTTATAAAACCATTAGTATAGGTCACATTTATTTTGTTATACCCATAGTTTCAATAAACCATGGGTATAGATCTACAACCGCAGTTTGAAAACAGTGGGTCTATGTATCCCTATCCGAGAATCTATACCCACAGTTCTATAAAAATTGGGTATGTTTGCTACCTGAATTTGGCAGAAACCCCACCACCTTCTTCCCCAAATGCCTAAAACTGTAAATTAAAATTCAATATAGTATATATTTTCTACATTTATCATCCAATAAAAAAGTTGTAATAATTTTAAAACCATATGAAATACTAAATTATACATATACATCCATAAAACAAATCAATTTAATCCTTTAAAGAACTACACAAGTCTTTTTCCTACTAAATTAAAAATGAAGGGGATCAATATATCTCCCACCGCCTATGTCCTCATCCTCTCCATCCGCAAAATCATCATCATCATCATCATCATTAGTACCAACAACATCCTCACCAACATCATCATCTAGAGTAACAACAACATTAATAGTATCATTACCACCACCTTCAGGTCAATCGCTATTGGGACCATCATTGGCATTAATTAGGGATTCATTTAAAGCACACATTCATTCTGTACCTGAATAAATAGTAGTATCATACTTTGATGTAAGTGATTGAATGATAACCTACATAGCTTTCATGAATTGTTTGGTGATAATATTACTTATTTCATGCTCCTATTTACTTATTTCGCGCTCCTTTAAAGCTATTTTTTTCTTTAACTACCTTTTCATGAGCAGTTTTCAGCTCGATGGTCTGAGAGAATTTATAAGAGATCGATGAGGATGAATACCTAGAGGGTATGATATTTTTCCCTGGTCGATATCAGACTCTGCTCTGGTTCTTGTCACCTAAAAACTGGCTCAAATGATTGTTTCAGCCAAAGTTGTAATCTTATTTATCATCATGGGCCTCCAGGGAAGTCTGTTGAAAATATAAAAAAGATATTTAATTAATAATTTCATATAAATATTTGAAAAAAAAACTTAGAATCTTTTCTTATGTTTGTGAATTTTCTACACTTCATTATTTTTTCTTCATACTTAAGAAAAATAATTTAACACGAGGTACAAGACCTTAGATGTCCAATATAACTTACTGTAAATGAAATTTATTAGTATACAAATATTAAAAATGTAAAAATTTTATAATCCTAAATAATAATAAAATGGAATAACATTAAAATAAATAAAAAATTCATAATTAATGAGATTTTCTATTAGGACTAGAGGACAATTGTACATTTTTCCATTAGGCTTATATTCCAATTGGTCATTAGGCCTAATGGATGATTGAAAATTTATGCCATTAGGCCTAATAGAAAGAAACATTTCAAATATATTTTTCTCAATGTTGATTATGTATAAACAATGACATAACAAATTGGTAGACCAATATGACAACTCAAAAAAGATAATTCTCCTTTTCCAATTATAAGTGACTTCAGTGTCAACATTGTTTCTCTTTTTAAAATTCCTTTAACCTTTCTCAAATGAAAAAATAATATCTTTCAATTCATTAAGAATAACACTACCTAACATACATTGATGTGGTTGTTCAGTTTCAACAGTATTATCAAACCTCTAATAATTCATCCTGTATTGATGATCCATTAGAAAGAATCGTTGATGCCCCATAAAATTGAAACTGTGAAGATATTTAAGCCTTATTGATCATGTATTCTTCATACATATAGAAAATGATAGCTTTACCTTCCTTATCCAACCATACATCATTACATAAGCAGGGAAATCATTTATAGTCCATAGAAGGGAAACACACATATGAATTTTTTTTGAAGAAGCATCGAATACACACAAAACATTATCCCAAAGCAGTTTCAAATATATTATTAAAGGATTAAAGTAGATGTCTATATAATTACCAGGATAAAAAGGTCTAGATATCAGTATACCCAAGAAAGTGAAAGGTTTTTTCATACACATCCATAGAGGATGATTATAAACATGAAATAAAACTGTCCACGTGCTGTGATCAGTAAGAATCTGACCAAATGGATTAAACCCGTCATAGTATAGACCCAACTTGACATTACACACCTCAGATGAAAAATAAGAATATTATGAATCAAATTCCAACCATAATAATCCATCTGCAAGATGAACTAAATCATCATTACCTTTAATTCTCTCAGCATCATGCCATGACATATTGTCTTAGATTTCCAAAGACATGAATATATTTTGAAGTATTGGAATCAATGGAAAGAGCTACATAACTTTATGTGGCACATGAGATGGTGTTCCATATAAATTTAACTTCCATAAAGATATACCACATTCTTTATAGTCATTATGGTTAGCTGTTTCCTTCCAAAATAAATTGCAATCTTTCAGACAAGTATGAACTTTATCAATAGCAAATCCAAGCTGCTTAATTAAATTCCATTCCTTGTAATTATTTGAGGGAATATACTCACCCTGAGGAAGAAAGTGATTAAAAAAATTAATAATATAATCAATAGAGGTATTATAAATTCCATAGATGGTTTTCCATGATATAAACACATTAAAAATTCCAACTTGGTCATTTTAGTACATACCAAATATACTGGACTTCTAGCACCATTCATTAAAATTTTCACCCTCTCAACATGATTAACTTCAATATTTTCCTCATGTGTATTGAAATTATTGTCTTCTTTCAATAGTATACTATCTCTCTCATGATGATACACAAATAGAAACTGATCAAATATCAAATTCTCCACACCAGTTATTTTTTTCTTTCATGAATTTTAGAAGATTGTCACATCTCTCTATGGTGATACCAAATAGAATCGTTTCTTTAAAATAAAACTTTAGTTATATAGTATCTAACTTCTTCCTATATTAACAATCGGTTTTCAACCCAATTATAGCATAGACACTGTATACAACCTCCATTTGAATCATTGTTAAATGAAAAATTTATTTTTTTCCAAATTATTTGGAAACTTAGTTGAAATTAGATTGGTCTGATACACCCAGCTTATATCCATTCTATCAGAAGGAAAATAAGTTATCTTCCAATCAAGAATGTAATCCATAATTAAAAAATTCATTCCAATTATTTTTAATATCAAAATCATCAAAGCATACTTAAGGCTAGAAAAACAAACAATAAGAGAAATATTATATGCTATAAGAGATGTCTACAAATAATGAACCAAGGTGGATATCTATGTGTTATAATGATTACAATCTCTATGAAATATCATATAAAAACCATTAATAATACTCAAGAATCTAAAATGTTGGTAAGAAATGAATTTTTATCAATAATATATACGCATTGAAAATTATATATTCAAAATTAAATTTTACCTTTGGAATCGATGACATTTATTATTTTATTCTTAAAGGAAACTCTAAAACCAAAATATCATAATTGACTAACAATTTCAAAGTTATACTTAGTTAAAACACTAAATAAAATATATTTAAATATAATAATATAATTGATAATTCTAGTGGTGTACACACTCAGGATTTTACCATTTCATTATTACAAATGTGGAATGTCCACCTTTATGCTTTTATTGGTGGTTGAACTTCTTGAATTCACCGAGCTATACTTCCTACATATGATGTTCATATACTGAGTAAAATCATGGGATTCTCTCTTAGTATATCATTGATATAACTGAATTTTTAATATAAATATGTTGTTACACAAAATATTTTAAGTTTAGTAATATTAGCTAAAATAGATTTTGGAACCCATATTATCATTTTTATGGTATTTTCTCGATAATGTAGAAGAGAAGAAAAATATTTTAGGTAAACTGTAACAAGTATTTATTAAATTAAATTCATAAAAAAGATGCCAAATTTTATGAAAATAATTAAAGAACCTATATTGATATGATCCTATTTTTTAGGAACATATTGGATAATTTTAAGTACTTACAAATTAGTTTTTCCTATAAAAGTATGAACCAAAAATTTCATCATAATTTAATAATGATGGATTTATTTGATAGATTATCTCTTAGAAATTTCATTTTGGAATCCAATTTTTTAATATTTTGTTGAAAGTAGTGACTTCCCTTCTATGGATGCATTAAATTCATTTATATTTCTTAATTTTTTTATAATTTCCTTGGTCATTAAAAACCCAACGTATTTCTCCATGTTATTTTTACTAATATCCACTATAGCTTGAATTATTGTTTCCTTTGGTAAACAAGTTCATGGAAGTGGTCAATATATTATCATCAATAGAATTTATAAATAAATAAAATCATCAAAAAACTTTATTATATATAGAATTTTATTATAAACATGTAATTATTTTATTTATTCATTATCTGAGTATAATTCTGGCCAATATAGCCTTCCCATTATTATTAAATTCGATCAAAGAAATTCTTGGTTGAGTTATGATATATCTAGGTTTTTCGTCATTATTTTTATCATGTAAAGTTAGGTGATCCTCCTCCTATTAAATATTAAAGAATTTATGTCACGACCCACTCCCACCAAAGATGCCCCTCCTGAGCTGGAAATGGGGAAAGGGAGATAATGACCCCCGAGTCCCGCCTCCAGTATGCCCCGGGGTGGTGACTAGCACCAAGGGTATGATTTTTCACAAATATGGGAGGCATTACCCTCTTTATTATTTAAGATCGGGAAATAGGACAAGTCAACCACAAAAAATGAAATGAACAAGTGTATAGAAATAAACCCAAACCAATCCCACATGCATGTTTAAATAGCTCTGAAACAAGGTACAAGTACAAGAAAGCTCAAAAGTACAATACCAAAAGAAACAAGAGTACAATAACTGCAAAAACTCCAACTGTCCCGACTAGTAGGGTCCCGCACGACCCTGGTAGTCCTCCTGAAAACCTGAAAGTAAACGTAGGGTGAGCATACAACTATACTCAGTAGGGAAACCTAAATCTCTCGTGCACAAGTGGGGAGACATCCTAATGTCCCGTGATAACAACAGAAGAAACCTAGCAAGGAATTATATCCACCGAACCTCACCAGCCACACTCACCAAAACACAATCACAACAGGTATTAGTATATAAGAACAAGAGTATTGGGTACCCCGCACCATTTCCCACTAGTTAGCTGCTCTTCCTAACAGAGAACGTCCTGACGCTACCACACTCTTCCCGCCCGCACGCACCAGGGCCTCAAGAACCACACATCCCTCCTGCACACACCTGTGCCTCACAAACACGTATCCCGCCCGCACACACCTTGGCCTCACAACCACATACCCCACCCGCACACACCTGGGCCTCATCCCGAAGATTCTTGGGAAACAGTAATACCTGCCCAAAGAGTCTTGGGATAAAACCACCCCAATAGAAACCTACCCGAAGAGTCTTAGGTGTAAGGTCACCTCAAGCCATCACAACCTAGGGAAGAAGGAGTAGGAAGGAGCTAGTAACTAAGGGAAAAAACACCCTCTCCCATGAAATGGGAGTGTTCGGCACTAAGTTCTCAACATGGGTGGGGTGCGATAAAACACAAAAGATACAGATATATATATATGTATACCAAACACACAGCCCAACCTATAGATTCTAAACAAAGAAACTGAGCATGTGCCTTGGCACTGCTACTACAAAGCATGCATACAACAAACTACCCCAAACCCCATTTAGGTTTTCATGTTTCAACAGAATCAGCTTATTAGTTCCTTAAATACTGGGAAACTATCCACAACCAACCATATCAATTGTTCATAAAACATATCCCTGCCATCCACAATCAAGTTAGGAAAACACAACATGTCCCTTCTTAATAACCAACTAACCCATTTATTATTATTTCCATTACATTACCAAGCCCCACCATTCATTAACTCTTCCAGATTTTATTTATTATTCACAACCCATATTTTGTTCACATTCAAGACCATCCCTAAAACCCTCTTGCCAACCACCACACCTAAACCCGTACGTTATTATCCCTTTAATACCATTTATTGCAGCCCCACTGCCTATCCCCAACATAGCATTCACACCAACCCACAACCAAGCCAACCACAGCCCCACTGCTCACCCGATCCACAACAACCCACAAAAACACCCCCATCACATGGAACATATCCAAGACAACACCCACATGTTCATTATTCCATTTTTGTTCAACTGGGGTGATCACACAAGGGTTTCAGTTTTAAATCAACCAAATTTACGTGATTAACCAAATTCCACATTCAACGAAGTTCCATTCACGAAACGGTCTAGGAAGATAGGGCAACATTTAACTACGCAAGAAAAGGCCCCCAATGACCGTGATTTTCAGTAGGCATAAGCCTAATCAATTCACAACATAATATCACATGATATAAAGATAAACATAACAACTTCCCCATCCCCGTTATATAATCCAGTTATTATCTTCATTAAACCGGTTCAAAAGTGTTTCACATAAACAAGAGGACACCCACCCCACATGATGCACAATTTAGAGAGACGAAGGTAAGATCCCTACCACAACAGGTTCTGATCACAACGCTCCCCCAGATCAACTTTAGAAGACATCCGTCGGCGCCCTTCACTTCTGTCAAATCCTGGCAAAACCTCTTCGGGTGGAATTTTGAAAGTAAAGGCTGAAGTAAAGACAACAGATCCAATCTCAAAAGTTTCGCCTCGTCGTTATGATCCCATGGACGCTGACGGATCGTAAATCGGAGCTCAAATGAAGAAGTTATGGAAGAAAAAGAGCCTTCGAGTCTCCTGGGAGAGCTCTGCTCAGAGGAATGGGGAGGAGTGGGGTGAGTTGAAAAGGAGGAGGGGACCCCTCCTTTTATAGGCATTAAAAACAAAAGTCCACGACATGTACTTTATGGTACATAGCGTGTACTCAGCCATTTCACACGGTCACCATGCGGCTTCCAACATGGCCTTCAACGTAGCACGCAACCGTTGACTGGTCAACATACAGTTTGAAGGTAACGCATACGCGGGGAGGGACTACATGATGTGTAGTATTAGCTACACGGTGTGTACTCATTTATTTCACACGGTAAGGACACGAATCCAACACGGCACACGACCATTGACTGGTCAACACACGGTTTGAGGGTAACGCGTACGCGGGGGGGGGGGGGGGGGGGACTACACGACGTGTAGTATTGGATACACAGCATGTACTCATTTATTTCACATGGTAAGGACACGACTCCAACATGGCACACGGCTGTTGACTGGTCAACACACGGTTTGGGGGTAACGTGTACGCGGGGAGGGACTACACGACTTGTTGTATTGGGATACACGGCGTGTACCCATTTATTTCACATGGAAAGGACACAGCCTTCAACACAGGGTATACCCGACGATGGGGTACACGACGTGTACTCACACTACATGGCGTGTAGTTTCAAAATTATGAAAAGTGTGGGAAAAGTCCATTTTACCCTCCAGAACACTTCATGACCCTCTTTTTGACAAAGGAATGGATCGTAGAGTTCCGGGCTATTACATCAGATACCTCTTAAAACATTCTCGTCCCCGAGAATTCAAAAGCCAACCTAGAGGAACCCAACAAGATACCTCTTAGGGCCCTCATTATAACAGGAACCCATTCAACAACCCTAATCATATGTGTTAATAATTCCTTCTTCTATGTCAAGATATTATCCACTTTAGGTGGCACTGAATCGCCTGCATGGGTTTAATCGCATCCTCATTAATGCGTCTCGATTAAGAATTGGGTGTTCCCACTTTCATACATTAGAATTTTTTTTTTCAACTTGCACTACCCCCAACACCACACAACCAACGCACTACACGAACATGTGGTTTGGGGAAATTCCTTCTCCTATGTCGAGGTATTATCCGCTTTAGGTAGCACTGACTCGCCCACACGGGTTCAATCGCATCCGCATTAATGCATCTCGATTAAGGATCATGTTTTTTCCCTTTTTCCCACACATCCGGACATGCTACACACTTCCAGAGAGCAAGTAAACAAAAGGTCTCATAACCGACAAGCCAAGCATTCCATATAAAAAAGGTATAGAGTATAACATCAAAACAAAGCTTCGAAGAACAAAGCAAACACAAGTCAAAACAACTCAAGGTACTGAGGGTGCATCTGAGCCTCCCACTTCCAAGTGCTCTCCTCAAGGTCGCAATGCTTCCACAACACATGAACCAACGAAATGGTTCATCCATGGAGCACATTCTCTTTACGATCCTCGATTATGACTGGTCATTCTTAGAAGGTCACATCATCTCCCATATCTAACTCTCCCCAGTTGATATTGTGAGAGTCGTCATGTAAGTACCGAAAAAGCTGGGAGACGTAGAAGACGTCATGAACCTTCTCCAACTGAGGTGGCATGGCTAGCTAATATGCCACCTCGCCGACTCGCCTCAACACCTCAAAAGGTCCAATGAACCTAGGGGAGAGCTTACTCCCCTTCCCGAACCTCTTCTGCCCTCGTTGAGGGGAAACCTTTAAGAACACATGGTCTCCCACCTTAAACTCCCAAGGCCTCCTCCGATGATCAGCATAAGACTTCTGTCGGTCCTGAGCCGCTTTCATCTTCTCATGCACAAGCTGAACTTTCTCTATGGTGCTCTGCACTACCTCTAGCCCAAGAGCACCTATCTCACCAACCTCTGTCCAGCAAATGGGTGAACGACATGGTCTTTCATACAAATCCTCAAACGGTTCCATGATAATAGTAGAGTGGAAGCTGTTGTTGTAGGCAAACTCTACTAAAGGCAAGTGTCGTACCCATGATCCTCCGAAATCCAGAACGCATGCTCACAGCATGTCCTCTAACGTCTGGATAGTCCGATCTGTCTTCCCATTGGTCTGGGGGTGGAAGGCAGTGCTAAGGCGTAGCTGGGTGCCAAAAGCATTCTGTAGCCCCCTCCAAACTTGTGAGGTAAACCGAGTATCCCGGTCTGAGACGATAGTCCTCGGAACTCCATGCAAACGCACCACCTCGTCTACGTACCTCTGTGCTAAGGTACTCACCGGGCCCGAATCCTTAATTTCTAAGAAGTTAGATGATTTCGTCAGTCGATCCACCACTACCCAGATAGCATCATAACCTCCCTGACCTCTGGGTAGTCCTGTGACGAAGTCCATCGAGATGTCATCCCACTTCCACTCGGGGACATCTAATGGATGCAACAAACCACTGGGAACACGGTGTTCAGCCTTCACTTTTTGACACAATAGGTATTTAGACACAAACTCTGCCACTTCCCGTTTCACCCCGGGCCACCAAAACTATTCCCTCAGGCCTCGGTACATTTTTGAAACCCTCAGATGTACCTCTAAGGCTGAGCTATGGAACTCATAGAGAACTCCCTCACGCATCGCCTCCGGAACAAACAACCTTCCATGAAAAAGCATCCGATGTCGGCTGTCCTCTGACCATCCTTCTAGAGGATTCCCCTGATCGATACGATCCTGCATCACTTCTGCCTCGGAGTCCCCCCACTAAGACTCTTCCACCTACTGCAACAAGGAGGACTGCACCGTCATCTAAAACAAACAGCCTCTAACACCTTGTACCCTTGCATCCAAGTGCAAGGATGCCAACTCTCCCATCACTTTCCAAGCATCAGTGGATTCCCGAACCACTTCCTTATGCGACTTCCTGCTCAGGGCATTAACCACAATGTTTCCCTTACCATCAGTGTAAGATATCTCAAAGTCATAGTCTTGGAGGAACTCGATCCATCTCCACTGCCGTAAGTTTAGGTCACGCTGAGAGAAGATATAACACAGGCTCTTGTGATATGAGAAGACCAAAAATCGCTCCCCAAAGAGGTAATGTCACCACAAATTCAGTGCAAACACTACTGATGCAAGCTCCAGGTCATGGGTGGTATAGTTACGCTCGTGAGGGCATAACTGCCTAGACCCATAACATATCACTCCCTTATTCTGCATCAGCACGCACCCCAGACCAAGGCCAGAAGCATCACAAAACACCTCATACAACGACCCTTCCTCTGGAAACCTGAGTATGGGAGCACTGACCAACTTCTACTTCAGGTAGTTGAATGCTTTCTGGCACTGATCGCTCCATAAGAAGACCTGGTTCTTTCTAGTCAAAGCTGTCAACAGAGCAGCAACCCATGAGAAATCTGAAACGAACCACCGATAGTAACCTGCTAACCCCAGGAAACTACGAACTTCTACCATGCTCTTGGGTGCTGCCCAAGAAACAACTACCTCCACCTTCGATGGGTCCACTGACACTCCATGCTGAGACACTACATGCCCAAAAAAGTGTACTTCTTGTGTCAAGAACTTACACTTCGAAAATTTCCCAAAAATCTGGTGGTGTTGAAGGACTTCCAAGACTGCCATGAGATGCTCAACGTGATCCTCCTCTAATCTTGAGTAGATCAGGATGTCATCGATAAACACGATGACGAACCGGTCCAGAAAATCTCCGAAGACAAAGTTCATAAGTCCCATGAACACAGCTGGTGCATTTGTAACTCCAAACGACATCACTAGAAATTCAAAGTGCCCATACCTGCACCTGAAATCCATCTTCGAGATGTCACTGTCCTTTACCCTCAATGATGATATCCTGATCGTAGGTCGATCTTATAAAACCAACCTACTCCCCTCAGTTGGTCGAAGATATCATCTATCCTTGGAAGGGGGTAACCGTTCTTGACCATTACCTGATTCAACCTTCGGTAGTCTATGCATAACCTGAGACCACCATCTGCCTTCTTCACGAACAAAACTGGAGCACCCCATGACGACACGCTGGGTCGAACAAAACCCTTCTCCATCAGATCGTCAATCTGAATCCGCAACTACCACAACTCCGAAGGTGCCATCTGATAAGGGGCCATTGAAATCGGACGGGTGCTAGACTGTAGGTCTATCCCGAACTCAATGTCACGTCGGGGGGGGGGGGGGTAGAGTCCCAACCTACTCGGAAAAAACATCGAGGAACTCCCCCAAAACCTCCGGGACATCCATCATCTCTGTATTAGCTGGAACCACTGATAACCCACCTAACAAAGAAAGGAGAGGCTCCACACACTGGCTTCCCACCTGATAACTCCTCTCGCAAACAAAAGATACACGCTGTCCATCTACGTCAGAGAACACGACTCTTCTCCGGAAGCAGTCGATAACAGCACTAACAGAAAACAACCAGTCGATGCCTAGGATGACATCGTATGGCTACATTTGTAATAGAAGAAGGTCCCCACTAGATCGATGTGGTCCCAACGTCAGCCCACATCCCTGGAAAACACAAGATACGCTGGTCTAGCCTCCAACTGGGGTACTCAGCACCAGTGGTACGGAAAGTCTCTCTACGTCTAGTCCCAAAGCATGGGCTAGACCAGGTGCAACAAAGGAGTGCGAAGCTCCCGAATCTAACAAAGCAGAAACGAGAGTACTGAACAAACTAATCGTACCTCGCACCACCTATGGTCCTGTTGGAGCTGCCAACTCTGCTGCATGAAACTATTCATGCCCAGATCCTCTGCCTCTCTGATGTCGTCCACCTCCCCGACCATGCCCTGGTTGAGGTCCCTTAGGAGTGCCCTGAGGTTGGCCTCCTCCTGTAAAGTTTTCCCTCGGGGGAGCATGGTCCGGCTGCTGCTGGAAGGGCCTCACCGGCAACTGGTACTACTGAGGTGGGCGCTGAACCTGCCCACCTCCACCGTACTGAGCTCGGGTCGGGCACCAAATCTGAATATGCCTGAAACCTCCACAAGAAAAACACTTCGGTCCTGGGCTCGTGAAAAAGGGACGAGGACCTGAAGATCTGAACTGGAACTGCTAGGGCCTTCTCCCCAATGGCTTGAACCTGGAAGGTCCCGTCGCAGGAGACCTGCTGCTGACAGTCTTCCCCTTCGACAAACCTGGCTGGATCCCCTCACATGGTACACCTCCCAGTGAGTGCATCCTCTCTACAACCTTTGCCCCCTTCTGTACTGCCAAGTATGTCAGAAGGGTGAAGGGTGTGACAGCATACTGGAGATAAGGACGAAGAGCCTCCTCCAAATGTCTTTCCCGAGACTCCTCATTCAGAAAGAGATCCGGAGCAAAGTGCAGGAGATCCTTGAACTTGATCCCCAACTCTCGTACTGACATACTTCCCTACTGAAGGGAGAGTAACTCCTCCCGCTTCTCCGCCTCGATCATGTAAGAAAGAAATTCCTCTCAGAATTCCTTCTCAAAGTCAGCCCATGGAACCTCTACCTCTATCCTCTCTCCGAGGTAGAGCGTACACCACTATCGCGCCGCACCTCTCAGCAGACTGACTGCTAGGGGAACCCAATACTCCCTCGGAGCACGGATCAAGGTAAAAACGATCCCTAGCTCATCAAGCCACCCCTCCATCTCCATATCCGAAGTACGACCCTCGTACTTCTTGAGGGTTTGCCACTGGAAAGAATAGAGAGTCTTCTGCCACTGGCTATCTTCCTCCTCTCAGTCAATCCTCAACTGATCAACTATCTGAATCTGCTGGGCCTCAGCCGTCTGAACCACCTGGGGATGACGTCCAGGTGCCATAACTGTATGGTAAACAAAGACCGCCTAAGCCCAAGTTGTAAGGAAATTTCTCAGGGTTTCATTTTATCATTTTATATTAATTTCTTTCCCAGAACACCCAAACCAAGTAAAACACAATCATGATGATGCATGTACCTTCCCTAGGGTCTCTACCCTGCAATCAATGTAGTCTCACTTAGTCGTTCGGTAGGCTCAGAGTCCTTACATCGGATCACAGGGGGACCTAAAATCCCATGTCCTAGCCGGTCTTCCCTGGCCTATGTCACACACCAAGATCAACCAACACTGTTGCCCTACTATCCCATGCAATCCTCACTGTGCCTAACTCCAGAATCCATCATATCTATCAACCATCAGCTTTGATACCATTCTGTCATGACCCCCTCCCACCAAAGATTCCCCTTTTGAGATGGAAATGGTGAAAGAGAGATAATGACCCCCGAGTCCCATCTCCAGTAGGCCCCGGGGTGGCGACTAGCACCAAGGGTACGAGTTTTCACAAATATGGGAGGCATTACCGTTTTTATCATTTAAGATAGGGAAATAGGATAATTCAACCACCAAAAAGGAAATGAACAAGTGTATAGAAATAAACCCAAACAAATCCCACGTGCATGTTTAAATAGTTCTGAAACAAGTTACAAGTACAAGAAAGATCAAAAGTACAATACCAAAAGAAACAAGAGTACAAAAACTGCAACAACTCCAACTGTCCCGACTAGTAGGGTCCCGCACGACCCTGGTAGTCCTCCTGAAAACCTGAAAGTAAATGTAGGGTGAGCATACAAGTATAATCAGTAGGGAAACCTAAAGCTCTCATGCACAAGTGGGGAGACATCCTAATGTCCCGTGAGAACAACAGAAGAAACCTAGCAAGGAATTCTATCCACCCAACCTCACCAGCCACACTCACCAAAACACAATCACAATAGGTAGTAGTATATAAGAACAAGAGTATTGGGTACCCTGCACCATTTACCACTAGTTAGCTGCTCTTCCTAACGGAAAACATCCTGACGCTACCACCCTCTTCCCTCCCACACACACCTGGGCCTCAAGAACCACACATCCCACCCACACACACCTGGGCCTCACAACCACGTATCCTGCCCACACACACCTGGGCCTCATCCTGAAGATTCTTGGGAAACATTAATACATGCCCGAAGAGTCTTGGGATAAAACTACCCCAATCGAAACCTACTTGAAGAGTCTTAGGTGTAAGGTCGCCTCAAGCCATCACAGCCTAGGGAAGAAGGAGCAGGAAGGAGCTAGTAACTAAGGGGAAAAAAACCCTCTCCCATGAAATGGGAGTGTTCGGCACTAAGTGCTCAACATGGGTAGGGTTAGATAAAACACAAAAGATATAGATATATATAGGTATACCAAACACACATCCCAACCTATGGATTCTAAACAAAGAAACTGAGCACCTTCCTCGACACTGCTACTACGAAGCATGCAAACAAAAAACAACCCCAAACCCCATTTAGGTTTTCATGTTTCAACATAATGAGCTTATTAGTTCATTAACTACTAGGAAACTATCCACAACCAACCATATCAATTGTTTGTAAAACATATCCCTGCCATCCACAATCAAGTTAGGAAAACAAAACAAGTCCCTTCTTAATAACCAACCAAACCATTGATTATTATTTCCGTTCCATTACCAAACCCCACCATTCATTAACTCTTCCACATTTTATTTATTATTCACAACCCATAGTTTTTTCACATTGAAGCCCATCCCTGCAGCCCTGCTGCCAACCACCACACCGAAACCCATACGTTATTATCCCTTTAATACCATTTATCGTAGCACCGCTGCCTATCACCAACATATCATTCACTCCAACCCAAAACCAAGCCAACCGCAGCCCCGCTGCTCACCCGATCCACAAAAACCCACAAAAACACCCCCATCACATGCCACGTATCCAAGCCAACACCCACATGTTCATTATTCCATTTTTGTTCAACCGGGGTGATCACACAAGGGTTTCATATTTTAAATCAACCAACTTTAAGTGATTAACCAAATTCCACATTCAACAAAGTTCCATTCACGAAACGGTCTAGGAAGATAGGGCAACATTTAAGTGCACAAGAAAAGGCCCCCAACGACCGTGATTTTTAGTAGAAATAAGCCTAATCAATTCACAACATAATATCACTGGATATAAAGATAAACATAACAACTTCCCATCCCCGTTATATAAGCCAGTTATTATCTTTATTAAACCGGTTCAAAAGTGTTTCACATAAACAAGAGGACACCCACCTCGCATGATGCAAAATTTAGAGAGACGAAGGTAAGATCCCTACCTCAACAGGTTCTGATCACAACGCTCCCCCAGATCAACTTTAGAAGACGTCCGTCGGCGACCGTCACTTCTGTCAAATCCAGGAAAAACCTCCTTGGGTGGAAGTTGGAAAGGAAAGGCCGAAGGAAAGACAACAGATCCAAGCTAAGAAGTTCCGACTCATCGTTACGATCCTGTGGCCGCAGACAGATCGTAAATTAGAGCTCGGATGAAGAAGTTATGGAAGAAAAAGATCCTTAAAGTCTCTTGGGAGAGCTCTGCTCAGAGGAATGGGGAGGAGAGGGGTGAGTTGAAAAGGAGGAGGGACCCCTCCTTTTATAGGCATGAAAAACAAAAGTACACGGCGTGTACTTTATGGTACACAGTGTGTACTCGACCATTTCACACGGTCACCACGCGACTTCCAACTAGGCCTTCAACGTGTCACGCGGCCGTTGACTGGTCAACATACGGTTTGAAGGTAACACATACGTGGGGAGGGACTACACGGCATGTATTATTGGCTACACGACGTGTACTCATATATTTCACACGGTAAGGACACGGCTCCAACACGGCACATGACCGTTGACTGGTCAACACACAGTTTGAGGGTAACGCATACATGGGGAGGGACTACACGGTGTGTACTCATTTATTTCACACGGTAAGAACACAGATCCAACATGGAACATGACCATTGACTGGACAACACACGGTTTGAGGGTAATTCATACGCGGGGAGGGACTACACGACATGTAGTATTGGGGTACACGACGTGTACCCATTTATTTCACACGGAAAGGACACGACCTTCAACACGGGGTATACCTGACGATGGGGTACACAGCGTGTACTCACACTACACAGCGTGTAGTTTCAAAATTCTGAAAAGTGTGGGAAAAGTACATTTTACCCTCCAGAACACTTCATGACCCTATTTTTGACAAAGGAATGGGCAGGAGAGGTTCGGGCCATTATAATTTATTTACCAATGGTATGTAATTTATTACTTTCCTTAACATTCTAATTAAGACTCCAATCAACTTATTTTCTACTCTAATTTTCCTAATATAATAAAGAAACTCTACTCGAACCCATTCTAAGTCAATAGAGAAGTCGGGTGTACCCCCTAAAGCTTAAATATAATTGGTTATGGGTTAGACACCAGAAATGAGGTTATAAAAATGTAATATAAGAGAAAATAACATATTTAATCACTAGAAAGGAATAAAATACACAAATCAACACCAAATAATATAGAAGAAATTAACCCAATATATTAATCAAAATATTAATATCCACATAATGTCAAACAACCAAAAAAATAAATGAGGACAATACTAGATTCAAACTATTCCTAATGAAAAATAAATCCTCAAATTTACACTAATATACCATATTAAGCATGTGTATAGTCATCCCAATATCAATAACCATTTTAAAAATTATATAAATAATATATATAAGTAGGGGTGATCATACAAGTATAATCAATAGGTTCCTCTAAATAATATATGTTCCAAAATGAGAAAATAGAATATCACTTATATCAAAATATTTTTACTCCTTACTAATGATTTTATATATATTATATTTTTATCATAATCTCTTATAATTTCTCAAGGAATATAAATCATGAAAATGACACACTAATTATAATAATGAAAAATGTTAAATCACCCACATAAAATTGTAGATGAATTCATTGCATCCCAAAATGATGAATTTCAATTCTTAAAGTCTTATATTATCAATATGGTTCTCTCATGAACTATAAATCACTAAAATTACTAAATCCTATTACCTATCAATGAATAAACCACTATATATAGATCCCTAAGATGGAATAACGTTAGGAAGGAGGGTAGGGAAGAAAATCTTACCTCATGAAGATCCCATTTTTTTTTCAAAAAAAAATGGAATCAGATGGGTGAAATATCGCCTGGTGGATGAAAAATTCACCAGAGGAGGGTAGGGAGAGGCCAAAATAAATTGAGGAGAGGAGTAGGGATGCCAAATATTGTTGATCTGGGGAGGTAGGAGGCTAAAATTGACCAAGGGTAGAGGGGAAGTATGGACACACAAGGGATACTTGGGGAGGCTTAGGGTTCGAATGAGGAGCAGGGGTGGAGGTGCTCGAGCAACCTGGAAATATCATAACCTATATACTAATGGTTTGTAAAAACCATTGGTATAGACAACCATATACTAATGGTTTAAAAAAAAATACTGGTATAGCCTTGGACAAAAAGACTATACCCACAGGTTTTCAAAACCGTGGGTGTAGATCCATTGGGATAAATGGATTTTATAGTAGTAAGTTTAATAGAAATATTAGGAACTAAAATTAGTAAATCATCGATTTGGTAACTTAACCCTCTGAAATACATTGAATATATGTATAATTATAGTAAGATATCATAAAAGTTTTGGTAAGGTAGAGATAATGTGGGTTTTCTATTAATACATTCATATTTGGATACTATAAGTGGACATGGTTTTGGAATAGATATGTCTTGGGGTAATAACCCTAAAAATAGTTGGTAAAGTATATCTTATCCATCATTTTAGTTCATGGTGAGTGTGCCCCTAATGCATATCTAGTTTAAAACTCCTGGGGGTTATGACTAGGTTAACTCATATTTTATTTATAAACCATTATGAATGATTTGAATGGATGATGACCATGAATGACCACGGTTAGACCTAAGATGTATTAGATTGAAAATTATGTGTCCTGATTTAGACATACTACAAATTATTTTCATGTAATTTAGATTCCCACAATGATAAGTGTTGCTAATACTATGATTTTTGGTTCCATTCAAGGTATGGAACTAGAAGAAACCTTATTAACATTGAATGTAACAGACAATGTAGTGATTATGATAAACCAAATGAGATGATGATTGGAGTGAAAGATATTGTGATTATTCCTAATTATTTATCAAGATACATTATTGATAAATTTCACATTAACCAAATATTAGATTCACCAAATAAGATAAGGGTAATGTCCACCGAATGTTTGAGTGGTGGATACCATAGAGAAAATTTTTCTCAATTTCCTTCATGTCCAAAATTTGCAAAGTGAAACCATAGAAAATGTCTTAATGGAAGGTAAATATGTTATATTTGTGTAAATGGAGGTCCTATAGAAACAAAATTCCACATAATTCAATTTCTTATGTGTGGGGAACTTGTGAATTATCCAAGTCAATGCCCTAATCCATGGGTTAACTCCTAGACTAAGGAAGCACATATTCCATGTCAATCATTGAAGTGTAAGGATTGAGGTATTTATTTATTAGGATTTGATAATTATGTTTATATAAGAGTTATATAATTGATATTTTTATAAGAATCATGAAGCATCTGAGGATCATTCTGAAATAGTTTTTATTTAAGGATTTAAAATCATACGTTAAATGGTACCGATGAACTAGAAAATTTGTTTAGTGGTAGGGTGATATTTTTGTAGAACACATGATTAAGTGAAAGAAAACTCTTAATATGTGTCTAAAATTAATAATGTTTTGTTGCGATAAAGAGATTATTGACACTAATACATTAAATGGGATACCATTTGTGTCCTTGGTACTAATTTGATGTAAAAGTGGTTTTTGTTATCTTCTCTATATTTTAATACAATTTTTGGATTTATAGAATATATTTGATAATATAAGATTATATTTAAGTAATAAGTAGATATTTGTTTTTTTGAAGCAGTTATGTTTTCATTAAGTTTTTATAGTGATTCAGGTTATTAACATTTTTAGGAGAATATATGATCCAGTTATTCACATGTTTGGCACATGACATTATTATCCAATTTATGTTGTCTGGGGATAAATATTTGATCAAATCTTCCTGGTTTTTAGGTTTTAAATTTGACATATTTTGGAGGAGTATTAAGGTTAACTATTTATGAAATGGATTAAGTTGAACTTTTGGTGTCATTATATAACATGTACTAACTATTTTGTTTTGGTAAATATTTAGAGGCATAAGGAATGAATTATAGATCTTATGACTCATTTAAAGTTAATTTTAGTGTTTTAGGTATAAAAAAATCATTTTGAATATTTATTTCTTGGAATAAGATATGATGTGGAAAATTCATTAAAGCACAACCAAATGATGAAATTGTGTTTATGAAATAGAAAGAAATCAAGAAAGTACATTTCATTATGTTCAATATCTTGATAGTAAATGAATCCATAAAATTTATGAAAATAATATTTAAATAAAATTTTTATCCTATTACCCTTAATTTTGATGAATTTATGGTCTCTTCACCCCTCATTGATTTAGGGTTTTGTGGTCATTAAAGTTTTCTTTACCATATTATATTTCACTCTCCATTAGGTTTTTAACATTATTATTCTTTATATATATATATATATTAACTTCCCAACATGTTCTCATTATCTAGAAACTTGAATAAATAATATTTTAGGTAACATTTATGTTTCTCACTTTTACTTTTTAAAATAAGTTTTATTATCCCTCAATATGTTGTAGGTTTTTAACAAAGGTTAAACCATTGATTACTGAGAAAAAATTATGAGGGAATAATTTATTTAAGGGGGTAGAATTTAATTTCTTTAAATTTTAAAATAAATAGATGTTTTATAGTGTATATCATGCATGAGACTAAGTTAAGTGAACCATGATTTACTATTAAAAATATTATTATTTAATGTAATAGTTATTTCCTAGCAGTTAAATTCGTGAGTATGAATAGGATTAACAACAATATGAAATATATATAAATTTCATACTAAATAAAAATTTATTGATTAATTCTTAGGAAATAATAACTCATTTTTTAGTAATGTCATTTTGATCTTCAAAAATATATTTTCTTCAAAACTGTTTTTTATTTATTTTTGTGAGAAAATTTAATAATAAATTTCTAGAAATTTTACAAAATTTATTTGATAAAATAAATGTAATTTTTGAAATTATAAAATAAAAATTATCTTAGGGGATTTTTTGGGATTTTTTTGATAGGTTTTATTTTTCAATGAATAGTGAAAAATATTGATTTTTATTGAAAAGTGTCTTTTTATTTCAATAATTTAAAAAGTCCTATTTGGTTTTTAAATGGTATAAAATATATTTTTTCAATTATATTATTAATAAGCCAATTATTTTATTAGGAATTAATTTTATACTTGAATTTGGTATAAAAATATTTTATACTTGGAATTCGAATAATTAATAAAAAAGATATTTTTCTAAAAAAACCATTTTTCATCACATTTTTCTGGTTTAATTTAAAATTAAATAGTTAAAATTATATAAATTTTATAAAATGAATTCTATATTTTGAATCAAAATAATTAATATTTATTAATAAGTTTAACTAAATTTTTGGTCATAATGAATAATAAAAAAGTTAAAAATATTTTACTATAGTAAATGCTAAAACTAGTTTATCAGGGGGTTAATATAATGATATAAGGGTAAAAATGTCCTAAAAACATGTCTAATTTCAATTTTATATACATATTTCAACCGTATATAATCTTATATTTGTAAATGATCTATTTTGGTTCCATTTTTGTTGAGTAATACATGAATATATTTTATTCTTTTTAAAAATTTCAGGTGTGTCCCATCTCGTGCATATAAAAGGAAAAGCCTCAAATATTCACACATTAATATCCATTTGGTTTCCATGAAATAACCAAATACCTTTATTACATCCCTTAACACAACCTATAGTCCCTATTTTGATCATAAAACCATCATAGGAAGGATTTAGGTATAAACATAAAGATCTTTTCCGAAGAAGTGGTATAGTTCTTAACCACATTTTCATTTAATTTATTATCCCAACTCCTTCAAATAATATTCACCCATGATGAAATAATGACACCATTATCTCCCATATATTTTATTATGTTAATTTAATTATATATATACATCTACCCTTCCATCAAATGGAAAAAAATTGTCATTCATGTGTACGATGGACTACCGCCTCACGAACCGATGTAATTCATTTTTCATCACTGCCTCTCACAGATGGTTATAATTATGGATTTAATATATATATATATATATATTTTCACCCATGATGAAATAATGACACCATTATCTCCCATATATTTTATTATGTTAATTTCATTATATATATACATCTACCCTTCCATCAAATGGAAAAAAATTGTCATTCATGTGTACGATGGACTACCGCCTCACAAACCGATGTAATTAATTTTTCATCACTGCCTCTCACAGATGGTTATAATTATGGATTTAATATATATATATATATATATATTATATTCATGAAAATATTTATAATTATATGAAATTAATATATCATATATTTTATTACCTTCCAATTCATTAAAAAATCATTGATGTGTACATGTGAACTAACACCACCATGAAGTGATGTGATTTTTTTTTTCACAACCAAAAAACATAGATGGTATATATAACTTTATTTAAATAACTAATAAATTATTTATTATATAATTATAAAGTAATAATTACCTTCTTTCTATCATGATGATTGAAAAATGAAAACATTACTCATGCGTACGTACAACCTACCATCTCCATGATTTTACCATTTTTCATTTTTCATAAATCTATTTATTTATTGGGTTTAAAAGTATTATTGATGTATAAAAATGATAGTTATTTAATTATTATTATTCTAGAGATTATTAAATAAATACCACTGTTACCATAGTCAGCATTCGAAAGTCATTTTGTATATATGAACTGAATATCATCAATACACCCAACATGAATTTAATTGATTAAATAATTAAATATAATATTGTAATAAATCCAATAAACAGAATAATTTCCTTGAAAATAGTTTTTAATAAAGTAAATAATTAACATAATTTTATTATATTGGAAGATAAATAATGTACGTGATGATTTGGACGTGTGAAAATCAATTTCTTAACTCAATTTCCATTCATTGAGTTATACTTCCACTCCATGGACTATGTTATACTATGATCATGTGTGGAATGATATATGATTTTTTAATGTTATATTTTAATTTTATTATGGGGATTTACATTGGTTATTAATAATCACTTCATTGATTAATCCTCGCTTCAATGATACAATCTTTTAAAGGATTCCGTCTCAATTTACAATTCATTGATACATATTTAGTATTATTAACATATTTACCTTTATTTTGTTTATATACTATCATTTTGAGGTATTTAACATTAATATATATTTATCAATTATTTTTAATAATTCAATTTAAGTTACCCTTTCAAGAGGAATGTTTAAAATAAAATCCGATCTTATTTCAATTTTGATTGTGTCTATTTTTCTTCCATATCTATATTTTTATAAAAAGTTTTATAAAATTAATTTTTATTCACTCAAATGATTTATTAATGAAAATTTATATTATTCATGAAATTTTATAATGTTTTAAAGTAATATTTATAATTTTTTCTGAAAATTTCATTTTCATCTCGTTTTAAAAAATTAAAAAGGAATGCATCTTTTCAACGTATAAAACATTAACATATTCTCCTACCACTATAACTGTTTAATGCTATTTAGATTCTCCTATAATTTTTATATATCTTTTAAAAGATAAATATTTAATGAAATATTATTTTAATATTTCCCTTCGATTTTACAAAAGTCCAATTTTTTTTATAAAACCTATATTTCTGAGAAATTTAAAGTCATCTTTCATTTATTTTGTGGCCGTTAACTTTTTATTGATACATTAAATTTCTTATGATCATCAAAAATTATATTTCTATTAAATATACATATTATTTGTATCCTGGATATGATTACTACCTAAACTATATACCATTTCTATATATGGTGTTTTACTTTGAAATTTGTTTGATTGATTGGGGAAATATTAATAATCCATATTATTTACTCAATAAGGACATTATTAATAAGGCATATTATTCATGAATAAAATTGATCATTCAATATATAAGGAATGAATTAGAAACAAATGATGGATGGGGATCAGAATTATATAGCCCCTCAATGCATAGACATGTCTCATAAGACAAATTAGTTGGCCAAATAAAATGGGTTTTTAACCATAGTTTTAAACTATATTGACAGAGGCCTAGATAGTATAAATATCCTGATTTTTAAGATCATGATGTCCAATATTATTAGTTTACTTTATTGAGAATTCATTTATTATTATACATGATATTATTTCATTGATATTATCTATATATGCATTTTATCATCAAGTTATTGATTAAATGGAATGTGTTTTCAGTTATTTAACTTTCCATATTGATTAATCCTTATTTTCTCATGATAACTTACATTGTACATAAAATTTTCTTAAAATTTTATCTCACAATAATTTTTTTCCTTTCCCCATGATATGAAGAATACATATTTAAATGTGATTAAAGGATGAAAATGATTTTATTTTTATGTATTATGTTTTATTTATTTTATAAAATGGGAATAATATATATATCTTGTTTTTCAATAATAAAAAATTGATCAATCCTTAGAGATGTGATCCATTATATCTTATGAAAATGTAATAAATTATACAATGAATTTGGGTTACTGGATTTGGGGTTGTTACATTATCTCCTTGAAGTGAATAACCAAAATTCACATCATTCTTAAATTTATTTCTCTTTAGAATGAGTGAAGGGAAATATCCTCATTTTCTAGATTGAAACTCATATATTATATCCTTGATTCATTATTATTTATACCACTTAAACCTTCGATTTCCAACCCATTCCTATTGGACTTCAGATATGGGAAATATAACTTATTCTTCAGACCTGGTAGTATGGGGAGAGGATTTCTCTAACCTTATTAATATCATTCTATAACTCTCTCATTCGGATAGATAATATGAAGATTCGGTTTGGTGGGATGGTTTTGTATCATCATATGAATTGTATAATCTTCTTTGAGGCTCATTTTGGGGGATATTTGGTTTGGGGGAAGGGGATCATATATGTCTTCCTTTATTTTAATTAATAAACTCTTCACTATATCCAGGTGATATGGGCCCTGGTTTGGGGAAAGATAATATTATATGTTTTTTATTTAATTTATTTTCCTTCTTGTATTATATTAATTTTTTTATATTTTGAAAATTAAATTCTTATATACTATTGTCTCTTCATGTGACTTTGTTTATGATTTTGTTGTGGAGTTGCGTTCTTATACTCCTAGAATGGATTTCTCATGTACTGGTAAATGTGTTATGGCCTCGAGCATATGAAGAGGGTCTAGGGGAAACTTCACCCATCATGACACATTATTTTTCATTATGCCCTTTAAAACCATGTAGGTGAGTTAGTGTCATCAATATTAGACAATATCATGGCAAAGTGGATGGATTCCTTTGATTTGTATGTTGACAGTTGCTCTATTTATATTGATGTAAGTGATTATGTTGATTCAGGAATTTTATTAATGTTAATTTAAAACCCATTAAGGTAATGAAATGAACCATTTGTAGGTGATTAACAAAAATGATAATTTTTTTAGTATCTTCTTGAGTGTGTTCCTTGTAAATATAGTTTTTTCGAAAGACTTGGGAAATTTTTTACAGCTGGATAGAGTGGATTATTCCAAACTCAATTATTTCTTATGATTCATGTCATATGTTAAATTGTGTTCTCTTTTTTTAAATTTATGTGTATTTATATTAACTTGTTAAAGATCAGGATAAAACTATGTTAGTTGAATAAAAATAATTTGATGAAATCTTGAAACTTTTCTATATATGTGCATTATCACATAAAGTATGTTAAATATAGAATGCTAAATATCATTCTTGGAATGTTTAAATTTATAAAAATTATTTATCAGTTTTAAATGAAACATATTTGAGTTTTAAATTATAGTTGTGGCTAGATAAATTAAAATTTTAACACATGATGAATTAAATAGGTTAATTTATTGTCTAGTTTAGTTGTTTGATTAGTAATAAAATGTTTTTTAAAAAACAGATCTTTTGATAGCATTTTTTCTTAAAAAAACAATTGCAGTACTTTTACGAAACTTTCATTTATTTTATGTTCAGTTTTTAAAAATTCATTGGAAGCGTTTTCATAGATAATTCTTATAAATATCCTATTATGAAGAAGTATTAAAAAAGATTTCAACTAAAATATATTCCGACTTACTAGATTTTGAATAAAAGATACTTAGTGAAACTTTTTATTAACATACTTGTGAGTTTAACATGTTTTAATATGATGTATTTTGTTATAGTTATTGAATATTTGGAATCATTTGAAAATCTTGTTTATGTTTTAAAATCCTTTACTAGTAAGGACATAATGATTTTTTTAAGTAGCATATCCATGTTTGTTAACAAATTATTATGATATAATTCTAATCTACTTTGTTTATGATATGTTAAGAATAAGTTTTGAATGATATAAATTAAATTTTCTAGGAAAATAAACGAGGATAAATTATGTACAAATTTTCACTAGATAGCATGCCCAAGAAAAATTGAGAAAGTTATTGATATAATAATGCTTTCTCCAATATAAAGTTCTATTCCTTTTTTCCTAAATCAATGTGAAATGATTATTTTTGAATGGTGTTTTCTTCTATAGTGTTATTTTTCTGTAATTTTTGTTTTATTGATATGTAATGCTTCCTTGGTTTCTTTGGCTATCTGTGTGGCATTATTGTGGTTAAATAACCTTAGTTGGGAATATGAGTCATTGATATGTGTCCAATATCACAAGATGTTAAATTCATGAATCTGTTGGGGTGAAGTGTTTGATCTCAAGTTGATATAGGTGATTGATTATCCTCCTTGATATAATTATTTGTTAATGTCCTTCCTCCTTCTTAAGAGGTATCTACCCTGAGAGATTTTCTTGAGAGTGTTTTAAAGATGTTTTTTAGATATACGCTTCATTCCTATAGTCTATTGGATATGTTCCAAATATATAGAGATCCTTGAGAGGTATCTTTTGGGATAGTTTATTTATCCCCCATCCATTCCCTCTCTATCTAAGTTTTGTTTTAATTCTAAAGGATAAGAATTGATTGAGAGGTATCTAATGCAAAAGTTCAGAACATTCCTGATTCTTCTTCTATAATTTTAGGTTGTTTATTTTTTTGGAAGAGTTTTCCGTATGTTGATACGTGATTTTATAATGTTTTTTAAAATTATGAAAGTAATTTGAAAGTTTTAAAAGTTAATTGGGATAATTATTTGGAATTTTTAAAAGTTATTTTAATATTTTTTTAAGTTTTTATAGATTTTAAAAATGATAAGAAAGCTTTATATTAATTATTTATAAGTTTTTAAGTGAAAATTTATTATTTTAAAGTTATTTTTACTCTTACACCTGAAATTACCTCTGTATAATAGAAACACTTTTTTTAAAAGGGTGCATAATGGTAAGATGACATTTCAATAGATTTTTTAAATGAAGAGATCATTTAATAAGATGTGCACTGGTAATACTTATCTATATAAAGGTAAAACATGACTTGAATAAGGGTTAGACCATATTTTATTTATTTGAATAAGGGTATGTGGGTGTTTCCCGTAGCTATTTAAGGTTCTTCCCCAGTTCACATAAAGTATGTTTAGGTTTTCTTAACCTTCCATAAATGTATTTAGATTCTCGTGTAAGGGTAAGCTAGTTTTATTACTGTTTGTATACGAGCCATCATATCAATATGTGAAAGTAATTTATTCTTTATAATACCCATATAAGGGTAACCAACCATTTAAGGGTAAAATAATGTTACCCTTACATAGCATATAATTTACAGGTACGAGTATCTTGAATTTTCTAAAGGATGTGTTGGGATAATCAGCCACATAAGGGTAAAACCATGTTACCCTTACACAATGATTATGTTTCATGTAGTGGTAGATATATTTGGTTAAAATTTTTATAATTCCATCCTAGTTTCACCTCTAACATAATTAAAGTGTAAATTAATGAAAATAAATATGGAAAACATTGTTTATAAATCTTTTAAGAAGAGATAAAAATGGATATTAACTCCCAAGATTTTAGGATTCATAAAATGAGTCTTAAAATGTAAATTAAAATGGAAACTAATTAAATACAAATTAAATTTGAATAAATATAATGCTCAAAGTGTTTTGTTTTGGAGAATCTATAAAGAATTTATATTACTTCATAATATCATAGAATTCTCTCCCATTTGAATCAGCTTATATTTTCACAAGTTAGAGTGATCCTAGTGCCTTCTCTTGGAGTCTTGTGAATCCTTTAGTGATTTTTTGAGGCTTCTTTTAAAAATTATATCCTACATGCATTACCTTCTATCTCTCTCCACTATCTTCGTGCTGTAGCATGTGAAACCTTCATCTCTAGGTTGGGGATGTTTAAACATCTCTTTTATACTATTCAAGTGCGATTTAACATATTCTAGACTCCTTTATTTATATGTATTTTACTAACTATAATCCTATAATATCCTCAAAAAATAATCACATAAAGAATCATTATATAATAATTTGGAAATTTTAAAATAACAAGATGAAATTTATATAGTGAATTATAGTTAACAAAATATTATAATTTAAATAATTAAAATACAAGATAAAATTATGAAGTAGATTATTGCTTCTAATAATAAACTATAAATTTCTTGCATAAGGTTGATATTATTAATATAATAATCGCTTCATTATTATTAATTATTTCATTGTAAGAATTAAGGATGTGAAATTGAGGAATATTATTGCATTTTAAAAAATGAAATTTTTTATTTTTCATGTTCATGAAATTATTGGAAGATAGATAAAATAGTATGATGTGTAAATATTTTATACTGGATAAAAACTGAAATTTTCATATAAAGAGAAAAAATTATCATATTTTTAAATTTTGTTTCCAGAACATGGAAATTTTATGAAAATGTGTTAATGACATGTCATCGATAAATATCATTATCTTTAAGAATCCATAATTGCATGTGGTAGAATATTGTTAATGTGTTATTACTATTTCAAGAAATTAAATAGAAGTTTATTACATATAGATTATGGTTAATATGTTATTTTTATTATTTATAGAATTTAATTAGAAATTTTATTGTATACTATGGATAATTATGATTATCATCGAAGATGGAAATCACATATTGAAATATATATTCTATATCATTAATAATTATTTAAAAAATGGAATTCAATGATTTATCACATGAAATAAATAATAATATTTTATTATATGTAATATTATCAGAATAATGACCAAATAAATTATTTATTGTTATAGAATAATTAAGATTATTATTTTGGAAATTATCTAAGAGAGAGAAATAAGTAATTGCATGATGTAGTTAAATTATTATTTTATAAAATAAAAAATGATATCAAGATACAGTGTAAAACTAATTAAATAATATTGATGAGAATTATTTTTATAAATATAGATATTAGAGAATTAAAATGGGGATTATATCATTTTAATGTTAATTAGTATTTTATGTTGTTCAAATTAAATTATTGTTTAGGAATTTGTGATCGAATGTGTTTATTGTTGCTTCTTGATATTTACTAGATATCGTTCTATATACTTGCATTTATTTTTTTATTGTTCAGAATGTTCGAATTCTTGAAAATGGATAAGAAACATAATGTTATATGTTATTATTTTTTAAATAAAATAGGCCATAGAAAAATAATCATTGCTCTTCTTAAAATTGATAAACATGGAATTAATGCTTTAATAATTTTATATTGATTGTAGTTACTTATACCTACTGATATAGGTTTCTTAACATAGAATAACCTATGAATAATGAAGTGGTTAATTCAATATGGAATTAAAATGGTTGTTTTCTAAATATGAATTGATTTGGGTCAAGTGAGACCATTCTTCATTGGAGGAGGCTTGATTTTCTTGATGTTATGGTTATAGTTTATTTTAAAATAATTTTTGGAAAAATACATTTGATATGGATTCATTCCCTAAAATATAGATCCTAGATTTTAATGATTGATAAAATAATATGATTTTTGGTATTGAAGATTGTTCTGTGACATTGTTCCAACTTTGATGATGATGGTGGCATGAGGTTCCAGATGTGAAGATACTGGCACAAGATGCCGTTTGTGATTTAATATGTAACGGTGTGAGACACTTGGGAATTCCGGATGAGTTCAGAATGGGTTTTTTCTCATCAATGATAACTTTTGGAGCGATGCTTTCTTGATATCCAATGACCAATTGTTATTTATATGATCAATTTCATACTGTGGGACATCGTTTGATGATATTCATTATAAGGGCATTTTTTTAGTGGTATATTATGATAAGTATTTGAGTTATCTAATGTTTATGAAATGATATCTAATTAATTAAAGTATGGGTTGGTTATTGATGCTTGCTTATGATGATTTCATACATGAGAATACAAGAAAAAAAGTAATAGTGTCACCTAAACTTATCTTAGAAGATAAAAATTTTATCCTTGGAAATGAAAATGGTATAATATTAATTAATTGATAATGAAATAATTAATATTTAACTCGATTATTGTATTATTATTTTCTATCTAGACCTTAGTAGTGGTAGCTTGGTGTTCTATATGATGACAACAATAGAGAATTATAAGGTGAGGTAGTTTCCCTTAGTTTGGTTGTGAGTCATAACTATTATGTATGTTTTTCTATTTCATACACACCCCACCCATGTTGGAAGGGAAAATAAGAACCAAATTTTATGGGGTTGTTATCCCTGACATCTAGGTTGGTTAGGATATGGATGGCTGACTACCTCCTCTCCCCCACTCTCTCTTTGGTTGTAGTCTTACATGTAGGTATGCATGAGGGTGATTTCCGATACATGTGTGTTTTGGTCAGTGATTGATTATGGTTATTACACATGCATTTATTCTAGATATATTGTCCAAAGGATTATTAAATGTATGTTATGTATGGGTTGTGATGACTTGAGGTATAATAAAAAATATATAGGTTGTTGTGGATTCCAAAAATAAAACTGGTTATTATATAGAAGATGTGGATGGAGATGAGAATGAGATAGGTATATGTAATGATGCCAACATGAGATGTTTGTAACTATAGAATACTCAGGTAGGTAAGGCCAAGGACCAACTCAAATCTAGTATGACTTGATTTATGGAATAGATGATGGATCAGGACAGGTGAAATTGCGATGTTAGAAGAACAAACTAGTGGGGAGGTGGTTGTGGGGAACACACACACACATTATAAATATTGTGGTTATACTTTTGTGTTTTATTTGGTGAGTGATCCATGAATAGGATGAGAAATGTATAATATACTAGTTTAGGTGATTATTTAGTTTCATTTTTTTACTCACTGGGATTTAGTATACTTCTTTCACATTTCACACAATAGGTTTCTGGGAGAATTATATTGATTATACCTGGTATGATCACCCTATTAATATATATAAACTATTTTCAGGTCTACAAGAGTTGTGTAGGTATCAATATTGGAATTTATAGTTTGAGGAGTTGTTTAGGATTGATTGGAGTTTTGTGGTTACTGCTAAGGATTTATATGTTTTTCATTTTCATTTTAGTTGTATCTAGTTATGTATGACAATCCATAGTGTTTTAGGATTTATTTATTTATTTATTATGATAAGGAGATATTTGGTGGTTGTTCCCATCCTATTTCTTACTTCTCAAAACTTTATAAGTGCAATCCATTCCATGTTTGTGATTATATACCCTTAATGCTTGTCTCCAACCCATAGCCTACTGTAAGCGGGTTTCAAGCATCATTACTTACCTTTATTAATTTCCAAATCAAGAGGGGTACCTTTGGAGTAAATAGTTCATGGAACCTACTATCTTCTTTATAACTTCTCCATCTATCCATAGAGAAAGCTTAACTTAATCAGCTAAAATTAAAATCCATATAGTCACTCTCATAATCCATCCAATTATTAAAATTGAAAAATTTTACTAAATATGAGACTCCTAAGATTCAATATCATTGATCAACCATACCAAATGAGTCACAATCCCTTCGAACCCCATCATGAGTCTACACAAGCTAAGAATTTTTCCACCACTTTAAGGAGAAAACACAAAAATAGATCATTTCCAAACTACTAAAAATTTCCACTGATTCACATGACATTTTCTAGGACAAAATTACATTATCTATCTTCCAAACTAGCTCTTACACATACTACAACAAAATGTTAATAAAAAATATAATAACACACCCAATTTCTATAAATTAAATGAGTAATATACATAAAATAGAACACACATCCGTTTCCTCCCAATAATAATAAGTAGTACTATAGTATTGGCCCACATAACACTCTTCATCATCGAAAAAAATCTTCCACACAAAAAATATACAAATATCTTAGTAAAAAAACATATCCACTGATCTACACTCAATATTAAAAAAAATATAAAATAAAAAAACCAAAAACCCCAATAAAATAATTCTATAATACATCTCCAATAATCCCATAAAAAAATCCATAGTCCACAAAATAAATTAGAAAAATGAAATCAACACTAAAAAATATGTATCCAAATAACGTCAACAAAGGGAATGAAAAAGAACAAAACCAAGAGGAACAATAATCCAATCTAAATAAAATAATAATAAGTTATACAAAAAACTATAGAGACATTATTATAACTTCTAGGTAAAAATAACACAAATAAATAACCTAGTCACACAAAAACAATTACACAGGCCCAAACTCAAAGGACCACCGAACAAAAAATCTTGAGCACATAACCCCAAAAAAACTACACCATTGTGATACAACTAATATAATGGAAAAAATTAAGTATAATTAATTCTGAAAATATTTTAAAGTATCATATTACTAGAAAAATAATGAAATTTTAAGGACTGTGAAGAATTTTGACAATCCATTTAAAAAAAAACATATGCTACATTATTTACCTATTTAAAATGTGGCATAAAATCATGAATTGAATTTATAAAATCTAAAAAATAACTCTAATCCACTAGGAACTTCACTAGAACAATATCAGATCTCTATTTAATAATATTTAAAATATACATTTAATCACTTTTATTTAGAATTTTCTTCCATAAAAAAATCTCATCATACATCAGAACAAGAATTAATTCCTATAATTTAGCTTCAAAATAATTTAAACAACCTATGTATTGATAAAAATAAACCTTAACAAATTCCCTAAAATTATGGAAAATATCCCCGCATTCCACATGACCTAACATACCCATAAAAAACCATAATTATTGAATTTAATCTATATAAGAGAATGTGGTGTCCAATAATAAATTTTAAAAGTAAAAAGTATCTTAGGAATTCCTCAAAACACTAAAATTTTAATAATATTGTGTTCAATCATATTATTTTCAATTGAACCTATTTTAATGTATGAATCTATATAAATATCACTATATATATAGACAAAACCCACTTTAACCAAAAACTTTATAACCCTCAAATAAAATTTTATTCCTTGAAGACTAAAGTAAATTAAAAAAGTCACTCAAAACCACTAAAAACACATCCTTAAGTTGTAAGATAAAGAAAATAATGAAAATTTTATACAAGAAATATCTAATCCACCCCCTTGATCAAATTTAGATTGAAATAAACCACTAACATATTTTTAAATAGACAATTAAAAAAAGAACACTAAAAAAGACATTCATAGATTCTTATACTATAGAATTATAAAAGTTTAACATAAAACATAATAGATATTTCTAAATAAATCAATAACCTATAAATAAAAATTTTAAATCTATCCAACACTTTTACACATAAAGATACAAAGAATCTACTCCATTACCCATTTCTTACTTCTTTTTATATATCTATTCATTTGTATTGTCTATTAAATTTTATATTTTATTTTTAAACATTTTTTATGTGTTCAATATAACATATTTCACTTTTTATATTTTTAAAATTTTGACACATTTTTTTAAAAAATCTATATTTATTTTAATTTTTTTAATTTTTTTTATTTGTTCTAGAAAATAATTTGAGTTTATTATTTTGGAGGGTTTAAAAAAGATTCACTAGATCTATATCATATTCAATTAAAATTATGTGACATAGATTGTTACTATCAAATAGTTTTTTTTAGTAAGGATTGGTAAATGAATTAATTATTAAATTACTCAAATATATTATCTTACCTTATTTTAAATTTTTTTTAATTATATTTAATATTATAATCATAGTAATTCTATCAATAAAAATAAATTTATATTTTTATCATTTTATTTCAAATTATATATCTAAATGGTATTAGAGGATGATTTATTATATTATAATATTTCTCACCTTTTAAACAAATTTAAATTCAATAAAAGGAGAAATTATAAGGAACAAGAAAGAGAATTAGATGTTATGGTTTTCTCTTCCTTTTTTATCTAATAATTTTCCATTTTCAATTATATGTGATTTTCATGTACATAGTAAAACTTTCTATGTTTAAGATGAGACATGGATAATTGATTATCAGAATAAAACTACATGACTTCCAATGAGGCATTATTATTTTTCAATTATTTTAAACATAATTCTTATCAAATAATCTTACTAAATGCGTATATAACCATTTACAATCATTTTTAATGTCCCACATTATCATAACTTCATCATCAAGAAATTCATTTCTGGTTACATTTGTTATAATATTGTTTCTATAACCAAAATTGTCTATCAGTTAAATTATGATACTATATTTGACAAAAATAAATGTATATTGAAATACCTTTCAAAGAAAAGGAATTTTATTCATGATAAAATATTAAATTAATTATATTTTACACACTTTCTAGATTTGAGTATTAGAAATTAGTTGCAGATTCCTTCCATTTCCGATTATAATGTGTTTAATTATCCTATAGAAGGAGCTTATCTATTTATATATAGTAAAATCCTAGAACTTTTACTTAGAAATCAATGACCAAGACATTTAATATTTTAGATAATTAATTCAATTATTTTATTAAATGAGAAATAAAATTATTCTTATGATTATTCTTTTGATGTTTTTCTTAAGTTATGGAAACATCATCTTCTATTATCACCAAGGGAATAATTTTTCATTTTTTATATTGAAATTTTCCATTTCGATATTTAGGTTTATTATAACTCCCCTACAAATTATAGAAATAGTTTTTTTAATTTAGTTGATGATTATTATATAATTACATGGAGTCATTTTATTTTAATTAGAAATTTTTATTATTCACATTAAAACCCTATTTTATTTGATTAGTAAGTGTTTTAATACCAATTATGATCATGAACTTTTTCTTAAAAAAGAGACTTATTTTTTTTCAAACTCATTAAATTCAACCTGAAATAGTCATAAGAAAAGTTTCACAGAATTATCTTATTTTCTTCAAAAAAATTCGTCTATGAATTGTTAGAACTCTTTTTTTTATCTTCAATTAAAACTAAATATTTTGGATAATTTTTCTAAATGATCACATATCTCAATAATAGTTTTCCTTAATAAGTAGTTTACAAAAAATCACATTATAAAATAATTTTTAATTAAAATACTATATATTCTCATTTGAAAAGTTTTCATTATCTTTTTTATACCTTAAATTTTAGACAATGATACACTAATTTTGAACTTGATGTGGTTGATTTTTTTATTCTTGGTTTTTTATTGATAACATAGGTTAGAAAATATTGATACATAATGATTGTATTTTTATAGATTAAAAGATTTTATTTTTCATGAATCATTTTCATTTCATCAATTATATTACACCTTATATTCTCTCTCTTTTAAAAAAAAAACCTGTTTCTAAAATTCTCTGTACACTCTTGTTTTTAACACACACAATAAAATATTTTCCCCATATCAAACACTTTTAAATGTATTAAATATTTATTCAATTTTTTTAAATTCATCTAAATAAATGAAAACCAAATATCAACTACACAGAATTAGTGATTAATTTTAATAATTTGTAAAATTTATTTTTGAAAATACCAATCCCTCTAAAAAAATATCTAAACCACAAACAGACTAAAGTTTCATCAAAAAATAATTTTTAAATAAAAAATAAACATATTCTAAAACCCCACAAATTTATCACAAAAAATAACCTTCTTAAATCAAACTACACACACCCTTTTTAAAATGCATTTTAAATCCAATTTTTTATTAAAACAGAATCCATTATCAAAAATATAATACAACATAATTCTTATAAACATTTTTTCAAATTATAATATAGAAATTGTCTCTTCAAAGATTAAAAAATGAGTTATAATAATTCAACCCAACTTATATGAAAAATGAAAAGACCCTGGTTTTCCTGAATGAGACTTAGTTCAAATTTGAATTTCAGAATCTAATACATCTCTAGGGGAAATATTTTAAATTAATCATAGAATATGACCTTATAAAAATTGTTTTGGGTTCTATTTATTTGTGGGCATTGTTTTTACCATCAGGATGCGTTGTCATGGAATTGAGAGTAAGGTAGGTTCTTGATAAAAAATGTATATTAAGAATAAAATTTTTTTTTATCCCAAGAATGTGTATTTGTGATTAAATTATTATATCTATTTAATTTTGTTACATATGGGATAATTGACATTGATGTTGATTATAAAGTATAGGTTTTACCCTAGGCATGGTGTATGATTTTTTCACAGTCGGTTCAGGATAGTTTTCATTTAGTAGTGGTCATTTTAAAATAAATATATATTAAATAAATAATTAAAATTTTTAATAAATATTTTAACATAGAAACCTCTATTTAAACAATCATTAAGAAAAAATATGGTGTTAGTCTCATAACCCAGAAATATTGAAGGAGATACACCATTTTAGAATCCATGGAACTTGATCAAATGGAAATTGATTCATCATCAATGGATTTGATGGAAATTCTAATGATGTCAACACACTTCATTCCTAACCAATGACCGATTCAATATTATGGTAGGAATTTTTGATTTTTATGCCCCATTATTCGTTGTTTACCCATTAGGATTATTTATATGGATTATATTGTATACTTCATGGATTTTAATTTATTTTTATGATTGAATTCATAAAATTAAAATTATCCATTATTCATGAATTCTTCATTTCATAATGATCATGAACCCTTTATTTATACTTTACTTGAGGAGTTATCAAACTAGTTATGATTCCAAATTGTTCACACAATCCCTAATATTGTTCTATCTCAATTTTCTTTACTCTCTTTTATGGTAGGCTAACCATCGATGTGAGTTTTTTATACACGTTTTTTGAAAAAAAATAATAAAATAAACCTAGGTTATTTTTTTTCAAATATAATATAGAAATTCATTAAGGTGGGTAATGATTTTGTTACAAATCTTCTTATATCGATGACATGGAAATGTAGTAGAATGGAATTTGGGGAGAAAAAATGTTTTTCCTAAAATAAGGTGAAATTCAATTTTGGTTGTAACACCTTTTCCCCCAACCCATATAAACAACCACCCACACCCAGCCCCACTTCCTCACTCAAAAATTTAATCCCTATCTCTAAACACCACCCCTCTCTCTTTGTTTTGACTAGTTTATTCCCCTTTAATGTAGCTTTTTTGGTGGCCTTAAAGAAATGTGATATTTGTGAAGCATTATTTAAAGGCAAGTTTATAATTTATTTTAATGTCAATTATTTATTTTTGTAGTTTAGTTTTTAGTTAGTTTTTATTTTACTTAGTTATTTTTTTAGTTAGTTAGATATAATTTATAATTAAAACTTAACAGTAGTAATTAAATTATTAGTATTTAGTTATGAAAATTTAGTAATTAATTTATTATTAGCCTTAGTATTAGAAATATTATTATAAAATGATTATCATGTATTATGACTTAATAGTTTATAAATATTAGTGAAATAATTAATAACAAAATGATAATTAATGATATAATCATTATGAATTTAAAATTTATTAATAAATAAACAATAAGTAAATATGTAGTAATTAGTAAATAATATTAATTAGATTATGAATAAATTTTAGTGAAATAATGATTAACTAATAATTAACTAATTATTAACTATTAAATAAGTAATATTTGAAAAATGATAGCCGAATGATTAAGAAATGATTAAATTAGGAATAAGTAATTATTACATAATGATTAACTAAGGATCAATTTATGATTAAAAATTTATTTAACAATAATGAAATAAAGATTAACCAATATTTTAATAATGATAAACTACAAATTTTCCATTAATTAAATATAAATTAACTACTTAATAACTATTAAATATCAAATGATTAACCAATGATTAACTAATGCTAAAGTAATGATTAAATATTTATTAATTATGGATGAAATTATGAATAATTAATGATTAGATAATGATTAACATTGGATTAAATTAGGCTTAACTCAGGAAAAAATAATGAATAAATAATGATAAACTAATGATTAAATAATGATGAAGTAATAAATAATTAATGATTAATTGTAAATTTATTAATAATTATCTATAAACTAACTACATAATAAAAACTACCAAACTAATGATTAATGAGTGACTAACTGATGATTAATGAATGATCCAGTCATGATTAACTTAGGATTAACTAATTCTTAACAAATGATTAAATAATTAGTAACTAAGGATTAACTAATGGTTAACTAACTATTAAATAATTATTTACTAATGATTACTTAATTATTAACTATTAAATAATTATAAACTGACTACTGAACAACTATTAACTAACGAATTATTAATTAATGATTAACTAATTATTAAAGAATGATTTATGAATGATTAACTAATGATTAATGAGTGATTAATGAATGATTAATAAATAATTAACGAATTATTAACTTAGGATTAACTAATGATGAAGTGATTGTTAACCAATAATTAATTAATGATTAACTATTAATTAACTATATATTAACAACTTAAAAAATATTAATTAATTAATACTTAAGGAATGATTAATTAGTATTTAATGATTCATTATTGAATGATTAAGGAATGATTAATTTAGGATTAAGTAATTCTTAACTTAGGATTAATTAATGATTAACTAAAAATTAATAGTTAATTATTTAATAACTAAGAGTTAATTAATGATTAACTAATGATTAACTAATGATTGAACCATAATTAATTAATGATATTCTATTCATTAAATATTATTTAACAATTAATTAAATTTTAATTAACTATAAACTAACTACTTAATCACTATTAATTAATTAATGATTAATGAATGATTAAGTAAGGATTAATGAGTGATTATATAATGATTAATGAATGATTAAGAGATGATTAACTTTGGATTAACTATTTATTAACTAATGACTAAATAAATATTAATTAATTATAATATAAGGGTTAAATTAGGATTAAATAATTCTTGCATACTGATTAAATTCAGATTAAAATAGTATTAACTTAGTATTAAAGAGTTCTAAATTCACTACAAAGAGGCCCAACCGCACACCAAATTTTTCACTCCCATGGGATTTGATTTAGATGATTCAAACCTTTAGTAATATTAAAATTTTTACTTCCAAAAATTAGTGTCATTATTTTGGATATAAGAAAGAATTTTAAAATTTAGGTAATGTAAAGATTATGTAGTTATCTGAGTAATTAAATCACTATATGGATACAAAAAGTGGATGTGCCTATGAAACATATATACCTGGGAATAATAACCCTAAAAAGGGCTTATTAAGATTTGACTCGAGTATAACATGGTGCATGATAATTAGAATTACTACACACCTAGTTTGACACTCCTAGGGGGATTTTCTTTAGATGATTTACATTCTCTTTATAAAATTCTGAACATACCTTTATGAAGATTGAAAACTGTAGTATGAAACATTAACGTCATCTTTGTGAATATAAGAAGAAATTTAAAAAATTTGATAAAGTAAAGGTCATGAGGGTTTTTTAAGAAATGAAATCCTTTTCTAGATACTAAGAGTGGATGTGGATTTGGATGAGATGAAACTAGGGATAGTAACCTAGAAAAAGGTTTATTGAGATTTTACTTGAGCATTACCTGGTGCACGAAAATGGTCCTTGCTCCACACATAGTTTGAAAATCTTGGGGGATATGATTTAGATGATTCAAATTCTCTTTATAAACCACTAAACATACATTTAGGAATAAAAAAATTTGTATTACGAAACATTAATTTAAGATTTTAGGATATAAGAAGACATTCAACAATTTTGGTAAAGTAAAGTCTATTTGGTAAATGATACATGATTATTCCTCAATGTCAATATATTTACACTATCAAAATCTTGATTTGTTAGAATTTTTCAGTAAGATAATTATGTTTTCCTTTGTATACTGTTATATGGATGTTAATCAAAACAAAAAAGGAGATTCATATAGTACAAAACTAATAATAATGGTCAAAAGATCTGATTATGGTACCCTAAGAGAACTTCGGGATAGAATTCATGGTTAGTTAAATATAAGACCAGATAAGGAGATCCAGTCAATTAGTTATAGACATTTTCAATTCCTAGATCGGCTATTTCATGTTTATTTCCCATTGGTTGATGATATGTACTAGGTCCAAAAAAGAGCTTTATTTAACCAACTATCTAATAATTCCATAATGGATTTATATGTGGAGGTTTCTGTTGTCTATAAGAAATGTGAAAATATAAAATGACATAGGCATGAAATAGTCATCAAAGAAGGAACACCCAATGATCATGAGACTATTCCCTATCATGTGGAATAAGACAACCAAAGTGATGACCCAAATATGAAACAAGATAATTTTAATGATAAGGAAGTTTACAATGATGAAATAGATGGATACAAGTTATATTATAGGGAGGAAACTTCCGAAGTTAGGAAGGAAGTTGGTAGAAATGCAGCAGTTTTACATCATCCTCAACATGCAATAAATCATCCACTTCTCTTATCATCTTGGTCAAAATCAATGACATGTTTTCCTAAATTCGATTGAAATATTATCATACCATCAACTAGAATTCTTGTAGTTATAGAGGATATATTTTTTGAACTAGCAAAAACATTATATGATAGAATAGATTTTCCAAGAAAATATGTGATGAAAAATATACTAAAAAGATTTTATAGTGATAGAAACTATATATATTTAGTTTAGAATTCACACCAAACAAAATACATCATACATCGTGACAAATACAGAGACGATTATAGGTTTCACATGATGGAGATTCCTAACATTTCTCTTGGAGGTTGGAGAATTTCTAAGAATGAGGCTGCTCATAGTTGCATGTATTCGAACCTAAAAAAATACTAGACATCATTGGATGCTGAATTTGTGTTTTATATTATTGTCCAGATTATCTGGACCTTATAATATTATCCAATATACCTTGTATAAGAGTGGATAAAATAAAATTTTGGTTATAATATTTCCCATGTAAAGGCATGGATGATAAAATATAAAAAAGTTGTCAAGGTGTATGGTGATAGGGGTGAATCTTATCAAGTTTTTCCATAATTTTTATCCATACAGAGAAAAAAAAACAATTTTTCTTCCACCTTGACATGAAAAAACATGTGTCTCATGATAACTGACATGATCAATCTCATGTCAAATTTCTTTGGTTGTTCTGGGAATTGATTCCATGTATTCCCTTGTTTTGTTTCTATAAATAGTTTAAACAAATTTACGTAACCTTACTATATGTAAATCACATGGGCATATTGATGACTATGGAAAACCAAGATAGAAATCATTCTTCTATTCTAGTAGTATTTTCTATTATAGAGAAGAAAAACTATGAATCATGGTGTTTGTTTTTAGCATGTATCAGTAACCATTTCACCCACATTTGGGGTGTATGTTTGATATATGATCATCATCAGGAAATCAATGAGGAAATTAATGTAGTTTCTGTTACATGAAAATCCTTAAATGCACATCATTGATATTGAGTTAGACACATTTACATCAATGTATGAAAGAATTTTAATGATGAACCTATAAATAAGGATATCATGAAGCTTGGTATGTAATCTCTTCATTATTTTTTACAATTTCAATGTAATTTTAAAATTAATTTATGTGAAATATGATAAATTTCATGTAGAATATGTTCTAGATTCGTGAAGGTTTAAGTATTGATTTGAAGGTATCCATAAGGCTAATTGGGGATTGTATTTCATGACGTAGGTTGCAAAAGAGAAATGGAAGTTGGTATATAATGAGGGGAAGAAGTACAAACACATGACCATAAACATTGTGGAGTGTATAAATGGAATATTTAAGGGGATTCAGAAGTTACCTATAACTAGCCTAGTTCATCAGGAATTTTATCATTATGCAATGTACCTTTTAGAAATAGGAAAAAAACTATTGATATGATTTAATTGGGGATTTGATATTGAAGAAACATTCAATTAGATATTGACAAGAACATTGAATAATATTATGACTTTAAAGTGAATATTTTCAACCAATATGGAAGGTGATTTGAAGCGAAATAGTGTCCGGACCCTATCACAGATTGTAGTGGTCAAGTGTTGGTTGTATTACTTAATGAGAGGTAGTGTCAATATGGAAAATTCATGGAATTGAATTTTATATGTGCCCAAACCCTTGAGGTATGTTCCTATATGAACATCTCATGGGAACCATATATTGATCCATTATACCACATCAACACAAATTATTACTGATACGGTTCACCATTGACACCTATTTTGGATTTTCTATATTTACCAATTCCTGAAGTCCAACCTACATTAATACCTGACATCAATAGGTTTTAATAGCGAGGTAGGATAAAGTCCAATAGGATATGGAATAAGATTGAATGGCCTCAAAAATAAGGGAAATGTTTGAGATGTAATATATTTCATCAGGAAGTCCATAACAGAAAAATATTCGCTAATATTACTAGAATAAGTTTACACTTTCAGCCATGATGACGTATTACCTTCAATGTGAATTATTTATATTATCATTTACATGTTATTAATATAAAATCCTTAATTTTTTAGAATTATTTTTTTATAAATATTTTTACTATCAAATGATAAAAAATTCATAAATTATAAAACCATTTACATATATCACACAAAAGATAAACATGCCTAAATGTTACACCATTTCCACAAATAAAATATTCTTCTATTAATAGTCCTACATATAATTTCCTAGGGAAGTGGAAAAACCAAAGGAGTGAGATCAAAATCCCAATAAGGTTAAACTTAACAATGAGTCATAAAGGGTTAGATCATAAGCATGACAGATTCCATAATAATGGGAGAAAAATATGATTAAAAGTATTACTAAATTATAAGAGATGTCCATTGTAACAGACCATACAAGGTCAAATAGAAAATTCATCTGAGATGGACCTCCATATGGTGAGGTGAAATAAGAAAACACAAGTTTCATATATAAAAAAATAATAAAAAAATTACAATGTGGAAAAAAGAGTAAAAGTCCATAAGGTATACAAAGTCAAGAAAAAATGGATAATGTAATGACAACACTTTTATGAATAAAATTCCCTTTCTATTAATGTCTTATAGATATAGAGAACAAATGCAGTATATTTTTACTATTATGGGGTTTAAATGACCATTAAGTATCATTACTGTTGATAATATAGCCTTGAATAGTAATCACATGACTTGTATAAATATAAGGTTTTAACAAATCCTTTTGACACAGAAAAAGGAAGTGATGACCTCAACTAGTAGGATCATAACCTATGAAGCCCATTTATCAGAGCTTATAAGGGAGATAGCATTTTTGGGCTTTTCCCTAGACCAAGCCCAAGATGAGATCCAACAACACAAGCATGATCGAAACCATTTACGGGAGAAGTTCAAGATTATCGAGATCACGATCGAAACCATGTTCACCGAAAGGCCCTATGATATCCCCACCATCAAACACCTTACTATTAGGGAATATGCTATTTTAATAAAGGTATATGTAACAAGAACATAAAATTATGATTATGTGCATTATTTTTGTATAAAATAATGAATATATTTTCATTCTAGTATTGTTACTTTGTAAATAATTTTTAAAGCACAAATAGTATTTTTGGTTAATATTCAAATTTAATTAAGAAATATATTTTGATGAATTAATGGATCTTTTAATTAAATAAAATTTTAATATAATATTATTGTTAAATTAATTTTATTAAATATAAATTATCATATAATTTTTATGAATTCAATTGTAATTTTTATTAAGATTTAAAAATAGTTTTTGTCGAAATCCATCAATTTTAAATAAATGTTGATTTTTATTTTAAAAGTGAAAATTAAAATATTTATAATATTATTTAGATAAAATAAATATAATTTTTGGAATCAGGATTTTGAAATTATACCATGGTGAGTTTTTCATAATTTTCTAAGAGAGTCGTATTTTTAGGTAAAAATTAAATACTGTATAAATATATAATGTGTTTTACGACATCATAATGAACTAATATCAATGTAATAAAATAATATTAAATGGTATATTTAGCCATATATATGTTTTACATTAAAAATAATATGATTTTATATTTATTTTAATTATTTTATAATTTCGTAGTGAATCCTCCAAAATGTATAATATATTTTATGATTTTAAATTCATTTCCTTGAAAGTGTGACTCTACTCCACATAATAAAGGAAAATATTTTAATTTATTCGGCCCTTAGAATTATAAAATAATGTTTTCCACTCCCCTTTTCCAGAAACCATGGAAAAAAACCATGGTTTGGTTTCTGGTTTTGAATATTTTAGTGTGTTGTGTCCAAAACCTAAATATTAAATAATTCTCCCCTCCTTTACAATATTTAACCACACAAGAACCCATTAATATTCACTAAAACTAATTTAGTCTCATCTTCAATCTTCTCGCCACTCCCTAGAGTCCTCCAAAGGCACCCCCAAGCTCCTAAGAAGCCTCTCCCATGCCTTTGGGATCACACATCCAAGTAAGGGATCCTCACTTTCCTTTCTTTCTCATTTTTATCCATGTTTCTCCATATTTTTATACCATTTTATTTCAGATAAAAATGTTAGGGTATGTTTTAGAATCTCCCCATACTTCCCTTTTTTATGTTTTAATGATGATATACCCCTTTCACTCTCATTAATCCCTCCCAAGTACACCCGTTACCATGCCTAAATTATGTAAGGGATCTTTCTCACCTCATTTCCATTCAAGAATTTATCTTATATTATGAATCTAAAATTACATTTCATATGTTGGGATATTATGCTCCATTACCCCATTACATCCCATTTAATTTCATAATGATGAGAGACCCATTTCTCTCTCATCAACCCATTTTATGAATCCCCATGTGATGCCATTATACTGCCAAAATTGCACTGTGATTATCCATGCCAAAATCATAATGTAGTGAATACCATTCCCATTTATATATCAAGGGTATTCAACTTTATGCACATATACTTATTTATTATAGACTTTCATATATTTATTCCACCTTCCTTTATCTTTTAATAAATGATGATGTTGAATAAATCCATGTTATATGTTCTATGTGGCACACCTAAGCATGATATTGAAATGTTCATCAAGGGTGTTCCCTGATAGCACTCCAATGCATTGGGTAATATTTAGTATCATGATAAATCATGGTGGGAAATGGGTTTACCTGATTCATTTTAAGAAATTTTTAAACCTTTTTGGGATAGGGGTTTACCTGATTCCTTTATTTTAATGATGTAGTGTTTTAAGTTGTTGCCACATTTCCATGTTATGATAATAATGCTACATCATGCCTTTATGTTCATGTTTCTCTTATGATCCATTGATATTCCTATTGCTTAACATGTATTGTATTATTCATGTTATTACTTGATTACTCCCGGAACGTGCTTTATATCTTACCATTTTATTTTGTATGACCTCAGGTTATCCCATGAAATGATAAGAATGATGGATTGTTGTAGTAATTTAAAATAAGTTTTCAATAATGATGTTGTATTTTATGTCTTAGGTTGTCATGTAATGTTCCTAATCCCTAAAGACATTATAAATCTTGATCCTATAGGTTTTATTAAGTGCAATTTTATGTAGTAAATCATGATTAAATTTGTAATAAAGAACATGTTTTTTATTATTGGTGTTAGAGGATAGGTTTAGTTATTTTTGGGATTAGGGTTATAAAACCCTAGTGAAAGACTTTGAGATAATAAAAAGTATAAGAAAATAATCCCTAAATTTTGGTGAGTATAGAGTAAGTGTTTTATCAAGAAAATACATCCATGTCTAGATATGAACAAGTAGAGGTGGCTCTATCACAAATGTATATGGGGGTAAAACCCAAAGACACCACTTTGAGCTAGAATCGAATGAGAACTGGTCCATGAAAATAAGTCTTGTTGCACTCTTAGTTCGACACTTCCAGGGAATATTGTTTAGTAAATTCATAAGCTTAGTATGAACCATTATTAAGGGAGCAATAAAAAAATCCCATAAGAATGTACGTTATGAAATAGATCATGGATAACTAAGATTGAATCCTATAAATTCATAAGTTAAGTAAATAAATGTAATTTATAATTTATCCCTTTTTTTATTGGATTCCCCTTTATGTGTTTAATAGTTTAAAATAATTTCCCCCAATTTTCCTTTTATTTGAGCCAATTCCCAGTATAGGAGGACTTGAGATAATAACTGATGTGAAGATCAAGTTGATGACTATTCTAATGAGATGCCTAATCCGATGAGAGTAGGAATCACAAACATTGTCGCAGTACTCTCTTAGTTAACTCAAGTTTTAAATAGAAACGTGGGTCAAGAGGAATTTCCAAACCCCCCTAAGAAATAACAAGTCGAAATCGAGAACTTTATGAGATAAATGACTCCTACTTTCAATGGATCATTTAAACCCTTAATTGAAGAACAATGGATCAACTCCATTTAGAATATCATCTCCATCCTCCAATGTTCCGAATAAGAGAAGGTTCTTCTAGATGCTTATCGTATGGAAGGTGAAGCTGATCAATAGTGGAAATTGATCAAAAATATGAATCCTGAGGAATAGATCTAAGCGATAGGATTAAAGTATTTCTGGAAAATGTTTTTAGATAAATATTTTCCCCACACCCTTCGTCTTAAGATAAAAAGAGACTTCCTTTAACTATTGAAAAAGGACGATGAATCTGTTAGGGATTATGGGGGAAAATTCTCATGAATTTCATGATACACCTCTAGTTTTTTCATTACCCTCAAATGCAAGGTTGACCACTTCTTTGGTGGGATTAAAACTAGAATATAGAAAGCCCTCGAAATTTGTGGCTTTGAAAACTATGAGGAGATTGTCTTATGTGACCTCAAAGTTGAGATGAAGATTAGAAAATCTCAAGGGTATCATGGGGATAAGAAGCGGAAAGTGGAATTTAATTCTAGTAGTCCAAGGGATAAATCCAATGTGCTAAGAAATTATAGAATCCCACTTTCCAAAGGTTCGGAAAGAGGCACCCTGGAAATTTCCTGAAGGGGATGGGGAAATGTTTTAGGTGCGGGAAGGAAGGGTACCAAACCAGCAATTACTGACAAGAAAAAACCGTTACTATGACAGAGGAAAGGAGTCATTTGTTCGATCCTCAATGCATTTTTCATTGCTACAAATGTAAAGAACCATGACACTTTACTAACAAGTTCCTTTAGACAAGGGTTTCTAGAGGCAACCAACAACCTCCAAGGTAGTAAGGGAAAGCTTTTTTCCATCACTACCAAAAAAGAGAATTCTGAAAATTAAGTGGTGATAGGTACTCAAGTTATTAATTTAAGAATAGAGAACAAACTTTTTGATTCTGGTTCAATGCATTCTTTTACATTGAAAAAGTTTAGTAGAATAATCCAAACACCACCACACATCATGGAAGTAGAGATGTTAGTGAGAATGAAAAATGGAGAAATTATTGAATACCATGAATATAACTCCTCCCATATCACAATTTGTGGATTGAAATTTGTAGGACCCCGAGACACCCTGAGAGGGGAGGGGTGAATCAGGGTACCAACGTTTTTCTTCTTAAAGTTGTGGATATTGTTCCCACGTTGGTAGGAACTACTTAAACCTGTATGATGGATATGATCAGCAATGAAACATTCACATGCAGAGAGATGACACAACTATTTTTACTTGGTTCACCACTAAGGGCTACGTCCAAGGAGCATACACCGACAGGTTGTCAGTCGTACCTGAATCCACTATGCTTCCCTAGCTGTAGATTACAATTGTTCAGGTACAGTCACTCTGTCCCAGGATCACTGCCTTTACAAAGGTTCAGGGATAGCTCACTGCTTCCCTCGGGTCACTCCCGTTGACTCCCCCTGGCTCACTTCCGTTGGTGAAGTCTCACTCAGTGTATAGACGTGAATGTCTCTTCAATAGATTTGCATTGAAGTCTTTGTCTCCTGTTCAGCATGAGACTTTGCTTGCATCAGAGTCCTGAGTTGATTCTCTTTTGTATTCAACCTTTTACTTTAGTGAAATGACTGAATGCACTAGATCCCCTTGTCTTCGTTTTCCTGAATTACAATCACTTGTGTGATTGCTCAATAAATGAATCTCTGTTGAAGTCCTAATTTCATCCACCGATGAATACCCCTTTTCCCTTGTCCACTGGGCGAACAACCTTTGGAAAGGGCCTTCACAAAGTACCCTACTTCGCAAGGCTCCCAATTTTGCAAAGCTCAAACAAGCCTTCGCGGAGTCCCTGCCTTTTCGCAAAGCTCCATCGCGAAGCACTCTCGCGATGCTCCAGCCTTCTCAATGCTGGGCTATCGCGGAGCTCCTGCCTCTTCACGGAGCTCACTGAGCCAACGCGGGGCGCAAGAATTTCACGGAGCTAGAATAGCCGCCGCGAAGCTCCTCTTTCGCGAAGCAGACTGCCTTCGCGAGTGACCTTTGCGAAGCGAGAGCAAAGGATTTTTGTTGAGATCTCTCTCTACTTCTCTTGAGGGGGTCGACCTCTATTTATAGGCGATTCCACCGACCCTCGACCCTTCCGCGTGAAGTCAACACCATGTCATCTCAAATCGCGAAGCTCCAAAGATTCCGCTGGAATTCTGTTCAAATCACGAAGCACCACGACACTTTGCCGTTCGCAAAGCTTGACGTAGTCGAGAAGAATCACCATCAACATACCTTCGCGCCTTCGCCGTGAAGCTCCCTCACGAAGCCCTTCTCCGCCGCGATGCGCTTCAGCCTCTGCCGTTCGCGAAGCTTGATGTAATCGCGAAGAATCACCGTCATCATTCCTTCACGCCTTCTCCGCGAAGCTCCCTCGCAAAGCCCTTCATCGCCGCGAAGCTCTCCAGCCTCTGCCGTTCACGAAGCTTGACGTACTCGCGAAGACTCACCGCCTCTATTCTTCTGGTCTTCGCGAAATACAGTCCATGTATCCCATCTTCTCGAAACTCATGGCTTTTCCATATTAAATTATGATCTTCCTGGAAATCCACTTTTCGTGATGCTCACAAACCTTCAAATTTTGGACCTCAAAAATTTGGCAAACACTGGAAAATGGCGCCACCTTGTATCTACTCTTTTAGTCCACCTCCAGATCATCCATCCTTTGTCGATGTTCCATGAATAAAACATGGATCATTATCCACAATCTTCTAACTCAACATGCCACCATGCAATCTCCTTTGTCAACAAATTTGTATGTCGTCTGTTTGCTTTGTCAACAAGCACGATCACATCAACAACACTTCTTCTTGGTGATATGTATCCTTCAACAAATCTTCTGCTTTTATCACAAACTCCTCTATTGTGATATGTAATCTTTGAAGGCATATATTTACCATCATCATCTTCTATGACAATGTGATGTGCATGGCTATCTCAGAATTCCAATCCTTGCACGACCATCTTAGATTTCCAATCATTGGCACCTTGTCTTCTTCATCAACTGTCATGATCTACTTCATGCAAACCATGTGATTCAATTAGTCAAGAAGTCTCTTACATGGTTCTCATGCAATCATGAGTAGTTCCATGGTCTTCATCAAAACCCATGGTTCTCATGTAATAAGGATTAATTGCATGGACTTCATCCAAAAACTCCATTCGTCTTTAATCATCGTCAGATGGATCCTTTGACACAATGTATCACCTTTGACACATGTTCTTTTGAACTTACGATCAGCACAACAATCGTCTGAATCACTACTCCTCTAGTTCATCGGAGTACTTCATGATCTCTTTCATTTTGATATTCCATTGACAACTATTGACAACAAATACAAACCTATACACAAAGTGGTTCCAACAATCTCCCCCTTTGTATTTTGTTTTCAATACCTTATACATCTTCTGAAATGATTTTGTCAATGTCAAAATGAGGATCTTCTATTCAATCAACTTTTCTTTTCAAACGTTCATTTCACTTTCTCTCCCCCTTATTGACAAGAAATACAAAGCACATGGTAGGGAGGGTATCAATCCACACTTAAGCAATGTTTCATTATTCATTTCACTCTAAGTCTACTTGAGAAATTCTCGATGTAGAAAACAAGAGGATTTGATTAAGTCAACAAGGCTGTCCATTATCCACAGATCATGATACCAACATGAGATGATAACTCATGTATCTTGTCTTCAAGGGTTTACCACTTTAATTCTAGGTAGAAGAAGATCAACTATGATAGAGAATAATCAACCTGAAACTTCCTGCACTCACATCAGCAAATAGATCAAAAACATTCAAGTGCAATCGGCAGGATAAGTGACCTTGGGGCACTTCCATTCTCTTTATGTCACTGATCAATTCAGTTACTCCCCCTTTGTAAAATAATCTTTGATCTGAGTAACCAAGGGATAGTGATTGAGAAATGACATACCTTCTCCATTGGCGTGTTCTTCAAGAAATTCACAGAGTAACTGCTTTTGAGTCCAGCTGGAGTTGATATTGATTGAAACAGTGATTATGGAAGCTTCTTCATTCTTCTCCCCCTCAAGGGAAACACTCCTCATCATCTTCATGAAGAGTGATCCTTCATCATCATACTCTTTGAATATCAATTGAAGAATCTACTAAGGATGGAAACTTCTTCAGGTTAGCTATCAAGAGTTGACAACATTCACTACTTCTTAGGTTCTCCCCCTGAGAGCATGCTTCACCTTCAATTCCCTGCATTATTAGCACAAATTCAATACACAAATGATTACGGGAATAAGGTGGTTACTCCTTGCTTCATCAATATGAGCTGCATGGTTGAGGTGTTTTTATCAACCAAGTTCCTCTATTCATTCCAGTCTTCATGCCTGAATATTTCAACATATGTTCTTATATGTGTTGATGTGGCATAGCTCTCTTCACATTCTCTTTTACTTTGTGCAGGGAATTGTTCTTCTTAACAGCCATCATGAATGATACATCCTTACTCCTTTTTAGGATTTCTTCTTGCTCTGGTATTAAGGTTAGACAACCTTTTGCAATGTGACCAGATTTCTTTCATCTCTCACACAGAACGTCTTTGGCACGTGTGTTTCTATGGGTTTGCAATCTCCCCTGTACTCTGTCTTCATCACGTGAAAGTTTTTCTTTTCCTTTATCACCAGCCTTGGACTTTTCATCTTCAAGATTCCTCATTCTTTTCAAATCTTATGGCCAGATGACCAATATGTCATTTGGAACTATTGCAGCTCTTTTGGATCTTCCACATGGGTTCATCTGTGTTTCATCCCACTTAGTTCTTCTTTTGGATGAATGACCCTTCAATTTAATGGATCTAAAATCCTGGGTCTTCTCAGCTTCCCTGCTTGAGATCTTCATGGGAAATTGTGTGTTCATAACATTCTTCTGATTTCTTCCCAAGGCAGCTGCTTTAGTCTTTTCTAGCATCAGAGGTATTCTTTTCTTATCAACAGTGAAAGCATGTTGATGTGGGCATGTACTTGCCACATGACCTCTGCCGTTGCATACATCACAGATGTTATCAAGAATTCCAAATATGTTTGCGGTGAACAGATGCTTCTGGATCTGCGGATGTTGCTTCTTCTTTTCTGGATTCCTTCCCTTTGATATAGGCTTTCCCTGTGCTTTTCCATGTAAGGGATTGTAAAAACAATCCAGTGCACAATGCCCAAATCTGTTGTAGCACCAACATTGGCCCATAAATCTTTTCTTCTTTGTTTCTTCTGTATGAGGTTGTTGGGCCATCTTCTTAATCTTTTGTGCTCTATTTGAGGAACCAACTTCCTCCTTTTGCTTCTCATCCACCCTAGCCATGGTGGTAGGTTTATTCATTTCACCTTTCCTCATCCATACTTTCTTAGAACTTTTCTTCCAACCTGCACTGATTGTAGGAACGTATTTAGAAACATGAGTACAAGATGGTTTGGATGGTACCTTCACTTTCTCAGTTGCTTGTGATAGATCAATGAGTGATGTCATGATCTTATTATCGGATGTTGGAGGTATTTTGACAATAGAATCCTCCAGTGAGCATTGATTACCAACAACGACTGATTCTTGAGGTGGACACTCAAGAGTTGTCATAATCTTCTTGTCACATTTTGGAGGTACTTTAGCTTTAGTAGCCTCCAATGAACATTGAGTACCAGCATCTCCTGTTTCATTCTTTTGTGGAGTCTCAATATGTGTCATCTCAAGATTTGTCAATTGGGCTTCCAATTTTTTACTTTCATTATTGAGGATGATCTTCTGATCTTCAATCATGATCATCTTCTCTTCACAAGTCTTCTTCAATCTTTCAACCTCATCCTCATGCATCTTAACTTTGTTTTGTAACAAAGATTCAAGTTCCCTGAATTTCAAGGAAGTTTCTTCCAAACAAAAACTCTTGACTTCATTTCTCTTCTTCAGCTCAGCTTCAAGTGCATGGATCCTTTCTTTTAGAGTCTTATTGACTTCCTCTTTTTATTCAAAGACTTTCACCTATTTGGTGAGCTTCATAATTTCCATAACTTTTCTTTCCAACCCCTCTTCCATATTGTCAGCTTCCATTTCTAATCGAGTGATCTCAACCTGCATAGATTGGAATAGGCTACAAATAATCGCAACCCTTTCTTCAGGAATATCATGCAGATATGTTTTGAGTTTTTCCTGAAAGCTTGAATTAGGGGTGTCATCCTTTCCTATGGAAGAATCCAGAGCCACCTGCTTGATACTTTCCAAGCCTGATGTTTCTTCATTATTGGAATGGCATGGAGAACAAGACACTGAATCTTTATTGGATATGAGGGACTTCTTTAGCTGCTTCTTCTCTTTCTTTTTCCTATTTTTCATGGTCTTGCTAGATGTAGACTTCTGCTCAGAAATGACTGAATCTCCATCAAGACTGCTCTTCATTGTTGACTTTAGGAAAGAAACTCAAATCCTCTTCTCTATAGAATTACTGGAGAATATCCAACATACGTTAACCTCCCTCTGATACCACTTGTAGGACCCCGGGACACCATGAGAGGGGAGGGGTGAATCAGGGTGTCAACTTTTTTCTTCTTAAAGTTGTGGATCTTGTTCCCACATTGGTAGGAACTACTTAAACCTGTATGATGGATATGATCAGCAATGAAACATTCACATGCAGAGAGATAACACAACTATTTTTACTTGGTTCACCACTAAGGGCTACGTCGAAGGAGCATACGCCGACAGGTTGTCGGTCGTACCTAAATCCACTATGCTTCCCTAGCTGTAGATTACAATTGTTCAGGTACAGTCACTCTGTCCCAGGCTTACTGCCTTTACAAAGATTCAGGGATAGCTCACTGCTTCCCTCGGGTCACTCCCGTTGACTCCCCCTGGCTCACTGCCGTTGGTGAAGTCTCACTCAATTTATAGACGTGAAGGTCTCTTCAATAGATTTGCATTGAAGTATTTGTCTCCTGTTCAGCATGAGACTTTTCTTGCATTAGAGTCCTGAGTTTATGCTCTTTTGTATTCAACCTTTTACTTTAGTGCAATGACTGAATGCACTAGATCCCCTTGTCTTCGTTTTCCTGAATTACAATCACTTGTGTGATTGCTCAATAAATGAATCTCTGTTGAAGTCCTAATTTCATCCACCGATGAATACCCCTTTCCCCTGTCCACTGGGCGAACAAACTTTGGAAAGGGCCTTCACAAAGTACCCTACTTCGCAAGGATCCCAATTTTGCAAAGCTCAAACAAGCCTTCACGGAGTCCCTGCCTTTTCGAGAAGCTCAATCGTGAAGCACTCTCGCGATGCTCCAGCCTTCGCAATGCTGGGCTATCGCGGAGCTCCTGCCTCTTCGCGAAGCTCACTAAGCCAACGCGGGGCACAAGACTTTCGCGGAGCTAGAATAGCCGCCGCGAAGCTCCTCTTTCACGAAGCAGACTGCCTTCGCGAGTGACCTTTGCGAACTGAGATCAAAGTATTTTCGTTGAGAGCTCTCTCTACTTCTCTTGAGGGGGTCGGCCTCTATTTATAGGCGATTCCACCGACCCTCGACCCTTCCGTGCGAAGTCAACACCACTTCATCTCAAATCGCGAAGCTCCAAATATTCCGCCGGAATTCTGTTCAAATCGCGAAGCACCACGGCACTTTTCTGTTCGCGAAGCTTGACGTAGTCACGAAGAATCACTGTCAACATACCTTCGCGCCTTCGCCGCGAAGCTCCCTCGCGAAGCCCTTCTCCTCCGCGATGCGCTTTATCCTCTGCCGTTCGCGAAGCTTGACGTAATCGCGAAGAATCACCATCATCATTCCTTCACGCCTTTACCGCGAAGCTCCCTTGCAAAGCCTGTCATCACCGCGAAGTTCTCCAGCCTCTGCCGTTCGCAAAGCTTGACGTACTCGTGAAGACTCACCGCCTCCATTCTTCTGGTCTTCGTGAAATACAGTCCATGTATCCCATCTTCGCGAAACTCATGCCTTTACCATATTAAATTATGATCTTCCTGGAAATCCACTTTTCGCGATGCTCACCAACCTCCAAATTTTGGACCCCAAAAATTTGGCAAACACTGGAAAACGGCGCCACCTTGTATCTGCTATTTTACTCCGCCTCCAGATCATCCATCCTTTATCGATGTTCCATGAATAAAACATGGATCATTATCCACAATCTTCGAACTCGACATGCCACCATGGAATCTCCTTTTTCAACAAATTTTTATGTCGTCTGTTTGCTTTGTCAACAAGCACGATCACCTCAACAACACTTATTCTTGGTGATATGTATCCTTCAACAACTCTTCCGCTTTTATCAAAAACTCCTCTATTGTGATATGTAATCTTTGAAGGCATATATTTACCATCATCATCTTCTATGACAATGTGATGTGCATGGCTATCTCAGAATTCCAATCCTTGCGTGACCATCTTAGATTTCCAATCATTGGCACCTTGTCTTCTTCATCAACCGTCATGATCTACTTCATGCAAACCATGTGATTCAATTCGTCAAGAATTATCTTGCATGGTTCTCCTAAAATCATGAGTAGTTGCATGGTCTTCATCAAAACCCATGGTTCTCATGCAATAAGGATGAATTGCATGGACTTCATCCAAAAAATCTATTCGTCTTTAATCATCATCAGATGGATCCTTTGACACAATGTATCACCTTTGACACATGTTCTTTTGAACTTACGATCATCACAACAATCGTCTGAATCACTACTCCTCTACTTCATCGGAGTACTTCATGATCTCTTTCATTTTGATATTCCATTGACAATTATTGACAACAAATACAAACCTATACACAAAGTGGTTCCAACAAAATTACTGGTCAAACTCATCATAATTCCCTTAGTGTAATTTTATGTGATTCTTGGAATGGATTTTTTTTCCTTGTATAGAGCCAACATAAATTTTCGTGAGAGGGAAATCAATCTCCATATAATGAATCGAACCCCGATACTATACTAGTTCTAGGAGGAGGATAAATATTCTTTAGCATTATAATCTCAAGAATGGATATTAATCCCCTCTGGGAACACATATCATTCTCATATGATTGAGTCTAAGGAAGGAACCATCCTTGAAGATATGACCATTGTGAGGGAATTCACTAATGTATTTCCTGAGGAGTTTCCTGGTCTTCCTCCTAGAAGAGATATTGAATTCTTGATTGATCTTATACCTGGGGAATTTATAATATCCAAGACTCCATATAGAATGGATATTATGGAGCTTGTGGAGATAAAGAAACAACTACATGAGAATCTAGATAAAGGGTTTATATGACCAAATTCTTCACCATGGGGTGCACCAGTCCTCTTCGTTAAAAAGTAGTATAGGCCAATGCACCATTTCATTGATTATCGTGAGCTCAATAAAATCATGATAAAGAATAAATACCTTTTTCCACGAATATATGAATTGTTCAATCAGCTATGTGGAGTACAATACTTCTCCAAGGTGGATCTATGGTCAGAATATTACCATGTAAGGGTGAAGAAGGAGAATATTCCCTATACCACTTTTCATACAAGGTACAAGCACTATGAATTCATATTAATGAACTTTAGACTCACTAATGCTCCAAAAATCTTCATGGACTTGATGAATAGAGTCTTTATATATTACCTTGAAAAATTTATGGTAGTCTTTATAGATGATATTATAATATACTCCAAAACTAAGGAGGAGTATAAGGAGAATCTAAGCACTGTACTAGAGACCATGTGAAAGGATAAACTCTATAAAAAGTACAACAAGGGTGAGTTCTGGTTGAAGGAAGTCTCATTCTTGGGGTATATCATCACAAGAAATGGGATATCTGTGGATACTTCCAAAAGAAGAGCAATTTAGGGATGGATGAGGCTGACATCTGTGATGGATATCCATATATTTCTAAGGTTAGCTAGATATTATTGCCGATTTTTGAGAAATTTCTCATGAATTTAAAACCCTCTAACCAATCTAACTCGGAAGGGAGTCAAGTTTTCTTTGAATGATGAAGATGAAGAAAGTTTCAGGGAACTGAAGAAGAGGCTTATCACAACCCGTGTACTCACAGTACCCAAAATTGGGGAGCTTTTCATAATATTTAGTGATTATTTGAAGAAGGGCCTAGGTTGTGTGTTGATGCACAATGAAAAAGTCATCACCTATGCCTCAAGGATGTTGAAAATTCATGAGAAAAACTATCCCACACATGATATGGAGTTGGAAACTGTGATCATTGTGTTGAAAATATGGTTTCATTATCTCTTTGTGGAAAAGTGTGAAATATACACAGATCACAAAAGTCTCAAATATATATTAACATAGAAAGATCTGAACATGCAACAATGAATATGGTTAGAGCTCATCAAGTATTACTACTGCTCAATCCATTACCACCCTAGGAAATCGAACAAGTTGGTAGATTCTCTAAGTAGAAAGGACCCAATGATTCTATCATTGATGAGAATTGAGAAGGATCCAATCTTCTTATATTCTATGAAGATGGACATGGGAATCATAAATAAGGGAAAATCATTAATCCTTTCAAAAATTATTTCTTAACCACCTCTTTTGTAAAGGTTAAACGATGCTAAAAAAGATGATGTGGGAATTCAACAGAAAGTTGAAACTATCAGAAAAGGGTAATCCTCAGAGTTCAATGTTAATGAAGAAGGAATTGTGAGATTGGGTCAAGAATATGTGTTCCATAAAATCTAGAGTTAGGGAAAGAACTTTTGGATGATGCACATAGTTCTAATTTCTCCATTCACCCAGAAAAAAAAAGATGTATCAAGACATCTGAGAGCACTTTTGGTGAGATTATATGAATAAAGAGATTGCTGAGTATACATCAAAGTGCCTGATTTTTCAGTGAGTGAAGGATGAGAGGCATAAGTCTAAGGGGATGATGCAACCATTTCCCATACTAACATGTAAATGGGAAAACATCACCATGGACTTTGTCACCGGACTTCTAAAGACATCCAAAGTAAACAATGCTATCTTGGTTATTGGGGACCATCTTAAAAAGATTGCACACTTCATTTTGATTTGAGAGGATTTATAATTGGATCAAATAGCATGGATATACATAAGATAAGTGTAAGTCTACATGGTGTACCACTATTGATTATATCTGATTGAGATCCAAGATTCACCTCTATGTTCTGGAAGAGTCTCCAACAAGTTCTAAACACTGAGTTGAATTTCATCAAGACTTATCTCCCTCAAACTGATGGAAAATATGAATGGACTATCCAGACACTTAAGGAAATATTGGGAGCTTTCTCAATGGACTTCAAAGGCAGATGGGAACAACATCTCCCTTTGGAAGAGTTCTTTTACAACAACTGTTTCCACTCAAGCATCAAAATGGCACCTTATGAAGGCCTTTATGGGAGTAGGTGTAGAACACTATAATGTTGCGATGAAGTTGGGGAATGAAAACTTCTAGGCATGGAAATGGTCTAATAAATGGTGGAGAAGGTTAATACCATCCACCAACACATTAAAATTTCTTAGTGTTGACAAAAGAGCTATGCTGAAAATTTTAGATGAGACCTAGAGTTTGATTTTGGAGACATGGTATTCTTCCTTATATCACCATGGAAGATAGCTATGAGATTTGGGAAGAAGGGGAAGCTTATTCCAAGGTACATCGTCCCTTTTGAGATCCTTGATCGCATTAGAGAAGTGACCTATTGAGTAACACTCCCACTGAACCCATCTCAAGTACATACTATATTCCATGTATCACTCTTGAAAAAGTACACACATAACCCATTGTATGTACTCAATCCCGAGGTGGTACCATTAGGGAATTACCTCTCCTATGAAGAGAAGCTGATGAAGATTTTCGATCGTAGAGAAAAAGTTTTACGAAATAAGATGATGCCCCTTATCAAAGTATTGTGGAGAAACCATAAATTTGAAGAAGAAACATGAGAAACAGAGGAAGTGATGAGAAAGAGTTACCATCATATGTTTTTTTTGTGGGAAAAGGAAATTTCAAGGGAGAAATTTCTTAAGGGGGGAAGGTTGTAACGACCTGAATGTTTATGAGTAAAATTTAATTTATTTTAATATCTAAAGGATATAAAGAACACATGAACTATTTTTTATACTATTATTGGTTTTAAATGACCATTAATTATCATTAACATATATAATATAACCGTTGAATAGTAATCACATGAATAATATAAATATAGGGTTTTAATAAATCCTTTTTCCACAGACACATGAAGTAATGGCCTAAACCAGTAGGATCATACCCTCTGAAGCCCATTTATTAGAGATTCTGAGGGAGATAGAATTTTTGGGCTTTTCCCTAGACCAATATGAAGATGATATCTAAAAACTTAAGCTTGATGAAACCATTTACAGGAAAAGTTCAAGCTCATTGAGATCACGTCCCAAACCATGTTCACTGAACGGAACCATGAAAGCCCCTCCATCACACACCTTACTCTTAGGGTGTATGATGGTGTAATAATGGGATATGTAACCAGACCATAGAATTATTATTATGTGAATTAATTTTGTATAAACTAATGAATATACTTTCATTATGTTAGTGTTACTTTGTAAATGATTTTTAAAGAACATATAGTATTTTTACTTAATATTCAAATTTAATTAAGAAATCAATTTTGATGAATTAATGGATTTTTGAATTAAAAAATATTTTTATAAAATATTTTTATTAAATTAATTTTATTAAATATAATTTATCATATTATTTTTATGAAGTTAATTGTAATTTTTATTATGATTTATAATCTGTTTTTGTTATAACCCATCAATTTTCAATAAATATTTATTTTTATTTTAAAAGTTAAAGTTCACATATTTAGAAAATTATTTAGATAAAATGAATATTATTTTTGGAATCAGGATTCTGAAATTATCCAAAAGTGAATTTTTCATAATTTTCTAAGACAATCAAATTTTTGGGTAAAAATTAAATACAGTATAAAAATATATTGCGTTTTATGACATCATAATTACCTAATAGTGATGTAATCAAATACTATATAGGGTATATTTGAACAAATATATTTTTTCATTTAAAATAATGTTATTTTAGATTTATTTGACTTATTTTATAATTCCTTAGTGAATCCTCCAAAATGCATAATATATTTTATGATTTTAAATTCATTTCCTTCTGAGTGTGACTCACCTCCACATAACAAAGGATAATATTTTAATGTCTTAGGCCCTTGAACTTATAAAATAATATTTTACAATCCCCTTGGACATAAAAAATGGGAAAGAAACATGGGTTGGTTTGTGGTTTTGTATATTTTAGTTTGTAGGGTACAAAACCTAAATAATAAAGAATTCCCCTCCTTTCCTATATAAACACATCCCAGCACCCATTCATCTTAACTAAAAATAATTTAAGATCTTCCTAAATTTTATCTACACTACCTATAGTCCTCAAAATGTTCCCCAAGATCCCAATAAGCCTCTCCTAAGCCTTTGGGATCACACATCCAAGTAAGGAATCCTCACTTTACTTCTTTTCTCATTTTTTCTCCTTATATTGTTATAGACTTTTATTTTTCAATTAAAAATGTTGGGGTATGTTTTTTAACCTCACCCATACTTAACTTATTATGTTTTAAGGATTATATACCACTTTCACTCTCATTAATCCCTCCCATGTACACCCGTTACCATGCCGAAATTTCGTAAGAGATTTCTCTCTTCTCATTTCCGTTCTAGAATTTCTCTTATATTATGCATCTAAAATCCCATTTCATATGTAGGGATATTAAGATATATGACCCCATTAATACCCATTTCATGTAATAATGATGAGATAACCCTTTCTTGTCATCAACCCATTTTATGAATCCCCACATGATACCGTTATGCTTACGAAATTGCACCGTGATTATCCATGCCAAAATCATCGTATCATGAATACCATTCCCATTTCTCTATCAAGGGTATTCACTTTTATACGCATATACTTATTGAATATATACATTCATATATGTATTCCAAATTCCTTTATCATGTAATAAATGATGATGTTGAATGAATCCATGTTATATGATCTATGTGGCACACTTAATAATGAGATTGAAATGTTCATGAAGGGTGCACCCTGATAGAGCTCTAATGAATTGTGTAATGTTTAGTATCACGATACATCATGTTGTGACTAGGGTTTACCTAATTTATTTAAGGAAATTTTTACACCATGTTGGTCAGGGGTTTATCTGATTCCTTTATGTTAATGATCCAGTGTTTTAAGTTGTTTACACATTTCCATGTTATGATAATCATGCTATATCATGCCTTTATGTTCATATTTCTCTTTTGTTCCTTTAATATGACAATTTCCTAAAATATATTGTATTATTCATATTATTGCTTGTTTACTTTCTTATTGGCCTTTATATCTCACCCTTTTCTTTTGTATAACCTTTGGTTATCCCATGCAATGATAAGTATGAAGGAATGTCATGGTCATGTAAAAGAATTTTTCATTAAAGATGTTGTATTTGATGTCTTAACTTGTCATGTATTGTTCCTAAGCCCCATAGACACTAGACTTATCGATATTATGGGTTGTAATAAGTGAAATTTTATTTAATAAAACATGTTTAAATGTGTAATAAAGAACATGTTTGTTTTAGATAAACTGGAATGATGAAATAAAAAATTCCCAAAGGTAAATGTTGGGTGTGAGAACAAAGTGACGATTTTGAGTATAAAATAATCTATTTTTGTGGGAGTTATATTAAAATTTATTTTAATTTAGAGTTTCCAAAAACACTGAGAGAGGATCATTCACTTTAAATTTATAATTAATTTATTTAGATGTGGAAGAAACGATTACCTCATCTTAGGATCCTTTCTTTAATGAAAATTTTGATTCTCCAAAAACCCTTTCAGATTACCTTTATTGTGATATAAGGATTCAATTTTAGAATCACTCTTGTGGTGATCCACACATGATCATTTGATCTATGTGAAACACTAATTGATTTTCTATTTCTTTCACGATGAGTCAAATGTATTACATTTTTCATCTATATTTCTCCAAGATCTATTAGGATTGAAGGAGTTATTCTTATTATGGAGAGGAATAGAGGAGGAATTTAAGAGAGAGATAAGTCTGTTGTGTGTAATGATTCTCTATTATCAATTTTTGATTAAACCTACATAATATACACAACCATCTATTTATAGAACTACAATTTAGGTTAAAATATTCTTTAATTGCGTACTAGATATTAAATAATATAATAATACTTAATAAACCTTACGAATAAATAATAATAATAATATTATTTTGTGGCTTGTGTGCTAACTTGCATAAAAATAAATGTTATTTTACCATCATTTAAATTAATATTTATCACCAGATGCGGTCTTGGTCTGTTTAAAATCATCAACATTTATTGAATGCCCAAATAAATATTGAATAAAATATTTCATTCCACAATAAGTATTTGTGATTTATAAAACATGAATAAAATTATTCCCCAGTATTAATAATAATATTTATTCCATTAATTAAATTCAAATAGAATTTATTCGATATCAACAGAAACACTTAGTGTGTTACCATCTAGGACTATTTCTTATTAGAATTAGGAGAGATCACCAAAAGTCCAATATTAATTTCTAAAAACAGGTTAATGAACCGAAGAGAAATAACATAATGTCACAACAATGATGACCACATATGAATGATCACTATGAAATATAATCCCTTTGTCTCAATATTAGATCAAGGTGGTTTCATATTTTTGTCACTAGCCAATATGCCTGATATATATTTCTTTGAATTTCTAAAATAAACATGTCATTACACCATGGACATGGAATTTAATATAATATTTCTATTCCAATCAAAGTATATAGATATAATATTCTATAAATATGGAAGGGGGAAATCCTTCCTCAACTTATCCATTAATAAAATGTCATTCATGAGGCACCTGACATACCATACTTCCCTCCAATATTCACCATGATAGTTTTTTTCATTAGATATAAGTTTTCAAGTCATGAAATGAATCTTGATAATTTTAAAGTTAAAGGACCATTACACTTGCTCATAGATAGGAATATATATTGACACCAAAACACGCAGTATTCCTAATAACAGGTCTGTTCTCATAATCTTCCATCTTGTAGATTAGTAAGTTTGAAATTCATGATAGGAAGCCTAATCTGCTTATGAGTACTCACACCTAATAGTAACATTATATGCATCCCATCATATAATGTTATCTAACCATAGAACTATATTTAAGAATACCATTTTTACATTTTAAGCTTCTCATCATATTATAAAATTGCTAAAAACTTATCAATGAGATAGGTACTATAGGAAATTATTACATTAAATTCATGTAAAAAAATGAAAAATATGTAACAAAATATTTTATTAATATTAAATTATTGAATATAAATGTAATAAATGTACAAAAATCTGGTCCTAGGACACAAACTCCAACAAAATATCACTTGGACTTGAGCCAAATGCTAATGAATTTCAGTCCACTAGACCTCAAATGATAATCATGTTTCTACTGAGTCAAGGATTTAGACAAGGTGAATGCCAAATTATCTAAAATGGATACTCTATTCACTACAGCCGCACCTCTAAGAGAAAAATCCATCAAAATATGATACCTTAGGATTATGTGCTTCATCCAGTGATGTGACTTTGGCACTTTTATGAGAGCCACCACTACAATATTATCACAATAGAGTGTGATATGATCTTTACTACTAGGTAAAAAAACAAAATCTTAAACAAGTTTTTTCCAAACTACTTCTTTATCTACCTCATAAGACACAATATACTCATAATATACTATAGAATCTATGACTATAGCCTTCTTTGAGATCTTCCAGCTCACAGCACCTCCAATCAAAGTACGTATGAATCCTATTTTTTATTTCATATAATTTAAATCTATTTGGAAACTAGAATATGAATATTCTCTAATGACTATTTATCCATCTCCTCAATAGACCAGGAATATATCCATAGTTCACTCGGGTACTTAAGGATAGTCTTTACTGCCATCCAATGGTGGTCACCCAGACCTTCTTGACATCCTCCCACCGCACATAATGCACAAGTAACTTCTATCCTAGTACATCACATATCATACATGAAACTCCCAATCATAGATTCATATAGAATCCTTTCCCATATTTATCTTTCCTCATGTGTCTGAGGACACATTTTTCTAGAAAGATGAATTACATGTGACACTATAAACAATATCCTATTGGATTGTTCTATAGTGAACCTCTTCGGTATATTATCAATATTTATAATTTAACATAGGTTAAGTAGCCTCTTGGATCTATCATGAGAGATATTTATCGCAAGAGTATATACTACCTCACCCATGTCCTTCATATAGAAGAGTTTATTCAACTATTTCTCAATAGACTATAAGAATGACATCTCATTTCTAGTAAGTAATTTGTCTTCAACTTATACTATTAAGAAAATGAAAATACTCCCACAAAACACATTATAGATAAATGGATAACATTCATTATTTATGATTCCAAATTCCAATATGGATTTATCAAATGGAATTTTCTATGACCTAGATTCTTGAATTAATCCATAAATGGTTTTTTAAAATTTACATATCTAGCTGGAATCTTTTAGAGTCACAAACCCTTCATGTTGTGTCATATATAAATCTTCCTAAATGACCCCCTTAAGGAATAATGTTTTAAAATATATTTCAAAATATCATAGTCATGGAACACCGTAATATCAAGTATAATTTTGTTGGATTTCATCATTGAAGATGGTGAAAAAGTTTCATCATAGTCAATTCTAGGACATTGTTTAAAATCATTTTCAACTAGTCATTCCTTATAGATACTAACATTTCCTTCCATGTGCGTTTTCTTCTTGAATACCCATTTAAAAAAAATAGGATTTACATCTACTATATGATCTACCAAAATCAAGACTTGGTTTTTGTACTTGGAATCCATTTCCGAATTCATAGATTCTTTCCACATGGAAATATCTTTGGCACTTACTAATTAATTTTTGGTTAGAGGATCATTATTGTCAACTATTAATGAGTCAACATCCTCAGTGACTTTAAAAACATACTATTATGGTTTTCTAACCTCTACTATACTCCTACATAGTTCTTTTTTCTCTCGAATAACTTATTCATCCATGAGACTTTGTTGAATCTATTATTATACTAACTCTTGTATATATTGGACCTAAACTTCATCGAAGTCTATATTTATCCCACTATGTCTTTTAGATATGTTCTCCCTCTCAATTAATATGGCTTGTATTACCACTATTACCTTTTTGTATATGGGTTCGTATTGGTAATATCCCCTTGTTTCCTTAGGGTATCCAATAAAGGTACTCTCTGTACCTTGGGATGTAAGTTTCTTACCTGAAGAGGAATTAAAAAATGATTCATTACTCTACACATGTAAATTCAACAACATGATTTTTATTCTACTCCTAAGTTATTATGGAATACCATTTATCAATTTAGTTTGTACTTGGTTTAGTATCCATGATTCTATTTGTAATGAATATCCACAAAATGACAATGGAAGACTTGCAAGACTCATTATTGATCTCACTATGTCTAACAAGGTGTGTTTACTCATTTCACTTACACAGTTCCATTGAGGTGCATAAAGAGTATTGATTTGAGATAGGATTCCAAATCTCATAAATAATCAATTAATTCTTAATGAAGATATTCTCCATAGTGGTATAAGTGGAATTTCTTAATCTTCTTACCAATCTCATTATCAACTACATTATTGTATTACTTGAATTTATCAAATGAATCCAACTTATACCTTATTAAGTATAAATATCCATATCTATTAAAATCATTAATACTAGTTATGAATTATGAGTACCCACCCCTTGGTTCAATAGGAAATATCCCAGACACATCTATATAAACTAATTCAAAAGGTTCTTTGTCCCTTTCACCTTTAGAATAAATAAGGATTTGGTCATTTTACCTAGTAAACATTTATGATAAACACTAAGTTGTTTTAGTTCAAAATAATATAAATATATATCATAGAGTAATTTTGTCAAATGTTTTTCATTTACATGAACTATTTGGTGATGCCAAAGTTGGGTGTCGCATGAGTCATGTGAAGAAGTTTCATTATCAATTTCCATTACTTGGTTTGTGTAGTCCAACACAAAAGACCAATATTTAAATGTTCTGTATCATAACAAATGCTATCTTTATAAAATAAGAGACATTTATTCACAAAAATATAAATAAATCCATCTGTATCAAGTCTAGATATAGATATAATGTTTTTATTAATGGATGGAATATAATAACGACCTTTAAAAACCAAGATCATTTTCATTGGAAATGTAAGGTGATAGTCACTGATAGCCATTACAATAAGTCTAACTCTATTGGATGCTTTTAGATCTACCTCCCCTTAATCAATATTTATGAATCTACTTGGTTCCTATATTTAAATAATATGTGAGCTCCAAAAGATGTATCTAATACCCAATTGATAGAAATAAATAAATTTCAATCGATAATAAACACAACTGAAGCTTCCCCTTGCTTCTTAGTCTGGGTTTAGTTTTTCTCCCAGTGGCATTCTTTCTATATAATAAAAAAACAATATCATGCTCCCTTTCTTACCCTTTAACCTTTCTCATGTTGTAAGGGTGTGAAGAAGCTTTGGGCTTAGTGATCTTCACTTCCCCTTTCTGTTTGTTCACCATAAGGATAGAAGGATTTTCATGGTTTCACTCCTCATCTACTTGTTGAATAAGAGTGAATATATTTGGTAGATACTTCACACCATTTTTCATGTTAAAATTTATAAAAAGGATGTACATGCTCTGAGGGAGTGATGAAAGAATGAGATTGGTGCATAGTTCTTCTAGGATTTTAAACCCTAGAAGTTATAGGTGGTCAATTTATCCATTTATATTGATTATGTTAGGAATAACTAGATAAATATATTCAATATTTCTCTAAAAAATAGCCTTGAAGATGTCAAACTGTTCATATCTTGCTCACTCCTAGTATAGACCATACAGATGCTCGAGAATGATATAAGAATCCACGTTCTCATGAGACTTTATGAATTAACTATAAATAGAATAAATGACCAAACATTTAAAATTGAAAACATAATTAAATTTTTTTCATAGACAAGGAAATATTCATTACTCACTTCCTTAGCAGGTGGATCAGAAATTGAGGATTCTATAATGTAATATTTCCATTCATGGTGAAACCAAAACTGAAGGCATCTCAACCACTCCGGGAAACTACTTATAGTGAGGAGATGGTATTTCTCTAATACAGATCATATGGGTTGTGTTGATGATGAAATTTTCATTATATTCAAGTATAAAATAGAAAATTATTAGTACTTTAATTGATTAGAAATTATGTGAGAAATAATTAAATTAATTTTATTAAATATCCCACTATTTTATCAAGTCCCAATAGCCCTTATTATTGGACACAGAATGTCTAGTCACTTGAAAATTATAGTGAAAGGATCTATATTCCCCTTCACATAATTCCCACAAGGGGTTTTCAAGCTACTTAAAGGTATTTAGGTAGGTTTTTTTTCCAATTGTAAACTTACATATTCTTGATCTATTGAGTAGATTCCCCAATCCAGAAATCCTAACTTGGGTTTCCTCAACACTTTCCTCCAGATTACACCAAGTCTAGAAATGGATAAACCTCTTTATGTAAAATGGTTAAGTTAACACAAAACCTCTATAATAAATATAATTATAAAAGAAATTATCCAAAAAAGGGTTGGCCAAACACTTGGTTCTATTGGTTTTATTCCATATTTAGTAATGGATGGCCAAGTTAGACATACTATATATTTGAGGTATTTTAATTTATTATGAATAAATTTCATATTATTTCATACTTTACATGACTTGTTAATGTTATGTGTATTTTACTTAATTAATTAAGCATATTGGATAAAACATTTATTCCAAATTCATTTATTTATATTCCATCTCTTCACATTAATTAATTCATTTATGTGATAGCAGTCTTTCATCCATAAAATAAATAATTGTTAAGAAATAAATAAATAAATAATAAATGACCCAATCATGTGCTTATTTAAATTTTGATTTATTGAGTTGAAAATAAATCAACCTGTGATCTAGGGGAATAAATCACATTTCAAATCATGGAAATATTTACCACATTTCACCTTTCCACCTATATATCACCTTGGTTGAAATAATTATGGTTCCATCTCAAGCTGCCTCTACATACCTTGGGATACTCCATTTATTATATAATTTATAACTCACACATAGGTGAGGGGAACCAAAGAATTGGTTAAAGGTCGATTATATATATAACCTTAGACACATATGTCCTACATAATAATTCAGGAAGGTGTGAATTGAAATCCATTATTTAAATTAACATTAGATAATTGAAAACCCATGAAAAAAAATAAATTAAAAAAATAAAACACATACTCTAGTCTCAGTCAAGATGATGAATGGTCATACATGCAACGTATATGAAAAAGTAAAATTGTTAACATTCATTTTTATTTCTTATTTATTATTAATATAAACACAATTTAATTAATTAATCAATTCCATTTATTCTTTATGAACATCCAAATTTTTATGGTGATACCCATTATAATGATATTCATGGAAAGTAAATAGAAGAACCCAAAATTATATATAATTAAAATAAATTAATTGAGAATTTAAAATAATTTACAACCATTATTAATTTGTAAAACAAAACTAGTGATAATAAATAGTATAAGGTTTTAATGTTTCAATTATCAAATTAATGTAATTTATTTCTGTCCTTAATTGGGAGAGAACACAACATGTAATTACAAGTTAAAAGCTTTGAACCATAGTTTTCGTGTATCTAGGTTACACGCGAGAGGCTTGGGCTTGTAACTCAATTGAACTACACAACATGTACTATCCATATACATTCCTTATGTTCTAATTTCCATGTCACGACCCTGCCTTGGGGCCCATGCCATGACTACCCCAAGCCCGCCTTCCATAGGCCAGGGGTTGGCGACTAGCACCAAAGGCGTAAATCCCGATAAAAGGTAAGGCATTGCCTTTATATAAGAAAACAAACACCACTGAGTATAAAAGCTGAAGTAAACACTAAGTAAACTGAGTACAAAAGTAAATGTTGAAAAGTAAATGGGCCAGAATACAAACCCAACTGAAAGTACAGTACAACTGAAAAGAAAGAACAACAGCAGTAAAGTAAATCAGCAACCACCAAGTCGTCCTCCGGAATTCCCACATGAAGGGTGGGTACAGATAGTCTCGTCAGCTCCTCGGGTCCGTCTGTCTGCTCTGTGTACGTCCCGCCTGATAGTCCACCTCCGGGTACCATCCCAATCCACAAGCCTCAACCGCAATTAGTGCTGTCCGTCATCTGAAACCAACACAATGTAGTGCGGGCATAGCCCGTGCAGGGGTGAGTATACGATACTCAGTAGGGACCCCGAGACCCCCGAAGGTATCCCAGAATCCACAAAGGATAAACCAAAAAGGAAGGATACAAACACGAAGTATCAACCAACTCTACTAAGGCATATGCCCATATATATACCTAAGTCATCATTTCCAGTTCGACTGCAACTCTCGAGCCCAAGTACAACCCAGTCCACACAGGAAATAATATCCCAATCCACATAGGAAAGAAAGTCAATCATATCGATGATAATGATTGACGTTAAGACTCAGATCATATAGGTATACTACTCACGAAGAGGGTTGGAGATGATAGATGTAGCCTCTGAATCATCTCCCCTGCCGAACCCACATAGGATCTAAGTACAGAAGTCGTCGCTGCTGAACCCATGTAGGACCCTAGTACAGTAACCATCACTACCGAACCCACGTAGGATCCAAGTACAGTCGTCATCACCTCCGAACCCACGGAGGATCCAAGTACAGTCTTCCTCACTGCCGAACCCACGTAGGATCCAAGTACAGTCTCCATCGTCGTCACAGTCGCAGCCAACTCTAGGGTTCTCACACACAGCACACTCGATTCCGGGAGGGTTCGATCCTCAAGTTAAAGGGGTGGATACATCAACTATCACGAAGACCAGAGATGATATATCCCAACAATCCGTCCCACGTAATAGGGGAAAACCAATAAAAATATGCCAGAGTCACGGAAAACAAGACAACCAAGCCATTTTCCTAAAGTACATGGCGTGTAGGTAATCAACACATGCCGTGTCATCAGACACCAGGTACTCCCCATGTGAAACGACCCGTGTCATGGGGCTGGTCATGTAAAAAGTAAGTACACGACATGTGGTATGGTTACACGCTGTGTCTTCAGTCCATGGGTACTGTCCGTGTACCACAACCCGTGTTGAAGTGTTGCTCATGTAAAAAGTAAATACATGACGTGTGGTATGGTTACAAGCCATGTCCAAACCTCTAGGGTCGGTTCCACGTGCGCTGGCCATGTCTGGCCGTGTGGTGGAGTACATTCCCATGTACTCCACTCCATGTCCGTGTATTTCCGAAGTACATGCCATGCCTCTTGGCCGTATGGTTCTGCCGTGTCCATGTATCACCCAGATTACACGCCGAGCCTCACGAAAATGTTTCTGCCATGGTGGTGGTAGTACACGCCATGCCTCGTGGCCGTGTATTTCTATCCATGTTTGTGTATTTCCCTTGAATACACGCCATGCCCATCAAATTCTCCTCTATCAAACTTTGTGGGAAGTACACGCCGTGTGACCGGTGTCACACGCCGTGTGTCACTTCTTCTGATGTCTGTTACTTCTGCCACTGAATGCTTGTACTACACAGCGTGTGATTTGGAAGGACACTCCGTGTATTCTGGAATTTTCCAGAAATGACGCCTCTATCTAGCACACCTCATAAGGCGTCCTTCTTTTGTTACGATGATCCATTTTCTACAAAACTTTTGTTCCTAGGTCATCTCGATGTTCTGAGGCCGTTTCCAATGTTTTTGGGCCTCCGATCGGCTCCGAAAACTTTCCTTGATTCACCGCTCAAGAACGGTTGAAGAACACCATACAACAAGAACGATGGAGGTATCGTACCATGTTAGTTTGGTCTGGTTCCTTCCGCATTAGTTTGATAGAAAAAGGTTTAGAGAGAACCAATAACATGGAAGGGAAAAAAATGTTTCTCATTCATAAACACACCCCAACCTTGAATAAAGTTCTCCATTGTCAAGCGCCGCAGACGATGGCGTCGTTCCCGTCGTCATCGGTGTGCACCTGAGGAAACGTCGTCTTCTCTTTTATCATGGAGAGAAGATGATGATTGCGCATCAGTCGACAAGTCGTTCTTCTCTTGAAGAGATGACGTTCTTCGCGGGAGAACTAGAGCACTCTTTCCCCAATATCTTCACACAACAACTAACCCCCCAAAATAAAATAAGACTTATCTTATTTTATTACTTCAAGCCATGAATTTCAATTTTTAAAATTCAAACACATAACTCACTTAATTGTTTAAGTGTGTTGGCATGATTAAAGAGGAGAGAGGGGAGAGTTACACAATTAAAGGATACCAATATTTAATGGGGAGTTGCCAAGTATTTATCATGGGAGTCCAAAGGGGTTAAGGGTTTTGGAATGTGAAAAGATGGGTGCTCGTGTGGGCCCCACATCCCTCATAACCACACATGGGATGTTGGGTGGTTGTGGGCCCCACCAATAACTTCCCATGAGAGAGTTTAACTTCCAAGGTTAATAAAATAAAATTGTACACAATTTTATTTACTTATCACTTAAACCCCAAAATTTAACTTCTTCTCCTGAGAAAACACATCAACGGTAAAAGTAATCTTAATCATATACCAGTGCTGTGAGTTCATCGGTGCCCTCAGATTTCAATTCCGAGCACTAGTTCAAAAGATAGAAAAACATGATTGTTCGTTCACTAAATGTACCTGAGCTAAACTTATAAAATTGATTCTGGGCACACCGGGCCTCAGAATCTGGTGCCGTCAGAAACTGAGTACTCGTAAAATCCCAAAGAATTTAAGAAAAAAATTTTCCTTGAAATTTATGTGTCTTGAAATTACTCCCAACTCAGGGATTTACGTCCCCGTAAAGATAAATCATAAACTAGGAAAAAAAATGAGGGTACTGTGCACGCATCTGAGATTCCCGCTCCCATGTGCTCTCTTGGAGGTTCCTATGCTACCACCTGATGCGTACTAGAGGAATCAACCATCCATGTAGGACCTGCTCCTGTCGATCCTCGATCTCTACCGGAACCTCCGAAAATGTCGCCCCGTCATTGATGTCCAGCTCCCCGTGATCAATGATATGAATCGGGTCGTGCACGTATCTCCTCACCTGAGACACGTGGAAGACGTCGTGCACTCGGTGCAACTGAGGTGGAAGAGCCAGGTGATAAGCCACCTTGCCTATCCCATTGAGAACTTGGAATGGTACGATGAAGTGTGGAGATAACTTGCCGCCCTAGCCAAATCTCCGTAATCCACGTTGAGGTGAGACCCATAGAAAACATGGTCGCCATACTCGAACTCTAGTGGTCTCCGCCTCCTGTCAGCATAGGACTTCTGTCAGCTCTGAGTAGTCCTCATCCACTCCTGGATGATCTGTACCTTCTCCATCATGGCCTGGACCATCTCTGGTCCAACAAGTGCTGACTCTCCAGGTTCTGCCCAGCACAGAGTTGATCTGCAAGGTTGGCCATAAAATTCCTCGTATGGTGCCATCCTGATGGTGGAGTGGTAGCTGTTGTTGTACGCAAACTCCACCAAGGGTAGGTGATCCTCCCAGATGCATCCAAAGTTGAGGACACATGCACGGAGCATGTCTTCAAGAGTCTGAATGGTCCTCTCCGTCTGACCATCTGTCTGATGGTGAAAGGCGGTGCTCAGGCGTAGCTGCGTCCCAAATGCCTCCTCCAACCCCTTCCAAATTCGGTAAGTAAAGCGAGGATCTTGATCGGAGATGATAGATGATGGTACACCATGAAGCCTTACGATCTCCTGAATGTAGAGGCATCCAAAGCTCTCCACTGAGCCCTGCTCTCTGATAGGTAAGAAGTGGGTCGACTTGGTGAGTCGGTCTACGATCAACCAGATGGAGTCATGTGCTCTGGAAGTACATGGAAGTCCCATCACGAAATCCATATATATCCCATCCCACTTCCACTCCGGGACCTCTAAGGGATGTACCAAGACTGCTGGTACCTGGTGCTCTGCCTTCATCTGCTGGAAGGTAAGGCATCGTGAAACGAACTCTGCTACAACCTTCTTCATACCCAGCCACCAGTGCTGTCGTCTGTGGTCCTGGTACATCTTCGCTACTCTAGGATGTACCGCTAGAGGGGAAGTGTGAAACTCCCTCAGCACCTCCTCCCGTAATGCAGCATGTACCATGGTACATCCTCTGAAAAGGATGATGTGATCTACTCCTACAAAAAATCCTTCAGGTGTCTGTCCTGAGAATATCTCTGCACGTCACGTCTCATGTTCAACGTCCCCATGCTGTGCCTCTCTGACCCACTGAAGTAGTAGAGGAGTGACTGTGAGCGACTGTAGAAAGACTGCCCCATCTCTATCCACAAAGGATATCCACAAAGCAGCTAACTGCTCTATCTCCTCTCCAAGTAGCTGAATTCCCGTTCTCTTGCTGAGAGAATCAGCTACTACGTTCCCCTTCCCAAGAGTATAGACTATCTCAAAGTCATAGTCCTAGAGGAACTCGAGCCATCTCTGTTGTCTCAGGTTTAGGTCCTTCTACGAGAAGATTTACCTGAGACTCTGGTGGTCAGAGTAGACTGTAAAGCGCTCACCCATCAGATAGTTCCGCCGCATCTTCAAGGCAAAGACCACTGCTGCTAACTCCAGGTCATGGGTAGTGTAGTTCTACTCGTGATGCCTCAACTGTCATGATCCATAAGCGATCACTACCCGCTCCTGCATCAAGACACACCCGATTCTGGTCCTTGATGCATCGTAGTAAACTACGTACCCTACGCCCTCCTCTGGTGGCCTCAAGATGGGTGCACTGGTCAATCTACGCCTCATCTCCTGGAAGCTCTGATGACATCTATCTGACCACATGAAGGGTTTCCCCTTCTTCGTCAAAGTTGAAAGTGGTGATGCAACTTTGGAGAAGTCTGGCACAAATCTCCGATAGTACCCAGCCAGACCTAGGAAGCTCCGAACCTCCGTCACTCTCCTGGGTGGCTCCCAAGCTAGAACTCCCTCGATCTTCGTAGGGTCCACCACAACTCCCACCTCAGAGATGACATGTCCCAAGAAGTGGAACTATCGAATTCAGAACTAACACTTCAAGAGCTTACCATAAAGCTGGTGCTCTCAAAGCGTATCCAGTACAAACCGCAAGTGGTAGGCATGCTCCTCCTCAGTAGTCGAGTAAATCAATATGTCATAGATGAAGAATACGAAAGATCGATCGAGTTAAGGCTGGAAGATCCTGTTCATGAGACTCATGAACACTTCTGGAGTGTTGGTTATGACGAAAGGCGTAACCAAGAACTTATAGTGTCCATACTGACACCTGAAGGCCGTCTTCTGCACATAATCATCTCGAACTCTAAGCTGATGATAGCCTGACATGAGGTCTATCTTTGAGAACCATTGTGCTCCCTTGAGCTGATTGAAGAGGTCATCAATCCTCGGTAGTGGATACTTGTTCTTTACGGTCACCTGATTCAGGATATGGTAATCGACACATAGTCGCAAGCTTCCGTCCGCCTTCTTGGCGAACAAAATCAGGGAAGCCCAGATTGAAACACTAGGTCAGATGAATCCCTTTCCCTGAAAGTCCTCTAGCTATACCCATAGCTCTTGAAGCTCAGTGAGAGACATCCGATATGCTGGAGTAGATATCGGGGCTGTCTCTGGGTACATGTCAATATAGAATTGTACCTCTCTGCGAGGAGGTAGTCCTAAAACGTCGTCAGGAAAAACGTCCGCATACTGATCTACCACAACAGGAAAACTCGGACTCCTCACATTAACTGCTCCCCGGATGAGACTAGCCAACTGATGAGTGATCAGCTGTCCTCTCTTCTGTGTGAGTCCATCCTGCACTGCAAAGGATCCCTTCTCACCGGTGAAGGTGAACCTGCTCCCATCGGTGCGGACACACCGCACCTTGCACCTAATACAGTCGATTTGAGCATGGACCGTAGATAACCAATCCATGCCCAAGATGACGTCGTAAGGCCTCGACGACAGTATGAGAAGATCCCAGCCGAAGCTCTCACCTCCTAGAGTAATCTCACACTGCCGACACCAGTGCGTGATCGTCGATTCTACTCCCGTAGGAGTCTCTAGCTGTAAGGATCGAGCCAACGGCTCCATCGGAATCTCCGAGCTCTGAAAAAGGGAAACAGCTATGAAAGAATGACTCGCTCATGTGTTTATAAGAACTGCAGCAATGGAGGAGTAGACACAGATAGTACCTCAAATCTTCTCAGGTGCTCCGTGGTCGTAGGCATCCACTGACTGAAGCTGAGCCTGCCTTTTCCTTCCAGCTCCCTGTGGTCAGGGTGGACCTCCTCGTGGTGGTGGTGGTAGAGCCTTGAAGCATCATCCACCATCTACTACTCGGCCAGCTCCTCTACCTCGTCCGCCTGCTCCCTGCGGACCGACAAGGTCAATCCTCTGCATCTGCCTGGGTGGTCCCTCAACTTTCTGCTGCTCCTTTGCATGGAAGGTCATGCAGTCACGAGCCATGTGGCCCTGCCCGCCGCATGCATAGCACTGTCTGCCTCTCGAATGACTGGCTCTGCTGCGTGTGCCCCGCACCTCTGAACCAGTATCCTGGGGTTGTACACCTGATGGTCTGATCTGCTTGGACCTCTGCGACGTCTGTATACTGCCTGCTGCAGAAGACTTCACTACGTGCCGCCCTGCGATAGGTCTTGCTGCTGGTGAAGGCTCAACAAGAAAAATCTCCACTAGAGGGGATCTCTCTAGTATTCCTGCCTGCATCAGAATACTGAGGGAGATCATTGATGCACTGATCTCATGCCTCAGTCCCTTCTTGAAGGTCCAAGCCCAGAAGAATGGGTCCCGTAACATGTCCGTGGAGTAGTGCGAGAGATCAGTAAACCTCACCGAGTACTGGGCTACTGTCATTCTGCCCTACCGCAGCTGTAGCAGCTCCTGAATGCGCACCGTATGGAGGGTGGGTGGAACAAACTCTAAGTGGAAAAGGCTCTCGAAGTCCGACCAAATAAGATATTCCTCATCATGCACCGAGAGCATCAGGATCCACCATCTACGTGCTGCTGCGTGCAGGAGACTCGCTGTAAGGATCACCATGAGGTCAGCTAGTGTCCCCACTAATCTGAAAACTCAAAAAACTACCTCCAGTCAGTCCTAGGTTGCCTGAGGGTCTGTCTCCCCGACGAACCTGGGCGGTATCTGACGCTGAAACTTGTGCAGTGTACTCAGGAAACGTGCACTATCAGCTGTTGGGGCTGGTGGCATCAGTGGCTCGACGGGTAAAGGTACCACCGGTGCCTCCGCTGTAATGGGGCCCTGCACCGAGGCCTCGTCGCTCGGTGGGATTCCATATCACACAAATCTCGTAACCCTAGCTGGATGCCCTTGGGGCCATCCTGAAAAGAAACAGGTGTTCCACGGTTAATACAATGTACCTGGTGAGCTGACACAAAGTAATCACAATGAAAACTTTTGAAACACACATGCAATCAATATTTTCGTGCATTGAGTTGGGAATCAGAAGGTAGGGTCCTGGTGAATGGATACGTCGGCCGCCGCACCAACACTGGAATCCATGGACTGATAACCACACTCAATACCCTTAACACTATTGCTTTACACAGAAGAAATTATCAGAGTCTTGAGTTCTTCGGTAGAACCGACTCCTCTGATACCAATTTGTCACGACCCGACCTCGGGGCCCATGCCGTGACTACCCCAAGCCCGCCTTCCATAGGCCAGGGGATGGAGACTAGCACCAAAAGTGTAAATCCCAATAAAATGGAAGGCATTGCCTTTATATAAGAAAACAAACACCACTGAGTACGCAAGATGAGGTAAACACTAAGTAAACTGAGTACAAAAGTAAATGCTGAAAAGTAAATGGGCCAGAATACAAACCCAACTGAAAGTACAATACAACTGAAAATAATGAACAACAACAGTAAAGTAAACTAGCAACCACCAAGTCGTGCTATGGAATTCCCACCTGAAGGGTGGGTACAGATAGTCTCGTCGGCTCCTCGGGTCCGTCCGTCCGCTGCATGTACGTCCCGCCTGATAGTCCACCTCTGGGTACCATCCCGCTCCACAAGCCTCAACCACGATCAGTGTTGTCCGTCGTCTGCAACCAACACAACGTAGTGTGGGCATAGCCCGTGCAGGGGTGAGTATACGATTCTCAGTAGGGACCTTGAGACCCATGAAGGTCTCCCAGAATCCACAAAGGATAAACTACAAAGGAATGATACAAACACGAAGTATCAACAAACTCTACTTAGGTATATGCCCATACATATACCTAAGTCATCATTTCCATTTCGGATCCAATTCTCGAGCCCAAGTACAACCCAGTCCACACAGGAAATCACAACCTAATCCACATAGGAAAGCAAGTCAATTATATCGACGATAATGATTGAAGTCATGACTCAGATCACATAGGTATACTACTCATGAAGAGGGGTGGATATGATAGATGTAGCCTCTGAATCATCTCCCCTGCCGAACCCACTTAGGATCCAAGTACAGAAGTCATTGCTACCAAACCCACGTAGGATCCAAGTACAGTAACCATCGCAGCCGAACCCACGTAGGATCCAAGTGTAGTCGTCATCGCTGCCAAACCCACGGAGGATCGAAGTACAGTCGTCCTCGCTGCCGAACCCACGTAGGATCCAAGTACAGTCGCCATCGTCATCCCAGTCGCAGCCAACTCTAGGGTTCCCACACACAACACACTTGATTCTGGGAGGGTCCGCTCCTCAAGTCAAAGGGGTGGATACATCAACCATCACGAAGACCAGAGATTATGTATCCCAATGTTCCGTCCCACGTCATAGGGGAAAACCAAGAAAAACAAGCTTGATTCATGGAAAACAAGACAACCAAGCCATTTTCCTAAAGTACACGGTGTGTAGGTAATCAACACATGCCGTGTCATCAGACACCGGGTACCACCCATGTGAAACGACCCGTGTCAAGGGGCTGGTCGAGTAAAAAGTAAGTACACGGTGTGTGGTATGGTTACACGCCGTGTCTTTAGTCCACAGGTACTGTCAGTGTACCACAACCCATGTCGAAGGGTTGCTCGTGTGGGCCCCACCTCCCTCATAACCACACATGGGAAGTTGGGTGATTATGGGCCCCACTAAAAACTTCCCATTAGAGAGTTTAACTTCCAAGGTTATTAAAATAAAATTGTACACAATTTTATTTACTTCTCACTTAAACGCAAAAATTTAACTTCTTCTCCCGAGAAAATGCATCAATGATAAAAGTCATCTTAAGAAAATACCGATGCTGCGAGTTCATCGGTGCACTAAAATTTCAATTCCAAGCACCGGTTCAAAATATAGAAAAACCCGCTTGTTCGTTCACTAAACGTACCCGAGCTAGACTTCGGAAATTGATTATGGGAACACCAGGCCTCAGAATCAGGTGCCGTCAGAAACTACGTACTCGTAAAATACCAAAGAATTTACGAAAAAAAATTTCCTTGAAATTTACGGGTCTTTACATTCCATGTGTCCGTGAAACCTACCTAAGGACTCATCATGTTCATCGGACAAAGGGCTACAAGATGTGTATAATCCACATATATTCCTATATCCAACATGTTGTGTGTCTGTATAACTCACCATGGAACTCGGTGCATATTTAAGACATAATAATTAATGAACTACCTGAAGTGTATGTAGGAAACACATCATGAACTTCATTAATACTCAAGGATTTCAGTCTCATGTAGTTTTAACTATGTGTATTGACAACATGGGTTGCATGAATTTCTTATCTAACCCAAGTAGACTACATTGTGTGTATTCTAGTGACACGTAGTAATATGATATTCCATGAGCTAGGTAGGCCCTGTTAAGATGTGGTGTGAAATAAATGCACTGTGTGTAATATACTACTTGGAGATTCATGTATCTCACGGCATAGCTAGGTGCAATGCACTTGGGTACACGACATGTACTCCAGCTATACGCCGTGTTCTCCATTTCTATCTGTAAAAAATCTCCAACACTTCTCGATGGAATCTCTGATTATTCTTCATCCATTTTTATTGCTTTAAGAAAATGAAACATTGAATAATGATGATTAATATTTTAAAATAATGTTAATTCAAATAGGATTAAAGAACAAATAATATGAAATTAAATATTCAACCTAGATTGTGCATATTGATAAAAAATAAAATTAATAATTTTAAATTTGAAATGTAACCACTCTGATACCACTTGAAGGTTTTGAGTGTAGTGGAATCTCTTTTAGGGGTCATTATGTTAAAATTTCCTTTATTTTAGAGTTTCCCAAAACCATGAGATAGTATCTTTTATGTTAAATTTATAATTAATTTATTTAGATGTGGAAGAAATGGTCACCTCATTTTAAGATCCCTTCTTTGATGATTTTATTGATCTTATGAAAAACCTTTTGGATTACCTTCATTGTGCTATAAGTATTCAAGTGTATAATCCCTATAGTGGCGATCCACATGTGCTCCTTTTATTTTTGAGAAACACCAATTAATTTATTGGTGCTAGCTTAGTGAATAAAATGTCTTTCATTGTTCGTCTAGATCATTCCATGAAACTTCTGTATTGAAGTAGTTATTCTCATTCTTAAGAGGAAGAGAGGAGGAATTCGAGAGAGAGAGAAGTATTTTGTGTGAAATGATTTTATATTCTTAATTTTTAATTAACCCTACAAAATAGACATAACCATTTATTTATGGAGCTAGGGATTAATTTAGAATATTATTTAATTGCATAATAACCCTTAAATAATATAATAATCATTAATAAACCCCATTCCATAATAATAATAATAAAAATTATAATATTTTATGTCATTCACACTAACTTGCACAATAATTAATATTATTTTATCTGATTTTAAATAAATATTTATCACTAGAAACGATCTTGGTCCATTCAATCTCCTTGAGATTTGTTGAATATCAAAATAAATATTTAATAAAATATTTTATTCATCAATAAGTATTTTTGATCAATAAAACATGAATAAAATTATTCCTAAATACTGAGAATAATATTTATTTCATTAATTAAATTAAAATAGAATTTAATTAAGAACAATAAAAATAGTTAGTGTGTGACCCTTTAGGATTATTTCTCATTAGCTATAGGTAGGATTGCCTAAAGTCCATGATTACTATCTAGAAATGGGTCAAAGCACTCAAAATAAAGAATTTAATATCACAATTATTACAACTACATATGAATTCTCACTATGAAATTTATCCCTATGTCACAATATCTTATCAAGCATGTTTCACATCCATGTCACCAACCTGTTTGCCTGATAATTATTTCTTTGACTATATGAAATAAACATGTTTTTACACCATGACCATGGAATTTAATTTGACTGTTCTATTCCAATTAAAGTACCTAGATATAAGCGTCCATAAATATGTAAGGGAAAAATCCTTCCTCGACTTATCTATTAATAACAAGTCATTCTAGATGCACCGAACGTACCCTAATTCCTACCAACATATGTCATAATGGTTCTGGTTAGTAAATCTAAGTGTATGGGTCATGAAATGCATCAATGATAATCATAAGTTATAATGACCGTTACACATGCTAAAAGATAGGAATATCTAATGAAACTAAGAGATACAATATTCCAACTAGTGGTTATGTTCTCATAATTTTCTGTCTTGGAGATTACCATGTGAAAACATCATAAGAAGAAGCCTCATTTACTTTTGAGTACTCACATATGAAATTCATGTTCTATGTGTATCATCATAGAATAATATCTAACTGTAGAACTATATTTAATAATATCATCATGACATTTCAAGGTTCTCATATATTCGGGGAACTGATACAACCTTATCAATGCGAAAAATACTCTAAGAAATTATTACATTAAATCCATGAAGGACAATGAAATATATCTAATAAAATATTTTATTAATATTAAATTATCAAATATATATGTAATAAAAGTAAAAATAGTTAATCCTAGGACACCAACTCTATTGGATCCACATGAGACTTTAGTGAGAGATTCCCTGGGGGGGGGGGGGTGAATCCCCATGTACCCATGAAACTCTAACTATACTAACTGATATTGACCTCGCTTATTAGTAGGGTCAATATTGTGTTAAACTATTTCATGATGATTTGATTAACTAGTGTACTTATCTTAGCTATATTTAGAAAAGATCGATGATCACTCAATTGACATGAAGAGATTGTATTCCTGCAAAATATAAGGCGGGAAAGCACACATGGAACAATAATTTTACATAGTTCAGCAATAATGGGATATGTCCAAGGATCACACACTAACTTTTTTTATGTGCTAAAATCAACTAATCTTAACTAGTATAGTGGATAAAATAGTTTAGCTATGGCCACTATATGCCAGGATCACCTCCTTTACAATATTTAGGTTTTGGATCACTAACACCCAAGGTTCACTTCCTTTTTCCTCTAGCTTTTCTCACTACTTTATTTTGGAATTCATTTTAGCTTATAGGATAATAAAAATCTTCACTGAATGATTGTTTATGAAATGATCAGTGTCCGCTAATCTTCACTCTTGTCTTTCAAAATCTAGTTATAAATCTCACCATTGAAACATCTTCACTTTCCCTATAGAAAATACCTTCAAGTAATGCCAAATTCCTTTGGAAAAACCTTCTATAAGTTCCAATAATTTTCTATGTCATTATACTTTACACTTTCACAAAACATTTTCACCATTTTCTTGAAAATTTATTCCTATTCTTAAAACTTAATACTTTTGTGAAACTCATAGTCATTTTTGTAACTCATAATATTTCATAAAGAATTCTAAACCTTCTTGGAACTCCTCAGTCAGATTGAAAGAAGTTATTTCTTCATAGAATATATATATTTATTTGAATCCTTCACAAAATAAAAATATTCATGAAGCTATTTCATGAATTTAGAGCCTTTTGATCTTAAATAATTTTTGCTACTTCAAATGATAGGGGTAGAAACCTATTTATAGTAATTGCCTCCACTTCATGAAACTTTCTCGCTCACCACCACTATTTATCAAAACTCTTTATACCTATTCATTAAACTACCTATCTTTAAGAAAGATCAGGGAAATTTTACATTTGAGAAAATTATCATAATCACTTGACCTTCCACCTTTATTCCGTTCCCAAAACTTCTCATAATCATCTAACATTCTGCCTTATTCATTTGTGGCTTATTAGTCTTTCAAAAATCATTATTTCCTGAATATTAAAACCTTCATGATACAAAACTTTTATAAAATACCAAAATTTCATGAATTATATGCCTTTTCTATAATTTTATGAGGAAGTTTTGGAAATCCAACTTTCAAAAAACACAGGAAGTAATCCAAATTTTGGACCCTAAAAATTAGGTAAACACTGTGAAATGATTCTTCCTTGTGTAATAACTTTTTTGTACAACTTAAATAGATTCTATACCTCTATATTGAATATTTTTCAATAAACTTGGTCAAAAATCATTATATAACTTCCACAACTGGACTTTTCCTAATGTATCCTTATTTGGGTGATCCTCTTTCTTTAATTGCTTCAACCCATATCTCATTATTATCATGATCAACATTCCAAGATCACACTTAACTTCATGTAATCCTCCAATTTCCATTTGTTAGAAACATCACCATCTCATGTAGTCTTTTATATGGTGAATAATAAATCCAATGTGCTTCACCACACCATGTTATGGAAACACTACATCCAACACACCAACTCACCAGGGTTGATAGTGATTGGGTTGATAATTAATACAAAACACAACACATAGAAACACCAATTCTAATTGGTTATATAAAGCTATAAAAAATACAAATATAATTTCAAAAAATAATATATTAAAATTATAATATCAAGAATGTGTTGGCTCTGTCTTTAAAACAAAACTAGTTTATTCTTCTTGACCTAGAGTTCATTCAAAATTTAACAGTCCCAAATAAATCAATAAATTTGGAAATTATATATGGATAACAGAATGGAATATGACTTAGTAAATGAGACATATCTCAACCCTCATACCTCCAAATGATATGATTATAATTGGGAATGAAAGAGGACTCTAAGATTCAAGATAAGATTAATTTTTATGGAGATGTTTTTTTCATTAAGGCAGAAATTTAACATGATAAATTGGAAGAAGATAAATGTTCTCTTATGACTTAAAAATGAGTTCTTGAGTAATTCAAGAATAACTTTTTATAAACATTTCCAATTATATTTGAACTTTTAGGGTAGATAGAAAAATAAATTCATAACAAATTTTAAGAATATACCTTGGAATGTTTCATCCCTCTAGCGATAAGAATAAGAGAAAACATTTAGACAATGGATTTTGGAGGAGACATTTTCTGTTCTTTATTTTACATCTTTTCTACTTATTAGTTTGGTAATTATTTCTTCTTCCTCCTTATTCATGGACTCCCTTCTCATATAGGAGTAAGATTTTTATTTATCGGGGAATATATGGTTTTCTCTTCTTTAATTCTTTAGTTCTTATGATCTATTGAATAAAATCTATTTTTCTCTTCTATGAAGTTGATTTCAATTTATAATAGAGGTTTTTATTATCAAGTATGATCATATTTGGTTTTAGATTATATTATTTTTATTTATTTTTAAAATTATCATTTTCTCCCTCTACTAGTTTTTGGTTTATATATGATGGAATATACTAGTTCTTAGTTGTGAATTAATTGGAAATTATCAGCATGTGTGGCAGGTGTAGTGGATATTCTTAATTTTTTGGGTTAAAAAAGACTATATCGGGTGTTTCCTATGTAAATTGATGGTATTCACTGAAAATATATAGCACATAGGAAATAAAGTATAACAAGATGATATATTGCTAAGGTTTACTCTCACCATCACAATTTTCCCAAAGGAGTGAGAGGAAGCGATCATGGAATCTCACTTTAATCGGATTAGTATAAGAGGATTGGATAAATTGGAACTAGGATAGCATTACAATTAGTAAAATGAACATGACCTAATCACCCTTATACGATCACTATTTTCAATCAATTTATTTGTTAATTTGTTTTCATTATTTTTCTTAATTTCTTTCTTTTCTTTTGTTACATTAGTTTTTTTAAAAATAAAATAATTTCAAAAATCGCAACTTTGTCCTCTAATTAAAGGTGACATATTGATTTTCATGTGCTCCTCTATGAAGAAAACCTAGGTTAACCCCTATCCTGCATTTTAACTTTGTAAATAATTGTTTTTCCACACTCTATGATAGAAACATGTAAAAACATGGCACTGTTTTTTGGGATGTGGTGCTAATTGTTTTTAAAATTGCATGACTAGAACCACTAACACTGACCCTTTCCCCATAGATCATGAAATTGAAAGAACCTTATTTAATGGACTTAGAAACCTTAATTTTCAATATTTATTTTATGAAATTTCTCTTAAAAACTCGAGTGATTGTTTAAGTGTTCAATATAATATGATCATCATGGATGGAAATCACAATCAATACCTTAGAGACCTATATGCCCCACAATTTCTTAGTCAAAACAATTAAATTTCCATTCCATAGTTACAAAATTATTTTTATATGAAACCTGAAATGATCACATTTCTTTCAAAATTTCATTTATTGGATGGAGAATATCCAAAAGAAATATTAAAGGTTTCACATATGTTTTCTCTACTTTCAGAACTTAAGGAGTAGCTGAGGAGCATGTAAAGTGGAAGGCATTTTCATTTTCATTAGAAGGAGCTGCCAAAGAATGGTTGTATGACATGAAACTAGGATATAAATATGATTGTATTGACTTACTAATATGATTCATGCAAATATTATTCCTTATATCCATAAGAAAAACCATCCAAAATGAAATATATGTCATCATATAACCATATAGAGAAACCCTTTATGAGTACTGGTAGGGATTTAAGAAGCTATGTGCCAGATGCCCACATCAGGTAATTTAGTAGAATAAATTCCTTATCTTATTTTTCCATGGTTTACTAGAAAATGAGATAAACCTTCTAGATTCATTATCTAGAGGTTTATTGATTGAAAAGTCACAAGAAAAACCCAAGGGATTGATTGGGAAAATTTCTTAGAACTCACATGTATTTGGTACAAGAGGAAATATAATAAAAGGTATTCATGAGGTAAGAACTTCTCACCCATAACCATTATTAGAAACTAGGATTTAAGTGATAAATATTTTTGTGAGATATATGGCCTTGAAACAGGTGTGTGAAAAACAAGAACTATATACGGTATTTGATTTATGCTCATCACCTAATCCTTTCACTAATCAGTGTGCTGAAGTATAGGGAATGAAAAGTTATGTAGAAGCCTTTCATCCATGGTAGTTCCAAATAAATAAAGTATGGAGAGATCCTAGTAAAGTATAATATGCATTTGAAAATTAGTAGAATCAAGCTAGACCCCAATAACAATACAAGTTCGAAAACCAACCCCCATTCCGTCACCAATTCCAAAACCAACCACTATTTCAATAAAATAAATCTTATAACAATCCTTCAAACCAACAACCACACACCTTCCAAATACACTTTGAGAAACCATACATAAGTAAACAACAACATATGAAACAACTAAAATCTAAGGTTTAGGTCCTAGAATATAAGTTTTATGAGTTAGAAAACATGGGGGCAATATTTTGGAAGTCTTATAAAAAAACCTAGGAAAACTACCAGACCAAACAATGCCAAACCCAAAAGATAATGTTTCTATGTTGACAAAAAGATGTGGAAAATAACTCTAGCCACTAAAAACCCATGATCCTAAAAAAATACCTCCTATACTGAGGGATAATGATGTTAGGAATTTTAATAATTCCATGAAAATTCATCGAGATGATGAAATGAAAGAGGAGGTGGTGAAGGATAAGTTGAGGATGAAGAGACAAAAAAAAAACTACCAAGGAAAAAATGGAGAATAAATACCTACCCCTCAATTTTCATTAAGTATGATATAATCAAATATATTACAAAAGAAATGCTTCAAAAATAAATTCCAGACACCATCCAAAAAGTTGAAATTTATATCCCATACTCAAAACACAAAAAAAAATACAAGGCATGAATTGTTTGAAGGATATTTTCTATAATAAGAGGTGAATTCAAGGGAATTATAGGATCAACTTAAGATAAAGTGTCTCAGACCTTTTGATACCACATTTTCCAACAAAATTTTAAGATCGAGGGATGTTTTCCAATCTAAAAACCATTGGTTATTTAAATTTATATAATTATTTTTTTGATCTAGGTTCTTAAATTAATGTATTACCTCAAATGGTATATTATTATTTCTATATGGGATATTTTAAGCCCACTTGATTTGTGGTCTAGCTTGTAAATAGATCTATGATTTTCCCATTAGGCATTCAGGAGGATTTCCTTGTGAAAGTCGAAGACCTATTATTCCCAACGGACTACTATGTGATGAATATGGAAGTATATAGGATCCCATCACACAAACCCATAATTTTTAGAGACATTTATTAAATATGACCAAAAGAATTATCAATTTACATAAAGGGACACTCACTATGGAGTTTGGAGATAGAACATTACACTTCAATATTTTCGACTCCATGAGGCACCCATCAGATGATCACTCACTCTTGGAAATATCCCTTGATTATGGTACTGAACCAATTGAAGAATCAGGTATCTTCCATGAATTTATAGCCATAAGAAATAATTTTTACATTAAAAATATCATTGAACATGTGAATGCAAAAAACACTTGAGATTCTGATTTCATGTCATAAGAAAAGGTAAAATCTAATATATTTGATGATTTATTAAATAATTAAGAAGTTGATATGATTTATTTTGTACATGATGGAAAACCTTTTGTTTGTTGGAGTAGAGTACTCGGGGGGGGGGGGTGAATTGAGTTTCTATAAAAATTTCTATTTAAAAAGTATTCTTAAAAAGGTTCCCCAATAATTTTAAATACAACCTAGTCAATAAAGGTTTTACGGTTATGAAAGTTTTACTGTTTAAATAACTTCTTAGAAGATTTATTAATTCTAAGTAATCTTAATATCAGTTATTAACATTACTTTTGAAGCTATTCTTATAAGGAAAATCAATTATAAATTCTTTACAAGACTAACTATCAAAGCAAATTTAGTGATTTCATAATTAAACAGTAAAACAGAGAAAAATAAAATAAATTGCACAATGGATATAAAACAAGTGGTTCAGTCTCAATCTGATACCTAATCCACTCCACTTGGTGATCACCTGGCACCAAGTAGTTTATATAAATAAACATGACCCACACCCTCGATTGGGGTTAAAAATAGTACACAAGGCTATCCAGGTCACACGACCTATTCCAGAGTTCTTCATGGGTATAAACTATCAGGTCACACAAGGACCTCTTTCGCACTTATCCATGGGAATACACAAGTGTAAAATGATTTAAGAGAAATGATATCTTGTATCCTTTAGTTTGATACGTGATATAGTGCATGTTTTTATATAGACACATAGACTACTTGAAAGATAAAAATAATACACAATAGAGCAGAAATGATGAGATACGGTTAGAAGTGATCTGAGTGTTAGTCTATGCTTCCCTGAACTTACGAGATGAAGAAGATGCATAAATCGATTCCTCTTATGGAAAGTAGAGTATTGTAAGTCAGCTAGATCTGGATTATGTTCTTCATGGAGTTGATAGTGTAGAAATGTTCTCGACTCTAGACTCGAGTATGATTCTTGTGTTCTTCAGCATTATCGGGTTACATGAATGCTCTTTCTTCTTCATTATTGTGAACACACTTGTTTTTCTATTACCGTTATTGTCTCTTGTCACCCTGATCACTCTATTTTCTTCTAGCCACATTTTTATTTTTATTCTTGGAATTCATGTGTTTGAGCTGACATGATGCATGTATTCTGCACCATGTACCTCGTACTGTCTGGTGATATATCTACAAAGAAAAATTAATTATGTCAGTGCATTTAAAAACTTCAAATATGACTGTTATAAATTAAATTAAAAAATGACAAAAAAATTAGGATAGGTTTCAAAATTTGTCTAGAAACAATGTCTCCATGAAACAATGTCTCCTTTAAATGGTGTCTCCTTGAAACGATGTCTTCTTGAAATGGTGTCTCCTACTTTTACTTTGAGCAGTGAGATAGTTATGATGAAATATTTGTTTAGAGAACATGAACTGGTAGCACATATGCAGTGTTTGATCATGGTGTTTGGATGGTTACAGTGTCTGGATGGTCACCGTGTCTGGATGGTTATGGTGTCTGGATGGTTACGGTGTCTAGATGCTTACAGGAGCCGGTTGAGTATTCATGAGTTTCACAACTCCAGCCAATAGGGTAGCTTCCAATGCTTTCATATCATCCTTATTCACCATGTTTGGAGGTTCTTGAGATGTTTTAGGAATAGAAGCTGAGACATGATCAGGTTCAGTAGCAGAGATATCTTTTGGAGCAGAATCCAGTTTTAAATGAAACATAGTAGACATATCAATTCCTTTAACTGAGACTTCATGGGAATCTGTCACATCAAAATAACTGGGGAATTTATACCATGTATCCACTAATCTTGGATCAATCGGATTATGGACTTCAACAGATTCTAGATTGGGGGGCTTCTCCCCCTCAATAGGTGCATCTTTCTCTGGACTAAGAGATTTGAATCCTTGATCTATTTCCTTGAATTCATCCCTAATTTCCTCATCCATTTCCTTTCTAGCCAACTTAAAGGCTTTCTCCATTCTCTCTTCAGCTAATGGAATAAATCCAGGAACAACTTTTTCCTCTAAGTGTTCCTCAAGATAAGTTTCTTGAAAAATAGAAAGATCTTCTTCTACATGCTCTTCTACAATATTCTTTTAACTTACCTTAGAAACATATTGTTCTTTTGAAGCAAGTTGTTCTTCCAGATCAACAACTTCTTTAGGAACATGCATGTCCTTATCAAATAAGACATGAGGAGAATATTCACTATCTTCCTCAACCAGAGTAGTTTATTTCAGAGGTACAACAACCTCTTCTTCTTCTTCCCCATCAGAATATTCAACAAGTTCATATGGCTCCAAAACCAGGATTAGAAATATCCTTAGTTCTTGAAGGGTGTTCCACCAGATTAAACTTTTCATAAACTCTATCATTATATTACACCCATGATTTCTTCTAGGGATTCCAATTGATTTTCATTCTGTTTACTGTATATTTTGAAAGATAGAACTCATAATCCTTAATGGATTCTTCATCTGGTCCAACTGATCCCTTTGCATGAAGCATTACTAAGATAAGCCTTGAATAAAACTGGGAGGTTGAGTTGGAGGTTGTCTTTATAAACTCACACATAAGGTGTATATCATACTTGAAAAGGTTAATATTTTGTCCATTTTTCATGATATGTATCAAAAATTTATCCTGATACTTGATTATAGAAAAATCACCTTTTCTAGGGCTAATCAAATTCTGAACAAACTTAAAAAAGAGTCTAGATTCACAATCTAGCTCAACAGTTATGGCTCTCCTCTTAGTTTCATTGCCAGTTAAACTTCTCAAAGCTTCTTCCAAAACAAAGAACTCACTCGGAGGTGGAGGACCTCTCTGGTAGTCCTAAAAAATAACCTCATGAGGTATCCTAAGGCATACAACCCATAACCTCGATGAAAAGGTACAAATATAGCTGTTGATCAAACTTCGCACAACATTGAAATCTTATGAATCAAAAGATATTTGAACTTGCTGGTAAAACTGTGCAACTAGCTTCGGATAAATAGGCCTATCCTCTTTTGTGAACCAATCCTGCCATCCTTTCTTTGTTAGCACTTTCAATACCAAAGACTTACTTGAAAGAAGCCACATAGGGCATATCTCCTTTTCAGGTACCACTACTATGTTCACTAAATTCAGATTTAGAGGGCCTTTGGGTGTTAACTTCAGTGTGATTTTCAACTTATTCTTTGAACTGCGTTTCTCAAGAGTTTGCGACGATGTTCATTTCATCCTGGGCATCCACCGATGGTTCGAGAGAGAGAAGGGTTGAAAGAGGGGTTATGGTTTAAGATAAGAGAGCTCAAGTGAAGAATGATCAAAACTTATTTTATTTTATCATTTAGGGATATCAAGTGTTTCTATAAGGCCCTATGCCTTAAACATTACTTAATCTTGAGTTTACACATTGAGAATATTTTCAGGTTTAGAGTTTTAGAGAATTATATCATAAATCATGCATTAGATTCCACATTTAAACAAGGTGGTTACATAAAAGAAAATATTCACTTTTCCCATCAAAGGAAACATATTTAAAACAAAACATGGATTCTTCCACGACACTTCCTTGAAACTATCATCACATTATGTACCTTTCTCTTGACCTGTGAAAAACATTTCAAAAACTTGGGGTGAGCATAAAAAGCTCAGTAAGTGATATAAAAGTACGAAATGAAAAAATTAGTCCATGTATACATAAGAATTAATGAAATCATAATTTACTCATAAAATATAAGCACTTTAACATACCTCATCAAATCATTAATAAATCATCGAAATCATAAGACATAAAGGTAACTTGTGGCATTCATAACATTCTTACGTAGGGAGTAACCCTCATGGTTACGTTTGGAATTCCCATCACAGTATATTCCCTAAATATCTTCGGAGAAACCTTATAGTTTTACTCCTTCGCGTTACCCAATGCATTGGAGAGCTATCACAGGCTCCCCCTCCCTTAGTTTATCACGAAACCACCCATCTTCATAAACAATTCCTAAGAACCATAACATAATCGTATCACATAAAACATGAATAAAGGAAACATAACATTTCCACATTTCAATCACAAGATATCAATACAACACATTTATATAATAAAAACATTATCAAAACCATTTTCAATACCAAAATAAAAGAAAAGTAAAACATGGTATTTATTTTTCATTAAAAAAAAGTTATGGCTTGTAGAGGAAGTCGAAACTCAAATAATGGTCACGGCGGCGGAGAAGTCGTTGTCGCCGCATACATATGACAAAAACATTCCCTTTTTTCATTTAGTAAAATGATTCGTATAAAAAAGTTTCCTTTTGAATAAACGTAAAAGTCAAAGGGGTTTATTCACCTTATAAAATAAAGTTGTGTATAAAACAAAATATTCCTCAATTAAATGATATTGAGACGAAGTCCCTTACCTCGTGTCCGACTTGACTCTATCATTATTTAACCTACTCAATAATAAACTTGAGTTAATTTCAACTTTCTTAAGAACCTTTTTCAAGTTCATTATTCATTTTATATCACTTATTACCATGTTATGAACACTATTTAATTATTTAAGTTAATAACGGTTTTTTTGTCGATCATTGGTACTTGAGTCAAAAATAAACTCCTTATAATTACAAGTTGTTCATGTGGTAAAATATCCATTATATAAAAAATTATATTAATTATGTAGATATATTATATATCATATATATATATTATATAAATGAATTTATAATATTACATAACATTTAGATGTAAGAAATGAAATGCACCATTCATGGAGACGGTAAGCCGTACGTACGCATGAACGCTACTTTCATTTCTATTTCGTATTTAATTGAATGAATTCATAATTATATATAGGTATATTATAATTCCAGTGTAATATCATATATAATATCATTAACCCCATCCTTTATACGTCCCAGATATGGAATTAACGAATCAAATCACTTTGAGGGGGCGGTGGCCCGCACTTCCTAAAATGAAGATATCGCGTTTACCCATAATGGAAACCATAAAGGTATGCCATAAATGAAAAATACAGAAGAATAATGAAACAATAAACATATTATATAACATATATAAATATAGTGACATCTTAATGGACACCATGAAATGTGTTAAAAGAAGTTTGAACAATCATCGTTTCGTGAGGCAGAAATTCACCATCCACAGAAACAATATGTTCTTTAACCATTAGACGGAGGTGTGTGTAAGGGTAGCTCGAATAATTCTCATAAAAACATCCTAGTATATTTAATATACTGGTGTTGTTACAAAATAAAGGAATAAAAAGAGTTTACGGGGTTGGAGAAGCAAAATAAAACAAAAGAACACAAGTGAAGACATTACCTTTAAATCGGGTAACTCCTCTTGGTTTGAACCAAAAGGGTTTCTTGAAGAGCTTTCTACCTAAGGTAAGACATCTATGATGAAGAGAGGTATGTGGAGAGATAAAATGAGCAGATATTGGCCGATCAAATGGATTGAGAGGTGTGGGTAAGGAGGTAGAGGTGGGGGCCTTTTATAAGAGGGAGGAGGGGCACTCTTGGAAAGTCAAGAAATGTTACTTTATATTAAAATGATTTTAGGATTTTAAAGGTCCCACATTGATATATTTCGAGGATAAGGTGATAAGGGTTCGGAATAAACTCATCCAATAGGTTTTTGACAAGTTTAAGTCTTATATTTTACATTATCTTTTCATTTTATTTAAATCGTTCATTAATGAGGTAATCACTGCATCATCATGGTGTAAAAAAAAATTTAATTTATTTAATGTATAACAATTATAAAAAAAATATCATGATGTATGAAATATTTTTAGCTTTACAATGACTATTTATAGTATAATAAATCATTTATTTAGACAAAACTAATTTTTTTTACTTAGGTGTTACATACTTTTGTGATATTCTCCTTTCTTTAAAAATAAAATGATAAAGTGTCACTATCACCCAAAAGTGATTCCATGGGGTCCCTAAGTTTGGCACAAGGAATACCATGGTCGTCCATGAGACAACCTATATAATTAGGACACATGTTGGGGGTCATTTGTTATTATTATGATATTATTTTATTATCCTTAACTACCCGATTACTAATTAATCACGATAATTAAAGATAATTACCGTCGTTACTATTCATAATGTACAAAAACAAAAGAGTCTTAATTACATAATTTGGACCTTATGATTACAAATATGGAATCCATTTTCCCAAATTAAAAACACAAAAATTACAGTAATTAATTTAAAAATGATTCTCGTTGTCAAAACTAATAGCGGGTTTTTTAGAAACAATTTCTATCAAAAGTTTGACAATTGTTTATGTCCAATTTCAAAGTGAAATTAATCCCAATGAACACCATTGGATTAAATGGTAAAAATATATTCTCTTTAAATTTTAAAGCCAATTATAAAGATAATCTAACCATATAATTAAATTAGATGAAAAAGCATTTTTGAAGTAAAATGCAGTATTTTTAACTATTCATTAAAAAAAGAACATTGTCAGAAAAATACCAAAAATTTATCCAAAGTAAATTTCAATGTCCCAATAATAAAGAGTAAGTTTATTTTGACAAATAGAGCTTATAAAATTGTCAAAATATAGATTTAAAAATGGTTCTCCATCAAAAGGCAGTAAAACAACATTTTAAATATATTAGAGAATTCTATGCTTAATATTGGATTTATTCTCATTTTAAGTCTTTAAAACACTATCTAATTCATAAATATACATAGATAAGAAAATCCATAATTCTTTACTTACTTGGGATGTTACAGTTGCAGGATCGAAATCATGGGAAAGTAAAATGAATAAAGTAATGAATTACCGCGATATGGGTTATAATGTATAAATATAACAATAAAGCATCTTTACGGTGAGACTGTAATCAAATTTCACGATGAGACCGTAAAAAGTGTTCACGGTTAGACCATAACAGTGTGATTTCTAGGCTGTGCGATCATATTTTTTGAGACAGTAAGTGCCAGACAGTAACCAAGAAATAGTAACTATGAGACCGTAAACATGAGACAATAACTCTTAAGACAGTAAAACTATAGAACCGTTAGATTTAAACAGTAATCTCAAGACAGTGACTTGTGAAACTGTAAACTGTGAAACTCTATACTTACTACTTTAGATTTATCATTACCAAATCATGTATGATGTAATCTATTCTTTCAGAATTTAGTGGTTTGGTGAATATATTAGCAAGCTGATATTCAGTTCCAATGAATTCCAAAGTGATGTCACCTTTTTGATAATGATCTCTCAAAAAGTGATGTATTTCATCAATATAATTTTTCCTAGAGTATGAAACAAGATTTTTTTGAGATGTTAATAGCACTTGTATTGTAACAATTTATAGGTAATTTCCCGAATTGATATCCATAATCTAGTAAAGTGTGTTTCATCCACAAAATTTGTGCACAACAATTTCCAGTATCTATGTATTTAGCTTCTACAATAGATAATACAACATTGTTTTTTTTCTTAATACACCATGATAATAGTGACTTTACTAAAAAGTGACATATTCCAGAGGTGCTTTTTTTATCTAACTTACAACCACTGAAGTCGGAATCAGAATAACTCACTAACTCAAATGATTGTCCTCTGGTATAGAACAGTCCTAGATTGGGTGTATGCTTGAGGTATTGGAAAATTATATTAACAAAATTTAGATGATATTCCTTAGGATTTTCTTAAAAATGAGCACACATACACACACTAAACATAATGTCAGTTTTTCTAGTAGTATTGTAGAGTAAACCTCCAATCATTCCTCTATAAGTGGTTTGATCAACAGATTTTCCATCTTCATCAAGATCCACCTTACAAGTAGCACTCATTTGAGTCTTACTACATTTAGTACTATCCAATACAAAATGTTTTAGAAGATCCCTAGTATATATACTTTGATTTAAAATAATACCATTATTATTGTGAAAGATTTGAAATTCAAGAAAGAATTTGAGTTCACCCATTAAACTCATTTCAAATTCGTTGTGCATCATTTTAGAAAATTCAATAAATAAAGAATTTTTTGAAGATCCCGAGATAATGTCATCTACATAGATTTGAACTACTAAAACATCATTGTAAATTCGTTTAATAGAAAGGGTAGGATCAACTATTCCTTTTGTCAAAACTTTGGAAATAAGAAAAGTACTTAATCTATCATACCAAGCTTTTAGAGCTTGTTTTAAAGCATATACAGATTTTGATAATTTAAAAATGTGGTTTGGAAAATGGGGATTTATAAAACCAAGGGGTTGCTCAACAAAGACATCCTCAGCTATATACCCATTTAGAAATTCACTTTTGACATCCATTCGACATATTTTGAAATTTAGATGTGCAGCATAAGCAAGCATAATTCTGATGGCTTCAAGTCTAGCTATTGGTGCAAAGGTATCTTCATAGTCAATTCATTCTTCTTAACTATAGCCTTATGAAACCAACCTAGCATTGTTTCTAACTATATTACTAGCTTCACCTACCTTATTTCTAAACACCCATTTAGTGCCTATGGTGAATGTGTCTTTGGGTCTATCAACTAGTTTCCAAACTTTGTTCCTTTCAAACTGATTAAGTTCTTCTTGAATAGACATCATCCATAACTCATCATTGATAGAATCATTAATGATTTTAGGTTCATGTTGTGACAAGAAGACTTGATGTTCAACCTGATTTATAAGAATAGATCTATTTTTAGTTCCTTTGTCTAAGTCTCCTACAACAACATCTAAATGATGGTCCTTAAGAGTTCTAACAGCTCTATAAAATGAAGGACTGGTGATTTTAGGTTCTTCAACAGGGTCTAGTTCATTGTGACCTGAATCTATAGAGTTTCCAAAACTGGAGGTTTTAACAGATTCCTTTACAGGATGGTTAGATGATTTTGATTTAATGTCCAGATTTGATACATCATGCTCCAAGTTCTCTAGAGTGGTCTTAGCATCATGTGGATCTATTTCATCAAATTTGACATGGATAGATTCTTCCACACATTTAGTTCTTTTATTAAACACTCTATAGGCTTTACTAGATATTGAATATCCTAAAAAGATCCATTCATATCTCTTATATGAAAATTTATCAAAAATTTTCTTAGTATTGAGGATATAGACTTTGCAACCAAATACTTTGAAGTAGCTAAATCTGTGTTTTCTATGTTTACACAAATCATATGGAGTTATTTTAAGAATAGGTCAAATCAAAACTCTATTAATAATATAACATTCTGTATTTACAGCTTCATCTCAAAAGTAAATCGGTAAGTCATATTCACTAAGCATGGTTGTATAAATCTCTTACAGGGTTCTATTTGTTATTTCTACAACTCCATTCTGTTGAGGTGTTCTAGGGGAAGAGAAATTATGACTGTATCCATTTTGTGAGAAAAAGGATTCAAACTCATGATTTTCAAACTCATGCCCATGATCACTTCTTAATGATTTAATTATAATTCCACTAAGATTTTCAACTATTTTGGCATATTTGGTAAAATGAGAGCAGGCTTCACTTTTGTGAGCAAAAAAAAAGTCCAGCTATATCTTTAAAAGTTATCTACAATTACATAAACATAGTGATTCCTATTTAATCTAGATACTCTATATGGTCCAAACAAATTCATGTGAACCAATTCAAGAGGTTGATAAGTTGAAACTTCTTTCTTTCGTTTGAAGGAAATTTTGTGTTTCTTTCCCTTTTGAAAAGGATTACACACTTTATTATTTGGAAACTCAAGTTTGGGTAGGTTTTTGACTAAGATGTTTCTAGTTAACTTTCTAAGGGAGTGAGTGTTACAGTGTCCTAGTCTCCTGTGCCAAAGCCAAGACTCTTTGTGAAACACACTTAAACATGAATCATTTTTAGAAGCTAAAGAGTGTAAGTTAATAGAATATACATTTTCATTTCTAAGTACAATAAACACTAATTCGTTTTTAGAATTAAAAACATTGCACGCATCATTTTCAAATTTGACATGAAATCCATCATCACAAAACTGTGAAATACTAAGCAGATTATATTTCAATCCATCAACAAAAATTACTTTGGAAATCAAAATTGAGTAAGAGTTACCGATCTGGCCAAGGCCAATAATTTTTGTTTTGGCATTGTCACTAAAGGTGACATGTCCTCCATCAAATTTTATTAAGTTCTTGAAGCATGAATAGTATCCTTTCATGTGTCTTGAACAACCACTATCGAAGTACCATAATCTTTTACAGGAACTCTTTAAGAAACTTTCCTAAAAAATAATCAAATAAAAATAGATTTTGGTACCCATACTTGTTTGGGTACAGTAATATTAGTGACTAGTGTCTTAGGAACCCATATTTTCCTCATAGGTTTCCTATAAGCATTATGTGAAGTATTTGAAAAATATACTCTATTTGGTCAAGAAAAGCTTGAAACATTATAGAGTGTATCATAACTTGAACTAGCTTAATGTTTTCCAAAATTGGGAGTAAAGCTATATGTCCTATATTTAGGAACAAAATTAGTTCTTCCAAAATACCTTTTACCAGGTTGATATCCAATGCCAGTAGTATATATAGGAGCAATTTGTTTACCTAGAATTTGTACAAAGGTATCTTTACCATTAGTAGACCTTTCAAGATCCTTTTTCAATTGCTCATTAGATAGTTTTAGTTCATTGTTCTCTTTGAGTAATTTTTCATTTTTCTCCCTTTATACAGTGAGTTCAGTTTTAACAGTTGAGGCAAGAGCATGTTGTTTCTTTAAAGACTTGTATTTATCTTTTAGTTCATTGCATGTCTCTTCAAGAATATTACAGTACTAAAAAATTTCTTCATTATAAATATTTTCAGAGTCACTCTCATCTCTTGAATAATAGGAATTTTGTACAGAATATTCCAGTGTTACCTTAGATGTGTTTGTCACAAAACACATATTGGATTTGTTAGCCTGTTCATCATTTGAAGATTATGAGTCACCTGAACTGTCCCCAAAATCACTCCATGTTGCTTTCATTTCCTTTTTATACATTCTATATTTGTCCTAATATTTCTTTTTTTACTTGAACTTGGGAAAATCAGCCTTGATATGTTCTTTTCACTTACATTCATAGTAGACAATATCATTATATCTGTCACTTCTTTTCCAATTTTTCTTCCAAATTCCTTTTTGATCATATCTTCCTTTGAAGTTAGGCCTTATAAAAAATTTCTTCTTCTTGTAAAATATAATGAACCTTCTGTTTAGTTGAGCCATCTCCTCATCACTATCAGGTGATGAGTGTTCACTACTAGAATTTTCTACAGAAACATCTAATTTCCTTTTTTTCTTTGTGTTTAGAGGTGGTGGTCTTGAAGGCAACAAAATTTCTTTTGGGTCCATCATCCTCTTCCTTGTTGATTTTCAGCTCCTCTTCATACATAATCAGTTTTAAAATGAGTTCTTTTACAGGTAGCCTGCTGATGTCCCATGAATCTCTAACAAAGATAGAGGTACCTCTCCATCTTTCTGGTAGACATCATAGAATCCTCATGATTTGTTCTTTTGTAGTGAATTCTCCCCCAGGAGAAATAATTGTGTTGAAAATTTCATTGAACCCGAGGTATATGTTAGAAATAGGCTCATCAGGTTTCATTTTAGAGTTATCATATTTAATATTATAAGCATTAAGTCTCATTTCTTTTACACTAGAAGTTCCTTCATGTGAAACAGACAAGGTATCCCAAATTTCAAGTGCAGTTTTACATGCAGAGGTTCTATTAAATTCCTCATCTCCTAAAGTGAAGTATAAAGCATTCATAGCTTTGAAATTGTTATTTTAGGAAGTTTTGGTAGGTTAACCCCAAGTGATTTTATCAGTATAAGGAATATTATATTCATCTATAATTTAAGACCAGATTTCAAAGCTCATACTTTTTAAATGCATTTTTATTTTAATTTTACAATAAGCACAATTTGTTCCATTAATTAATAGTGGTATCTTTTTCACAACCACTTCCAATATATTATGCATAATATAGAAATACTTTAAAAGAGCTATAAACTTATAATTGACAGAAATTTATAGATATTTAAAGTACAACTACAATCACTGTTGAATAGGGTCAAAAACAGAGTCTTTAGAAATAATCCCTTGATACCAAATATTTGTTGAAGTAGAGTAATCAAGAGGGGGAGTGAACTGAGTATCTAAAAAAAATTATATTTAAAAAGTAATTTTAAAAAGGTTCCCCAATAATTTTAAATATATCCAAGTCAATAAAGGTTATATGGTTATGAAAGTTTGACTATTTAAATAACTTCTTAGAAGATTGATTAATTGTCATTAATCTAAATATCAGTTTTTAAAATTACTTTTGAAGTTATTATAATAAGTAAAATCAATTATAACTTCTTTCTAATACTAACAATCAAAGTAAATTTAGTGATTTCAAAATTAAACAGTAAAACAGAGAAAAATAAAATAAATAGCACAACAGATATAATACAAGTGGTTTAGTCTTAAGCGGAGACATATTCCACTCTACTTGGTGATCACCTACCACCAAGAAGTTTAAATAAATAAACTTGATCCACACCCTAGATTAGGGTTAACAATAGTAAACAAGACTATCCAGGTCACACGACCTCTTCCACAGTTCTTCATGGGTAAAAACTATCAGGTCACACAGGGACCTCTTCCACACTTATACATGGGAATACACAAGTTTAAAATTATTTAAGAGAAATAATATCTTGTATCATTCGGTTTTATGCAGGAGATAATGCATGTATTTATACAGACACACACACTCCTCGAAAGATAAAAATAATACAAAACCAAGCAGAAATGATGAGATAAGGTTAGAAGTTATCTGAGTGTTAGTCTATGTAGCTATGGACTTCTAAGATGATGAAGATTCAAAAATCGAGTCCTCTTGTGGAAAATAGAGTATTGCAAGTTGGCTAGATCTAGCTCATGTTCTTCATGGAGTTGATAGTGTTGAAATGTTCTCAACTCTATATTCGAGTATGCTTTGTGTGTTCTTCAGCAGTGTTGGGTTTCATGAATGCTATTTCTTCTTCTTTATCATGCTCAAAATTGTTTTTCTGTTACCGTTATTGTCTCTTTTCACCTCAATCACTCTCTTTTCTTCTGTCCATGTTGTATTTTTATTCTTGGAATACATGTGTTGGAGCTGACATGATACATGTATTCTGCACCTCATACCTCGTACTATCAGGTGATATGTCTACAAAGAAACATTAATTATGTTAGTGAATTTAAAAACTTCAAATATAACTGTTAGAAATTAAATTAAAAAACAACAAAACAGATTAAGATAGATGTCACAGTTTTTCTAGAAACTATGTCTCTATGAAACAGTGTCTCCTTAAAACGGTGTCTCCTTGAAGCGGTGTCTTCTGGAAATGATGTCTCCTTCTTTGACTTTGAGCAGTGACACAGTTATGATGACATATTTTTGTAGAGAATAGGAACCCGTAGCACATATTAAGTGTTTGATCATGGTTTCTGGATGGTTACATTGTCTGGATGGTCGCGGTATATGAATGGTTACGGTGTCTGGATGGTTACGATGTCTAGATGGTCATGGTGTTTGGATGGTCACGATGTCTGGATGGTTACGATGTCTGGATGGTCATGGTGTCCAGATGGTCACAGTATTTGGATGGTCATGGTGTCTAGATGGTTATAGTGTCTGTATGATCACGGTGTCTCAGACTTAGCCAAATATCTGTATACAGAATTAAACAGAGATATTCATAGAATTAATTAAAATTAATAATTAATAATATGATTTCATTAGATACAAAATAGTTTACAATAATTATTTAAGGCATAAAAAAATAATCACATGTACACATGATTTTAGATTGATTAAAAAATATTAACAATATTTACAGAATGTATATGATTTGTGATCATTAAAACATGATTAACACACGAGGAGTCCAACACCTTTGGAACTGGGGAACCATAGTTTAATTTCATCCCTTGTGCAACCCCCATATCTATAATTAAAACCACTCCCCATTAATTTGAAATCTGTGTACCTAATAGAGGGAGAGAAATTCGAAGTGATAGTATCTAATAATATATCTAAATCCCAAGAAAAAATTATTATTGAGATTTTGAGAGATAATTTAAAAAATAGTTGGAGCTTAGCTGATATCCTTGGAAAAAACCCTAAAATATTCTCACATAGAATTATTGATGAGGGAGATTCCAAACATGTTAGATATCCCCAAAGGAGGATGAATCTTACCTTGATGGAGGTTATGAAAAAGTAAATAGTGAATATATTGGATTATGGGATCATTTATCTCATTTTATGATCAAAATGGGTTAGCTCCATCCATGTAGTTCTAAAAAAACTATCCAAGCCACTATGAGAAATGAAAATATTAAATTAATCCCTGTGAGATTTTAGAATAGTTGGGGAGTTTGCATAGATTTTAGGAAGTTGAATCAGGTCACTTATAAATATTATTTCCCTATCCCCTTCATTGACTAGATGTTATATATATTAGTAGGTAGAACTCATTATCTATTTTTGGATGGAATTTCAGGATATTTTCAGGTACCTATTTCCTCTGAGGATCAAGAAAAGACCACCTTTACTTGTCCCTTTGACACTTTTTCATATAAAAGGATTCCATTTGTATTATGTAATGCTCTAGGTAAATTTTATAGGTGATTTATAATTATAATTTATGATAACATTGAAGATTTATTAGAGGTTTTCTTGGATGATTTCATAGTTTTTGTAATTTTTTTGACCATTGTTTGAAAAATCTTGTAAAAGTTTTGAAAAACTACATTGAAAAGAATCTTGTTTTAATTTTTTAAAAGAATAATTTCATCATTGAGAGAGAAATTTTACATGGGAATTTTATTTGAAATAAAGTAATTGAATTAGATAAATCAAAAACTGAAGCGATAAATTCATTTTCCAACCTAACTTTTACAGAACATATTTGATTATTTTTAAGACATGCTTGATTCTACAGGAGGTTTATCAAAGATTTTAGTAAAATTTCACTCCCTATATCTAGATTAGTTTTGTAATATACTGATATTGATTTCAATTTTGATTGTAGGTAATACTTTTATGAGTTGAAGAGAATATTGATTACACCACCAGTGATGCAACCACTAAATTGGGAAGAACTATCAAGCTACTATGTGATACTTCCAACCAAACATTTGGAGAAGTAATTTAAAAGTGAATTGAGGGTAGGAAAAAGTGATTTACTATGCCTCAATAGCCTTATATGCGGAACAATTTAATTACAAAACTTCATAAAAATAGTTCTTAGCAATTGTCTTTAATTTAGAAATATTTAGATCATATCTGGTTGGAACTAAAGTCACTTTGTTTTATGATCATACAACTCTTGGGTACTTGATGAAGAAGGATGATGTTAAAATGAGGGTAGTGAGATGGATTCTATTGATTTATGAGTTCAACATATAAATAAAATACAATAAGGGAGATTAGAACCAAGTGTATTATCAATTAAGTAGAACACCCAACATTATTGAAGCTGATATTCCAGACAAAGAAACACTGAATGATCACATTCCAAGAGAGAAATTGTACTTTATTAGAGGAGAAGTTCCTTGGTATGCAGTCATGGTTAATTAACTAGTAAAATAATAGGTCCCATCCAATTTAATTTCCCAACAAATTCAAAAATAGAAATTGTAATCTAGATATTGCATTTAGGATGATCCATTTATTTGGAAGATTTACAATGATAAGAAGATGTTTTCATAAATGTTAAATCGATTCAATATTTGATTTTAGTCACAATTTATCTTGTGGATACCGTTTTTTACTTCAAAGGTCTATATAAAAGGTTTTATAATTTTTAATTTATTGGCCCACCCTTTTTAAATATACTCAATAATTCTAGAAAAGGTGTGAAAAATGTCTACTTTTTCGAAATATTTCAGAGATACAGGGAATTCCACAAAATACACTTAATTTTTGGGATGATTTTGAAGTATGTGGGATAGATTTTATGGATCCTTTCCCAATATCATCTATAAATTCCTATATATTTGGTGTAGTTGATTATTTTTCAAAATGGTTGGAAGAAAAATCCACCAGGACTGAAGATGCTAAAGTTGTTTTTGATTTTTTCATGGATAACATATTTTGTAGGTTTGTAGTGGCCAAAACCATCATTAGTGATCAAGGGACTCACTTTCACAAATGTAGAATGGATTATTTATGGAAAAGTATGGGGTCTACCATAAAACATCAAACACCTATCATCTACATACTAATGGATAAGCTAAAGTATTCAATAATTAAATACAAGGATTTTTCGAAAAGATTGTTAAACTAAACAAGAAGGATTGGAGAAAAAGGTTGGAAGAACGATTATGGGCTTACAGGAGAGCCTAAAAACTCCAATAGGAGAGATTATGTATAGCTTTATTTATGTGAAATTTTTCCCCAACCTATGAAATTAGAACATAAGGCGTATTGGGCTGTGAGAAAGACAAATTTAGATCTTGAAAGTGTAGAAAAATACAAAATATTGTAGTTTTTGGACATAAGGAAAATTATAATGGAATATTTTGAAAATTCATAGATTTAAAAAGAGATAACAAGAGTTAATCACAATAAGTTGATCCAACCGAAATACTTCTATCCTAGAGACATAATGCTATTATTCAACTCAAGGCTCAAGCTAATGTCTGATAAACTTCATTAGAGATAGGAATGTATATTTATAGTTACTCATGTATATATTTTCAGTGCGATGTAGATTATGAAGGATGTACAACAGGATCCATTAACTGTTAATAGAAATAGGTTGTAGAAATTACATGCAAACATTCCATCAGATCCAGTGGGCAATATCACACTCGTCTAACCTATTTATCAATAGAATCCATAAGGTTGTACCTCTCCTTTTCACTTACTTTCTTATTGTGATTTAGTTAAAAATTTTATTACATATAAAATACACTTTAATTCATTTAGGATACTAGATTATTTAATTTTGGGGAATGAAACCTTTGTAGTTTCATATTTTTACATTTTTCAATGTTACAAAAAAGTATTTTAAAATTTTTTTGAGTTTATTTTTCAATATTTTTCGTGTTTTTGAAACTTCTAAAATAAATTATTATCTTTTCCATTTATAAAACCCATTTTTATGATTGAGTCACTTTATTACATGAAATTGAGCTCAAATTAATGCTAAAAGTGACTTTGTTTCAAGTTTTAAACTTTGGGAATTTTCTAAAAAGACCTCTAATTTTTTAATCCCATTCCATATCTAATTGTCATTATCATTAGAATAAATTTCCCATGAGGCTTATGAACCCTTTTTGTTATATTCATTACATTCACCTCAATTCTTCAGAGAATGGACCCATGAACACTTTAAACCGAATTTTACTTATTCCTATCAAAACTTGAGGATTTGAGGTAATTTTGTTTTAAATTATTGAGACATTTATTTTGTTTTAAGTCCCAATTTTCAGGATAATCCTTTTTATTTTGGCCTTACTTGTACATTTAATCTATCTGGACCTTATAATCAATAAACATCCTATTAGGTTACCCACATTTCAATCCAATTTTCCCTATCCAACCTGCTCTTGAAGTGGAAGTGCATGATCTAGTTTAACTTATGTGTGGGGGGAGGTTATTATGTGTTATGAGAAATCGTTTGGGGAAAATTTGGGTGGAAAATAAAAATTTGAATAGATTTGTTTACTTTTGAGAAGAAAAACCATTTTATTTAATGTTTTTCCTTTCTGGATTTTTCATGATAAAATAAGTTGTGCCTTTTTTGAGCTTCCAAAAGAGAAATAAAGTTGTGCCTATCTAGAGTTTTCATGGAAAAAAGGAGAAGATAAATTTTATTTTTTCTACTAAAATGTTGATGGTGTGGTATATCAATTAGATTTACATATTTTCTTGGAGCTGATTTTCTGCTAAGGGGGGTGAGGAGGAGACTATACTTGAGTGACAATTAGAGTCATGAAATTTTTATTAAAAAAGATCTAATTACTCCTTATTAGGCCTCATAATTTTTGACATATAAATCCTACCAACAAAAAGACATATAACAACCATGAAAATCCATCATTATAAAAAAATTTACTTAACTAAAATTGGGTGGATAAGTAGAGATTTATCAAGACTATGGCGAATCTTTCATGGGTTTGGTTAAAAAAATCATTATTGAAAATTAGCATTTGTGAGATGAGGGAAAATTCATGTGGGGTAGGTTTTTTATGTGTGTGGGAGGATAAATTAAGAGGAAATATTTTGAATGATATGAATGTAGGAATTGAAATAATGTTTTTTGAGTAGGCATCATAATTTTTTTTCTTTTATGTCAAATTTATGGATCTCATGGGTATGTATTTTAAATTTTCTATAATTTGATTTTGATACTTGTCCAGGAGTCCAAGTGCTAACTGTGGGAGAATTTATAGAGCTAATATTTTAATTATTTTGAATGTGTATTTAAATTATTTAATCCCTTATAATTTAATAATTTGACCATATTTGCATCATTTTTTATTTTTTGGTAAATTTTGGTCTAAAATGTGAAAATTGCTCAATTCTTGAATTTTAACAGTTTTCTATAACTTTTGTATTTCTAGAATAACTTTTAAAATATTGATCAAAATGGAGTGATTTTTTAATATTCCTTTGTTCATGGGAATAACAAAAGAAATCATCTGGAAGATAGATTCCGGGGGATAAATTTTATATTCTTCATTTTCCCCTTTTCTTCTTATTAGTTTTGTAATTCATTATTTTTACACATTATTTATGGTTAACCTTGACATGGAGGAGTAAAATTATGAGTGATTAGAGAATGAGATATTTTCTCTTTTGTAATGATTTAGTTCTTGCACTTTATTTAGTAAAATATATTTCTCTCTTCTATGAAGTTTATTTCAATATATAATAGTAGTTTTTATTATCAAGTATGATCATATTTGGTTTTAGATTCTATTATTAACATCAATTTGATCAATGATCATTTTATACCTCTACCAGGTTCTAGTTTATTTGTGATGGGTTATACCATGGCTTGTGGTGAAGTACTCAATAATCATTAGTACATATGGGAGGGGTAGTAGATATTCTTGATTATTTGGGATAAAAAAACCCAATCAATTATTTCATAAGTCAATTAAGGGTATTTATAGAAACTATTTCACAAATAGGAAGGATATTATACTAATCTATGATCTTGGAAAGGTTTAACCACACCATCACTATTTTACCAAAGGTGTGAGAGGAAAAGATCATGGAATATCATTTCAGTTGTCTTAGGAGAGTAGGGTTAGATAAATTAAAACTAGGGTAGCATTTTAATTGAGAAAACGATCATGTCTTAATCACCCTTCTCACATCACTATTTTTAATAACTTTTTTTTAAAATTATTTTCAATAATTTCCTTTTTTTTGTTACCATTTTTGTTTTCAAAAATAAAATAATTTTAAAAAACACTTTTCTATCTAATTAAAGAAGAAATCTTCATTGTTGTGTTATAATCTCTAGAGAAAACCTAGGTTAATCACTATGATACATTTTAACTCAGTAATTAATTATTTTTCTACACCCCATGATAGTCATTTATCAGTGGATCCAATTGGTATAACCCTTATGTGCAGAAATCAACATTCATAGTAAAAATAATCTAAAAATGTTACTTTATTCCATAAAGAATGGAGGAAAACTAGTCACCTTATAAAACTAATATCGAGAAATTGTAGATTGGGTCCTCATGATCCTAAATCGATAAGAAATGTCATCAATTCTCCATAAAACCCCTTTGATACATCATCGACTACCCAATTGGGTTCCAATGAGACAAGAGGATAATATATCAAGTGAGGATATAAGAAAAGAATAGGAAACCACACTAAAAATAGAAAACACCTTGAATTATCCATCTAGAAGGAAGGTAGATCCTAAAAGACATCTAGAATGACCTCAATGAAAAACTGAGCTGAAATTAAAGTGTACCCGTCAGATATAAAACTTTAACCAATGTATTATGTGGTTATATAAGACCCCAACCATCACATAATGATAAAGCATACTTATGTATGCCCCAATAACATAAGAGCATCCATCATTCCATTATAGCTTAATTACCCAATGGAAAAGAAATTGGTTTCATGAAAATATCATTAAAACCTCATTATAATCCATCCAGAGAAAGAAGGTGGATGGTTCCATTCGAACATATCCATAGTGAAAGTTGATAATAATAAAAATATGTTAACATAGAAGAAAATAATTTTCAAAAAGAGTTATAAATATTCTTTTAGAAACACGAATACATTACCCTTCATTTTAGTAAGAAAAATTTCATAAAATAATGGAAATACGAATGTTACATACATTTTATTAGTTATAATTTTTTGCTGACGATAATTTTATATATACATTTTACAGTTACATAGGATATATTTAATTTATATATATATATATAGAATAATACTCCACTCACTGAGTATTATAGGCATGTTTCATGTGAGGTGCTAATGGATCATGAGGTCTGATGGATTAGGGTTCGTAGAGTGAACCATTATCATAAAATTCCACCTCTAGACACTATTATTCTATACCTTTGTCAGGATGGATTTAATGAAATCACTGTATCCGATAATATATTCGATGACTATCACCTAATTTTTTACCTCACTGAGAGATGGAGACATAAGACTCACACATTCCACTTTCTCGAGGGATATATAGCCATCACACTTGAGGATGTGGAAGTTATTCTTGTTCATTCTATCCAGGGTGTTGTAGTTATATGACTGACCAGTGGAGATTTTCCTAAGCATGTACAATGATTTACTGGTCTTGAAATTATGGGGGATGATACTGGTAGGAATGTGGGTTCTCTATCTATGACCAAGATGGACATACACTTTTCACATTTACCTATTTACACTGATGATAAAACTATCATGTATCACTCATGTGCATATATCTTGCGGTTAATTGGCGGGACATTGTGCACTGATCACTCTAGTATGCATGTTTAGATGATGTATTTGGGGATAATATAGGACTTTTATCATGCTGGGAGATACAACTAGTCTGCAACATTCTTAGCATATACATACAGAGTATTATTCACAACATGTCTATATTATCATAGTCTTCTAGGGGCATGTTTAATCATCATTTAGATTTCATCATGGGAGTGAATCCCTATCCTGTCCCTATTTTTTATTGGTTTGGAGACTAATATGGATGTGCTACATGGCACTCCATGTGGATGCTGATATGATCAGTCATATTTATTTTTTTGATGTTAATATGAGTTTTTATACTATATTTATTATTATTTATCACTTTAAATGTTTTACATTACAAGTGGAGTTAGACACACTAGTTCTTCAGAAATCTGATAGAAAATTTGGCTTTATATCATCTCACATTGGATAGTCCACTACTCGCTTATGTTAGCATATAAATTCTTCTTTTAACTAATCAATTTCATAATATTATCATTTTTGGAAATTAATATGAAAATATTTTTAAAAATTTCACATGTAATTTAATATTTAATAGATTCCATATTGGGATCTATTAGACTAGTTTCTTATATACTACACTGACGAGATTCACAATTCCATAGTTTTAATTCCTATTATTCATTTTCATATTTTTGAGTGGAACCGACCTAATAGATTCACGGGCCAGTTTATATTTCCATAGTATTTTCCAGCTCCACCCATATAGTTAGAAGAAATTTATTCGGTGAAGTTGATGAGGAGGAAGGATGTCAACTAACATCGATAACATGAAGTGCATCTCAACCTATGGGGAAAATGTGTGTTATTTCGTATTGAGGGAATTAATATGAGGTGATTAGATCTATAATAGCATCTTTATTATGAGACATGGTATAAAATAAAGTCTAGATTATATCTTACTCCACATGTAATTGGTATTCAAGATCTGGTAAGTCAAGAACTATACATAAGTTTTTTTGATGTACCTTTTTTTAATTCATTTTAAATGTCTTTATAGCATACTTGGTTACAATATATTATCCGCATGTCTGATCTGGAGGAGGGTGAGGTTTTTAGAGAGATAACATACTATAATGTAGCATAAGATATGATTCCAACATATAGTGTTCTACATGATACTATATTTTATCATCTACCTTTGGGAGATGATCTTGCCCAAGGAGAGGAGGTTTCTACTCAGGAACCTCCTTCAATAGCTACTAATGTTGAGGAACCATAACGACAATGACATAGACTATGTCATGCTGCACTTGAGGCCTCACTTATTCTATAGTAAGTGGTCACACCTATAGTAGTCTAACGTCATATGATTAAGGATGTGCACTATGAGGCATTCGATCCCTTTATTTTTTCAGGATATCGATAGTTTTTTCTAAGTATATCTAATCCTAGAACCTATTAGGGGTCATTTACCATGCCTACACCTTTCATGATCGAGCCTTCACTAGCCTTATAGTTCCCCCAATAGGTGATGGAAGGTCATTACACTTACGTAGTGGGATAAAAATTTGGTGCACATCATGAAATCTATATTTTACATCATCCCATTTAGTCACAAGCAAAGCATAAGACATTCGAGGTTCTAGAACCCAAGGAATACCCCTCTCCAACTCATCATACTCCACCCCAACACTAAGTTCAGTGATCTCGATATAGGTGTCTCTCTCACACACACACACACACACACCATATTGTGGGATGGGACCTCATTATAGATATTGATTTTAATCATTCATTTATATGTTTTATATTAACTTAAAGTATTTAAAATGATAACTTATTCTATCGTCTATATTATTATATGTCTATTATATTTATGAACTTCTTATTTTTTAATTTTTTATATGTTTAGACGATGTTTTAATTTTCATTTATATTTTACTTATAGTTTAAATTTTATAACCTTTCAAAGTTGAATACTTGAATCATTAAAATACATATTAAATTTTAAGTATGTAACTTTAAATTCTTATAAAATATAAACTATAAAAAATATAATTAAAACATAAAACAAATCCTAAGAATCTAAAAAATAGTTAAAAAATCAAAAATATGATAAAAAAAATATAATTTACATGTCACAAAATTTATTGATTGAAATAATAATATTCACACTGACAACTAGAAATATGGGAATCAATGCCTGTTGGAACGGTAGACTTCCAATGACAGTCACTAAAATGATTTAAAAAAAATACCAAATCACACACCCCACACATTAACCCTCCTCTCGAAACCGCTTCCCTTCAAGCACAGATAGGGGATACCATCCCTCCCTTGTGCCTCACCTTTCACCACCATCACAATTGTAGTTTTAGCCTCCACCCATCTTCCCTCACCACCGACCCTTCCTTGCTCCAAGACCAACCTTGTCCTCCTCACCACCACCACCTACGCTACCAAAATAGGGGTCACTTCCATCAGGAATCCTCCCTCACTTCCACCACTCTCTCATGTATTGTCTGTACTTCACCTCCACCCCCACCCACACCTCCGATATCTCCCACCTATAGAATATATATGAATAGTATGCCTATCATATATTATATCTACCATGTTATGGTTTCATATTTTGGAATATAATGTGTTTTTATTTAATACATTTTTGTGTACTCAATGTTTTTATAAATTAATTAATGTAATCCATGTGGAAGAAAGTTAAATTATTTTTTTGAAGAAACATTTAACATTAATTACATCAATTAAATAGAAAAATGTTTAAGATATATATATTAATGCATTAATATATCAGTTATACACATTAATTGATAGTTAATTTAAATGTGATTTGTTTTTTTAAATATATCCATTAATTTATTAATGAAATCCTAGTTTAAGAATGATAAATGTAATTTATGGATCTTCATTAATAAATTAATCAAATAAAAACAATTTAATGTATTAATTAAATGCATAAATTTTAAAATAGAATGTTTTAAGGGTTAATCCACATATTTATTGATGCCTTGATTCTTCGTATAATAGACATTTATGGAAATGAAATAGTTTCTTTGATTTGAATGATACATGATGGATTAAATAATATATTTTATTCCTTGAAAGGTCTATAATCTTATCATTAGTATTTATATAAAACGATTCACCATTATGTGATATATTATTTAGTTTAGTATTTTTAATAAAGAGATTAATACTCATTTATTTTTCCTTATCTTATAAGTTTTGATCAACTAGTTTTTGAAGAAAAAAGAATCAAGGAATTGACCCAAATGAGTTTTATATTATTTTGGTGTGTATTATTTTCAATTTATTAACATATTATAATCTTATATTATGGATACTTGATTAATTTGGGTTGATATGTAATTATTATTTTCTATTATAATTCTACCAATTTGAATTAGTAATCTGTTGTTTACTTATATCGAGAATTTTTTATTTATCATGAAAATGTAAATTGAAACCTAAAAAGCTTTATTTTATCTTAGACCGTAGAATGAATAATATTTTTGTTCATAACATTTTATTAGTTTATATATTTATAATTTTATGAAATTTAATTAAAATAATTTCAAGAACTCCAGATAATTAATGATAATATTTTAGTACATGGATGTTTAAAAAATGAGAAATGGGTTAATAATGAAGGAGTGGGATAATAAGGATGATTCCTTGAATTCATTTTTTCCTCAAGGGATAGCCTATCTAGGGTTTAATTTCTGAGTTTTGAGGAATGATTGAATTATTTATACCTAATAGAGTCCCCACCACAATATATTTATTTTCAGTTCGTCTGTTATTAAAAAAATACTAATTTTGATAACTTATTCATATATTATAATAGATACTGGATGTTTATTTTTATATTTACTTTTCCTTTAACTAGATATTCTATTTTACTTATCTTTTAGAAAGTTTAACAAAAAAATTCTCATTTCGTAACAAAAAAAATACATTTTTCAAGTATTATTTTAAATATTTGTTTGATAAAAATTTTCTTCCCTTAAAAATATATGATTTATCTGGACTTCTTTTATAAGATATTCTCTAAAAAATATTTAGTCATTTACAAAATAAGACCTTAAAAAATAAAAGGTATAAATAATTAATTATAATGTGATGATCATGTTATTTTTTGATTGTTTTCTTGTTTTGTATAAGTATTAATTTAAGTACATAAGCAGTTGTTTAGTCTTTATTTTAAATATATTTTATGATATGAAATTCTAAAAACTCATGGAATATGATGTCTTGTGTAAATATTAATGTTTTTTATACAGATATTTATATGGAGAAGAGTTTGATTAATCTTCCAAATAGAATGTATAGGGAATATTTTGAAGGAATTATGTAGTTTATTGATTTCACTTGAGGATTTTGAAGTGACTATATTATTTTTCAATATAGGAAATACACAAATAGATATCAATTCATATGAGATACCATGAGGGTGCACCTATACATGAATGGATTTCTAAAAAATTATAAGAGTTAGACTCATAATGGGGAAGAATATATCCATTTTCATCATAACTAATTGGTTTGTATGGATGTTGATGTGAGGATGACTAATATAATTCATGAAATACTTACTAAAATAGTATGTGGGATGGATCCTAATGGGAATAAACATAAAAAATGTTGAGACCAGTTTGATCAATTTTATATCTTGTAAAGATTGTGAGTTTTTGAGTATTTATGAAACTCCTAATGATTTACAAAATGAATTATATTTTAGGTGTACTTATTATAATAAATTTTCATTTATCATGGATTTGTTTCTCTTGAATACATTGAATCAGTGGTCTGATACATCATTTGACAGGCTGCTGGTGTTATTGAAAAAGGTACTTCCCCATAATGGTAAAATTTCGTAATATTATTTCCATGATCATAAGTCTACAAAGAAATTAGATTTCACATATGAGTCCATAAATGCATGTTCAAATAATTGTATTCTATTTAGAAAGGAAACTTGCCATCTGGATAATTTTATGGTCTGCGACTGTGTTGGGTGGAAAGATAATAGGGGAAATCAGGCTCATCAAAGCCTGACTACAGAATATAGGAAACAAATTATCATAAATAAAATGTGTTAGTTTCCACTGAATTCAAGGTTTAAAATATTATTTATGTCATATAATGTTTCTAAATTAATTATATGGAATGAATAAATAAATAAAGTGATATGCTAACCCACCTGGTGGAATCCCTTGCATGGAAGGATTTTGATTAGATACACCATGATATTTCTAAATATAGTCATAATTTACAATTGGGGTTGACTGTAGATGGTTTTAGTCTATTCAGGTTTACAGTTGGTGAAACTCATAAGACATAGACTATGATGTTGGTTCTAAATAATATTCCTCTATGGATTTATATGAAACAACAATTTATATTACTTTCCACTCTTTTTGATGGACTTAGAAGTCTGGTGGATATGACTGATGTTTCCCTTCATCCATTGATTTATGTGTGGAATGAATTTTGGGGTGATGGTGTGATGAATTACGACTATAAAATGAATGAAATGTTCAAACGGTAGGACACTTTATTATGGAAAATCAATGACTTCTAAACTTATGTAGATTTTTCAGGTTGGAGTATGAAAGGGTAATTTTCTTTACCTTACTGTAATAAAAGTAAAAATTCTACATAGATTAAACATTTTAAAAATAGGTATACATAGGTCTTAAATTTTTTCTTCCCCCTCAGTATAGGTTTAGAAAGGACATATTATCAATTGATGGTTCTATAGAATTCAACCCAACACTAAATATCATGATAGGAGTAGATATATTATCACCAACTCAGGAATAAAATATCCACATAGTATATGATTTTTATTATTTGGTGGCTTATCCATTACCCAATTTTCCTAGTGTAGGTAGATAGGTAAGTCATATTTGGGATAAGAAAGGTATTTTTTAATCAACCTCGCTGGAAAAATAACATGCTAAGGCATAATTTGGGTGTCATAAGCATTGAAAAAAATGTTTGTGATGACATATTGTGGACCATTTTTGGTGTTATTGTAAAATAAAAGGACCATTCCAATGCATGAAGTGATTTAGAAGAAATGGGTTTAAGAAAACAATTGAATTTACATTTGGGTGAGGGAAACTGTGTAGACATTCTTACTACATAGTATACGATGAGTGAAAAAGGGAAAGAGATATTTCATTCCATTTTAAAGATGATAAAGGTTCTTAATGGTTACTCTTCAAATATTTCCATGTGTGAGAATGAAACAAAAAATACATTGAAAGGGTTTAAAATTCATGATAATCATATACTAATTCAGTGATTTATTCCGTTTATAATTCTTGATTGTTTATATCCCAATATTTTTTAACCATTGATTGAGATGAGTAATTTTTGTTGACGAATTTTTTTAAGAAATCAATGAATGTGTGATTTAAAAATTTTGGAGGATAGAATTAAAATTATGCTTTTTCACATGGAGAAAATATTTCCACCCACATTTTTTGATGTTATGGTTAACTTAATAGTGGAATTAATTAATGAGGTTACAGTTGTTGGTCCAATGCAATTTAGGTGGATGTATCCAATTGAGAAGTACCTGAATAAATTGAAACGATTCATATGTAATAGTGTTCATTTAGAGGCATCAACATCTGATGGTTATTTCATTAATGAGTTTACTAATTTTTGTTCATAATATATTATGGATGTTGAAAACAATTGTATAATCCCTATTGAATTCATGTTTCTCCAGTTGGAGAAGGTATTATATTTGATATGGAAAACATCATGTGGGTACAAGATCGTTGATATATCTTATTGAATAATCCATCAATTTCACCATTTATGTAGTAAGTGTATTCTCACATTTATAATTTAACTTTTACATGTTCTATTTTCATATTTAATTTGATCATTTAAACATGGTATTATCATTTTATGAAACACATTAATGAGATAAAATAAGATATGTCTCATGAAAGTGATTATCAAATTCAGTTGTCCCATTATGCATCTTTTAATGACTGGTTCAGAGATTTTATATGTATATATGGATCCATATTATCATTCAAGTATAGTACTAATTTATTTCTGCATAATTTTTTATTGAATTGTATGAAATATATAGGTCGATAACTTTCATGAGTTATTTGACCATACACTAATCTAAGAATTTAACCAAATAGATAAGGTTCTATCTATAATGGATCATAGTTACAAATATTTAAATGGTAATAGACTTTAGTTACATAATAAATATTTTTATGACAACCAAGAAACACAAATCAATTTCATTAGTTTTTTATCTATCAATTTTGGTAATTACTATAGTCAATGAAAAGAAATACCTGATGTTATATACATGCATGGGTTGAAATAGATACTATTAAAGTTTAATTGGGTTGATACAGTCTGTGGAAGTAAATTAAGTAAATATCAGTTTATGTTTTTGAATTTTAACAGTATATTATATAGTGATGAAAGAGTTACAAATGAACCTTTCATTTTGGAATCACAAGAAGAACAATTTTTCTTCATTTCCTTTCCATCTAATCTAAATAGGAATGTTTCTATGAAAATTTCATGGTGAGTAGTGTTTTTTATTGGATCATATGAAACCAAGACTATATCATTTTTCATGTAATAGCTTGATCAACACACCATAGTTCAACATAAATAAGATATTTATTGGGTTAGGGAGACCATTGAAGGATAAGAGATCGATTTTCATGCTTAATTAAAGGTATGTTTATTTTCCCGATATTTTTTTAAAACCTTTTTTATATTGTTTAACTTTTTATAAATTGTTTAATTTTTTTGTGTATTTATTATCTCTATCTTTGATATATACATACATAAACAATTATACAAATTGGAGTAAAAATAATTAACGTAATTGTTTTCAAGAAAAATATAAAGACAAACATTTGAATAATATTTATATGATAAAACACATAAAACCATAAAATATATGTAAAATATGATACAAAAATAATAATAAACATATGTTAAATGTATCCCTACACAATTAAGATACTACTTCACTTCAAGTAATTTCTTTCTATAAAAAGTTTCACTAATAATTCATTTCATCAAATGTACGATGATTGGGTCGTCAAATTACTCATGTAATAAGTATATTAAAATTTATAACTAAACCATTCCAAACATAAATCATCCCTTGAGGTTTATTATTGTAATTAGGGTGTGAAATATATATGTGATAACTATCTCTTAGATTTTTTCCTAATAGTTCATGATGGATTTAATTTTTCACACACACACACACATGGCCATGATTTCCCAATAAAACTAATGTTATGTTCCAATATGATCATTTTACTCCAATTAAAATGAATCTATGTAATTTTTTTAGAATGAATCAGTGATGTAATACTCATTCTCAATACCCAAGTAACTCTCAGTTGATTTTATTAACCTAGTTCATCCAAGATAATTTTTTCCCTTAAATTATATTCAACTAAATTTAATCCTCATGTGTTATGAACAGGAGACTCCTTGATTTTCATGTGAGATTGTCTCTTAGAGTTTGATATAAAATATTCTCTCAAATATTTTTGTCATAAAAATACTAGACTACATATACACCCTCCACAATTATTTTTTATTATATATTTTGCATAATTTCAACATCAATATCTTCTTTTGATAAAAATTCCCTAAGGAAATTTGTATCTTATACACAATTTTTTTCTTAGATTATGATTTGAACGCTTAGGTTATCTTATATTTTACATTCCTTTTTGACCTCTTGAAAAAAATGTCTCCTTTTATTCTTCACCTATTTGAAATTTAAATTTCCAATTTCTCATAAGAAATAGTTATTTTCCTATAATTATGATTTTCCCTCATTAGTTTATTTTTTTTATTTTTTAATGGTACTAGATGTCCATATTTTTCTATCCTATCATCAATAAATTTTTCCAAATTCATTCATCTTTTTTCCATTACTTCATGAATTGTTCTCTTCCTTAACAACTCTTCTAGAAGAAGGTTGTTTCATTTCATAAATTTTATTATATATTCTTTATCATTCATTAACTCATTGCTTATTTTTTTGGACCTTATTCCTCTATATCACTATAATTACATATAATAATTTCCAGAACACACTACATTGGATTAAATTTAGTAATAATTACCATTCTTCCATTATCTCTCACACTATTTTATCTAGTCTTCTTGTCTACTTTGATTTCAAATTATGGGATATATTTTGTTCCATTAATTATATTTTTTATCTCATTGTATCTCTTCTTTAGATTATCTTTATTCTATTTATGAATCTTATAAGATTTAAACTTCCACTCTCTATCTCTCTCTATAACCCTCACCTTAAAATATATTAACTAGTAATCAATCATTTATATTTTTAAGAAACAGATCCTAAATCACATATTTCCATAATTCATTTAACAAGAAACAATCAGTGAATTAAATCTGATTGACTCTGAATAAGAGTTCCTAGTCTAGAATAATATGAGTGTGCCCCAGGGGTGTTCTCCCATCTCAGTGGCATGAGTTAATTTTATATTGGTCCACTAACGTAGGAACGATGAGTCTATTTATTTTTTTATAATATTTCGTGAATGTTTTTCATTTTACATGTTTTAAATATGAATAAATTGAATGTTAGAGGTGGAAACACGTTATTATGAGAATCATGCGTTGTAGGGACCACCTCATAGGCTTGGGAGTCATCACGTGTCCCAGATTCAACATGATGCATTTATTATTTACTTTTTAAATTTATTATTTAATATGGTTTTGTGTTCTATATTTGTATCTTATTGGTATATAGTTACGAGAGAATGGTGCATCAACTAATAAAATGTTGGTGTGGATGATGGCTCATGATCTAAATGATCCAGAGGTTACAGATCTTATTGTAAGTTATTATACTAATGATCAATACTCACATACATATATAGACACACACACACACACAGATATATATATATATATATATATATATATATATATATATATTAAAAAGGCTCAATTTGAGGTTGAGTTAGCAGAACTTCTAGAGGACCAACGACCACTTTCCCTGCAAATTGATGAAATATTTCATCGCATTAGTGGTCGTGATGTACATGGATAAAAATTGACATATGGAATGAGGATTCCTCATTATGTATTGTCAGGTTCTAAGGATTTTTTTCCTGGTTTTGTTGGTATGAAACAATAGTTCATTGATTTGGAGTCATAGATGTGTGCTTTTGAGGAGGAAAATGCATAGCTATTAGCTAAGATCCAAGCAGTGTGGGAGTATATGAGTTGGGGTGATAGTGTATGAGATCTTATGACATAGGTTTATACTGAATTTATGTAATTATTTTTATTAAATTAATTATTATTATCTTCATATTTTTTTGTAGGCCCCTGTCACACCAGATGTAGGTAGCATAATGGGTCCTACACAACACATCAGATTCAGGATGTGTTTTTTTATCTTTATGGTTTCTTGATCAAATTGAATGTTGCATTTTGTTTTTGTATTTTTATTAAAGTCACAAATCACATTAAAATTTTCTTTAAAATTATATTTGGCCCAATATGGATTCAAAACCTACTAAATATATCTATATTGATGGGAAAACTTAGGAAAATAATCAGTACGTTTAAATTATCAATACAAATAACTCTTTGACCCTTATTTACAAATTTGTAAGGTACGAGAACTTGATTTTTGTCTCTATTAATTTTGACTAAACCCCTATATTTTTCATGGTAAAATGATCTTGTCTATCCTTAACAAGGGATCATCCACTAAATATTTGTTTTTAGAAATTTGTTTTGCGACTACATGTATTAGGGTGTTGTGGCATGGTCATCCATCTTGAAATATTTCGAAAAAGTGTGGGTAGAATTCATCACTAGAAAATAAAAACAAACCATAATGTATCCCATAATAATCATAAAAATACACATTTCCTTAAAAAATTCATGAAGCCAAGGAGGAAGGGTGCAGAGTATCCTCCATAGGTGACAATATGGTCTACTTATATCATGGCTAGCAAGTCCCCAAGACATCCTGAATATTATGAAAAAACACTAGGAACTCTGAAAACTTCAAAATAACCCAAAATTATAAAATAATCACACAATAATGACATCGTAATGTGGTTTTTGGATTAGAGAACACTCTATAACCTCACCATACAGTCCCTCTTTATGTTCTGTACTCGTGCCACATGAGTCTTTTGATAGGAAACTTACTGTCTAAGGGAAATAATTCTGATCATTCGAAAGGTGGTTTCTCCCTATCCTAAGAGAATTTTTTTTCCTTTTTATAATTCTTGAACTCCTAGTATTTCATTCCTAGATTTTCCTACCTCTCCCAGTTCTACCCGGTGTGCTCTTTTTATTATTTAATCTCTTATTGTGGATAATATTTCTCTTATAAAACCGCTTTGTGGATTGCATGGTTTAAAGAAAGATTTTTTCAAAGGAATTTGGTTATGGATACTTTCTATCCTTAGTACCTTTATTACTGGATGGATAACCTTATAATAACCATAATGATTTTGTATTTCTAACTCCAGATGATTTTAATATTTTGATTGACAGTGGTGGAGGATGTATCACCTTGGATATAGATTCATAGTTTGGGTTCCCTATACAATCCCATTAGTTCCTTGTTACTGGTTTGGATGAGAAAATTGATCTCATCATATCTATCCTTGGATGTTACTCATTACCAAGATGATGTCTCCATACATTATCCTAGTCCCCCAAAACATGAATCTTCTAATGTTAATACATTCAAATTCTTTGATGCACTGGATGAGATGGATGAAAAAATTAAGGACACCCAAATTTCAAAGAACAAAGGATCTAAAAAAACTTTATAAGATTCTATTGATTCTAGTGTAGTTACAACCATATGTAAATATATGTATCCTTTATAATGTGTGTTCTCACCTCAAGAAAAGATGATAAAAAATCTCATCAAAACTACTATATCCTCCTAATAATGCTATCAATTTTTATATGGAATTACAAGGTACTAGGGTCTCGAGTGAAATATGAATACATCCATAAAAATACTAGGGAATCCAATTTCTTTATAATGGACATTATAGAACCCAAACAAAATGATAGTCTTATCCAATATTTTTCTACGAAGAATTTTGTTAGCAATATCATGAATGAATCCCTAATATTGATCACATATAGATGTTCATGGGAATTAATATTATAGTGGATATTATAAAATATTCTTCTCAATGTATAACTGTTAAGATGGCTAAAACTTATCAGTCAATTTTATTCACTATTTTTATGCTAAATGAGAATACATAGATAAAGAGACCCTTTGGGAAGGTATTTCTACCTTTTACACATAATTATCCCCTTGGTGGTGACTTCAAAAACATTTAGGATAATACATTTTAAAATAGGTGGTTATATATACTCCAAGAAGGCTGTGCTCAATATCAAAAATTTCATAGCCACAAAAATATAATATATTTGGGATTCTAAAGAGATAAGTTTACTTGGTGAAATAATAAGGAAGGTAATTATAGTATTTTAGTCTAGTTGATAGGTGTATTTCAGATCCTCAAGGGATATATTTCTTTCCAAATAATTAACCCTCCCTCTTTTTTAGAACTCACTAAAAACATGATATGTTATTAATAATTCTAAAAGGGTTTGATCACTACTAAAATTTACCCTTAATCTTAATTTTTTTTGGGAAAACCATATTCTATATTCGCATTTGTAGTTGTTCCTACATATTTCTTTAGTTACAACACAACTTAATAATCTTCCTACAATCCCTCATGAAACTTTCATGTACTAATATTTCCTTTACAACTACCTTAGATACATCTTTTTTTTATATACGATGTAAAATATGAAAAAATCCTTCATGCATACATTTTTTGTTACATGCCCTTATGAAATATGCGGATGATTCTTCATTTTCCTGGATTATATTTTTCTAAAGATTAATTCAATAACTCATGCCAACTATTTGAAATTAATTTTTTCATGTAGCATCATTTGATATAAAATCTAATTCTAGAATTCCACTTTTAGAACAGAATTTTTCAACATTATCTTTCCACAAGTTGAACTCACCTTCTGATCATCATGGTTTTGATAATTATTTACATCATATAATTTTTCATACTGGGTGGAAAACACCCATCTGAAATAATATTTTCAAGACAACATTGCCTAGGAGTTTGGAAGGCATAATATGTTTTAACTTCAAAACTGCTTCAAATTAATTCACATATTTCTGTAGTTATTTTTAGCTTGTGATGACATCAACATATTATGGTCACAAATCGACCTCAATCGTGTAGATCTTATGTTGATATCATCTACTGTACTGGAGAGACATCAATATTCATCTGATTTTAGAATTATATGGAATCATCATCTGAGCCTTAAATTTCATCCGGTTTCCATTTCTTTTGGTAACTTTACATGCATTTTCTTGCTCCTCTTCTTATGTAGATTTCATACTTTTTCTTGAAATCATCAAATATGCAAAGAATTATAGCTATAATCATGCTTCATCTCATGGAATTATCATCCCAAAATCTCTGTCTAAATAACATAGTCATAATATTTTCATCTGAACATCAATAGTTACTTCTACTTTTCTTCATCTATAGGTTTTTTTACTTTTGATAATTTTTCCTTCCGTAGTATGTATTTTCTGTGATTATACTTTTGAAACACCAATAAGAAACATATTTTTCTTAAAAATTTATCATTGAATTTAGGGTATTTATATTGAATAAAAATTCACTAGGATAGTGCTAATGAAATTTCATATGAGGAAGTTATAGTTTTCTTCCTCACATCCCCACATTGTAGGATCAACTATAGTATTCTTTGGAGTTCTACCTAACTATTGATGCTAGAGTAGTTGAAAATTCTACTGACCTCCCTCCCACCTACCATAGGCCACCCACGTGGGCCTCACTATCTTAACTAAGACTTATTCATTCAAAAAGAAGGAAAATGATAGATTTAATTTTCTAGTGTTATTGAAATCACATATCTCCCATTAGGGGGTCAAAAACGATAAAACAAATTCTAATTGACCAGAAAGGCTAGGAGAACAACCCTAAAATGATATAAAATAAATTATAATCAACTATTTAATAATATGATTCCTATATTGGTCAATATAATTAAAATTTCATATTCACATTAAATATTATTTTTTAAATAATGGACAAATCATGTGTGTAGGGGTCAAAACATACCAAATGAGATCCAATTGACATGAAATTTTAGGAAAATGGTTTTTGAATAATTTAAATTATGTAGGAATCATTAACACATGGATTAGAAACATTAATTACATGAAATGATCAAAAGTGGTATTTGTCACTTAAATTTGGAGTTAAGTGACAAATCACGTAAAAAGGGCCAATACCTAAAAAACATACTTATATTGACATGAAATATTAAGAGACCGATCACCAATACATTCTTGATTTTTAGGAATCAATGTTGCATCCATTGGATTCTCTTTTCTCCTGATATGATGGAAAATAATGGGTAACATTGTCGAGTGTTATTAAAATAACTAATCTCTCGCCAGGAGGTCAAAAATGAGAAAAAATTCTGATTGATGTGAAAATATGGGAGAACATTACTTGAATCATATATGTTCAATTAGAATCAATCATCCATCAATCCAATTCCTGAATTGGTCAATACAATTAAAATTTCATTTTCACATTTATTATCTTTTTTTGTAATAATGGGGAAATCATGTGTGTAGGGGTCAGAATTGACCAAATGAGTTCTAATTGACATGAAATCTTAGTACAATGATTTTTTTGTCATTTAAAATATATAAGAAGAATCAACATGTGGATCATATACCTAAATTGGTCAATATAATCAAAAGTGTTGTTTATCCCTCAGATCTGGAGTTATGTGACAAATCATATAAAAAGGTTCAATATTTGGAAAACACACTTGGATTGTTATAAAATCCTGGGATACTGATCATTGAGCTATTTTTGGTCTGTAGGAATGAATGATGTATCCATCAGATGCTCATGTCACCTAGTATGGTGGAAAACAATGAGTAATGTTGTTTAGTGTTATTAAAATGACATATCTCTCATTAGGTGGTAAAAAAATAATAATATGACTTCTAATTGACATGAATATTTTTAATAAAATTTATCGAATCATATATGATAAAATGGAATCAAATTTTCATCAATATAATGCCTAAATTGATTAGTACAATTAAAAGTTCATTTTCACATTTATTATGATTTTTGTATTAATCTGAAAATCCTGTGCGTAGGGGTCAAAAGTGACCAAATGAGATCTAAATGATATGAAATAATAGAACAAAAATATTTAAGTCATTTTAAATCTATATTAATCATCGACATATGGATTTGATACCTAAATTTCTCGGTATAATCAAAAGTGGTGTTTTTTTCCTCAGATTTGGCACTAAGTGAAAAATCTTGTAAAAGGGTCCAATATCAAGTAAACACACTTGGATTGACATGAAATCATGAGAGAATGATCATATATCTATTTTTGATTTGTAGAAAACAACACCACATCCATCAGATTCTTGTGTCACTCAGTAAAATGGAAAATAGTGGATAATATTGTCTAGTGGTATTAAAATGACACATTTCCTATCATGGGGTCAAAAATGATCAAAAAAATTATGATCCAAGTGGAAATACAACAGAACATTCCTCAAATCATATGTGATATATTTAAATCATCTGCATGTCATTCCGATGTTTGTATTGGTTGGTGAAATTAAAAGTTAATTTTCACATTTTTTTATCATTTTTTAATATTGGGAAAATCATGTGTGTAGGGGTAAAAATTGATCAAACTAGTTTCAATTCAAATTTATTCTTAAGAAAATGATTTTTATGTAATTTAAAATATGTAGTAAGCATCAACATGTGGATCAGATACATGAATTGCTCGATATGATCAAAAGTGATGTTTGTCCCTCAAATTTGGAATTAAGTTATAAATCACATTAAAGAGGTGAATTCTAGGAAAAAACACATATATTGACATGAAATCATGGGAGAATGACTATCAATACATTATTGATCTATACTAATCAATGCTGTATCTATCAGATTCTTGTATTATCTTGAATTATGGAAAATGATGGGTAATGTGGTCTAGTGTTTTTAAAATGTTATATATCCCATAAGGGGGTAAAAATGATAACACTAACTTTTATTGATATGGAAATATTAGATAACATTAATCAGATAATATAAGATCTATTGGAATCAACCACACATCAATCTGAAGCTCGAATTGATCGGTATATGGTAAACAATGTTTTTTTACTTTTAATAGTCATTGTTTAGTAGATAAATATTGTAAATAGATATTTCAAATTAACTTTGCCTCATTTCTGAATTTATGATGATTTCTCTAGTATCACTATATCAACTATTTTGATTATTATATATATATATATATATTAAATAAATAAATTTTATTAATGTTAAATATTTTAATTTGTATTTTCTTTGTTTAATTTTTATTGTATATTATTAGTAGGTTTATTGAGAAATAATATTGGGAGAGATCTATAGTTGTTTGGATTTTTGGTTTTTTTTAGGATGCCGGTTTTTTATTTGTTATATTTGTTTTGGTCATTTGGTGGCTGTAAAACTATTTTTTGAAAATTCTCTAGGATAGTGACCAACTAGGGTGGCCGCTAATGAATTTTATTTTTTATAGAGAATTTTTGACCCACTTTGGTGTTTGCTACTCATTTTTTCGGGGGTGTTAGTGACCACCTCAGGTGGTCGGTATATAATATTATGTTGTGATTGATTTTGGATATTGCTAATGATCTTCTCTTCGATTTCCATTTCAGTCATTTGGGGATTTCCTACTGTAACCACTTTTGGTAGTCACTAATTCCCTTTAGTAATGTGCCAACTGCGACTACCAAATTTCGTCGGATGTCGGTTGATAAAGCCCATAAACTACATTTTTTTTGTTGTATTTAATTTTTTAATTTGTTGTAGTGAATTTAAAAAATTTATGAACATAATTATTATTAAGTATTATATTAATAATTACATTATTATGAATTATTATTAATTAAGTTATTATAATTAAATTTTTGTAATTATATTATTAATAAAAATTAATTTTATTATTTAATATTTTCAATAATTAAAATGTTATTATTGATAATATAAAAAATATAATTATTAACATAACTAATAAAGCTGTTAATAATATAATTCTAAAACTAATGTCCATTACATTAGTAATATAAAAAATTTAATTGTTAACATTAGTGGTATTATTAACAAATTATTATACATTTAATAATTATTTATAATAATCATAATAGTCATGTATATTTGTATTCATTTGTATATAAACAAAAGAGAAAAAAAATATTTTAAATATAAAAATGCATTTTTGTAATTTATTTAATGAAATGAGGATGATTGTTTTTATTGTTTTTTTAAATTTTGGAAAAGTTGTTTGCCCCTTAATGAATTCACCCAAATTATATAGGCTGAGTACACTGAGAGGTTATGTGAGGGTGGGGGAGAAAAAATGAGGCAATGGAGGTGTATAATGAGTGGTGACAGAGGAGTCCAGTGAAAACAGAGGTGGCCAATGTGATTCGGGGCTAAGGAGACCTGACAACGGTGACTACTACATTCAGTACACATGCGAGGTATGTAATGTTTGGTTTGAAAAAGTTTAAAATGAAGAATTAAATTTTGATTAAAGGAAGAGTGGGAAATGGAGCGTGGCCTCTCCTTGCGTTAGAGGATTAAGTGGAGCATGAACTCCAATATGCTTTGCATGAGCCGGTGGCATGGAGTATGGGGGAGGGCATGAATTATATGCACGGAATAGGGTAGAAGGACCCACAATATGTGTTGTGTGGAGTTTTTAATAAGTTTTCTACCTTTTTTTTTAAAATAATAGAGGGTTAATTTTTTTTGAAATATGTATTGGAAAGGGGGCAGGGAACCTACCACCTTTTGTATTTATTAAAAGGAAACATGGGGTGCGCTGCCTTTTTCTCTCATCAATGTAGATTGAAGACATGGAAAATATGGTTGATTGGTTCCTACCCTTGGCCTAAAATAACAAAAAATTTGTTCATGGAGCGTTCACCTTTTACCTAATATAAAGGAGAAGGTAGCTGGGGGGTGTTGCCTTTCCCTTATGTGACTATAAAAGTGAATCCCCTTCCTCACTTTAATATTACCCTATCTCTCTAAATTCTACTCTCTCTCTAAAATAAGCTTCCTTTGTGTGTGGTGGTTCTAGTGGACTTAAAGAAGTGATGATTTTTTGTGATGCATAATTTAGAGGTATTTTTTCTTATTTATTTTAAAGTAATTTATTTATTTAATTTATTTGTCATTAGTTAGTTCTAAATATGTTATTAATTTATTATCTTAGTTAGTTATATTTATTTTATAAAAAACTGTTATTATTAGTAATGATTAAGTATAGATTCACTAATTAATAATTTAGGATTAAATAATTATTACTTATAATTGTTATCTAAAAACAACTAACTAATGAATAACATATTAACAACTAATTATTAAAGCATAATGAATTAAGGATTAAGTAATGTTTAAATAATTATTAGATAATGAATAAATAATGATTAATGAACGATTAAAGAATGATTAAAGAATGATTAACTATGTATTAAATAATGATTAAGTAATGATTATAGAATGATTAAATATTGATTAACTAATGATTTGGTAATGATTAACTATTGATCAACTAATGATTAACTAATAATCATCTAGTGATTAACTAATAATTCACTAATGATTAAATTATGATTAACTAATTATTAGATAATGATTTATTAATTATTAAAGAATGTTTAAATAATTATTAGAAAAATCATCCACCACTCTTCAAATCTTGGTGGGAAGCAATGGCATGTTTTCCTATATTTGTCTGTAATGTTCTCACACCTACAACTAAGTATCCTAGAGTTGTAGTGGATAGTTTTAGTGAGATGGACAATACATTATATGTTAGAGGGGAATTTCCAAGTAAATATTCATTGAAAATCATACTAAAAAAGATTTCATATTAAGATACATTATAGATATTTAGTTCGGGAATAAATCAAAAAAAACATCACATTATGTGATAAATATGGGGATGACTGTAGATTCCTATTTAGGGAGATTCCATACTTTTCATTTGGAGGATAGGTAATTTTGAAGATTGAGGCAGATCATACTTTCGTTCATCCAAACCTGACACAAGATCAAAATTCATTGGATTTTGAATTTCTTTCTTCTTTTATCATCAAGATAATTAGGGCCTAGAAAGATATTCCTATAGTACTTGTGAAATAGAGGATACAAAAACTTTTGGTTATAAGATTTATTATAACAAGGCATGGATAGAGAAACAGAAGACAACTTTGAAGGTCTATAGTGATTATGATGACTTGTATTAGATGTTTCTGTAATTTCTATGCATACTGAGACACAATGACCAAGTTGTCTTCCGTATTCATACAAATGAACTTTTGTCTCAAGATAATAGACTTGATCTATCCCGTGTTCAAATTCATTGGTTATTTTGGGAATCCCTCCCTTATATTTTCATATTTCATTTCAAAAAATAGTTTATACCGATTTATGGAACATTTATATATGGAAATTATTTTTCATCCATCATTAAGAGGAATGTGAGGCTATCAGTCCCCTTAAGGATATGACAAAAACTGAGAAAACATCATATCTTGGGGCTACTATCGCAATACCAGAGGGTGGTTGTGATAAAGAGGGGTCATGAATTTATAGAATTCCTCATTTTTCTAGTAGTTGTACCATCAATAGAATATGAAAAAAACCAATGGGAATTTCACTTAAAATTGGGTTCTTAGAGAATTTCATACAATTTTTTCTATCTCTACAACCACAATTTTTTTTTGAAAGAGTACTGTACCAATCTACTCGATCATTCAAGTTAGATATGATTAATCTATTCTGACTTATATTAACATATTTCTTCTCTTATGATATTTCACGTTAGCTTCCTTAAGGGATTATTAAAAAAAAGAATGCATTACATGTATTATTGATGTGACTTATAAAATTATAATATGTAAACTACCTTTATTATACTAAGATTGGCATATTGAATCAACAAATCCTAGTTCAATACCCTTCTTCCTGAACTAGTCCTTTGAAAGCTATCATCGGTGAGGCAATTTCATGACGGACCGCCTTCTCTCGCATAAGAATTCTCCAATTATGAGATTCTTTCTTTCCTTTCAAAATACTTTTCTTTAATCTGTAAAGTAAAATGTATCACACTAGAATCCCAAATCAGGTAGAGATTTTAGGCATGAAGAAGTTAGTATGATCAGAGTCATTCATAAATCCTAAGGTGGATACCTTTGAGAGGTAGGCATCTCCACCACAGCGTTAGAGATTTTACCCGAGTTACAAATACAAGATAGAAAATAAAAATCTGGGTATAATATCATTTCGGGAAGGATGATCTGATTCATGGAATTCTTGGTGATGAGAATGTTTGTCTTTAGTCCTGTGCCACCAGTCTTCCCAAATTCCGGTGTCTTATCATCTAAAACTAAAACTAAAATAAGGGTATATAATTTCATATTGAAACCAGATAGAAAGGCTTGAATCACAACGATTCAAGGTTGAGAGTGGGATGAGTTTAATATTGAAGACACTTTAAAAGAAGGTAATAATCACCTTAGTGAATCAATTACATCTTCATTCTATAAACATAGAATAACTGGCTAGGGATTACCTCCATGTGTTAGGTAAAGGAAGATCCAAAATACCCATTGGAAAACTTGATTACTAACTAAAGGACCATATGATCAACCTAAATAGGGATTCAATCTATAAAGAAAGGAAATCCAATGTCTTCAATAGTGATCTCAATACTTGAAAATGAGTTTCATAATTATATTATATGAATGTTAGGTATTAAAGAGGGTAGTTTCATTAGAATATTGAAAGTGCTTAGAACTATTAGTTTAGTAAGGTGAGAATCAAATCCCTTTTGCATTCTCGAGGGAGTTGGTAGTCTGTTCTCCTTATTTCAAGTAAAGCTATAACTATAAGAATCAAAATGCATTGAATGAAAACTCATCCCTTAAATCCCTAGAGATGAAAATATCACTTTAGATAAATCTTGAACTATTAGATTAGTGTACTATTGATATATCCTTAAGACTAGGATTTCGTATTCTCCTAGAAAAAGGGAACCCAATGAGCCAGAAAGAAGAGGTCATTCTTTAGCTAGCACGATGGGTCACCCTACTGCTACTAAGATTTATTCCTCGCTTTAGTAAGAAGGAAGATCTCAAATAAACTAACTTAAAAGTAGATGTATGAATACTCATTCCATTGCCAATGTATCTATTTATCAAATCATTTGGGGAGGCCCTATCTCTAATGTTGGTGAGTTTGTCTATGTGGGAATGAGTTTTCAAATTTTATGAAAGTGTCATTCTAGATTCAAGTGAAATTAAAATGAAAGAGGAGTTTTTTCTTTGATTTAAATATTAAAATGTGAAGACATAAAGATGTAGTTTAGATTTATATGAACCAACGAGACCTCACAACATAAGTTGGTACTTAAACCTTATGGTATTTGAAACTTCTATAGAAAGGCCAACATACATTGACTAAATTAGTCGACTTAAATCCAATCATTTCTTCCCCCATTCAAGGTGGGACTTTTCTGAACTCTCCTTGAAGAAAACTTCCTTATTGGATTTATTGGATCCCCCTATAGGTAGGGTGAACACTGGATATATTCTTCACACATGCAATTCAAAGAAAGAAGAGTGTTCAGTTTCACTATCTAGGTAGAAGGAAATTACTTACTAGCTATGATAATTCCTATCTTGGATTCAAATAAATTATTTTATATATTCTTATATTAGGACCAAAATAATTAGGCAATGATATTGATGTTAATTTGGATCCATTGATTGAATATTTGAAATTATTGTGGGATTTGGGTGTTATGTTGTATGATTCTTACAAAAATAAATATTTCACATTGAGATCCATGTTGTACGAGATGATAAATAATTTTTCAGATTATGGAAATTTTTTAGTATTTGAAATTAAAGGAACTCAAGGGTGTCCCATTTGTGAAAAATTTATACATTAAATTAAGTTGAAATATTCATTGAGGAATGTATTTACAGGACATCCTACAATCCTACCCTAGTGACCTAAGTACTGATCTTGGATGATGTCATTTGATTGGAGTTGAGAAGAATGTAAAAACCCATATCCACTAAAAAATTTTCAAATCTTTGAGAAAGTAAAAGATACAGTCACTAATTTTAGTAAACCTTTTTTTAAAAAACCATACAGAAACTTTTTGAAAAAAGAGATCGGTTTTTTTGAATTATTATACTTGAATTGTTTGTATGTCAGAATTTTTTTTGATGTTACGCATGCTGAAAAAATATATGTGGTAGTGTCATTAAAAAATTATAAAATGAACCTAAAAAAATAAAGGATGGAATTAAGACTATTTTGGATATGTTTTACATGGGAATATAGGAATATTTTGTGCCAATAAAGACTAAAAAACAAAATTTTCTTCTTCTAGCTGCTTACACTATTTCCAATCAAGCGAGATACGAGTTTTTCAACTTCTTGAATGATGTAAAAATTCTATAGGGGTATTCTTTAAATATCAAGAATATCATGTCAATGAATTAATTAAAATTAAATGGTATGAAATCACATGACTATCACGTTTAAATGTAAGATCTGATGCATATAACTTATGGTTGCATTATTCCCAAGAACGTCCATCATAGATTTACCAAGATCTATTTCTTTTTCAAATCTATATGAAATTTTTTTAAACTTGGAGCAATTTAACACTATGGAAAAGGAAATTGCTGTTATATAATGTGAATTTGGTATGTTATTACCATTGATGTTATTTGATTTTATGTTTCACTTGATGGTTCACTTGGTAATAGAGATTAGACTATATGGTCCAATACATTATAGATATATGTACCCCCGTGAAAAATATATGAAGATTTTGAAATTTTATGTGAAAAATCAAAGTTGTTCAGAAGGTTGTGTTATAGAGTGATATGTTATTTTAGAATCCATTAAATTCTATACCGTATTCCTGTAATATATGGAAAATATTGTTCTACATAAATATCATCATATAGAGTGGCTTGTGGGTGAAGGAATTTCCAAAATAGATATTGTCACAATTAATATTACATTGTGGGAGTAGGACCACCATTACATTTTGCACAATATTTTAGAGGATTCCCCATATGTTGAAACTCACAAAGTAATTATTAGAAATTTTAATCAATCAATGGATGAAAGATGGATATCAAAAGCACATTATCAAACTTTTAATTGATGGTTTCGAGACCATATTTTTTAGAGGTCAACTGAAAATTTAGATTCAATTTCAAAATGAATTAAATGGATAGCTAGAGTACGAAGTGTGCATTATAATGGTTTTGTAATTAATGGTTATACATTGCATAAAAATGCACTTAATTAATGTAATGCAATAAATAATAGTCGAGTTAAACTTTTGGATTAATTGATTCATGTATCTAGTAACAAGGATAGAAATAAAATTTATATGAATATGTCATACATTGGAATGATCAAATAATTATGGGAGTTAGATTATAAAACCGTCAAAGTGATTATTTTCAAGTAAATTGTGACTGTTAATACATTTCTTTACATGTTATGATGAAATAAGGGATACTAATAGAAAAAAACACAAAATAGTATGGGAAGTATTTGTAAGTATCACATAATAAAAATTTATTTTTCTTTACACTAACATTATGTAATAATTATTACTTATTTTCCTATATTTTTTCCAACTTAGAAATAATAATAATCATCAGCTGTACTGGATGAACAACTACGATTAATGGAATTGAAGTGGCCAGAACAATATGGTCACTTCAAATTTATGGGTTTTGGGGTGTCACCCCAAACATGTTTTGAGAAAATAAATAAACATGGAGACACATATAAGAAAATGGAAGATTTGTAGGAATGATTAAATTTTATAGAAGAAAAACTTAATTGGTAGTCATATTTTTTAGAAAACTTGATGGGAGGGAATAAAAGAGAATAAAAAACACTAGAACAACCACTATGCAAAGACTTCCCCACCCCCAACTTCGTTGAGGTTGTCCATTCCACTAAAAGTGCTATCTTAGAAGTGGTGATCTATATTTCATAATTGTTTCTATGAAATGTAAATAAGGAAAAACTGATGCCTTTATTATACATATATTATATAGGGAGAAAATGTTTGTGATTTTTATCTATCAACACTCACCAATCACCTTGTTGTGAAGGGTATTTTGTAAAATATACCAGTAGATATTCTAGACAACAAAAAAATTCAAATAGGTCAAGTGAGAGTAGAGATTCATGTTGCTCATGAGCCGAGTTGCAAGATATATATTCCACTTAACGATTTGGATAATCATATGGTTTATAAATCTATTGGAATTTTCATATCATGGCCATTACATCTTGTAAAAATACATTTCAAAAATATGGCATTCATTTCCAATTTATTTTTCATGAAAACCGTTAACAATTAATTAAAAAAATTCCTAAACCGATGAATGTTATTATAGATGCACAAAGGGAAGGGGGTGAAATAGAAGTTCGAATCAATATGATCTAAAGTTTCAAAAAATATTCACAAATTACGTTTAACCCACCTTGTAAAGTTCATCATTTAATAACATTAATGGTTTTGGTAGATACAAAGTTAGAAAGTGGTGATACAACCATAATTGGTTATGAAGAACATATATATAGAGAGTCCATTATAGACTATATTGTTCTTGAGAATGTAAATGAAATCCTCACACATGAAGGGATTGGAGTCTCATATGTAAATGTATACATGAGGTGTGTTTTCATGGTTTTTCCCCAAAAACTAAACTACTATGTTAATTATTACTAAATACTATTCATCATTTTTGAAGGCATATATATATATCAATACTATTTGATGGGAAAACCATATGAACATAAATTAAGACTCATTAGTCCTCACATGACCTCTAAATAAAGATTATCATTGGAAAAATAAATAAATATGCACAAATAGAGGACAAACTAGACAAACTGATTGAAAGAAAAACTTATAGATGATAGACTATTTTTAATACCCATGATTCAGGGGAAAAACTTTATAATTTAATCATATAAAATTTATTTTTCATTCATTTCATTACTTATTCCTTTTGTTTTTTAATCAGTATTGGTTACTAATTATTGAAAAATTGGATACTCCAAATATTTATTTACAAGATTCAATGCCTGTATACCCAAAAAATCAACCACACATGATAACATTTATCAATTTATAATAAAATACGTGAAACATTTTACAACTAAACTTCAAGTTATAGATTTTATATTATTTTTAATTAAAAATATGTTATGATTGGGTGGTGTTTAAATAACTTCAAAATCATGTCATGAGGAATGTTCATGAACTTAAGGAGCCTATCAACTTCTAAAAGTGGCTAAGTGTTAGGGTATATATAATAAAATCCCACTATAAAAACATATATAAAAAAAATTACTTATTTTTATCAATGTTTCTATAGTTTATGAAAAAAACTAATGGGAAATATTGTGGTTATTATTTTTTAAAATTAATGAATAATATTATATACCCTCAACAAACTAGCATACCCGAAGAGGTATTTTTGATAATAATTACAATTTATTTTAAAATATTTATTAATCCATTATTAATATTTTTCTAGTAGTACCAGGACTATTAATAGTCCTTATATTCCCAATAGGAAATATATTTATTTAGAAATGATTGGGTAGCATACCTGGTGTCAGATTGTATGCCTAAATCATGAAGTGGTGACATATTACTACATATTTAGTGAACTTTATCATAATTTTATATCCTTTTTTGTTGTTAATTTACTTTTCATTTTCATCTGATACTTTAGGAAAATGTTCTATAAGTCATTTGTGATATTTAGTAATCAGCCACACTTCAATCTAATACACAGTGTGTCTGGTATGACTAAAAGTGCATTTGTTTAGTTTAAAATTGACATTTTAGTTCAAAACACACGTCACATTATCAACAACTAGAAAATGAATCTGTATTGTTTTGATACATTAGGAAAATGACCCATAATTCATTTTTGACATGTAAGAATTAACCAAACCTCAATATGATACACAGTGTTCCCAGTATGACTCAAAGTTCATTTTTTTAGTTAAAATTGATAATATAGTTAAAAACATGTGTCACTCATTTCAAATGATAAAAATACACTTTTATTATCCTGATACTTTTAGAAAATGATTCATAATTCATTTTTGATGCGAAGGAATCAATCTCACATAAAACCGACACCCGATGTGACTGGTATAACTCAAAGTTCATGTTTTTAGTTTAAATTGAAATTTTTGAAAAGAAGGAACATGAAATAATCAAATCTAAGAAAATGAATTCGGATTTTTAGAATATTTTATGAAAAGGATCCTTAAGTATTTTTTGATGTGTAGGAATCAACCTCATTCCATTCCAATTCATAATGTAACTGGAATGAATAAAAGTGTGTGTTTTTAGTTTAAAATGAAATTTTAGTAAAAAGTATAAGTGACATACTTAGAACCAAGAAAAAATATTCATATTATTTTTATAATTTAGAACAATGTTACATATTTCATTTTTTATGTGTAGGAATTAGCCTCACCTCAATACGAGTTACAATGTGATTGGTATAGCTCCATGCATGTATTTTTATCTAAAATTTTCAATTTAGTAAAAACAATAAGTGACATACTCAAAACCAATAAAACATATTTGGATTTTTTCAATTCTTCAGTTAAATAATATATATATTATTTGGGATGTGTAGGAATTATCCTAACCTGAATCTGATACACGATGTTTCTCATATGACTCAAAGAATGCATTATCAGTTTAAAATTGATATTTTAGTTCAAAACATGTGCCACTAACTGAAAACCAAGAAAAATTGTTCATATTTTCTTAATAATTTAGGAAAATTATTCCCAATTAATTTGTAACATTTTGTATGTATCACATCAAACCAACATATTATGTGATTATTATTACTCAAAGTGTGTGTTTTGGATTTAAAATGATATTTTAGTAAGAGAAACAAGTGATATACTTAAAACCAAGAAAAAATTCATATTATTTTGACAATTTAGGAAAGTGATCCATATGTAATTTTTTATGATTAAGAATTATCCAAACCTCAATTTGATACATTGTTTGACCTGTAATACTCCTAGTGTGTCTTTTTATTTAAAATTGGTATTTTTATAAAAAAGACATGTGAAAAACTCAAAAATGAAAAAAAATATTCAAAATATTCTTATACATTATTAAAATAATTAGTATGTCATTTATGATGTGTAGGAATAATCATCACCTCAATTCGACACACTGTGTTCCCAATATGACTCAAAGTGTCCTCAATCTGTTTAGAATTGAAATTTTAGTTCAAAATGTGTGTCACACACTGAAAATTGAGAAAACTCAATCAGATTGTCTTGATAATTTTTAAAAATGACATGTAAGTCATTTTTAATGTGTAAGAATCATTCTCATGTCAAAACAACACAAGATGTGATGATATGTTTCAAAGAGTGTGTTTTATATTTAAAATGAAATTTTAGTAAAAATAGTGATATACTTAAAATCAAGAAAACATATTCAATTTTTTTGATACTTTAGAATAATGATCCCTAAGTTAGTTTTTATAGGTATGAATTTGAAACACTTCATTCTAATTCATGGCATGACCCATTGAACTGAAAGTGTATCTTTATATTTAAAATTGGCATTTTAGTAAAAAGGCAAGTGATATACTCAAAACTAATGGTGTAGACAGAAAATTTTGATATGACACAAACAATTTTGGAATGTTAGGTTCTAGTTTAAATAATTGAACTTAAATGTACCCTATTTACATGATTTATAAAAAATAATGAAACACTAACATTCATAATATGTCTTTAGGTTTATAATTTTATAGAAATAGGAAATATTCTTAGAAAACAAAACATATATGTATTCCATACCAAATAAATTTTTTCAACTAAACCAAAATCTTAAAATGACACACCTGCTCCATTCTAGTATGAAATCTCATAAAAATTATTTGAGAAGTGTTTTGGGAAGGTTAGAATGAGTCCTCTTTTATAGGATAATTTCAATGAAATTTCTGTAAATATTCAATCTTTAATGGTCAATAATGTAATTTTAAAAATGAAAGTGGCTCCTAAATAGATAATAGTTGATATTATCAACTATTAACCATTTTAAATTGACTTAAGATGAACTTATTTTTAAATTTTTTATTCATTTAAAAATATTTTTAACATTAAATACCCTTTAATTTTATTTTAGGGTTATTTTCATAGTTTAGGTTTTAAAATATCATGACATCTATGGAATTAAAATTTAATCTATATAACCATTCAATTTTTTTTTCAAAATTTAGCATAAAAAATGGTGTACACCATTCTTGTATCATATAAAAATTCATTAAAAGATATACAAAAACACAAATGTTAACACTAATATGTAAATAAGACATGGTTCATGTTTGTTTATAGGTAAAAAATGAATTAATGGGATTAAAAAAACATGGATAATATGTAACATGATAGGTAAAGAAAAAATATAACATTTTCATATTTATTAATATTTGTGAATTAAATATTAATTTTACTTTGACGGGGATGATATGTTCGATGGTGTACCCAACACCCAACAATTATTTTTTTTGAAATCTCATGTTGCACACAAGGCTAAGTCATACTGAAAAATTATAATATAATATTAATTTAAATGGTAGTTAAGGACTAGCCATTTTGTTTTTGAGAATGAAAAGAACTAACCATATTATGATTAGACATTAATTTAAATGTTTTTAAATTTATCCAGTAAAATTTAGAGGCTTAGAATTAAAATGAATTCAATTTTAAGCATAAATACTCTAATATTTTTAAAAGGTAATTTTACCGCCTTTTGATAAAAAACACCTTTTAAATCTTTTTTTGTCACTTTTATATATTTAATTTGAAAAAATAAACTTCTTCTATATTAGAGGGATATAAAAATTTACTTTGGGTAAAATTTTGGTATTTTTCTCATAAAGTTCATTTTTTAATGAATAGTGAAAAATACTACATTTTAAGTCAAAACTATATTTTTCATCCGATTAATTTCTATGCTTAGATCATAGTTTTATTTATTTTTAATGTTTAATTAGATTATATTGTTACCATTCAATCCAATTTTGGTCACTGGAAGTAATTTCACTTTGAAATTGGACATAAACACATGTCAATTTTTTGTAGTTTTTACTTCTTAAAAACACGTTTTCTAGTTTTGATAGAAAAAATTAATTTCAAATTAATGAATAAAACTTCTATGTTTTGAATTTGGTAAAATGGGAATCATTTTTGAATTTGGAAAATCAAAATTATCTTTGGGTGAATTTTTTTATTTTTCTGAAAACGTTCAATTTTTGATGAATAGTGAAAAACACTGCCTAGTAGTTAAAAAAATGACTTTTTCATTAAAATGAAATTTTACCACTTCTGTGAATTGAATTTCAAAAATTTGACATACACGGTTGTAATTAGTAAGTAAAATGTGTTTCAATAGGATGGAAGTAATTTTTGGTGAATATTAACTTTTGCATTTTATTTACCACGGTGAAAGGTAAATAGGGAAAATCAAGGTAAAAATTATATTATAATAATAGAAAATTATCTTAACACTTATAATAAACTTATTTTATGAGTCATGGAAGACCAATACTATACTTGGGTGAGACTTTTGGCATTTGAAAGCCACTTGGGTAAGATAATGGCATTAATAAATTTTTATTTAAATTAAAAATAAAAATATCATAACATGTATTGTTGTGCCAATTTTTTTTTAATGTGGGGTTATATAATTGATATCTTCAACTATAAAAATTCACTATAATTATAAAAATATTTCCTAAATCATGGTATTTTATTTATAATTTTTATACATCAAATAAATAAATTTATTTATGACACAATGATAATGTAATAATTACCTCATTAATGAATGTTTTGAATAAATGAGATTATAAATATTAAAATAAATTTATTTTTAAACTTTTTTTTGACATCTATGAATTTTAGAGATGAGGATGACTTTTTATATTTTAATCTATTAAGGTTTTTTGAAATAATCAAGTTGGTTTGGATATTTTAAAAATTCATGATACAAATAGTATAAAAATTGACATAAATAAGTTTTTAAATCAATAAATATTATATTAAATGATAAAATAATCCTAAAAATCTAATATTCGTCCAAATGAAATATATTATGTTAAAAATGTAATTAATTATCCATTTTGGGTCAATTGGAATTTTATAGTAACTATATTAACTATGTAGTATGGTTATACAAGAAGACATGTAAAAGTTAAATTAGTCAATTAAGGGTTAAAGCTAAATGATAAGGTCAAAAATGAAACAAAAACTTGTCTAAAAACTATTGGTTGAGATGATTTAGAATAATAGTTATCTTATAAGCTAATTTAATGAGTTTGGGATCTTTTTAAATATAAATTCAGTTTATAATAAAATAATATTTTCAAACATTCCTAAAGAGCCCCTCCTCCACCTAATAAAAGGCCATCACATCTAAACCATTACACACTCATCTAAAGCCCCTTGTATGATAAAAAATCTGCCCAAATAATCTCTCAACATCCCTATATTACTCCTATAAGTCTTCTCCTAGGAATAAGGCAATTCAAGAAAGTCTTTTGGTTCAAACCAAAGGGAGTTTCCCGATTTAAAGGTAACATTTTCTCTAAAGTTGTTTTCTTTTATTTTCCTTCTCCACTACATATTATCTTCTTATTATTTGTTTACGTAACAAAAAATATACCCTAAATATACTATGTTGTTTTTATGAGAAGTATTAAAACTACAGTTACACACACCTCCATCTAATGGATTTAGAACATACTGTTTCAGTGGATGGTGAACTAATGCCTCACGAAATAATGATTGTCCAATTATCTCCTACTGCCTCTCATGGTGAACATTATGATTGAAATGTATTTATATGTGATATATATTATATTTATATTTTCTCTATTCTTCTGTAATTTTTATTTATATCATACCTTTATGGTTTCTATAATGGGTAAATACGATAATTTTATTTGAGGAAATGCGGACTACCGCGCCCTCAAAGTGATATGACTCATTAATACCATACATGGAACGTATAAAGGATGGTGTTAATGATTTTATGTAATTTATGTAAAATAATATATTATACTATAATAATAATATATCTATGTATCATTTGGTTTTCATTCCTTTAAAAATGAAAAAATTGAAATGAAAATAGCATTCATGCGTACGTACGACTTATCGTCTCCATGAATGGTGCATTTCATTTTAATATATCCAACTGATATGGAATATTATAAATACATATATAATAGATATATATGATATATATGATATCTAAATTGTGAAAATTACTGTGGTGATAGTGAACTTTTGACCCCATGGACAATTTGTAGTTATAACAAGTTCATTTTTGACTCAAGTTTCAAACACCGACAAAATGTTCGATATGAACTCAAATAGTTAACTAATTTCCATAGAAAGGTAATAAGTGATATAAAAGTCATAATAAAATTGAAAAATGATCTTAATCAAGTAAAAATTTACTTATGTTTATTATTTAGGAAGAACAAGGAACATTCAAGACAATTCAGACTTGAGGTAAGGGGTTTTCATCTCACTTTTTATTCCCATGAGATTCATGCTATATTTGCCACTATTTCTTTTTGTGTGGTGTATGTAGTACCCATGATTCTATTAATTGTGTAATATAATTTAATTTAAGGGTATATACATCTTTATTTTATGATCCTTCTTTCATGTGGTGTATGTTTTATAAGTTACCAAATTGGAAAGGGAACCTTTCACCCTCCTCTTATAGTCAAAGACTTCTTTTATGTTATGTATTTAAATTTAAATTATAAAATGTTTGGATATGTTATTATTCATCCTTATTTCTGTAAATTTTATTTCCATGTGATGAGAGACCCTTTTCTCTCTCATCGACTCATTTTCAGAATTTTTATGTGACGCCATTAGGCTACTGAATTTTTAAGGGAATTTCTTAACCCAATTTCAATCCTCTGGGTTAAAATTGTAATTATTGATTTTGTCATTCTATGAATATGTGTGAATGAACTCTGATTGTCTTTCACTTAATATCCACTTATATTGGGTGTATTAATATTTTTCTCACAAAATTATGTCACTGATTTATCCTTAATCTAATGGTGCAGTCTTTGTAAGGGACTTCGTTTCAATATATTTTCATTGAGGCGTTCTTTGATTTATACATGACTTTCCTTTATATGTTGTATAAAAACTTTTGAATTTTAATTTCATTCAAAGGGAATCCTTTCTCTATGAATTGTTTTATTAAATGACAAAAAGAATGTTTCTTTTTAACGTACGTGGTGACAATGACCTTTCCGCCACCACGATCATTATTTAATATTTGAATTCCTTAACAAGATGAATTGTTTTTAAAAGGAAAATGAATACCATATACTATTTTTATGTATTTTGGTATTCAAAATGGTTTTGAGAATGTATTGGTTATTTCAATATCTTGAAATGATATATTTTTATTGAAATGTGGAAATATTATCTTTTCTTTATGTTTTTTCATGTTTTATGATTATATTATAGTTCTTGGGAATTGTTTACGTATACAGGTGGTTCCGTGATAAACCTTGGGAGGGTGAGCCTAGGATAACTCTCCAATGCATTGGGTAACATGATAGAGGTGAACGTTAATGTTTCTCCTAAGAGATTTAGGGAATATACTATGGGGGTATTCCAAATGTAACTCCCTACATAGCTGTGAAATCTCCAATGTAGGTTTTATATGGATGTCATAAGTTACCATTATGATTTTTGATTTCTACGTGTTATTAATAAATCTTAAGATTTCATAAGGTATGTTAAAGAGATTTTGTTTTGTATATATTGATGAACTAATGTTATATTTCTTTATTTTATAACCCGTATTGAGATTTTTATGCTCATCCCAGGTTTTTGAAATTTTTTTCACTGGGTATAAGGAAGGGTAAGAGAAAGGAATAATTCAAGAAGATTTATATCAAGAAAATAATTATTGTTTTCTTTTAAGAATTTAAAATTTTATGTTAAAATGGATACTTAGTAGAAGTGTCTAGTTTGTAATTTTTGAGATGTAATGTAATATTTATGGCCTATTTCTCTAAAACTCGAAACCTGAAAAGATCCTCAATTCGAATTATTTACTTAATTCAAGATTGTGTAATGATTAAGGCTAGGGCCTTATTGTTGGTATCATAGGACAGTTTAGACAACTTTAGGGATTAAGTGTTTTTATTAGACACATGGTTAGTCTCTATATCAACTCGTTAAGTTAAATCCTTATTTTTTAACTTTTTCAGATCAAGGAATGTCTATTACAAATGGAAGGAGGGGGATCTCAAATGACATTCCAATCTCTTGCTGATGACTTGCAATAATTAATGAAAATTCACGTCCAAATGATTCTGAAACCTTTTCTAACATACAACTCAATTATAAAGAATTGTTTAAGATATCAAACACCTATGTTATACCTCGATACCATCTTGGATCATGGGTTGTATTTAATCAAATCCTATTTTCTCCATATTCTCATATTTTCAAGAAAGGTAAATATTATCAAGGAATTTTCAAATATTTTACCTTATCACAAGATTTTTGAAGAATATTATGATTTTGAAAAAGTTCTTGAAGAAGGAGAACCTTGCACAACCTATTTATATTTTCATTTAAATTATAGTCTTTCAGCACATACTTATGGTATTTTAAAAGGACCATTGATTGAATATTTCAACTCAAACTCAGTACGACTGTTTTATAAAAAGAAAGTTTTATCACATTCTTTGAAATTATATGTCATGCATGATTATTTTCTGAAACTATTTATCTGTGAACACCCACATGTCCCAAGTTGTACAAGGTGTATTTGGATAAAGGAATCAAATGATTTTGAAGGATATCTAAATAATTTTCGCAATGAATGGACCATATATCTACATGAACAAGATGAAGATGAAACCAGGTAGACACCATGATCAAGGTGAGATGTTCTTTTTCTTGGGAATAGTGTTATTTTATGGAGGTAAAAAATGTAAATATATATAAGACTTAATGAATTAAGATGTTGAGGTAATTATGAGTTAGGATGAAAATTATAGGTATAAGAAAAATATTGAGGTTAAATCATTTTAGGCTTATTTTTGAGTTTTATAAAAGTGACAACACACAGAACCTGTGACAACCCATCTCCTTGTACAAAGCTGCAGGAATCAAACCCACAACCAAAGTGCGTTTGAGATTTATCAACTACCAAAGGACTATGTGTAGTCCCTGGTTATTATGACTTATTCTTTTTTTAGTTAAATATTTTTATGAATCAAGAAAAATTTAACTTTGGGAACTTATGTTTTATCAAATGGATATCCTTTGTATAAGAAAATGATTTGGTGATTAAGAAAGAATGGTTATTTTGGAAGAAATTCTCTCTTTGGGGAACACTATATTCTTAAGGAAAATATAATACTATGGGATCTCATTTGTGGATTAATGGTTGAAATTTTATTTTTGAATAATATATGTTTTTATTATGGACATATAGCAATTTGGGTTATTTATGGAAATTATTAACCTATCTTTTTGAATATGTGATTAGTTTAATTACACTTCATTATGAGACTTTACGAGTAGTCGATGTTATTTCGAGATAAATGTTCAGAATTACTATGAAAGACTATGTGATCAAATCCTTATGAATATTGGGTTTCAATATTAGTTGGATTATTTTAAAGAATTTCGAGGAGAATTTCATGTTAAATGGTCTTTATTTAACTTTGGGAATTGTTTATTCAATTTTGGAGATAAAGAGTAGTGTTTCTTTTTTTAAAGGATTATCCTTTTTGAGGATTATCTGATCTCGTACTAACCAATTTGGTATTAGTTAATGTATAAATCCATGGGAAATATATAGTTCATAGTTTATAGATTATTTTATTCTATAGAATTTGATACCAGTGCTTTAGGTGTGACCAAGTCATCTTGAATACTCATCGTTTGGAGAAAATATGAGATTGTGGTAGAAATTTAGTAAAGGATGAAAGTCCACATGAAAAGTAAGTATGTTTCTTTATGTTTTAACTCAATATATTAACTAAATTCCCCAACTTTATGAAAAGGAACTTAAAACAAAAACGTTTTCCATTTACATTTCCTAATGGGGAATGAAAGACCTTTAACCCATCACAAGTTTATGGTTTTTAGTTTGTTAACTTTCTCATAATCATGTTTTCTATCACTCTCCCTTATAACTTGACACTTAGTTTCTCCTCCATATCCATGTAATCATTTAATCCAAGTATGGGTTATCTCGGGTGACCATTTTACTTATCTTTATTTCTTTTAAAGTGATAGTTTTAATGTTACCTTTTCCGATGTGAGACTTTCAATGATGTTTCCAAGCCCAATTATAAAATTGCGAGGAAACAATTTCTAAAAGGGGGAAGGATGTTACATCCTTGGTAAATAAAAATATGAAATTTTCATATTTACTAATATTTTTGAATTAAATATTAATTTTAATTTAAAGTGGATTCTATGTTTGATGGAGTACCAGACACACAACGATGGGTTTCTCCAAAATCTCATGTTACACACAAGGCCGAGTCATACTGAAAAATAATAATATAATATTATTTTAAATGGTATTCAAGGCCTAGGCGTTTTATTGGAAGGAATGAACACAACCAACCATATGATGATTAAACATGTTTGTTAAATGTTTTTACATTTATATAAAAAAATTTAGAGGCTTAAAATGAAAATGATTCCAATTTTAAGCATAAATATTCTAATATTTTTAAAAGTTAGTTTTACCGCCTTTTGATAGAGAACCCATTTTAAATATAGTTTTTGTCACTTTTATATGTTTTATTTGACAAAATATACTTCTTCTCAGGATATCAAAATTTACTTTGGGTTAATTTTTGGTATTTTTCTGATAAAGTTCATTTTTTAATGAATAGTGAAAAATACTGCATTTTAAGTCAAAATTGTATTTTTGTATTATTTATTTATATGGTTTGATTATCTTTTTAATTGGTTTTAAAGTGTAATTAGATTATATTTTCACCATTTAATCCAATGTTGGTCATTGGAAGTAATTTAACTTTGAAATTGGATAGAAACACATGTTAATTGTTTTGTAGTTTTTACTTCTTAAAAATAGGCTTTCTAGTTTTTACAACAAAAATTAATTTTAAATTAATTAATATAACATTTCGGTTCTGGAAGCCACCCAGAGGTGCCCCGTACCCAGTTGGTCACATGGCCTCAAGCACATTTCCCTATACTCCAGAGGATGCCGACTTGCAGTGAGGGACTTGGGTGTGATAGTGGGGAAACTATGCCCTCATTAGTAGAGTACACAATAGAAGTAAACAAACATGAAATAACAGAAGCAGTAAATATCCAACAACAGTAAAAAACAAAATACCGAGATAATAAACAACCGGAGAAATGCATAATAAATGATGCATGATACATATTTCTAGGAAAACAACTAAACAAGTCACAATGCTGAATGAAAATAGTACTGAACTAAGTACAAAAGAAAAAGATAACAGTTCCTCAGCATCACAAGCCTAGGCTTGGTCCCATTCTCTCCAGATCCATAACAAGTCAAGTACCTAAAGTGTAAGGGAGATTACCCTTATCTATATCTGCAATAATATAATATGTTTGGGCCCAAAAGCATGGACCAAACCGGATGTGAGACTAAATCCCAGTTGGCAACCACTCGAAGATCTGTGCCTAACAGGCAGTGAATATATGGCAAGTAAAAATACCGAAAGCAGTTAAAAGGAACATGCTGAACAGTAAACAATCCACAATTCCAATATCAAGCAACAAATCACAATAAGATAAGCACAAACAGGTAACCCTATGGGAAGTACTCACAACCATTCCCTCTGGTCCTACCTAACAAGTACCAACAACCCAATGGGAAGTACATTCAGTCTAACCTCTCTGGTTTGGTCATAAAAAAAAATTATAAGACTCTCTGAGGAAGTTAACTTGGTCAATTCTTCTTATAGTCTAAGGTAGTTAGATAATCTCTGAGGAAGCTCACTCAGTCAATTCATCTTATATCCCCAAGGTCAAGGACTCTCTGAGTAAGCTCACTCTGTCAATTCCCATTAGATCCCAGTTCATTAAAAGATTCTATGAGGAAGCTCATATAGTCAATTCCTCTTATGGTCTATGGAAAGCACAGTAATTCAATGTAAAACAAAGACTCTCTGAGGATGCTCACACGGTCTATCCCCTTATAGTCTAAAGAATTCCAGGACACTCTGAGAAAGCTCACACTGTCAATCGCCTTATAGACCAATGTAATCCTAGGCTCTCTAAGGAATCTCACACAGTCTATCCCCATATAGCCTAATGCTCAAGGAATCTCTGAGGAAGCTCACTCAGTCAATTCTCCGTATAGTCTACTACACCCGGGTCTCACGAACCTGTGTAGGATAACGACATAGCAATGAAATACGGCCAAAGTAAACCTACAGAAATACTTGGCTAAATAGTCTATATCATATCAAGCATTTCAAGATTCAAACTCTCCATCCTACAATAATAGGTATGGAAAACAGGAAAAGTACCCAAATTGGCTAACATGACCAAACAGTCGTAAACAGAACATGCATGGGAAAAACATCCATGTCATATAAAAAAACCCTATTCTTTTCCATTCAAACTCTACACAGGAATACAAGTATGGAAGAAAGAAAATAGGGGTAAAAGGGTAACCACACAATACCCCGTTCAAGGGTATTGGTGGAAATTGCACATAATTCTCAAAGACTTTTAATGGAAAGGCACAAACCACCTACCTTAGCGTTAGATGATCGATATACTTGAACCTTAATGCTTGAATCACCTTAGAACTTTGTAGATCTATGAAAATGTATAAAACATTCAATCCACTATAACATGGAAAAGAAGAGGAATCATGAAACGAGGTTCCAGCAGAAGAGAGAACTCACCGATGTGATTCCAACGCAATCAACGGTGTCCGAATCAGAGGATGGATGGAGGATCAGGGGTTTGTCAATGATCCATGGTTATACGGTTTATCTCGGACGAAGAAAACCTAGAAGAAGGTTGTTCTTTCTGTCAGATGTGTCCCCGGTGTGTTTAATGAATAAAAAACAAAATACACGACGTTTACTTTTGGAGTACACGTCGTGTACCTGATGTTTTTGTACTCTAAATTATGCGGCATCCAAGTCACTCCCACATGGTAGTGTGTGAGGCTACTACACGGCCAGTGGATGACCTACTTTGGAAAGGAAGTACATGGTGTGTACTCATAAAGTACATGGCATATACTTCAAAAATTTCCAGAAAGTCCTCTTTTTCCCAAAAAATGACCAAAAAAGGAAAAACATACCTGAAAAGTAGATCCAGGTTATTACAATTAATGAAACATCTATGTTTTGAATTTGGTAAAATATAAATCATTTTAGTATTTGGAATGTCAAAATTATCTTTGGGTGAATTTTTGGTATTTTTCTGAAAACGTTCAATTTTTCATGAATAGTGAAAAACACTACGTAGTAGTTAAAAAACTGACCTTTTCATTTAAATGAAATGTTACTAATTCTATGAATTGAATTTCAAAAATCCAACATACATGGCTGTCATCAGTAAGTAAAATTTGGTTCAATAGGATGAAAATAATTTTTGGAAAATAGTAACTTTTGATTTTTATTTACCACGATTAAAGGAAAATAGGGTAATTCAAGGTAAACATAATATTATAATAATATAAAATTACTTTAACACTTGTCCTAACCTTATTGGAAGAGTAATGGCTAACCAATAAAATCCCTGGATGAGAGTTCTATCCTTTGAAATCCACTTTAGTAAGATAATGACATTAATAACTTTTTATTTAAAGTAAAAATAAAAATATCATAAACATGTATTTTTTTTAAAAAAAAAATTTAATGTGGGGTTATATTATTGATATCTTCTAACATAAATATTAATTATAAAGATAAAAATATTTCCTACATCATGGTATTTTATTGATAATTTTTAGACATCAAATTAATAAATTTATTTACGTCACAATGATGATGTAATAATTACCTGATTAATGAATGTGTTAAATAAATGAGATTATAAATATTAAAATAAATTTATTTTATAACTTTTTTTGACATCCAAAAATTTTAGAGATGACTATGACTTGTTATATTTGAATTAATGAAGGTTTTTCGAAATAATAAAGTTGGTATGGATTTTTTTAAAATTCATGATATGAATAGTATAAAAATTACATAAATAAGTTTTTATATAAATCAATATTTTATTAAATGATTAAATAGTACCAAAAATATAATATTCAGAAAAATTATATATATGATGTTGAAAATGTCATCAATTATCAATTTTGGGTAGATTTTCATTTTATAGTAACTATATTAACCATATAGTTCGAATATATAAGAAGACATGGTATGAGTTAAATTAGTTAACTAAGGGTTAAAGCTAAATGATAAGGTTAAAAATGAAACAAAAACTTTTCTATAACTTATTAGTAGAGAGGATTTCAAATAATAGTCATCTTATCTTATAATTTAATGGCTTTGGGACCGTTTGAAATCTAAATTCAGTTTATAATAAAATTATATTTTCAAACATTACTAAAGAGCCCCTCCTTCCATTTATAAAAAGCCATCATGTTGGAACCATGGCCATTCTATGCACGAACTGAATTATGGTTTGTGTTTGTTGTCAATTCTCAGTGGAAGTTTAGAATGTGCACCAGTAAAGTGATCATACAGTTCAAGCAGATAACAGTATTGAAGGTGGTGCTGTTTCCCTGTGTTTGCCAGATTTTTGGGCCTCAGAATCAGAAAATAAAGACATGGATTGTTGGTAAAAGGAGGTGTGTGAAAAGAGGAAGTGGTGCGCAAAAAATGAAAGCTGTGCATGAAATATTTGGGTTTTGCGTGAAAATCAGTGTGGTGCGTGAAATAGTGGATCAAGGTTTTTCGCACAAATAGTGTTTTTGAATCAGAACGTCAAAAAATGGAAAAGGCATGGGTTGCGTGAGAAATATAGAGATGTGCGTGAAAAATGATCCCTGCGTGAAAAGTATTGCGTGCCAAATGAGAGGTTTTTTGTGCCAAGATGGGTTTTGCGCTCAGTGGTATGAGAATCCTATAAATAAGAGGTTACCCCTCTCATTTTTTAGGGTTATAGACTCAAAGAAGATTCGTGGTCTAATGCATGTAAAAGGTTCACGTAAAGGGGGTTGTGTGAAAAAATGGGGCTTTCTCAAAAGATTCTGGATCATGAGGAAAAATTTAAAGTTGCATGAAATATTTCGACTTGCGCAAATTATTCCAAGTTGCATGAAATATTATGGCTTGCACGAAAAATTCCAAGTTGCGCGAAAAATTCCAGCTTGCGTGAAAAAGGTGAAGTTGGGAAAAGAACTTGATGTTGCGCATAAAACTTAATGTTGCGCGAAATTCTTAGTGAAACCTGTTTGTTCATTTATGAATATCCGGTTTAGTGATTTAGTGGATTCAAGTGCATCATTACTGGTCTTTGATGCAAGTAGAGTCTCGTGATAAGTAGAGGCAAAGACTTGAATGTAAATCTATTGAAGAGACCCTCCCGTTTATAAACTGACCGGGACTTCACCAAAGGCAGTGAGCGAGAGGGAGTCAATGGGAGTGACCCGAGGGACGCAATGAGCTATCTCTAAACTTTTTTAAAGGTAGTGTGCCTAGGACAGAGTGACTGTACCGAAACATTGTAATATGTTGCTAGTGAAGTTTAGTGGAATTAGGTACGATGGACAACCTGTCGACGTATGCTCTTTGGACGTAGCCCTTTGTGGTGAACCAAGTAAATGTGATGTGTCAACTTCCTAACTTCATTTTTTTGATAGGTTTAACAAGTTCCTACCAACATGGGAATAAGATCCACAACTTTAAAAAGAAAACGTTAACACCCTGATTCACCCCTCCCCTCTCATGGTGTTCCAGGGTCCTTAAAGTGGTCTTAGAGGAAGGTTCACTGGTATTTGATCTGTCATTTATCATTATGGACAATTCAACCAATGTCAGAGGAGTCCCTCTCTTTGATGGAAGTAATTTCCAGATCTAGAAGAATAGAATGATATCTCATCTAATATATCTTGGAATGGAAGTCCTTTTTTCTACTGTTCATGGAATACAAGTCACTGATCCCACATGCCTGGCTATGACTGACGCATACAAGAAAATTCTTGATACAGATGCTAAAGCACAAAATGCTCTCACCATGGCCCTTTCTAATTGTATCTATCTAAAGATGATGAGTTTCACCATAGAAAAATCCATGTGGGATAAACTTGAAAATATTTATGAAGAAGATAGAAAAGTGAAGGAGTAAAAACTACAAGTCATACACAATAGGTTTGATGATATGAAGATGCATCCGGATGATAATGCAGACTCATTCTTCAATCGAATTACTGAAGTGGTTGGAGGTATTTGAGTTCTAGGTGAAGAAATCAAAGATATTGATATTTTAAAGAAAATATTAAGAAGACTTCCAACCCTGTATAATGGAAAGGTGTCAGCCCTTGAGGAAAGAGATCTTTCTAAACTTTTGCTGGATTACCCACTGAGCAGTTTGGTGGCATATGAAATGAGAGTCAAACCAGAAGATGCTATGACTCAATTGAGCAAGGAAACAACATTAAAATCCATTGAGAAATCGAAAATCTCAAAAGATAGTAGTGGTGAAGATGATGAGGAAAAAGAAATTCTTTCTCTCATTGCAAAGAAGTTATAGAAGGGAAAAGGGAAATTCAAAGGGAAGTTACCTCTTGCTTGCTTTCGTTGTGGAAAAGTTGGTCACATTGCCTCTCAGTGATTAAGAAATATCAATGATGAGAATAGTGATGCTGAAAACATTGAGAAGCCTCAGAAAAGGTTTCTCAAAAAGGGAGACTTCAAATCTATAAATAAAATACCAAAGAAGAGTTTTGTCTGTGAAGAGGAAGAAGATGATAATGAATTCTGTGATGAAGAAGAACAAGAATTTAAAACTGGGAACCCTGCTTCCATGATGGCCACTGTTGAAAAATCAGAAGATACTGGTGGATAAAATTAATTTACAACTAGTGCCAATACCGATTTGCAACTTAAGGACATTGTTAGTAATCTTAAGATTAAATTTTAGAGTTGCAGTAAGTGGAAATCAATTGTAGAAGAATCAACTAAATATGTTGATCAACTTGAAGCTGAAATTGAATGACTAGAAGAATTGGTGAAAATATAGTCTAAAATACTTGAAAGCAATGATGATGTAGTGGATCTGAAGCTGAGAATTGAAGAGCAGGCAAAGGTCATCAATGAAATCACCTCTAGACTAGAGGAAAAGTCCAAGACTGCTGAGCTTCTTGAGGAGGAAGCTCTTACTATAAGGAGTAAACATGAAAAAGATTCAATTTCAAAATAATCAAGGAAGAAAATATAGTTTTGAAAGTTCTCAAATGCTGAGCTGTTGGAGAGATAAAAACGTGGCTCTAATGGAGTTGAAAAGATTTTAAATGACCAGAGACCTGCCTACATGGGAAATAGTGGAATTGGTTGTGAGGCAGAGTCGTCATATGCTGAAAATAAAGGTAACCAAAATAAAGGCAAGATGAAAGTGGGTGATGTGGAAAATTTATCTGAAGTGCTAAAATAGAAACCCCTAATTCAATCTGAAAGAATAAAAGAAGATTATCCTCGAGCCTACTTGAAAAAGGGGCCCTTAAACTATTATCCCACCGAAGAAGGAATGAGGATAAACAGAAGTGAGAATACATTTCCTTTCATTATGTGTTAGTTCTATGGATATTTGGTCCATACCATGTGTTATTATGAATAGGCAAGAAGCTATCTGAATGGGGAAGATATGGGAGTTCAAAGGAGGAGAACAAATTCATATCCTAATTCTTTTAGAAGAAACAATTTATATGGATATTGTTTTCATTGTTGTAACTTTGGTCGTAAGGCTGTTAATTGCAAGCAATGAAGGGACATGGAAACCTCATACCAGAGTTCGAGACAAGTGAAATCTCATCAACAAGATAGTTTTTCCCTTACAAACAGGTTTTCTCCTCTCAAAGAAGACTTCGACTATAAAGAACCAATGTACACGGATGAGATAATTGAAAGGCCATCGATGCTCTATACTCAATCCAATGTCTTATGGAATCAAAGGAAGAAAATTGAGAAATCCAACCTTGCAGAGGTGGCCCTCAAAGCTACAAAAAGAAACAGTACCTAGATTCTGGATAGCAGTTTTTCGTCTCATATGATAGGTAATTCTGTCTTGTTAACGGATATCAAAAGGAAGGTTGATGGTACAATACTATTTGGTAATGATGGAGCTCTGAAAATAAAAGGAAGTGGAAGTACTGAATTAGCTAATAGAGATCTAAAGAAGACTGAAGTCCTTTATATAGATGGCCTACGTCATAATCCACTCAGCATGAGTCAACTATGTGACTTGGTACTTATAGTTACTTTTAATAAAAAAGGATGCACTATCAAGGGAAATACATGAAATTCACTTATGAAGGGATGCAGAACAGAAGGCAACTTGTATCAGGTTGATAGTAAAGAAAATGTTTGTTACATGACTTTTGAAGAAGAAACAAATTTGTGGCATCGGAGACTGGGACACATCAATCAACAAGACATAGATAAAATATCAAAATTGAGGATTGTCAAGGACATTCCAAACCTGAAGTGTGAGCGTGAAAAGTCTTGTGATGCTTGCATTTGTGGGAATCTGGTCTGTGGTTCATATCGGCCAAAGAATAAAAGGGAATATCATCTTCTTGATCTAATTCATACTAATATATGTGGACCAATAAATGTTTCCAGGACTCATGTAGAAAGGTACTTTGTCCTTTTAATAGATGATTAAAATAGAATGGCATGTGTAATGGTCATTCACAGGAAACGAAAAGTGCTTGACTGCATGAAAACATATCGGTGAATCGATGAGAATGATACTGGATGAACAATAAAAGTGTTGAATTCAGAAAATGGAGGGGAATACACGTCTATTGAATTTGAAAATTTCCTGGGGATGAATGGGATACATCATGAGCTAGCTTCTATGAGAACTCCACAAAAAATGGAGTTTTTGAATGTAGGAATGGACAGGTGAACAACATGGCACGAACTATGCTGATTGAGAGTCGTATTCCATGACATTACTGGAAAGATGCTATTCAAGATGTAATGTATATTCAAAATTGATCATGACTTTATATGAATGAGACAAAGACACCATATGAATTGTGGCATGGAAGGAAGCCCTCTTTGAAATACTTTCATGTTTTTGGAAGTAAATGCTTTATCAGGAAGAAAGAATGAAATCAAGGTAAGTATGGTGACAATGCAGATGAAGTAATTTTCCTTGGATACTCAAGGAACAGCAAAGCCTACAAGTGTTTCAACAAGAGATTAGGATGGATCATGGAAAGAAGTGATGTTAATATCATTGAAGAGAAAACCACAAATGCTTCACAGATTTCATATGCTGATGTGATAGAAAGCGAGGAAGAAAATTAACATGGAGTAAATATAAATATATGAATAAAGGAAGGTTGAAAAAACAATCAGAAGTCACATCATGTAGTTGACTCAGAAGAAGAATCTAAAGAGGAAACCTTGGAAGGAGAGAATGCAACTAAACCTCACAGGGGAAATCGAAGAGCTGAGATTTATCTATCTAACATAATTGGGGACATGAGTGCACCCACACAAACAAGGAGGATGAGGAATAACATGTAATCTACATTTCTGTCAGTTGTGGAGCCATCCTCATTTGAAGAAGTTGTAAAGGATGAATTATGGGTGAAAGCCATGAAAGAAGAGTTAGATCAGATTGACAAGAATCAGATCTGAGATCTTGTCCAGAGACCCGAAGGTCACAATGTGATTGGTACAAAATGGATCTTCAAGAACAAGTTTGATGAGCATGGAAGTGTGATTAAAAACAAGGCATGACTGATATGTAAAGGATACTCCCATATTGAAGGTATTGATGTTGAAGAAACCTTTGCTCCAGTGGCTAGACTGGAGTCAATCAGGCTTTTCCTTTCCATGGAACTCCAAAGAGGATATAAAGTATATCAAAGGGATGTTAAGACAAAATTTCTGAATGGTTTACTCGAAGAAGAAGTATACATTGAAAAACCAATGGGTTTTCTTCTTGGTACTAATGAGACAAAGGTATAAAAACTAAAGAAATATCTATATGGTTTGAATAAGGAACCACAAGCATGGTATTCCTAGCTGGACTCATATCTCAAGAAGATGGAATTCAAAAGAGGAGGAGTAGATCACAATCTATATGTGAAGAATTCTCCAAAAGATCAGTTCATGGTTCTAGTCGACATTGATGACATTATATTTGGTGGTAGCAGACAGAAATTAGTGGATGAATTTTCCAATCACATGAAATCAGAATTTGAAATGTCTATGATTGGGGAGCCCACATATTTCTTGGGGATTCAGGTGATTAAAAAGAATGATTACACTTTCATTTATCAGGAAAATTATGCAAGAGTGCTGCTAAAGAAGTTTAATATGCTAGACTCCAAACCAATTTCAAATCCTATTACAGTTGGAACCAAACTTTGAAAGCATGAGGATGGGACATCTATAGATCCCACCATGTACAGGAGGATCATTGGGAGCCTACTGTACCTGACAACGACACAACAAGATATTGTCTTTGAAACATTTCTAGAATCCCACTTTCAGAGTAATACAAAGGAGGAACATATGGAAGTAGTGAAAAGAATCATAAGGTATATTAAAGGTACTCAAAATTGTGGCTTATACTTTGCTATAGGAAGGGACAGTGAATTATCATCATTTGCTGATGCTGACTAGGATGGCGATGTAGTAGACACAAAGTCCACCAGTGGTGGAGCATTCTATATTGGGAATAAATGTGTTTGTTGGTTGAGTAAGAAACAAGAAAGTACTTCTCTTAGTACTGGTGAAGTTGAGTATATCTCTGCCACAAAGTCATGCAATCAACTGATATGGATGAAGCAACAACTAATAGATATTGTTGATGAGGTGAAGCAACCAATGGTAATTTACTATGATAAAAAGAGCACAATTGAACATAAGAATAATCCTGTTCAGCATTCTCGTACAAAACATATTGAAATCATGTATCACTTTATCAAAGCAAAAGTTGAGCAAGACATGATTAGAATGGATCATGTGGGAACTGATGAGAAAGTGGATGATATCCTGACCAAGACACTGTCAGCAGCAGCCACCTCCCGGTGCATAAGGAGGTTATGAAATACCCCTCTCCCCAGTTATGTTAACTGTTTTTAATATTTTTCTGGATATGATGTAGGTTTATGGGGGAGATACTATCCAGGGGGTGTATTGTGATGTTCAATGAGAAAATACAGATCTTTGGGTTTATTTCCAATGGGGGAGAAGAAATAAATTCATGAAATTTTTGGTATCATGATGAGATTTTGGTGACAGGATAAGAAGGAATACATTGGACATTAATGCTTTTGGGAAAATTGAAGAGAATTTCTTGGGCGTCATTGAGAATTCCTAAACACGGGATCTCAATTCATGCTTCGGCTCTTGTTTTCTACACCGATCATTGCTCACATAGACTTAGAGTGTTGGATGAGTTGACTCTTTTGTTTTTGGTTTGCATGTGGCTGGTGATTTATTGAATTTATTTACTGATTTCCAACAAACCCAAATGGGAATATTGTTGGAACCATGGTCGTTCTATGCATGAATTAGAGTATGGTTTGTGTTTGTTGTCAATACTCAGTGGAAGTTCATAATGTGTGCTAGTAATGTGATCATATAGTTCGAGAAGAAAATAGTTTTGAAGGATGCGATATTTCCCAGTGTTGGCCAAATTTTTGGGCCTCAAAATCGGAAAATGAAGACATGGATTCTTGGTAAAATGAGGTGTTCACAAAGAGGAAGTAGTGTGAGAAAAAGGTGGGCTATGCGCGAAATATTTGGGTTGTGCGCGAAAAACAATGTGGTGTGCAAAATAGTGGAGCGAGGTTTTTTGTGCAAATACTATTTCAGAATAAGAATGTCAAAAAATAGAAAATGCATGTCCTGTGTGAAAAATCTAGAGAAGTGCGTGAAAAATGATTCCTGCGCGAAAATTATTGCATGCCGAAGGAGAGGTTTTTCTCGCCAAGATGGGTTTTGCACGCGGGGGTCTGGGATTCTTATAAATAAGAGGTGACACCCCTCATTTCGTAGGGTTGAAGACTCAAAGAGGATCTGAGGTCTAATGCACACAAAAGGTTCGCGTAAAGGGGGTTGTGCAAAAACTTGAGGCTTGCACGAAAGATTCTGGATCACGCGGAAAAATTTAGAGTTGTGCAAAATATTACAGTTTGCGCGAAAAATTCCAAGTTGCGCGAAATATTCTGGGTTGTGTGAAAAATTCCACGTTGCGTGAAAAATTCCATCTTGCGCAAAAAAGGTGAAGTTTGGAGAATAACTTGAGGTTGCGCGTAAAACTTTATGTTGTGTGAAATTGTTAGTGAAACCTATTTTCATGTTTTTGATGATCCATTCCAGTGATTCAGTGCATTCAAGTGCATCATTACCGATCTTCGATGAAAGCAGAGTCTCGTGCTAAGTAGAGGAAAAGACTTCAATGAAAATCTATTAAAGAGACCTTCATGTCTATAAAATGACTGGGACTTTACCAATGGAAGTGAGCCAGGGGGAGTCAACAGGAGTGACCCGAGGGACGCAGTGTGATATCTCTGACCTTTTTTAAAGGCAGTGTTCCTTGGATAGAGTGACTGTACCTAAACATTGTAATCCGCAGCTAGTAAATTTTAGTGGAATTAGGTACGATTGAAAACCTATCGGCGTATGCTCCTTGGACATAGCCATTTGTGGTGAACCAAGTAAAAGTGCTCTATCAACTTCCTACTTTCATTTGTTTGACAGTTTTAACAAGTTCCTACCAATGTGGGAACGAGATCCACAACATTAAAAATCAAAAGTTAACACCCGGATTCAATCCTCCCCTCTCAGGGTGTTCTAGGGTCCTTCACATCACCTCTATCCCATTACACACACCTCTCAAGCCCCTTGTCTCATCCAAACTCTGCCCAAATAATCCTCCAACATCCCTCTCTTCCTCCTAGAATCATTATCTTAGGCAGAAGGCAATTCAATAATGTCTTTTGGTTCAAACCCCAGGGAGTTGATCGATTTAAAGGAAACATATTCTCTCAAGTTCTTTTCTTTTATTTTTATTCTCCACTCCCTATTCTCCTATTATTGTTTGTTTACCTAAAAACACCAGTATTTTAAATATACTAGTTTGTTTTTATGAGAATGATTCAAACTACACATACACACACCTCTTTCTAATGAATTTAGAACATACTGTTTATGTGGACGGCGGACTACTACATCATGAAACAATTATTGTTCAATTATCTCATACTTCCACTCATGGTGGAAATTATGATGACAATGTATTTATATGTGATATATATTATATTTAAATTTTATCTATTCTTCTGTATTTTTCATTTATATCCTTCTTTTATGGTTTCAATAATGAGTAAATACGATAATTTCATTTGAGGAAGTGCGGACTACCGCCCCCTCAAAGTGTTATGACTCGTTCATACCATACATGGAATGTATAAAGGATGGTGTTAGTAAAATTATGTAACATTTATAAAATATGATATTATAGTGGAATAATAATATACCTATTTATCATTTGGTTTTCATTTATTTAAAAATGAAAAAATGAAATGAAAGTCGCGTTCATGCGTACGTACGACTTACCGTGTCCATGAACAGTGCAGTTCATTTTCATATATCCAAATGATATTGAATTTTATAAATAAATATATACTAGATATATATGATATATATTATATATAAATCATCAATATCATTCTAAAGATAATGGACATTTGACGTCATAGACAATTTGTAATTATAACAAGTTCATTTTTGACTCAAGTTCTGAACATCGACAAAATGTCTTATATGAACTCAGATAATTGAATAATTGTTATAACAAGGTAATAAGTTATATAAAAGGAATAATAAAATTTAAAAATGTTCTTAAGAAATTATAAATTAACTTATATTTATTTTTCAGGAAGAACGAGGAACAAACAAGACAAGTCAGACTTGAGGTAAGGGGTTTTCATCTCATCTTTTATTCCCATGAGATTCATGCTATATTTTACACTATTTACTTTTGTATGGTGTATTTAATACCCACGATTGTATTATTTGTGTAATATAATTTAATTTATGGGTATTTACAACTTCATTGTATGATCCTTCTTTCATGTAGTGTATGTTTCATAAGTTACCAAATTGGTAAGGGAACCTTTCACCCTCCTCTTCTAGTCAAAGACTTCTTTTATTTTGTGTCTTTAAATTTCAATTATAAAATGTTGGGATATGTTATTCTATATCCTTATTTCTTTAAATTTTATGTCCATGTTATTAGAGACCATTTTCTCTCTCATCAACTCATTTTCTTAAATTTTAAGTGACGCCATTAGGCTGCCAATTTTTTGTAAGGGAACTTCTTAACCCAATTTCAATTCTTTGGGTTAAACTTATAATTATTGATTATGTCTTTATATGAATATGTGTAAATTAAATATGATTTTTTTAAACTTAATATCCTCTTATATTGGGTGTATTTATATTTTTCACAAATAATTATGTCATTGATTTATCCTTAATCTAGTGGTATAATCTTTGTAAGGGACTTTGTCTCAATATCCTTTCATTCCGACATAATTTGATTTATACAAGACCTTACTTTATATGGTTTATAAACCCCTTTGAAATTTAATTTCTTTAAAAGGTAATATTTTCTCTATGAAGTGTTTTACTAAAAGACAAAAAGGATGTTTCTTTTTAACGTACCTGGTAACAATGACCTTTCCACTGTCACGAGCATTATTTCATATTTGACTTCCTTAACAAGACGAATTATTTTTAAAAGGAATATAAATACCATATAATCGTTTTATGTATTTTGGTATTAAAAATGGTTTTGAGAAAGTATTGATTATTTTAATATATTGAAATGATATATTTTGATTGAAATGTGGAAATGATTTGTTTCCTTTATATTTGATCATGTGTTATGATTATTTTATGGTTATTGGGAATTGTTTAGGTATATGGGTGGTTCCATGGTAAACCCAAGGTGGGTGAGCCTGAGATAGCTCTCTAATGCATTGGGTAATGTGGAAGAGGTAAACATTAATGATTCCACTAAGAGATTTAAGGAATATACTATGATGGGTATTCCAAACATAACTCCCTATGTAGTTATGAAGGATGCAATGAAAGTTTGATATGGATGCAACAAGTTACCATTATGGTTTATGATTTATATGTGTTATTAATAAATCTTAATATTTCATGAGGTATGTTAAAGAGCTTATGTTTTGTATGTTTTGGAGAACTAATGTTTTCTTTCTTTATTTTATAATCTTTACTGAGCTTTTTATGCTCATCCCAAGTTTTTGAAATGTTTTTCAAAGGGAATAAGGAAGGGTAAGAGAAAGGAATAATTAAAGAAGATTTATATCATTAAAAGAATTATTGGTTTCTTTTAAGAATTTTTTTATATTATGAATAAAATAGATACCGAGTAGAAGTGTCTACTTTGTAATTTTTGAGGTGTAATGTAATAGTTATGGCCTAATTCTCTAAAAATCTAAATATGAAAAGATGCTCAATGTGAATTATTAACTTAATTCAATATTATGTAATGATTAAGGTTTGGGACTTATATAATATAGTGATATATAATTTCTATCTGAGATTTTGGATACTAATCTAATTCAGTTGGGGTTTCTCTAGGATGGCCATGTATGTCAAGTATACCATCCACAAGTAGCAGAATGAATCAAAATAATTGATTAGTCATCATTTTTATCTATTATGGTAAAGTGAATACTTATCCCTTCCCTACAAACTATTTTAAAAAATAAATATTACTTCTCCAATGATGCATACGAATAAAATCCATTCCAATAAATCTTTTCATATTTATCTTGACATACAAAATAATTTATTTTAATTAAGTAGTATTTATATGATATTTTGAGTATTAAAATATGTAATATATGTTCCACGAGTTTCCTAAATATTTATTTTATATTTATTTCATGATCATGTCATATGATATACGATATTCATAAAAATGGTATCTTTTTACAATTCAGCAACAAATCAACATGCTTATAAAAATATAAAAAATCACCCTAAACTAATTTAGAAATAATAAAATAAAAGTTAAAGTATATTTTACCAAATTAAATTTGTAAAATTTATAAATATAATTTTTAACTCATACCATATAGAACATAGAATTTTTTTCTAGAATGAAAACTATTTTTTTCCAAATAAAAAATCATATTTTTCCCATAATTTAATAAATTTTCTAAAATTATCATAATAATAAATATTAATTTTAGTCCATACAAGGTACATGGATATACATATATAAAATATAAAATAATTAAAAATTATTTAGATAGATAAAAATAAAAATCATGATAAGTAAATTAATTTAACGTCAAAATAAATCATATAACTTTTCATAATGTAAAGATATAAATGTATAATTGGTATCTAATTAATTGTATAATTTTTTTAAACATGATATTAACATATTTACATGTTTAATGTAAATATGGAAATTCATATTCTTGAATATTACTAAACTATAAAATGATGTATTATTAAAAATACTTGGGTTTTTACATTCTATCCCATTAATAAATTGCATCCTTGTATTTTTATCTTCACGAAAAAACAAGTAAAAATATCACTACATCCTACTCTTAAAGAACATATGTCCTTAAATTTTTAACCTGTCTTTGATGTTCAATTCTATAATACATTCTTCATATATTAAAGGTTGATGTTCTATCACTCTGGATCTAATAATAAAATAAAAATAAAAATTTAAGGTAGTTATTATTAAAACAATTCACACATTTAATAGAATCCATAATTACCATTATTGTGCTGGTCCTGATAAGTAAGGGTTTATGAAGTTAAATAATACATTAATTTTTTAAAAACATCTATCCCAATGGGATAATTAGGACTTTAGACCTAGTTTATAAAAGTATTCTCAATATTGAACATTTAAAGAAAATAAATGTATAAAGAAGACCTTAGGAGTTTATGATAAAAGAAATAAACAAAAGTGGAAAGAAAGACCATACATATTTAAGGAAACCAATAATGATAAAATAAATATAATATTTCTTTTTGAAGAGATAAAATTTTACATTTTAATAGTTTATAAGATAATATATACTTATCTTACAAAATAATAAAGAAAACATTAGTAGTAATAAAGAATATGGAAATAGAGGTGAAAAATAGGTCATAAATAGGTGTAGAATAATTCATCATGTTTTTAACGATACTAAAAATTCATAATATAAGGTGAACATGAAATGAGAACGTAGTTTTATTTGAGGAAAATAGGAAATAACATTTGATAAAGATAATGGATTAATTTATTAATCATAGAAGAACATTGTCACATAAAAAAGATTATGAATAAAGGAATAAAGATTGAGTCAATAAAATCCCTAATGACTTTGGTGACATATGAATCAAGAGAAAATAAAAGGGACAACTTGAAAAGGAGTTATAATTAAATTTAATTATATGTAAATTATGATAATATGTTTCAATGGTTCATTATGTACACCTTGTAAAAGTGAGAAGGGGTATAATGTGAAACTTTACTCAAGGAAAGATAATTGAGACACATAAACCAATATAAACATCTTAATTTATAATGTAAGAATCATTTGAAAAGGAAATTATGATAATGGAATTTAAATACAATTAAAATAAATAAAAAATAAAAAAATAAGACAATTATATGATAAAATAATCCATCTTGGAATAATATATTGAATGAAGATAGTACATGACCCATGGAATGAAAATTAAATAAAAAAAATCCATATAATAAAAATGGTGTGTGGACTATAAATATATAAGAGAAGAAGAGTGACCAAAAAATTCATCTAGAATAAATTTAAAAGAGTAAGCTATTCATTTGAAGATATTTTATTAGTTATATAGAGAAAAAATTGAAGAACAATACTTTAAAAGAATGGATACTTGGAAAGGAAACTCTAAAAATTAGGAAAAAATTAATTATAGTTATCATAAAAAACATAATTAAAATTTTTCCCAAATTTCATTGACCTTAAATAATCATCAATTTTTTTAATTATAATTTTATAAACCCAATATTAATGATCAAATTGATGAAATATGCTCCAAAAAATTAACTCAATATTTTATCCCTCCAATAATATTATCCAATTAGATATAAAATCACACACCATAAAATATATAACCTACTCTAAAGAATACATTAAAATTTTTCAAAAATTATTTTAATCAGATCAACAACAAATTAACTTTGAATCCCAATATTATCTATACTAATAAACTTATTTTCCCAATATCAAACAACAATTTATCAAAATAACTATAAATAAATCAGCATCAATATATATATATATATGTGTCCCTGGACCTTCACTTTTGAATATGGTGCTAAAATAAAAATTTATTACATTTTGATTTGATAAAAACAGAGAAGAAAAAAATTAACCTTCTATAATTACAATATCAAAAAAAATATCAAGTCACTTACACACCCAATAACTTTTATGCTTAGTTTTTTAGAAATTTAGAAAAAAAATTAACTAAAAAAATCAATTCCAAGTATTGTTTTTCCCACCAAACCATGTAATCCATATGTAAAGATATTTTTACAACATATCCCTCAAAATTATACTCACATTAAATCCATATAAAACTTTTATGACTAACGCTATTCTTCATAACCTGGGGAAATGGAAACATAAAAAGGTTGATCTCAAACAATCATTAAGGGGTAGAACAAAAAAAATCTATCAAGGAATACATATGGTAGGAATAAATTTAAAAAAATTTAATATGAACAATAATAAGATCATGTAATATAACCACATATAACCTAATAATTTCAATAATCACATTAAAAATAATAACGGATTCCATTTTGAGGAACTTTATAATGTGAAAAATCATAATAATACCTTAAATTCCTCATTCCAAGTCATAATATATAAATAGGAAAGGTTTACATCTAATACCCATTGTCTCATTAGAACTATCGAGGCATCGAAGGGATACATAATTCTAAGACCCACCAACCAATAATTAAGTACAATTCATTCATTATATAATGGTATGAATAAAAAATAAAATTCTTAATGGACATTCCATAGTAATCAATAAAACTTTACATTAAAATAAATAGTATTCATATTGTCAATATTTACTCAGTCAATAAATAGAATAAAATTATTGGTAAGCACCATTAAAAATGAAATCACATAGATTAATGTGTATATTATTAATTTAGTTCTGAAAAATAAAATATAGAAATAATGTAATAGATATAGAAAATATCCATGAAATTGAAGAATATAGACAAAAAAGAGTAAAATAAGCTCACGTGAGAGATAAAGAGTGATAAAGAACATAAACCTTACAAAAAAGGTGAGGTATAGACTATAAATTCAAGAGATCATTTAGAGGTAAATATATTAAAAAAAATATAAAAGAGATATAACTTTTATATTTTGATAAGAAAATATAAGTAAAATTATAGAAATATTTTTCATAAATATTTTGTAATATTATTGTAAAAAAACTTCAAAGTCAGTTTAAAAGATCTATTTTAAGGGGGGAAAAGAGGACATTGAGAAAAGTATTTTAAAATAATTCAAAATATTGAATTGTTTAACCAAACAAATTTTAAAAATATGAAATATGGGCTTGAGGATAAAAAATTTATATAAGTGGGCTGAAATCCCATTACATATTCTTCTAAAACATTAATAATTTTATTAAAAAAATAAAAAATTCATAGAATAATGGGATTTTTATTTTCATTGAAAAAATGGAAAATTATATAGTATGATTCATTAAAGAAAAAATTATAAAAGTGGGAAAATGAATTCATGTAAAAAACATTAAAAATAATATTCTTTTCACACTTTTGTAAATAAAGTCACAAATGATATGCGTGAAAAATTTAAAAATATCTTTTAAAACCTTTATATAGAAATTAAAAATAAATAGAAAATAACATTAATAAATATTTTAAATTGAGATAAGATAATTATTATAATATTATTAATAATTTGGACATGGAGGAAAATGATTATTCCTCATAATGAATAGATCGGGTTGAGTCCACATACAAGTAGCCATTTTCTTGAATTTTGATCCAAAATTAGGTGAAATGTCAAAAATACTTGTATAAGAAGTTAATAAATATAGAATAAAATATAATTCGACCATTTTCTGAAATAAATCAAACATATGAGGATGATGTTCAATTATAAAGTTTATAACTCAATGAGAGTAAATTAAGTTAACAACAATCCTTATGGCTTAGGTAATGTATGAGTCAAAGGATTAGGAATATGGAGAGATTAAACAAATTTGATACTCCCAAGACTGAAAAATTAATTAATATATAATAATTAAATAAGTTAGTATTGACACCATTGAAAATCAAATTGGTTCCTAATAAGAAGCATTTCTTAAGGAATTGAAATTAAAATATAGAACCCTTACCTCGAGTCCCAAATTGTTTTGTGTGTGTGACTAAAATCATTAATAACAAATTTAAAATTATCAAATTCTTTATTCATAATATTTTTCATATATATTTCATTTTAAGGTCAATTTTTTATCATATTTCATTCATTTAATTTTTATTTTTTACTCTCACCTACCTATTGGGGTTATTCGGTCAATTCCTCAAACACTCCTTTAGTACATTGACCATTGTCAAAGTAGTTTTTAAATTGTTTCATAAATTCCATAATTACATATATATATTATTTTTAATTATAATGCCTCAATTTTTTTACCATTTAATATATTGTAAAAAATAGATTCAAATTATTAAAAGTGTTTAGGTATGATTGTTTTAGGATGTTAAATTCATAATGGAAATTTATCATTAATATCATTAATATGATGCCTAATATTTCCTTAAAAAATATTAATAATTTTCTAAATATAATATTTATTCATTATATCCTCTTTTATAACAATCTATGTAAGAAGGTGATGAAAAATAAAACACACAATTTGTGGAGGCAGTAATCCAAGCATATCATGAGCATCATTTTCATTTTCTAATGGATGGGAGGGAAGTAGATAATGGTTATACCATGCAAATAATAATATTTTTGTATTCAAATTATACTAATTAAATTACATTCTAATGGGTGTAATATATTTTTGCTCAGGGGAAAGAACAATGAAACTTGAAAGAACCTGGCTAAAATAATTAACTCTTCCTTTGATATCCTCCTTTATAAAACTCATTAAAACTTATTATATTTGTATTCAGGTGAGAACAGAACCTATAATAAGTGTTAAATAGGGTTGGGGGAGGATTTTTTTAGAGTTTTTAAGATCTATGAAGCACTAAGTGTGAGGATAAGCGAGTTGGTGAAGGGGTCATTTTAATTGTGAGCAGGGTGACATTTGTGTAAATATTAACTTCTTAATAAAAAAAGAGATTTCATATCCATGGAAAGTGAATAAAAAATTTATAATTAGGGGTAGGAAGATAATTTAAGTTCAATAAATTCAATATCCATCCATTTAGAGATGATATTTTGTGATATTTTGAGGCTTTACCTCTTGATTTGACTTTTTTACCTCATTTATCCTTTATTATAGTGATTTTTTACCTTGGTAACCTATTTTTATGACCGAGTAATAAAATTAAAAATATTGCCTAAATTTTAAATTCTTATTCCAAATATGAAATTGATTTTAATTGATTCAATTTTTAAATGTGATAAAAATAATTTTTAATATAACAACAGATAAAGCAATTTTTTTTTTAAAAATATTTTTCTAAGAATAATGTGAATTTATTCTTACTAATTTTCAAGTAAAAATAATTAAATGAGTGTTATGAAATACATGTTTTTGGGTGGTAAAAAATATATTAATTATTTTATAAATATAGTACAGTGGTTGACTGAGTTTTTATCACTTGAGGTTCTATCAAAGTAAATCACTAACCATTCCTAATTCCCTTAATATTTTTATTGTTTTTATATCAAATGATTATAGGTAAAATATAAATGTGGGTTTAAAATTAAGGTAGGTGATCCTTGGTATATTCACTGAGTATGAATTATTATATTTATTCTTGAAATATTACTCAAACCTACTATCGACCAGCTAAGTGATTCAATATTCTTCAACACTAATTGTGACTTAATTGTGATGGCCAACACACCAAGGTCTTCAAATACAAGGACACATTTTTACTTGGTCTAATAGTGGATAAAAAACCTCTATTTATATTTTTATTTCCTATAAACTTCCCTTGGTTAGGCCTAAATCATTAATGAATCCCATGATACATGGTCGAAAATTTCTATAACACTCTAAAGAACACTGCCCCACCTTTATTGTATGATGAAAATTACAATAATGGGAAGCATTATAAAACTTGAATGGTGAGAATAAGAATAGAGTGTAAAAGAACGATGAAAATTACTCCATCTAACTAATTGAACCATAGTATACAACAACAAAAAATTAATATAGAAAAAATTAGATTATGATATTCAAAACACAAGATAAATATACTAGTTTATTCCACCTTAGATCAACAAAGAGGTTAGTTCTCTATGGATAGAGAAAAATAATTACATTGCAGAGAGTGAAAGAGGGAGATATATAAATTATATAGAGAGAAATAGATAGTTTTTTTATTCAAACACATTTAAAGTTATAATTATAGTTAATTAGAAATAAAATTAAAAACAAAGGAAAAATAATAAACTACAGTGAAAATTCTCCACCCCAACCTCCAACATGTGAAAATTTCTATGCAATTGAGACCCCCCTTATATATAGGAATCAAGTTTCCTATTTACAAATTTTTTAAATTATTTCCTTCAAAAATGCATTGAATTCGTGGCCAATAGGCTTAAATTTCTTCACAACTTCCTTCTAAAGATCAAAAGATATTTTTATATTTTTAAATGTTGTGAACTTTCCTTATTCAAATATTTCAATCCAGAGATGATCATATCTTCTCTATATTTTTTATTACTCCCTTTAATTTTATATCTCATTCCATGTTTCATAATTTCATGTTTACTGTAAGGGTAATTAAAATCACATACTGTCTATTTCCTTTTCATATAATGGTCATGTTGAGTTGATTATATATTACATTTTTACCCTTATGTATATTCACTTTTTAAAGGTAATGCTATATTAGATCACACCTTAATACACTGTACCATAATTTACTCAAATACTTCAATATCTACTTTCATTCATGCATGAATATATATTGAGCCTTATGTATGAATATCACGGTCTTCCAATAGTGATGAAGGTGTGTAAATTATTCATATAGGACAATATTACAAGTTTAGAGTTTCCACATTTACCAATGGTGGATTATGGTTATAATAGATGCATGTGGTGTAAAATTAAATCTCATTCATGAAATTTCAAAGAGGTTATATTTTTTAGTGGTGATAATGGTAGATGTTAATGAAGATTTTCATGGTAGTCTATCGTGTGTTGTTGATCGTGGCATGGGTAACTTTAGTAAGGCTCAATATTGGTGTGCAAGTGAACGAGAAGATGGTGAATGAGACTAAAAAGCAACCTAATTCCTCATGTTTAATCATGAATGTTAAAATGTGAAGGTTTCTATAACTTTTGAGTCCCTCATTAAATTTGAAAGTGGAATACTACTTGTCTATTAAACTTGACATGGAAAAAAATTACTAGATGAGTAGTTTCTATATCGGACCACATTGTTCCATCTTCCCAATGCCTACACACACTAGGATATCCTTTCATCCTTTAGATATTTTTCTATTCACATAGTGCTGACCCATGATACATTTTTACTCTTAGGATACAGATGACCCCCTTTTCCTTCTCCATGATTTCCCATGCTAGATTCCATGTCAATGATTAGCTTGATGCCTCTTGGTGGATGTCCATGATCTCTTAGTGTGATTAGCTCAACCTGTGCCCATTTGTTACCAAAAATTAAAAAATATATTCTTCTTGAAAAATAAAAAACACCCAAAAGAAATAATACGTCTATAACATAATCTAAAAATAAAAAATATAAATAAAACACCTAAAAAATCATACATATGTTTCTCCTAAAATTTTTTCTAAAATACCCCCATAATCTAAATATAAAACAATTAACATAAAGAGGATAATTTGGGAGGATGTGAATCATTAAAATACCAAGTTAAATTAATGATCAAATGGTCTCTATCAATTATCCTACACAAAAACATTAAACTCCATGAAGTCATCTTATACTATGGTCAATTCAGAATTTTTAAGATGATAATGAAATTAATTTTCAATTAAAACAACCATGTAAATATCTATCCTAATAAATTGTTTCAACTCTACCTTTCCTCAAAAAAGTTATAAATTTTCATTCAATATCATAACAATTCCCATATGTATTTTGGTCTTACCTCCCTGAATGTGTATCTACATTCACTCAAGGATTTTGAATTGGAGTATTTATTATTCATAAGAGTATAGATGATTTATATAGGCTTGATGACTTCCTAGAATCTTTAGTTTAAAGAATAAAAAAATGTGTTAATCCTGAGTACTTTTCTATAGTTTTTCTAAGGATAATATAGCAACCCATACTTTTTCTACATAGATATTACATATCATCATATGAATATTCATTACAAAACATTATGATCTGTGAATGAATCATATAGGTTTAGTGTATTTGGAAACTATAATATATGAACAACTTGTTCTTGATAGATCCACACAATCTCCTACTAATTTTTTTAGCAATCACCCTTCTTATACATATCACACTAAAAAACTTTCTTCATAACATGGTGAAATTAAATATAAGAAAGTGTGAGCTTAGATGTAACACCCATATATTATAAAAGAGAAACATAATTTTGGATAGAGTATATGAAAGAAAAACCCAATATTAGAAGGTAATTTAACACAATAAGACTTAATGATATATTTGTTTAATAAATTTATTTTTTTGATCATTTTCATAACCAGAAACTCTAGGTTTTAATAAAAAACTACATATTATAAATAATATTATTTAAACAAGAATATTATAACCTAGTCCTTAAGTTAGTGGGTATGAATAGGACTAAATAAATTATGGGAATTTTATTTTTTACACATATAAAATAAATTTAATGTATATCTATTGAATAGATATAAAATAGGAACTATATAAAGGAAAAAGACACATTTTCCGAAAAACTGTATTTTTCTAAAGGGATATTTACTCGCGCTTTACCCAATAAATTTCATTTTTTTCTACCTTTATATTTTTTTTAAAAATTAAATTCATTTTTTAAATATACATTTCAAAATTATCTTTGGGAAAATGTTTGAATTTTTTTGGAAAATATTAACTTTTTATAAATAGTGAAAAATACTGATTTTTATTGAAAACCGAGTTTTTCATTTAAATTATTTACAAGGATAAATAATTTTATAAATTGGTTATAAAATAAAATTAGTTAACCTATTTTAAAATTTAAATAATTTAGGTCATTTTAATCAATTTCTTATTGAATCTTGATATAGATCTTTTTAAACTTTTGAATGTTTCTTTTGTAAAAACATTTTTTTCGACGCGTCTACATGTTTAATTTTAAATTTAATTCTATTTTTTTTGAATTGAATTTGAAAAAAATTATTATTTATTTTTAATAACTATAATTTATATATATAAAAATATAAACATTTTTTGGTCATAATGAATAGTGAAAACTATAAAAATTATTTACCTCAATTATAGTAATAACAGGTTTACTAAGGGCTAAAATTATAAGATAAGGGTTAAAAAATGACTCTAAAATTGTCTAATTACTATGTTATGTTCATATTTATAATTTATAAAATATAAGTTTTTATAATGAACCTTACTTGTGGATTTTGGAATTAAAAAAACTTGGGTATCACTTTGTCTTTTCAAAAACATCAAATGTATCCTCTACCCCACTTGTAAAAGTCCACCCCCTTTCATGCCTTATTAAAGCTTCAAAAAACATGTTTTTAGATAATAAATAACATAATATATTCCTTAATTCACTCCACACATCATATATTCCTTAGTTTTATTATTAAAACCTCATAATATGACTTTAGGTATAAACCTAAAGGGGTTATCTGAAGAAGATGTAAAACTATAAGCATGCATATTTGTTTTATTTATTCATCCACCTCCTTGAAATATTATTCAAATACGTTAATAAAATAAAACTAGTATATAAAATATATTAGTATGTTTTTATTTTAATAGAATAACGAATTCATCTCCACTTCTATCCAATGAGATATGAATCCATCGATCTTGTGTACGATGAGCTACCTTCTCACGAACCGATGTAATTACTTTTTCGTAACCACCTTTAACAGATGGATATAATGATGAATTTTACATATGTTTATGATATTTACAAAATTATTATAATTATATAATTATTATATCACATATAAATTTCTACATAACATTTCTTGGGGGGACATGATAATACTAATGTGTACAGTAGACCACTGCCTCGCAAAGCAATGTGATTCATTTTTTTGACTCTGATTTATATGGAAGGTAGTAAGGATAAAGTTAATGAATATATGTTATATTTATGACCTAGAAATATTTCTTGAAATATCATATCCTATCTAACTTTTTACCTTCAAATATATTGGAACACTATAGCGTTGCTCGTGCATACATGTGGACTACCACCTCCACATTGCTATGTGAAATGTTTTTCATTTTATTTTTACATGGATGTAAATAAGGGTGTACTTGATTAATATAAATTGTATATATAACATATAATTTATTTTCTAAATTGTAATTAATATATATTTTCATTTTGTTCTATTCTTTAAGAAATTGGAAACTGTGTTCACGCGTACGTATGATCTTCCATCTCCATGAACGATGTAATGTATTTTTTTTAAATTTAACATTTATAGATTAATATAGATACATATATAATAAATAAATAATATATTTATATAATTTTTTAAATTATGGATATGATTTATCCATGATCAATGTAAAAGGACTTAAATTAACAAACCAAAACATACTAGAAAAATAAAGTAATTACCACCCAAAATAGTGAATTTATCAAAGAATTGTTAATAAAAAGGTCATAAAATACTATACATAAATCATATATGGTATAAGTTATTTGATTATTTTTCTTTAATATATGTATGATAAAACTAAATTTATTATATATGAGTTACATCACGTATAATGGAAATCAGACCTGAGGTATGGGTTTCCCATACCACTTTTACTTCCGTGAGACGTATAATATATTCAACACTTACTAATTTTGTGTGGTATATATAATTAACCTTAGATATTTTATATAATGAATCCCATTATATTAATGGTATGAAATTTAAATTTAAATTTTATATCTTTCATGGGGCTTTTGACTCAAAAGTTACCAAAGTGGTAATGATTTATTTTACAATATCATTATTTATGATTAATTTTTTGATGATGAAATCCGATGATCTATCAATAAAAAAACATGAATTATATTGTCATATATTTATTGAGTAATTTTCATATAATAGTACCATTTTTCTCTCTTTAGTACTTGAAATAACTGAAAAAATGATTTTAAGAAAATACAACTTTATTTCTCTTTTCAGTTGAAAATCCCATTCTCTTCCATCTCCATGTTTTCTAAATATTTTTCCATTTTTTTAAATTATATAAATTATTTATTAATTAATTTTTTTTACTATGGTTCAATTTTTAAAAAATTATTTAAAAGGAATATTCCTATCATTTTATGAACAAGGTATGTTTTTACTCTTAAACAAAAAATTCCAATGGAATCCTTATTTTAACATACTCTACATGTATGTAATTTGTTACCCATATGAAAAATCATTGATTATAAGATTTATTTAAAATTATCCAAAATTATTTTCAAATAATTTTTTTCCTAATATCTTGGAAATTTTTATTCTTTAAAATTGATTTTTACAGTGTAAAGGAAATTTTTCTAAAGAAATTTTTTAATGGAATTTTTATTGTATTTATATTTATCAATGATAAAAAAATTATTTTACTTTTGATCCTTTGAGAATATTTTGTAATAAAACAAAAATTATTATTTATGTAGATGTTTTATGATCAGTTTGACAGGGGATATACTATTTTGATACCATTTTCCATATTAATTTTAATTTTTTATGATTATGTTAAATAATTGGGTAATGTATTAACATATTTTATAATAATTTTAAAATAATTTTTTTTGTTGATTAAGTTTAACCTCCTTTATATGAGGAATGAATTGGACTTAGTAAGCAATGGGAGGGGCCTTCTATATCCCCTTGATGCATTGGTAGGTCTCATGGGACAAACTAGAATGGGTTTTTGGTTAAGGAATTACCAATTTATTAAAGATTTATTGTCATGAGGCCTTGATGGTATGGTTATGATGTTTGGGATTATGAATTACAAAATTAAGTTATTATTTATTAATGTTCCATTTTATTATTATATTAGTTTGAATACCTATGGCTAAGTTTCAAGAACATATGATTATTTATATGTAATTATTTGATCATCATTTATTCCTACTAAATTATGCTGATGTAAATTATTTAATGAAAGTGTTTTATTAATTTTCTTTTCCATAGTGATTATTTTTTTATTCACAATATCTTCCACTGTATGCATATCCATACTGATAATTTGAGCTCAAACCTTCCTTTTTTTCTCTTTCCCCAGGATTCCAAGAAGTGTATTACAGTTGATATATATGGTTATTATAAAGGAAATGATGACGCACTTGAAGAAAATACTATGTTGTATTTAATGTTTTCAATTGTAATGTGAGATTCATGCATGCATCTAGTTTACCAATACTTCTTAAATTTTCAATCCATTGGGAAGCGAATGGTTGTATCTATCCCCAATGTAATAAAATAACCACAAACACCAGGCTATTAGGGTTGGGGTCTTTATAGCTGTTATCATATCAACATTAGTATAAACCTTGTGAAATAGATTTAAAAAAACATAGATTAGGTAATATAAAATTATGATTGACTTTGAGGATAAGTATAAAAGAACATCCTAATGTTTTTGTGAGAGAGATATTATATGGTGTTTTTCTATAAATACATCCATATCTGGATACTAAAAGTGAATGTGATTCTAAAATAGATGTACCTAGGTTAATATCTCTGAAAAAGGTGCATCAGGATTTACTCAATAATTACCTGGTATAAAAAAATGGGCCTTACTTTTCACCTGTTTTGATACTCCTAGGGGATATGCATAGAATAATTATAATTTTATTTATAAACCATTATCAATTATTTAAAAAAATTATGAATTTAAAAATTTACCAAGGAAAATGTGTTCATGATTATGAGATTAGATATTAAAAAATTTACTGATTTAAGTTATGTATTTCAATAGTTTTAGGATTATACATTATATTTCATAATAATATGACATAATCTACTGTATGAAATTTTTTAAAAATTAAACATGGTGTGAGGAATGATAATTTTATAAATGCGTGTACTCCATGTAGGTATTTCCCTCATAGGTAATATATTAAAGATAGAGGTAAATAAATATCTGGAATAGATCAAATTAACACCATGTTGGGGAAGATGACTTTGGTTATGAGTAATTACCATTCCCTTATGGAGTAGCCTGCTGATCCACCACGTGGTGTAATAATTCTAGACTGCTTCATGCTTTGGAACCTCCATCATTAAATGGGATTATATATGCATTTGTATTTGAGAAATAGATAATTTATTTAGATAATATATTCCTCATTCTTGGAAATAATTAAAGGGATAAGGTTGTCCGGGAAGTTTATCATCTCTCAATAGATATTCATAAATGGGGGTCATTGATTGAAAAAACTAAGGATGAAGTAAAAACAGAAAACATTGAATGAAATTATTTTAAGGTACAATTAATAGAAAAATATTTTCCTCATGACCGATGACCAAATATAGAAATACAATTATTGATTATAAGAAAAAAAGAATAAAAAAATGCTACTAACTATAAATCCATATTTATAATGTCAGAAAAGCATGTTGCGGAATATTTACATAATCCAAAGAGAAATATTTATAGTTTTATTTATTATATTAATCAAATAATTTAAAGGGAACTAGTACCCTAAACATTATCATAAAATGAGTATTTATTATCATGTGATATCAAGACAGAGAAATAATTCTCCATGTATTATGGTTTTAAAGGGATGAAAGTGAAGAATAGAAAGATAGAAATAAAAAACAGGTAAGGGGAATAAGGAAATTATGGATTTACCAAGATGTGATAATTGTGAAAAGAAACCCCCTTATACATTCTTAAAGGTAATGATAGTTTTATTCAAGTATGGAGAGAAAGGCCATCATGTGAAAGAATTAAAGGGTAAGAAGGGAGCCTCTAATGTCTATTATTTCAATTGTAAGGTGATAGGGAACTATGTAAATAAATACCCTAATATTAAAGGTAATATACCTCAAAAGTATCTAAGGGATAATGGTTAAGACTGTTCTATTAATACGTTTGAAGTAGATTGATTAACTTTATTGTGTACTTAGGTTCAAAAATTATGTTGTAGATGTATTTTTACTAATCATATTTTGGTTATAAGAATAATTCTATGTATAAGGATTCTATTGCAGTGTTTTTTATTTAAGTATTTGAAGACATATTTTGAATTTTATCGATGGACATGAAAAGTGATTTGATTTCCAATGTTATTTTTAATTATTTTCATCATATTATTTGGGAAAATTATAGGAATTATATAAATATATTTTTTTTAAAAAGGAAAACCCACATGCTAGATCAAAAACCATTACATTCAAAAAGGGAATAGGGTTTGAACCCATAATCAATGGGTACTGATGGTGTAGAACCTACCAGTGGCCTTTGTGATGTTCTGGTTAATAAGTCATTGTTTTTAATTAAGCTATTTTTTGGATAAATACTTATGGAATGGATTAAGTTTATATTTTCTCTGTTTCTATTGAGGTTTATAGATTAATGTATACAAAATGACATTTTTCTCTTATATAGATCTTATGATCCATAAAAAGTTAATTTTTTTGCTTCTATCATTACAAAATTCATCTTATATATTCATTTATTGGAGTAATAAATGAATTGGAAATTGATCAAAGAAAAAACAAAATATTAAATTATTCCTATGAAATATAATGATATCAAGTAAGTATATTTCCATATATTCTCATTCTAGATATTAAAAGAATCTCTCAAATTTAGGAAAAGGATATTGAAATGAAAATGAAATCCTATTACATTCATTTATATCATAAATTTAGAGATTTTTGGTTTCCAAATTTTTATTCATCATCCAATTTATTATGATCATAAATCTCTATAACTATCCATAATTATTAAAGATTTTATTCGATGTCCATATTGTCACTCCCCACCAATGTATTCCAACTTAGAAACCTATTAATGTGTTATTATAGATGACCTTTATACTTAATTTTATCACTTATCAATAAGAAGTTTTATTAACTCTTTTTTGGATGTGCACTTCCAAAAAAGGATTTTTCAAATTTCAAACCTTTGATTATGGAGATTAAGATTAAATTGCGAGGACACAATTTATATAAGGTGTATAGAATGTAACACCCCAAGATTCTAAAATAGGAACATCATGTTTGATAGTGTATATGAATTGAAATACAAATATTATAACATAATATAATTCCAAAAAACATTATGATATTTTTTTTTTATTAAATTCAATTTCTTTAATATCTTGCATAACCTATAACACTGGGTTTTAATAAACCACGATATACTATTAATATTATTATTTAAACATGACCATTTTAACCAAGAAGTTAAGATAGAAGATATGAATACAACTGAATAAATTATAAAAATTATATGTTTTAAAAATATAGAATAGATTCAATGGCTATCCATTTATTAGAAATAGAATAATAACCACACGAAAGAAAAATATTTATTTTTTATGAAGAAATGTATTTTTTTAAAAGGCGGTTTAGTCACGCTTCGTACAAATAATTTAAAATTAATTTTTAGGAATTTTAAAAAATTTATTTGAAAAATTAAAAATATTTTTTGAAATATTCATTGCAAAATTATCTTTCGGTAATTATTTTTATAATTCTGTAAAAATATTAATTTGTCTAATGAATAGAGAAAAAGTACAGATTTTTATTAGAATAAGCCTTTTTCATTTAAATTATTTATAATGTTAAATTTCATTTTAGATATGTTTTGATTTAAAATTTGTTAAATAAATTTTAAATTTAACTAATGTAGTTAATTTAATTAAATTCATATTTAATTATGATATATATTTTTTAAAATTTCTAACAATTTATAGAAAAACTGTTTTCTCGATGTGTTTGCGAGTTTAATTTTAAATCGAATTTTTGCATATATGTGAATTTAATTTGAAAAAATGTATTAAATATTTATAATTAGAATAATTGATATTATATAATAAGGTAAAATTGATTTTTTTTTCATAATAAATAGTAACAATATTTAAAATTATCTACCATGGTTAAGGTCAATACGGGTTTACTTAGGGGTTAAACAAAGAAGACAACAGTTAAAAATGAAACAAAAATTGTATAATTCCTATTATATGATCATATATATTATAAAGTATAATGTTTTATAATGAACCATTTTTGAGGCTTTATTTATGAGTTAAACATGGGTATCATGTTTTCTTTTAAAAAATTCCACCTGTCCTCTCACCAACCTATAAAAGGCCACCCCTTCTCCTCCTGTATTCACACTTACAAAACCTTTTGTTTAGGACAATACTTACCCAAATATATTACTTAATTTCCTCCACACATAAAACATGACTTATTTTTATTAGTAAAATCTCCTAAAAGTTATTTAGGTATTAAAATAAAGGGGTTCTCCGAAGAAGTGGTAAAATTATTAACGTGCAAATTTTTTTTATTTCTTCTTCCACCAACATAAAATATTATTCAAATATTATAATAAAATATAACAAGTATCTACTATATAATTATATGTTTTTATTTTAATTTATTAACCTATATTCATCTCCAAATCCATCAAGTGGGAACCAAAACCATCGATCTTGTTTGTAGCGGACTACCGCCTCACTAACCGATGTAATTAATTTTCCAACACCACATTTAAAGGATAGATATTATGATGAACTAAACAAATGTGTAAGATATTTATTATTTTTTATACTTCTTTAATTATGTTTCTTATATACCTTCTTACTTTCTATTCCTTAGTGGGATACAATAACTTCACTCATGTGTACAACAGACTACATCCTCAGGAAACGATGTGATTCGTTTTTATCTTTCGCATTACATGGAAGGTAGTAAGGATAAAGATAATGAATATATCTGAAATTAATGACCTAAAAGTACTTATGGAAATATAATATCACATATAACTTCTTATCTGATAATCCACTGAAAAAACTATAACGTTGCTCATGCGTACGTGTTGACAACCACTTCCACGTTGTGATGTGAGCTGTTTTTCATTTAATTTTTACATGGATGATAATAAGGATGGATTTGATTAATATAAATGATATATATAATATAAAAATTATTCTAAAAATTTTAATTAATATTTATCCACCTTTTTTCCATCCTTAAATAAAGTGGAAACATCGTTCATGCGTATGTATGACCAACCGTCTCCATGAACGTTGAAATGAATTTTCTATTTTTAACATTAATGGATTAATATAAGAACATATATGATTAATAAAAATGATATATATATTTATATATATAATTTTTTAAATTCTATATATTATTTAACCATGATCAAAGTAAAAGGAATAAAATTACTGAATCAAAACATTCATGAAGAACGAAGAAATTACCACCCGAAATAGTGATTTTAACAAACAATTGTTAATAAATTCATCATAAAAGATTGTAAGTAAATCATATATACTGTATGAAATATATTATTATGGTTATTTTATATATTTATAATGAATATATATTTATTATACAATAGGTATCGAGACGCACAAGGGAAATCAGATCCGAGGTAAGGGTTTCTCGTCTCACATTTACTTCTGTGAGATGTATTCCATGTTCACAACTAAATTATTTTTTATGGTGTATATAATACTGATTTGATATGTTATATCATTAATAAATTTATTTTCATGGTATTTAATGTTTCATTAGAAGTTATTTATTTCATGGGTCTTACGATTAAAACGTTACCAAAGTGGTATTGGTTTAGTTTACAATCTCATCATTTATTGAGACAGTTTATGATTAAATTTATGATGATGAAATATTTTTATATATCATTAAAAGAACTCATGAATATTATTATCCTCGGTTTATTCATTAAATTTTCATGTAATAGCTTAATTTTCCAATATTTGGTACTAAAATGACTAAAAAAAATATTTTAAGAAAAGATTAATTTATTTCTCTTTTTAGTCGATAATCCTTTTCCATTCCATGTCCATGTTTTATAAAAATATTTTCAAAAATATTTTTAAAATTATATAAATCATTTATTAAATAAATTTTTACTCATGACTGGATTTTTATAAAATTATTTCAAATGAATCTTTCTATTGTTTTCTAAAAAGTTACTTTTTAAAATTTTTACTAAAAATTTGAAAGAAATATTTATTTTAACATAATTAAAATGTATGGAATTTCCTAACATCATGAAAACTAATTTATTTCAATATTCCTTTATAAGTTTATATGGATATTTTTAAAGAAAATAATTTTCTTAAATCCCTTATCTCAAGTTCAAATTGCTTCAAAAGTACTTTAACATCATGTATAATAAATTTAAATTTATTATAATCCAATTAAATATTCATTTAAAAACATATAATATCATATATTATCCACTTATATTGCTCTAGTACTTATTTATTATCAATTACTTATGAAAAGCATCATTTATAGGTATTAATTATTTCGTTTTACATGAGATTTTTTTGTTTAACAGTTCTGGTCCTTTTACTTTACTCATGTCACCATAATATTATTAATCTTAATCAGGATATAAATACCATATATATTCATTATATATATTTATATTAATATATAAAAGGAAGATTTTGAAAGATGAAATACACCATTTATAAAGATGGTAGGCTGAACATAAACATGAATGACGTTTTCAATTTTTGATTGATGGAAAAAATGGAAAATAATTATTCAAATTTACGGAATAATTATTATATAATATATATTTACTAAATATATCCTTATTTATATCTATGTTAACCCAAAATAAAAAATAAATCACATCGCTTCGTGGAGGTGGTATTCCACACATACGTATGAAGGATGTTATCATTTTCCAGTTACTAAAAGGTAATAAGGAAAATATTATATTACAATTAAAGAATCATGATTACTTCAAAAGTATAACAAATAAATTTAAAAAACATCATAAGAAACTTCCATTAAAGTTGGTAATGTAATATTAATTGTATTTCTATTTGGAGGTGGTAGTCCACACTTACACACAAGTGATACTTTTACTTACCATTTGATTTTAAAGAGGGTGAATAATAGTGGTTACATAATCTTACAATATTTTGGATATTTAGGATACTTAATATATTATTTTATGATTAATTACATTGATTTAGAGGAGGTAAAATAAGTAATAAATGGAAAGAGGCCGGGCAATATGATTACCTCCCCTTCAGTTGGCCTCCTTTAGATCCATTCTTAAAGACCCTTGGAATGGACTATTAAAAAGAGAATAACCTTTTATTCATGGATAAATTAGTTTATAAGTGACTTTTGTGGGGTTTTTTTGATTTATATGGATCAAAGTGTGGTAAAAAAGAGAAATTAGGAATGTTCTTCTATTAGTGGGGGAGGGGAAATACTTTGAATTTATTAAAATATTGAAATATAATAATTTTATAGTCAAGAAAAATGATTCTAAATGGTCTGATATAATAATTTCTGGTAGTAGGAGGTGAAAATATGTATGACCAATAGTATTTAGTCATGTTTAATTGAAAAATATACCCATATATCTTGGTTTAACCTATGATAAACCTATTTTAACCTTACCCACTACGACACATTTTTATTGTTTTTACTGTTCATTATGAAGAAAAATGAAATTGGACTCATTAAAAAATTTGGAAATTATGATTCCATATTTTTAATCCATTTTATCAAATTCAATTCACAGAAGTGGAAGAATTTAATTTAAAATTAAATCCAGAAAATGCGATGAAAAATAGTTTTCCAGAATTTTTTTTTCAAAAGTTAAACAATTTATGTTCCAAAATACAACATATAATTAATTATGTTGAACTTAAATGGATTATTTATTAAATAAATGAGCTATTTTCACTTTCAAATTTTTTTTAAAAAATTATTTTTTAAATGATTTAACTTAAAAAACCATTTTCAATAAATGTATTTTTCACAAGTCATTAAAAAATAATTCTTTTCAAATTATTCTTAAAAATTACATCACAGATATATTTTACTTGATAATTTCAAAAATGAAGATATTTTTTAAAATATATTTTTTAAAATCAACATAAATTAAATATATTATTTTCTAAATAAATAAATTCAAACCATTTTTGAGGGAAAAATGTATTTTTGAAGCTTATGTTGACTTTACTGAAAATTGAGTACTTATTTATCAATATATATATTTTATCTTATAAAATTAAAAAATATTTCATTAAAATGTTTTCATTCCTATTTTCTCTTCCAATTTAATGGATATTTTATAATACTATACTATATTGTGGTTCATTTTAACTTGGGGTTTGGTGTATCGCAAGAAGGAGAAGAAATTAAGTTTATTTGAAGAGAAATAAATTAAAAAAATCTAATACTAATCCATTCTACCCACATTAAAATCAAATTTTACCCTACAAAAATACATCACTATAATAAAAAATGGAGTATATATCAGTTTCATCACATCCTTAGGTTCCCAAGCAACTTCTTTGATTTTTTGATTCTTCTAAAAAAGTTTTAAAATGTGAGTAGTCTGATTCCATAACACTATATCTATGATCAAATATTTATACCGATTATTATTATAGGGAAGGTTATTATATAGTGGTAAAAACTATAAGTTTATTACAATGGAATTATCTAGTTTGAACTTACTTAGAATAGATACATGGAAAACACTATGAACTTTAGAGAGGTTCGGAAGAATCACTAAGTGATAATCATTCATCCGTTCTGAATCAAGAATATCTAAGGGGAAAATATACCCAAGGCTAAAATTTACCTTCTTTATGGATTCCATACACTTATTCCATTGATAAATTCATAAGAATAACTTCTCACAAAATTTTAATTCCAAATTTTCCTGACCATTACCAATTTTTTTTGTTGAGTCTGTGCCGCCTTCAACTGCTGCTAAGTGGCTCTAAATTTATATTCCATTTTTTTCAGCTAGCTTGAGTCCCATTATAACCCTTCCTCTAACTTAATCTCTAATTTTTTTTTCTATACTTATTTCTAGTGAGGTTTTCAGAAGGATCCATCTGGATTATTGAGTGAAGGTTATTGTTGTAAGAAAACTCAATGAAGGGGTGGTGTTGATCCCAACAACTTGTGAAATCCATTGGAAAATATTTTATTATATCCTATAGGGTTTGAATAGTTATCTCAAATTGACCATCTATCTGAGGATGATAACATATAATAACACCAAAATATAAATCAAGATCACGTTGATGATTTCACCAGAACATTGAGGTAATCCTTGGATCCCGATTACATATAATATAATTGTAGAATCTGAGTGAAGCAGATGCGCCTTTAGTGGGTGTGAAATTAAAATTTCTTCGAATTTAGAGTTTCCAAAAACCTCAAGAGAGGATCTATCATTTTAAATTTATAATTAATTTATTTATTATTGGAATAAATTATTACCTCATCTTAAGATCCTTTCTTCGAAGACATTGTCAATCTTCTGAAAAACCTATTGGATTACCTTCATTGCAATATAAGAATTAAAATGTATAATAATTTTAGTGGTGTTCCACACATGTTTCTTTAATCACCAAGAAACACCAATTTATTTCCATGTGAAATCATTTTGAATCAATTATCCTGCATTGTTCATCTTGATTACACCATGATCTTTCAATCTTGATAGAGTTATTCTCATTATTAAGAGGAAGAGAGGTGGAATTTGAGAGAGAGAGAAGTTCATTGTGCACAATGATTCTTTATTCTAAAATTTTTATTGACCATATACAATAGACATAACCAAATTTATAGTGATAATTCTTAGGTTAATATATTATTTAATTGTGTACCATACCTTAAAAAATATTATAATCATTAGAAAACCTCATTCATATATAATAATAAAATTAATATTATTATTTTATGATGTGCACTAACTCGTAAAATGATAAATATTGTCTTTCCAGCATGTAAATTAATATTTATCACCAGACTTGATCTTGGTCCACTCAAACTCCTCAACATTTATTGAATTCCTGAATAAATATTTTCACCACTTAAATAAATATTTTATTCACAAACCATAGAATGCATATTTGTTAAATATTCAATATATAAAATAAATATATTATACACAATCCAATGAATAAATATTTATTAAATATTCAAGTAAATAAATAATTTTTTTATTTAATTAATAAATAATTATTTATTACCTTATTAATATTAACTATCAATAGAACTTGAATAAAATTATTCATCATTCATTAGAATAATATTTATTCTAAAAATTAAATTAAAATAGAATTTAAACGAGATCAACAGAAAAACTTTGTGTTTGAACCTCTAGGATTCTTTCTAATTGGAATTAAGAAGGTATGCCTAAAGTCCAAGATTACTATCTATCAAAGGGTCAAGTTACCAAGAGAAATAACATAATGTTACAACATCTACAACCACATATAAACACTCATTACGTAATATAATACATTTGTCTCAATATCTCATCAAGTAGGCTGCACATTTGTGTCCTAAAATTATATGCTTACATTGACATTCTTTGACTATATAAAATAAAAATCACCACTCCATAAACATGGAATTTAATGTGATAGTTATATTTCAATAAAAGTAATGAGATATAAACTTCCATAAAGATATAAGGGGAAACTCCTTCAAATTATCCAGTAATAACATGTCATTCGTAACACACTCGATATATTGTACTTTCTTCAAAAATATGGTGTGATAGTTTTTATTAGTAAATATAAATACGTGATTCACGAAATGAATTAATGATAAAATTAAATCCTAATCACCATTACAACCAATCGTAGATAAAAATATTCGACAACACTAAAACATGAATAATTTCTATTGGTGGTTCTATTCTCATAATCTCCCTTATAGGATATTACCAAGTATGAACATCATGAGAAGAAGCCTCATATTCTTACGAGTAATCACACATGATAGTCTAAGTACTATGTTCAATTTAATATTATGTAATCTGACCATAGAACTTGATTTAAGAATATATTCATTGCTTTTAAAGGTTCTCATCATTGTAGGGAACTACCATTCCGTTTTTAAGGAGATATATAATCTCGATCATTATCAAATCAATGTTATGTATTTGAAAACTCAATATGAGATAATATATTTAAATTAATATTCACATATTTTAATATACATGTAATCTAAAGTAAAAATTTTGTTTGTTCTACGGAACCAACTCCAAAAAACTCCCACATTCACTAGAGATAACTTCTAAGGACTGTTTAGTTCTCACATGTAGAAACTATATTTTTCTATATATGGATATAATTAATATGCCTTTAAAATTTCTATATATATGGTTAGAAAAAAGATATATATCTTTATGGAGAATCCTTTTACAGAAACATTACTATATTGAGAAAATCCTTCAAGTAGTGATATAACTGAGTAACCACTCGTTATTCCCATGTCAATATCTTGACATCCAAACCAAATACATCATAAATTTTTTTCATGATAACGATAAAAGTATTTATTTTTGTATATACCAAAATCTAAATAGTACATTTCTAAACCACTACACAATATTCATTAGAAGTTGCAACCTAATTAGATATTGTAGTTATTGATACCACTGGTTGTAGTAAGTTTGTCTTGAATATTACCATAGCCATTTCTACTACACTAGATCAAAATAAATTAAATGAATAAAAGTTTTCAATTATTTTTTCACTAATATCCCCACTTCTCCCGACACTAAGAACTCATCTTGTTCTACTAATGTACTTTCAGAGAGTTCTAGCTACAAGTTGATGCAGTAATATTAGATCTATTTGATATTTACATAATGTTCCTCATGCATTAGTAATATAAAATTTCAATACCAATGATAGAATATGAGACATATTATTGTTACTTAAGCTTGTAAAATTATATTAACCTCAACAATATCTTCCTATGCCTATGCATGTTATGTTGGAAGGGTTATATGCCAAAAACATTTCAGTATTGAATTTTTATAAATTTTATTTTTTGATACATAGTTTATATATGTACTATGACTATTTTAATAAAACTCATTGATCTATCTAGAAGATATTGTTCCCCAGAACAAAATTTCAGAATTAATTAATACTAAGATAAATTTTCTTCCTTAGACTTAATAAACTGGTAACACACAACATTTTTTTCCATATTTTATCAATATATCTATATTTAAAACTTACAGTTCTCCCACTAACCAGACAGAGACACATTCCACATATTAATTTCCAAATAAATATTCTATGATCACTATGAATTATTTATTCCTAATCTTTTTGGTAATATACATATCTTATTGGAATTTATTGATGTCACAAACCCTTTTATGTTAGGCCTAGTAGACATATACCATATATTATCCTTTTGGCCGTGTCATATAGATATCTTTATTAGTGTTTCCTTTAAGTGAGGTTTCCTTTTAAATAAATGTATTAGTATTATTATCATATAAATATGATTTGAAAATATAAAATTTGAGAAAGATTTTATTCATGATGATCAGTGTATAGGTTTTTTAATAGACTAGACCAATGAAAAATCAACCATTCTTTATTTGTACTATCTTGTATCACCCATATCTAATTTTTATTGAATTCTAAATAGTAGTATCAATTATTATAAACAATAAAAATATAGATTCCTTAAATATTGATACATAGATTCAATTATATAAATTTATTAAAACTTTTCAACCTTATCATATTACCATTTATCGCTGCATTATAAGAATCTTTATTATGAAAGCATAATACATGTATCAAGCGTCATGGTGAACATAAAAAAATCTCTCTCGTTATTAATTTCTACATAGTACGTGTATCTAGAACTACTCCTCCCACTATGCTATGTGGAGTCCAGTCTTCCTATGCCAACTCATGTGCATCAAGAGCCTTAAATCATAGAAGTTATATATGCTCCTACTATCTTCAAAGAGACAGGCTTTGTTTATGGAAATCTAGTCGATATGGACTAGAAATTAATATCCTTAGTGGATATAGGATCGTTAAATTAGATTCATCTTAGTGTAATGATGTTCATTTATAGCTAAGGAAAACGTTTAACAAAAATTTTTCAATAAAAACTCGTGGTAGTTTCATAATAGATTCTTATCATTTTGCAATTTATATGTTACACAATAGAAAATTTAGTTGGCATATGGTTTAGTTATCATGCTTTTATTTTCAAAACTTTTCATGTAATAAATAATGGAAGATTTAATTTATATATAAGACTCACCATTGATCTTCCTTTTACTACCATACTGAAAATTATTTATATGAGGAAATGTGTGTTTGGTATTACCTTTACTCCACATATCCGATCAATTAATATTTGGACAATATGTTTTTTGATAGTCCATATCATAGATTTCTTAATATTTATCAAGTGCACTCATTTACTTCACTGAGTTTTTCTAAAATTTCTTATGGAAATATCATAAATAATATGAAGTTACATTTAGATTTAGAATAGTTAAAATAACCATATGTAACTAAATCTAAAATGTTTTGTGATGTACCATTATTTATAAAGGTTTATTTATCTAAAACATGATAGGTAGTTTGTTTGTATATCATGTATCTTAGCTTAATTGAGACTAAAACAATTTTATGGGTATAAAAAGGTTAACTACTTTCATCTTTATTTTTCAAAGAATTTTCCTTCCACAATTAGGTAGGTGTATTATATTTTTATATCTATAATTCATTGTAATAGACATTTATGGTTCTAGAGTTACTGAACCATTTGTTTAGTATTTCAGTATCATAACAAAATTTATTCAAAAAATTAAATAATGTCTTATTGTGTTAGGATGAAAACTAAGATTAATATTTTGATCACACCTATTAAAAACACGAATCAATCCAATCTATCAATGTGAAATACCAATCTCCCCTTGGTTGACTTATGAATCAACCTTTTTCATATCCTTTTGAGTTAACATGATCACCTTTCTATTCATTATTGTTTATTATATTTAAATAAAATTATTTTGTAATTATATTTCAATTAATAAACAATCATAGAATAGAAACATGATGAATATACTTATTGAGTATGAAACTAATTTCTTCTTAAATTTATTGCTATTTCTTTTATAGTGTCAATTCATTCAAAATAAGATGCAAATTGATTCTTTTATATTCTTCAGCCTTTGAATCTTTTGTCTCTTTAAAGTTTTATGTATTTTTTTTCTATTTATATTATCCATGGGATATTCAGCATTATCTTTCAAATTTTTCACCATAATGGGTTGAGAAAATGGTTTCAACTAGTCCTTACATTTTGGGTGAAGTATGGGAAATCCTTTAATGGAGTGACTTATCTATTTCATTTTCCATGATTGGAAAAATTGGGATAAAATTGGTGGTAAGTATAATAAAAATAGATTAATTAATAATTTCTTATCCTAGTGGAATCCCATTTTTTGGAGTGAATTATCTATTATATTTCATTCTTCTTGTTTATATTGATATAATGCATTTTCAATATTATTTTTCTATAACCTTTCCCTCTATTTATCAAGAGAATGGAGTTTGATATTATAGTGTATGTATCCACATATTTATTTTGTAACATTAACTCTCTAGACATAGTTGATAATATAATACAAGAGAGATATGAAAAATCCTTAACATATCTTTGTTTGGCATCCTTTTTACCTTCACTCACCTATTCGGGTGGAAGAACAAGAATAATTGATTCCAACACATAATATAAAATTTTAGATATTAATTCATCTCATAAAATATTTTACCATATCCCAAAATTTGTATTTGTAAACAAATAGCTTGAGATAAGGATTGATCATAGTGGTTTTTTGGTTTTAATTTCCATTTTCTATAATAATTAAAATAAATTATTAATAAATTTCTCGATTAAAAAAATATGTGGGTTATAATAATAATTTATTTTATTAAATATCCATTATTTTATCAAGTCCCAATATACCTCACTATTCAAATTATAATGTCTATTTTCTAGGATGTTCTAGTGGAAAGGATCTATATACCCCTTCGTAAAGCCCAAATCGGGGATGGTCAATCTAATTAATGGTATTTAAGCAGGCATGTCTTTTCTAACTGTGGGCTTACAACTTCTTGATCCACTGAGTTGACTCCCTAGTCTAGAAATCTTGACATGGATTTACTCAAAACTTTCCTCCAAGTTACTTAGAGCATTATGAGGGGTACTTCTCTTGATGTTAGATGGTTAAGTCAACAGATAAAATTAATAAGAACTCGATGTTAAAAGTAAGTGCCCTAAGGAGGATTGAAAAAATAATTTTTTCTAAGGATTTAATTCCTAACCAAGTAAAGGAAGGTAAAATATAACTTAATATATATTTAATGTATTATAATTTATTATATATAAAATTTATTCTATTTTAACCTTTACATAACTTGTTAATATTAAGTGTATTTTTCTTAATTAATTAACTATTTTTTATAAAACATTTACTCATAAGACAATAATTTAAATTCCATATTTTCACATTAATTAATTAATTTATGTGATAAAGGTCTTACATCCTTAAAATAAATATTGAATAAGATATAAATTAATAAATAATTACTGACTAAATCATGAGATTATCTAACAGTTAATTTATTGGGATAATAATAAATCAACATTTGAACTAGGGGAAAATTCCTTGTGCCAATCTTGGAATGTGTTACAACATTCTGCATGTACACCTATGTATTACCTGAGTTTCAATCATTATGGTTCCTTCTTGAAATTCCTCCACAAACCTTGGAATTACCTGTTAATTATAAGTAATTTAACTCACATGTAGGTGAGGCAAACCAAAATATTGGTTAATAGGAATTACATAAATTATCATAAACACACATGTCCTACATAATAATATAGGGAGGGATGAAAAAAAGAACATCAAATTTAATTTGATGTTAAATAATATAAAACCCATGAAATAAATTAAATTAAAATATATAACACATACAAAAGTCATGTTTAATCTTAGGGATGGTCATATATTCTATGTATACAAAAATGTAAACCGGTTAACATTCATTTTTATCAATTATTTATTATTAAAATAAAAATTAATTAATTAATTAATTAATTAAACAAATAATTAATCCCCTTTAAGCTTAATAAATATATAAATTCATTTTGATATACCCATGATAATTTTAATTCATGGAAAATAAATATTAGAACCAATAATAACTTATTTATTAGAGAAAATTAATTGATAATTTTATTTTTTTAAAATATTATTAAATTTTCAAACATACCTGGTATGAAAACCAATAAAATAATGTTTTAATGTAGAAATTTTCAAATTAATTTAATTTAATATTCTCTTTTTCTTGGAGAATACATGACATGTAATTATAAGATACCCTCCATGTACCTGAGTTTCCGTGTTCCCAAGTTTCATGCTTGGGGATTCTGTCATGTTCATTGCTAGGATTACACAATATGTACAATCCAACCATGAAATGTGTGTCACTATTTTTGTGTGTCCACACAGCCCACTGAAGAACTTATTGTGTTTTTCAGCCATGAATACTTGTTGTGTATAGACTAGCTACACACTGTAAATCACTCATGTCATGTGTCGTCATAACTCACTTAATAGCTCAACATGTATTTTGGATGTGGGAAAATGGTGAACTACATAATGTGTACACCACATACATGTAATGTATATCATCAATGTTCAAATATATCAATCTAACATAGTTTGGACATGTATAATGACCACATGTATATCACGAATTTCACTACTAACCCATGAATAATACACGTCGTGTATTCTAGATACACGTGATGTAACCCAACATGTCATGTTCTGGGTTGGACTAGTCTACACAAAATGTGAAATAAATACACAACATATAATTACTAAAGGACATGTCATGTATCTCGCAACAAGGAATTGTGCAGTGAACTTGGTTACACGACATGGACTCTGGATACAGACCATACAATCACATGAAATACATCTATATTATTGGACACTTCCCTATGGAATATATGGTTGTTCTTCATCTATTCTTGAACTTAATAACTTATGAATCTTGAAAATAGAAATTAAAATATAGAAAATATGATAAGTCAAATCCGATTAATGAATGAATAATATAAAATGAAAAATACAACCACAATTACGCATATTGATAAAAAATTAAATAAATAATTCTAAACTTAAAATGTGACTCCTTTGATACCAATTATAATTTCCAAATGTTGTAAAAGGATGTTTGGTGGGAATTAAGTCAAAATTTCTTTTTAATTCAGATTTATTAGAAACCCTAAGAGAGGATTTTTCACAATAAATTTATAATTTATTTTTTTAATATTGGAATAAATGAATACCTCATTTTAGGATACCTTTTTTTTAATGAATTTGATTGTATTTAGAAAACCCTTTTAGATTATCTTCAATGTGTTTTAAGGATTCAAGTATATAATCTCTCTAGCAATGATCCTCATTTGATCCTTTTATCTCCAAACAACACCAATTGATTTCCATGTGCTAGCATGGGGAATTAATTATCTTACATTTTTTGTATTGATCACTCCAAGGTCCTTTGATAATGAAGGAGTTCTTCTCATTCTTGATATAAAGAGAGGAGTAATTCAAGAGAGAGAGAGAGAGAGTAGTCTTTTGGTCACAATGATTTTCTATTCTCAATTTTTAATTAACCCTATAAAATAGACATAACCGTCTATTTATAGAGCCATTGTTTATGTTAAAATATTATTTTATTATTTACCAGGCCTTAAATTATAGTATAATCTTTAATAAAATCCATTCCATATGAAAATATTAATATTATTATTTTACGACATGCACTAACTGATATAATGATAAATATTATTTTACTGGATTGTAAATTAATAATTATCACCAGACACGATCTTGGTATGATCGAACATCTCAACATTTTTTATTATCCTAATAAACATTCTATTCACTTAAATAAAAATTTTATTCACAAACCAATGGACAAATATTTTTTAAAAATTTAATAAATTAAATAATTATTTTATCCACAAAATAGTGAATACATATTTATTAAATATTCACATAATTAAAATTTTTTAATTAATAAATAATTATTTATTACCATGAGAATATTATCAATCAATAAAACTTAAATTAAATTATTCCCCAGTCCTAAGAATAATATTTATTCTAGAAAATTCAATAAACAAAAAATTTTATCGAGATAACTGGAAACGCGTAGTGTGTCACCCTCAAAGAATCATTCTTATTAGAATTAAGTAGGTATGAATAAAGCATGATTTTTCTATCTAGAAGAAGGGAAAGAAACCCCTGGGAAAGTACTTGATGTTATAATGTTGATAACCACATATGAACACTAACTATGTAAAATAATCCCTTAATCTCAATATCTCATCATGAAGGTTATGCATGTTTTTCATCAACCAATATGATTGAAATGAATTTCTTTGAATAGATGAAATAATCATAGTTATAGAATTACCATATAATTTAATGTGATAATTAAATTTCAATCAGAGGGATGAGATATGAATTTCCATAAAGAAAAAATGGATAGATCCTTCCTTGTTTTATCCATTAATAACATGTCATTTTTGGTGCACCCAATGTACCATAAGTTTTTTGAACATATGGAATTCCAATTTTTATTAGTAAATCCAAGTGAGTGTGTTATGAATGCATTGATGATAATCTTAATGTCTAAGGGCCATTAAAAAGGCTCATAGATAGGAATATTCAATAACACCAAAAAAAAAGACTTCCTACTGAGAGGTCTGTTCTCATAATCTCCCATATTGAAGATTACCATGTATGAAATTCATGATAAGAAGACTTAACCACTTATAAGTACTCACACTTAACAATATATTTAATATGTTACCTTTAATAGTATGTTATTTGACTATTAAACTAGTTTTAAGAATATCATCATAGCATTTCATGATACTCATCATAGCGGGGAACTATTATGCCATTTTCAATGTGATAGATACTATAGGACATTATCACATAATGTTTATGAATAAGAATGATTATTATGTGATAACATATTTAAATTAGTATTCATATCTTTAAATATACATGTATTTTTATGAAACAATGACTAGTTTCATGGAAACCAACTCGAACAAGAATGTGGAAATGCATATAATCTTGCTACTTCTTTAACATACAATATGGAATAATGATCATGGGATAAATATTATCTTATATAAATTAAGTGTTTTAAATTTTTAAGGTGATTGACTACAACCCAAATAACATTATATCCTTCAAAAATTTTGGGAAGTTTAATGGAAAAATTCATATTGATGTTTTTCCATTTCCATTTTGGTATGGGTAATGGTTGTAACATACCTTTTAGACATATATCTATTAAACTTAAGTACTAACATACCACGCACCGAGATACATACTCTACAATATATTTATTCTTGTTGTCCTACCAGAAATACTCTTTTAGATCTCTATACTTTTTTGTACTTCAAGAATTATTAGAGAATATTAGACTATACACTTCATATAATGTCCCGAGATTTAAAAAGGAAACACTATGTGCTTAAATGAACTAATAAATACTATTTGACCTTTGTAAACTAACCATTAAACATAATTTTACCACTTCTGTGTTTTGAATTTTGAAAAATTAACATACCCGATTGCGATCAGTATCTTTTTTGGAGTCTGATAGAACAAACATAATTTTTGTTGAATAGTAACATACCCTTATGAATAGAAATGCCACCCATATGAATAGTGAAATGACCTTATGAATAGTAACCTCACATATTATAGTATATATATAAGATTTAATTAAATGTATGATATACCCATATCCTGAAATAAGTAAATAAAGGTTTTAAAATTGTTATTTTTTCGAATAAAATATTATTTTATTTAAAAAATAAATTTCTCTTATTTATAAAATTATTTTTGAAAGATGGACTTCATTGTTGAATTCTAAAAAATTAAAAATGGTTCAATCAAAATTTTGGTATTTTTCTGAAATACTTGAATTTTTAGTGAATAATAAAATACATTAATTTACCATATAAATAAATAATAATTTAAATTCACTATTCCTGACATGATAAATGATGTAATCCCCCAAATCTTGAACTCACATGAACTTATTACTATTATTGGTCATGTAGTCATCACTATTACTTATGTTATGGAGAAATAATAAATCAATGAATACAATATTCAGAAAACCCCTGTCCACTCCACTATAAATACCACCCATCAAACCCTCATTAATTCACGCCTCTCAAGATTCAATCCTTGTCTAAAATCTTCCCAAACATCTTCCCTATCCACCCACCCACGTCCTAGAGCTTTTGGCCCCATCAAACAGCCAAGCCTTGGTTCCTTTAGGAGGATCTCAATAGGAGGACTCAAGAGGTAATTCCCCCCTCCCTATGTCTTTTACTTTAATTTACTTTCAATTTCAAGTTATTTTTTTAATATCTCCCCTTCTATCATCATACAAATGGTATTGTAAATCCAGTATCTCACATATACTGGAATTTCATGATAATAATGGGATAATATATTATCCAACCCTGTTATTGTAACATCCCAGGTAAATAAAGAATAAAGAATTTTCATATTTATTAATATTTACGAATTAAATATTAATTTTGTAGAGACCCGAAGCCTGACGTACATGAACATTACATTACTTTTGCGGAATAATTAACACATAACAAAAACACACACACAAGGACTGTAATAGTTTAGTGTCTTTGGAAACTCGGAATATAATCTTCTAATCGTGGTGAAAGATCTTCAGCATCTCCCATAAAGATCTTCTTTTTTTTAAAACCTAAATCCTTTATTTATATCCTGGGGAAAGGAAAACATAAAAGGGTGAGATCAAATGCTCAGTAAGGGTAAACAAAAGAAATATCAATCACATCATATTCATAAGAACATATCTTTTCGTAATCTTAACCTGCAAAAGAGATCATAATTTCATAAAATGGGATAAATCATAGTAGTGAAATGTAATCCCAATAATTATAACATAAAACATGAAACTTTGTGTCATACACACATAATCATAGAGAATCATTTCTTATTAGTCAAGACTCATTGCCAAGACTATCTTACTGGACAAAGTCCCTTTCTGAACCGAGTTCATTCCTCGTTTCAGTCCTGTTTCACTGAACAGGTATAACATACCGTTCCAGCCATATCTATCTCATGAGATATAAAATCTTTACCCAATGCATTGGAGGTAGATATAGGTCCCACCCATCTCATAATGATACCATTCTTATGTGTGCCACAAAATCATAAATCATACATCATTCCATAACGCATGTAATAAAAATGGGATTCTTAAACAACATGACATCATAAAACAATTCATATAAGATAAAGGAATTCATAAAATAATTCCATCACAAAAAAATCAAATCAATGTACTAATAGGGATAGAAACAGAATCCTTTATTATCTTATTTGTAAAATAATTTTGATAAAACACTTGAACCCCATTCTTGAGGAAAATATCCTTTATACTTCAAAAACATTTTTCCTTTCTTAACATGTCATAAAATTTTAAACTAAAAGAAGTTGATTAAAAATAAACATGAAAACTTGTAAAGGAAGCTTCTTGGAAATAATGTTTTAAAAATCCATTCATATCGTATAAGTTTAAAAAAAATTCTTCTCAGACTTTTTTCTGAAAAGTCAAAAAGTACCTCGTATGAAAAACGACAAAAGATTCCTTTCGTATCCTTTACTAAAAACTCACCGAAGGGTAAAATTGGATTTAAACAATTTTAGGTGGATGGAAATAATATTACATATTGTGGAAACATGGATTTGGATGATAAAATACACCCTAGTAAATACTAAAGTATAAACAATCTCGGATAAAAATGAGATTGTGATATTTCCCTTACCTTAGGTCCGTTTTGCTTCGTAAGTGTCCGAACCTCCTGTATAATGATTTAAATAATGTCATTAATTTATTAAATTATCATATTCATTGTTATGATATCATATATGGTTCACTTATGACTTTATATTACCCGTTCTTTTGTAAATTCCTTGTTAAAGAAGCGTTTTGGGTAAAATCGTTTCATTTATCGTAGGTGTTTGGACTTGTTGTTCTTGAAATTATTATTACTTATATCATGATTTAATTACTTCCAGAATATAAAACATGATTTATATATCATATATATTCAGTATATATATATAATAGATAGATAAATGAAATGAAACACACCGTTCCTGGAGATGGTAGTCCGTACGTACGCGTGAACGCTGTTTTCCTTTCCTTATTGTCTTGAATGGAAGTAAGTAGATGAAATACATATATATATATATACATAAATACAGTAGATTTAACATGTCATATATTTCATTATTATTCATTATATATACTTTATAATCATTCATGAATGGTTAATGTGGAGAATGAATCTCATCGCGTCGTGGAGACGGTAGTCCGTACGTACGCACGAGTGATGATATCATTCTCATGATCGTGAACTTGTGTTGAAGTGTATGTATACTATTTCAGTATCAATATAACTTTATAATAATCATATATAGTTACTCATTACACCATTATACCCATCCAATAATGGTGGTGGCGGAAAATGGATTACACCACGGCGTGGAGACGGTATTCCGTGAGTACGCATGCGCGGTGATTTCCTTTTTCCGTAGGATGGATAAAAGGTTAATTAGAGTTGTTTCATATTTATAATAACATATAAGTATATAATAAATACTTATGTTATTACTTTATCATGAAACAAATAAATAAGAAGAAGTTGAAGAAGAAAGAAATTGAAAAAGATCGGTAATGGATATTACCTCTTTTTGACGCGCCTTTTCTTAACCTCCACTTAAAGAACTAAGGATGGTCTTTGAAGAAGACCAGGACCTCTAGGATGATACTAGGGAAGTGTAGAAGAGATTTTGGCAGGGGTTGTCCGAGCTTGAATGCTCAAATTGGTGTGAGGAAGAGGGGGAGGAGGTGCCCTTTCATAAGGGAGGAGAGGGGCACCTTAGGAAAATCTCAAAATATTATTTTATATTATGGTCAAATTCGGTTTATAATGGTTCCAAAGGGTATTATTTCTAAGATAAAGTGGGGATGGGTCACAATACTCTCATCCAATAGGATTTAGACAAGTTTAGGTTATTATTTTAACCTTATCAATTAGATTTAACTCTAAGTTAAATAATTTAACTTTTACCGTGTCTTTTTGTTTTCTTACACTATATGGTTAATAAACTTACCATAACAAGCCAAACGAACCCCAAGTTGTTTATTATTAATATATCTACCCTTATCTAAGTCATTTTGCCGAACCTTAGATTTTTAGGAATTAAATAACAATTAATAATATAATATTTGTTTTAAAAACTAATTTTTTTCAATTTTGACACTATTTGGTACATGAATTTTATGAAATTCATAACAGAATGATAAGTTCAAAAAAAGTTACTTATATAAACAATAACATGTCATATTAAACTAGAAAATTAATGTAAGTCATAAAAAGTATCAAATTACATTTATTTGGGCATTTATAACATCAATTATGTCAATATTTCATTAATAAGACAATTACTGCATCATCTTTGTGTCATAATAAATGATAATTATTTAATCCCTAAAAATTCTAAATAAATTCCTATGATGTAGATAATTGTATTAGATTTCTGGAGACTATTAATGTTCCAAGTTTCATGAAGTTTATCACTAAATTAAAATTATTATACTTATAAGATTTAAGAAAGTGACATGTTGTCACATTCTTTGGTTTTAATAATAATTAAATTATTTTCATGGAAAAAAGTCCATAAAATTAATCTAATCCTACCCTTAGGTTATATGGGTATAATTTTAGCCATCCAATAGGATTTTTCCAAGTGTTAGGGTAATTTTATAATCTTATATTTACCCTTAATTACCCGATTTACCTTTAACTATAGTAAATAAAATTTACCGTAGTTACAATTCACAATGCCCAGAAATAAAAAGTAGCTTATTAACATAATTTGGACCCACTGATTCCAAATATGCAATCCATTTTTCCAAATTCAATACACAAAAGATGCAGAAATTAAATTAAAATTAATCTCGTTGTCGAAAGAAAACATGGTTTTCTTTAAAACATTGCAAAAGATTGAATTGATTTAACCTACGAATTCAAGGTAAAATCAATGATAATGACATAAATTTTATTAAATGGTAAAAATATATTCTATTTATACTTTAAAACCATCCAATATTATAATTTAACGACATAAGATATTACGATGAAAAAAGTTGTTTTTAATTAAAATATAGCGTGTTTTTACTATTCATTTAAATATGAAATTTATCGGAAAAATATCAAAACTTTATCTAATATAAATTTTTATATCCTGATTCAAAATAAGAATTTTATTTTGTCAAATTGAACTTATAAACATGTCAAAAACTAGATTTAAAGTGTGTGCGCCATCAAAAGGCGGCAAAACTTCATTTTTTGAAAAATACTTATTTTACCCGAAAAATTTATTTTGTTCTTATACCATGTTCTAGAAATGTGTAAGATGAATAATAATGTTATAAAATTAAAAATTTAGTTAACACTATTCATAACGGCTAGTTCATAACAATATTATAATAATATATCGTTGTTTAGTAAAACCCAGTATTGCGTACAACACACACTATCGAGGAAGGTCGCGATTGCGTGTAATGCAAGCCAAGTCAGGGTTGCGTGTTGCGCAAGAATCCTTCATTGTCTCATATAATAGAATCCAACCATATTTCATTTATACATTGAATATATATATATATACTCAATGTTGCGTAGAATAACTATTATCAAAATTGTGTGTGACACGATCCAAGAATAGTGTTGCGTATACTGCAAGCTAATACGGTGTTGCGTATAGCGCAAGGTAATCTTGGTGTAGCACAAGACATTAATGAAATTAAATGAATATTTTTCATAAAATCTCGGGGTGTTACATTCTACCCCCCTTAAAATTAATTTCGCCCTCGAAATTCGTCGGGGTTATAAATGGTTTACTACTCGAAAGTTTGTTTAATAGAAACCCACATCGTAAAAAGGAATACCAAAACATGGCTTTAAAAACTAAAGTATGAAATGTAACGGTTACCCAAATTAACTCATCAATGGGTTTCCACGTAGGAGAACATAGTTGAAAATATGGATATGGAAGAAAAATCTAACCATCAAGTTCTGATGGAAAGTGGTAGAGAACATGGCTATGAAAAAGCCAACAATCACAAAGCTATTGATTTGTGATGATCTAAGGTACCATCTGATTAATCGGATATAAGGGAACTAGGACAACATTTTTGGTTTTCATGATCATTTCCCTAAAGTTGATGAATTAAAAGAAATACTTACATGATTTTGGTACAATTTCACTATTGTTTGTGCTTTGAACAATTTCCATCTATGGTGAGGTTAATCGTATACAATTCCAAAAATGAACTTATACTTCATATATCATACCGTGTAATAAAATAAAACTAGTTTCTAATAACCAGGGACTTCCTGTAGGCCAGTGGTAGGCGATAAAGGCCAGTCGCACTTCATTTGTGGGTTCGATTCCCACAGCCTTGTCCGACGCGATGGGCTGTCGCCCGTCCTGCAGGTTGTCCTTTTTCTAAAACTATATTACTATAACATCCCATCAATAATATCGAAAAAAACTTTTATCCTTAAACAATACTAACTTATGTCCAACATAATTCATTCCAATCTTTAGGCTTATCTAAAATACTTCAGTCCAAGCTCATAGTATAAAGAAAATGATTACTTGAAATGTCACATAACAATCATGTGAATGCCATCATTTATCCCCCATATATCATAAGATATATCTTATTGGACACATTCCAAACATTCAAAGGCCTTAATCATGTTTTCTCTTGAATACCCATTGAACCTTAGTGAAAACATGAATGCAGTTAAAAGTTAACACTTTCCACATACCAAAATATTCAAAATTCTATATACTCAAACCATGATATCACTTAGTCCATATATCAATCATGAGCTCATGAATACTGTCAAAAATGTCATTTTCTCGTTTTCCCTTCATTATGCGCATATCATATTTTTCCCAAAAATATCTCAATCACTTTCTATGGTTACCGGTACCATAAAATTATTGAAAACCACAATAGACCAATACATAAATATTCCAATACTCAACATTATTTTGGAATCCCATTACATAAACACTTAATCATTCCACCACATCATTGTCATATTCAACATCGCCAATGGTGATCGCATGTGACTTACCTTTGTCCTTTTCATTAAGTGGTTGCTCATGTCGATCATCACTAACCCTTGGATTAGGGCATTTATTGGAATAATGTCCCATCTCCTTGCACTTGAAGCATTGAAGTGTTGATGGTGTGTTCTCTGTAGTCTTTTCTTTATTCACATCATTAGAAACCCTTTTTCCATTACTTTGACACTCAGCTGCTCGATGACCTTCTTTTCCACACTTAAAACATTTTCTAGTCCCTTTAAGACAATCTCCACCATGCTTCTTTCCACACTTTGAGCATAAGGAAACATTCATCTTCTTTTCACCATTATTATGAGATTTCTCCTTGAACTCCATCTTTCGTTTCTTATCAAAACTATTAGATGGATTAGTAACACCAACATCCATTTCTACCTTGATTACACAATGCAAAATTTCTTCATAGATACTGAAGTCTCTTATAGCTAATGCACTTTGAAGATTTGGTTTTAAACCACTGAAGAATCGATCAACTTTAATTTCAGGTTGGATGATAAATCCAGATGCATACCTTGCAAGTCTTGTAAAATTCGCTTCGTATATACCAACAGATTCATCATCCTTCTGCTTCAGCTCAAGAAACTCCTTTTCCATCTTTGTTAGAAGAATACGAGGGAAGTACTTACTGAAAAACAATTTCTTGAACTCGTCCCATTCCATGGACTCAATTTCATTTCTTGGCCTCATATTCTTGATAATATTCCACCATTGATCAGCTTCACCTTCCAAACGATATACTGCTAAGATTAATTTATCATGTTCAGAACATTGAAGAACTGAAAATATCTTTTCAGTGGTACTGATCCATTGTTCAGCAACAAGTGGATCGGAAGACCCACTGAAAGAAGGTGGACGTTGCCTCATGAAGGACTCAATATAATATTGTTCCCTTCTCTGCTCATTTGGAAGTCCAGAATGATTCATAGATTGTGTAAGTATAGCAATAAGATTTTGCACTCCATCTCCCATAACACTTGTTTTTTCAGGAGGAAAATCATTCCATTGTCCATTATAGTGATCAACACAGTTCCTTCGGGTTCCAGCCATCGTCTAAAACCCAAAAAGAATAGCGTGAGAGGCAAAAATAATGCTAGGGAAAACAACATAGTAAAGGGGGAATACCCTTAATATCTAACATCTTAGGTTAAATTCTAAGATCGTTACCGTAGTTCTAGGACTATATCCTATACGTATACATATCCTTAGGGACATCCCTAGATATACCTTAGAAATATCTCTTGGGATCTCACTGACGTTCTCACATCCTAGTTTCCAAAGGTTGACTAAACCTTTCCTTTGATACCAACTGTAGAGACCCGAAGCCTGACGTACATGAACATTACATTACTTTTGCGGAATACTTAATACATAACAAAAACACACACACAAGGACCGTAATAGTTTAGTGTCTTTGGAAACTCGGAATATAATCTTCTAATCGTGGTGAAAGATCTTCAGCATCTCCCATAAAGATCTTCTTTTTTTTTAAACCTAAATCCTTTCTTTATATCCTGGGGAAAAGAAAACATAAAAGGGTGAGCTCAAATTCTCGGTAAGAGTAAACAAAAGAAATATCAATCACATCATATTCATAAGAACATATCTTTTGGAAATCTTAACCTGCAAAAGAGATCATAATTTCATAACATGGGATAAATCATAGTAGTGAAATGTAATCCCAATAATCAAAACATAAAACATGAAACTTTGTGGCATACACACATAATCATAGAGAATCATTTCTTATTAGTCAAGACTCATTGCCAAGACTATCTTAGTGGACAAAGTCCCTTTCTGAACCGAGTTCATTCCTTGTTTCAGTCCTGTTTCACTGAACCGGTATAACCTACCATTCCATCCATGTCTATCTCTTGAGATATAAAATCTTTACCCAATGCATTGGAGGGAGATATAGGTCCCACCCATCTCATAAAGATACCATTCTTATGTATGCCACAAAATCATAAATCATACATCATTGCATAACCCATGTAATAAAAATGGGATTCTTAAACAACATGACATCATAAAACAATTCATATAAGATAAAGGAATTCATAAAATAATTTCATCACAACATAATCAAATCAATGTACTAATAGGGATAGAAACATAATCCTTTATTATCTTAGATGGAAAATAATTTTGATAAAACACTTGAACCCCATTCTTGAGGAAAATATCCTTTCTACTCCAATTTTTTTTTCCTTTCTTAACATGTCATACAATTTTAAACTAAAAGAAGTTGATTAAAAATAAACATGAAAACTTGTAAAGGAAGCTTCTTGGAAATAATGTTTTAAAAATCCATTCATTCCATATAAGTTAAAAAAACATTGTTCTCGTACTTTTGTCGGAAAAGTCAAAAAGTGCCTCGTACGAAAAATGACAAAAGATTCCTTTCGTATCCTTTACTAAAAACTCACCGAAGGGTAAAATTGGATTTAAATAATTGTAGGTGGATGTAAATAATATTACATATTGAGGAAACATGGATTTGGATGATAAAATACACCCCAGTAAATACTAAAGTATAAACAATCTCGGATAAAAATGAGATTGTGATATTTCCCTTACCTTAGGTCCGTTTTGCTTCGTAAGTGTCCGGACCTCCTGTATAATGATTTAAATAATGTCATTAACATATTACAGAATCATATTCATTGTTATGATATCATATATGGTTCACTTATGACTTTATATTACCCGTTGTTTTGTAAATTCCATGTTAAAGAAGCGTTTTGGGTAAAATCATTTCATTTATCGTAGGTGTTTGGACTTATTGTTCTTGACATTATTATTACTTATATCATGATTTAATTACTTCCAGAATATAAAAAATGATTTATATATCATATATATTCAGTATATATATATAATAGATAGATAAATGAAATGAAACACACCGTTCATGGAGACGGTAGTCTGTTCGTACGTATGAACACTGTTTTCCTTTCCTTATTGTCTTGAATGGAAGTAAGTAGATGACATACATATATATATACATAAATCCAGTAGATTTAACATTTCATATATTTCATTATTATTCATTATATATACTTTATAATCATTCATGAATGGATGATGTGGAGAATGAATCTCATCGCGTCGTGGAGATGGTAGTCCGTACGTACGCACGAGCGATGATATCGTTCTCATGATCGTGAACTTGTGTTGAAGTGTATGTATACTATTTCAGTATCAATATCAATTTATAATAATCATATATAGTTACTCATTACACCATTATACCCATCCAATTAATGTGGTGGCGGAAAATGGATTACACCACGGCGTGGAGATGGTATTCCGTACGTACGAACGCGCGATGATTTCCTTTTTCCGTAGGATGGATAGAAGGTTAATTAGAGTTGTTTCATTTCTATAATAACATATCAGTATATAATAAATACTAATGTTATTACTTTATCATGAAACAACTAAAGAAGAAGAAGTTGAAGAAGAAAGAAATTGAAAAAGATCGGTAATGGATATTACCTCTTTTTGACGCGCCTTTTCTTAACCTCCACTTAAAGAACTAAGGATGGTCTTTGAAGAAGGCCAGGACCTATAGGATGATACTAGGGAAGTGGAGAAGAGATTTTGTCAGGGGTTGGCCGAGCTTGAATGCTCAAATTGGTGTGAGGAAGAGGGGGAGGAGGTTCCCATTTATAAGGGAGGAGAGGGGCACCTTAGGAAAATCTCAAAATATTATTTTATATTATGGTAAAATTCGGAATATAATGGTTCCAAAGGGTCTTATTTCGAATATAAAGTGGTTATGGGTCGAAATACTCTCATCCAATAGGATTTAGACAAGTTTAGGTTATTATTTTAACCTTATCAATTAGATTTAACTCTAAGTTAAATAATTTAACTTTTACCGTGTCTTTTTGTTTTCTTACACTATATGGTTAATAAACTTACCATAACAAGACAAAAAAACCCCAAGTTGTTTATTATTAATATATATATCCTTATCTAAGTCATTTTGCCGAACCTTAGATTTTTAGGAATTAAATAACAATTAATAATATAATATTTGTTTTAAAAACTAATTTATGTCAATTTTGACACTATTTGGTACATGATTTTTATGAAATTCATAACAGAATGATAAGTTAACAAAAGTTACTTATATCAACCATAACATGTCATATTAACCTAGAAAATTAATGTAAGTCATAAAAAGTCTCAAATTACATTTATTTGGGCATTTACAACATCAATTATGTCAATATTTCATTAATAAGACAATTACTGCATCATCTTTGTGTCATAATAAATGATAATTATTTAATCTCTAAAAATTCTAAATAAATTCTTTTGATGTAGATAATTGTAGTATCTTTCTGGAGACTATTTATGTTCTAAGTTTCATGAAGTTTATCACTAAATTAAAATTATTATACTTATAAGATTTAAGAAAGTGACATGTTGTCACATTCTTTGGTTTTAATAATAATTAAATTATTTTCATGGACAAAAGTCCATAAAATTAATCTAATCCGACCCTTAGGTTATATGGGTCTACTTTTAGCCATCCAATAGGATTTTTCCAAGTTTTATCATAATTTTATAATCTTATATTTACCCTTAATTACCCGATTTACCTTTAACTATAGTAAATCAAATTTACCGTAGTTACTATTCACAATGCCCAAAAATAAAAAGTAGCTTATTAACATAATTTTGTACCCACTGATTCCAAATATGGAATCCTTTTTTTCCAAATTCTATACACAAAATATGCAGAAATTAAATTAAAATTAATCTCGTTGTCGAAAGAAAACGGGTTTTTCTTTAAAACATTGCAAAAGATTGAATTGATTTAACCTACGAATTCAAGGTAAAATTAATGCTAATGACATACATTATATTAAATGGTAAAAATATATTCTATTTATACTTTAAAACCATTCAATATTATAATTTAACCACATAAGATATTACGATGAAAAAATTTGTTTTGAATTAAAATATAGCGTGTTTTTACTATTCATTAAAATATGAAAGTTATCGGAAAAATATCAAAACTTTATCTAATGGAAATTTTTATATCCTGATTCAAAAAAAGAATTTTATTTTGTCAAATTTAACTTATAAACATGTCAAAAACTAGATTTAATGTGGGTGCGCCATCAAAAGGCGGCAAAACTATATTTTTTGAAAAATACTTATTTTACCCGAAAAATTTATTTTGTTCTTATACCATGTTCTAGAAATGTGTAAGATGAATAATAATGTTATAAAATTCAAAATTTATTTAAAACTATTCATAAGGGCTAGTTCATAACAATATTATAATAATATATCGTTGTTTAGTAAAACCCAGTATTGCGTACAACACACACTATCGAGGAAGGTCGCGATTGCGTGTAATGCAAGCCAAGTCAGGGTTGCGTGTTGCGCAAGAATCCTTCGTTGTTTCGTATAACAGAATACAACCATATTTCATTTATACGTTTAATATGTATATATATATATACTCAATGTTTCATAGAATAACTATTATCAAAATTGTGCGTAACACGATCCAAGAATAATATTGCGTATACTGCAAGTTAATACGGTGTTGCGTATAGCGCAAGGTAATCTTGGTGTAGTACAAGACATTAATGAAATTAAAAGAATATTTTTCATAAAATCTCAGGGTGTTACAAATTTTACTTTAAAGGGGTTTCTATGTTCAAAAACGTACCTGATACGCAACAAAGAGTTTCATTGAAATCTTACGTTGTACACTAGTAATAAAATAATATTATTTTAAATGGTAGTTAACACATAGCCGTTGTATTGGAGGGAATGGATAGAAATAACTAAAATATGATTATATATGTTTTTTAAATGTTTTTACATTTATCCAATAAAAGATAAATGCTTAAAATACGGAAAGAATTCAATTTTAGGCATATATACACTAATTTTCACTAAAGGTTCACTTATCGCCTTTTGATGACGAACCATCATTAAATATAGTTTTGGTCACTTTTATAAATTCTATTGGACCAAATAAAACTCTTCTTTAGAATCGGGACAACAAAATTTATTTTGTGTAAATTTTTGGTATTTTTCCGATAAGGTTCATTTTTTTAATGAATAGTGAAAAATGTTGTATTTTAATTCAAAACCTCTTTTTAATCTAATTTATTTATATGATTAGATTATATTTTGAATTGGTTTTAAAGTTAAATTAGAATATATTTTTACCATTTAATCCAATAGTGGTCTTTGTAATTAATTTCACTTTGAAATTGGACTTAAACTAGTGTCAATCTTTTGATACTTATTATTTCATAAAAACATGCTATTTGCTCTGACATCGAGAGTTAATTATTAAAATAATTAATACAACTTATATGTTTTGAATTTTGTAAAATAGAAATCATTTTTGAATTCAGAATATCAAATATATCTTAGGGTGATGTTTTGGTATTAATTTGAAAAACTTCAATTTTTGATGAATAGTGAAACCACTAAGTGGTACTTAAAAAACTAATTTTTCGTTTAAATGAAATTTTACCAACTCTGTGTTTTGAATTTCAAAAATCCAACATACATGGTTGTCATTAATTAGTAAAATGTTGTTCAATGGGATTAAAATAATGTTTTGGGGAATAGTAACTTTTAAGTTTTTAATCGCGATTAGAGGTAATTAGTGTAGTTTAAGGTAAAAATAATGTTTTAATAATATGAAATGAACTTGAAACATGTCATACCCTTATTGGATTTGTCATGGACGACCAAGAAAATCCATGGGTCAACTTGGGGACCCCCGGGAGCCACTTTGGTCGGAAAATGATTTTAATACCTTTTTATTTAAAGTTAAAATTAAAATGTCACAAACATGTGTTGTTTTACTAAAACAATTTTTACATGGGGTTATAAAAGTCATATTTTTTACTATAAATATTTATTAGAAATAAAAAAAGTACTTCCTACATCATGATATTTTTTTATAATTTTTAGACATTTAATAAATTAAATTATTTATGACATCATGATGATGCGGCGATTACCTCATTAATGAACGATTTAAATAAAATGAAAAGATAATGTAAAATCTAAGACTTACACTTGTCATAGACCTATTGGATAAGTATATTTCTAACTCTTATCACATTATCCTATAATTATATCAATGTGGGACCTTTAAAATCCGAAAATAATTTTATAATAAAGTAAACTCTTATAACTTTCCAAAGGTGCCCCTCCTCTCCTCTTATAAAAGTCCCCCACCTCTACCACCTTACCCACACTTCCAAAGCCTTTGGCTCGGCCAAACCCTGTCCATTTTGTCTCTCCAAATTCCTATATTGCTCCTAGAAACCTAAATTTGGGCAGAAGTCTTCTCAAGTAAGCCTTTGAGCTCAAATCAAAGAGAGTTACCCGATTTTAAGGTAATGTCTTCACTTGTGTTCTTTTGTTTTATTTTGATTCTCCAACCCCCTAAACTATTTTTATTCATTTATTTTGTAAAAAATCCAGTATATTAAATATAATAGGATGTTTTTATAAGAATAATTCTAGCTACACTTACACACACATACATATAATGGTTAAAGAACATACTGTTTCTGTGGATGACGAATTTCAGCCTCACGAAATGATGATTGTTCAATATTCTTCTAATACCTTCAAAGGTGGCCATTAAGATGTCACTATATTTATATATGATATATAATATGTTTATGTTTTCCTTTATCTTCTATATTTTTCATTTATGTAGAACCTTTATGGTTTCCATTATGGGTAAACGCGATATCTTCATTTTAGGAAGTGCGGACTCCCGCCCCCTCAAAGTGATTTGATTCGTTAATGCCATATGTGGGACGTATAAAGGATGGATTTAAAGTTATTATATATGATGTTATAATGGAATTATAATATACCTTTATATCATTATTATTTCATTCCATTAAAGTATGAGATAGAAATGAAAGTAGCGTTCATGCGTACGTACTGCTTACCGTCTCCATGATCGGTGCATTTTATTTCTTATCCCCAAATGTAATGTACTATTATAAGTACATATATATAATGGATATATATGATGTATGTTACATCTAAGTGATGAATATAATTATGGAATTAAAATATACATATCTATCATTTAGTTTTAATTCCATTAATATTACATAGAAATGAAAGTAGCGTTCATGCGTACGTACGGCTTACCGTCTCCATGAATGGTGCATTTCATTTCTTACCTCTAAATTATTTTGTAATATTATAAATACATGTATATTCTGGATATATATGATATACAAATCATGAATATCATTCCAGATATAATGAACCTTTGACCACACGAACAACATGTAATTGTAAGAAGTCCACTTTCGACATAAGAACCAAATATCGACAAAACAAACATTATTAACTCAAATGATTACATAATGTTTATAACATGTCAATAAGTGATATAAAAGGAATAATGAACTTGAAAAAGGTTCTTAAGAAATTAGAAATTAACTCAAGTTTATTATTCAGGACGTTAAAGAACGATCGAGTCAAGTCGGACCCAAGGTAAGGGACTTCGTCTCAATATCCTTTCATTGAGGAATATTTCATTTTATACACAACTTTATTTTATACGGTGTATAAACCCCTTTGACTTTTACTTTTATACAAAATGAATATTTTTCTATGAAGCGTTTTACTAAATGACAAAAAGGAATGTTTCTTTTAACATACGCGGTGACAATGACCTTTTCTGCCGCCGCGTGTATTATTTGGTCTTTGGCTTCCTCAACAAGCCGTAATGTTTTTAAAATGAAACAAATACCATATAATATTTTATTTATTTTGGTATTTAAAATGGTTTTTATAATGGATTTGTTATGTCAATATATTTATGTGATATATTGTGATCAAAGTGTGGAAATGTTTTCTTTCCATTATATTTGTTTTATGTCTTATGATTTTATAATGGTACTTGGACATTTGACGGGTGGTTATGTGATAAACCATATGACGGGTGGTGCCGTGAATACCAAGATGGGTGGTTACGTTATAACCTCCAATGCATTGGGTATGGAAGTCGGCCGTATGACTATTCCATTAAGTGATATGTGTGGAAGTCGACCGTATGGTTATTCCATTTAAGTATGTTTATGTCCCAAGTTATCTTTATATGTTATGTGATCTTTATATGTGTTTTATGGTAATATTTTGGTTACAAAAGGGTAAGTAATGATATTTTATTTAGTGAAGAATTTTTACTACTTCATAAAGGTGAAAAGTATTACTTTGATAAAGTATACATGGTTTACTTGTTGTTTTGATAAACTAACAGTTTTCATTATTTGTGTATCCCTTAATGAGCTTTTTATGATCACCCCAAGTTTTTTTGAAATGTTTTTCAGAGGAATTAATGTGGAATAGGGTCAAGGATGGGATCAAGGGAAAGTCATGCTATATAAAACATGGAACTAGACATGTTTCTTTTTAAGAGTTTTTATTCTATGGAAACTTAGTAGAAGTGTCTACTTTGTAATCTTTTGAGATGTAATAGTAATGTCCAAATTCTCTAAAACTCTAAACCTGAAAAGATCCTCAATGTGAATTATTCATTTAATTCAATGTTAAGTTAGGTTTAAGGCTGGGGCCTTATAGTTGGTATCAGAGGTCGATTTAGACAACATTAAGAGTTCGGGTATTGTTAAATTAATGTCCATAAATTAATTTAAGGTCAAATTGAAATGATATACCATTTAAAAATTACCATATTGCTTTGCCTAAGATATTTATGTGTTAAGAATCGTTTTTCATAGAGGAAACAGAGCATATTTTCTGGGAAGGCATACATAAAGAAATGACCTTCCAAATCTGCATCCTGAGATGGTCAGAACCAGAATTGAACAGTTTTTTTACAGTGATGGCTCAGCTGACTCAGGTGAAAAATGTTGGATGTTTTCATTGATGATATTTTGGTGTTTTCTAAAAGTAAAGAGGAGCATGAACATCATTTAAGGGTTATCTTGCAAACCTTAAAAGAAAAGAAACTGTATGGAAAATTTAGAAAGTGTGAGTTTTGGTTATAATAAATTTCTTTCCTTGGTAATATTGTTTCAAAAGATGGCATAACTATTGATCCTGCTAAAACAAAAGTTGTTGAAGAATGGCCAATACCCACAAATGTAACCGAGATCCGTAGTTTTCTTGGTTTGGAAGGTTACTACTGAAGGTTTGTTGAAAATTTTTCACGGTTATCTAGTCCAATGACTATGCTTACTCGGAAGGGTGTTAAGTTTATCTGGACAAAATAATGTGATTATTGTTTTCAGGAGTTGAAAAGAAGATTGGTGAATGCTCCAGTTTTGGAACTTCCTTCCAGGAATGGTGAGTTTTTTATCTACAGTGATGCTTCATTGAAAGGACTTGGTTGTGTCCTTATACAGAATGATCAGGTAATTGCATATGCTTCACGTCAGTTGAAAACTCATGAGGTAAATTACCCTACACATTACTTGGAATTAACTGCTATTGTTTTTGCTCTAAAAATTTGGAGGCATCATTTGTATGGAGTAAAGTGTGAAATATATACTGATAAATTTTTTTTAAAGTGTATATTAAATCAGAAATAATTGAACATGAGATAGAGGAGACGGCTGGAATTAATCAAGGATTATGATTGTACAATTCATTACCACCCAGGAAAATCAAATAATGTGGCTGATGCTTTGAGTCGAAAAAGTAATGCTTCATTAACCATGCTACATTTGGAATGAGATCCTTTGGTTTTTGATTTGATGAACTTTGGCATAGAAGTTGTTGGTGCAAAAAGTTCTTCTGTTTTGTTTCAGGTATCAGTGAGATCATCCCTATCAGGCAGAATTAAGCAAGCACAGAGGGAAGACATTGAGTTGCAGAAAAAGGTAGAGCTGGTTCAGAAGGGTAAGATGCCCGAATTCAACATTGATAATGATTGTGTTTTGAGGTTTGGGAAGAGATTATGTGTTCCTGATGATTCACAATTTAAGAATGAGTTGTTATGTGAGGCTCATATTTCCCCGTTTTCAGTTTATCCTGGTAGTACTAAGATGTACAGAGATCTGCGGGAGTATTACTGGTGGGACCGAATGAAAAGGGATATTGCTGATTTTACTGTGAAGTGTTTGACTTTTCAACAGGTTAAAGCAGAGTGGAAGTTACCGAAAGGGATCCTTCATCCTTTACCAGTGCCAGAGTGGAAATGGGAGAATATATCCATGGACTTCGTTGTGGGATTGCCGAAGACACCTCAATGTAATAATGCAATCTGGGTTATTGTTGATCTCTTGACTAAATCTGCTCATTTCCTTGCCATACGAGATACTTTTTCCCTAGATCAACTTTCCAACTTGTTTCATAAAGAGATAGTAAGGTTGCGTGGAGTTCCCCTATCTATTGTATCTGACAGTGATCCCAGGTTCACTTCTAACTTTTGGAAAGGCATTCAGAAGTTGTTGGGTACTGAATTAAATTTTAGTACAACTTTTCATCCTCAGTCAGATGGGCAGTCAGAACGAAAAATTCAGACTTTGGAGGATATGCTGCGTGCTTGTTCTATGGATTATCAGGGAAGTTGGGACCAACATATTTCTTTGGTTGAATTTTCATATAATAACAGTTTTTATTCTAGTATACAGATGGCACCATTTGGGGCATTATATGGGAAGCAGTGTCGAACTCCAGCTTTTTGGAATGAAGTGGGTGAAAGGAAGCTGAATGGACCAGAATTGGTAGAAGAGATGGCAGAAAAAGTTCAGTTGATTCAGAAACACATGAGAATAGCTCAGAGCAGACATAAAAGTTATGCGGATAACCGGAGGAAGGATCTATCTTTTGAGGTAGGTGATCATGTTTTTCTCAAAGTATCACCATGGAAAAGTGTGATGTGATTTGGTAAGAAAGGAAAGTTGAGTCCAAGGTTCATTGGACCATATGAAATTCTAGAGAGAGTTGGATTAGTTTCTTACAGAGTGTCATTACCTCTGAGTTTATCTCAGGTACACAATTTTTTTCATGTTTCGATGTTGAGAAAGTATATGCCAGATCCATCTCATGTTTTGAGCCCATAGGTAGTTCAGTTGGAAGAAAATCTCTCTTATGAAGAACAACCAGTCCATATTCTTGAACGAAGAGAGCAGGTGTTGCAAAATAAGGTAATTCACCAGGTAAAGGTTTTGTGAAAAAACCATATGGTTTAAGAGGCAACGTGGGAATCTGAAAATGCTATTAGGGATAAATACCCCCACTTATTTTGATAAGTGAATAAAATTGTGAGGACGCAATTTCCAAAAAGGGGGAAGGATGTAACATCCCAGGTAAATAAAGAATAAATAATTTTCATATTTATTAATATTTACGAATTAAATATTAATTTTACTTTAAAGGGGTTGCTATGTTCGATAGCATACCTAATACGCAACAAAGAGTTTCATTGAAATCTTACGTTGTACACTAGTAATAAAATAATATTATTTTAAATGGTAGTTAACACATAACCATTATATTGGAGGGAATGGATAGAAATAACTAAAATATGATTATATATGTTTTTTAAATGTTTTTACATTTATCCAATAAAAGATAAAGGCTTAAAATACGGAAAGAATTCAATTTTAGGCATATATACACTAATTTTCACTAAAGGTTCACTTATCTCCTTTTGATGGAGAACCGTCATTAAATATAGTTTTGGTCACTTTTATACATTCTATTGGACCAAATAAAACTCTTATTTAGAATCGGGACATCAAAATTTAGTTTGTGTAAATTTTTGGTATTTTTCCGATAAGGTTCATTTTTTTAATGAATAGTGAAAAATGTTGTATTTTAATTCAAAAATTATTTTTAAAATAATTTATTTATATGATTAGATTATCTTTTGAATTGGTTTTAAAGTGAAATTAGAATATATTTTTACCATTTAATCCAATATTGGTCTTTGGAATTAATTTCACTTTGAAATTGGACTTAAACTAGTGTCAATCTTTTGATACTTATTGTTTCATAAAAACACGCTATTTGCTCTGACAGCGGGAATTAATTATTAAATTAATTAATGAAACTTATATGTTTTGAATTTTGTAAAATAGACATCATTTTTGAATTCAGAATATCAAATATATCTTAGGGTGAAGTTTTGGTATTTTTCTGAAAAACTTCAATTTTTGATGAATAGTGAAACCACTAAGTGGTACTTAAAAAACTGATTTTTCGTTTAAATGAAATTTTACCAGCTCTGTGTTTTGAATTTCAAAAATCCGACATACATGTTTGTCATTAAGAATTAAAATGTGGTTCAATGGGATTAAAATAATTTTTTGGTGAATAGTAAATTTTATGTTTTTAATCGGGATTAGAGGTAATTAGTGTAGTTTAAGGTAAAAATAATGTTTTAATGATATGAAATGAATTTGACACATGTCCTACCCTTATTGTATGTGTCATGGCCGACCAAGGCAATCCATGGGTCAACTTGGGGACCCCCTGGAGCCACTTGGTAGGAAAATGACATTAATACCTTTTTATTTAAAGTTAAAATTAAAATGTCACAAACATGTGTTGTTTTACTAAAAAAAATTTTACATGGGGTTTTACTAGTCAGAGTTTTGACTATAAATATTCATTAGAAATCTAAAAATATTTCCTACATCATTATATTTTTTTAATAAATTTTCGACATTAAAAAAATTAAATTATTTATGACATCATGATGATGCAGCGATTACCTCATTAATGAATGATTTAAATAATATGAAAAGATAATGTAAAATCTAAGACTTAAACTTGTCAAAGACCTATTGGATAAGTATATTTCGAACCCTTATCACCTTATCCTTTAATTATATCAATGTGGTACCTTTAAAATCCTAAAATCTTTTTATAATAAAGTAAACTCTTATAACTTTCCAAGAGTGCCCCTCCTCTCCTCTTATAAAAGGCCCCCACCTCTACCACCTTACCCACACTTCCAAAGACTTTGGCTCAGAAAAACCTTGTCCATTTTGTCTCTCCACATTCCTATCTTTCTCCTAGAAACCTCACTTTGGGTAGAAGTCTTCCCAAGGAAGCCTTTGAGCTCAAATCAAAGAGAGTTACCCGATTTTAAGGTAATGTCTTCACTTGTGTTCTTTTGTTTTATTTTGCTTCTCCAACCCCATAAACTCTTTTTATTCATTTATTTTGTAAAAAATCCAGTATCTTAAATATACTAGGATGTTTTTATAAGAATAATTCTAGATACACTTACAAACACATACATCTAATGGTTAAAGAACATACTGTTTCTGTGGATGGTGATTTTTTGTCTCACGAAATGATGATTGTTCAATATTCTTCTAACACCTTCAAAGGTGGCCATTAAGATGTCACTATATTTATATATGATATATAATATGTTTATGTTTTCCTTAATATTATGTATTTTTCATTTATGTCGAACCTTTATTGTTTCCATTATGGGTAAACGCGATATCTTCATTTTAGGAAGTGCGGACTGCCGCCCCCTTAAAGTGATTTGATTCGTTAATGCCATTTGTGGGACATATAAAGGATGGATTTGAAGTTATTATATATGATGTTATAATGGAATTATAATATACCTTTATATCATTATTATTTAATTCCATTAAAGTATGAGATAGAAATGAAAGTAGCGTTCATGCGTACGTACGGCTTACCGTCTCCATGATCGGTGCATTTCATTTCTTATCCCCAAATGTAATGTACTATTATAAGTACATATATATAATGGATATATATGATTTATGTTACATCTAAGTGATGAATATAATTCTGGAATTAAAATATACATATCTATCATTTAGTTTTAATTCCATTAATATGACATAGAAATGAAAGTAGCATTCATGCGCACGTACGACTTACCGTCTCCATGAACGGTGCATTTAATTTCTTACCTCTAAACTATTTTGTAATATTATAAATACATGTATATGCTGGATATATATGATATAAAAATCATGAATATCATTCTAGATATAATGAACCTTTGACCACACGAACAATATGTAATTGTAAGAAGTCCACTTTCGACCTAAAAACCAAATATCGACAAAACGAACATTATTAACTTAAATGATTACATAATGTTTATAACATGGAAATAAGTGATATAAAAGGAATAATGAACTTGAAAAAGGTTCTTAAGCAAGTATAAATTAACTCAAGTTTAATATTCAGGAAGTTAAAGAACGATCGAGTCAAGTTGGACCCGAGGTAAGGGACTTCGTCTCAATCTCCTTTCATTGAGGCATATTTCGTTTTATACACAACTTTCTTTTATACGGTGTATAAACCCCTTTTAATTTTACTTTTATACAAAAGGAATATTTTCCTATGAATCATTTTACTAAACGAAAAAAAGGAATGTTTCTTTTAACGTACGTGGTGACAACGACCTTTTCCGCCGCCACGAGTATTATTTGGTCTTTGCCTTCCTCAACAAGACGTAATGTTTTTAAAATGAAATAAATACCATATACTCTTTTATGTATTTTGGTATTGAAAATGGTTTTTATAATGGATTTTTTATGTTAATATATTTATGTGATATATTGTGATCAAAGTGTGGAAATGTTTTCTTTCCATTATATTTGTTTTATGTCTTATGATTTTATAATGGTACTTGGACATTTGACGGGTGGTTACTTGATAAAACATATGACAGGTGGTGCCGTGAATACAAGGAAGGGTGGTTACATTATAACCTCCAATGCATTGGGTATGGAAGTTGGACGTATGGCTATTCCATTAAGTGATATGTGTGGAAGTCGATCGTATAGTTATTCCATTTAAGTATGTTTATGTCCCAAGTTACCTTTATATGTTATGTGATATTTATATGGGTTTTATGGTAATATTTTGGTTATAAAAGGGTATGTAATGATCTTTTATTCAGTGAAGAGTTTTTAATACTTCATAAAGGTGAAAAGTATTACTTTGATAAAGTATACATGGTTTACTTGTTGTTTTGATAAACTAACAGTTTTCATTCTTTGTGTATCCCTTACTGAGGTTTTTATGCTCACCCCAAGTTTTTTTGAAGTGTTTTTCACAGGACTTAATGTGGAATAGGGTCAAGGATGGGATCAAGGGAAAGTCATGCTATATAAAACATGGAACTAGACATGTTTCTTTTTAAGATTTTTTATTCTATGGAAACTTAGTAGAAGTGTCTACTTTGTAATCTTTTGAGATGGAATAGTTAAGTCCTAATTCTCTAAAAATCTAAACCTGAAAAGATCCTCAATGTGAATTATTCATTTAATTCAATAATAAGTAAGGTTTAAGGACGGGGCCTTATAGTTACCCTCTTTGTTTTTATTTTAGAAAAGAAAATGTTGTTTGTGAGGTGTTAATTTATCACCTTCAAGAACGACATGATTTATTTTTATCTTTACCTCCATAAGATCTGGTCATGAAAGCATTTTTATGGTTTAAACATATTATTTTATAAGTATTATATACCATATAATGTTTAGGAACTAACTTATGTACATATTACTAAATGATTAATCAAAACATGTTCATTGTGGTCGAAAAGCCGCCCGAATTAACCCAAACAATCATCATTAATTTATTATCTAATGATTCATCCACATGGAATATAAAAAAAATTAATTATAAGATCTTTTAAAATCCTATAATATCATTAATAACCTGAAATATCAGTTCTGGATGTTTATCCATGTTCGACATGAACTTCCATTCATGAATACAAGTGAACCGTTCAAGAAAACCATAAAAATGAACATTCTCGAACAATGAATTTTAACTCTATAAATTATAAAAATGAAATAAATGAACTTAATAATATTTAATGAATATTATTAATATATAAAAGGTGTTATAATTGTTAATTAACGAATCTAATTTGGTTATATAAGACATAAAAGTGAATAAAGCGTTCAGATACAAGGTAAGGGGAAATTCTCAAACCCAACTAACTTTCTTCGGGTTCTCCCTCTTTCACACCATTTTCAGTATTTTTACTCCTTAAAAATAAGTTTTTAATCCTTATATTTACTTTCCTAGGATATACATGTTTCCAATAAAGTTTATTTGAAGCACAATGTTTTCAAAAAGAACTCTTCTTTCAGAACACACCTTTTACTTCTCACTTAAGGTTGATGGTCCTTGTATCAAGTACATTATCCCCTATTTATTTTGGGAACATAATGTTTATTAATGTGTTAATATGAGATGAAATCCATTCCTATATGTGGGTCATTATTCTATTTTTCATGCATGATAATGAAAATTTCAAGATATGATGGGTGTGCCTGGAATTATATAGCGCAGTATGAATGTTTGAATGTGACGGGTGCACTTGGAATTATACAGAGCTCTAATGCATTGGGTAAAGATATTGATCTAATGAGATAAAGTGAAATTATGTGGGAACATGATGCTAGCTTTTTTCAGAAATATTTGTGGTAGTTTACCACTAAGACACAATTTTTCATTTTTTTTGCATTTCCACATTTCAAGTCTTTTGTTAATGCTTCCTCTATTGATCACAATCATTTCCCTATGTTATGATTGTGCTAACCCATTGTTATATTTTACTCTTATTGAGATTTTAGATCACCCCTTTTTGATTTATATACTTATTTTAATAATTAAAATAAGGAGTATTCATGTTCCAATAAGAAACTAGTGAAGAGGGAATTAAAGAAATGTTTATTTTTTATTTTGTAAAAGTTATTTATGGTTGTTCTAATCGTCCAAAACCTAGACCGGTAAAAGTTATTAGAATTTATTAAATGTTGTGTATTTTTTCATTTTTATTTTATAAAAAACATAGCATTTATATGTGCTGAAATTGGAAGAGCGGGTTTGGAACTTTACTCTTCATTCAACTTATCCTTCAAACCTATTATAGAAAAGACACAAAATTAGTTCCTAAAATGTATAATTCTATCATAATGAAATTTAAATGTAGGAACATTTATCACATTCTTTTATCGCTCTACAATCTCCTTTTGTGTCTCTGTTATCTTCACATGGATATATGGTTGAACAATCATTTGAGAATGTTAAGATTTATCCCCTTACTTTAATATTTCCAGATCCAAAATTTTCAAATTCCTAAATATTGGGTCTTTTGTGATCCTCATTGTAGATAAGCTGGCACAATCCTTTTCACATAGGGAATCTACCAACATGTCTGATTTCCAAGGGTGGTAATATATTGAGTAGTCACAATCTTTAATTAATTATAACCATATTATATAGTGCATATTCAACTCTTTATGAGTAATTATATACTTTAAAATTTTATGATCAGTATATATATCACACTTCTCTCTATAAATATAATTCCTCTATAAAATTAGTGAAAAACTTACTATGGATAACTCCAAATCATGATTTGTGTAATTTTTCTCATAATTTTTCAATTTTAATTAAGAATAAGCTCTCACCATATCATTTTTCTTAAGTAAGAATACAGAATATTTCTTGAATGCATCACTGTAGATCCCAAACCATTATACACTATAGTTTAGTGTAAGAATATGTGTGATTACTAACCTTTTATTTGGTTCCTTGAAAATTTCCTCACATTCATCTATTCAAAGGAACTTGGAACCTTTCTGAGTTAACTTGTTGATTGGATTAGACAACCATGAGAAATTATCAAAAAAAGTGTTGATAATTTTATTCCAAACCATGAAAATTATGTGTATAAGTCCCAATAGTTGGTATGTGCTAATGTTCAATATCATCTGTTATAGAAGGATCCATCGATCTACCCTCATTTAAGATTATATAACCAAAAAACAATGTTTTCTTTATCCAAAATACACACTTGGTAAATTTTTTAGACAACTTCTCCTTTGCTAAGGTCTTCAGTATAGTCCTAAGTTTATCTTAATTCTCTTCCTTTCTTTAGAAATATATATCAACATCATCTATAGAGACTACCACAAACTAATCAATGCAATATCTAATGAATCGATTCATCGAATCCAAGAATATAGAGGGGGGGGGGGAATTAGTAAGACCAAATGGAATCACTATAAATTTTAAGTGTTCATACCTCATATTTAAGGTTTTATTTGGTAATTATTCACCTTTGAAACTCAACTAATAGTATCCAGATCAAAGATCAATCTTCTCAAAATATTGATCTCCTCGTAATTTATAGAAAAAATCATTAATACGAGGAATATGATACCTATTATTTATTTGAATATTATTCAGTTCCTAATAATAAATACAGAGTATTATTGGTCCATATTTCTTATTAACCAAGAGAATAGATTCAACCAATAATGAAACACTTGGATGAATGAATCCCTTATCAAGATTCTCCTAGAGTATCATTATAGTATCCTAGTTTTCTTATAGGTATTAACCATTTAATTTTTAGTTTAAAACCTTTATATTTACCTAAATGAAAGTTCCTAAGAGTTAAGAATGGTTTTGAGAGTGTCTAGGTCTTATTCAAAGTCCATAGATATAGTGTCAGGAGAAACATATAGAGGTGCATAGTTGGAACATAATTAGGAATAACCACACATCTTAACTGTGTGACCCTAATGATGAGGATAAATATTTGATAAACCATGTGGAGTTGGCCTAAAGACCATTATAAAAGTTTTAGATGTATTATAGAGGTTATCTGCCTGGTTTTTCATGGTTTTTCAAACTGTGATCACATCAAGCAGGGGGGGTTCCATATGGATAGTGGGGGAACACAATTGGTTCTTGTTTTGGAAAACCACATGAAAAAACCATGCACCTCATTAAAATACATGGAAAATGACCATTTTCCAGTTTTACATTACAAAATCAAAATCATTCCTCTTTCTTCTTTTACATAGTAGCATCCACTATGGGTTCTCCCCCTCTCCCTCTTTACAGGTTTTGAATACTCATCCATTTGTGCTATGATTTTTTCTCCATTCATCATGTTGGATCCATCTCGATATGTCTCTTAATCATATTCCTAATATTATTCATTTATCATTCCATATATAATTCTATTTCCGTACAATCTCATATTCCCTATTTTCAGGGAGTTATTTTGTTTTTTCAGTTTCTTCCATTCTATCTTGAATTTGAATATGATAGTAGATGAGGATTAATCTACCAAAATAATTTAGGAGTTTGAATGTTTTTCCCTACATTTCAATCTATTTATATTATTCCCAATTGTTCCACAAACCATAATTTCTATGCATTTACCCTAATTGTTTTATCCCTAATTAAATTGATTATCCCATGCTAGAAATAATCTTATAAAACCTTGTTATTGTTAATGGTCTTCTAACTTGATGAGTTCCATCCCTTTGGGTGTGATTATTAAATTCCCTTGAAATTATAGATTATTATGTGTCCAACCCACCTTTGAAGTGGTTTTGGATTAAATCTTAATTGAAATGAATAAATAGAATTTAATGTAATGTGATAGGTAACACCATTTCACTCAAAAATTTTTGAATTATAAATTATGATTGTGGATGAATGGGGTTAAATGGAATATTAAAGTGTTTAAAAAACATTACATAACTTTTTTTAAAGGATAGAAGGTAATACACTATTACTATTATTATTAGACCATGAACATTGGTCATTGTGCAATGGTTGATTGAATTTTTGGAAATGACATTTCTTTCTCCCTTGACAATGGATATTGGGAAAGGTGAATCACATCATTTACTGAGATGTTGGAGATGAAAATTTATGCTTCTTGGGTTAGAATGTTCGTAATGATGACCCACATCATTGATTGGGAATATTTGTACTTGAGGTTTCATATTCCTAAATAAATACAAGGCATTTTCCCATTATTTAAAGTATGAGACTCTTATAATTATGCATGAACACCTTGGTTGTATGCATCTGGTCCTAGATATTACTATATATATGTGGTGATTCATATATACCCACACATATATATAAAAACTTATCGACAAAAACATATATATATGGAAATAGACACACACACACACATATATAGTGACTCATGTTCAGTGAAAATTTCATCTTGGGTCAGAGTTGGTAGAGGAAAATGAGTGTGACTTATAAACCCGGACCAAATTGGTTATGTTAACATTACTAATTACATTATTATACCAACATATTTTTCTTTATATATCCACTTGCTAGATAATATTATATTCCATTGTTGGTGGCCTACAAATTTTATCTTACACCCTATCCAGACCACCGTTTTGTACCCAAGAATAATAATTGATTTCATGTGAAGATAAGGGGGATATCTATGTTTTGGATTCTTAATTATCTATAGGTATGGGAGATATGGAGTATAGAAATTATCCTAGGATTGTTATACTATCAGATATTTCTCTTGGGACCATTGGACCTTTTTTATAGCATGTATTTTATTGTGTTCCTGCTTCCATGATTTCATGATTCCCATTTTATATATTATGTAAACCTAAAATAATATGTTTTGTACAATTTTGCTTTAATTTTATTACTTATACATGATTATTCAATTATCTAGATGCTTATTAATTCCAATTCCTTGTTATTATATCTATTTTCATTGTTTTTTATTTTTTATTTTTATTATGCTCCACTTTGATCTTGAGGGCATAGTCTCCCTACTATACTATCACATAACCTCACTACTATTCAGTTGCCTATGGAATATGAAGAGGTTTTTTTGAGGCTATCTGGATCTAAGGTTTGATTACTTATTAGAGAACCACACCAGATATGTTACAAGTGGTACCAAAGTTGGTGTTTATTTTATTTTATTTTCCTCTTATCTTACTATTTTAGGATACTTGAAAGGTGACTACGATGTTTCAAAATTTAGTAATGAGCCTCCATATGAGAGTAGATGACCCACATATTGAATATGTAAAAATCACCTTGGATGAGATTATTATTAGGGATTATGATTTTTACAATTGTACCATTCCTTTGTTTTGTGACACACAAGATTTTATATGTTATGATATGATTTTTGGTTTCTACCCTTGGACCAATATAGAATGGAGGTATCCTTTAATGGATCATTATGGAATCTAAGGATTTATATTCCATGCTTATTCCATTCCAAGACTTATTAAAATGTTCATTACCTGCTGTATATTACATATTCTTTGATTGTTATACTTCGAGTTTCAGTATCATTTATTATTGGTAGAAAAATAATTGGTTACCTAAAGCGTCTACATCAACTGAGATGGTTTTTCCCACATAGCTCAATGATGTCACCATAAAAAACCAATTATCATATATTGAGCTATGTAACTACGGTTAGATGCATTATAACGTTATTTATTTGTGATTAAATGTATAAAAATTAAAATTATAAAGAGTGTTGGCCTTTATAAATTGGGAGTGACGATTTATCTAATCAAGCCATCATACATGACCTATTATATTCTAAGGTAGAATGTAAAATGTGGGTTTTGGTTGAATGACGTGCTAGTTATTAATTACCAAGAATAATAATTTATAACTTGATAATGGTAAATAATCTAAATATACCTTTATTGATATATATATATATTCATTTTCAAATGTGAACTACTAAGTAATAAATTTAAATTGAAATGTTTCTAGTAAATATGGATGTCAATTGGAACTTAAAGAGAATTTTAATGATAAATTTTCAATTGAAAATACCTATACCATAACCTTCAATTGAAATTGATAACTTGAACATAACCTGAACATAGAAATGGATAGTAGGAAATGTATCTCATGACTTATCATGATCTTCTATTTAATTTCGACCTAGCCTGAGGAGCAGACAGAGTGGTGTAGATTCTTATGTAGGAATTCTTGTACCTTTCCTATTTCTTTAATCTATGATATTTGATTATTAATTCTCATTTTGAGTCATGTGGTTGGAATTTATAGAGATATTCCTCCATGATGGAAAAATATTCAATACTAGGAATTTGGTGATGACTATGATCCAGAGTATGTGGACCCTAAGCCACTAGTAGAACCTCCTGTAGCGCCAACTGCGGAACTTCGTGCTATTTCTCACCTAGACACCAATGCTTGGATTCAAGAGGGTTTCTTATGACTAATTCAGACCATGTAGGTATCCATGAGGCCTACCCCTACCATGAAAGGGTTGGCATGGGAATTTATACAGGATCATCCACCTACATTTTTGGTGGATGGTGGTTCCTAGGTTTATGAGTCATGGATTGAGGCCATTTTTTATATTTTGGAGAATCTGGAGACAACCATGAAGAGGAGGTTCATGGTAAAAACTTATATGATTATATATTTTCCAAGTATTGGTGGGATTTTATTACCCAAGTACATTGAAATCGATATATGATTAGGGAAAACACTAGATCACACACTCTCTCTCATAGTGGACCATTTCATGGATTTTATCCTAGATGACTTTTCCAAGTTACCTCCTAAGTGAGAGGTAGAGTTTACTATTAAGGTGTTTCCAGTAGTTTCACAAGTGTCCTTCCCCCCATACATGATGAAACCTAATGAGGTTCAGAAGACCAAGTGGTAGTTGGAGGATATAAAAGAAACAAGTTTTATCGGACATAATAATTCACCTTTGGGTTCACCTATCTGGTTTTCCACAAAGGAAGACGACGACATCAAAATATGACTGGATTAAAATAAATTTAATCAGCTTACAGTTTACAATAAATATCCACTACATAAAATTTAAAACCTCTTTGATCAGATATAATGAGAAAAGGTCTTCCCAAATATTGATTTTAGGTTGGGATATAATCAGTTATGATTCAGGCCTTCATATACACCCCATACATATTTTTGAATCAGATGTGGACTTTACATGTATTTTTTAATATCGTTCAGTCTGATGAAAACACCAAAAGTTTTAATGGATTAGATGAATTTGTTTCTCCACATGGACCTAGAATATTACATTTTGGTTTTCATGTATTATATCTTAGTCTATTCTCAAAATCAACACGATCCTACCAAGCACCTTGACATCCTTTCGAGTGTACTGAGAGAGCATAGGTTGTATTCCAAACTGAAAAAATGTATCTTTTGGATTTATAAGGCCTAATTATTCTATCACATTATCTCACAGGAAGGAGTATTTTTGGACCCAAAGAATGCGAGAGTCATTGTTTCCTAGTATAAGGCAAAAAATGTGTTTCAAAAATAGAATTTCTTAGGGATCAATGGCTATGACATGCATTTTATTTCTAATTTATCAGGATATGAATCACCTCTAACTAGTTTGGATAAGTAAAGAATCAAATTTTTATGGTTTGAAATATGGGAGAATATTTTCAAGGAGATGAAATCATGAATAACTTCTGCAGTCAACTTGATTATTCCATAACTAATTTGAAGATATATAATTTATTGTGATGAATTAGGAATCAGGCCTGGAGTAGACTCTTTGTAGGATTAGCAAGTCACAAAATGCGTGTCTCATCAGTTGAGACCTCATGAGTACAATTTTATGAAACAAGATCCTTATCTAGTAGATGTTTTCTATTCCATAAGTTGTTGGAGACATTATTTTCTAGGGGTGTTTTTGGTGCTGTATATGGACCACACAGGACTCAAATATATATTAACTCAGCATGACTTGAACCTTCAATAGAGAATATGGGTTAAATACCGTTAGTTGTTTTATTTTGAGATTTCCTATATCTTGGAAAATGTAATGCAGTGGATGATGCACTGAGCAGGAACACCCAAAAAGAGGAAGTTCAGGAGGATAGTGGTTAGTGGAAATTGATGACCTTATTTGCTGAGATGCATATATAGGTGAAGGACCATCAAAAACATCCTTTACTCACATATTTGTTGGTGAATTATTAACTATTGGATTGAGTAAATATGAGATATCTTCCAGATCCCGCGGGCTTGGTCCTAAGGGAGAGTGTTTTAGGTGAGGACACACTACCTAGTTGGTTCATTGATGGGTATGTGATCTCTCACATGCATGGAAAATATGGTTTCATTCTCACATGTGAGAGGTGATGCTACAAGTGTCTCATAACTCATCTTGGTTAGTTCATCCTAAAATCACCAAGATGTAATGCGACTTATACTTCCAATAATGGTGGTCGAGGACTAAATGGACGATAGATATTTTGTTATACAGTGTTCCACATGCTAGTAGATGAAGGGGGACCACCAATTACTAGTTGGGATTTTAAATATATTTGCCATTATTGAGTGGAAATGTGATGAATACACAATGTATTTAATGACCATATTACCTAGGACACTATGGGGAAGTGATGCAGTATGGGTGATCATAGATAGATTGAAAAATGTCAATCATTTCGTACCCATCAGAGAGACCATTTTAGTGAATTATCTTGGAAGGCTATATGTCAGAGAGATTATAAACCTTCATGGAATACCATATACCAAATTATCAGATAGGGTTGATCTCTTTATATAGTTTTTATGGAATGGAATGTAGAAGGATTTGGGTTTATAAGTACTTTTTAGTATAGAATATCATCCTTGGAATGATAGTCAATCCAAGCATATGATTTAGCTATTAGAGGATATTCTTTGAACACATGTTCATAATTTTTGATTTAATTTGGAGAAACACTTATCTATCATCTATTTTTCTTACAATAACAACTTTAAGTCTATGATATAGATGTCTCTTTATGAAACCCTATATGGTATCCTATTTTTATCACATTTGTGCTTGTTAGAGGAAGGAAATGTAGCGCTACTGGTACCTCATCTATTTGAAGAGACATCAGAGTAGGTATAGATTATCATGAAATGTATGGATGCTTCCCAGCCTAGATAGAATTATTGTACCAATTTCCATTGATGAACTTTGGATTTTAAGGTTAGGGATCAATTACTTTTTCATGTGTTGAGTAGACTGGGCCATCAACATTTTAGGAGGACTGGGAAACATTGACCTTGTTTTGTCAGCCATTTTGAGATATTAGAGAGAGTCAGGTCGGTATCCTATCAGATAGCTCTTACTCAGAGGTACCAAGACATGAACAATTTCTTCCATGTATCTCATATTGAATGATATATTTCATTCCCATACCACATTGTTTAACCTAATAAGGTTGATTTGGATATTATTGCTTCTTTACAGGAGCATCTAGTTTGTATCATTGAATGGACCCAAAATGATATATGAGGTAGTTTATTTCCTCTAGTTCAAGTGCAATGTCATCATGAGAATGTTTAATAAAAGACACGAGAATTAGAGGATAATGGATATTCCTAGTGGATAGAGATATTCTCAAATGATGATCAACAACTATTGGAGGCGAAAATGAGGGAAGAATTGTTTTAATGAGGGGAGGTTGTTAGATCCTATATTTTTTGAGAGGTAGGGAGAATTTAATTTTTAGTCTAAGTCAATTTTAATTTCCTAAATGAAAGAACCTAGATTTTATGAAGGGGTTAAAGGGTGTTTTTCGGTTTTTCGGAGCTTGAAGTTTCATTTTTGAGAGAAGTAGAAAGAGGTACACTATTTGTGCATGGTCAGTCATAATTGTGTGTCTCAACCATGTGACCCTTAGGAGGAAGAGCATGGATTGATAAACTGTGTGATATAGTCTATGAAACCATCCAAAAAGATGCATACCTATTTTAGATATGATCTTCATGGTGTGTGCGTGGTTTTTCAAACTATTCTCAAACTGTACAAGGGTGTGCGCTATATGGATATTGGAGGCACATGGTTGGTGCATGGTCTAGACAAATGTGTGGCCAAACCACATGCCTCATTACGAAAATTTGAAAATGGTCAGTTTATACTTTTCCCTTAAAATCTGAAACCTCATCCTCTATCACTTACACAACATCAACCACCATGGGAGCTCATCCTCTCCCTCTTCATAGGACTTAAAGGATATTCTCTGTCCGTGCTCCAATTCAATCACTGTTCATCACATTGGACCCATCTCAGTAAGAATATTAATACAATTTATTTCTTTCTCCTTGTATATTCTCTTCTAGAATTTTATTTCCATGTGAGCTCATATTCCATAATTTTATATCGCTAGTTTATTTCTTTGATTCCTACCATTATAGTTTAAATTTAATGCTGATATCAGATAAAGAGCTATATACCAGAATAAGGTAGGTGTTCTAATTACTTTTTTTAAAGGTCATGTTGTTTATATTATACACTATTGTGTGGAACATTAGAATTTCTATGAAATGACTCTAAAATTTATTCCCCCTTATTAAATTGATTATCCCTTTCTAAAAATACTCTTATAGATCATTGTTATTTTCAGAGATCATCTACCTTGATGAGTGACACCACATTTGGATTTATTATTAAATAGCACTCAATTCCTATATTCTAATATTCCAAATCCACCTTATAATTGGTTTTGGATTGACTCATAATTGAAATGGCTATATTGAATTTAATAGAATGTGAATAGTAAGACCATGTCACTTGACCCTTATTGAATTGTAAATTATTATTGTGGCTAAATTGTATTAAATGAAATGTTAAATGGTCAGAAAAAATTACACGCACTACTTTAAAGAATAAAAGGTAATTACTTATTAAATTTTTGATTAGACCATGGACATTGGTCATTGTGTAATGGTTGAGAGAATTTTTAGACATGAAATTTCACACTCCCTTGATTTGGATGTTGGGTGTGGAAACTCATATCATTTACTAGGAAATTAGACATGATACTTCACACTCCTTTTGTTATAATGTTGTAAATGAAATGCCACATCATTTATTGGGACTTTTTATAGATAAAGTATCATATTACCAAATAAAATATTGTCCTATTCCCCTTATTTAAAGTATGAGACTCTTACAATTGAGCATGGATAACTTGGTTGTATGCCTCAGGTCCTAGCCTGCACTACATATATATATATATATAGTGATTCATATATTTATTCCTATACATATCTACACACACACACAGATATATATATATATGTTTACACATGTTCAAAAACAATTTCGGCTCAAGCTGAAGATGGTAGAGTCGGACGAGTGTTCGTTAGGAACCTAGACCAACTTGGTTATGTTTATGTTACCTATTACAATATTATACCTACAAAATGTTCATTATATATTCACTATATATATAGTAATAGATTTTGATGGTTGTGGCCTACTGAGTTTATTACATACCATATCTAGGCCACCGTTTGGTACAGGAGAAGACTTTATGATTACTGCTATGGGTAAGGGGAAGCATTATGTTTTGGATGCTTAATTATATTTTTGGATGTGATCTTGGTAGTAGAGGAATAATCTTGAGATTATGATTCTATTAAAGATAGATTCCAGGCCTTTTATTCCTTTTTTATATCATGTATTATATTGTATGTCTACTTCCATATTTTTCTGACTCCCATTTTGAATAGCATACATACATGGAATAATTTTTTATGTATGATTATTCTTACTGATTATGGTTTAAAACCCGTTATTTCCTTATCTGAGTGATTATTCATTCTATTCCTTTGTTATTATATCTTTTTCAATAGCTATGTATTTTTTTATAACTGTTGTGACCCACTATGGTCATTAGGGTATATTCTCCCCACCATACTATTATAGACCCTTGCTAATAGTCTAAATCCTATTGAATAAAGGGAGTCATTATTGAGCCATGAGAATCCCAAGATTAGATATTTATCAGTTAAATGAACCTCATAAGTTTCAAGCTTCTTGAATTCCTTCAACAATATCGGTTACATTCTATATGGAGCACACATGAGCCTCAGATTGGTTGGTGAGGACTTGGATAGTGAATCCAAGAGACCCATGATCAAATCTAGGTGGAGACATAATCCTTGGTTACTATTGAAGTACTGTAGCAGTGCTGTAGAAGGTAATTTTTGATACTATAACTATCAGAAGTATTCATCAATTTGGGCCTCTGGGCAACTGGTTTGGTCCTTAGGCCGTGCAAGGCTTTAGGTCCACCCAAGGACTTTAGGACAGTTGTCTCTCAAGGACTCTAGGCCACCTTAAGGCCTTAAGTACACCCGGAGGCATTCAGACCACATGATTATGTAGATGTACCAGTCATACTACAAAGGAAAAGGCACTAGATGTGAATTTTGGGAAGACACATTCACTAGAGCATAACTAACTGAAATTAGAAGAATTAGAGGGTATGGAATTTTCATCAGTACTGGGTCTATGTAGCTTTGTATTGGATAGCTAGCTGACTAGCCCTGATAAGGTGTAGTGCTGATATCATGACATATGTTGGGGAGTAGTAGTTACAAGTTGTCTTTTTTGGGTGATTCCCTCTAATACATTTGGGTCATGTAACTACCTCTAAGCCTTCGGGCCTTGTAAGGGTTCCACCTCACCCCTTAAAAGGTGGATTATAAAAATCATAAAAAAATGAAGGCCTTCAGGCCATTCCAACCATTCTATATGGAGTATTTAAAATTGGTCTATCACCAAGTATGTGTCATATTGAAAACATAACTTCATGAATCAGTGGAATATTAGGAAATTATTTCAATAAAAAATAAAAAATTCCCACACAATAAGAATATATTCGATTTTAATGTTCTCCCCAACCATTTAAGATAAACACCCCTTTTGAATAGGAATCATGACCCATATAATTGATATAATTTCCATTGTAAATTAACATTTATCATATCATCGATATAAAATCATAGATTGGTATAAAATATAAAATTTTACTTCCATTAATCCAAAATTAATATGGGATTTATATAAATAAATACAATCCAAGCCTAAGATAACATAAAATTTCACTATAGGGAGAATAAAAATATTTTCAAGAAGAATATTCCCAAAAACATTAATGAGAGAACAATCATTGAATTGAGATATGATCATCATACCATTAGGAGCTTTCAATTATAATTAAAAATATAATCATTAAAGATATAAATTAAGATTCATATTTAAATTTCATGATATAATGGAATTTCAGATGGAAATTACCAAATTAGAAACTTCAATATTTAGATATTCCTATCACCACCAAAACTTCATTATTATATCTTTATTCATATACTAATACCAAAATGGTTAGTGGACCATCAATAAAAATTTATAATGGTTATTAATCATGAATAATAATTCATAGGATATCTGAATCATTACACCTTATTTTTAATCTATAACACATTAGTTTTATCCTTGGTCACCCATGATCGCAATCTATTCAAACCCTTTATAATGGTTCATAAAGAAAATTTTATTTAACTTAAGAATATACCAAGAGAGTGTCAAACTATGTGTGTAGTAAGGTTTCATTGACCATGAACTAAAATTATGGATGAGATATACACAACCAACTCTTTTCAGTGTTATTACCCCTAGATGAATCTGTGAAAAAAAACTTCCACTTTTAGTATCTAGACATGGATTTTTTATAGGAAAACCACACGATTTTCGTTATTATAACATAGTACGTTTAACTATACATAAGATTCTACAAAGATTTCATACTAAATTTATCTCATCCTAGAATCAAAAGGGAACTAAACCTTGATATGATACTAACTACAGTGACCCACACTTCTAAAACATATATATGACATATTTTAGGTGAATATTCATTACACACCATTACAATCCAGTCTAGAATCATATTGGTTTAGTTTTTTTTTGGAAACTACATAATTGTTTTTCATGATAGATCTATATCATCTACCACCAATTTTTTCATAACTAGAAACCTTCTTAGAAAAATTACACTTAAAATATTTTTTCATAAACTAGGGAGGGAACTATAAGAATGGGTGAGCTTAGATTCTTAGTAAGTTTAAACATGAAAGATATCAATGATCAAATTAAAATAAAATGACCATAACATTAGAATAAGAAATAAGTTTTTGGAATATAAATAAGCATAGAAAATAATTTTTTTAGTTTAGGATCAATTCCAAGAATATCATAATAAATTGGGTTCAATATCCATTCCATCATATACTTATTCAATGTTCTCTCCCAACATATTCATAGTGGAAAAATTCCACTAAGTAACTATGTTTACTCCCCATTCTAGCCCTTATTACCTCATGAGATATCCATATTTACCCAAATAATTGGAGGGATATAAAATTATGGGCCCATACATTAGATAATTAAAAACCTACTTATGTGTACCATGAGATTATAAATCATTCATCCAACATAACTTGTGGAAAGGAAATGCATTTCAAAAAAATTTCATCATTCCATCATAACATAACCATTGGAAAAGAAATAGGTTTCGTAATGGTTTCATGGAAACTTAATTAACCTTTGGCAATGAAATAAAAATACATGGTAAATTTGGATTATATCCTTTGTAAATCATAAGTAACATTAATATATGTTATCATAGAAAAACAATTACTTTAAAATACCAATGGAACATTTTTGTTTGAGTAAAATACCATCTTCACATTGAGATCACTTATTTGAAATATTAAAATTTAAAAAACATTATGGAAACAAATTTATTGTTAAAAAACTTTTGAAAATTATAATCGAATCTTTAAATCACCAAGTCTTCTTGACTTTTGGAAAAATGTTTCATGTCATGCATGAAAAAACCTATACCCCTATCACATTTTTAGCAAAAAGTTAATAAGTAAATATTTTAGAAAATTAAATAAAGATGAATTTTAAACCATTATTTAAAAATGTAAATCACTGGTAAAAATTAATTAAATAATTATATTAGAATCAAAAAATATATTCTTGATTTTTTTAAAAAACATCAATATGGAAGAAAAATTATTTTTGAACAAATAGAGAAATCAATCCAACTTTCCTTAAAAGTATTATTTTGATATATTTCATACTTAAAGTGATTAAAAGGAAATAAAAACTTGTAATATCCATATATAATGATTGGAGAATAAATTTTATGAGTTTCTTGAGTGGTACACTATAAAATTTTGTTGTTAAAACCTTAATCATAAACGATCCCAATAAACATTGAGATTTTAACAAAATTCACTTTCCATAAGTTAGAAATTATTAGAAATAATTTTTCCACATGAATCAATTTAAATTTATTATAATCATATGCTAGATTTATGTACATACTTATCATATCATATATGATCCAATTATAAAATTTAGACACCCATTTATTAATAATTCTATACTAAAATCACCATTTCCAAGTGTAAACTTTTTCTTTTTTCAAGAGAATTTTTGTTAGGTATCTCTGGTACTTATACTTTGATCATAGTCCCATAATATACATAATTTTAATCATGATTAAATATAATATATATTTAGAGTCATCCATTAATGGTAGATATAGAAAAATGATTTATACCTTTCATGGAGATAGTAGACCGTATGTATGGATGAACACTATTTTCCCTTTTTGATTGTTGGAAAGAAGTAAAGGTAAATAAAAAATCACCTTAAAATAATCATTTTTATATTACATATTTTATAAATATATCCTCATTTCCATCAGTGTAAATCAGAAATGAAAAATGAATCACATAGCTTCATGGATGTGCCAGTCCACATGTACGCGTGAGCGACACTATAGTTTACCAAAAGGTAAGAAGGTAGATATTATATTATAATTAAGGAATAATAATTATTTAATAAATATAATATATAAATATTAAAACCATATAATTTCTATCCATGAAATATGGTGATGTAAAATAAATTGTGTTGCTACATGTAAGTGGTAGTCCACATGTACGCACAAACAATACATTCACTTACCATTTTATATATTAGAGGGTAACTAATGAAGGTGACATATTCATAATAAAATTTTAGTTTATTAAAGATATATAATTTTTTATTTTATCACGAAAAAAGTAAATTTATAGAAGTAAAAATAATAAATTAATTGAAATATGTCGGGTAGGATGATTATCTCTCCATTGATTGACCTTCTTTAGATCCTTTCTTAAGGACCCTTGGAATGGAATTCAAGAAAGTAAAGAACCTATAATAAATGTATAGGTAATTTTATATGATAATTTTAAGGGTTATTTCCTACTATATATCTGAAAGTTGTGTAAATAAGAGAAAGGAGGTGTGTCCTTTTATAATTGGTGGAGAGGAGACACTTGGATTTACTTGAAATATTAAAATATAATAATTTCATACTCCAAGAAAATGATTCCAAGTGGAAAGTGGTTAAAATATGGAATATTATTAGGCATAAATATGGAAATAAAATTTTATTTGGACATGTTTTATTGGAAAATATACTCTTATCTCTTGTTTTAACCCCTCTGTAAACCTGTTTTAACCTTAAACACGATGTTTTTTTAATATTCATTATGAAAAAAACGTTTCCCCATTAAAAAATTATAAAATTATGATTCAATATATATAATTCATTTCATTAAAATAAATTCATAATATTTTAATAATCTAATTCAAAATTAAACCTGCACAACACAATAAAAGGAAGTTTTCCGAAAAAATGTATTCATATGTTAAAAAAGTTTTTATATGAAATTCCAATGTAAAATTAATTATAATGACCTTAATTAGAATATATATAATATAAATGGACTAATTATAATTTTATAACAATTTAAAAATGAAACTTTTTAAATGTGTTAAATTAAAAGACATTTTCAATGAAAATTAGTTTTTTTTACTATACATCAAAAATTAATCATTAAAGGAAATTATAAAAAATTCAATTGAAGATGATTTTGAAATGATGATTTCAAAATTTAATTTCATTTTATTAATAAAAAATTCTAAAAAAGACAAAAATTAATTATATTATTTTCTCAAAAAAATCATTAAAAATCATTTTGAGGAAAAATGTGTTTTTAAAGCTATAATGACTTTAATAAACATTGATTACTTATTTATTAATATTTTCCATTATCTAAAACCATTAAAAATATATTTTAAAAACATTTTATTCCTATTCACTCCACCTATTTAATATCTAGGTTATAAGTATATACTATATTATCGTTCATTGTTGCATGTATCATAAGATGTCGAAGAGGTTAAATTTATTTGAAGGGAAAAATATCATAAAATCTTAAGCTGTTATAAATAAAGGGTTGGTAGGTTTAAAATGTTAAAATATTAAGAATAATAAAATGGATTATTTTCCCTAAAATGAAATAAAGGGCATGAAATAGTTTAAACTCAATAATGGATGCTCTCTCAGTACCCTATACTGAATTTTGACCTCCAACTGCCTCTTGAATTATTGAGAAAGTACTCTTTAGAATTTTCAGCATTAATGATTTTTTATTCTTATTTTACCATTTTTTACATTGTCTCTGGATAAATTTAGATATTATTGTTTTTGTGAAAAAAGAATTTTTTAGAGAAATATATATATATTTTTTATATTTTAAGGTAGTGTTTAACTCCCAACTAATATTTGAATGAAATTTATTGTCATTATCATAAATTCCTAGTATATATGTTTAGCAGAAACATTGATGTAAAATACCTCAAAAACATTTTTAGCTGAATAATCCAACTCCCTCTTGTACAATTGAGTTTAATTACATTCCTAAAATTATCTTCTAAAGTAATGTAGAAGTTATTTTTGGATTTTAATATAGATAACTAACAAGGTTTGTCATGGATATTAAGGGATTAATAAAAAGGTAAAATGTAAGGGAAGGATTTAAAACATAGTTCAATATAAAAATTTGATTTCAAAATGGAATCTCAATTATATTAAACACAATTCATGAATTATAATATATTTGAATAAGATGAAGTAAATAAGTTTAAGATTTAAAAACATTCATGAAGACTCAAATATGAAATTTAAATGGAATAAATATGTCAATTAGGATTATAAATATTTTGGGATGGGAAAATTGTTTGTTTTTAAAAAATAAAGTGCACATGAGTTTCACTATTGATCAAACTTAATTATATAATAATATTGGAACCGCCCTTTTTCTCATAATGAAGGTCAAAGAACCCTATTAATTATTACATTACAGGCCTGTTAGTTTGTGTAATTTTCCATATAAAATCCTAGCGAGTGTAATTAATTTGAGGTTGTCTAGATGTATTCCCCTGTGGATCTCGCTTGAGAAACACGGTTTTGTTAGGGGACGATCCATTCAGCGAGCTATTGCTCTGGAATAGGAGATGATCTGGGACATCAACTTCAAAACCCACAGTTCCAACCTAGAAATCAAACTTGACATGAACAATGCCTATGATCAGATTGAATGGATCTTTATTAATAGAGTTCTATCCTCAATAGGGCTCTCGTCTAAGATGGTTGATCCTCTCTTCCATTGCTTCCGCTCATCTTGGATGTCTCTTTCATTTCTAGGAATGTCTCTTGGATTATTTAAGTCTACGAGAGGTCTCCAGCAAGGGGATCCAATATCCCCGAGTATTTTCATCCTGGGGTAGGATGCCCTCAGCCAACTCATCAACCGGGGGCTGTCCTCTAGAGCTTTTCTCCCATACCGGAGGAAGCAGAATCTTCCCTCTATCTCGAATCTGATGTTTGTGGATGATACACTTGTTTTCATTAATGGTGGTAGGGGTTCAGTTCATGGGTTTAAGAGGATCGTCGATGAATACTATCTATGGAGTGGGCAATTGACCAGCGGCTCAAAAATAAATATCTTCATCAATTCTAAAAGTACTCCCAGTGGTGTCGCCTCTCTTTGTAAGGGACTGGACAAGCAACACAGATCCTTTCCTATGGAGTATCTAGGCACACCAATTTCACAACGAAGGCTTCAGGTACATGATTTTTACTATGTTTTTAACAAAATTACAAGTCGTGCACTAAACTGGAAGAACTTATACCTATCCTTTGGGGGTCGAATTCCACTTGTAAATTGTGTGCCGTCTTCTATACCTATTAACGTGTAGGCCTCCACTAATTTTCCACGAGGCATCATCATCACTATCGATAAGGTCCTGAGTGGTTTCATATGGGATTCCTGGTCTACAGGGAAACAACGCTGGGTCTCTTGGGAGGGGATGTCAAGACCTATCCAAAAGGGAGAGATTATTGTAAGGATTCTTCACAACACTCTTCTTTGCATGAGAGTTAAGCTCACTTGGGAAGTTGTTGAGGAACATACTGTATGGGGGAAATCAATGTCACTTGTCTTTGGGTAAAATGATGAGGTTTTGCATGGATTGGATTCCCCCCTCTATTTGAATCTCTTACCGATCTTCCAAACCCTTCAGCAGAACTCCCGTTGGATTGTTGGAGAAGGAAACATCCATTTCTGGCACCAGAACTGCGGAGGAGTGCTGATCGGGTTTCCCAGATGTCCAGATCCATTGATTTCTTTGAAGGAGGCTCAATGTTTTCCCGCGTTTTCTAAGGCGGTTCTTGAAAAGGAGAAACAAGACCATCTCTATTCCATTATGTTTATCCCAGATCCGGAAAGGTGTGTGTTCACGATGTCTTCCTTGGGTTCTTTCAATATCAAGGATTTTTGCAAGTTGCTCTATCCTCAGGATCATCAGGAAAACTAGAACAACGTGGTGTGGTGTAGAAGGATCCATTCTAAGTATAATTTTCTTTCCTCGCGTATCCAGAACTCAGCACTTGCTACAAATAAAAATGTTAAATGAGTGGGTATCAGTTTTTACTCGAGGTGCCACCACTGCACTTCCAGGTGCGAGGAGAGTACCAATCACCAGTTCTTTGAAGGCGAATGGGATGTCGCGGTGTTGTCCTTCTTTGGTGGATACACTACTTTCCCTTCTCACAAGCAGTGGGACATGACCTTCTTGGAGAGGTGGTTCCACAGTTCTCAGGACTCTAACATTGAGAGGTTGTCCAGGTCAGTTATTATCACTGCGAGATGTTGGTGCTTATGTAATGGTAGAAACCAAGAAAGGTTCGATGGGTATCCACCCTCGGCAAGGTCTATCATCTCGCGGACCCGGCTCTTATTGGGGGATTTGGTATGTTTTATACAGTATTGGAGTGATGCTCCATCTCTGGGTTTTTTGCAGGATATTAATGCTTCGAATCATCCTCCCGTTTCCAAACCGATGGGGAGATGGGTATGCTTGCGGCCTCCTGAAAGGGGTTACTAATTGAACATTGATGGTTCCTACGTTCTGGGAAATATGAGAGGTGGGGGTGTGGTTTGTGGGGCCAAGGAAAATGTGGTCTTGGACTTCTCTTTGTTCTATGGAAATGGAAGCTCTCTTTTGGATGGGATCAAAGCCATGATTTCTGGTCTTACTCTATATATTCAGCAGAATATTGACATCTCCGAAGTGGAGACTGACTCTTTGATCCTTCATGACTCCCTGCACAGTAACAGATCCACCCCTTGGTCCATTTGAGACATTGTCAGGAAATACATATCCCTACTTCACAAAAACATCCAGGTGATCCATACATGGTGGGAAGGAAATCAGGTTGCATACTACTTCACCTATTTGGCGGATTAGACCTCCATTCATAGTTGTCTTCTCAATCCTTTCGTCTTGCGCCCGAAGGGTGTTAATTTGATTAGAGGGGATGGCCTCGGCTTGCACTACATTAGGCCCCCCTGATGTTGTTGTAGCTTTTTGTCTTTTTTTCCATTTATAATAATAATAAAAATTTTATTTGGAGGAACATCAAGTTGGTCAAAATTTTTCAAATGGTTGGAATGTATCTCAAGGTTCCTAAAAACATATAAAAAATTAAAAATAGAGAAAAAATAATTCAGTTTGTAAATATATTATACCAAATCTTCCACACTTATACAATTAATATTCCTTTTTGATTAAATAAATTATTTCCTAATCTTTGAATAAAATTTTAATTGGGAAGAAGAAAGTTAAGTATAAAAGGGAAATACCCCCAGAAACCATGGTAGTGTATCCTTTAGTTAGTATCCTAAGTGATAACCAATAAAAACCAAAAATAAAATACAAAAAAATATAAAAAAACTTATTAAAATAAAATTATGGAAATCAAAGAGAAAAATAAAATAAGAAAAATACAATTCTTAATTTTACCCCCATGTGGGCACTATGATTTTACATCCCCTATCCAAGCAATTGGATTGGTTATCTATAGCATAATGGTGTGTGGAGTCTCTTTGAGGTGAATAAAAACATTACTTTCATTCCAACTTTCATTCATTTATACCAGATGTAAGGATCCAATTTATAGAATACACTTAACCCATGCCCTGGGAAAAAGTAACAATGTTCATAACGGTTATATGAGAATGAATGATTCAAACTCTATTTATTCAACAATTACTTATTTACCCTACTACTCACCATCCATAGATTTCTCACATTGTGATTTATCAACAAAACATTCAAATAAAATATAATAAAGAAATTTATTTGGATGAAACTAAATCATGAATAATTGATATCAAAATATTACCCTTCACATTAGGTAGTTTGTAACTCAGTTTCAGCAAGAAAAAACCACTAGGATTTCCTCATATAGTCCCTCTAGTATATTATCAATGTGTTCAAATAGATTCATGTGTTCCTCATCATGTGATTCATCATCTTCCCACTCATCCACCAAGGCAGTAAAGTGTTGTATAAATATGAAAAATTAAAATACGAAGATATTACAGTTAATTTAGCTTCAATAAAATTAAATGAAAAAGTGTTTATGAAAGGATTTACTCATAAGTTTATTTTAGATTAACGTTTTTATTCATTTATTATTTTTTCATGGAGTTGGGTTTCAATAGATAGAGGTGTGAAGTAAATATTTTATAATGTATTTTTAAATTATACCACTTTTAAGGTTTTTTCTTACAAATATATAGAAGTATAGAGTTGTTTTGTTTATTCTTCTAAGATAGGATGATATTTTTTTCATAGATACTTAAAAATTCATTCCAATATTCATCTAAATATTTTTGATCTCCCATAAGTGTATCAGAAATCAAGTCTTCTTTGTGAATCTCCTAGCTCCATGGTTGAGTGAGGTATGTCAGTAATTCTTTAAGTAATTCCATAACAACCACCTTGGGTTCTTCAATTTAAAAAATTATTTGAAATATCCTTTAATCAACTTGTTTGAGTCATTTATCCATTTTAGGCTCATAAGATATAAGGAGATAGTTAGTTAGAAATTAAATTTGGATCTTCACATCCTATATATATTCTATGATTTCTTATAATAGATCTTTTCTTTCATTTTTAAATTCTTCCTCTTTTGACATCTTAGAGTTGTTAATCCGTGTTGAATAATTTGAATTGGAAAACATTATTCTATTTTTTTTACAAAAAAAGAAAAAATATTCAAAAAATTTGGAAACAAATAGAAAATAAGAATTTAATTGGATCTCTAATAGTAATGTAATGTTTTGACAAACCTATCATATGAAAAAACTACTAGTTATTTTTCTAATGAAGAACATTTGTTGATAAGGGTGTCATCACTTGAAGTGGTATCATAGTCAGTCACTAACTATTCTTAATTCACTTATTATCCTTTTTATTCTTTTATATCCGTTGAAAGTACGTAAAATATAAATGGGGGTTATAAAGAAAGGTATATGATATGATGAGGAATCACCAAGTATTCCTTATTATGTCCTTTCTTAAAAATACCAATCAGACCTACTCTTGATCAATTATGTGATTTAGTATTTTTCACCACTCAACCCCACCCATGCCTCAATTTTGATGTATTAAACACTAACGTATTTGAATGCGATGGAAATTTTTCTTTATAACTATTATTGTGGATAACAAACCACTAATAAAAGTGTGATTTCCTAGGAACAACGGTTGGCAATGATTGTCTTGTGGAAGAGTCCCACTGTTCATGGATGTAAATTTCTAGACCACACTCCACTACACTTACCACATCCATTATATGATAAACATGGTAGTAAAGAAAAGCATTGAAGGAACTTTACAGGTGATAAGAATAATAGAGTTAATGAGAAGGATGAAAATTACTGTGTCCACCTATTTTTAGCACACACTAATACAACTTTGAATAAAAATATATAAAGGCCTAAAATGATATTCCAAACTCAAGAAAAATCCATTGGTTTATTCTATCTAATATAAAAACTATGGTTATTTATACAAGGATGAATAAGAATAATAACAGAAAATATAATATAATAGGGAGATATAAAAATTATTGATAAATAAATAGAACAATTTTATTCAAACACATTCAAAATGGGAATAATAGTGAAGAATAAATAAAACATAAAATATAGTAAAAATAAAAAATTATAGTGATAATTATCCCCCATCAACCAACAAGAATATCATCATATGGGTTCATGGTCACATATCATTTATAGGAATTGTGTTTTAAATTTAATGAGGTTTTAAATTTTTTCTTTTAATCATGCATTATACTCATGATCAATAGACTCAAATTCATTCCCCACTTGCTTCCAAATATGTTAGTAGATCTTTATAATTTAAAATTGAATATTTTTTCCTTCATTTTAAATTTGAATTTTTTTATGATCATATCTTCTCAATATTCTTTACATATCCCATAGATTTTATTACTCATTCGACATTTCAATTATCATCACTTTGGGTAAGGGTAATTAGACTCACCTATAGGTTATTTCAATATCATGTAAAGGTTTTTTTGAGTTGAGTAAAGGTAAATTTTTAACCTTATGAAAATATTTACTATATAAAAGTAATTATATATAAAACTGCCCCTCACTATGACATGGTATCATTTAGTAAACTATTTCAATGGTTGCTTTCATTCATACAAGCTAGAAGCTTAGCCCCAACATCTTCCACAATGTTTGATTTACTGATTTATGATTTTGAAGTCACCTATAAAACATGACCACCTCTACCACATTTCAATATCTTACATTTCAACCATCTTCTTATCTTACAATGATTGATCATTTTCACCCTTCTTCATGAAGGTATTCCCTTCGTTTTCATAGTTCTTAATAGATCCATCTTTATATTTCAAAGAGGTGACATGAACTCTATATGGGTTCCTCGAGTTCAACCACACATTAAAATGGTGGATCAAAATTACTAAGTTGTTTTCTCATGAATCATGTAAGAATTATATGGTGTTCTAGTGGTGATGTGGGTGTGAAAATGTTTCATAGAGGATTGTCCTATTGGTTTCAAGCTTCTCTGTTCTCCCATGGAGGATTGTGTTTGGCATAGAGGTGAAAGGTGTCAGACTCATGTTCCTTCATTAACATACATAGAAGTTATATAATATAAAGTATATTTTGGAAAATATAGATGGTTAAGATGATGATGTTCATGAAAGTTTGTGGTGTGGTGATTATTGTGTAATGGGGATCATCATTTAGGCTAAATACTGAATTGCAGACAACTAGGGAATATGAAAAACAAAATGGAAGACCAGTTTCATTCCTCATATTAGAGAATTTAAATTTAATTGTGAATAGTTTCATAACTTGAGAGTCCACATAGAAGTTGAAATTGGGATTACACTAATTTATTATACTCAATTTGAAAAAGTATTTTTGATGAGAAGGTCTTTTGTCGACCAGTATTGGTCCTCCTTCCAAGAATGTCCCCACATTAGGCTTTCATTTGGTCCTCCAGAAACTCTCCTTTTCACTCTTTACTAACTCAAACTGTGTGTTCTATCTTATGATATATCCGACCCACATTATACTTCCATATTTTCACTTTTTATAGACTCCCTAGTGATGAATAACTCATTGCGTCTAAGTGGTTGTATGTTATCTCTTATGGTCCTTGGCTCAGGTAGAGCCCATTATTTTACCAAATTTTTTAAAAATATACTCTTATCAGAAAATAAAAACCACCAAAATGAAGGAATATGGATATGAATTAATCTATTAATATCAAATATGAACTAGAAAACTTTTAAACACATTTTTATTCCATTTCTACAATTTTAACCAAAATACTCTTATAATATATATATGCAACAATTACCTCAAAATGATAATATCTTATAGTGTAAATCATTGAAATACATATTAAAATTAATAAAAAATAGTATTTATCTTATTAGTTTGTTTTTATGTATATCATGAACACATTTCATTAAATTCATTAATAAAAAGTGATTAATTTAGTTTATTAAAATAAAATTACAAAATATATAGAAAAATATAATTTTTAAAAAACTCGAAATTTTAACACTACCCATTTTTAATCATATACCTTCAATTATTTATCTTATAACCAATAAATTTATTCAGTTCATTGTTATTAGAACACATCAAATTATAATTAAAGACAATAGTAATAATAATATACAAGGAATTATAATAAATAATTATAAAAATATTTGTATTTACATGTGATTTTAATCTTGTTTCAATTTTTTGGATGACATTTAACTTTTTATTCCCAAGATGTAATAATGTTTATCTTGCATTGTAAAATATTTCATAGTTCATTTGTTTGGTGTTGTGTATGATAAAATCCATTCAACATTGTATTTATTTAAAAGCAAACAGGTACTAAAAAATTAGTGTGTTTCAATCTACCCCCTTAGATAAATTTCATCCTCATAATTTTAATTTGTATCATTTATGAAAATAGATTAGGGTTTTCTTAATATAGTTCCAGAACATGATATAAAAATTTTATTTAATTACTTTATAATGGTTCGTATAGACCTTGTGAATCATCCAAAACATATCCCTAGGGGTGTCAATATAGGTGTACAATTAGGCCCTCCCATTGTGCATAGAGTGAAGATAGAGTTAGTACTAACCAAACAATTTTAGGGTTATTTACCCTTTAGTGCATTAGAGACAGAGCCTATAACAAATTATAGTGTCCTGGTAAGGATTCCATTTCTAGTAAACTAAAAATTCAATACAATACCAAGATTTTATTTTATTTCACCATATTTATATTTATCCTTAGGATTTACATTAATATATTATTTTATTAATTTGGAATAATAATTAAATCAGGACCTTTCCTACCATATCCTAAAAAAATTAATGGAAACCTATTATTCCAAAAATAAATTTATCATTTAATCCTTAAATAACATAAAATATCATATTAATCAATATATTCTTTAATAATATATAATCCCAAAATATTTTAATATTCTCTCAAAATAAAATTAATTTACTTGAAAGTTTTTATTACTAACCCTATGGGCTACCTCTACATTTATCATACATTCTTCTTAAAAACATTAAAAATTTATAACATATCATTGAAAAACTAGAAATATAATAACATAAGACCTAGAAATGGGTATCTATGACATTAGAATTTTTATAAACATTAAAAATATTAACCATTGATTATATCCAAAACTCTTAAATTACCCTGTTCTAATTACATCCTAACCTCTAATGTTTTCTAAACCCTAATCTGATACTGACTATGATGCCACCGATCCTTACTCATAGATTCAGTACTAAAATAAAAAATATTTATATACTAGATCTAATATCAAATTAGAAGTGACATAAAATTTAAAATCCATAATTAAAATATTAATAAAAAATATTGCGCCACTTAAAAACTCAATACCTTTTAGGTTTAGAGTTTTAGAGAGTTAATAAAAAACATTAATTAAAAAAACCCATATTCCCATTAGTCAAAAATCTTTTATACTAAACCATTGATTCCTTATTAAAGAATAATCCTTCAACATCTCCTATGAAATTCTTCTCACATGATACCTATATAAACATTTAATATGAAATAGTCACCATCAAAACCCAGGGAGATAAAAAAATATGAAAAATGAGCTGAAATTCTATATAAGGGATAGTGTACAATAGAAGATATCATGAAATACCCAAATCATCAATAATATGAAAGGTATAAATAATAATAATAAAATTAAATATGGATAATTACACAAGAATACAATATATACAAAAATACCATAATAATGTAAATAATCATATGGGAATTGATAATTGATTTCATAGTGATGGAATGCATACTTTCAAACATCAAACATAACATCAATTTCACATACTGATAAATCAATAATAAATCTGTTAGGTTTGAGGGAATATATTCCTAAATACCCCCCTTTTCATTTTCCAAGGATTGGTTGTGATGAGAGGGATTTTGGAGGTTTTCCGAATTCTAGATAGGTACTTTATCAATTTAAATATCCACCACACCTATGGTGGAGGGAGTAGTGATGACTGTTTTTTTCCTTTAGTGATACCCTTTATAAAATAGGCTAAAAAAAGGTATAGACCAAGTTGTATCCTTGAGTGAGGAGTAATGAGGAATATATTGTGGACCATACCCTTACCGACCTCACTATTCCTACGGTGGAGGCCATGGTGAGGGAAAAAACAAAAAATTCGGAAACACACCCTAACAAATGTTGTGTTGGGACAACATGTTCAAGGAACCCACAAACATGGTAGAGAATATGGTGACAGTTGGGTTGGAATATGAATTTCTAAAATTACTGCTATTCATCGGGAATATTATCTAGTTCAAATGGGGGAATTTTTGAGATGCTGTGATGGATCTTTAATAAAATTTTATTTCATTTTTTCTTCTATTAATTGAAGTATTCTACTCTTCTTGAAGATTAGTTTGATTTCTAGATGATTTAAAAAAACCTGGGCTTTTTTGTTTCATCTTCTCACATTGGGGTTCCATTGATGGAAATTATCACTCAGTCACCCATTGTTCCGATCTGGACTGGTCTCCCTAGATTGATGCTTCATTTGTTCAAGAAAGCTTCTCTATTTATGATCTCCATGCTTATTGTCAAACCATTGAAACTAGACTCGGTGATGAGAAGTCTTTATAGACCATCAGTTGCTAGAGTTTTTATTGATATTGATATTTCTTAGGATCTTCCTTCTCAAATTTTGATCCAAAATGGATAATATAGCTTCTTTTAGAAGGTAGTTTATGAAAAAATTCCCAATTATTATAACTCTTACCTCAAACAAGGACATTTCATGAAGGCTTATGACTATAAGTATTCAAATCCTTTGACCAGTAAAGCTACTTAGGTTGAAAAATCAAACAATATCTTTGATTGGATGATGGTATTATAGCTGAGGAAGGACTCTCTGATGCTAATGTTCCCTCTAAATTGATTAAGGTAGATGTGAATAAGGAACATTTGGTTAATTCCATGCCTTCTCCTCCAAAATTTCCACCTATTGCATCTTAGAAAATTTTAGGCTTCGTTGATGTTCTGTTCACTGCCAAGCATGCTATCACTGATACTTTACCCCTGCTGGAAGCACATGGGGCATACTTTGATGTGTGTGGTACACAAGATAAGGGTAAGGGTGATCTTTCTGATTCTAGATATATATAGATGGATGAGGATCAGTCTAATATAATTGAGGATGAATACATAAAATCAATTTCAAGGAAATTAAAAAAACCACTGGTTGATGCTGATGGTTGTATTACCCCAAATCCTAGAAAAACAAAGAAACATAGATACTACACTCAAATTAAAAAAACGATTGTGACCAGATCTTTAGATGCCTCTATAAAGGAATGAAACAAACCTTGACCACTTCCAGTGGTGGTTGACACACCATCAAAGCCCACACCTATTAATTAACATTCATCATCCTTAGGGTCAACTAACTCAAGTTATACTATCAGTGACCCTGAAAATGACCCTGCTTACAGGGATTCTTATCTACCTGAAGAGGACTTGTACTTATTAAAGGAACTTATCTCTTGGATGGATGATAATGATAAAAATTCCTTTATTCAATATAAAAGGGTTGAAATTTCCATTGATACATACCTCCAACTCCGAAAGAGGGTGTTTCTTAAAGTGGTGGAAGAGTTTAAGAAGAAAAATATCTTTGACTTCAAAGTGATCCATTGGAAATGATTTTTTTACTTCAACGATAGACCCTATTCTAGGGATTCATGGTTTTTCGTATTCTTCTTGGATACTTATTTTTGGGGGTGTTGATTTCTTTTATTTAATCTACTGTAGATCACTTGCTATGTCTACTTACTAAACGAATTGATTACTTTCTTGCAGTGTTCTGGACATTTTTGAGTTTCTGTTGAGGCAAGCATATCTTACGATGGCCTATTAGTTCATCAATCTCATATTTGGCCTTCTGGAGGCAGGATTTTGGTGTCCATGCATGCTGTGTATGTAGATGATTTAAAGATTAAATATGGGATGTCTACAGATTCCTTCCACCTGATTTTCAGTTCCCCCATTATGGTTTATCTATGGTTTTTAGCCTACAAGGGAGATTACTTCCCATACAAATCAAGATATATTGTTGGTCTTGTGCTTCCACTGACCACATTGGAATAATTTCTCGATAGTCTAATAACATGATTTGTTGGGCATGTTTTATGCATTCAAAACTCTTGTTGTTCCTTGTGAGATATCATTTTGTTTCCCCCTCAATCTCATGTTGGTGTAAAATATTTACACCTCATTTTTTATTGTAACTATTTGTTTTAATAAATTTATTTGGGGCATGAATTGGGAGACCAATCCATCCCACTAATTTTATCAAAAAACCTTTATAATTGATATTTTTGGAAACAAAAGTTATGCATGAAGTATGTTTAAGTAATAATTTCTTTATCTATTGATAGTTGAATACTTTGGTTTCCTATGGTTGTGACCTATTATAAAGGAATTAGTTAATTAAATATGTTAAAAACTTTGTTTTTTGGTAAGGATAATTATTTATTGATGAGTGAGCACATTATAATATGAAGGATGGATGCCTTGGTTGAAGGGAGAAGTTGATTTATTTACTTTTTGTAGCCAACTTCCTAAATTGTGTGTTTTCTCTATATGTGAGCTGAAACGACCTGAACTATTATAAATAAAATTTCCTTTCTGATTGAATTAATCAAACAAAATTATGTAAAGGGTTTATAGAAAACACTTTAAATTCATTGGTTATATCCAAATGTAATTAAAATATTTTTAAACATCTTGACTATTAATAATATAGCTGTTGAATAGAGATCATATTGTTAATGTATATTAAGTGTTATGACTAATCCAATTGAAACAGAAAAACGAAGAGATGACACTGACTAATAGGATCATACCCTATGAAGCCTATTTCTTAGAGATTAAAAGAGAAATAAAATCTTTATTATTTTACCTACCAAGAAAAATTTGATATGAAACAACTAAATCATGAGAAAAACCATTTATGGTATAATTTCAAGCTCATCGAGATCATGGCTCAAACCATGTTCACCAAACCACAGAAAAAAAATATCACCATTGTACACCATACCATTAAAGAAATAAATGGTGAAATAAAGTTCTATTTATATCCACACTAAGAGTATGAATACGTATATTTTCTTTTCCATAAAAAAATTATTATATTTATTACTTATTTATTTTTCATCATTAATGATTAAGTAACGAGTTCGATACAAAATAGATTTTAATACTAAAAAAGTTGAATTGTATTTTTGGGTAATATTCAATTTCAATTAATAAATTAATTTTGACGAATTCATGAATTAAAAGATATTTTAATAAAAATATTATTATTAAATAGTACATATTAAATGTATATGATAATATAGTTTTATGAAGTTAAAATTTAATTTTTATAAGAGTCAGAAAACTATTATTAAAAAACTATTATTTTTTCAATAAATAGAGATTTTTATTTAAATGATTAATTTATCATATTTAGATAATTTTGTTGATAAAATAATTTTTTTATCATTATAACATTGAAATTGACCAATGGTTAGTTTTCCATAATTTTCTATTATAATCGAAAATTCGGGTAAATATTATATACAATATAAATATACTGTATGTATTATGACATCATAATGACCAAAAGTGATGTAATATATTCCATTAAAGTTATCCATGACAAAATATATACTCCCCATTTAATAAAATGTATATTTGAGATTATTTGTTTAATTTTATAAACTCTTTATGAATCCTCAAAAACCTATATTATATTTTTAGGTTTTAAAATAAATTCTTTGTAAACATGACTCACTTTCACATCACAGAGGGTATTATTATATTGTGATAGGTTCATGGACATATAAAAAAATTAAAATAACACCTTTTTGGTGGACTACATGGGCCCAAACCATGGGATGGTTTGTGGTTTTCATTATATTATTATATAGAGTCCAAAACAAATGTATGGATAATAACAAAGAACTTCCCTACCTTTTCCATTATAAAATCACCCAATATCCCATTAATATTCACCAAAAACCAATGGAGAACTAAATTAATATTCCATTTACTATCTATATACCTCCCAAGGTTCCCCCAATATCTCTAGAAGCTCCTTCCAATCTTTTGGAAACACCCTTTTAAGGTAAGGGATCTCCATCACTTCTTTTATATTTAAGAACCATCTCCAAATTTTTCATTTTGAATCTCAATTGGTTATGTTTACATGAATTTATAAAAATCCCTTTATAGTAAAATTGATGTTATAAGAATTATATATCATTTATCACCGGTTTCTATGACCTTTACCTAAGCTGTTACCATGCCATGAGTAAGGGATCCTTTCCTTCTCCTCTTTATTCAGAACCTTCTTTATATAATGCCTTTTGTGTTCCAATTACTATTGATGTGATATGATTTTACCCATATCTATTACTTAGTTTATCATTTAAAAGTTATTAGAGATCTATTTCACTCTTATTAGTCCCTCTCATGATTCATTTTGTATCCTTGTTATGCTACTGAAATTACCAAGAGACTTTTACATTTTCAAACTTTTATTCAAGCACCTTTTTTCTTTAGTCCTTTTAATTACCAATTTTTTATTTTTTATTATGTTATTACATATCCCTATTACTTCCCTTGTTATTTACATGTTATGAGATACCCATTTTACTCTCATTAACCCAACCACGATTCATTATTTACCCATGTTATGCCGCCAAAATTATCTTGCCATTTTTCCATGCCATACAATTGTATTGTGAATAATATCTCCATTCCCATTCTATGGTATTCAAGTGGACATAAATATTATTATTTTATTTGGGGAATTCCATTTATTTATTCCATAATCCTCATTATTGGGATTAAATTTGATTAAATATGATACTATATTTATTGATCTTTTTGGAACACTTATGTGTGTATATGATAAGAAAGTTACATGTGGGGTAAGAATTATACAGAACTCCAATGCATTGAGTAATGTTTTTGTCTCATGATAAGTCATGTGTGGGTTTCGGGAGTAAAACTAATCCATTATTTGACATTTTCGACCACGTTATGATGTATTGGAGGTCATCCTTGACCTATGTTCATGATTTCATGTTTAATGTTGTTTCAAGATTCCTATGTTTACTTTTTTTATCATGTTTAATCATGAATTATGGTTCAAGATTATGATTATCACCAATTTTATGTCCAATTAAAATTACTATTTAATAATATGTAATAATTTCATCATTTTATACTCTGTTTATCCCCTTACTGGGATTTATTTATCACACCTTTCTTATGTATGTCCCTAGGATATCTCGTACAATTTTAAAATCCATTGAATATTAGAATCATGTGAAGGAAGTTTTCAATAATGTTGTTGTATCCATGTTTCTTTTTTTTATAATATTTACCTAATTCCTAAATACACTAGACTTATTGATCTTCTAGGTTTTACTAAGTGTGTTTTTATGTAATAAATCATGGAATAAATTTTTTAAAAGACAAGGGTTATCATAGTTGGTATTGGAGGAAAGTCTAGTTATTATTGGTTTTAGGATTTGAAAACTCTAGATAAATACTCTTGGATAAAACAAAACATATTAAAATTTACCTAAATTTTGTTAAAGTATTGAGTAATTGTTTTCAAAGAAAATAAATCCATGTTTGGAATACTACAAGTGGATGTGGATCTGGCATAAATATACCTAGGGGTAACAAACCCAAAAATACCATATTGAGAAAGACTTAACCTGGAACTAATGCATGAAAAAGGGACTTACTACACACCTAGTTTGACACTCATGGGGTATATGATTTGTTAAATTTATAAGTTCATTACAAACATTTATCAAGGGAAAAAAATGACCACAAGATTTTCTGTTAATAAATAGATTGTGGATAAATTAGATTTTTCTAAATAATTTGGATAACTTAGAATGAATCCTAAAATTCATATTATATGAAATATACATTATTTATTAGTTTTCTCTTAAAAGTTCATAGTTTCACTTTTATGTTTTTAATTGTAAGTCCCAACCTTAAGCACTACATAATCTTGAATTAAGCTAATAATTCACATTAAGGATCTTTTCAGGTTTAGAGCTCTAGAGAATTAGGTCATAACATATACATAACAACATGAATATTAAAATGTATACACTTATACTATATCCAATTTTTTCATAATTAGAAAGCTTTTTAAATAAAAAATATTTATTTTCTTGATAGAAATCTTCTTGAATTCTTCCATTCAATTAAACTTCCTTATACCCTGTGAAAAACATTTCAAAAACATAGGATGAGCATAAAAATCTCAATAAGGGTTATAAAAAAATTAAAGTAAACATTAGTCCATCAATACATACAAATCAATAAAATCATACTTTTCAATCATAAAACAAAATCTCTTTACATTACCTCAAAAAATCATAATATTTTTGAATAACACATGGAAATCATATATCATAAATGTAACTTGTGGCATTCATACCATACATACATTGTAGATTTCATAACTACACAGGGAGTTACATTTGGAATACCCATCATAGTATATTACCTAAATCTCTTAGGAGAAACGTTAATGTTTACCTCTGTTACATTACCCAATGCATTGAAGAGCAATCTCAGGCTCACCCTCCCAAATTTTATCACAGAACCACCCGTATTTGGTTTATCACAAAACCACCCATAAAATGTCTAAGTATCATTACATAATCATATGACATAACAAAAGAATAAAGGAAATAAACAATTTAGACATTTTCATCACAACATATCAGTTCAAGATATTGAAATAATTCAATCCTTTTCAATAACCATTTAAAACATTTTATAAAAATATTTCTTGAATTAAAGTGTCCCATAAACCTTTGAAAATTTTAAAAGAAATTAACATTTAAAAACATTAATGTCCATATAAATAAATCCTTAAAACCATTATGAAAACATGGACATTAATGAGAATGATTTATAAGAATAAATATTAAAAACATTTATAACAATGATTTAGTTAAAGAGTCCCTTACCACTTGAGAAATTACTTGAATTACAAAATATCATTAAACAAAGTTTATAATATCATGAGAATAAAGAGATTCATGATATAATATTTCAAAGGTCAGTATATACACCATATAAAGTGAATTGGTGTATAACAAAAAATAAGTCTCAATGGAATGTAAATGGAGACGAAATCCCTTTCAATGATCATATCAATAGATTAAGGATAAATCAATGAAATAATTATGTATGAAAAATATAAATACCCCCAATATCATTGGATATTAAGGGTAAAAAAATAAAAGGTTATTCACAAATATTCTTGGAAAAATAAAACAAATGACATTGATATTTAACTCAATGAAATGATATTGAGTTAAGGTTTCACTTAAAAAGTTCATATAAATGATATAAGAATTTATCAATGGGGTGATTATGTGTAGAAACAGTATATCCACAGAAAGGGAAGTGGAAATTAAAACATAAATAAACAAATACTGATTCTAGACATAATCTTGGCATAATATAATCAAGAAAGTATGTGTAAAATCGAAAGAGTGAAGATTGAGTTTAGAAATTCTCTTATGAAAATTTGACACCTTAATGGCGTCACTAAAATATTCAAAAAATGAGTTGATGAGAGAGAAAAGGGTCTTTCATCACATGGAAATAAAATGTATAGTAAAAAATATATATAATAACATATTCCAAAATAAGAAAATGGAAATTAAAATACATAACATAAAATATGTCTTCGACTAAAAGAGGGGGGGGGTGAAAGGTTCCCTAACCTTTTGTCTGACTTGTCTTGTTTGTTCTTTATCTTCAGGAATAATAATTTTATGTTAATTATAATTGATACAGATCCTTTTTAAGGTTTATTATTCCTTTAATATAACTTATCACTTATCTATAAAAATCACATATTTGTTCAAGTTCATATCGGTTGTTTTGTCGATGTTTGGTACTTGAGTCAAAAAATGAACTTGTTATAATTACAAATTATCCATGTGGAAAAAGGTAAATTATCTACAGAATGATATTCATGATTTAGATATAATATATATAATATATATCTATGTATTATCCAAAATATGAACTATATGTTAACCAAAAACAAAATGGTTAGTATGAGATCATATATTCCACAAAAGAATAATCCTTTAAAAAAATAAAAACTAGTCTTAATCTCCAAAATTCAACAAACAATGCCCAGAGTTAAACAAATAACATTTAATAAACAACTATCCTTAAAATTATTCATAGTAATCAAAACTAATATTGAAACCTAAAAATTCATAATAATTTGATCATATAATCTTGAACTATAAATTTTAACATTTATCTCCAAATAAAATTGGCTACTCTTAAAGTCTCATAATGAAAAGTAGTTAACCTAATCACATATTCTCTATGATAGGCTAATCATTTCCATAAATAACCCAAATCCCCATATGTCCACAATAAAAACATATATTCTTCCAAAATAAAATTCCACCATTACTCCTCAACTTAAATCGCAATGTATTCTATTTTCTATAGGCATATAGTGTTCCCAAAAGAGAAAACATATTCAAAAATAACATTTATCACTTAATCACCAAATCATTTTCTTATGTTAAGGATATATATTTGATGAATCATTAGTTACCAATTTCATCGGATTATGGACCCATAAAATAATTTAACTAAAATTAATTAGTCACACTAACCAGGGACTTCATGTAGGATTGTGGTAGGCGATGCACCCTTATTTCCCTTCTGTTGTGGGTTCGATTCCAGCAACCTTTCTAGATGCAATGGGTTTCCACCCATCCTATGGGTTGTCCTTTTTATAAAACTCAAATATAACCCTAACATGTTTTGACCTCAATGGCTTTCTTATAACTATCATTTTCATCCCAACTCATTAAGGCCTCAACATCTTAATTCAAGAAGTATTATATATATATTTTATTATTTTTATTTCACCTCTATATGATAAAATAAAACTATTCCGAATATAAAGAACATCATACCTAGATCATGGCGTCCACATGGTTTCTTCATCAACTTGTTCACATAGGTAGACGGTCCATGCATTGCAAAAATTATTTAGAGATTCCTTAAAATAATTTTCTTCTTTCAGCCAAATACACCTTGTACAACTTGGGTCATATGGGTGTTCGCAGAAAAATAGTTTTGGAAAATAATATTTTATGACATATAATTTAAAAAAATAAAATTAAACTTGATTTTTTATAAAACAATCGGACCAAGTTTGAGTTGAAACTTTCAATAAATGGTCCTTTTAAAATAACATAAGTATGTGCTGAGAGACTATATTTTAATATAAAATATAAATAGGTTGTGCAAGGGTCTCTATCTTCAACACCTTTTCCAAAATCATAATATGATTCAAAATATTGAGATAAGGTAAAATATTGGAAAATTCCTCGATAAAATTTATCTTTCATGAAAATATGAGAATATTAAGAAAATTGGATTTTATTAAATAAAAACCATGATTAACGATGGTATCGAGGTAAAATCGAGGTGTTTGATATCTCAAAAAACTGCTTGTAAGTGAGTTGTATTCTAGAAAAAGTTTCAAAATCATCCAAACCTAAATTTGTAATAATTATTGCAAGCATGTCATCCAGAAGAGATAGGAATGTTGTTTCAGATCCTACTCCTTCCATTTGTAGCTGACTTTCCATGATTTGAAAAAGTTATAAAATAGGGATCTAACAGAAATAAAATACATAGGGACAAATGATGTGTTTAATGAAAACTCTTAATCCCTAAATTTTTCTAAACCTTTAATCTAATACCAACTGTAAGGCCCTGACCTTAAACATTACATAATATTGAATTAATTTAATAATTCACATTGAGGATCTTTTTTAGGTTTATAGCTTTAGAGAATTAGGTCATAACTTATACATGAAAATTTGAATATTACAATATAGACACATATACTCTATCCAAAATTTTCACAATAATAATACTCATTAAATAAAAAAAGAATTCTTTTCATGATATAAATCCTCTTTAATTCTTCAATTCCCTTAACATTCGTTATACCCTGTGAAGAACATTTCAAAAACTTGGGATTAGAATAAAAATCTCAGTAAAGGTTTTAAAAAAAAGGAAAGAAAACATTAGTGCATAAATACATACAAATCAATGAAATTATTCTTTTCAATCATAAAACATAATCTCTTTAACATACCTCAAAAAATTATAAGATTTATGAATAACACACATAAATCATAAATCAAAAAGGTAAATTGTGGCATCTATATCATACTTACATTATAGATTTCAAAACTAAATAGGGAGTTACGTTTGGGATACCCATTATTGTATATTCCCAAAATCTTTTAGGACAAACATCAACTTTTACCACTTTCACGTTACCTAATGCATTAGAGAGCAATCTTGGGCTCACCCACCCTAGGTTTATCATGAAACCACTGGTATTTGGTTTATCACATAACCACTCATCAAATGTATAAGTATCATTACGTAATCATGTCACATAAAAAAATCACAAAGGAAAGATAAAATTTCCACATTGGAATAACAAATTATCAGTTCAAGATATTGACATAATTCAATACTTTTAAAAAACCATTTAAAACATTTTATAAAAAGATTTTTGAATCAAAGTGTCCCACACCACTTTGAAAATTTTAAATGAAATAAAAATTTAAAAAAACTAATTTATATATAAATAAATCCTTAACAATATTTTAAAAACATAGACATTAATGTGAATGATTTAGAAGAATAAATCTTCAAAACATTTAAAACAATGTTTTAGTTAAAGATTCCCTTACCACTTGAGAAATTACTTGAATTAAAGAATAACATTAAACGAAGTTTATAATATCATGATAATAAGGAGATTCATTATATAATATTTAAATGGGTAGTATATACACCGTATAAAGTGAATTAGTGTATAACAACAAACAAGTCTCAATGGAATGCAAATTGAGACGAAATCCCTTAAAAATATTGTATCCTTAGATTTTTGATAGACCAGTTAAATAATTATGTGTAAAAAATAAAAATGCACCTAATATAAGTGGATATTAAGTGTAAAACAATCAAAGGTCATTCTCACATATTCTTTATAAATCAAAAAAAATGACATGGACATTTAACTCAATGAATTGAGATTGAGTTATGATTTCCCTAAAAAAGTTCGTATAAATCATGTAAGAATTTATCAATGGGGTGATTATGTGTAGCAACAGTATATCTGCACAAAGGGAAGTGTAAATTAAAACATAAATAAATAAACAGAGATTCCACAGATAATCTTGGCATAATATAATAAATGAAGTATGGGTAAAACCAAAAGAGTGAAGATTGAGTTTAGAAATTCCCTTATGAAAATTAGGCAACCTAACATCATCACTAAAAAATTCAGATAATGAGTTGATCAGAGAGAAAAGGGTCTCTTATCACATGGAAATAAAATTTACAGCAATAAGGACATAAAATAACATATCCGAACATAATAAAATGGAAATTAAAAGACATCACATAAAAGAAGTCTTTTATTAAAAGATGAGGGTGAAAGGTTCCCTTACCTTGTGTCCGACTTGTCTTGTTCATTATCTATGTCCCTTAATAATAAACTTAAGTTAATTATACTTGATTCATAAAATTTTTCGGGTTTATAATTCCTTTTATATCACTTATATCCTTGCTATAATAACCATATAATTATTCAAGTTCATATTGTTGATGTTCGGTACATGAGTCAAAAATGAACTTGGTATAATTACAAATTGTTCATGTGGTCAAAAGTAAATTATCTCAATTATGATATTCATGATTTATATATTATATATATCTAGTATATATGTATTTATAATGGTCCATATAATTTGGATATAATAAATGAAATTCACCATTCATGGAGACGGTAAGCAGTACGTACGGATGAACACAACCATCTTTTCTTTTTCATATGTAAAGGATTGAAAACTAAATGATACATAGGTAAATTATAATACCAGTATAATATCTATATTATATATTTTACATAAGTTCATTAATTAAATCCTTTACATGTTCCATATATAGCGACAACGAGTCATATCCCTTTGAGGGGGTGGTAGTCCACACTTCCTCAAATGAAATTATTGCATTTATACAACATGAAACAGTATGTTCATATCCATTAAATGGAGGTATGCATAAGTATAGTTTTAATATATCTCATAAATAAATCCTAGTATATTTATGATACTAGCTTTGTTATGTAATCAAAGAATAATAATAGAATAGGGATTGGAGAAGGAAAATAAAATAAAAGAACTTGAGAGAAGACGTTACCTCTAAATCGGTTAACTCCCTTTGGTTTGAACCAAATGGCTCTCTTGAATTTCCTTCTGCCTAAGGTAAGGCTTATAGGGGAAATATAGGTATTTTTGGAGCTTATTTGGGTAGAAGTTGGACGATCCAATGGGTCTGGAGAGGTGTGAGTAAGGGTTAGAAGTGATGCCCTTTTATAAGAGGCAGGATGATCTCTTTAGGAAAGTTTGAAAGTAATATTTAATTATAAAATGATTTTTATATTAAAAACTAAAAAACTAATTAAATTAGAATATAAGATGAATATAATTCTAAATAAAATCATCCAATAATAGTTGGATAGGTTTTGGATATTTTTTAGTCCTTATCTTTTTTATTTATCACTTTTTTACTCTTACTCTTTTATCATGTATTTAACACTTTGAGAATCTAAATAGTTACCAAAACATAAAAAATATCCAATTAAAGAGTCAATAACAAAATATTAGACTTATTATCACTATTTTGTTGAATATTATATTTTTTATATTTTATAATATTTAATAAAATATTTTATATCTTAAAATATGAATTATGTCAATTTTGACACTATTCATATCAGGACTTTTTTTTTAAAATCCATAACAACTTGATTGACTCGAAAAAACATCATTAATAAAAATATAAGTTGTAACCAACATATATAAAATTCTTGGATGACATAAAAATAACCAAATTAAATTCACTAAACATTTTTATTATCATTTATTTGAATCCTTTATTAATGTAGCAATCATGGCATCATCATTGTGTCATAATTACATTTATGTATTTAATGTATAAAAATTATAAATAAAATTTGATTATATAGGGAATATTTTTAGATTTATAATTACTATTTATAGTAAAATATATCACTTATATAACTATATATAAAAATTTTATTACTAAAAGATATATGTTTATGTTACATTTTCCGAAACTTTAAATTAATTTTTGTAAAGTGTCAGTTTCACTTACTAGTGGCTTTATGGAGTCCCAAAATTGACTCAAGGATTTTCATGGTCATAAATGTATCATTAAATAGGTTTATAATACATGTTAGGGTAACTTAATATTATTATAATATTATTTTTTACCCTTTTTTACTAGAGTTACCCTTTAACCATGGTAAATAAAATATTTACAGAAGTTACTATTCATAATGTCTAAAAATAAAAGTAACATATTTAAAAAATTTGGACCTTTTGATTAGAAATTTTGAATCCATTTTTCCAAATTCAAAACATATAAGTTGTAGAAATTAATTTAAAATTAATTTATGTCGTCGAAACCAAAAAGCGTTTTTTTAATAAGTAAAACCTACCAAAATATTGACATGTTTTTTTATCCAATTAAAATATAGAATTACTTACAACGAAAATAATTTGATTAAGAAATAAAAATATAGTCCAATTATACTTTAAAACCAATTAAAAGGACTATCTAACTATATAAATAAATTAGATGAAAATGTAGTTTTGACTTAAAATGCAGTATTTTTAACTATTCATTAAAAATTGAAATTTAACAAAAAATAAAAAAAAATTACCCACAGTAAATTTTTATGTCCCTCTTGTAAATAGGAATTTTATTTTGTCAAATATAACATATAAAAGTGTCAAAAATGAGATTTAAAAAGGGTTTTCCATCAAAAGGTGGAGAACGACATTTTTAAAAATATTAGAGTTTTTTCGTGCTTAAAATTGGATTCATTTTTATTTTAAGTGTCTAAAACTTATTGGATAAATGTAAAAACATTTATCAAATGTTTTTAATAATATTGTAGTTAGTTTTTTTCATTATCTCCAATACAATGGCTAGGCGTTTACTATTATTTAGAATAATAATAATAATATATTAATTTTCAGTATAACTCAATGTTGTATGCAACATAAGATTTCAAAGATACCCGTTGTTGCATGCTAAGTACGCTATTATAAATAGAATAAACTTTAAATTAAAATTAATATTTAGTTGAAAAATATTAATAAAAATGAAAATATCATATTCTTTATTTACCTAGGATGCTATTTTAATAGATTAAAAATTATACACCATAAGACTATTTTGGATGAATTAAATTAATAAAACAAGAAACAAATAGTGAATGGTTGGATTATCATCCATATTTGTACACATTATTTTTTATCTCATATGTTTAGTACAACTATTCAAACACCACTGTAAAACATAGAAGTAACGCTGTGTGTGGAAGTGGAAAATGGGTAAATTATTGAATCCTATATATATAAATAATCTTTTATCAAAATTTTTGGGCTGAACTTACAAACGAAGGTTGTGATACCCCCTTTAGTGGAATTATATGCTATTATAAGTATGTAATAACTTTCCTTATATTAATCCTACATAAATTATTAAGGTAAGGAAATCCCCATTTGTATTGGGAATTTCCCTATGATTTTATATAAGTGTAAGAAAGTGGATTAATCTTATTTGGTATCAGCATCTAAAGCATGAAAATTACTTCCTGATGATCAATCATATCTATATTAAATGATCGTGACTAAAAAAATATCATATTAGAAGACATTCCCATTTTAAGGGAATATGCTGATGTGTTTCCCAAATAATTGTATAGTCTTACTCCTAGACAAGAGGTTGTATTTTTAATCAAGATTATAAGTAAGGATTTTCTGATATACATGTATCTAAAAATAATGGCCATTTTTAACTCAATGAGCTAACAAAAAAATAATAGGATAATCTAGACAAAGGGTTTATATGCCCATGTGCTTTACCATGGGGTTTGTCGATCCTCTTCATCAAAGAGGATGGTTCAATGTGTGTATATGTTGATTAACTTTAGCTTGACATGATCATGATAAAGAAAATGTATCCCCTTCCAAAGATTGGCGGATTGTCTGATAAACTACCTAGATCCTCGTATTTCACTAAGATAGATATTAATTCAGGATATTATCAAGTAAAGGTGAAAAAGGAGGGTATCCCCAAGACATTTTTTATAATTTACAAGAACTAAAAGTTCATAGTGATTCTATTTGGACTCACTAATATCCATAAATATAATTGGATTTGATTAAAAGAGTCTTTAGGGATTACCTTGAAAAATTTATGGTAGTACTTATTAATGATATTCTTAATACAATAGTAATTACTTTGATGAAAGAAAATATGTATGAATAGTAAATAATTTTGACTTCAAGTTGGATTAAGTAACATTACTTGGAAAGCCATCATCAATAAAGAGGTATATGTTGATCCCTAAAAAATAAAGATGATTGGATGGTGGCCTAGAAAAACCTATGTTATGTAAATTCATAATTTCCTTAGATTAGATGGGTATTATTATTGATTTGTAGGAGACTTATCATGATTGTCAATACACTAAATGAAGATAAATCAAAAAGGAATAATGTTTGTTTGGAATGATGAATTTAAGGAATGTATTAAAGAGATGAAGAAGATGATAATCACAGGTTGTGTACTCACATTTCCCACCAGCGGGGAGGATTTATGATCTACAGTGATGAATGAAAAAAGGTCATGGGTTGTGTACTAATTGAAAATGAAAAAGTGATAGTCGATCACTCCCCCAAACTAAAGATCCATGTACAGAACCACCCAAATTAAGATCTAGAATTAGTTGAAATGATCTTATAATTTAATATTTGTTGAAATTATCTCTATGAGGAGAAACATGACATATATACTTATAGTGACATGAGGATTAAAATGCATGGATAATACACCATTTTTTATGAATATTTATTTCCCTATGAAAACACATGCTTGGGGACAATAATAGTTTAGTGCCTTTGGAAACTTGAAACACATTCTTCTAATATAATGAATGATATTCAATGTTTCACTCAAATACCTTCCCATTTAATAATCCCCATATGAATACCCTATATAAAAAATCTCTTCACAACTTGGTGAAATGAAACCTAAGAAATGGAGAGTTATGAATCTCAGTAAAGGTAAACATGGGAGATAAATAAGCATAACATGAGAATAAGGGTTTGATAAATGAGAATAACATTTTAAAATCATACCCTACATGTCAAATATCACAATAATGAATCATGGAATAAATATTGGAAGTTCATAAGGCATGAATCATAAGGAAATAAAATAACATGATCCATGAGAGAATAATATTGGAACAAGGGAGGGAATGTATAGAATATACATAATCATAGAAAATAATTTTCATATGGGTCAAGGATTACTGCCAAGTCCATCATAGAAAACAAAATACTTTACTATATCGAGTTCACTCTTCATTCCAGCCCTGTATTATTGTTCCATGTTCACTCCATAATCCAACCATGTCTCACTATAATGGTTTCACTCCCAAATCCTGGCATGTTTATCTCTAGATATATTTAAATCTTTACCCAATTCATTAGCTGAAGATATAGGTCCCACCCAAATCATAATGAAAAAACATATTTATGTGTGGTATAAGATCATAAAAATTTATCATATAATTACCCATTAAATGAAATGGGTATCATAAACATTTCATGATATCATAAACTATGAAAAAGAGACAGGTTTCATAATCATTTCATTATATAATAACCCATGAAAAGAATTAGGTTTCATCTTCCTTTCCTCCTGGTAAAACCCAAGGAATATAAACATTTCTCATAAATATAATTCCCTAAAAACATAGACCATTTAGATAAATAATATGAATGGTTTACTTTGATAACATCCCTAATAAGAAATATGTAACACCAATGGATTTCATCTTAGATGAAAAATAATTTTTAAAGGTAATTTAAAGCATTTATTGTGGAAGAATGGTACCATCACTTGAATATATAATTAATTACTAGATGTGAATAAAATTACTTATAATTTTTCAAAGGCAGATCATGATATTTAAAAATTGGAGACTTAATCATAAACAATCCTGATAAATGATGTGATTGTAACAAAAAATATTTACCACTTTAGAAATATTGTATCATAAACCCTAATAATAAATGACATAAAATGTAATATAAAATATCATTAGTATAATTAAATTCATTAAAATACATATTTAATGGTTTTTATATACACCTCATGAAAGAATATAGGTTCATAACATAATATACATCTCAAAGAATAAAAACTGAGACAAAAATACATTACTAATTTGTTAAATTTTATACATGAACACCATGAAATAGAGATCCAAAAGTGGATATGTAAAACCAAATATATTTCATTATAATAAAAATAATATAAATTCATGGGTAGTGTATATGTAATATAAAAGAAATATGTGGTGAACAAGAAATTTGTCTCATGGAAAGTAAAAGTGAGACCGAAATCCCTTACTTGAAGTCTTTACTTAAATGAAAATTATTCAAAACACATTTATAATATATATAAGTTTATTATAAATATATTAAAAAACAATATTCATATATATTACACCATATATTATTTTTTTATGATTTTTTATTACCCATTTTTTAAGATTTACATATTAAAGTTTCATTTTTGGCAATAAATGCTTTGTTTTTATGATATGTTTTGATTTGTCATTTTTTATTCCTCTTCAATTGATCATGGTTCCCAAATCTATAATAATATTAAAATTTTATAAATATCATATATATTCAGCATTTATTTAGTAATATTAATCCATAATATTGAGTGATAGGAAATGGAATGTACTGTTTATTGAGATGGTCGACCGTATGTACACATGAACACAATTTTACATTTTCATGTGAGATTAAAAGAAAGGAAAATTTTATATATTATCATTCAATAATAATTGTAATTACATATATTTCATAAATTTTTATTAAACACAACCTTAATAAATTCCATGTAAATCATGAACGAATCACATCACTTCGTGAGGTGGTCATCTTTCGTAGACATGAACGACGTTATTATATTAAAAAAATTGAAAGAATGAAGGTATGTGTGATATAAAGATTACATAATCATAATAGCATAATAAATATCTTATATATCATGTACAAATATTAAATCCAAAATAATGACTAACCTTGATAGGTGGTAATGGAAAAATGAATGACATTGGTTCATGATGTGGTAGTCTACCTTACACATGAACGATGATTTTGTATCCAATTTGATGGAAGTGTGTGTGGTTTTAGGTATTAAACATAACATATAAACATCTAAATATATTTATTATTTTGAGGAAATTATATAATCATGGTATAATAATAATTTAAGGGGGTGTATGAAAAAATAAAACAAAAAAACTCATTGATGAATGTTATATATTCTTCGAGTATCCTCCGTAGGTTTTTACTAAATCCATGATTGGTTAGATTTATATCTAAGATAAAGAATATAGGATTAGGGGATATATGTTGAGAAGTTTTTTGAATTAATTTTGGTCAATAAAAATAGATTTATTGGTGTGAATATGTGAGAAGAGTGAGTGCCCTTTTATAGTTGAGGAGTGACATTACTATAAATACTCAAAAGAATTAAATATTAGGAGGTATAACATACCTAATATGGATCGAAAATTGAATAATAATTTAGTTTATGGTTTATATGGTCAATAAACATATCCAAAATAAAAAATAAATAAATAAATATTCTCATTTTTTCATTATTCTATAATTTTACCGAATATTAATTTTTTTTTGTTTTTTCAACTGTAACTAGTTTTCTGACCTAGGTAATTTATAATTTATGAATAAATTAAAGTTATGATTAATATAAAATTTATTAAAACATATAATAAATTATATATATAATTTTTAGAATTAACATCACCTGTGTGTTGGAAATTAATTTTAATATAAGCGTATGTAACACGCAAAAACACTTCCTAAAAGTCAAACCGTTGTAACAAAGTTTTTACTATTTATGGGTTAATATATTCATTATAATATATAAATTAGTACATTATTGGAAAATATTTTATATTTTTTAACATTTAATAATCACTTTTTAGGAGTAATTTTTTTAGTAATTTTAAATCTATTAATAAAATATCATTTATTATAAAATAACATTAATATAACTTTGGAAATTATTTATTTAATTTGATTTAAAAAATATCAATATAATTATGGAGTTAAATTATATTATTTTTATTGTTTTTAACATGATATAATCCTTTAGAAAATTAATTAATCCAAATAATTCATTCAATTTACATAACTTTTAATATTTTTGGTATCATTCGTTTAATTTAATTATAAACACAATAATTCTTCCATTGGAGTATCTTAATATTTTAAAACAATTATATCAAATATAAAAATTAAAATTAATTATCATGATTGAAATATAATTTATGTTTCAAAATAATATTTATAACTGAATATATGATGTTTTTACATATCCTAAAGCTTTCTAAAAATTAAATGCAAGGAATGTTATTTTTTTTCTTTTCATAACATGTTATATTGGTCACTTGCATAGAATAGTATCTCAATAACTCATATAATATATTATAATGTGATAAGGGTAGAAATAATTCCATAAAATTTATTTTCTATAATTTTGTAGGTCATTTTACTCCTTATCTAATAAGTTTAATCTCCTAATAAACTCATTTTTACCTTAATTGTGGTAATTAATTTTAATTGTTTTCACTAATTATTGTGGTAAAAGATTATGTTAAATTTTATATATAATATAAATTATTCTTATTTGAAATATAGAATCCATTTTTTTAAATTCAGCACATATAAGTGGAAGAATATAATATAAAATTAATCTCGAAGATGTGATGAGAAAACATGTTTTTATAGAGAAACTATTCAAAAGTTAATTTTTTATATATAAAAATTTCAATACAAAAATTATTCCATTGACCTAAATTGTATTAATTAATATAAAATTTATTTAATTCTAATTTAAAAACTAGTAAAAATATAATTTATCTTATAATTTTTTTATATAAAAATACATTTTCAATTAAAATTCAGTATTTTTCATTATTCATCAAATAATGAAACTTTTCATAAAGAACCCAAAAATTAATCCTAAGATTATTTTTATATTCCTTTTTATAAAATAAATTTTATTTTTACCAATATATTTTCTAAAATTGGTAAAAATTATTTTTAAAATAAGTGATCCAAAAAGTGTCACAATGATGCTTTTTGAAAAAAATATTTTTTTAAGCTTAGAGGTGGATTTATTCATTTATCTATTTTCTAAAAAACACATAAGATAAATTTAAAAAATTATATTCAATATATAATATATAAATGTAATTAATATAATTCACTAATAGTCACTTTTTTTAATTTATTAGTATAAAACTCACTTGTGCACATAAAAGAAGTTTTTTTAGATTTTTTTTAAAAAATTGGCCTTATTTATATTTTTATTAAATTAGTAAAAAAATAAGTAACTACATAAAAATGTGAAAACTATATTTTCATAATTTATTTTATAGTATTCATACCATATATTCCAAAGGCTATTTGGTAACTATTATACCAAAATATTTTAGTAATATGTCATGTTTCATTTAAAATTAGTGTGGCATATAAGAAAAGAAAAACTCAGTATTATTTGTAACATAAGACAAACATAATGTTTCATGTAAAAAAAAAGATAAACTATGGGTTAATTTTAAATAAATAAAAAATCCATTTTCCATGTAACACTAAATATCTATAGGATTAAATTCATTTTAAAAATATATTTCACAAAAATTTTGGGGTGTTATTATTCTGATCATAAAATTATTAACTTTATATTCAAAAAAAAGGATATTAGTATGTGAAAAAAATGTTATGGTGAGATATAGTCATGAATTACTATTACTCAATCCATTACCATCTTTGGAAGGTGAAATTTTTCTAGATTTTTAAGTAGAATGGATCCCACAACACTATCCATGATTAGGATTTCAAGGGATCTAATCTTCTTGGATATGAAAAAATAGCAATTGGTATAATAAATATATGTTCATCCTACAACACTAAAATAAAATATCAACCATCTATTATTTAGAGGATCAATGAGGCTCACAAAGATGACGAGTTTCTACAAAAAATGGTAGTGAATATTCTGGAGTTCAACGTTGCTGAAAATGGAGTTATAAAGTTTGAAGCTTTGATATGTGTCCCAAAAAAGACATAAATGAAGTGGAAAATTATAGTTGATGTTCATATTTAATCCTTTTATATTTATATATGAATAACTAAGATGTATAAAAATTTGAAGAAAATTTTCTTGTGGGATAATATAAAGAGAGATTATGGAGTTTGTATCTTGATGCTTGGTATGTAAGAAGTCAAGATTGAATGAAAGAATTATAAGGGTATGATGAAACCATTACCCATACCAGTATATTAATGGGAAAAAATAACCATGTATTCAATTATAATACTCCCTAAGACACATAAAGGTAAAAAATTCATCTAGGTGGCAGTTAATCACCATACCAAGTGAGCGCATTTCATTATTATCAAGGAATATTTATCTCTTGAAAAATTCTCTAATATATACATAAGAAAAGTTGTAAGACTGTATGGAGTTCCAATATATATTGTATCTGATCAATATGTATGTTTTTCATTCAGGTTTCATTGAATAATTTAGTACTAATTAAATATAGTAATGAGATTCTGCACTTCTATCACCCTCTGAAGGATATGAATTCTGAAAGGACTATTCAAACTTTGGAGGATATGTGGAGACCCAGTTTAATGGATTTCCAAGGATGTCCAGATCAACACATTCACTTAGTGGAGTTATTATACAAAAAAAGTTTCCATTCTATTATTCAAATGGATCATTATGAGGATATATATGGGAATCTGTGTTTGAATCCAACATGCTGAGATGAATTTGGAGAGAGGAAGCTGATGAGACCTGATCTTATCCAAGAGATGATATAAAAGGATCAAACCATTCAACATCATATGAAATCCATGAAACTTAAATAGAAAAGATATGTATATAATCATCAATAAGATATATAGATTGTGTTTAGAGATAAAATGTTCCTTTATATATCACCATGGAACAAAATCCTGTAATTTGGGAAGAAGGGAGGCTTACTCATAGATATATCAAAACTTTTGAGAACCATGATCACATTAGAGTGGTGGCCTATTGAATTGAACTACCACATAACCTATATTAAATACATGATGTGTTCTATGTATACCTATAGAGAAATTAAATACCAGAATACTTACATTTATTGAATCCATAGGTGGTACCATTGGAGAATGATCTTTCATATGAGGAGAAATTATTTTTTTTTCAAGATCATAGAGAAACATTTCTTCAAAATATAACAACTCACCTAGTAAAACTATGGGCTATGAACCAATAGATTGATGAAGATACTTGGAAACCATAATAGGTGATAAAATAGACATACCCTTATCTATTATAGTGTATTAACTGATAAATTTTAAGGTGAAATTTCTAAATGGTAAATAATGTAATAACCCAAAACATATTAAATAAATTCACCTTTTCCATTGAATTAAGTTCCGTATTATATAAATTAGATATAGAAAACACATTCACTCCCTTGGTTATATCCTATCAAATTTAAAATACCATTATGAATCACGACAACTGATATTATAACTGTTTAGTAGTGATAATATGATTAATGTATATCAAGTGTTATGATAAATCCAATTGACCTAAGAAAAAGAAATGATGGCCTTGACTAGTAGGATCATACTTTAGGAAATCCATTTTTTCGAGATTATGAGGGAGATAAAATCTCTCTGATTTTATCTTGGCCAAACAAAAGATGAGATTCCAAAACTAAAGCATGAGTGAAACCATTTATGGGAGAATTTCAAGCTGATCGGGATCATGACCCAAATAATGTTTGGTGAGCCACCCCAAGAAAATCTCACTCCCATGCACCTTACCCTTCGAGAATTCAATAGTGTAATAAAATTATATGTATCTTGACCATAAAAGAACAAATATAAATAATTTATTTTAAATAAAATAGTTATTATATTTACTCCTTTTTTATCTTACTTTATAAATTAATATGTAATGAGTTTGATAAAAATTTAATTTTAATATGGAAGAACTCAAATTGGATTTTTAGGTAATGTTATATTTAAATAAAAAAATTCCTTTTTTTAAATCATGAGTTATAATATATTTCAATAAAATTATATTATTAAATTTTATATATTAAATGTAAATGATAATATAATTTTATGAAGTGAAAATATAAATTTTATTAGAGTAAAAAACATTCAGTATAAAATAAATAGAAATTTTCAATAAACGGGGATTTAATTTAGAAGTTTATTTTCTTATATTTAGAGAAATAACTTGAAAAAATAAATATTATTTTTGGAAAAAACATGTCTAAATTATCCAATGGTGGATTTTTCATTATTTTCTAAGATAATTAAGCTTTTGGGTAAAAATAAAATATAGTATATATGTATGGTATTTATTATGATATCATAATAACCCAAAGATATTTAATATATGACATAAACGGTATCCAATACCAAATATATTTTTCCACTTTTAAATAAACTTTTTAGGTTATTAGATTAATTTTATTAACATTTTTTATCCTTTAATATCTGTATTATATTTTATGATTTTAAAATCAATTCCTTCCAAAAATGACTCACCTCCACATCACCAAGGGTAATATTTTATTATTCTAGGTTCATGAAAATATAATGTATTTAAAAACACTCCTATATCTCTGAAACCTTGTTTAAAGAACATGGGATGTATAATGTTTTTTTAATTTATTGTATAGAGTCCAAGACATATCTTTGGAAAATAATAAAGAACTCCTCTATATTTTCCTATATAAACAAACCCAAGATATTAGTATTATTCACTAAAAAAAATTATATCATGACATTACTATATCCTTTCCTCTATATATTCCTCACATGTTTCCCCCAAGTTATCAAGAATATCCTCCCAAGCTTTTGGAAACACCCTCTTAAGGTGATCTCCCATTATTCTTTTCCATTTAAGAACCTTACTTGTAATTAGAATTTATAATCTCAACTGGCTATGTTTTTAGGCCTATAGAAACATAAATTTAATTTAAAATTTATTTTATAATAATTATAGGTCATTTATATTTTCATGTTATGACCTTTTCCAAATCCATTAACATGCCAAATGTAAGTGGCCCTCTCTTTCTCCTCTTTATTCAAGCACCTTATTTATGTAGTGCCTTTATTATCCCAATTATTATTGATGGGATATTATTTTACACATACCTATTACCAAATTTATGACTTAAAAGGGACTAAATCCCCATTTAACTCTTGATAATCCCTCCAATTATTCATTAGGTACCCCTATTATACTTTTGAAATTACTATGGAATTTTCCAATGCCAAATTTTTATTAAAGCTCTATTTTTTCCTATGCCTTTTAATTACCAATTTTTCAGGTTTTGTTTTTGTTTTAACATATCTATTTTTCTTACCTTATGTTTTACAAGTGACTATATACCCCTTTAACTCTCATTAACCCTCACATGATTCATTATGTACCATCATTACGCTGCTGAAATTACCCTGTGATTTTTTACATGGAAGAACATTATATTGTGAATACTATATCAATTTATACTAAAGGGTATTAAACTATACATACCTATACTTATTTTTTGTGGAATTACATGTATGTATTTTAAACTCCTCAATAAGGGGAATTGAATGTGAAATAATATGATCTTATGTTGGATATTATATGTGGGAAACTTATAAATGTATGTGATATGAAAGTGATGGGTGTTCCTGAAATTATATAGCTTCCAATTCATTGAGAATTATTTTAGTCTCATATGATGTTACTTATGGGATTAGGGAGTAAAAATGGTCTATTATGGGACGCATTTCACCATTTTATGATGTATTGGAAGTTATCCTTGATTTATGTCTCTGATGTCATGCTTAATGTTGTTTGTACATTTCTCTGTTTCCTTTATGCTATCACGTTATATCGTGACTCATTGTTCAAGATTACAATTCTCACTAATTTTATGTTCCATTTAAATTTCTATTGACTAACATGTAATACTTTCATAATGTTATGCTTTATTTATTCATATACTGGGAATTATTGCTCACCCATTTCTTATCTATTTCCTCAGGTTATCCTATATTGTTTTAAAAGCCATAGAAAATTTGAAGCATGTAATGGAAGTTTTCAATAATGTTTTTGTATCCATGTAACAAGTTGATGTGTTGTGTAACTTGTTACAAAAGTAACTAGGATTATTAATCTAATGGGATGTACTAAGTGTTTTTATGTAATAAACCATGAAATAAAGTGTTTAAATGATAATGATTGTCATACTGATATTATTATGTGACATGATGTGATCATAGGATGACTGATGGTTTAGAAATAAATGGTTGGGGGTCCACCTATTTGTGGAAATATTTAGAAACTATGATGGTGATATGGATGGTGAAAATCATTTGGTTTGAGTTATAACTTTGTGACTGAAGGAATGGGTTGAAGTTGGCCTTACCTATTGTTTTTTTGTTGTAAATTGGGATGATTTATTGATAATGAATATGCTTTTAGGGTTGGATTTTTGGGTTTCCTATTTCTAAATTCCTCTCCCCATTTCTTAACACAACTAGTTTTAGTGATCATTTATGATAGCTTAGGATAATTCATAGAGTAGCGAGAATTATGTAATCGTAATATTAAATAATTTAACCCATGGGGTTGGAGTCATGAAAGAATGGTTGAATGATGATAAATCACAAGTATCCTTGGAAGAGTTTGAGTTATTCCAAAATGTAATGGTTTTTTATTTATAATTAATGTGAAATGAATTTTTCATCTTAATAATTAATGAAAAAGTATCTTGAAATGTTTTTGTACTTAGAGGATATCTTGTCATTAGTGGTGTCAGCTGAGAGTTATATTGATGATAGTTTCGATAGATATTAAGGTTATGTAGTTTCCCATAGTGTGGTTTTTGAAATATATATATATATATAATCTCTATGTTATGTGATTTCATATGCTACCCCACTCACATCAATAGAGCGATCAACACCAGCAGACTATGATGGGTGTTTTTCCCAATATTCAGGTTGGTGAAGAATGGATGACTAATTACCCCCTCTTTCCTCACTCTCTTATCTTAGTAGTAATATTCATTAGTATGAATGGTGGTTACCTTTACCTTATATATATTTGTGTGTAGATGGCTATAAAGTCTTGTCGTACTTTCACACACATGTATCTCTGGATATAATATACTAAGGATTAATATAGTTATTATGTGCTTGGGTTGTGATGGATTGAGTTATAATAAATGATGTGATAGCGGTTGTGGATCATAGAAACTAATATATTACTATCTAGAGATGTGAATGTTGATGACGTAATGATGTAATTCATAGGGTGCGTGGAATTTTATAGTTTCTCTAGTGTTTTTGAGCAATATAATTTATTGGTGAGAGAAATTTTTGGTCATGCGACATTGGGGAAGAGAGAAAATCTTATGGGGAAGTAGAAGAAGAGTTCCTTTATTGGAAATTTTGTTGGATATTAACTTATTATTTGTATATGATACTTGGTGATAGAGTTAGTGTGTGGATGTGAATTTTTACCTGATTTGGAAATGAGTTAGTTTCACTTATTTCTCCACTAGTTTTTATTATGATTTCCTTATACTTTTAACAAGAGGATCTATGTTTATATAAAATATGTTTCACGATCTTTGGAGATGGTTGGTTATTAGGATGAAAATTTATATCTCATGGAGTTATTCTAGATATTTTCGAGATTCGAGGTCACTTATGCGGATATTCTTTTGGTAATCATAGTTTCTTTTATAGTTGTTCAGTTTTTATGAAATTAGGTGCATGCATTGAGATATTTTACATTTATTATGTGTAGGATTTTATTAGTGGTTCTGTATTATCTATATTTCCACATGTTCTCTTGGATGTTAATTCCTTCCATTTGTGTGGATAACACACCCTCCAAGTTAGTCTCCAATATGTGACCTATTAAAGGTGGGATTTGGTCATAATTACCTCCCTTATCTCTTTTTTGGTCCAGGATGTGTAAATTTTTTGAGAGGGGGTCGTTGAATAATGGTAAAAGTGTTCAACTTGGGGGATATGATAGATTTTTTAGGTAGGCACTGGTGAGGACTAGATGGGTTGGTAGGGAAATAATGTTAGCATAGATTAGTAAGTGATTTAAACAAGGGAGAACATCTAAGAAATGGGTATTTAGGGATATACATAATATGATGGAGTGAAATTCATGTTTACTTAGTCTAACAAGTGAATTAATACTATTTTCAAGGTAGAGATTTATGAAATGATCATGCATTATTCTTGTTTTGTCTTCTGATTGAAATTGGAAGACCTTGGGGTTAGGTTGAACCTTAATTAAATAATTAATCTTATATATTCCATATTAAATGTTAAGGAATACATAATTCTTTTTTTATGTTTTAGGAATTTCTCTAGTTCAATGTTCCTATTAGGTTCATACAAAAGATGTCCAGTAGGATGGGCGTGCGGTCCACCATAGAGTTGATATCAATGACGATGACACTTGGGAGAGGAAACTCCAAGAGTTTTATTGCAAGAGACTATAAAAGTATAAGGGATCCATTTCATATTTAATTATATTGTAATGGTTTGTGGAAGTTTAAATAACTTTATATTAAATCCATTCTTAGAAGGAGAACTTAGTTTGGTTGGTGGTGAAGTTGTTGTATGGTGTTTTTTGGTATTAGTGGTTCTTGTTCGTAGATGATCACTAGGAATCAACTATTTCATGGCTGATGTCTTTAGATATTTTCTAATCCAAGTTTATTTCTTCAATAATAAGGGAGAATAACCATCATTATATTTTAACCCTTCATAAGGGGAGTTCTTCCATGTGGGAGTATGGGAGGCACTCTAGGAATATTTTCTGATCTGATTCTGACACACTACAAGATGAGGAGGCTATATAAAACTTTTGATGTGTATTTTCTTCTGGAGATCAAATTAACATTTACCCCATTTACGTTTCTAACATATCTCAAGGTGATCGCATGGGTAGATGTTTTTTAGATAATGTTATCCATAATTGTATCATTATTAGAGTGGAGACAACAAGATTCTCCACATAGCAGAGACATGGTTAGGGGTTACCATTTTCATTCAAAAAATGGTTTTTTAATTGGTTAGGGTACGTATCATCCCACTTCATCTTATTTATCTATGGTGTAAGTTCTCAGGAAACTGGCAAGGGATTATAAATTTGTTTTATTATTGAGGCCATGGTCATAAGTAGTGGGAGTGCCTAAGCTTTCTGATTATAAAACATGTGATTGTGTTCCGCTTGAGGTTTTTCCATCATAATAATATATTCAAATTAATTTGTAGTAGGGTAATCCACCCTTTGATTAGTGTATGTGATATGAGGAAAGACGATGATAGTTCTGTGATGGTCCTCATCATTAGAAATCAGAGTGTGGCCATGGAGGTGGTCACCATCAAGGATAGATTGGTAGTGGTCAGTTGCATGCACTAGATTTTCTAACACTAAGAGAGACAAACTAAATTCAAGGAAACATTTTCTTATTTTATAATTGGGTTTATTCCTTGTTTGATTTTGGATCCATACACTCCTTTTTTTACCTTCCCTAGTCTATAGTTTGGGAATTGAGGTGGAGATAATTTTAGTGCCTTTGGCGTTGACTATGAAATTTAGATGTCAAACTAATTTACATGAAGTATGTATAGACTATGAGCTAGTTTTAGGGAATAAAAAAATCACATGGAGAAATACTATGTTTTTAGATACAACCATACAACACTATCCTTTCCATGGATTAGTTGTATTTAGTGAATTCTATTGCGGAGTTCCTTTAGGGGAAAATTACATTATATGATGTCGAAGAAGAGTCTTCTATGTTCATTGGAGAGAGAGAAACTCAGATATGTTGAATGTGTGCTATATACTATTCTTCCATGATGTATGGGTTGATGTTTATCTCATTAGAGGTTAAGTTAATGGTGTTTCCTAGGGTTTTAGAAGAGTACCCTGATATCTTTCTCGATGAGGTGGCAATGCTATGCCCTCGACGAGAAATCAGATTTGGGATGTAGCTACAATCAAAATCTTCTAAAATATCAATATATCTTTATAATATGACCCCTTATGAGTTTTGGTTAGTGAAGATATATATTGATTATATCTTTTAATGTGGTTTGGTTTGATAGAGCGTGTCACCTTGGGGTCCTCCAGTTTTTTTTGTAAAGAAGGAAAATGGAAATATGTGTCTATGAATATATTATCATCACTTGAATATGTAAATAATGAATAATCACTACCCTCTCCCATATATTCCAGATTTATTAAATTTTATGATGAGAGTTAGTTGGTTTTTTAAGATTAATATCTGATCTATATAGAAATGCATACAGGTGATTTATGAGGATATTCCAAAGACTAGTTTTAGATGTTTTTATAGGAATTATGAGTTAATTGTAATGGAATTTGGAATAACGAACAACCTATCAATATTCATGAGATTAATGAATATAGTTTTCTAAGGGTTTTTGAAATAGTTTATGGTAGTTATCATCAAATAAATCCTTGTGTACTCCATGTCTAATGAGGAGCATGAAGGGAATCTACCTGATGTTTTGGGAGTTTTTTATTGATTCTATACCTATGTCTAGAGATTGTTAGAGTGTGATTGAATTTCTCTCCATGATGTATCTTTTCATGGGACTGATTGGTGGCAGAAAATGACTTTTTCAGATGATGAAATAGTCGTCATCAGTGTAGTAAGTGGAGGATTCTTAGTTGGGGTATTCCAATGAGGGATTTTTCATGACTGAGTTGTCTGTTGTGACTTCCATGATAGTTGGTCTGAGGATGATCAATATTTGGTGTTGTTCTAGGGAAGACCTTTCATTCCTCTAGTGATACATTAGGTGGTTCTATTTGAGTTATATAGCTCACATATATTAGTATATGCAAGTGTGAAAAAGTTGTACCATGCTCTGAGAGGTTATTTTTTGTGTCTTGGGTTGATGTTTTATATTGCAGATTTCATGTCTCTCTCTTTAGTCTACGAGAGAGTTAAGGCTGAACAAGGTGTTCTGGGTGGATTTCTCTAGCTGTTAGATGTTCCATATTGTAATTCATAGGAAATATTGATTGGATTATTCACTAGTTTATCATGACCTCAGGGATTTTATTATTCTTTCTATGTGATAGTGGTACATTTGAAAAAAATATCTCACTTTCTAAAAACTAAATAGTTTATCTTAATGGATTTTTTGTCCAGAAAACATCTTGAGGAGGTGGTGTGGATTCGTGGATTCTCTAAGAAGTCCATCTATGATAATGATCTAAATTTCACCTCCTGGGTGTGGTGAAGAATCCAAAATTAATTTGCCTTAAAGTTTCTCTTTAACACTACTTCTCATCCACATTTGGACTTTCAGATATTTCAAAAAATCTAGACTCTTGAAGACATATTGCACACTTGTGTCCTTTATTTTGGAGGTTTATAGGTGAGATACCTAACTCTAGTCGAGTGTTTTTACAATAATTGTTTTCACTCCACCATATATTTGAAACCATTTGAATCTTTGTAATCCCAACCTTTTCATTCACCATTGTACTAGAATAGGGTCAGAGAGTCCACAATTCTCCATGGTTTAACTAGTACAAAGCATGATATAGTTGGTCTAGGTGATTCATGAGAGGTGAAGGCCAAAAAAGATAATCAAAAGTTATATGATGACGATTGGAAGAGACCTATGAAGTTTTATATTAGAGAACATGTGCTCTGGAATGCGAATCCTCATCATGTGTAGCTTATTCCTAGTGATGGAATTGATACTTATCCCCATTTTGTTGGTCCTTTCAAGGTGTTGTCTTGTGTTGGGGTTGTCACATATCTGACAACACTCCCCATGTAGATGAGATAGAAACATGATTTATTTCATGTTTCATAGAGTGAACACTATCTTCATGATGATTCCCACATCATCTATTAGGGTGATATCTACAATTATGATGATATGATCATCAAGGAGTGGCCATTGGAGATCTAGGACTGCCATGCGAAGGTGTTTCATGGGCATTCTATTCCCTTAGTTTGTGTTCTTTGGTAGAATATTGGCATGGAGGAGAGTACATGGGAACGTGAGTCATATATAATCATTTAGTATCCCAATCTATTTTCTTTTTAGTAATTCTTTTCTATAAATGTTTTAATGTTACTCCATTTCTAGCTTATTATATATTTCTCTATTCCTTGATTCCTTGTTTATGGCCTTGATATTGTTTGAAAGGTATCTCACCTAGAAAGTGTTTTGTAGTTTTATGCCTTGTTTATTTAAGTTGGATGATTGTTCTCCTATGAGAGTGAGATTATTGAGAGGAAACTCGCATGGTGGTTATTTGGGAGACCCTTATTCCTTTCCTTCTCTTCAAATTTGGTTTTAATTATCTAGGGAGATAATGGGTTGGGAGGTATCTAATGTGAGGTCTTGGGCTCTCAAAGTATCCCTTATGATTTTGCAAGGATTGGTGTTTCTTAGAGGGAATTTTGAGGTGTTTAAAAATCTAGATATGTGTTTTGTATTTTGAAATGGTCACCACCCCCATGGTGGAGGGTGTTGTGGTAGTTGTTTTTTCCCATGGTGAACCTATGTGTAAAATTGGCGAGTAAAAAATGGTTTGGATAGGGAGTGTCCTCAATACAGAATTTCTAGGAGATCTACCATAGACCATGAATATAAAAACCTCATCATGCCCATGGGGGGATGCGGTGAGGGAAACTTTCCTAGAATTTGAAAACCTGATTTTCGAGGATACCACATTGGACTAGCGCATTCAAGGACACCATTCTGAGGGTGGAGGTTATGGTTATTGTATGAATGGAATTTGAATTTCTGAAACACCAATGGTTCCTTTGTGATATTGACTAGTTTAAATGATAAAACATGTGTTATGTTATGGGGTGTCTTAAATTTTATTTTAACTCATTCCTAACTCTGTTAATTAATCCATGATCCCCTTCTTGAACCTTCCATCAATTTAATGATTTTACAGATGAACCTAGGTCATTGCTGGGTTATTTACTTTTTTTGAGGTTCCATTAATAGAAATTTTGGTTGGGTAAGTGTTAGTTCTACCTCTTTAGAACCCTTTAATCGATTCCTTTAGGATTCTAACCTTTCAATAATGGCGGATCCAGAACCCTTGGTTCAGGGTACCTTCCACTTAACCTTTATACTTTCCATTATTACTTTAAGTATTGATGTTCACTAAGCCAAAATATCTATTTTAGTTTGAGAACTAAGAGAGGTTTATCGTAGATTTATGATGTTTGGTTTTAGTTAATATTTCTTCAGTTTCTGTGGTGGCTGAACCTCGATCATCCATTCTTTATCAGAAAAATTTGAAACTCTAAATCATGGTGGGGTATTAATTGATTATCACTATTTTTTGTGAAATATTAATGCTTTAATGGTATATATTATTGATAAACAATTGAACTATCCCTAATAAATTTTAAACAAAATTAAATATTTAATTGGTTTTCTGTTGTAGAAATCACATGTTTTTAGGAAGTGTTAACATTTCCCCTCTTATATTGTTAGATAATGTTCTATTTATTGTTCATACTATGTATTATCATGATTTTTTGTTTGTAAATTTAATAAATAATGTAAATATAGTAATTATTATGGGTGTAAAATAAAGTGTAATGTTTAATTTTTACCAGTATTGTTGTAATTAATAGGAATGAAAGTTATGCTCCGAATATTATTAAGTAATTATTTAATTAGCTATTGATAAATAATGCCTTTGGTTGCCTATGTTGGTAACCTGTGATAAATTAGTTTCTTAATTTAAGATTATAATCAGTTGGTTATTTGATGAATATAATTTTTTTGCATCGAGGTAGCCCATTTCTTATAAATTTTGGATACCCTGTTTCTTGGTCATAGTTTCTTTATTAACTATTTGTTTTTTTATTCCTAATCTGTGTGTTTTCTCAAGATATGAGACTTGATTTGAGACATGATGTAAGCCTTGTATGACTTATGGTTTGGAGAGAATGGGATAGGGATACCGAAGTTTATGGAATTAGTTAGAACGTTCGATAGTAGGATGGATGGGGACATGCATGGTGGTGTCTAAGATGGATAGGTTGAAGCTATGATTTCCCATTTATTTTTAGAATTGAATATGATTTTATTTATTGATAATTAATATGAATTTAAGGCCCAATAGTTGAATTTCTTGTTCGTACATTCCTTTACCCATTTCTCAATGAGATTAGTTTTTCTTGATTTATGGGTCATTTAGGTGAGTCTAGAACAAGTCTTAGAGTTTCTATAAATATTAATGGTAATGTTAAATAATTAAAACCATGGGGTTATAGGCATGATATAATGATAAAATAATGATTAATCATGAGGAAACTTGGAATAGGTTATGTTATTACTTAAGGGAATGGTTTTTCTTTGATAATTAAAATAAAAGGATCTTCCCATCTTAAGAATTAATTGAAAAGTATCATGATATGTTTTTGTTATTATTTGATATATAGTCCTTAGATGTGGAAATTGGGAGTCTGAGTGATGATATCTAGTGTTGAGGTTATGGGTAGGTAATTTCCTATATTTTTTTGTGAGATATATATACTTTGTATGTTATGTGATTTAATATGGTACCCCACCCATGTTTTTAGAGAATCTAAAACCAGAGTACTCTAGAGGGTGTTTTCCCCAATATATAGGTTAGAGAGTAATGGATGGAAGACTACGCCATATTTCCCAACTCTATTCTCTTGGTAGTATTATGTGCTGGTATGAAATGTGGTTTCCTTTTTAATATATATGTGTGTATAGGGTTGTAATGATTTTTCTCTATTTTACAATCATGTATATGCAAATATATTATCCCATGGATTATTATAAGTATGTTGTGTATGGGGTTTGAAATATTGAGGAATAATTAATTGAATATGTGATGTGGTGGCACCTAAAAACAACTCATTTACTATCTAGATATGTGGATATTGACGATTACATGATTATATGATTAGGGTTCATGGTATGTTATAGTTTCCCATGTGTTTTCATGTTGAATTATTAATTGGAGAGAGATGTCTTAGGATGTTTGATGTTGTGGTAGAGTGAAAAAAGAATGGGGAGGTGATAATGGTGTAACATAATTTGATATTATATTATTAATTGTATAAAATAATTGGTGATAGATCCATAAAGAATCTGATAACTTATCATTCATTAATAGAACATTTTTCATGTATATTTAATTTTTTAGTATTAATTTATTTTCATATGACATTCATTTATTTTATAGTTTCTGGTCTCACTGTCCACTTGGGTTTATTCAGTCATTTCCTCTAAATCTGATTCAGTATGTTATTTTATGGGAAAATGAGTTAATTTTTTTTATCAAATCTATAATTATATTGACAGTAGTTCATTATAATCCCATAGAATAAAATTTATACACTTTAATAGGTTGTTAAAAATAGATTCAAATTAAAACAAATTTCTTAGTATGATCATTTTAGGTGGTTAAATTCATAATAACCATTTATTATTAATATTATTAAAATAATTCATAATTTATTTTTTAATAATATTAATCATGTGATAAATATCTTATTTATTTCATGAATCTACTACTATAACTTTCCATGTAATGATCTGAGGAAAAATTAAATACATCATTCATGGATGTGTAAAATCTGACTATAACACGAGTGATGTTTTCATTTTCGAATGGATGGGAGGGGGGTGGATAATGGATATCCCATAGTGACCTAGATTTTTATTACATGACTATTATATCACTTGAAAGGTAAAAAATATAATTGTACTAAAAAACCAGGATCTAAAGGTTTATTATATTTGGAAAATTAGGACCAAACATAACAATTACAAAATAAAACATAAAAATTATTTAATTCCTTATTATCTAGATTATTATTTGACCTCATGTACTCCTTATTATTTGTAGTCACCTAAGGACATACATCAAATAACGGGGTGAGCTAAAAGCCCAGTAAAATGATAGATAATAACATGAATCAATATAACATGGGTGATCATAATCAACATCATCATAACATAATTATGGTATCAAGATCATAATCATGAGAGGAATAATTAGATAAACACATAGAATATGGAAATGCATAAAAATGAAATGTCATATCTTTGTGGTCAAATAACAAACATAGTTTTGAACAAATATAGCATCAAGTTCACACATTAAATTTGCAAATAATAATAATATAATCATTTTGAATAATGATAGAATCATGTTCATGCATATTTTACATTATCTCATGAGATAAATCACATTGCCAATTCATTGGAGTGTTATATAAATTTTAATGCACCTGTCACATCATAACATTTACATAATCATTCCATCCAAAAAGAACAGATATCAATCGTATACATAAAATAACCCACTTAAAGGGTTTAATTTCATAAAGAATAAATTCATAAAAAAATTTGGAATTGAAAGGGAATATAAAACTAGTATAGGAATCACCAATCTTAGGTGAATAAGAAACATTCTCAAGTGAAGTAAAATATGAGTTTTAAAAAGAAGTATTGTTTTGAAAAATCATTGTATTTCTCAGGAAACTAGATTAGAAATATGTATATCCTAGAAAATAAAAAGTAAGAAAACTGTAATTATATTTTAATAGTATTTATTTCACATCCACAATATAATTTTTCATGAAAGAGGAATAACCTAAAGAAATTTAATTGGTTTTGAGAATCCCATTACCTTATGTACGAATGCTTTCATTAATTTAATATCATGGATAATAAAATTATATTCATTAATTAAAAATTACAAATCCTATTATACATTTATTTTATTTACTATAATTATATAAATTCCATTTATGGACATTATGATGATTTATATAGTTCAATTCCATCATTTTGAGACTGTTTATTTATTTGTTTTCATGATCGGATCACATGTATATTTGTATGGTAGATCATGTAAAATAAGAATAATTTTATTGAATTAAAATTATATGTTATTAATGAATTTATATAAATTTATATGGTCTTATATTTAATTATTTATTCAGGTATGAGTATGATTCATTTGATAAAATGTTAATGATAATTGTTCAGATTTTGTGTGTGGTTACAATCACAACAAAATCATTTTGATTTATTATTTAATACTAAGTTTATATGTTAGTTCAATAAAATAAAGAAGTTTACGAAATAAAATTTAAAACATGTTTCTACCATTATAATGGTTTTCTGAATATCCTTGAAGGTGGTAAATAAAGATCAAAACTTTTTTTCCTTGAAGGCAATAAATCAACATGTCACAATAGTCATTTTCATTTTTAGAATAAAAGGGAGTGGGGAAGAGGTTTGATGGTGTATTATTCCATTAACACAATAAAATTTTAGAATATATAATATATTTGTTTTATCATGAAACTTGTATAAGGGTAGGTTAGGAGATAACAAGAAAATAAAATAAATTTAAAACAAACTAAAAGAAAATAGAAGTGGATTTTCCTCTTGAACTTCTTCTCTTTGAGAACCTTATTAGCGAAATTATATTTTGGTTTTTATTAGTACCAATGGATCTTGGAAATGGGTAATATAATTGGGAAGATTATTGGTCATAATTTATACATGATTTAATGCTTTGGAGGTGTGATGAGAAGAGGTGGTGATAGGTGGTATTTACTATGTTAGGAGAGGAGTGTTTTTTATTATTTGATTCATTTGTTTATTATTTTTCTCCGGACTATCAATAGTGTGGATTTTTATAACTAATTAATGTAACTAGTGAATGTATGTTTTAACTAATGGTGGTTACATCATCCATACATCAACCATGAATCAATAATTCATGAATTTAGCTTATACTATAAATTTCCATATCTTATTATTCAAAAAAAATTCAAATTTTTTAGAAATACACTAAAACTTAAACTTAACAATTTTTTGGTTTTTATAATTCAACAATAAATTCATTTTTATGAAAATAATTATCTAAATATGGGAAATTTATGTTTTAGTAAAAAGAATCATTTATCCGAAAAATACTGATTTTAAAATTATAACTGATTTTATGACACTTTGGAAAATTAATTAAGGTATCATAAAATAATATTATAATCATAAGAAAAAAATATTAATTTGTGAATATATTTTATGAAAATAAATTTTCTTTTAAATAATTATATTAATTATAAAATTGGTAGAAAACATTTTTATTTTATAAAAAAATTAACACTTAATTTATCATTTTTAAAACAATTATTTACTAAAACAATGATATAATTATATCATATTTTCATTTATAGGATGCTGAAATTTTATTTATACTTCCATTGGTGAGTTTATTATTCTATTTTCTAGATTACTAATCCTAATGGTCATTTATTATTCCATGGGTCAAATTACTATCCCATCGATATAAGTTCCTTAATTTGTACAATTTGCTTTTATTTCATTATTAATTTATGAGAATGATGTTTTTATTAGGATATCTATGATATGCATGTGTTTTTCACTCTATTAAATAAATATAATAAGGTAAAAAATTCTTTTGTTAAAATCTTAGGTGGTTACACTCTCCACCCTTTTGAAATTTCTCACTCGAAATTACATTGTGCAAAAACAAGTATGGGTATTTATCCTTCATTACATCCTCTAGTTCCCATGTTTACACAATGTACTTATGTATCCTTTATAGTACTTTTCCCAGGTGGGTATTCTTTCTACATAAAAATTTATATCTATGGTCCAATATCTTCACTGGTTGCTCCTCATAAGAGAGATCATTTTCAACTGTAGAACCTATGAATTCAGTACATATTGGGGATATGGTATACACATCTTTAATAGGGATATGTGGAATACATCATGTACTAGATACATGGTTGATGGATGTGCTAGACGATACACCACAGCTATGACATGATCAAGAATCTCTAAGGGGTCGATGTACTTGGGACTTAGTTTTACTTTCTGCCCAAATCTCACGATCCTCTTCTATGTAGATATGTAGGGGAATACCATGTATCCAAACTCAAAATCTAGTTCCCATAAATTATTGTCTATATTTCTCTTCTATCAACTTTGGGATCCATTAATGTGTAGCTGAATGGATTTCACCATTTCCACAATTTCTCTAACCATTTTACGTATTAGAAGCCTATGTTCACTGACATAATCCCATCATTCATGTGTTCATCATCTTTTCCTTTATAGGGCTTCATATGGATCCATTTGAATGATTTAGTGGAAACTATTTTTGTATGAGAACTTGTACAGGGGAAGATGTTGGTCGAATCCTCCTTTCATGTCCATAGAGCTTGCACTCAACATGTCTTCCAATGGTATAATATTTCACTTTGATTGGCCATCAATTTGAGGAAGATAATATATAATGAAGTTTATTTTAGTGTTTAGAGAATGTTGGAGACTTTTCTAGAATATGGAGGTGAATCTCAGATCTCAATAGTATAAAATAGATAGTGGTACTACATAAAGATACACCAATTCATTGATGTATATCCGTGAAAGTTGATCTGGTGAGAAGTGATATCGAATTGTGATAAAGTGGGTTGTCATTGTAAGACAATCAACAAAAACCCATATAGCATTGTTTACTCTATATCTCTTCAGAATTAAAACGAAAAAGTGTATAGTGATGTTTTCAAATTTTCATTTTGGTATGGGTAATGGTAGCATCATTTCCACTAACTTTTTTACTTTCAACCTTCACTTACGGACATACCCGGAAGTTTGATGTATATTCAGTGATCACCGTATTCATATTGTCCCATAAATAGTTCTCCCAGAGATCTCGATACGCCTTTGTGATCCCTGGGTGAATAAAGAAGCTTGAGCTATGTGTGTCACTCAAAATATCTTTCTTTATCTCTAGATTGGTTGGTAAACATAGTCATGGACAAAATCTTACAGCTCATTCCTCATAAAAATTAAACTATGAGGATTTCCCATTTCTCATAGCTTTAACATTATTCTGAATTTTCATATCATTTATTTGATCATTATTTATTTTCTCCATGAGGGACGGTTAATAAATCATTTGAGAAAGGATTAATGATGTTCCTTCCTTAATGATTTCCATGTCCATAAAAATATTATAATATAGGATCCCTCTCAATTGTCATTATTTATAACATTGTAGGATCCTTTTAACTTAGAGAATCCACCACATTATTTCCCTTATCAAGTTGGTAGTGGATTGAAAAGTCATAATCCAAGATGATATTAAACAATGTTCTCTCGAGAATATTAATATACTTCTATGTGAATATATATTTGAGGCTCTTGTGATCAGTATATAATTCACACTTCTTCCCATAGTGATAATGCCTCCAGATTTTAAATGTGAGGATCACAACTTCAAATTCAATATCACACGTTGGATAGTTTTCCTCATGAATTTTAAACATACATGAGTCTTAGTCAATCACTTTTTCATTTTTCATTAGTAAAAATCCCAATACCTTGTTTGAAGCATCTCTCTATACCACATAGAGTTCCCCACTTTTCAGAAGTGTGATTACTAGTGTAGTGATAAGCCTTTTTTTTAAATCTATGAAGTGGTATTCATATTCCTTGGTCTAGAAAAAATTTACTCCCTTCAGAGATAGCATGGTTAATGGGACTGAAAATCAAGGGAAGTTATTTAAAAATCACTAGTAATACCCAGCTAGACCAAGGAAACTATGGATGTATATTACTGATTTTTTCCTACGCCACTCTTTGATTTCCTTTATATCGGCAGGTTCCCTAGATATTTCTTTGCTGGTGATAAAATTCCTCGAGAATGATACTTTCCCCATCTAGAAAACATATTCACTATAAATTTCATAAAGTATATCCTTTCACAAAGTCTTTAGCACAGTAGTCAAATGCTCTTCATATCCCCCTTCCCCTTGGAGTAAATTAGAATATAATCTATAAAGACTGCAAAAAATTTATAAAGGTAATTTCTAAAGACACTATTCATTATTTCCATGAATTTTTCCAGATAATTAGAGTGACTAGGGGAATCACTATGAAATCATAGTGTCCAAACCTCGATCAAAATGAATCCTTGGGAATATCTTTTTTCTTCACCATTAATTGGAAATATCTTGAACCAAGATCCACCTTATAGAAATACTTTTCACTGTGTAGTTGATTGAAAAAGTCATGTATCCATGGAAGGGGATACTTTGTCTTTATCATGATTTTTTTGAGACCACTATAATCAATGAAGAGGTTCTTTGATCCTTACTCCTTTATTAAGAGGACTGGAGAACCCCATCTCGCGGAACTCAGGAATATAACACCATTGTTCATATTCTATTATAACTACTTCATAAGTTCTTGCAACTCAATAGTTGACATTCTATATGGAGTCATCGATATCGAAAAAGATCTAATATTAAGTTCAATCAAGAAATCAACCTATCAGTCAGGAGGAAGACTAGGAAATTATTTAGGGAACACCTTAGTGTAGTCCATCACAATAGGCATGTACTTGAGATTGATTCTCTCCTTTATCTCAGTAATTTTATCTAGATATGATTTATCATAAGGAAATAATATCAACAATTGAGATGACAAATATGAAGGATATTCACTCTCCTCCTTACACTTTTAAATAATTGTAGGATTCCATAAGATGTGAAGAGTGATCTCCCTTCCCTGGAAGTTGAGGTTGGATTTTTATAAACATATCTAATCCATTCCAAATATAGAATCAAAATCCATGAAAGGAAGTAAGAAAATATTTTCTGAGTGGTTCATTATATATAAATTAATTTTGGAGGAGTTATGTTCTTTGGAAGTAGTAATTGCCTCATTTTTTGTTCTCAAAGATAACTAAACCTCTAAATTTTGAGGTGGGTTTTGAATAGTTATGCTAAACTTGAAAGATTTGAGGGAATATATAGAACCAGAATCAAATAGTACATTCCAAATTCGTGACTGAAAGAACAACATACCAATCACAAAATAATTTTTGGCTCCACCTCAACAGTTTTGATGGAAAAATATTCCCCTTTATCTTTTGGCTTTAGTGGTTGTTTGCGCGGGTTACCCTTAATGTGTCTAGGTTTAGTTCACTAGATTGCATAGTTCCTTTGATCCCTATAGTTGAAATATTTAACCAAGGGTGGTTTTATCCTTTCATCCATAATTTTGGTGGGATTATTTTTATCTCTCCAACATTAATCATCTTGGTGGCCTTCCCCCAGACACTTATAGCATTTCCTCATCCGTTTGAGGTAATTCCCATGATTCCTCTTCGCACATTTTTGACATGTGAGTGGTTGATTTTTCATTCCACCTTTTTAATGAGATCCTCCAACTTGAAATTCCATCTTTCCTTTCTTATCACCATATCCATTGGACAAATCTGCACACTCCATCTCTAATTTTTAAGAACATTAAACAACACCAATATAAATCCTAAAGTCTTGAATTAATAGAGACTTTTGAAGGTGTGGGTCGAAATCAATAAATTATCTATCTATGTTTCTCTAATTTTTGGTAACAAAAACTGAGGTTTACCATGTAATCCTTGTGACATTTTCTTCATAAGCTGTGACATATTCACCTTACTTTTTCTTTAACTCTACGAATTATCTCTAAAACCTTTTATAAATATTTTGAGGGAAATACAAATGAAGAAATATCTTCTTAAAGTATTCCCACTCCATCACCTATATTTCATCTCAAGGATAGGATTTATTAAAAAAATCCCACCATTGATAAAACTCTATTACTAAACGATAGGTGACTATAGTCACATTCTCATTCTTAGAATAGTGGAGCACAGAAAAGATCTTCTCCATTGAGTTAACCTATTTTTTCTCAACAAGTGGATCTGAAGATCAACTAAATGTCAGTTGTCGCTATCTCATAAATGATTTGGAAACTAGTTTCTATTTCTTAGGTGATGGAGGAAATTACACATTATTTAGGTTATTGTTCATAGCCTGTGATATATGGGTAAGCATCACCATGAAATTTTGAAGACCACCTCCAAGACATTGGGGATTTCATTTGGTAAATCATTACATTGTCCATCATCTGGGTTGTTGGAATGGTTTATCCTCATTCCCACCATTTTATAAGGGTTTTAACTAATTACCTCAAATCATAATTTTCAAATTAAACAAACCATTCCCTAATACCAAATATAGTGACACTTTTTTTGTTACATTACTATTAAATAATTTTTTAAGATAACTAATATAATTTTGTTACAAAACTTGGATCTCAAGGTTTATTTTCTTAGGAAAATGTGGGCTAAACATAAAATTTATATAATAAAAGATGAATATTATTTAATCCCTTATTCTATATATTCTTAGTGGGACTCATGTAATTCTTAGTATAATTAGTCACCTGATGATATACATCAAAGGAATGGGTGAGCTTAAAGCCCAGTCAGAGGATAGATAAGAACATGAATCAATATAACATGGGTGAGCATAATCATCATCATCATCATCATAATATAAGTATGAACCATCATCATAATCATGATATGAAGCATTAGATAAATACATGGAATCTTCCAATGTATAAAAATTAAACATCATCTCTTAGTGGTCAAATACCACGCATAGTTGTAAACACAGATAACATTGTGTACCTATGCTCTGAAACAACTCCAAATGGGTTGTGGGTTGTTCCAAATTAACTACTCAAATGATAATTGGCTGGGTTCATTGATTAGTTTTCCTGGATGTCCAACCCCATATATAAACTTTTCTGATTCTAGATGATTAAATCCATTCATTTAGACCATCCAAAATCGAAAAAAAACTGGAGTATTTACATAGTATTATCATGAATGAAGAACCAGATACACTAATATTTATGGGCTCAGTGTTCTGGGAAATCTCGCCTAAATCCTATAGATCAGTTTCCCAATGTCATGGAAGCCATGATGTGTTGAATTAAAAGACATTATACAATGGAATACTCACAAAGTAAATATTTTTGGTGTGGTGCCTCTAAAACAAAGACTTCAAAACATATAACTCTATAAGTAAAAGTGAATTACAATGGACTATAAATGTTTATTTCATAAGAACCACAGTAAAGAAACCACAAATCATCTCTTATTTGAGAGTGATAAGGTAGAAATGGTTTTGATGTACTTGGGAGAGATCATTGGGATGCAATCTAGTGCTAACAAGAAAACCACTTTTCTTTAAGCACATATCATGGGAAAAGAAACCAATAAACCAGAACGGAAGGTGATGAGACTTTTGCTCGTGGCTGGATATTGGAATATTTTGACCTTGACTAAAAAATTACACCACAGAGGAATTTATAAAACATAACTAGACATGATGGTGTGCACAATAAGTGTAGTGGCCGAAATGGTTCCACTCATGAAAAGATGGGAGAGATCACCAATGTTGAGAAATCTCTTGGCTGCCACTCCTACACCTTACAATTTTCTAAAAGACATTATACATGGTAGATGGATGACATAGAATGAAACAAGTTGTGGAATAAAGATTAATGTTTAAGGATAAAGTATTTTTGGATTCATACAAGGTGGAGGTGTGGTTCATGACCATTAGAGGGTGGTGATTTTGGCCTTTAGTGACGGCTTTGATCTTAGTGACTCCCTTTTGGAAGAGGATTGTGAGTTGATGAAAGGAATTGATTTATGCCATGATAGCAACATCAAAGTAGAGTCTATGTAGGGGGACTTGAATTTTATTCATGTTTAAATGTAGGGGAAGCATGAAGTACCATGGAACATCACTTACATTATACGCAGATGAAAAAGGCTTCTTGACTCACGGGTGGACAATAGTCATATGTGGCATGAGGAGAACAAGGTGAATGATTTTATATATTCTAGAGTATCTAACAAGGATAAAATATTTATGTTTTTTAGGTTTGTTTCCCCTCTCCCTAAATGTAGTAGTTTTTCTAGTATGAATGCTCTCACGCTCAATTATTTCAAGAGACATTAATGTTGTTTTGTTGAGAGTGATTCCCATTCTGAAATAAAAAATTTCAACATTGGTAGTAGTATAACATCATCACTATGAACAAAGATTGAATCTTGTTCATGCATATTGAAAATTATATCATGAGATACAAATGATTACCCAATTAATTGGAGTGATATATAATTCCAGGTGCAACTTTCACATCATAACATTTACATAATCATACATTGCACATAGAACTCATATCAATCATAGAAAAAAATAACACATAGAAAGGAATGACTTACATTTAATAAAGAATATATTCAGGAAAAAACTTTGGTTTTTACAAAAATATATTAACATACTGGTATAATAATCATCAATTTTGAGTGAAGACGAAACAATCTCATGAGAAGTAAAAGATATATTTTTAGAAAGAAGAGCTATTTGGAATTTTTTTATTTTTCATAAAACTAGTTTAAAAAAATGTATATCCAAAAAAATAAAATGAAATAATAGTGGAATTATATTTTAGGAGTATTAAATGCACATACACCATTAATTTTTTCAAGAAAGAGGAATAACCAAAATATATAAAATTGGGTTTGAGAATCCCATTACGTTATATTTGAGTGCTTTCTTTACTTTAGTATTACAAATAATAAAATTAAATTCTTTAATTAATACAAAAATAAACTATTTTACATGTATTTTTTTATTAAAATTTTATTAAATTCATTTATGTCTATTATGATGAGTTATAGTGTTCAATTCTTTCATTCTAAGAGTGTTCGTTTCTTGGTTTTCAGGATCGGGTTGCTTGTATATATGTATGGTAAATCATGTAAAATGAGAATAATTATCCAAAATTGAAATTATATGTCATTAATGTAATTATAAAATTTTAAATGGTCTTATATTTTATTTTTTCCATATATGAGGATGATTCATTTGATAAAATGTTAATGATAATGGTTTACTTTAATTTGGGTGATTTTTGATCACAACGAACTTGTTTTGTTTTATTATTTAATATTATGTATATATGTTAGTTATAGAAAATAGAAAAGTTATAAAATATATTTTAAAATATTTTTCAATAATTAAAATTTCCTTATGACCATAATTTAAGGTGATAAAATAAAATCATAACTTATCATCCTCGAAGGAGATAAATAAACACCTCACGAACGAGGATTTAATTTTTAGAATAAAAGTGAGAGAAGAAGAGGTTTGATAATGGATTATTGCATTAAAATAATAAAATTATAGTATATATTAGATACTAGAGATGTAATTCCACTTGGATATGGGGAGGTGAGAATAGAACATGAAAATAAAACAAATTGAAAAGAAATTAAAAGAAAACAAAAGTCAATTATACGTCTTGAACTTCTTATCCATGAAACCTCCTCAGAGAAATTGGATTTTTTATTTTACTGATAAAAAAGTATCCTAGATATGGGGAAGAGACTTTGGAATATGATTGGTTATTATTTTGACAAGATTGTAGGCTTTATAGGTGTTATTAGAAGAGGTGGTAATTATAGTAGGAGGAGAGGTGTGTTTTTGATTATTTTATTCATTTGTTTATTATTTTTCTAAAGACTACAAATAATGTTCATTTTTTTGAATACGTGTAGAAAATAGTTCATTGAAGTTTGAACTAATGGTTATTACATCAATCTCACATCATCCATGACTAAATAATTTATGTATTTATCTTATACCGTAAAATACCGTATTTCAATATTCACTAAAAAATTCAACTTTTTTAGAAAAATACAAAAAATTCACCCTAATTTTTTTTTGATGTATAGAATTTATAAAATGAACTCCATATTATGAAAATAATTTTTTAAATATGAAAAGTTTTATTTTAAATAAAAATATTCATTTATTCAAAAAATATCAATTTTTTAAATTATTACCGATTTTAAGACCCTCTGAAAAACTAATTAAGGTCTCATAAAACTATCTTATAATAATAATACAAAAAAATATTAATTAATGAATAAATTTTATGAAAATTTATTTTCTTTTAAATCATCATATAAATTATAAAATTGAAAATACACATTTATGTTTTATAAAGAAGCGAACACTTAATTTATCTTTTTTAAAACATGTATTTACATATACTATTATATAAAAATATCATATTTTTATTTATAATATGACTAAATTTTTTGTATACTTAAATAGGGTTGGTTGCTATTTTTATGGCCAGATTACTATTCCTAATGAGTATGTTACCATTCTAATGGTCAAGATACTATTCCATTAGTATAGGTTCCTTAATTTCTATGAATTTCAGTTATTTTATTCTTAATTTATGGGAATGATATTTTATTGGGATCTCAATTATATGTATATGTTTTATACTATATATCATAATTATAAGAATGAAAATAATTCCATTGATAAATGTTTGGGTCATTGAATATCACATCAAAATAATAATTTTTTTTCTATACTAATTATACTTATGTAGTTATATTATGAATGTTATAATATATTTTGATGAAGTGAAAGAAGAAATAATATTCAAATAACCTTGTTAAAACAATTACCTCCTCCTTTAGAAAACTCTTTATGCCTTCATATATTGGTCATTTGGTGATACTAGTTCCACCAGTACACATGAAAGTGGGTTGAGGAGGGTTTTTTGTGAAGTTTAGTTGATATAAGAATCCTTATGTGTGAGGATAAGTGGGGAAGTGAAGTGGTGATTTTATATGTGGGAGTGGTGGAATGTTTTTATAAATATTATAATATTAATAATAAAAGAGATGTTATATTCAAGTAATTTGGATCCAAAATTGATACTTTTATGGGAATAGATAATTTAAGGTTTATAAATAACTTGTCCACCAATTTAGAGATGATGTTTTCTGATATTTTTGATAGTTTACCTATAGATTTAAAATTTTTATCTCATTTTAACTTGTACCTTGGGGACTAATTGTTTACATTGAAAATTTATTTTTATGGAAAAAATGAAGTTGAAATTATTAATTTATTTTTAAATTATTTAAAAAAATATTCAATCAATTTTATTGGATTAATTTCTAAAAGTGAAAAAAATCTAACATAAAAATTCATATAGTGAAAAAATCAAGTTTTATGAAAAACTAATTTTATGAAAATATATTTTTATGAATAATATGAATTTATTATTATTAATTGATAGTTAAGAATCATTTAGTGAGTGTTTATTTATATTTATTTTTCATATTATTAATTATATTCATTAAATAAATTATTTAAAATTTACTAATTGACCTTATTAAGATAAAGATACATTATACATATGAAAATAAAATTCTTAAAAAATTCCTTTTTAACATCAAATTATTTTAATCACGTACAAACTAATTATTTATAATGTAACCATTACATTTAATTAAATAATTAGTGTTATGAAAAATCACACTATTCTTTAAAACATTAATAATAATATACAAGGAATTAAAATAAAGTATTTTAACTATTTTTTATTTAGTTGAGGTTTTACTCTTCATGTAACTTAATTAAAGACATTTTATATTTTATTCTCATGATTTATTAAATTTTATCTTGGATTGTAAATTATATATCTGTTCATTTTAATTTGGAGTTTCATATGATATACTCCATTCGACATAGTATTTTTCTAAATAAAATAAAATACTTAAACCATAGGCATGTTAAAATATACCAACCTAAGTATTATCCATTCTTTTTAGCCTATTCCGAAAAAATATAACATTCCCCAAGAATAACCTTCACACTAAATGAAATTTTAAACCGAAGGGTTATATATAGAAAAATAAAATATTATTTCTAAAACCCAAAAATTTTGTCTAAAAATATCATTGAACAATTTAAAATACAGTCACATAAGACCCATAAAGGGAATATATGCCTTGGAATTTATAATAACCCTTAAAATTATAGACCCATGATGATACCCATAACACATGAATTATCCTCAACCAATAAAATACAAAACTGTAAAGTTATATAATCATTTATTTTAAATTAAACATGAATAGCTAAACTTATCCATCCCATAATTATATTATATATATCAAATAATGAAACAATAACATTTCCATGATATTTTTAGGTTTAGAGTTTTAATGAATTAAGAAAGCATCATACATAACTAACCTAAAATTATTGGACCTAATGAATATTGTTTCCACTAAACCAAACTCTTAAAATTATACATTAGCTTCATTCATTTTTAAAACCTAATAATAGAAAATTTTATATGTTTTGGAATGGTTAGAATGAGTCTTATTTTATCGGATAAATTCGATGCTATTTTAAAAAACAATCAATATTTATGTGTTAAAAATTCATTTTTAAAATCGAATGTGGATCATAAATAGAAATTATATTATATTATTGACCATTAATCATTTCTAGTTGACATAATATAATTTTTAATAATTTATTATTAATTTTTAAACAACTTTTAACATTAATTACCACTTAAAGTGATTTTGATGGTTTTTTAATAATTTGATATTAAAAATATATATATATTTATGTAATTATAATATATTCATTAAAATAACTAATAGACTATCATTTTTTCCTTAATTTTTTTAAAATCATACTTCTTTATAATTTTGTCATTTTTTTGAAAACCATTTACTTTGAATTTTCTTTTTCTTGCACAAGAACTACATCAATATTGCATAAAAGTTTGTATAATTATCCTATTACATAATTACAAAAAAAGTACTAAAAAAAATATAATTTATTATTCATCAATAGAACTATATTAAACAATTTATAACATTAATTATTCCCATTTATATCAAGGTGACATTTTTGAGATAATAATTATAACATTTTTTACCTTACACAAATACTAGGTAAGCATTTGGATAATTATATTGTTATATAATAATAAAATTTATAAATACATGTCAACATAATTAATTATTCAAAATTTTTTATATTATGTTCGATATAAGACTTATCGATTCAAATAAATTATCTTAAATACATCTATTGAACTTTTCGAATATTTTTCAAGCACTGCGTTAGCACTAATAAATGATTTTATATTTATGTTGGAATAATAACTAAATTATATTAATTAAATAAAATTTATATAATAACTTGAGTATAACATCTTCTATGATAATTTCCTTAAGTTAAATATATCTTATGTCATATTTATAACATGATGATTTCATCAAAGACACAATATTCATAAACTATTACATTTTCATTGAAAAATTATATTTTCATTTTATAAATCAATAAAATTATTTAAAATATTTTTATAATAATAAATATTAATTTGAGTCCATAAAATTAATGAGAATTTCCATTTATAAAATACTATATAATTACTTAATTCATTAGATAGAAGAAAATAAATTTTTTTCTAAGGAAATATATTTAAATTTCATATAAAACATTTTTTTATGTCATGAAGAAAAAATAATAATTTTTATTTTATAATTTATATATTATTATTTATATAATGTATTTTTAGATATGATATTAAAATATTTATATGTTAAAATAAATATATAAATAAATATTCATGAATATTAATAAATCATAAAAGTAATTTGTCTATAAAAATACATGGGTTCTCACAGCTGGGGGATTATAAGCATTGATACTTATTCATATGAAGTTAAAATTTAGAGACATATAAGAAGTTCTGTCATGGGGATGAACCCAATAATTTAAATACCTCATTATTGATGTGTCACTGTATGTTTCTGGCTACATGCATGCGTATCGGTCCTTTGATTTGATAACATTATTAATTTTCATTACAATTTATGTACTTTAAATCATGATGAAAACCATGATTTATTTATTCATGGAGTATTAAAATTTTTCAATTTTTTCATGAATGGTATTGAATTAGTTGAATAATAGATATAACTTATCCCTTTTGAGTTACAGAAGGTGGTATATTTGGCCTCTTGATAAAGATTAATGTGTCCAAGAAAAATCCATGTCCATAGTAGATTATCGACAAGTTTATCTTGGAAATTCAAAGAATATAAATCGAGTAGAAAGGATAACAATATATGTATGTATATTTCTTTATGAGATAAAATTCGACAAAAAGATTATATTACAAAGTAATTTTTAGCTGTTGATTATCATTATTAGTGTTATGACATATTATTTTTCTATGGTTTCCATGATGTGTTTCTATAGACTGCTCTTGGTCTCTCTGTAGAACCTATTTCAACTAAAACAGTAACCTTGAGGGATATACACAAAGAATGTTCAAAACAACATTAAATTATGTTCAATTTAATTTTATGAATTAAATAATTTATTTTTTATGAAAAGATGTTCTATTCAAGTAATGTTGACTTCAGATTAAATTAAAAGTTATTCAAGTAAATAATAATTTATTTTAATTTTATATCTTATTAATTCATAAGTTATATGAACAAAAAAATATCTAATAATATGTGATTTGAAAGTAAATATTTATTTTATCAAATGAATATTTTGTTATTAATCTATATTTGATAAATTTATAGGAGTGTAGAGATCGATTCAATGATCTAATAAATATATATTTTAATATCATTTAAAGAATATTTATTCACTTAATAAATGATAATTTATTGGTAGTTTTCACATAAAATAATAAATATTATTAAGAGGGGTTTCGTGTTTAATTTATTTTAATACCATTTTAAAAAATTATTTATTAGGTAGTGATATTTAAAAATTACATACCATATTAAAAAAATAATAATTGTTTTATAATTATTTAAAATAATTGTTAGATCGATTTTTTTACAATATTTCACACCACTTAAAATAATAATTTTTTTATTATTATTTAAGAGAATGTTGACATGGAGTTTTTATTTGGATTAAATTATAAAATTGTAGGTTATTGTTATTAATTTAACATTTACCTAATTATAAAAAACAAATTGGGTGATGGATTTTAACTAAATCCATAGTTTTTTCTATAATTGTATAAATTGCAAGAAATAACACTCCCTTCTATAATTATTAGAGAGATAATAAAGATTTATTACCAATTAACCAAGAATGACTCTATATACTTGGTTCTATCATGTTAGATTCTGATAGTTCAAGAAAAATGGTTCGGTCTTCTTAGAACACATGCAGATAACATTATAGGAATCTTTATTTGGATTTTAGAAAAAAAAACGACAAAGAGAGACTTATTAATCAAAAAAATTATACAGGGTAATTATTTATTTTAAAAAAAATTCTATTTTTATTATTACTCAGTGAGACTCATGATTTTATGGGACATTATTTGAGTTTACACAATTATATATCAAATGTATATTTCACCAATCACTTCCATTATTCTTGGAACCCACTAGTGGGAAAATAGAAAAGTTATGTTTAATTTTTTAATTGTTTTATTAAAATTATTTAAGTTAATATCAAGGGTCTCATTATAGTTCTAACAGATAAGACTGAGTGTGAATAAGAGTTTATATTTTCAATAATATATAAAAAAATAGAATTTATTAACAATAAAATAATTATTTTATTTATTTATTTATTTTTATGATAAAATAAATTAAATAAATGAGGAAATTGATTAGGATAAAACGTGTATTATATTTTTTCATTTATACAATACATTTTTATACATGTATATGTGTTTGTGTTTATGTATATACATATATAATTAGTATAGGGGGGTTTAACTCCCTCTCATTTCACTTGAGTTAAATTCTCTTTTATTGTGGTGTTTTTTTCGATTTTTTTAAAATTTAATGTCTAACTAGCCATTGACACTTTTCTAATATATTATATATATATATATATGAAAAATTACTAAAAATTTGGAATTAATGTTAGTAATTTTTAAACGGGATCAAGGAAAATAAATGAAACCCAAAAAATTGTTTAAATTAATTTATCAACATTATATTATTTTATTGCCACTAAGATTACTTTTAAGTAGTTATATTAATTAAAAATGTTATTACTTGGTGGTTGGTCATTATATAGTGATAATTTTTATTTTTTTTGATATTATATTAATTTAATTATTTAATTGTTTTAATTTATAATAATAATTATTATATAAATATTAGTGGCCTTCGTATCGTCCATCCAACTTAAAATTAGATAATGGCCTATGTGTCCACATTTAAACATTAAACAGAATGATTACTTATTTAGTTACCCTCACTTGTGGGTGAGTATATTATAGTAAGATTGGTGGATACTTCACAAGGAGGCTTATGGGATGAGCTAAGGATAAATTAAAAAAAGGATGAACATAATAGAATGGAGGATACGACAACGCTAGTTGTGCTAGAATCAAGGAGTTACTCCCTCTAGGGTCTTGGTTGGTTTATTATTGCTCAAGAAACTAATCATCATAACAAATATCATGATTATTTAGGGGTTTCTATCTTTCTATGATTAATTATTTTATAACATGATAATCATATAGTTAGAATTAATAAGAATTCTTTGATAAAAGTGGACAATACACATTATGAAATTTTCTATGAGTATAATTAATTATTTATGTAAGGTGCTAACATATATTGATTAATTATCATAATAGGTGGTTTAAAAATCAACATTTAAAGGTAAATTTTCTTTTAAATCATGAATATATTAAAATACCTCGATATAAAAATATTATTTTAGTTAAATACCTTCCATTACCCAATTTAGAATACAATGATAAGTTAAAGTGGGAGCCTAGCAATAGTTAAGAATATTTACAAATATTAGGGGGGGGGGGTTATAATGATAGTGATGGGTTTAATTAACTAAATTTGAATTGAATAATGTTTCCAAAGCCTTTATAGTAAAATTTTGAGTAAACAATTGAGTAAATTAGAGTGTAGGATTTTAGGATTGGGGCATCAAATCAATAGATCAAGGATCCTAGAGTTAATGTAGTTGGAAATAGTATATACTACCAACAGAATATCAAGTATCAATATGACTATAATATGGGCTATAAGGAGGGAAATATGGATCCTTTCCATTATAATATCTTAATGATAAGATATACTTAATCCAAAATCAATAGCTTTATATATTTGATAAAATTTTGCGAGATAAAAAAATTTCATAATCAATAATGTGTGAATTGGTTATAAAAATTAAGTAGTAATTTTTTTTATTTTTGTAGATAATGGAAAAAAGTCCATTAATTCAATATAATTTTGATTTTTATTGGACGAAGAATATGTACTCACTGGTGAAAATTTATGAGATTGGTATAAACAATTATCAACAGAATATGTAATGAAAAGAGATTTTATATACTATAATAACCTCTACAATAAGATCATACTGAAGAAACAAGTGAGGATGAGAAAGATGAATAATGGAGACATGTGGACGATTGAATGGATATACAAACTATATCTTCATAAACTTATAAAATATTAAAATGCAATATGAAAAAATATGCTTATTTCATGTCATCCCATCTCGTAGAACATTATTAGGATAAGGTTAGAAAAGAGTTCTATATGATCATTGATTCAATTTTTATGTTACAATTTTTATAATTATCCCCTATTAGATGAAATATACTCATGCTAATGAGGTATATTAAGAAATTAAAAACATTATAATTTATTTTCAATATGGTTTTATCCTGGGATCTCATACGGAAGTCCTTTCCTCTTAGTTTTAGAGGACTTATTGTTTAATATGAAAATAAGAATAAATAATTTCTAAATCTATTAAATATTATTTTCAAGGATTATAAATACATGAGAAAGAATTTATCTTCTATCGTTATGGTGAAAACATAAAGATAAAGATAAAATGGCTAAAGGAAACTTCTAAACCTCCGAAACCTATGCACTGATAGTCTAGCAACCAAAATATCTAGAGTGAGGGAAACCCATAAGATACTATTTGTTTTTCATATAGAATGAATAGAAAAAAAAGACTAATTTAACCTTAGGTAAGAAGAAAGGAAATATTTTAGGTATATTCATTATTAAATGAAATAATTATATTTATAAAAATTTGTTATTAGTTATAGTTTGTTTCTTGAAAATTTTTATTAAAATACAAAAGTATTTTTTTAGATGTTAATGAAAAGTTATTTGGATCTTAGAGAAGATTATTCAGAATGTATTGTTTTTTATTTATAGGATATTATCATGTCACATTTCCAAGAAGTTTGTTTTTTATTTTGTGTAATTATTATTATATTTTATGATTTATTAAAAATATTATTTAACTTCACTGTTAAACAAAATAGTATTTCTATTTAAATTTAAAAATAAAAGATTCTTAGATTAAAAATATAACATACATTATAGTTTGAAACATTTAAATATTGGTATATTTACAATATAGTTAGAAAAAAATATTAAAAAAAAATTAAATCCATATGGATCATATCGTGCATAGATGTGGAATTATTTACTCGGTCATGTAGAATTGAATCATTTAACAAAGTTACATAAAGAAGTTCATTTAGATTAATCATATCTAAAACAATTAGATATATAGTAGTCTTTTTTTAAGGAAAAATGACCAAGGAACCATTATTTGGTAATTTGGAAAGATATATAGAGATTTTATAATCTGTAAACTAATATATATATATATATATATATATATTTATGTAGACCAATTATAGTATAAACTAGAGGTGGATTCCCTTGCTTCACCAGTTAATAAGGTATAAATAAAATTACTTTTATATATGGAATATAAATGCGAAGCATAAAATATACTTTATAATAAGATATAGACACATTATTTTGATTAAGGTTGAGAATATGTAAACCAAGATTCTATTGTTCATTTTAAAGAGTGTTGAATGGTTTTACAACTCAAACATATTTATACACTATAATGGAATATTGATAGTGTGAGTACGAATCGTAACTTGTTAGACATGGTGAAATAATTCTTGATCCATGTAAATCACACATTATCCTTGTGTGTATATACAAGAAATTTATAATAATAATTATTAAACCATGTTCCACCTAATGCTTAAAATTCCATCTATATGAGGTATTATATGTAAATAATTTTTTTTTCATATATTCATATATGGGGATACATGTAGTTTGTTAAGGCTAATAATAGAAATTTATTTTCATTAAATGGCATAAAGTGTATTATTTATGACATTATAATGAGATAAAATGATATTACCAAAATAATTTATTAGATAGAATGGTAATAGTCAAAATTTGTGACATATTTCTAAAAATGTAACACATATGAAAATGGGATAGTAAGAGTAAAATAGACTTTAATGATGTATTAAATAAATATATGCATATATAAGACTTGGAATAGGAAATATTCACATAACCTATTGGAAGAAGTTATTTTATAAGCACAAGTACAACATATGTCAACTCAAGAAATAAGAGAACTAGAGAGATATTATTTTCCTGTAACCATGGATGGTAACATGTTATTCATTTATAATGATGAACCCCCATTGTATAAGGAAATAATAAATAGCATTAACGCTATTTTTTTTGAAATAATATATGAATTCATAAATGGATTTCTTATATAAAAATAAATTTTGGACTTTATAAGACCCTAAAATTGGTGTAAATACTATTAGATGTAAATAGATATTCATGAATAAACGGGACATGAATGGTAAATTTAGTACCTATAATGTTTTATTAGTTACTAAATATTTCAATAAATGTTATGGAATTTATTGTGATATAACACTTTAACCACATTATATGATAAAATCTATCAGAATTATGAATTCTATTATAACATACCATCATTTAGAAATTTTTAAAATGGATGTCAAAACCACATTACTATTTGGAAAACTTGTAGAAAATTTATTTATTAAATACCAAAAAGGGTTTGTGAAACCATAAAATTATAAGATGGTATAGTAGTTGTAATTATGTATTAATGGATTGAATTAATCATCAAGATAATGGAATTTTCATTTTAATGAGGCCAATATTTACTTTGGTTTCATTAAAAATGAACACGAGCCTCTTTTTATAAGGGTATAAGTGGGAGTTCCATATTATTTCTAGTAATTTATTTTTATGATATATTACTAATGGGAAATGTGATACAATTATTATAGTCTGTTAAGACATGATTAAATTAATGATACCCATTGAAGGACTTGGGTGAAGAGTAAAACATTTTATAGATTACGATCTAAAAAGATAGATAAAAGGGGAATCTTGGAATATAAAAAAGCATGCATTTAAAATGTATATAAAAGATAAAATATGGCATAATATATTAGAGGTTAGTTTTTAATGACACCTGGAATAAATATCTCCAAGAAAATATTTCCCAAAAATACAATATAAGTGATAAATAAAGAGTATAGTATCCTATGCTTTGATTATTAGTTTTATCTTATATTCCATGTCATGTACAATGCTTGATGTCACCGATGCTTTGATAATGATACTTTGTTGTAAAGTAAATCCAAAAGTTTTATATTGTAAAATAATTAAAACTAATATAAAGAAGTTAATACATAAAAATAATATGTTTCTAGTATATAAAAGAGAAAAGGAACCAGTTTTGAGGGGATACATAGATATTTGTTTCTATAGAGATATAAATGATAAAAAATAAAAAATCAAGATATGTATTTTATCATAATAGAGGTGATGTAATATGGAGAGATTTAAATCAAGCTATGGTAACTAATTCTATTATATAATTCAAGTATATTGTGACTAATGATATTATTATAGAAGCCATACAAATATATTATTTAGTCAAAGATATTGGTTTCATTTCTGATAGATAAAATTATATAAAAATGTATTCTAATAATACTGTAGTACCCCTAGTCACACTAAGAAATGAAATATATACTTTATAATTATGATATCATGTGATATTTTACTCAAAATGTGAAGTCAAGATTAATAGATTTTCTACAAAATAAAAATTGATAGACCAATTGATTAAACAAATATATTTTTATAAGAAATAACATCATGTGGGAGATATCCAGTTGATTCTTTTTCAGTTATCACTAGTATAAGTGAATTTATTTTAGATTTTGTTCGCTTGAAAAAACTATTTTTTACTATTTATTAGTATATTGTAACATCCCCTAATTTTGAACTCTCTTATGTGGATGGGAATGGTTGGTTACAAGACCATGAGAACACCCCCCGTAAGGAATAGGTTGTCGACTTACAATGGGGGAGTGAATAATATATTTGGGAGATTATAACCCCTCATATGAAGTTTCATTGTAGTAGAAACCATTCAAAATAAAATGGAAATAATTAGAATAAAGATATTGTGGAAGACAATAATAAAAGAAAAATGAATAATTTGATAAATAAATAAGGAATAATTTAATAATGTGAGGGAATGTAAAAAATGTAATTCGATAACAATATAATAAAAATACCAGTAGACAAAAATAAAATAATAAATGTTCTAGGCCATAAAAACCAAGTCTAACCCATCTCCAAACTCCATCCTAAAAGCTAACAAGGAATCAACCACAAGGTCTTTTACCACTTTCAAACATGTGTCCACAAAATCTGTTCAGGTACCAAACAGTGGCCCAAATTGGGTGAGATTATAACTCAGAAGGTCAAAACCACTATGTATAAACCAAAATAGTATAATAAAAAGTGTATGTAATAAAATGATAATTAGGAGTATTAATTAATTCCGTAATTAATAAAATATAACAAAAACATCCTTCAGGTCCATACCATAATATCAATGAACTTGTCCAATGACCATGAAAACCATAATAATTTAACAATGGTAAAATAACATACTTTTTCATCATGCTAGAATATATTGGAGCATGTATTATGACTATTCCAACCACCACCATATAACCATGATATACTCATAACAAACAATTCGGGTCAAATCGGTATAATAATTACAACATTCTGGGTGAAACCTGTATAAGCATTACAGCATGGGAATGAGCATAGCCCATTAGATATACTCATTACACCCTGGGACTAGGCAGAACCCACTTAATATCATCATTACAACATATACGTGTGCAAGTTCTAGGGATGATCTCGAAATATAATCATTACATCATGGAACACATTGCCTATCATACAACATGGTTATCACAATATCACATCACAATTATCAATGGTTAATTATAATAATTACCATTCGTCTTTCATATGACACTAGTAAATTTAATCCAAAAATTTATTAAAAATTATATTTATATTAAACAATCCACAATTTATGGATTCTATTACAATAAATAACCCAAGGTCACATGTCATGATTAACATACTTCAAACCATTTTCCAATTCAATTATATTCAGGGTTATCCCACCCCATGGGTAGACATAAGCCATGCCAGAAGCTAATATTAAACAAAGACCATTAAGGAATAATTAAATTTTTTATTTAATTAATTTTGGTACAAGTAACGAAGATGTAATAACAATATTTCATAAACATGGAAATTATAAAACTATAGAATTAAGATTTAGAACCACTATCTTTAACTGAAAATCCATTAATGCTTCAAAGGGAAAAATCCCATGAGTAAGTAGGTGAAAATTATTTTAAGTGGTTTCTAGATCAAAACTTATCAAGATAAAAACCACAATTGATCAAATGATTTAACAATAATGGTTGGAGAAGAAGGAAGAGAAGGAATAAGCCTAACTAAAATGACATACCAGGGATTTTAAACACAAATGAGATGTGCATAAGGGAAGATGAAACAAAAAAAGTCTCCAAGTGAATGTCCTATGGTCAAGAGGAGAGAAGATGAAGTGTATTAGAATGAGAATCAGCTGTACAACATGTTTAAAATAACAGATCAGATATTTACACTTCATGTAATGTGATTACATATCGTGTAAATGTTTTTAATGGAATTCACTGAAAAAAACCATCACCTTAGATTTATTTTATTAAAACCCTCAAACAATTACATGATGTGTAATCTATTTAATGACGTGTAAATGATATGAATTTTTTTACAAATTTCCATTTAAACAACCTAAATACCCTTTATAGATTCTCATCTTACCAAGAACCTATTAAACACTTATCCCATTATACACAAACTCCATTAATTCAAACAAGAATACATCCACTACAGAAAAGCGATGTTAGTGGTGATTTATTTTTGGTGATTCTAGTAACCACTATGAAATAAAAATCATTTAAAAAAAATATAATATAGCCGTGGCTTTATAAAAACACCATGATTTTATTATATTTTCAATTTGTGGAGGTTTAAATTAAACCACCACTAAATGTTTTATAAAAAACCTAATCCCTCCACCTCCCCACTACCTTTGTGTGACACCGAGCCCTACCCCCACCCCACATACTCCAATAACCTCCTCTCCACTCCTTGGTGGAGACCTCAAGCTTGCAATCTCGAACCCGGTACCTCGAGTCCATGGTCATTGACCCCTGTGACCCCCTCCAACCCTAACCCCCATGAACCTCCCCAATATGATATACTATTTGGCTGGCTCACTGAAGATGAGAAACCCCCCTCTAACCTCTATCACTCGGACTCGGTTCCCATATTCGGTAGCGGCACAAACCCACCCTCTGAGCTCCCTCTACATGGATCAGATAACATCCTTGGTGGCAATGCAAACCCCATAAAGGATGCATCATCCTCACAATAATTTTATTATTGAGTAGAATTATATGGAGAATCATGGATGATAAAAATATAATGGGATTTATTTTTTATTCATTAGATAGTAATTATATATGTAATTTTGGTTTATAATGTGTCATTTGGATTTTGAAGTTAGTGGTTTGGAGTTATAATAATAAATAATTTTGGTTATGTTGTATTAAATTGAAAAAATAAATTCATTTTTTATATATTTTACTTATGGAATCCAGATCATTCATAATTTAATGCTTTATATTTTATATTAATGAATTACACTTTTTTTTATACATGTTAATGCCTACAATTTTTGTAGAATACATAATTGAGGCTATTTTTCAATTAATGAACAATTGGTGGTAGGATTTGGGGTCACTAATGGATTAATCACAAACCCTGGAAAGGTCTCTAAGGATAAAGGCCTTGAAAAAGAGATATCAGACCCCTTTTAAATTAATTATATTGCTTCATGTTTTATGAATAGGCAAGGAATCATTTAGTTTGATAAAATCTATCAAAAAATGATATATTAGATAGGGTTATTTTTTAAATTCATGATAATAAATTATTAATTATGGTAACTAGAATAAACAACATAGTTTTATTGATTTTATTTTAACTAATATTATTTTTAATAAAAATAATTATAGTGTGTAGTTTTTTTGTTTGAGTGAGATGACAATTTTTTTATCATTTAATTTGAAAATCATAATATAAATTATTAAAATTTATGTTAACATCATATTTTTTTTTATATTTAGATCAAATTTAAGGAACATGTAATTTGATGTTATGTTAATTGAGTTGATTTATGAAATTCATGGAATAATATGAAGTCACACTAAACTAGTTCAATAAAATATAGATATATAGAGTTGAGTATTTGGGGTATGCATGTGATAACATGATCTCTAAATAAATTATACATTGCAATCATATTTTTTATTAGGTTCTCTTGGTCTTAGTAAGATCAAGGGAAATGGTTCAGACAATGATCAATGTATCTAATTTTTCAAATGAATAAACCCTCCTTAGTTACCACAGTAAGGTAGGACAAACCATCATATTTTTTTGATTCATCTCATTCATCTATGTTTTTGTGACACAATAATTTATTTGACTCTTGTTTTTATATATTATAAGTTTAGTTTGAGAAGGATTAATATCTGATTCATCACATAGCGTGGCATACATGATTAATCCTATTACCGAGGAATATATGATCTTACTCATTATTTTTTTTTCTATTTTTATGCCTGGGGACACATTTTCTTAGAAATATGTATTCCATTTGACACTGAAACCAATCCCTTCTTGGATTGTTGGATACTAAATATCTTTAATATCTGGTCAATTTATTTACTCTGACTTAGTTTGAGCATCCTCTTTGATCCATCATAAATGATCTTGATCCATGGAATGTAGGCTACTTTTCCTAAGTCCTTCATGCAGAAGCACTTGTTCACCTAGTCCTAAACTGACTGTAAGACTGGTATTTCATTTTTAATAAGTAATATTTTGTCAACATATACTACTAGGATAATGAATTCATTCCCATTAAACCTTTTGTAAACACATGGCTCACATTCATTCTTAATGAAACAAAATTCCCTTACATCTTCATCGAATTAAATGTTCCATGACCTGGATGCTTGGTTCAATCCATAAATGGATCTTGGTAACTTGAAATCTTTTTTGGAATCACCTAGTGTCATAAACCCATCTAGATGTGTCATATAGAAATCTTCAAAAAGGTTCCCGTTAAGGAACACAATTTTGACATCAATCTTCCAAATCTCATAGTCATTTTAAGCTACTATGGAAAGTATCATTTTGATGGATTTAAATACAGAAACTCATAAAATATTTTATTTATAGTCAATTTTTTGATGCTGTTTAAAACGTTTAGCCACTATTATTACATTATAGGTACTAACTTTTCCTTCAATGTCTAGTTTCTTCTTAAATACCCATTTGCACCTAATATTCTTTATATAAAATTTTGCATCGAACAAAACCCAAACATTGTTCTGATAACTAGAATATTTATTATAATTTATAGCTTCTAGCAATATTGTAGCTTATGAGCTCTCTACTACCTCCTTGTAGGATATAGATTCATTGTTGACCAATAATAATGATTCTCCATCCTCAGTGATAAGGAAACCATATCACTCTAGTTCCCTTACAACTCTTGTACTCCTACGTAGTACTTGTGTTTTAGGAACTACCTCTTCCCTGGGTACCTGTGGAACTTTTTCTTATACCAACTCTTGTGTATCCCGAGCATCATCTTTATTAAAGTTAATCTTACTACCAGTATCCCCTTTGAGGATGTGCTCCCTCTCAAGAAAAAGAGGTCTGGAAACAGTCAATTTCTTTTCTGAGAGTTTGTATAGGTAGTATCCCTTCATTTCCTTGGGATACCCTATAAAGATACACTATGTTCCTAAGGGTGCTAGTTTTTTTCCTATGAAATCCCTAACAAATTCCCCGCACCCCAATGCATGATTTTGTGAAAAAATGGGTTCCTTTCCACTCCAAAGCTCAAAGGGAATCCATTTTTGACCTTAGTTCACACTCAATTTATTGTGTAGGCCACTGTTTGAAATGCATATCCTTAAAAGGATAGTATAAGATTTTTGAGACTCATCATCAGCCTTACCGTGTCCAAAAAGTTTCATTTCCTCCTTTCACTAACACCATTCCACTATGGTGTATAAGGTTGATTGAGTTGAGATAAAATACCATACTCCCATAAAATGTAACACCCGAGACTTTTATGTTATATAAATCATCAAAGGAATCTTTTTCTACACAACACTTGCTTGGCTTTCTTTACACGAAATCGTGACCTTCCTCGTTAGCTTGCGTCGTACGCAATACCGAGTTTCACTAAACAACGATATGCTATTAAAATAAAACTAGCTGTTATGAATAGTAAAAACCACTTTTTAAAATTTTATAAATTTTATTTTTCAAAATGGTCTTCATTTTTGGATTCGGAATATCGAAATTAGCCTAGGGTGAAATTTTGGTATTTTTCTGAAAACTTTCAATTTTTGATGAATAGTGAAACCACTAAGTGGTAGGTTAAAAACTGAATTTTGCATAAAACATAATTTTACCGCTTCTGTGAATGGAATTTCTAAAATACGAGAGAAAAGGTTAATATCAAGGACTAAAATGTGGTTCAATGAGATGAAAATAATTTTTTGGTGAATAGTAACTTTTTACTTTTTTTACCACGGTTAAAAGTAAATAGGGTAATTAAGGGTAAAAATGATATTATTATTACCCTAACACATGTCCTAATTCCATTGGACAAGTGTAATTCGACCAAAAACAAACTTAGGAATAAAATATGACCATTTAGGTCCACTTGGATTAGATTAGGACATTTATTATTAATTTATTTAAAGAAGGGTTAAAATAGTTAAAATCAAAGTTTAATAAGTAAATCATTTTTAATATGGGGTTATACATAAGATATATTCGACTATAAATATTAATTAGAAAGCTAAAAAGATTTCATACATGGTGGTATTTTATTTATAATTTTTAGACATTAAATAATTTAATTTATTTATGACACAATGATGATGCAATAATTACCTTATTAATGAAATATTGACATAATTGATGTTATAAACACAAAAATAAATGTAATTTGAGACTTTTTATGAATTACACTAATTTTCAAGGTTACTATGATATATTAGTGTTGATTTAATCAACTTGGTTCGAACATATAATTCTGTTATGACTTTCACAAAAATCATATATCAAATAGTGTCAAAATTGACACAAAATAGTGTTTAAATCAAATATTATATTATTAATTGTTATTTTATTAATAAAAATCTACGGTTCGGCCAAATGACTTAGATAAGGATATATATATTATTAATAAACAATTTGGGGTTCGTTTGGCATGTTATAGTAAGTGTATTAACCATATAGTGTAAGAAAACAAAAAGACACGGTAAAAGTTAAATTATTTAACTTAGAGTTAAATCTAATTGATAAGGTTAAAATAATAACCTAAACTTGTCTAAATCCTATTGGTTGATAGTATTTCGACCCATCCCCACTTTAGCTTCGAAATAATACCCTTTGGAACCATTATAAACCGATTTTGACTTTAATATAAAATAATATTTTGAGATATTCCTAAGGTGCCCCTCTCCTCCCTTATAAAAGGGCACCTCCTCCCCCTCCTCCTCACACCAATTTGAGCACTCAAGCTCGGCAAACCCCTGCCATTATATCCTATCCACTTCCCTAGAATAATCCTAGAGGTCCTGGTCTTCCTCAAAGACCAATCTTAGTTCCCTAAGTGGAGGATTCAAAGAAGCGTTCCAAAGAAGAGGTAATATCCATTACCGATCTTTTCAATTTCTTTCTTCTTAAACTTCTTCTTATTTAGTTGTTTCATGATAAAGTAATAACATCAGTATTACTTACATACTGATATGTTATTATAAATATGAAACAAGCCTAATTCACCTTCTATCCATCCTACGGAAAAATGAAATCACCGCGCGTGCGTACGTACGGAATACCGTCTCCACGCCGTGGTGTAATCTATTTTCCACCATCACCTTACTAGGATGGGTATAATGGTGTAATGAGTAACTATTTATGATTATTATAAAGTAATATTGATACAGAAATAATATACATATACTCCAATACAATTCCATGATCATAGGAACGATATCATCACTCGTGCGTACGTACGGAATACCGTCTCCACGATGTGATGCGACTCGTTCTACATGATCATCATTACATAGTAATTATATAAATGAATTGAATGAATAAATATGATATATGTTACACTAATAACATTATGGATATAAGTTATCTATAACCTTAAAATAAGAATAAGAATTTATTCGGCAAAACACGCATAAGAACAAAAGGCAATAAAGACCCGAGTAACAAGTAACAATGAAATATTACTAACAAGAAGCTAAGAATATGACCATATATGATATCATATAAATATGTATGATTCTGGAATAAGTCAATAAAATTATTTAAACCATTATACAGGAGCTTCGGACACATACAAAGCAAATCAGACCTAAGGTAAGGGAAATATCACAATCTCATTTTTATTCGAGATTGTTTATACGTTGGTATTTACTGGGGTGTATTTTATCATCCACATCTATGTTTCCTCAATATGTAATGTTATTTCCATCCACCTACAATTGTTTAAATCCAATTTTACCCTTTGGTGAGTTTTTAGTAAAAGATATGAAAGGAATCTTTTGTCGTTTTTCGTACGAGGTACTTTTTGACTTTTTCGACAAAAGTACGAAGAATGTTTTTTTTAACTTATACGGCGTGAACGGATTTTTACGGTTTCATAACACCTCATTTTCAAGAAGCTTCCTCTACAAGATTGCATGATTATTTTCAACAAAACCCCTTATCTTTTAAAATTGCATTGAATTTTGTGAAAAGAAAATTATTTTAAAAAAGAAAGTATATTTTCCTCAAGAATTCATTTCAAGTGTTTTATCAAAATCATTTTCCATCTAAGATAATAAAGGGTTCTGTTTTAATCCCTATTATTACATTGATTTGATTATGTTGTGATGGAATTATTTTTATGAATTCCTTTATCGTATTTGAATTGTTTTATGATGTCATGTAGTTTAAGAATCCCATTTTTATTACAAGGGTTACGCTATGATGTATGGTTTATGATTATGTGGCACACATAAGAAAGGATTCATTATAAGATGGGTGGGACCTATATCTCCCTCCAATGCATTGAGTAAAGATTTTATATCTCATGAGATAGACATGGCTGGAACGGTAGGTTATACCGGTTCAGTGAAACATGACTGGAATGAGGGTGACTCGGTTCAGAAAGGGACTTTGTCCACTAAGATAGTCTTGGCAATGAGTCATGACTAACAAGAAATGATTTTCCATGATTATGTGTGCATGCCACAAAGTTTCAAGTTTCATGTTATGATTATGGGGATCTCATTTTCACTTCTATGATTTATTCCATGTTAAGATATTATGATCTCTTTTGCAGGTTATGATTTTCAAAAAGATATGATATGATTTTTATTTCCTTTATTTGCCCTTGCTGAGCATTTGAGCTCACCCTTTTATGTTTTCTTTTCCCCAGGTCAGGAAGATGGATATTAAGTAGAATGCCCTAAAACGGACCCTAGATATGATGAAATAAATGGGAGACACTGTAGAAGATTTATGAACCAGTTGTTTATGTTTCCCAGTTTCTAAAGACACTATACCTATACGGTCCTTTGTGGTTTTGTCATATGTTGTAATAAGTGTGCTTCAATTTTGAAGTATTAACAATGTATGTAAAGTATGGGTCGTTATATAAAAAGTCGACGAACTCTTAGTTAAGATATTGTCAACCTCGATCTGATCAAAAATTATTTATCGTCTTACCAAGCTAATTCTATAATTCATTATTGAAATCCTTGAATTTTTCAAATGATTCTGGATTATAGCTCATTAAGTAGAAATATCCATATCTAATTATGTCATCAGTAAAAGTAATGAGTTAAGAATATCAACCCATAGCTTTTATTGTAAATGGTACACACACATTAGTGTGTACCAATCGTATAATATCTATATCCCTTTCACCCTGCCCAAAGAAGGCTGTTTTGATTATTTTTTATTGTAAACAAGCGTGACATCTATCCGGTGGTTTTATCTTAGAAGAGTCTAAATAATGGTCTTTCTAGAGCTTTTTCAAGTTCTTCTCATTTACATGTCGAAGATTGTGATGCCAAAACTGGGTGTTATATGAGTTATGTGTACTTGATTTGTTATCAATTTCCAACACTTGGTTTTCATTATTTATTCCATAAAGACAATTATTTGAATGTTCCTTACTATTATATATGTTTTCATTATAATGAAAACAACCTTTATTTACAACCGTGAAAATAAATGCATCCATATCAAAACTTGATATAGAAATTATGTTCTTTGAAACACTTGGTACATAAGAACAGTCATGTAAAACCAAAAATCATCCCAGTCGGAAATGAAATGAGGTAGTCACTAATGAAAAGAGAAGATAACCTAAAACCATTGGAAACTCACAGATCCACCTATCCTTTGGAATGTTTCTAAAATCTACTTGGTTCATACATTTTAATAAATATGGGTGCACCAAAAGTTGTATCTAATACCCAATGTGTAGAAATTGAAATATTTTACTCAATAACAAACACACCTTTAGCCTCCCCTTGCCTTTGGGCGGAGTTCTTCTTCTAGTGGATTGACTTTCCACATGAAAAACAAACTACCTCATTTTCCATTCCCTTCTTTGGATCGTCCCCTTCTTGGTTGGATGGTTCTTCGAGGATTTAGACTGTTTATAAATATTTGGACCCTTTTCCCTATCCTTCATTTCCTATTAACTGTATGGAATGTGGGTTTGTCATACCCCATGTCCTTATCCACTTGTTGAATTAGGGTTAGAAGTTTCGACAAGCTCTTATCATTACTACTCATATTATAATTCATAAAAAAATAGAGAAGGTCTTAGCCAATGATGATAGTATGATATCTGTATGCAACTCATCCGAGACCTTAATCCCTAATATGTGCGAACTATCAATGTAGATAATAAGCTTGGCTATATAGGGTCCAATTTGTGTATACTATCCAAGCTTTGTAGTGAAAAAAGCATTGGATATTTCATACCTCTATTGTCTTTTATTCTATTGATAGAGATCTAAAAGGTGAGACATCCTACTATAAACATCCATTTCCTCATGTTTTTTCAAGAGATTAGAAGTCAGGCATGATAACATGATGAATCAAACATTTGTAGCGTCATTCAGATGTTTCTTGTATATATAGAGTTCCTCATCACTCACCTCATTTCTAGGAACAACTAGTAATGGTTCCTCCACCCCATATAATTTCCTCACATGGTGATGGATAATGCGTAATCACCTTTTCCATTACTGGAAATTCGTGTCGGTGAAAAGGTTTTCCTTATTGAGTATGGATCACAATGATATGTTTGATGTCATTTTGATTTTTTTCTACAATTAAGATGATGAGAATATTAGTACACTATCTTGATAATATTGGACAAATAAATAAATTAATATTTATTTGTCTCCCTATATTTTGTCGAAACCCAATAGCCCTAAACGTTGGCTTCAGAATTTTTTGTTTCTTGGATATTCTAATATAAAGGATCCATATTCCATTTTCATCACCCCAACTTTGTCTGCTCAAGAAATTCGAATGGATTTAGGTAGTAATTCACAATTCTAAATACATTATCTAGCATCTCCTTGATTCGTTAAGGGGACTCCCCGATCCTGAAATCATTAATTATTTTCTCAACCCTTGCCTCTCAGTTACACCAAGTGATTCTTTAGTAGTCAAATCTTGATGTGAACCAAGATAAGTAAACCCCAAACCTAAAATAATAATTCCCTAATAGTTGAAAACACCCCAACTATTGCTAGTCAACCACATTGAACTATTGGTTCAATTCTAACTGAAGTAATGGAAGTCTATACAGAATTTATATTTTATTGAGGTATTTTATCCATTATGTATAAATTTCCAATTATTACCTTTCAAATTCTTGTAAATATTGAGTTGGATATACTTATGATATTAACCATGTCTAGATAATATTTATGCATAATCTATTTTATTTTAGTTCTATCTTTCATTCTTGTTAATTTATTAACAATGTGATCATGACAACACATCCATAATGAATAACCATAAACTGACATAAATAAAATAAAGGGTATGATCATGATCTTTTCTTATGGTTATTTTATCTATTGGTTGATAATATAACCCAAACCTAGGGGGAAACACCTTGAACCATTTAGGCTCGTTCTTACATCTTTACACCTGTCCACCTTTGTATCTCCTTGGATTGGTTTCACCTCATCTCATAACTTGAACCACCTCCACTAGCTTGGGCGCTACATCCATTACATATGTTTTTATCTCACAGGAATGTGAGGGGTGAAAGGGGGTTTACATAAAAGAAACAATGGGAACACAATCCGTATATATTAATGAGGAGAAGGAACATGAGTCAAAAAAATTAATTTAATAAATAAATTAAAAGAAACCAATTACATACAAAGGTATGGTCTAGCTCATGATCATCCATATATATGTAATGAATTACATATTTAATAAAACTAGACATCAATTAATTTAATAATTATTATTAAGATAAACCATGCTCTAAAATGATTAATTAGTATCCTTAATTAATCAACACTTTTATCTTAATCATTTTATGAATTTCATTGATATTCTCATCCTTGTACATAAATGAACCTTGGATGCAACATAGTGAATACCCGTTTGAACCTAAATAATATGTATTATCTTCATATTATATTTTACACTTGTGAAATATGGAATACACAATGATTTAATGAATAGATATGCAACATGTAGTCTGATTTATATATGATAGGTAGTTATGAATATTATACAGAAATTAAAGTTTTAATTCATTATAATTTGTTAACGTACATGATGTGTAGTTCCGACTGCATGGCATGTACTTCCTTCATCGTCTTATCTGAAGTACGTGCATAGGGTATCAACACGCGAGGCATACTTTGGAAATGCTAGAGTATATGGCATGTACAGTGGTCTATACACAATTTTCTCTCTATGTTACATGGTTACCGATTAGATTAGCTGTGTATAGGATACACAGTTTTTCCCTAACCCCTCTGGGACTATACGCCATGTGCAATGGTCCACATGGTGTGTAATTTGATATTTATTTTCTAGTCTGTCCTGGTCCACACATGGTGTAAAATTAATTACACCACATGTAATAAATACACACGACTTGAATAATTGCTAAATTACTCCTGATGCGCTGAACACAACTACACGATGTGTAAATTGGAATACACAGTGTGTGTGGAAGAGTACATGACATGTGACTATCATTACACAATGTGTACTATTATGTCACCTAGACAGAATCATCGGTACCTCCTAATAAGATCCTCAGTTTAATTTTAGTTATACAATTTTATGTTTCAGTCAGGTCTGTGATAAAAAAAGAGGTGTAATATATCTCGAAATTTATATTACAAGAACGATTAAACATGAATAGAAAAACTAAATTATTAAAGAGTAAGACATAAAAGAATTATTTAAATAATTATAAATAATAATATGGCTGATCTACTACCAATTTAAGGTTTCAGGAATAGTGGAAGGATGGTTGGGAGAATGAAAAATTTTAATTTTTCCATAATAAATGATTTATCTGGGATCTATACGACGATAAATCCCAATCTCCACGGTTGAAATCACCGATTTAAGAAAATAATAAAAGGAGCCTCGAACCCAAGAGATGATCAATATATTATTTTTATAATAAATTTAGTTGGATTAATGAAATACCTTCATGTATTTATTTCTTCATTGATGCATCTGACCATAGATCTACAGTGCACCTTTAATTGCAATGTAGAGACCAAGGATAGATCTTCTCTAGTGGTGATATATACATTCTCCAAAAATCATTGGACATCACCAAAGGAGTATCATGGTGCTAGAACAGAATATACTTGCTCTTGAATCATACTCCTTCAATTTTCTAAAGGCCCGCTTCCGAAGTGCTCTCTGATCCGGTGGAAGACGACCGTTCTCGTTCTTGAGAATGATCATGGAGATAGAATAACTCTCTAAGATCGAGAGGATTCACCAAGAATGTTGTTCACAACCAACTAGATAGATTTCTATTTCCCTAGACATATAATAATAATAATAATATATCTTGGAATTTAATTCACCATGTAATAATATATAATTGAAAAAAGTGACATTACCTATTTATTAATCAATGTGAAACCCCCCATCAAATAAATAATAACAATACCATTATTTACATGACAAACAATTAGGTTTCAGGTTATATTTAAATATTATTTCTCAGTGGAGCCTAAAACTTTGCCCGCCCATCCTCCTTATTTATCAGAACTTGTATAAAGACTATTAATATAACTACATTATTCACTAATAAAAAAATAAATTGCGATCATGAGGACTTGAATAATTATTAAACCACAACAAGGTAAAATATTTATTCAACTTGTTAAATAATAAATTATTTAATTGAGATTCCAAATAAACATACTATGGGACCCTCTAGGACCCTTTCTAAGTGACATTAGGGAACCTTCCTAAAGTCCAAGGTTAGAATCTTGGAACAAACAAAGGCACCCATATAGAATGAAGTTGATGCTGCAACGACATGTCACCTCATATGATTTCTTACCTTGTAATATAATCCCTTTATCATAATATCACCTATCGAGCATATTTCATTTTAGTTTCATCAACCTATATGTGTGAAATCTCATTATTTGACTTTTCAGAAATAGAAAATGCCAAGAGAACACCATGGCCATAGATTGTTTTAGGTTATATCATTTCCATCAAAGGACATGACATATTTACTTCTATTAATGAACAGAAGGTGTAAATCCTTTCTCACATTATTCATTAATGCAATATTACTCGTGACATACCCAATGTGTCCTACCTCACTAGGAGCATATCATCAACGTACAAAACTCATAATATCCATTAATAATAATCTCAATCTCTAATGACTAATACACATGTTCAAAGATAAAAACATTCAATGTAACTTATAAATGTGGATTTCTTACTATCAGGTCTCATTATCCTAATATCCTACTAGATATTACCAGGGGCGTGAACCATGAGAAGTTTCCTCAAATTCCTATGAGTCTCCACCCTTGATAGCATGTATTATTTCTGTTCCTACAAATAATATCATCCAACCAAAGAACATTTATTGAACAATCGTGTCATAGCAATTCTGAGTTCTCATCATAGCGGGGATCTTCTATGACCTTTTAGTGTGAAAACAACTCTTTGGACATTATCACATGATATTCCACACAGAAGAATAATCATGATGTGATAAAGAATTTATTAATATTAAAAAACATAAATAAAAGTTTATCATAATTTAAAAAGAAGTTGGTTCTTGGGAACAAACTCTTACATTTACTTTATATTAGTTCTGATAGAGTTAATAGCAAAGCTGTGTGATATTTAATTTTGATTTTACCTATTTGAATAAAAATTTATGTTTTTATATATGAATTTATAGGGAGAATAAAATCAAATACATATGGATAAAAGTTGGATTAATTTACCTTGAAACACACCTAAATATGCCAAGGGATTGGAAGAATGTCTATATTATGAAATTGAAAACCGATCAGTGGATGGTAGAATAAAATGCCTATTTCCTGATTGTAAATTCAATTGGTGGTTGAATAAAAATGAAGTATATGAACATTTGATTTTGAAATAGTTTCCTTATAAATATGTATGTGGGATTTGGAATGGTGAATCAAATGTTATAGAAATTTTAAATAATGACAATACTTTCAGTGAAATACAAGTTGACCTGTTAGAGGAGAATTTAGTTCAAAATTTGTTAAATGAAACATTTGGTTTTCCAGAATACAATGTTCAATAGTTCAATAGATAAATAGAACCTTTAGTTGATCCTGATCTATTTAATATTAATTATAACTTTAGTGACTAAAAAATTTATTTTTATGAATTATTTGAAGATGTACAAAAAAACTGTTTTTAGGGTGTGCCATGTTTTCAAAGTTATATTTTGTACTTAGGTTTTGTCATTTCAGGTGTCTTTTTGGAATTATAGAACAACCAATGTCCATGATTTTAGAGTTGCTTCATGATAAATTTAGGGAACCTAGGATCCTTGCATCATTCCATGAGATGAAGAATACCATCAAATAACTTGGACTTGAATATAACAAGATACATTCATACCTTACTGATTTCATGAATGATTGGGGATAAGAGTCAAAAAAGAATAATGCGCCTGATTTCATACAAGAAGATGGAAGTTAATGAACAACAGTGAGAGCATAAATCAATGCAACCCAAAGAAGAAACAGAAGAAGAAAACTCTTGAAAAGGTATATCATTACTTTCCCCTAAAACCACACCTTCAATGATTATTCATGTCATCTAATACTGCAGATGACATGAAGTGGTATTCTTAGGATAATAACAATGGATTTATGAGACATCTAAAAGATTCAAAATAATGGAAGAAGTTAGATTCTCTATATCTTGATTTTTATTTTGATAATAGGAATATATGTTTCAGAGTGCCTTCTGATGGTTTTAACACTTTTGGTATATTAAGTACTAATTATGGATTTTATCCCATTATTTTGATCTCCTATAATATATCTCCATGGATGTGTATGAATAATATTTATTTCCTTATTTTTATGATTATTGCTGGATATAAAATTCATGGAAAATATATTGATGTATACCTTCAAACTATAATAAAAGAATTATGAGAATTATGGGATGATGGCCGGGAAACATATGATGCCTCAATGAGACAACTATTCAAAATGCATGCTGATTTAATGTGGAAAATTAGTGAATTTCTGGGAATATAAAATTTTTATGGTTGGAACACTCATACTGGTTTGGGTTTTCAAGTTTTTAATTTTTATTTTTAATCTTAATGATTACCTCATAGAAGAAATTGGTGTTTTATGTGTCTTTGTCTATTTCATTATGCCTCTCATAAATTAATGTTTAGCAAGACATTATTCAATGGAGATATTAAAATCAGAAAGTCACTGAAGGTTTTATCTGGTTTAGAAGTCTGGGTATAATTAATGATTTTCACTAAAAAATATGGAAAATGTCTTTAGTTTAATGAGGGGGGGAAAAGGGTATGAGGTACAATATCCAAATAAGATGGACCACAATAATGTAAGAAAAAGAGTATATTTTTAAAACCTCATTATTAGGAGTTTAATTTGATATGTCACAATCTTGATGTAATGCATATTGAGAAGAACGACTGTGAGACTTTAATTTTTACAATTCTTAATGAGTAGGGTAAATCAGAGGATCACCTTAAGGCTCGTAAGGATTTATAGTCAATGAATATAAATCAAGTTTTGTGGGAAAATGATAGTGGAAAGTATACTTTGGAAATTTTTACAATGATGAATCAGAATAAAGATTCATTCCATTAAACTTTAAAGAATGTAAAAGTGCCAGATAGATATTCTAGTTACATATCATGTTGAGTTTACTTAAAACAACAAAACTTACATGGATTGAAATGTCATGACTCACATATTTTGATGGAGATATTGTTGTCATTGAATTTGGGTAATACTTTACCTGAAAATGAAACTATGCTTCAATTTGAATTCCATACCTTTTTTAGAGATCTTTGGGGAAAAACTCTAAAGCCAACTAAGCTTGATAAACTTCAAGAAATAATTATTTTGACACTATGTAATTTCCATATGTTATTTATCCTTTCATTCTTCACAGTCCTAATTTATTTGACCATTAATTTGGTTAAAGAAGCTAAAATTGGTGGACTGGTACAGTATCGATGAATGTATCCAATTAATAGGAACTTTGATATTTTTTTTATTTTTATTAGAGAATTTTATTTTATAAAATCATCGCATAAATTTTTTAATATGTTTTTTTTCATCAGGTAATTAGGTAATTTGAAATCATTTGTGAGGAATAAAGCTCAAACAAAAGGCCATATCACTGAAGGTTACATAGATGTTGAGTGCTTGACCTTCCAATCTAGGTATTTAGATTGGGTTGAGACTAGATTCAATTATTCTAGACATGTTGATTACATCTCCACTAATTCTTGTTCTAAAAATTAGTCATCAGTATTTCTAACTATTGGATGAAAATTTTTGAAGGGGTCAAATTGTATACTGACTGAATTAAGTTTTTAGAAGAACATAGAAATGTTATACTCAATAGTGTTGTTGCAGATCCATTTATTGAATAATTTAGACTGCAAAAAAAAAAAAGAGGACATAAAGGGGTCAAGCCCAAAATGAGATGGAAATAAAAAAATCTATTAATAAGAAGCTTGTTGAATGGTTCTCCCATTATGTAAGTTTATAATCATATTAATGTTTTTGAGGTGTAGTTATTATTTCAATGTTAAAATTAACATCTTATATCTTTTTTATAGATAACGAATGTTGAAAATTGAGCCGAAATATGGAATGATTTGAATATTTTGGATTGAGGTACTGCAAGGTATACTAAGATATTCGATGCCTATAATATGTTTGGATTCAGGTTTCATATAAATTATCATGATAAAGACTTTAAAACTCAAAACAGTGGTGCATTTAAATTTGAAGAGGTGGAATACTATGGTAAGATGATTGATATAATTGAATTAAACTATCATGGCCAGTTTTAATATGTCTTATTCAAATGAAAGTGGGTCAAAATTGATGTATACTGAAAGATTCATGAGATTTAACTTATTTAAACTTCTCTCATTTTATTGATACTAGTGAGCATGCAAAGCATGATCCATTTATCTTAGATTCACAAGAAAATATGTTTTATTATATGGATGATGAAATACAAGAAGGTTGGAGTGTTTTTATACACCTACATAAAAGAGAATTATATGATATGGGCAATGAATATCAATTGGGGCTTCATCATAGTGAACCTGATAAACCAAAAAATATTGAACATTTTTTTCCTGAAAATATAAAAATGGTAGAAATTAAAAGGGAGGTTGAAAATGAAGGACTCATCTCAATAATGGTTAATAATAATGAAGAAAATGAAGTAAAATAAAATTTAATGTATAAATTTTTAATGAAATTATTTTACAGTATCTCATTTAGAATTGATTTTTACATATATACATTGTTAAAGTTTTCGTTTTCTTTTTGTAAAATTATTTTTGTTTTGATTTTTTTTATATTTAATATACCTTAACCTTTTAAAATTTTAGAATGTCGAGAACAAAAAAAATTCAGGATTCTAGCTGATCAGTATCTCAGAGCATGACACCATTACAGACATCTTCTGTGGATCCTTGTGATTTCATTATACTCAAGGCTGCTATGAAGACGAAAGTTTCTACTGATGTCATTGGTAGCCCACCGCCTGATTCACCTCTAGTGATGGACCAGATTTTCACCCTTCCATCTTGGGGAAATTGGTGGGTTACTGATACTTGGATGCATGCCATTTTTTTATGAAATTTTTTATTTTTTAATTATTTTTTATTTTTTCAAATATATAAAGAAAATGATAGAAGGGATAGAAATATAAACATAATAGATGTATTGGTCTTGAAGGAAATAAATAGTATCATTCCATTTTATGAGTTTTGGGTGCCTACTGTTGACACTGGTAGAATATATAGTCCGATTCTTTGGTAGCTTGATTGTTAGATAATGAGGTTTCCTATTAATTATAATTTCAGGAGGTATATTCCTACATCTTGGAAAAATGATCTTTTTTACACTCAATTAAAGTTAATATTAATTGAGTATTCGTTGATAAATAATTTGATATACATCAGTAACTTTTTTAATATAGGTATAGTGTTAGGATTATATATATATATATATGTATTTTCAATTTGATGTCCTATAATCCATTTGATGACCTTGAAATTTTTAAAGAACACATACAACATCTATTAAAAAAAATCCAAAATGGAACTTTTATATAGAAAACATGGTTTTCAAGTTACACTGACCACATATTGTTTTGGATTGACATGTTATGAATTCCTAAACATCAAAACTAAATTATTGATAATTGTCTATATATTTGAAAACAATCTGAGCTTGTTTGGTTGGTTTAGAATCGGTAAACACTTATAAAAGGTACACAATCCTTTTCCAAACCGGTGCTAGGTGGTAAAAACTAGGAAATTGGTGTCTTATTTCCCTAAAATAAGGGGACAATGACCATATATTTAATTGTGAAGTGTAATAACTGAAGAAATGTCATTCTTAATGACGTTTTTTCCGTTACGGCAGTAAACATATTTTTATGTTTAAAATCACCGAAACCTACGTGGAATGGTAAAAAAAGACATAAAATATATGATTAATCTAAAATAATGGGACAATGATGGTAGATTTAATTGTAAAATGTAGGAATCGATGACATGTCATTATGAGTGATGGTTTTCCCTTTAGGGATTTAAACCCGTTTTCAGTGTTTTAAACACTAAAAAATGTGTGGAATGGTCAAAATAAGACATACAAAGTCATATTTTCATAAAAATTAGGGCAACAACACCATACATTTAATTATGAAATGTAGGAACCTATGATACATCATTCAAAATGATGGGTTGACCATTATGGTCATAAATGAATTTTCAGAGTGTTAAAACACAAAAATATGCATGAAATGGTCAAAACAAGAAATACAATGTTTTAATATTCTAAAATTAGGAGAAAACTACCATATATTTACTTGTGGAATTTAGGAACCAATGAAATGTCATTCAAAATGGAAGTTTTACCATTATGGCTGCAAACCCATTTTTTGTGTTTTAAAATACAAAAATGTGTGTGGAATTGTAGAAACTAGGAAAACGATGTTGGATTATCTTGGAATCAAGTAAAAATGAAAATATATTTAATTTTTAATTGTAGGAACAAAAAACAGATCATTCCGCATGACTGTTTACCCGTTATGGATGTAAACAAGTTATTAATTTTCTAAAACACTAAAATGTATGTAAAATGGTCAAAAACCAAAAAAATTTACATTGAATTCCCTCAAAATCAAGGGAAATCCACCATATATTTAATTTTAAAATTTAGTAATTGATGAAATTTCATTCCGAATGATGGTTTTACCTTTATCATCATAAATAAGTTTTTAGTGTTTGGAAACCCTAAAATGTGCCTGAAATGGTCAAATCCAAGAAAACAACATTGGATTATCCTGAAATAAATGAAAAACCACCATATATTTTTTGTGAAATATTGAACGAAATACATGTCATTCTGAATTATGATTATTCCGTTATGGATTTAAATGCATTTTAGTGTTTTAAAACACTAAAACATTCATGAAACAGTCACAACCAATTAAACCATGTTGGATTGTCATGAAATTAATTCAAAACCAGAGTATATTTCATTTTGAAATGTATGAACCAATGAATTTTCATTTCGAATGAATTTTTACCCATTATGGCCGTAAATGTGGTTTTAGTGTTTTAAAATAGTAAAACATGTGTGAAATGTTAGAAACCAAGAAAAAAATGTTAAATTTCCTGAAATCAAGGGACCACCAACACCAAGTTGATTTTGATGTCTATGTGTAAACAACACATCAATATGATGTGAAATATGACTAGAATTACTTGGTAAAAACTTATAAAAGTTATAAAATCCTTTAAAAACAAGTGTCAGGGGGTCAAAACCAAGAAAACAAAATCAAATTTCCCAAAAATCATTAGAAAATGACCATAGATTTAATTTTGAAATGTTGGAATTGACAACATGTCATTCTGAATGATGGTTTTCCTACTATGACCCTAAACATCTTTTTAGTGTTTTAAAATACTAAAATGTGTGTAGAATAGTCAACACCAGACATATGACATCATATTGTCTTTAAATAAGTGAAAAAACTATAGATTTAATTTTATAATGTAGAAACTGATAGAATGTTAGTTTAAATGACTATTTTCCTGTTATGGACGCAAATTCATTTTTTAGAGTTTTAAAATGCTAAAATGTGCGTGGAATGGTAAAAATAAAAATAAAATCTATATTTTCTTAAAATCAAGGGAAAATGACCGCATATCTAATTTTAAAATGTAGGAACTAATGACACATCATTCTGAATGACAGTTATCCCGTTATGTCCGTAAATGTGTTTTTTGTCTTTTAATGCTCTGAAACAGATGTGGAATGATCAAAACCAAAAAAAGACCTTATATTGAGGTTCAATCATGGGACAACCACCATATATTTAATTGTGAAATATAGGAACTGGCGATACATCATTCTGAAGGACAGTTTTCCCATTTTGATCGTAAATGATTTTTTAGTGTTTTTAAAAACCACAACGTGTGTGGAATTGTACAAACCAATAAAATGATTACATATTTTCCTAAAATTGTTATAAATCCATATAAAATTTAATTTTTAAATTTAGGAAATTAGGGAACATCATTTTGAGTGAGAGTTTTCTTATTATGTCCGTAAAGATGTTTTTAACATTTTAAAACACAAAAATATGTGTGGAATGGTAAAAACTAGAAAAACAACATTAAATTATCATCAAATTTAGGGAAAATGACTGTATATATAATTTTGAAATGTAGGAACTAACAAAAATCTCATTCCAAATGATAGTTTTCCCATTATGACTATAAACGCATTTTTAGTACTTTAACATACTAAAATGTTCATGGGATGAGAAAAACCATAGAAAACGACCGCATATTTCTCGAACATAATGGGAAAACAACCACCTAGTGGTTTTTGAAATATGGGACATGATGTGATATCCAAATATTTAATTTTTTTATTAAATAAATTTTAATCACACCACACATCTCTTGGAAAAAAAATTAGAATATCTACCTATCCATTTTTAGTTTCAAGGGTTGAATCTTATCTTAAATAGGTATGTTTCTATTTTTAAAGTTTTTTTCATTATATATTATTTGTTTCATGTCAAAATTCATTCTGTTTGAATAAAAAATAACAAATTTTATGTTCAGCATTATGAATATATTATGTGTCTTTTCTCTTTCTCTTTTCTTTTCCTAAATGTCCTGATTCTCATTATAGGTGGCAGATGTCAGCAGTAGGAAGTACTTTGACCATTATGTTCCATGTGATTTTATTGATGGAAGTCATGAAGGTTTTTAATCTATATTGTATGTTAAAATTTTATCCATTATTCTACTACAAATCAGATTTATTATGTTTATTTTTAATTTTTGTTTAATGTTTTTGAAAGTTGTTGAGATAACTTTGTAGGTTTCTATGGATGAGATGATCTGGAGGCATACAGATGTCGTGAAGGTTCTGAAATGGATTTATATTCTGAATGGTTTATTTTTGGAAATATTTTATATGTACATATTGATGATCGTGGTATTGGTTGATCTATGTGGTGACTGAGACTTAAGTTATGATGACTGTGGATCTTTATATGGCTGTGTATATGTGATATATGAATGACGAGTTTATATAATATTGGTGTTTTATTTTATATAATTTTAGTTTTTTTTTTACATTTATAGTTTTTTATTAAATATTTTTAAAAATAAAATAAAAAATGATTTAGCAGTAGTTTTTTTAATCGCCAATACACATATATTACTGAATGTATTTAACAGCGGTTAGATTAACCGCCGCTAAAAACAACCATTGAGAAAAAAAATCAGTGGTTAATTTTATTTTATTTATATTCCCAATGGATATTTTTTTTAATTATAAAATTAATACTAATAAAAAATTCCACTAAATGCTACTAAAATGACACTTAAAAAGACAACCGCAAAATAAAATAAAATACCTCTAATTGACTAGCGACCATGAAATACGTGGAGATTTTATGAACCACTAATAAAAAATTTGGTGGGGGTTTAAACTACAACTAGACCAATAAATAACCACCGCTAACCATTACTCTTTTTGTAGCAATCCTCTAATGCTTGGTAATTTTCTCCAACAAAGGATCTCCGTCTCTGTACAAGACTCGACCAACAAGGCTAAAATAAAAAACATAGAGATGCAGATATGTGAAAAAAGAGAGGACTTACATAGAACATGTATTTATAAATATAATAGTTTTATCATTTATTCAATTTAATTATATATAATTTATTCTATAAAGGCCTCATAATAATTTTCACATTAATATGTTACAGTAGTTCATAGTTACAATTAGTAATTAGATATTTAATAATACCATTATTAAATATATGTCATACTATGTATATAAGTTAGATTAGAAAGATGAAGACAATGTTTTACTATTAGGTGTTGGGGGATCATGGGCATTGACCCATCTTCTCATAAAGTTCAATCTTGGTGATATATAAGAATGGATTTCATGAGGATGGATCGACTAATATATATACCAAATTATCAAATTTTCATTGGATGTTTCCATCTACAAGAAAATATATCATTCCTTTTACTTGAGATCAATATTAATGTTTATTGTGATTCATGTACTTTGAAACATGATGACAGCAATGATGTATATACTGATGATAATGTGTTTTTTTATCAATTTCATTATTATTTTTGTGGTTTTAATTGAATAATTAAGATAGAATTTTTCATTTTCATGTTATAGAAGATGTTATCATTGGCCCATTGGTAGAGAAAAAATTTTCTAAGATATATTCATGACCATATATTTTTATAGAAATATTTATCTCATTCAATGAAAGATAAATCATGTTGAAATGATGATCAAGCATGCATGTATCTTACTTTAGGGGATATTAGTTGAAAAGAGGGTTGTATCATATAATACCATTCTCAGAAAGGTTACCATGATTGTTTTTAGGACTTATTATTTTTCTATAATGACCAATATGTGTTTCTATATACTTATATTATCTTGCAGTTAGGATGTACTACCACTGAAAATTGATCCTATAGGGATACACACTAAGTTTATCCAAAGTTTTATTAAATTAAATTTATTATAATTTTATGAATAATTTTTCTTATAGTTTATGGAATGATATTTTATTTAGGTAATATTGATAATAAATTTCATTAAAAGTTATTCAGTTCAAGAATAAATTTATTGAATGTAATCTCTTATTTATTCACAAGAATAGTGATTGAAATAAATATTTATTCAAAATGTAAATGAATATAAATATTTATTTTATTGAACTTGTATTTTATTATTATTAAGGGTTTAACAACTTTATGGGAGGATTTAGGTCAATTAAACGATTCAATACATATATATTTATGTAATTCAATATTATTTAAATAAATAAATGTTTATCTAATAAATGATTTTAAATTATTACTAGTTTGGTCATATAATTAATATTATTATTTAACATAGGTTTAATATTTAATTTTTTAATCATGTAATTAAATATTTATTTATTTAAGAGACACATTTTAAATATTACATGTCAGCTTAAAATAATTATAATTGTTTTATTATTAATTAAGTGATTAGTGAGGTGGGATTTTATTAAAATATTCATCTTGAATGTTATTTTTTTATTTTAAGAGAAGACACATTTTAGGGTTTATTGGGATCCCTATAATACATCATATAGAAAACCCCCAAAATAAAATCAAGCATTTAGTATGTAGTACCTAATTACAGGTTGATACAATTGTTCTATTACTTCTATGATTGTTTCCTTATATAAAGGTATAGATTGATACATAAATTATCTTCAATTCTAGTCAACATTATTTTAGGACCATCAAGTAGTAATCATATGACAATGAGTTAGAATTTAGTTTATTTAAAGAATTTGTAATTTAAACAATTTCAAGATATGTTCATAGATCCGCTGATAAAATATCTCCCATTCAATTTTCTCTATATCATTTTTGGATATCTTGGTATATGTTCTATAAAACTATTATTCTAAAGATTTTTTAAGAACCTCATAATGGGTTTTCTTTGATTCATATAAATTATAGGGGTTAAAGAGGCCCCTTGATCAAACCCTTCCCAAGGATCTTGTTATCTTTAAACCCTATCCCTTTTCCCAATATTCTGAGTTATCCTTATATATCGATTCTTTTTCCTCACATGATTTATTCAATATCCATGTAATTATTTTACTAGGAATGTTTAAATAATCCATACAATTACTTGAATTTTTCCTTTAAGTCAAAGAGTGACTCCTAGATTCAGTCAAGTTCTTTTTCCATTTATTATGCTAGAGTGAAAATATTTTTTTCCATAAGGCCATCCTTATTATCTATCAATGATAAGTATTTATCCTTTGACTCACTATTAGAATGATCTTTTCTTTTAGCGTGTTTCTAAAATTATCCTCATTTTATATCCTTAACTTTACATATAACAACACATTGATGATAAATTTATATAACCTAAGAAGCATGGGATTTGGATGCTATTGGATTAGTTATTTGAACTGGATATTTCTTCTTCTTTTACGTTTTTTTCTCTTCATCATTAACCTATATAGTATTTTCCAGCTTTTGGAACTTATACCATAATGTAATATAAGAGGAAACCTTACTAAAAAGGGATGGGGAATCATATCCGTCTATTTGCATGAAACACTATAATGTTAAGGAAGAAGAATACACTTTACCATTTTGGGTGTTATGAGGGTCTACATACCATGTCAATTCAACCATACATGACTAAAACTACTCAATATTTTTCTCTGATTATTGAAACACCATATTGAAAAATCCATCGACATTATCCATTGCAAGAGGATATATAGGGAAAACTAATATCCATGAAACTAACATTCTATCGATATCACCTCCTTGATAGGCCTCAATTTCATTAAGGTAATTTTTTTTTCTAATTTCTAAATTATAAATAAACCAGTAGTCTTTACATGATCATGTTCTCCAGTACCAATGATAGGGGACACTTGACCATCATCGTTCCCCTTTTCAGGGCTATATAACACCTATACAAGTATACTAACTTAGTTTCGGTTGTCTTCCTACATCACAAAATATTCTTATGATCTCAAACCATGAAACATAGGTTGTCCCTGTCAATATAAAAGGAAACATTGACAAAGAATAAATTAGTTTGAACAATAATCAGGATAAGCCCCTTAAATGACTGATTGTTTATAACTATATTCTCCCTCGACTACAATAATGAATACTTTTTTTTGTAGGTTTATAACTATATATCTCTACACATAATATATCCTTAGTAGGAAACTTCAAAATTTATGTACAATAATTCAAAAAGTAATTAGCTATGAGATTTTCCATGGAGATATAAAATAGAGGGATTTTCGATAGGGTGTGGGAGTCCTCTTAGGAGAATCCAAGCCACAATAGTGAAAGGATCTTTATTCATATATATTTCAAAGGACCTATAAGGAAGAAAAATATAAAATAGATTAATGATATTCCCTTGAAAGACCAATTATTTAAATAATTATTATTTATTTTTAAAATGTATTAGAATCTGGAAAGGATTGAGAAGAACTAAAATCCCTATTTTTAGGGCCCCAAGATTCATTGAAATATTATTCAAAGAGATCAACTAATATTATTGAATGGGAGAATATATCATTTCGTTTACGAGATAAAAATAAATACACTTCAAATATTTAAATGGGTCATATTAAAACCTCAGACTAACTAAGGAATTGTCTATGAAACATTTGGAAAACCAGAATAATTAGAAAATCATGCTTCTTGAATGGAATGAAATTAGAGGACTCTATTTAATTTAGGGGGACTCTAGAAGGAGAATGTGATGATGTCTCCACCCCTATAAGTAATGGAGGGGCCCCAATATCTACCATCATAGATTAGGGTTTCACTTAAAACAATAATTCTTTTATTTTTAGTATAGAGAAAGTGAACATAGAGTATTTAGGATTCAATTAAAAGAATAAAATTTGTTTATGTTTTTAATATTAACTTAATAATAAAAAAACAAAATGTGTCATGGATTTTGATATATTATTTATTTTTTCTGTTATGTTCTCAAGTTATAGAGATAAAAATAGTGAGAATGCTCTCTCCTATTTTGATTAATGTCATTGTAGTGATTTCTGAGTGATCGTCCATGGATAATTAAATCCACTTATTTCTCTCACATGATTTTTCAGTGGATCCAGGGTGACATTTCAATCTTCTTAGAACACATTTGGATTACACCAGAGGGATATTCAAATGAAATCTTGGAAAAAACCTAAAAAAGTAGAGACATAAAAATAAAAACAAAAAGTTCAAGGTATTTATTTTATTTCAATAATTAAATATAAATTATCAATAAATGATCCTCATGACTTTTCAGGACATTCATCGACTTTGGGAAATTAAATTTTAAATAGACATTATTCCTACCACTTAATATACACAAATAACCTAGAATTTTTTCACAAATTCCATAACTTCTAGAAAATACCCACACACTTATAAAATAAACCTTTCATTTTCTTGAGATCCTAGGATACCAAAACCATTATAATAATAAAAAAACCTCATTTATAAATCATATTAAATTTTTTTAAAAGACTTAATTTGAAGACCTACATGAATGATAAATTAACATACCACATTATAGATATAATGATATTATAAATACGTCATATTGCTTCTAAAATTTGATTTCCAAGTATTTAAAGTATCTATACCCTTATAAAATATTGGAGTTGTAAAATGAAATAATTTTCCTCTATCAAATTTATGAAATATCTCTCAAATTAGGAAAAATAGAGAAATACATATTTGATGGAATAAAAATATCAATCAATGATGAAATTCAATGAATAATCCAAATTATATCCTACTTTTGAATCATCAAACACATAATCTATCAATAAAGAGGGTTTCCCCATGCCTTAGTGAAAACCCTAAATCTAATCCCTAGATCTAGTAAGAAGAGGTGGAGATGAAGAACAACAGATGGATTACCTTTTATTTGATACAAAAATATCATTAAGACTACACGTGAATAGAATTTAAGGGAAAAATCTCTCAGAATATCCAAAAAATAACCCCAAACCCATGCTTAAATAAAGAGGGTAATAAATGGGGAATATTTATGGAGTTTTGAATAGAAATACATTGTTTTAATGGAACTTTTAAAAAATACAAGACCCAACTACATTGTCTCTTAGACTATGAACAAGACCATGCATTCCCACATTACCAAAATACTCAAGTTTCATAGTCTAAATGCCTGGTTGATAGGACCATGCATCAATCATTTCATGTCCCTATGTTCCCAAAATCCTATTCTAAAAGAGCATTCAGACCATACATTTCGACTTGGATTCCAAATTTGACCTCCAATTACCTCCAAAATAAATACCCTAATTTTTTGAACAATTACCTATAATTATTAAAAACTTATACAATAGTCCAAATCCATAAAAACCAATATTTTTCATTTTAAATAAAAAACTAGGAATAAAATCCTTATGCCTTAAAATATTTTTCTTCATAAAAAACATTTTATAAGATAATTCATCAAACAACCTCTTAAAAGATAGGTATGATAACTCACCCCACCCTTGGGATTTTCTCTCTTAGTACCCTATCATATATGCTAATATAAAAAATGTCCCATTCCTTAGGAATTACTATTATTAATGTTCTTACTAACATTAAGGATCCACATTCACTACCAAAAGGTAACAAATAATGCACAACCACTATCTTTTTTCTTACCATAAGTACTAGAAGAATCCTTAATTCTTACCCAGAAATGATTATACCCAACCATTGATAACTCAAAGTTTTTTATCACATGATTAAATAAATATATATAATTTTTTTAATAAAAATATCTATCTCTAGGGAACTCACACCATATATTTATACCACAAATGATAAATTATCTCACTATGAAAATTCCAAATTATATCAAAACAGATAACCAATCAATGATATCCCTAATTTTATAAATTAATCATAACAAATATCTAGAATAATATTGAATTTATTTTTCAATGTATATCCTAAAATTAATACAAATCCCAATGTTACCACACATACTTGTGAGGTGTTTTCCCTTGGGATTAACCAGAAACCAACCATTATAATCTAACATGTAATCACTACCTCATAAGTTTAAAACGTATAGAAATTTATTAAGAACTCTTCAAAATGACCCACTGTCCACTTAACATATCCGAAATCCATTTCCCCACAAAAGAAATTTTTTTATGAAAATTAAATCCTCTCTCCACCCAAATCATGGCTACAGAACATACATTTCACTTCAACCCACTCAATCCATCATACCCACCCCCATAATTTAACTTAGGTTAACTGTTTTCTTAACCCTTAGTTATAACTCAAAGATATACCAATCCTTAATAGAAACAAAAATATGAAATAAATATTCATGTTATTAAAAAAATCAACCTAAATTTCTATACAACACTATACCCCTAATAGATCTGAAAGTAGTTCATAACAAATAAAAATTTATACGTGACACAAACCCAAGAAACATAAACGATAAATTTTTTCCTTCATAGAGTAAACTTATACTAAGATAACTTCTCACACCAAAAAATCAATTAAATCTTTATAATACTTATCCATACACCTATAAACAACCACTTTTTCCCAAACCCATTGAATTATTACACTTAGAGAAACCCATTGTAAATATTCAAACCCAATCTTACCTCTACTACAGTGACAACCCTATCATCGGTGTTTTCAAAAAGCAATTCATCTCCTTTGTTAAATGTTTTCTAGTGGAAAATTTGGGTTGTATATAGAGAGGATTTATCAAAATTAATTTTCACTTTTAGTTTGAAAAGGGTGTGTTTTGGTTTTTCGATCTTTAGGAAGAAATATGAATGAATTGAAAAAAAGTTTTAAGGAAAGATAATGAGAAAAGTGATGGGTCTGATTTGGTTATATACTTATAAAAATATCATTGTTTTTAATGTAGTAGAATATTTTTATTTTTATCTAATAAATTATAGGTTTTGGAATAACTTTACCTATGACCCTCAGTTTAATGAATTTGGGGAAGAATAACTTAATATAAATCTTAGATTGGTCTTTACTCTTTAATATGTGACTAAAGTGGTGCCAAAATAGCTCTAAATTTATATTGGAAATACCTAATTGTGTTTTTTGTTTCCAAATAAACCTAGTACTTCTGAAAAATCTCTATACACATGATAAAACTCACCAAGAACATCACCAAATAGACTAGTTTATTCCATTACATAGAGCCTAAACTGAGAGGATTTTAAAGAATGATCACCATCCAAATAAATTAATAAACTAAAAAATAATTAAATAAAATCACATTTAAAAATAAAAACTACCATTAAAAACTATAAGAAATTTAATAAAGAAATAAGTTTATTCATTGGAGTGGATAAAATCTGGAATCACAACTGGGCTACCGTCTCTTACATGACTATATGAGGTTTTGACCCTCTATGTGCAGGATATTAGTGGTGAGAGAGAATGAAAAAACATGAAAAATTTAAATATATAGTAAATAAAATAAATAAAGCCAAAAATAGTAGTAATAACACAAGATGAACTCCCTCTTCATCATAAATTCTAATATTTTTTAAGTATCTTCCTTCTCTTCTTATTTAATCATTCTAATACTCACGAGATCCTTGATTAATTTAATTTGGAATGTTTCCTTCTTCCTTGGAATCTACCTGGGGAATCATGATATAATGTTCCTAAAAATCAATATATTTATTTATTTTACCTAGAATATAAACCTAATATTATGATTTATATTATTCATTTCAATCCATAAAACTACCTATTTTTAATTTGAATGAATGTTTATGTGGTACTACAAATATTTGGTTTTCAGCATAGGTGGACCTCATGATTATCCCTTGAAATATTTTTCTTCTATCAATTTTTAATAAGGACTGGTCCTTATGAACTGGGAATCTTCAAAATTCTCACAGTCATCTATACATAGACTAAGAATTATACATACGTATCCATGAATTAATTCTTACAAATACATAAATTCATCCTGATGTATCCATGAATTCATATTTACTTAGACTTCATTTATCACTATGAAACACTCAATGATATTTATATTATCATATGATGATCATTACAATTTTTTTGAATAACACTTATATAAATGATAATCATCTTCAAGGAGACTATATTACAGTTCCAATTATTTATTTCCTTGATACACTAAAAAATTACAATTTTTTAACATATAGAAAAATAATAATCAGTAACTTTCTAATAATTTGAGTAAAAAATGGTATAATTCAATCAAATCCAAAATTTGGTCATTTTAAAAATATTCAAAAAATATAATGAATTGGAAATTTTATTCCACAAAATCCTATGAAATATATGAGTTGATAAATATGGTGGAAGAAAATGAGAGTCATGTTAAATAAGATAATGAATTAATTGACTGGGTAATTCTCCCAAAACAAATTATTTGGCTCCAAGACAAGTGACTTTCAAAAATAATACCCATGAAAAGTTCAAAATAATGGAAAATATGAGATTCATTTATGAACAACACAATACTCAATCTTATCATGTATTATTAATATCCTCAATCATAATTATGTTAATTCAATTAATTTATACTTATTTTATCCCCACATACTCTGTTACACTTACCTTTATATATATATATACTTTACTCATTACACAAGTACAAATTTAAAGAATGGTTTTTACAATTTGAAGTTCAACCAAGTGTCACCATATCATTGACAAATTTCTTTTTCTCCACCCAATTAGTATAGGGTTTTATTTATTCCAAGATGAATTTATAGGGTTTTTATTTGTCTATGTGATGGAAGTTTCTATTTTCATAATTTTTCGAGGTAGATTAGGAGGTTTGGATCTATTTTTAAGAATAATGCATGATTTTTAGTTACCTTTAAGAATAAAATCCTTCCTTCCATACTACAGTAATAACTAAATCCTGCGTTATAAATTTAGGAAGGGTTGTTCACACTTTAATAACTTTAGTATAATTAAAACATCCCTTTACAATTTATCATTTAATAGATTTTATATTTAGTTTTTTTCCTTTTTATATTTTGAAGATAAGGGAGAGAAATGCTTTTGAAAAAATAGTATAACTTTCGTTTCATATTTTTTAGGTAAATGAATTTTTTGTGGGAATATTGGAATTATATTGTAATCAAAGAGTGGTGTGACTCCCAACTTGGTTGGAATGATACTTTATCCCTATCTACATGAAAGATGATTTTATTCCCTAAACTATAACAAGGATTATGAAACACTTCTCCACTCAAACTCAAGTAGATTATTAAACATTGCTTGATCTAAGTCACTTTCTCCCTCATCGACACTTTAATTCAACTGAGATCATGAATTAAAATATAGAGAATGATTGATAGATATTTTTTACTTATATTGTGACCACCTATTAAGATTATTACTCAATGTTAAATTATACATGTATTAAATTTCAATGTAGTCTAGAAATAAAAGTTTATTATAAAAATAACTTTCTATTCAAAATAATATCTCAATTATTTATAGCATTAGTTCCTTAATAATCAATGGTTTTGACTACATTACTTTTTAAATTATGATGTTATAAGAATTAGTTTACTATCTCAAGAAATGAAGACATTATAATAATATTTAAAAGTTAGTTTGAAATAATCTTAGGTATGTGATTTAAGTATAGATCTTTATTTCCTGGAATAAGATTAAAAAATATATTGTATTCCATGCATTTCCCTCCCTTATAATTCAAAAAAAAATTCATTTTATTATTAATTTAATGTGAGTTTACGAGTAACATATGTTTTAAAAATTTTTTATGGATTCAAAAGTTGAAAGGGACTTATTATTCCTATAACTAGGTTTTAAAAGAAACGGAAAATAAACAAAAAAAATTCAAAAATACAAAAAAATATGGACAATAAAAACCAAAACTTGAAAATCCAAAACTATAAGACCAACCCACACTCCAATGATAAGGTGTATATAATGGATTTGAACAGATTCAAATGTTGAAAATGATTAGAAGGGAATCAAACAAGAAATCAGGTATTAGGTATGGTAATATTATATGGATTCTTGTTAATAAAAAAATTTGGGGGGGGGGGTGATATCCTCAACTAGTTTTAGTGGTATATTTCGATAGTATTTATATATAATTTGGTCTTTGAAAATAAATTACTTTTTTTATCCTTATTTAATGATGTTGAAAATAGAAAAAAATTTAGAACCAAGGCTGTCCTTTACTGTAAATAGAGTATGGTTTGTGTTTGTTGTCAATCCTCACATGGAAGATCTGAGAGTTTTCATAGAAAGGTATATTATAGTTCAAGATAAAAATTTTTTTGAATATGGAATTATTTCACAGTTTTTATCAAATTTTTGGATACAAAATTTGAAGGATGGATTTCAACAAGAAAAGTGGATTTCCTTGAAGGCCTTATGAAAATATAGAAAATGCGTGAGTTTCATTAATATGATATTCTCGAATTGTGTTTCATGGAGGATTAAAGAAATATGAGGATGATCTAGGAAATAATGATGATTATAATAAATGATGAAAAATTAGAGCATCACAAAAGGTGATAGAGATATTTGCAATAACAGGTATTGGAGCTTTCCAGGAGCACAAAGGTTTTGATAGAAAACACCATGATTACGACGATCATCATGAATTTAGAAATTAAATGGATATTTGTGACAGAAGGTGTTACATGAAGATGTTTTTTAAAGATCATGAAACTCAATTAAGAGGTGGTGGAGCATCATGAATAGCCAAGCTTATAAATATAAGGCTACCCCCCTTCACTGTGATTGAGTTTTTCCTAGAACATATAGAAATGCTTTGATTTCATGAAGCTAAAGTAGCTTCATAGATATGAATTTCTATGAAATCATGAGAATCTTGAAAATAATATTAGTCTTGAGTGATGCCAATTGTTTTGATTGATGTGGGCTTTATGGTGATGGGGTATTCCACATTGACTTAGTGAGATTCTCTAAGGAGTTTGGTATGTGAAGGTAGGGGTGCTTTGTGAATGAAGTTTGTTTCATGAAGGTAGGGATCTTCGTGAAGTGTTGAGATTCATAAAATTTCTTCGAGAAAGATAGTTCTTGAACATCATTTTTTAAGTGAATAGTGCTTCCAGAGTGCATCAATTCAGGTTTGAGGTTCAGGAAGAGTCTTTCGATAGACCTGGACATTGACTTTAAGGAAAACCATTTAATAAAACTTTAAGTTGATATATAGAGTTAGACTTACCAGAAATTATTTTGTTTGGGGGGGGGGGGGGTCAATGGAAGTGATCCAAGTAATACAGTCTGCGATCCCTAAAATATTGTAAAGGCAGTGCACCTAGCTTATAGTGACTATTTCTAAATTTCTATATTCCACATCTTGCATAGATTAATTGATTTAGGTACGGGCGACACACTATCAACATATTCTCCTTGGAATTCCACTCATTTATTATAGTCGATATGAAAAAGGCTTCTATATGATAAGGTCTTTTGCCGACCGGTATAGGTCCTCCTTCTAAGAACCTCCACACATTGGGCTCTCATCTAGTCCTCTAGAAACTCTCCTTTTCACTCTTTTCGAACTCACACTATGTGTTCTCTCTTAGGATAAATACAATCCCCATTAGACATCCTCATTTTCACTTTTTCTAGACTCCCTGGTGATGATCAACTTGCTACCTCTATGTGGTTGTACTTTATCTCCAATGGTGCTTGGCTCAGGTTGCGCCCATTATTTTACCAATTTTTTTAAAAATATACTCTTATTAGAAAATAACAGGAACCCAAATGAAGGATAATGGATATGACTTAATCTATTAAGATCAAATAAGAATAAAAAAACTTATAAACACATTTTTATTCCATTTCTACAATTTTAACCAAAATAATCTTATAATTTATATATGCAATAATTACCCTCAAAATGATAATTTATTACAGTGGAAATCATTGTAATACATATTAAAATTAATAAACAAATAGTATTTATCATGTTAGTATGTTTTCATGTATATTATGAACACATTTCATTAAATTCATTAATGAAAAGTTATTAATTTAGTTTATTAAGATAAAATTACATAATATATAGAAAAATACAATTTTTAAAAAACATGAAATTTTTACACTACCATTTTTCAATCACATCCCATTAATTATTTATCTTATAACCAATAAATTTATTCAGTTCATTGGTATTAAAACACATCAAATTAATCTTAAAGGCAATAGTAATAATAATATATAAGGAATTAAAATAAATCATTTTAACACTATTTCTATTTACATGTGGTTTTTATCTTGTTTCAATTTTCTAGATGAAATTTGACATTTTATTCCCAAGATGTAATAAATTTTATCTTGCATTGTAAAATATTTCATTGTACATTTTTCTGGTGTTGTGTATGGTACAATCTATTTGACATTGTATTTATTTAAATGAAAAAATATACTAAAATATTAAGGTGTTACATTCTACACCATAAAAAAATTGCATCCTCATAATCTTAATTTGTATCATTGATGAAAATATATTAGGGTTTTCTTAATATATTTCTGAAACGTGATATAAAAATTTATTCAAATACTTTATAATGGTTCGTATAGACCTTTTTAATCATCCAAAACATATCTCTAGCGGTGTCAAAATAGGTGTACCGTTAGGCCCTCCTATTGTTCATAGAGTGAAGATAGAGTTAACACCAACCAAACACTTTCAGGGTTATTTTCCCTTTGGTGCATTAGAGATGGAGCCTGTAACCAATTATAGTATCCTGGTAAGGATTCCATTTCTAGGAAACTACAAATTCAATACATTACCAAGATTTTATGATATTTTACCATATTTATATTTATGAAAAGGATTTCAATTAATGTATTATTTTCATAATTTCCAATAATAATTAAATCAGGACCTTTCTTACCATATCCTAAAAAAATTAATGGAAACATACTATTCCAAAAATATATTTACCCTTTAATACTTAAATAACATAAAATATCATATTAGTCAATATATTCATTAATAATATATAACCCCAAAAATATTTTCATATTATGTCAAAATAAAACTAATTTCCTTTAATTTTTTTATTACCAACCCTAAGGGATACCGATATGTTTATCGTGCATTCTTCTTAAAAACCATATACAAATCTATAACCTATCATTGATCACCTTGAAATCTAATTACATAAGACCTTAAAATGGGTATCTATGGCATTATAATTGTTATAAACATTAAAAATATTAACCATTGATGGTATCCAAAACTCTTAAATTATCCTGGTCTAGTTACATCCTAACCCCTAATGTAATTTAAACCCTAATATGATACTGAATGTGATGTAACAGAATCTTAATCCTAGATTCAGTACTAAGATAAAAAATATTTACATACTGGATATGATACCAAATGTGAAGTGACATAAAATTTACCATCCATAATTAAAATATCAACAAAAAATATTACGTCACATAAAAACTCAATACCTTTTAGGGTTAGAGTTTTAGAGAGTTAGAAAAAACCATTTATTAACAAAACCCATATTCCCATTAGTCAAAAACATTTTCTACTAAACCATCGATTCCTTTTTAAAGAATAATCCTTCAACATCTCTTATTAAATTATTCTCACATGAAACCTATATAAACATTTAATATGTAATAGTAACTATCCAAACCTGTGGAAATAAGATATATGAAAAATGAGCTGAAATTATCAATAAGGGATAGTGTACAAGCAAAGATATCAAGAAATTCAAAAATCATGAATAATATGGAAGGTATAAATAATAAAAATAAGATTACATATGGCTAATTACAGAAGAACACAATATATAAACAAATAACATAATAATGTAAATTATTATATAGGCATTAATAATTGATTTAATAGTGATGGAATGTGTAATTTCAAACATCAAACATACCATCAATTCCACACACCGATACATCAAAAATAAATGGGTTAGGTGTGAGGGAACAGATTCCCAAAGACCCTCCCTTTTCATTTTACAAGGATTGGTTATGATGAGAGGGATTTTGGAGGTTTTTCGAATTCTAGATAGGTACTTTAACAATTTAAATATCCACCACACCTATGGTGGTGGGAGTAGTGCTGAATATTTTTTCCTCTAGTGATCCCCTTTTTAAAATAGGCTAAGAAAAATGTATAAACCTAGGTGTATCCTTGAGTGATGAGCAATGGGGAAGATACTGTGGACCATACCCATACCGACCTCACCATTCCCATGGTGGAGGCCTTGGTGAGGGGGAAAAATAAAAAATTCAGAAGAAAACCGTAACAAATGTTGTATTGGGATAGTATGTTCAAGGAACCCACAACCATGGTAGTGGATATGGCGATAGTTGGGTTGGAATTTAAATTTCTAAAATTACCACTATTCATCATCAATATTATCTAGTTCAAATGGGGGAATTTTTGGGATGCTGTTATGGGTCTTTAATAAAATTTTAATCCATTTTTTATTTTATTAATTGAAGCATTATCCTCTTCTTGAAAATTTGTTTGATTTCTAGATACTTTAAAAAAAACGGTTTTGTTGGTTCATTTTCTCACATTGGGGTTCCATCAATGGAAATCATCACGGAGTCAACCATTGTTCTGATCTGGACTTGTCTCCCTGGATTGCTGCTTCATTTGTTCAAGCAATATTCCCTATTTCTGATCTCTATGATTATTGGAAAACCATTGAAACTGGACTCAATGATGAGAACTCTCTGTAGACCTTAATTTACTAGAGTATGTATTGATATTGATGTTTCTTAGGCTGTTACATCACAAATTTTGATCCAAAATGGATAATATATCTTCTTTTAGAAGGTAGTTTATGAAAAACTACCCAATTATTGTCACTCTTGCTTTAAACATGGACATTTCACGAAGGCTTATGACTATAAGTATTCAAATAATTTGATCAGTAAAGCTACTTGGGTTGAAAAAATAAAACAATATCTTGGATTGGATGATGGTATTAAAGTTGAGAAAGGACCCTTTGATGGAAAGGTTCCGTCTGATGTGATTAATGTAGATATAGACAAGGAACCATTGGTTAAAGCCCAACCATATCCTCCGACATATCCTCCTATGGTATCTTAGAGAATTTAAGGGTTTGTTGATTCTCTAATCACTCCCAAACATGCTATCACTGATACTTCAGCCCTATTGGAAGCACATGGGGCGCACTCTGACATGTATGGTACAAAAGATAAGGGTCAAGGTGATATTTCTGAATCTATATATATACGGATGGATGAGAATCATTCTAATCAAATTGAGGATTAATACATAAAATAAATTTCAAGGAAATTAAAAAAACCACTGGTTGATATTGATGGTTTTATTAACCCAAATACTAGAAAAATAAAGAAACATAGATACTACACTCATATTAAAAGAACTATTGTGACCAGATCATTATATGCCTCTAGAAAGGAATGAAACGAACCTCCGCCACTTCCAATGGTGGTTGATACACCATCAAATCCCTCACCTATTGATCATCTTTTAGAATCCTTAGAGTAAACTGACTCATGTTATACTATTAGGGACCCTTAAAATGACTATGCTTACAGGGATGCTTATCTACTTGAAGGGAACTTTTACTTATCAAGGGAACATAGCTCTTGGATGTATGAGAACGATTCATATGCCTTTCTTCAATAGAAATGGGGTTAAATGTCTGCTGATACATACATCCAACTTAGAAAGAGGGTGTTTCTTAAAGTGGTGGAATAGTTTAAGAAGAACGCTATCTTTGACTTGAAAGAGATCCCTTGGAAATGATTATTTTACTTCAATGATGGACCTTATTCTAGGGATTCATTGTTTCTAGTATTTGAATTAGCGCATTTTTTTGGTGGTGTTTATTTCTTGTATTTAATCTATTGTGGATCACTTGCTGTGTCTACTTCCAATACGAATCGATTACTTGCTTGTAGTGTTCTAAACATTTTTGAGTTTATGTTAAGGCAGGCATATCTCACGATGGACTATTGGTTCTTTAGTCTCCTTTTTGGCCTACTGGAGGCTATATTATGGTGTCCATGCATTCAGTGTATGTAGAGGATTTAAATATTAAATATGGGATGTCCATAGATTCCTTCCACCTAATTTGAAGTTCCCCCATTCTAGTTTATTTTCTGGGTTTTATCCTACAAGGGAGCTTGCTTCTCATACAGATCAATATATACAGATGGTGTTGTCCTTCCACTGAACTTATTGGAATATGTTCTTGACAGTCTGATAATATGATCCCTTGGTAAGGTTTTATGCATTAAAAACTCTGGTTGTTCCTTTTGACATATCATATTGTTTCCCCCTCAATCCAATGTTGGTGTAAAATATTTACACCTCATTTTTTTATTGTAACTATTTTTTTAAAAAAATTTCTTTGGGGAATGAATTGGGAGACCAATTCATGCCACCACTTCAATAAAAAAACCATTCTTATTGATATTGGTGAAAACAAAAGTTATGAATGAAGCATGTTTAAGTAATAATTTCATTATCTATTGATAGTTGAATACTTTGGTTGCCTATGGTTGTAAACAATGATAAAGGAATTAGTTAATTCAATATTGTAAAAAAAATTATTTGATAAAGATAATTATTTATGGATGAGAGAGCACAATATAATATAAATAATAGATGCCTTGGTTGAAGGGAGAAGTTGATTTATTTACTTTTTTAGTCAACTTGCTAAATTGTGTATTTTCTCTATATGTGAGTTGGAATGAACATAACTATTATAAATAAAATTCCCTTTGTGATTGAATTAATCGAAGACAATTATGTAAAGTGGTTATAGAAAACACATTAAATTCAATGGTTATATCCTATTGTAATAAAAATATTTTCAAACGTCATGACTATTAATAATATAGCGGTTGAATAGTGATCATATTTTTAATATATATTAAGTGTTACTACTAATCCAATTGAAACAATAAAACAAATAGATGACATTGACCAACATGATCATACCCTATTAAGCCCATTTGTTAGAGATTAAAAGGGAGATAAAATCTTTGGGATATTACCTACCCAGAACAAGTTGATATTCTACAACTAAATCATGAGAAAAACCATTTATGGTAGAATTTAAAGCTCATCGAGATCATGGCTCAAACCCTGTTGAAAAACCACACAAAAAAAATATCACCACTACACACCACACTTTTAAAGAAATATATGGTGTAATAAAGTTCTATGTATCTCAACTATAACAGTATGAATCTTTATATTTTCTTTTCCAAAAAATATTTATTATATTTATTACTTATTTATTTTTCTTTATTAATGATTATTTAATGAGTTCGATAAAAATTATATTTTAATACTATAAAAGTTGAATTGTATTTTTGGGTAACATTCAATTTCAATTAATAAATTAATTTTGATGAATTCATGAATTAAAAGATATTTTTAAAAAAATATTATTATTAAATAGTACATATTAAATGTAAATGATAATATAGATTTACGAAGTTAAAATTTCATTTTTATAAGAGTCAGAAAATTATTAATAAAAAATAATTTTTTATTCAATAAATAATTATTTTAATTTAAATGATTAATTTCTCGTATTTAGATAATTTTTTTATAAAATGGTTTTTTTATAATTATCACATTTAAATTGACCAATTAGTAGTTTTCCATAATTTTCTAGGACTCGAATATTTGGGTTAAAATTATATACAATATAAATATACTGCATGTATTATGACATCATAATGACCAAAAGTGATGTAATATATTCCATTAAAGGTATCCATGACAAAATATATACTCCCCATTTAATATAATGTATATTTGAGATTATTTGGTTAATTTTATAAACTCTTTATGAATCCTGTAAAACCTATATTATATTTTTAGATTGTAAAATCAATTCTTTATAAACATGACCCACTTTCACATCACAAAGGGTATTATTATAACGTGATAGGTTCATGGACATATAGACAAATTAAAATAACACCCTTTTGTCAGACAACATGGGCCAAAACCATGGGATGGTTTGTGGTTTTGATTACATTAATATATAGAGTCCAAAACCAATGTTTGGATAATAACAAAGAACTACCCTGCCATTTCCTTTACAAAATCACCCAATATCCCATTAATATTCACTAAAAACAATTGGATAAATAAATTAATCTTCCATTTAATATTTATATACCTCCCAAGGTTCCCCTGATCTCTCAAAAATCTCCTCCCAATCTTTTGGAAACACCCTTTTAAGGTAAGGGATATCCATCACTTCTTTTCTATTTAAGAACCATCTCCGAATTTTTCCTTTTGAATCACAATTGGTTATTTTTACATGACTTTAAAAACATCCCTTTATATTAAAATCTATTTTATAAGAATTATATATCATTTATCACCTGTTTCTATGACCTTTACCTAAGATGTTACCATGTCATAAGTGCAAGATCCTTTCCTTCTCCTCTTTATTTAGCACCTTCTTTATATAATGCATTTTGTGTTCCAATAACTATTGATGTGGTATGTTTTTACAAATAAATATTAGTACATTTATTATATAAAAGTTATTAGAGATCTATTTCACTCTCATTAATCACTCCCCTGATTCATTTTGTATCCCGGTTATGCTGTTGAAATTTCCAAGTGACTTTTACATTGTCAAACATTAATTCAAGCACCTTTTTCTGTAGTCATTTTAATAAACAATTTTTATTGTTTTATTATGTTATTACATATACCTATTAATTCCCTTGGTATTTAAAAGTTATGAGATACCCATTTCACTCTCATTAACCCAACCATGATTCATTATTCACCCCCGTTATGCTGCCAAAATTATCCTGCCATTTTTTGTATGCCATACCATTGTATTGTGAATACTATCACCATTACCATTAAAGGGTATTCAAGTGGACATAAATATAATTATTTTATTGGTGGAATTATATTTATTTATTCCATAATCCTTAATCTTGGGATTAAATGTGATTAAATATGATTTTATATTTTTTGATCTATGTGGCACACTTATGTGTGTACTGATATGCAAGCGACATGTGGAGTAGGAATTATATAGAACTCCAATGCATTGGGTAATGTTTTTGTCTCATGATAAGTAATGTGTGGGGTTATAGTGTAAAAATAATCCATTATTTGAATTTTTCCACCATGTTATGATGTCTTGGAGGCCTGCCTTTACCTATATCTATGATTTCATGTTTAATGCTATTTCAACATTCATATGTTTACTTTATGTTATCATGTTTTATCATGCATTATTGTTCAATATTACGATTATCACCACTTTTATGTCCCATTAAAATTACTATTTAATAACATGTAATAATTTCATCATGTTATACTTTGTTTATCCCCTTACTGGGATTTATTTATCACACCTTTGATATGTAAGTCCCTAGGTTATCCGATAAAATTTTAAAATCTATGGAATATTAGATTCATGTTAAGGAAGTTTTCAATAATGTTGTTTTATCCATGTTTCTTGTTTTTATAATATTTACCTAATTCCCAATTAAACTAGACTTATTGATCTTCTAGGTTTTACAATGTGCGTTTTTATGTAATAAATCAGGAAATAAATTTTTTAAAAGACAAGGGTTATCATAGTTGGTATCAGAGGAATGTCTAGTTATTATTGGTGTTAAGATTTGAAAACTCTATATAAATAATCTTAGATAAAACAAAACATAACAAAACATACATAAATTTTGGTAAAGTATTGAGTAAGTGTTTTCAAAGAAAATAAATCCATGTTTGGAATAATACAAGTGGACGTGGATATGGAAAAGATATACCCAGGGGTAACAAACCCAAAATTACCATATTGAGATAAACTTAACCTGGAACTTTTGCTTGAAAAAGGGGACTTACTACACACCTAGTTTGTCACTCATGGGGTATATAATTTTTCAAATTTATAAGCTCATTAAAAACCATTATTAATTTAAACAAATGACCACAAGACATTCTATTAATAAATAGACCGTGGATAAATTATATTTTAATAAATTATTTGGGTAACTTAGAATGAGTCCTAAAATTCATAGAATATGGAATATACATTATTTATGAGTTTTCTCTTAAATGTTCACAATTTCTCTTTTATGTGTTCAATTGTAAGGACCAAAACTTAACCATTACATAATCTTGAATTAAGTTAGTAACTCACATTAAAGAGATTTTTAGATTTAGAGCTTTAGAGAATTAGGTCATAAATTTTACATAACAACTTAAATATTACAATGTATACACTTTTACTCTATCCAATTTTTTCACAATAACAAAAATTCTTAAATAAAATAATAATTATTTTCATGATATAAATCTTCTTGAAATATCCCATTCAATTAAACTTCCTTATACCCTATGAAAATCATTTCAAAAACATTGGATAAGCATAAAAAGCTCAATAAGGCTCATAAAAAAAGGAAAGAAAACATTAGTCCATCAATACATACAAATCAATGAAATCATACTTTTCAATCATAAAATGAAATCTCTTTAACAAACCTAAAAAAAATCATAATATTTGTGAGTAACATAGAGAAATCATAAATCATAAAGGTAACTTGTGGCATCCAAATCAAACTGACATTGTATATTTCATAACTACCAAGGGAGTGACATTTGGAATAATCAACATAGTATATTCCCTAAATCTATTAGGATAAACATTAACGTTTACCTTTGTTATGTTACCCAATTAATTTGAGAGCTATCTCAGGCTCACCTGCCCAAGGTTTATCATAAAACCACCCATATTTGGTTCATCATGTAACCACCCATCAAATGTCTAGGTATCATTGCACAATCATATCACATAACTAAATAATAAATGAGAGATAAAATTTCCACATTGTAATCACAAGATATCATTTCCAGATATTGACATAATTCAATCCTTGTCAAAAACCATTTAGAAAATTTTATAAATAGATTTTTTAATAAAAGTGTCCCACAATACGTTGAAAATTTTAAAAGAAATTAACATTTAAAAACATTAATTTCCATATAAATAAATCCTTAAATCAATTATGAAAACATGGACATTAATGAGAAATATTTATAATAATAAATCTTTAAAACATTTATGACAATGTTTTAGTTAAAGAGTCTCTTACTACTTGAGAAATTACTTTAATTACATAATAAAATTAAACAAAGTTTATAATATCATGAGAATAAGGAGATTCATGATATAATATGTCAATGGTCAGTATATACCCCATATAAAGTGAATTGGTGTATAACAAAAAATAAGTATCAATGGAATGTAAATTGAGACGAAATCCCTTACAAAGATTATATCCATAGATTAAGGATAAATCAATGAAATAATTATGTGTGAAAAATGTAAATACACCCAATATTAGTGTATATTAAGTTTTAAACAATAAATGGTTATTCACATATATTCTCGAAAAAATAAAACAAATGACATGGATATTTAACTCAATGAAATTATATTGAGTAAATATTTCACTTAAAAAGTTCGTATAAATGAAGTAAGAGTTTACCAATGGGGTGATTATGTGTAGAAATAGTATATCCACACAGTGGGTAGTGGAAATTAAAACATAAATAAACAAATAGTGATTCCACCCATAATCATCATCATCATCATAATTTTTTTATTAAGAATCACTTTTGAGGAAAAAGTGGGAAACCATAAAGTATAAAAAAATCAAACAATATCATAAGAAATGGCTGAATCTTCAAATTTCATTCTAAGCCTTTGACATCTCTTACCTCTGAGAGGACACCATTGAGGAGCGGTAGCCCACTCATCCGATTTGTCTTTGAGGAGGTATTCAAAATATATTTTAATCTTTTTTCAACATTCAATGAGCTTCTCCATTGAGATCTTCTTTCCATTAAATCCACAAGCCAATATACTGCATTGTTTGTTGATCCAATATTCCCACTCAATGGATAGAGTAAAATTTATGCTCCTGTCAACTAACCTCTGAAATCCCTTTTGTGAAGAATCAACTTCCATATACTTCTCTAGGAATTATTCATTACCATTAATGATATTTTACCACTCCTCACATTCCAAAAGTTCCATTCCATACTAGAGGCTTGCAGTTTATGCAGACTCATTTTCGTTGAGCCCTCGATGCTTATTGGAATATTTTTCTTTATTCAGAGAGATATTTCCCGAGATTTTGGACACCTTCATCAGTGCCTTACTTTTTCATGAGGATCTAATAACCGGAGGGTTTGGTAGATCTGAATAGTCCTTCCTAAAAAAATTCTACCTTGATTCCACACATAATCACAGCATAATATAATCAACAAAGAATGGGTAAAATCGAAACAGTGAAAATTGAGTTTGGAAATTCCCTTACAAAAATTCAGTAGCCTAACAACGTCACTAAAAAATTCAGAAACTGAGTTGATGAAATAGAAAAGGGTCTCTCATCACATGGACATAAAATGTAATGTAATAAATATATAGAAGAACATATTCCAAAAAAAATGGAAATTAAAATACATAACATAAAAGAAGTCTTTGACTAAAAGAGGATGGTGAATGGTTCCCTTACCATGTGTCTGACTTGTCTTGTTCATTATTTATCTCCATGACTAATAATCTTAAGCTAATTATAATTGATTCCTAACCATTTTCATGTTTATTAATCCTTTTATATCACTTATCAAATTTCTATAAAAATGAGATAATTATTCAAGTTCATATCAGTTGTTTTGTTGATGTTTGGTGCTTGAGTGATAAAATGAACTAGTTATAATTACAAATTATCCATGTGGTAAAAAGTACATTATCTCAAAAATGATATTCATGATTTAGATATCATATATATCATATATATCTATGTATTAATTAAAATATGAACTATTTATTAACCAAAACCAAAATAGTTAGAATGAGATCAGATAATCCAAAAAAGGATAATCCTTTATAAAAAGAAATACTAATCATAATCTCCAAAATTCAACAAACAGTGCCAAAAGTTAAACAAATACCATTTAATAAAAAAATGTACTGAAATTTATTCAAAGTAATCCAAACTAATATTGAATCCCAATAATTCCTAAGAACTTGATAACATAGTCTTCCATGATAAATCTTAACATTTATCTCCAAATAATATCCGCTACTCCTAAAGTCTCATTATGAAAAGTAGTTAGCCTAATAAAATATTCTCTATGATAGGTTTATCACTTACATAAATAACCCAAATCACCATATTTCTACAACAAAAACATAGATTCTTCCAAAATAAAATCCCACCATTACTCCTCAACTTAAATTGCAATGTATTCTCTTTTCTATAGGCATATAGTGTCCCCAAAAGAGAAAATGTCTTCCTAAATAACATTTATCACTTAATCACGAAATCATTTTCTTATGCAAAGGATATCCATTTGATAAATCATAAGTTCCAAAAATCATTATATTATGGATCCATAAAATCATTTAACTAAAATTAATTAGTTATACTAACCAGGGACTTCACATAGGCTTGTGGTAGGAGATGCACCCATATTTCCCTTTAGTTGTGGGTTAGATTCCTTCAACCTTTCCAGACATGATGGGTTGGCACCCATCCTGTGGTTTCTCATTTTTATAAAACTCAAATGTAACCCTAACATGTTTTGACCTAAAAGTTTGTCTTATACCTCTCATTTTCTTCCCAACTCATTAAGACCTCAACATATTTATTCATGAAGTATTATATATAATGCATTTTTTATTTCACCTCTATATGATAAAATAAAACCATTCCCAATATAAAGTACATCATACCTTGATCGTGGTGTCCACATGGTTTCTTCGTCATCTTATTCACATAGGTAGAAGGTCTATGAATTGAAACAATGACTTAGATATTCTTCAAAATAATTTAGTTCCTTCATCCAAATGCACATTGTACAACTTTGATCATATAGGTGTTCGTAGAAAAATAATTTTAGAAAATAATCATGTATGACATATAATTTAAAAAAATCTAATAAAACTTGATTTTTATAAAACAATCAGACCAAGTTTGAGTTAAAACTTTCAATCAATAGTCCTTTTAAAATACCATATGTACGTGCTAAGAGACTATATTTTAAAAGAAAATATAAATAGGTTGCTCAAGGGTGTATATCTTCAAAATATTTTTCAAAATCCTAATATGCTTCAAAATATTGAGATAATGTAAAATATTTGAAAATTCCATAATAACATTTACCTTTCTTGAAAATATGTGAATATAGGGAAAATATGATTTGATTAAATACAACACATGATCAAAGATTGTATTGAGGTATAGTCGAGGTGTTTGATATCTCAAATAACTTCTTAAAAGTGAGTTGTATTATATAAAAAGTTTCAAAATCATCTTAACATGAAATTTTGATAATTCTTGCAAGAATGTCTTCAGGAAGAGAAATAAATTTTGTTTCAGATCCTCATCCTTCCATTGGTAACCGACTTTCCTTGATTTTAAAAAGTTATAAAAAAAGGATCTAATAGAAATAATATACATAGGGACTAACCAGGCATTTAATGAAAACTCCTAATCCCTAAATTTGTCTAAATCTTTAATCTGATACCAACTGTTAGGCCCCAACCTTAAACATTACATAATCTTGAATTAAGTTAATAATTCACAATGAAGATCTTTTCAAGTTGAGAGATTTAGAGAATTAGGTCATAACTTATACATAACAAATTGAATATTACTATATAGAAACTTCTACTCTATACAATTTTTCAAAATAATAATACTCATTAAATAAAATAAGAACTCTTTTCTTGATATAAATATTTGTGATTTATTGAATTCCATTAACCATCCTTATACCCTGTGAAAAACATTTCAAAAACATGGGATGAGCATAAAAAGCCTAGTAAGGGTTTTAAAAAAAGGAAAGAAAACATTTTTCCATCAATACATACAAATCAATGAAATTATACTTTTCAATCAAAATATATATTCTCTTTAACATACCTCACAAAATCATAAGATTTTTGAATAACACATAGAAATCATAAATCATAAAGCTATCTTGTGGCATCCATACATACTTACATAGTAGTTTTAACTAATACATGGGGAGTTATGTTTGGGATACTCATTATAGTATATTCCATAAATCTTTTAGGATGAATATTAACATTTACCTCCGTCATGTTACCTAATGCATTGGAGAGCTATCTCGGGCTCTCCCACCCTAGGTTTATCATGAAAACACCGGTATTTATTTAATCACATAACCTCTCATCAAATGTATAAGTATCAATACATAATCATATCACATAAAAAAAGAACAAAGCAAACATAAGATTTCCACATTGTAATAACAAGATATCTGTTCAAGATATTTACATAATTAAATCCTTTTCAAAAACCATTTAAAACATTTTATAAAGATATTTTTGAGTAAAAGTGTCCCATATCACTTTGAAATTTTTTAAATAAATTTAAATTTAAAACTTTAATTTCCATATAAATAAATCCTTCAAACCATTTTGAAAACACAGATATTAATGAGAATGATTTAGAAGAATTAATATTTAAAATATTTAAAACATTATTTTAGTTAAATAGTCCTTTACCACTTGAGAAATTACATGAATTACAGAATAAAATTAAACCATGTTTATAATATCATGAGAATAAAGAGATTCATAATATAATATTTAAAAGGGTAGTATATACACCTTATAAAGTTAATTGGTGTATGACAACAAATAAACATCAATGGAATGTAAATTGAGACGAAATCCCTTAAAAAGATTGTATCCTTAGATTTATGATAAATCAATTAAATAATAATGTGTAAAAAATATAAATACACCCAATCTAGGTGGATTTTAAGTTTAAAACAATCATACGTCATTCTAACATATTCTTTGAAAAACGAAATAAATGACATGGATATTTAACTCAATGAAATGATATTGAGTTAAGATTTCCCTAAAAAAGTTCGTATAAATGATGTAAGAATTTATCAATGGGGTGATTATGTGTAGAAACAATATATACACACAAAGGGAAGTGAGAATTAGAAAATAAAGAAAAAAACAGCGATTCCACACATAATCATGGCATAATATAATCAATGAAGTATTGGTGAAACCCAAAGAGTGAAGATTGAGTTTAGAAACTCCCTTACAAAAATTCAGTAGCCTAACAACATCACTAAAAAATTCAGATAATGAGTTGATTAGAGAGAAAAGGGTATCTTATCACATGGAAATAAAATTTAAAGCAATAAGGAAATATAATAACATATCCCAACATAAGAAAAAGGAAATAAAAAGACATGACATAAAAGATGTCTGTGACTAAAAGAGGAGGGTGAAAGGTTCCCTTACCCTATGTCTGACATGTCTTGTTCATTATTTATCTCACTTGATAATAAAATTAAGTAAATTATACTTTCTTCTGAATATTTTTCATGTTTATTATTCCTTTTATATCACTTATATCCTTTCTATAACAACTATATAATTAATCAAGTTCATATTGGGCGTTTTGTCAATATTCGGTACTTGTGTCAAAAATGAATTTGTTATAATTACAAATTATCCATGTGGTAAAAAGTAAATTATCTCAAGAATTATATTCATGATTTAGATATCATTAAAATCAAGTATATATGTATTTATAATGGTCCATATAATTTGGATTTAATAAATGAAATGCACCATTCTTGGAGACGGTAAGCTGCACATACGGATGAACGCCACTTCCATTTCTTTTTCAAATGTAAAGGATTGAAAAATAAATGATAAATAGTTAAATTATAATTCCAGTATAATATCTATATTATATATGTTACATAATTTCATTAATTACATCCTTTGTACATTCCATATATAGCAAGAATGAGTCATATCCTTTTGTGGGTGCGGTAGTCCGCACTTACTCAAATGAAATTATCGCATTGATACAACATGAAAAGAATAAAGGTATGTTCTAAATGATAATTAAAGAATCATATAGATAAAATAAATATCATATATATAAAATATATAATTTCAGTTCCATTGTAATGGCCACCATGAGAGGTGGTAGGGGAATATCGAACAATCATCATTTCGTGAGGTAGTAGTCCGTCGTACACAGAAACAATATGTTTGTATCCATTAGATGGAGGTATGAATAAGTATAGTTTGAATACATATAATAAATATATACTAGTATAATGAGGATACTTTTGTTGTTATGTAATCAAAGAATATGAATAGAATAGGGAGTGGAGAAGGAAAATAGAATAAAAGAACTTGATAGAAGACGTTACCTTTAAATTGGTTAACTCCCTTTGGTTTGAACCAAATGGATTTATTTAATTGCCTTATTATTAAGGTAGGTATTCTAGGTGGAAGATAGGTATTTTAGAAGCCTATTTGGGTAGGATTTGGATGATCAAATGGGTATTGAGAGGTGTGATTAAGGGTTAGAGGAGATTCCCTTTTATAAGAGGGAGGAGGAGCTCTTTAGGAATGTTTGAAAGTATTATTTTATTTTAAAATTATTTTCATTTTCAAAAAGTACAAACTCATTAAATTTTAATATAAGATGAATATAAGTCGAAATAAAATCATCCAATAAGAATTGTACAGGTTTTGGATATTTTTTAGTCCTTATTTTTTTTAATTTATCCCTTTTTTACTCTTACTGTTTTATCATGCATTCAACACTTTGAGAATCAAAATAGCTCCTAAAACATAAAAAATATCCAATTAAAGAGTCAATAATAAAATATGTGACTTATTATCACTATTTTGTGGAATATTATATTTTTTAAAATTTCATAATATTTAATAAAATATTTTATATCTTAAAATACAATTTATGTCAATTCTGACACTATTCATATCATGACTTTAAAAAATCCATAACAAATTTATTGATTCGAAAAAACTTTATTAATAAAAATATAACATGTAACCAACATCTATAAAATTCATTCATGACATCAAAATAAACAAATTATATTTACTCAACATTTTTATTATCATTTATTTGAATCCCTTATTAATGTAGCAATCACTACATCATCATTGTGTCTTAATTAAATTTATTTATATAATTTCTAAATATTATAAATAAAATACCATGATATAGGAAATTTGTATAGATTTAAAATTACTATTTATAGTCAAAGATATCACTTATTTAACTACATATTAAAATTTTGTTACTAAAAGATATATGTTTATGTTTCATTTTCCAAAACATTAAATTAATTTTTATAGTGTCATTTTCAATTAAGAGTGGCTTCACGGAGTCCCAAAATTGACTCAAGCATTCCCATGGTCGTACATGTATCATAAAATTGGGTTAGAACACATGTTAAGGTAACTTAATATTATTATAATATTATTTTTCACCATTTTTTACGAGATTTACCCTTTAACCACGGTAAATAAAATATTTACAGAAGTTACTATTCATAATATCTTAAAATAAAATTTACCAATTTTTACAATTTGGACCTTATGATTTAAAATATTGAATCCATTTTTCCAAATTTGAAACATAGAAGCTCCGGAAATAATTTAAAATTAATTTTTTTCGTCGAAACCAAAAAGCGTTTTTTAAGAAGTAAAAACTACCTAAAGATTGACATGTGTTTTTATCCAATTAAAGTATGTAATTGATTGAAATTAAAATAATTTGATTAAATGATAAAAATATAATCCAATTATAGTTTAAAACCAATTAAAAGGACAATCTAACTATATAAATAAATTAGATGAAAATGTAGTATTTTTCACTATTCATTAAAAAATGAACATCATCAGAAAAATACAAAAAATTTACCCAATGTAAATCTTGATATCCCGCTTCTAAATAAGAAGTTTATTTTGTCAAATAAAACATATAAAAGTGTAAAAAACTATATTTTAATATTATTTTCCACTAAAAGGTGGTAAAATGACCTTTCTAAAAATATTAGAGTTTTTTCATGCTTAAAATTAGATTCAATCTTATTATAAGTCTCTAAAAATTATTGGATAAATGTAAAAAAAAATTATCAAACATTTTTAATCATGTTTTTGTAAGTTATGTTCATTAACTCTAATATAATAACATGGAATTAACTACCATTTAAAATATTAATAATAATATTATATTATTTTTCTGTATAACTCAAAGTTGTGTGCAACATAAGATTTAAAAGAAACCCATTGTTGCGTGTGGAGTACGCTCTTAGAAATAGAATCCCCTTAAAATTAAAATTAATATTTAGTAGAAAAATAATAATAAATATTAAAATGCCATATTCTTTACTTACCTGGGATGCTACATTAATAGATTACCAATTATACACCATAAGACTATTTTGGATGAATTAAATTAATAGAACCAGAATCAAATAGTGAATGGTTGTATTATCATCCATATTTATACACATTATTTTGTATCTCATATGTTTAGTATAATTATTAAAACACCACTGTAAAACATAGAAGAAACACTGTGTGTGAAAGTGGAAAATGGGTAAATTATTGTATCCTATGTATATAACTCATCTTTTATCAAAATTTGTGAGCCGAAATTACCAATTAAAATTGTGATTCCGCCTTTAGTGTAATTATATTCTATTATAATTATGTATTAAATATGCTTATATAGACCCTAAATATATTATTAAGAGAAGTAAATCACCATTTGTATTGCGAATTTCCCTATGATTCTATAAATGTGTAATGAAAAGGATGAATCTTATTTGGTATAATCATCTAAAGAATGAATATTATTTCATCATGGTCAATAATATATAGCTTAAATGATCGTGAATACATAAAAGATCATCTTAGAAGACATTATCATTATAAGAGAATACACTGATGTGTTTCCAAAAGAATTGTATGGTCCTACTCCTAGACAAGAGGTTGAATTTTTAATCAAGATTACAATTAGGGATTTTCCAGTATACTTGTATCTAAAAATAATGGCCATTTTTGAACTCGAGGAGCTTACAAAAAAACTATAGGATAATCTAGACAAAGGGTTTATATACCCATGTGCTTCACCCTGGGGTTTGTCGAACCTATTCATCAAGGAGGATGGTTTAAAGTGCCTCTGTGTTTATTTCCTTGAGCCCAACAAGATCTTGATAAAGAAAACATATGCTCTTCCAATTATTGATGGATTGTTTAATAAACTATGTGGATCCCAATGTTTCTATAATATTGATCTTCAGTCAGGATATTATCAAGTATGGTGAAAAAGGAGGGTGTCCCCAAGACTAATGTTTTTACAAGGCACGTGAACTAAAAGTTCATAGAGATTCTATTTGGACTTACTAATCTCCATAAATATATTTGGATTTGATAAAAATATTCTTTAGGGATAACCTTGAAAAATTTACGGTAGTATTTCTTGATGATATTCTTAGCTACTCCAAAATCAAGGAGGAACATGATGAGCATTTGGATACAATACTAATGAATTTTATGAAAGAAAATATGTATAAACAATATAATAAGTGTGACTTCTAGTTGGATTAAGTAACATTCCTTGGCATGCCATTATCCAGAAAGGGATATATGTTGATCCCTCAGAAATAAAGATGATTAAGGGGTGGCTTAGAAAAAACTATGTGATGGAAATTCATAGTTTCCTTGGATCATCTTGGTATTATTATCGATTTTTGGGAAACTTATCATGATTATCAAGACACTTAATGAAGCTAACTTAGAATGGAATAATGTTTTTTTTGGAATGATGAATTTGAGTAATGTATTAAAGAGATAAAGAATATGATAATCACTACTTGCGTACTCACATTTCCAACCAGTGGCGAGGATATATGATCTACAGTGATGGATCAAAAAAAGTTCTTGGGTTGTGTACTAATTAAAAATGACAAAGTGATAGACTGTCGCTCTCACCAACTAAAGATCTGTATACAGAGCCACCCAAATTAGGATCTAGAATTAGTTTCAATGATATTATAATTTAAGATTTGTTGAAATTATCTCTTTGGGGAGAAGTATGAAATATATACTTACAGTGAAATAGGGATTAAAATACATGGATAATATATCATCTTTTACGAATATTTATTTCAATATGAAAATACACGACTAAAGACCATAATAGTCCAGTGCCTTTAGAAACATGAAACACAGTCTTCTAAAATAATGAATGATCTTAAATGTTTCCCTCAAATATCTTCCCATTTAATACTACTCATATGCATACCCTATATAAAATATCTCTTCACAACTTGTGGAAATTAAACCGAAGAAATGGAGAGTTAAGAATCTCAGTAAAGGTAAACAAGGGAGATAAATAAGAATAACATGAGAATAAGGGTTTGATAAATGAGCATGACATTTGAAAATCATACCCTACATGTCAAAGATCACAAAATTGAATCATGGAATAAAATTTAAAGTTCATAAGACATGAATCATATGGAAAAAAATAACATGATCCATGATAACATAATATTGGAATAAGGCAAGGAATATATGTCATATACATAATCATAGAAAAATAATTTCATATGTGTCAAGGATTAATACCAAGTCCATTATAGAAAACAAAATACTATACTATATCGAGTCAACTCCTCATTCCAGCATTGTATTATTGTTCCATGTTCACTCCTCGTTATAACCATGTCTCACTATAATGGGTTCACTCCCTATTCCTGCCATGTTTATCTCTAGATATATGTAAATCTTTACCCAATTCATTAGATGAAGATATAGGTCCCACCCAAATCATAATTAAAACCATATGTATGTGTGGTATAAGATCATAAACATTTATCATATCATTACCCATTAAATGAAATGGGTATCATAAACATTTCATGATATCATAAACTATGAAAAAGAGATAGGTTTCAAAATCATTTCATTATATAATGACCCATGAAAAGAATCAGGTTTCATCTTCATTTCCTCCTAGTATAAGCCATGGAATAGAAAAATGTCTAATAAATATAATTCCATAAAAACATATACCATTTAGATAAATAATATGAATTGTTTGCTTTGATAAGATCCCCAATAATAAAAAGTAACACCAACAGATTTCATCTTAGATGAAAAATAAAATTTAAAGGCCATTTAAAACATTTATTGAGGAAGAATGGTACCATCACTTGAATATATAATTAATAAAAATATATGAATAAAACTCTCTAAATTTTTCATTGGTAGATCATGATATTTTAATATTAGAGACATAATCATAAACAATCCTGATAAGTGAAGGGATTGTAACAAAAAGCATTTACCACTTTGGTAACATTGAATAATAAACCCTAATAATAAATGACATAAAATGTAAAATAAAATATTATTCGTGTAAATAAAATCATTACAATACATATGAAAGGGTCTGTATATACACCTCATGAAAAAATTTAGGTTCATAACATAATATACATCTCATAGAAGAAAAATTGAAATAAAAACACCTTACCAATTTGTTAAATTTTATACATGAACACGATGAAATAGAGATCCTAAAATGGATATGTTAAACAAAATATTTTTTAGTGAAATAAAAATAATATAAATTCATGGGTAGTGTAAATGATATATAAAAGAAATAATTGGTGAACAAGAAATTTGTCTCATGGAAAGTAAAAGTGAGACCGAAATCCCTTACATGAAGTCTTTACTTAAATAAAAATTATTCCAAACTCATGTATAATATATATAAGTTTATTATAAATCTATTAAAAACCGTATTAATATATATCTCAAAATATAATATTTTTTTGATGTTTTATTACCCATTTGTCATGATTTACATCTTAAAGTTTCGTTTTGGGCAATAAATGCTTCGTTTTTATGATATGTTTTGATTTGTTATTTTTTTCATCCTCTTACATTGATCATGGTTCTAAATATATATTAAAATTAAAATTTTATAAATAACATATATATTCATTATATATTTAGTAATATTAATCCATAATATTGAGTGATAGGAAATTTAATGTACTGTTCATGGAGACGGTCGACCGTATATACACATGAACAAAATTTTCCATTTTCATGTCTGATTAAAGGAAAGGAAAATTTTATATATTATCATTCCATAAACATGGTAATTCAATATATTTACATAAATTTTTATTAGAGACATCCTTAATAAATTCCTTGTAAAGCATGAACGAATCACATCACTTCGTGATGTGGTCATCTTTTGTACACATGAACGACATTTTTATATTAAAAAAACTGAAAACCTGAAGGTATGTGTGATATAACAATTACATAATCATAATAGAATAATAAATATCTTATATATCATGTATCAATATTAAATCCAAAATAATGACAAGCCTTGATAGCTGGTAATGGAAAAATGAATGGCATCGGTTCACGAGGTGGTAGTCCACCTTACACATGAACGATGATTTTGTATCCTAGTTAATGGAAGTGTGTGCGGTTTTAGGTATTACACATAACATATAAATATCTAAATGTATTTATTATTTTGGGGTAATTATATAATCAGGTTATAATAATTTAAGCGGGTGTATGAAAAAATAAAAAAAACTCTCATTGATGAATGTCACATATTCTTCGAGTATCCTCCTTAGATTTGCATTAATGCCTTGATTGGTTAGATTTGTATCTATGATAAGGCTTATAGGATTATGGGATGTATGTTGAGAAGTTATTTTGATCAGTATTGGTCGTTAAAATTGGATTTTTAGGTGTTAATATGTGAGAAGAGTGAGTGCCCCTTTATAGTTAAGGAGTGACATTCCTATAAATACTCAAAATTATTAAATATTAGGAGTTAAAAATTACAAAATATGGAACCAAAATTGAATAATAATTGGGTTTAGGGTTTATGTGGTAGAGAAACATTTCCAAAACACAAAAATAAATTAATTTCTCATTTTTTTCTTTAGTTTATAAGTTTACTGAATATATTTTTTTTGTTTTTACCACAGTAAATGGTTTTCTAACCTAAGTAATTTATTATTTATGAGTAAATTGAAGTTATAATTATTATATAATTTATACAAAATTATTAAAAATTTTATATATAATTTGTAGAATTAAAATCACTTGTGTGTTGGAAATTAATTTTAATAGAAGCGTTTGTAACACACAAAAACACTTCTTTAAAGACAATCTGTTCTAGCAAAGTTTTTACTATTTATGGGTCTATATATTCATTATAAAGTATAAATTAGTACATGATTGGAAAATATTTTATATTTTTTTAACATTTAATAAACACTTTTTAGGAGTTATTTTTTTTTATTAATTTTAAATCATTTAATAAAATGTAATTTATTATAAAATAACATTAATGTAACTTTTGACATTATTTATTTAATTTGATTTAAAAAATATCAAGATAATGATGGAGTAAAAATATATTATTTTTCTACTTATGAAAAATGTTATAATTTTTAAAAAAATTAATTTATCTAAATAATTCATTCGATTTACATAGATTTTAATATTTTTTGTATCATTCGTTCAATTTAATTATTAACACAATAATTCTTCGATTGGAGTTTCTTAATCATTTAAAGTAATTATTTCAACTATAAAAATTCAAATTTATTATCAGGACTAAGAATTCATTTATGTTTCAAAATAATATTTATAACTGAATATATGATGTTTTTATCTATCCTAATGCTTTATAAATATTAAAGGCAATGAATGTTATTTTTATTATTATCTTTACCTAACTTATTATATTGGTATATTTCATGGAATAGTATCCCAATAACTCATATAATATATTATAATGTGATAAGGGTATAAATTATTCCATTAAATTGGTTTTGTATAATTTGGTAGGTCATTTTACCCATTATCTAATAAGTTTAATCCCCCAATAAACTCGTTTTTACCTTAATTGTGGTAATTAATTTTAATTATTTTCACTAATTATTGTGGTAAATTTTTTTTTTAAAATTTATATATAATATAAATTATTATTATTTGAAATATAGAATCCATTTTTCCAAATTCAACACATAGAAGTCGAATAATATAATTTAAAATTAGTCTTGAAGATGTGATGAGAAAACATGTTTTTACAGAGAAAATATTTAAAAGTTAGTTTTTTTTATATAAAAATTCCAATCCAAAAATTATTATGTTGAACTAAATTGTATTTATTAATATAAAATTTATTTTATTCTAATTTAATTTTTTTTTAAAATATAATTTTTTTTTATAATTTTTCTATATGAAAATACATTTTCAATTAAAATTCAATATTTTTCACTATTCATCAAATAATGAAACTTTTCATAAAGAACCCAAAAATTAATCCTTAGATAATTTTTATATTCCTTTTTCAAAAATGAATTTTATTATTACCAATATATTTTCTAGAAGTGGTACAAATTATTTTTAAAATAAGTGCGCTATAAAGTGTCCGGAAGCTGCTTTTTGAAAAAAAATATAGTTTTAAGCATAGAGGTAGATTTATTGATTTATCTCTTTTCTAAAAAACACAAAAGATGAATTTAGAAAATTATATTTAATATATAATATAAAAATTTAATTAATATAATTCCCTAATAGTGATTTTTTAATTTTATTATTATAAAACTCACTTGTTCACATAAATGTAGTTTTTTTATGAATACAATTATTTTATTTAAAATTTGGTTTTATTTTAATTTATAATTAATTAGTCAAAAAATAAGATACTATATAAAAATTTGAAAACCATATTTTCCTAATTTATTTAATCCTATTCATACCATCTATTCCAAAGGCTATTTGGTAACTATCATACAAAAATATTTTAATAATATGCTACGTTTCATTTAAAATCACTGTGGCATATAATGAAAGATAAACTTAGTATTTTGTGTGACATAAGACAAACATAGGGTTTCATGTAAAAAAAGATAAACTATGGGTTAATTTGAAAGAAATAAAAAATCCATTTTCCTTGTGACACTAAATATATAAAGGATTAAATTCATTTTAAACATTATATTTCACAAAAATCTTGGGGTGTTATAATACTGCTCATAAAAGTATTAATTTTGTATTCACAAAAAGGATATTATTATGAGAAAAAATATGTGGTTAGATATAGTCACAGATTACTATTTCTCAAAACATTACCATCTTGGGAAGGTGAAATTGTTTTAGATTCTCTAAGTAGAATGGATCCCACGACACTATCCAAGATTAGAATTTCTAGGGATCTAATCTTCTTAGATATGAAAAGAATAGAAATTGGTATAATAAATATATGTTCATCCTTCTATACTCAAATAACATATCAACTATATATTATTTAAAGGATCAATTAGGCTCACAAAGATGATGGGTTGCTTTATAAGAAGGTAGTGAATATTCTAGAGTTCAAAATTGCTGAAAATGGAGTTATAAGTTTTGGAACTTAGATATGTGTCCCCAAAAATACATAACTGAAGTGGAAAATTATATATTATGTTCATATTTAATCCTTTTATATTTATATATGAATAACTAAGATGTATATAAATTTGATGTAAAATTTCTGGTGGGATAATATAGAGATATATTATAGAGTTTGCATCTCGATGCTTGGTATGTAAGAAGTCAAGACTGAATGGAAGAATTATAAGGGTATGATGAAACCATTACCCATACCAATATGTAAATGGGAAAACATAATTGTGTATTTCATTATAATAGTCCCTAATACACATAAAGGTAATAAATTCATCTGGGTGGTTGTTAATCACCATACGAAGTCAACACATTTCATTATTATCAAGGAATAATTATCTCTTGAAAAATTATCTAAGATATACATAAGAAAAGTGGTAAGACTGTATGGAGTTATAATATATATTGTATCTGATCAATATCTAAGTTTTTCATTCAGGTTTCATAGAATAATTTAGTAATAATTAAATATAGTAATGAGATTATGTACTTCTTATCACCCTCAGAAAGATATTAATCTTGAAAGAACCATTCAAACTCTGGAGGATATGTGGAGATCATGTTTAATGGATTTCCAAGGATGTCAGGGTCAACACATTCCCTTAGTGGAGTTCTTATATAAAAATAGTTTCCATTCTATAATTACAAGTTAAAAATATGAGGCTCTATATTTGAATATGTATTAAAATACAACATGTAGAGATAAATTTTGAGAAAGGAAGTTGATGGGACCTGATCTTATCCAATAGATGACATAAAAGGATCAAACCATTCAAAATCATATGAAATATTTGAAAAGTAAATAGAAAAATATGTATATAATCATTAACAAGAGATATAGATTTAGTTTAGAGATAAAGTGTTCCTTCATATATAACCATTCAAGAAAATCGTGTAATTTGGGAAGAAGGGAAAGCGTACTCCTAGATACATCAAACCTTTTGAGAATATTGATCACATTAGAGTGGTGGCCTATTCAATTGAACTCCCACCTAACCTACATTAATTATATGATGTTTCATATGAGGACCAATTAGTTTTTATTTGAGATTATAGAGAAACATTTCTTCAAAATATAACAACTCACCTAGTCGAACTATGGTGTAAGAACCACTAGATTGAGGAATAGTGTTGGAATCCTGAAGTGAGGATAAAATAGACGTACCCTCATCTATTATAGAGTGATAACTAAAAATTTTTAAGGTTAAATTTCTAAAGGGGAAATAATGTAACGAACCAAACCATTATAAAAAAATTCCCCTTTTCCATTGAATTAACTTCCCTAGTATATAAAGTGGATATATAAAACACATTCAATTCCTTGGTTCTATCATATTTAAAATACCATTATGAATCATGAAAATAGATATTATAGCTATTTAATAGTGATAATATGTTTAATATATATTAAAGGTTACGATAAATCCTATTTTCCTGAGAAAAAGAAACGATGGCCTTGACCGGTTGGATCATACTCTACGAAAACCATTTTTCTGAGATTCTGAGGGAGCTAAAATCTCTCTGATTTTCTCTTGACCATGCCAAATATGATATTATATAACTAAATCTTGAGTGAATCCATTTATGGGATAATTTAAAGCTTATCGGGATCACGACCCAAACAATTTTTGATGATCCGCCCCTAGAAAATCTTACCGCCATGCACCTTACCCTTTTGGAAATTCAATAGTGTAATAAAATGATATGTATTTCTACCATAATAGTACAAATATAAATATTTTATTTTAAATAAAATTATTATTATATTTACTCCTTTTTTATTTTTTTATAAATAAATATTTAACAAGTTTGATAAAAATTAGATATTAATATGAAAAAACTCGAATTGGATTTTTAGGTAATATTATATTTAAATAAAAACATTCATTTTTTATTAATTACTGAATTAAAATATGTTTCAATAAAACAATATTATTAAATTTTACATATTAAATGTAAATGATAATATAACTTTATGAAGTGAAAATGTAATTTTTATTAGAGTAAAAAAAATTCAGTATAAAATAAATAGAATTTTTCAATAAATGGGGATTTAATTTAGAAGTGTATTTTATCATATTGAGAAAAATATATTGAAGAAATAAATATTATATTTGGAATAAAAATATCTAAATTATCCAATGGTGTATTTTTCATTATTTTTTAAGACAATCCAGCTTTTAAGTAAAAATAAAATATAGTATAAATATATGGTATGTATTATGATATCATAATAACCCAAAAGTGATGTAATATATGACATACAAGGTATAAAATACCAAATATATACTTCCCCTTTAAAATAATGTTTTTTAGGCTATTAGATTAATTTTATTAACCGTTTTTATCCTTAAATATCTATCTTATATTTTATGATTTTAAAACAAGTTCCTTCAAAACATGACTCACCTAACCATCACCAAGGGTACTATTTTATTATTATAGGTTCATGAAATTGTAAATTATTTAGAAACACTCCTATATTTCTAAAACCATGTAAAAAACATGGGATGTTTTATGTTTTTTTTACTTTATTGTATATAGTTGAAAACATATGTTAGGAAAATAATAAAGAACTCCCCTATCATTTCCTATATAAACCTGTAACATCCCAAGTAAGTAACGAATAATATATATATTTTATCTATGTCTATTAATGAATTAGATAGTGTTTTAGAGGCTTAAAATGAAAATAAATCCAATCTTAAGCATGGAATACACTAATATTTTTAAAATATTGTTTTACTGCCTTTTGATGGCAACCCATTTTTAAATCTATCTTTTGACAATTTTATAAGCTATGTTTGTGAAAATAAACTTATTCTTTATGATTGGGACATCAAAATTTACTTTCTGTGAATTTTTGGTATTTTTCTGATAAAGTTCATTTTTTAATGAATAGTGAAAAATGTTGTATTTTAATTCAAAACCACTTTTTAATATAATTTATTTATATGATTAGATTATATTTTGAATTGGTTTTAAAGTGAAATTAGAATATGTTTTTACCATTTAATCCAATAGCGGTCCTTGGAATTAATTTCACCTTGAAATTGGACTTAAACTAGTGTCAATCTTTTGATACTTATTGTTTCATAAAAACACGCTATTTGCTCTGACAGCGAGAATTAATTATTAAATTAATTAATTCAACTTATATGTTTTGAATTTTTTAAAATAGACATCATTTTTGAATTCGGAATATCAAATATAGCTTAGGGTGAAGTTTTGGTATTTTTCTGGAAAACTTCAATTTTTGATGAATAGTGAAACCACTAAGTGGTACTTATAAAAACTGATTTTTCGTTTAAATGAAATTTTACCACCTCTATGTTTTGAATTTCAAAAATCCTACATACCTTGTTGTCATTAATAAGTAAAATGTGGTTCAATGGGATTAAAATAATTTTTTGGTGAATAGTAACTTTTAAGTTTTTAATCGCGATTAGAGGTAATTAGTGTAGTTTAAGGTAAAAATAATGTTTTAATAGTATGAGGTGAGCTTGACACATGTCCTGCCCTTATTAGATGTGTCATGGCTGACCAAGAAAATCCATGGGTCAACTTGGGGACCCCATGGAGCCACTTTGGAAGGAAAATGACATTAATATCTTTTTATTTAATGTTGAAGTAAAAATGTCACAAACATGTATTGTTTTACTAAAACAATTTTTACATGGGGTTATACAAGTAAGATTTTTGACTATAAATAGTCATTGGAAAGATAAACATATTTCCTACATCATAATATTTTTATTATAATTTTTAGACATTAAATAAATTAAATTATTTATGACATCATGATGATGCATCGATTACCTCATTATTTAACGATTAAAATAAAATGAAAAGATAATGTAAAATATAAGACCTAAAATTGTCCAAAACCTATTGGTTGGGTATATTTCGAACCCTTATCACCTTATCCTTGAATTATATCAATGTGGGACCGTTTAAATCCAAAACTCATTTTAAAATAAAGTAACATTTCTTTACTTTCCAAGAGTGCCACTCCTCTCCTCTTATAAAAGGCCCCCACCTCTACCACCTTACCCACACTTACAAAGCCTTTGGATCTGCCAACACCTACACATTTTTTTCTCTCCACATCCCTCTCTAACTCCTAGAAGCCTCACTTTGGGCAGACGTCTTCCCAAGGAATCCTTTGAGCTCAAACCAAAGGGAGTTACCCGATTTTAATGTAATGGCTTCACTTGAGTCCTTTTGTTTTATTTTTCTTTTCCAACCCCCTAAACTATTTTTATTCATTTCTTTTGTAAAAACTCCAGTATCTTCAATATACTAGGATGTTGTTATAAGAAGGATTTGAGCTAAAATTACACACACCTACATCTAATGGTTAAAGTACATACTGTTTCTGTGGATGGCAAATTTCTGCCTCACGAAACGATGATTGTTCAATATTCTTCTAACACCTTCAAATGTGGCCATTAAGATGTCACTATATTTATACATGATATATAATATGTTTATTATTTCCTTAATCTTATGTATTTTTTATTTATGGCGTACCTTTATGGCTTCCATTATGGGTATACGCGATATCTTCATTTCAGGAAGTGCCGACTACCGCCCCCTCAAAGTGATTTGATTCGTTAATACCATATGTGGTACTTATAAAGGATACATTTAATGATATTATATATGACACAATACTGGAATTAAAAAACTATTATGTATCATTATGTTTTAATTCCATTAAATATGATATAGAAATGGATGTAGCGTTCATGCATACGTACGACTTACCATCTCCATGAACGGTGCATTTCATTTCTTACCTCTAAACGTTATGTAATATTATAAATGCATGTATATACTGTATATATATGATATATATGATATATAAATCATGAGTATAACTATGGATATAATGGATACATGAACAACTTGTAATTATAAAGAGTTTATTTTTGAATCAAGTACCAATGATCGTTAAAATGACTGTTATTAACTTAAATAATAACATAGTGTTCATGACAAGGTAATAAGTGATATAAAAGGAATAATGAAATTGAGAAAGGTTCTTATTTAGGTAGAAATTAACTCAAGTTTATTATTTAGGACGTTAAAGAACGATCGAGTCAAGTCGGACCCGAGGTATCGGACTTTGTCTCAATCTCCTTTCATTGAGGCATATTTTGTTTTATACACAACCTTCTTTATACGGTGTATACACCCCTTTGAATTTTACGTTTATCCAAAAGGAATCTTTTTTATACGAAGCGTTTTACTAAATGACAAAAGGGAAAGTTTTTGTCGTACGTATGCGGCGACAACGATTTCTCCGCCGCTGTGACCATTATTTGAGTTTCGGCTTCCTCTACAAGCCATACCTTCTTTTTAAAAGAAAAATAAATACCATGTTTGAATTGTCTTTTATTTTGGTATTGAAAATGGTTTTCATAAAGTTTTTATATCAATGTGTTGTATTGATATCTTGTGATTGAAAGGTGGAAATGTTATGTTTCCTTTATGCATGTTTTATGTGATACGATTATGTTGTGGTTCTTGGGCATTATTATGAAGACGGGTGGTTCTGTGATAAACTAAGGTCGGGTGAGCCCGATATAGCTCTCCAATGCATTGGGTAACGCGAAGGGGTTAAACATTGAGGTTTCTCCGAAGAGATTTAGGTAATATACTGTGATGCATATTCCAAACGTAACCAAGCAGGTTACTCCCTACGCAAGAATGTTATGAATGCCTCAGGTTACCTTTATGTCTTGTGATTTTTATGTTTTATTCATGATTTGAAGAGGTATGTTAAAGTGCTTATGTTTTATGGGTAAAGTATGATTTTATTCTTATGTATATATGTACTCATGTTTCCTTTCCATATTTTTATATCCCTTACTGATCTTTTTATGCTCATCCCATGTTTTTGAAATGTTTTTCACAGGTCAAGGGAAAGGTACATGATATGATGATAGTGTCAAGGAAGTGTCAAGAAGGAATCCATATTTTATTTTAAATATGTTTCCGTTGATGGGAAAAATGAATACTATCTTTTATGTAACCACTTTGTTTAAATGTGGAATGTAATGCATGTTTTATGATATAATTCTCTGAAACTATAAACCTGAAAAGATCCTCAATGTGTAATCTTGTAATAACTCAAGATTAAGTAAGGTTTAAGGCTGGGGCCTTATAGTTGGTATCAAAGGCCAATTTAGATAACTTTAGGAGTTAGAATTATATTAAATGATTATCTAAAAATATTTTTCTTATGGTCAAATTGAAATGATATAGAATTTTAAGATTACCATGTTGCTTTATCTAAGGCATGTTTTTTCAGAATGGTTTTCCGCAGAGGAAACAGGGAAGCAGTGCTAGGAAGGCATACAGAAGGAAATAACCTTCCGAATCAGCATCTTGAGATGGTCGGAATTGGAACTGAACAGTTTGTTGCAGTAAGGGCGCAGTTGACTCAAGCGATAAATGGTGGCGGTATCCATGCACGAGATCAACCAGATCAACCATAGAGGAACATGTCAGTGGTGGAACCTTTCATGAGGCAACATCCCCCATCATTCAGAGGATAATCTAACCCTGTGCTAGCTGAAGGGTGGATTAAATCACTAGAGAAGATTTTCGATGTCATGGGGTGTTCAGACAATCAAAAGGTTAGTCTTTATATTTACCGTTTGGAGGGTGAAGCAGATCAGTGGTGGTCGATGGTTAAAAATATTAGGGATGCTGATGAGATTGATGCTCTCGACTGGGATGAATTTAAAGGTATGTTTCTTGAGAAGTATTTTCCTAAGGCTGTTCGACTTAGGATGGAAAACCAATTCTTGGAATTGAGGCAAGAGGAAGACACAGTGGCTGCCTATGAGGAAAGGTTCACTCGATTGGCAAGGTATGCTCCAAATTTTATCTGAGACCTTGATACTTAAATAAATCGTTTTTACTCAGGATTAAAGCCAAAATATCGAAGGGCATTGGCTTCTCGTGAGTTTAAAAGATATGAAAAGCTTGTTCTATGTGCTGAGAAGGTGGAAATGGAGTTTGCCGATGATCAAGTGTTCTATAACAACCAGTAGAAGAAGAAACTAAGGTGGCAGGAGAAAGGGAAGAATTCTTCAAAAAAGTCTTATGGTAAGAAAAATATGTTTCCAGTTTGTGATAAATGTGGTAAAAGGCATGCTGGGGAATGTCTTCTGAATTCTGGAAAGAGCTACCGATGTGGTAAGATGGGACATAAGGCTCGTGATTGCACTGAAAAATATCAAGGTGATGGTAAGACCAAATTTGATTTACAATTAAGGAAATATTTTAAGTGAAATGAGATGGGTCACTATGGAAATGAGTGTCTGACAAAGAGCTTGAGTGATGGTAAGCAGTTAGACTACAAGAAGAAAGGGGTGGTGAAATCCTTTGCAACTACTTCAGCAGATGTCGGGCCATCAAATGAAGTTTTATCAGGTACTTTGTTTGTTTTTTCATATTATTCCAGTGTGTTTTTTGATTCAGGGTCCACACATTCTTTCATCTCTGAAACCTTTTCTAGTAAAATGGGAATACCATCTCATGAAATGACTCCTGAACTTGTGGTAAAAACACATGGGGTAAATGTTGAGGCAAAAAGAATTTATAAGAATGTTCCTATCCTTATCTATGGAAGGAACCTACTTGCAAACCTTATTGTTCTACCTCTAGTAGAGTTTGATGTTATCCTGGGTATGGATTGGCTCTCTACTTAAAATGCTAAGATTGACTATAGATCTAAAGAAGTTTCTTTTTATAAAGACTTCCAGTTTGTGTACAAGAATGAACCGTTACTGTTGATAACTTATCAAGAGGCCGAGAAACATTTAAAATATGGAAATGAATGTTACCTTGCACATATTATTGAAAATAAAGGAACTGTTCAGATTAATGATGTGCCAGTGGTAATTGAGTATCCTGATGTTTTTCCTGATGAGTTGCCTGGAATAATTCCAGATCGGGAGGTTGAGTTTATTGTTGACTTAGTTCCTGATGCTAAGCCAATTTCGAAACCCCCTTATTGAATGGCTCAAATTGAACTTTTAGAGTTAAAGGAGAAATTGAACGATTTATTAGATAAAGGTTTCATTCGACCTAGCACATCACCATGGGGTGCTCCTGTTTTATTTGTTAAAAATAAAGATGGTTCAATGAGACTTTGCATTGATTATAGAGCCTTGAATAACATCACTGTTAAGAACAAATATCCTTTGCCTCATATCGATGATTTGTTTGATCAGCTCCAGGGAGCTCAGTATTTTTCAAAGATTGACCTGAGATCAGGGTACCATCAGCTGACGGTAAAGGAAGAAGATGTTCCTAAGACTGTGTTTCGTACAAGATATGGCCATTATGAATTTGTATTAATGCCTTTTGGGCTAACCAATACACCTGCTGTATTAATGGATTTAATGAATATAATTTTCCATGAGTTCTTTGATAAGTTTGTGGTAGTTTTCATTGATGATATTTTGGTGTTTTCTAAAAGTAAAGAGGAGCATGAAAGACATTTAAGGGTTATTTTGAAAACCTTAAAAGAAAAGTAATTGTATGGGAAATTCAGGAAGTGTGAGTTTTGGTTGCAACAAATTTCTTTCCTTGGTCATATTGTCTCTAAAGATGGGATAACTGTTGATCCTGCAAAAATAAAGGTTGTAGAAGAATGGCCAAGACCCACAAATGTAACTGAGATTCATAGCTTCCTTGTTTTGGCAGGCTATTACCGAAGTTTTGTTAGAAATTTTTCACGGTTATCTAGTCCAATGACTAAGCTAACTCGGAAGGGTGTTATGTTTATCTGGACAAAAGAATGTGATGATTGTTTTTAGGAATTGAAACGAAGATTGGTGAATGCTCCAGTTTTGGCACTACCATCCATGAATGGTGAGTTTGTTATCTACAATGATGCTTCATTGAAAGGACTTGGTTGTGTCCTAATGCAGAATGATCAGGTAATTTCTTATGCTTCACGTCCATTGAAAACTCATGAGGTAAATTATCCTACACATGATTTGGAATTAGCTGCTGTTGTTTTCGCTTTAAAAATTTGGAGGCATCATTTGTATGGAGTAAAGTGTAAAATATATACCGATCAAAAAAGTTTAAAGTATATATTCACTCAGAAAGAATTGAACATGAGATAGAGGAGATGGCTAGAATTAATCAAGGATTATGATTGTACAATTCATTACCATCCGGGAAAAGCAAATAAAGTGGCTGATACTTTGGGTCGAAAAAGTAATACTTCATTAACAATGTTGCGTTTGTAACGTGATCCTTTGATTAAGGATTTGATGAACTTTGGAATAGAAGTTATTGGTGTAGGATTTCCTTCTGTTTTTTTCAGGTATCAGTGAAATCTTTTCTATCAAACAGAATCAAGAAAGCACAGAAGCAAGACAGTGAGTTGTAGAAAAAGGTAGATCTGGTTCAGAAAGGTAAGTTGCCTGAATTCAACATTGATAATGATTGTGTTTTGAGATTTGGGAAGAGATTGTGTGTGCCGTGTGATTCATATCTAAAGAGAGAGTTGTTATGTGAAGCTCATAGTTCTCCATTTTCAGTTCATCCTGGCAGTACAAAGATGTACAGAGATCTGCGGGAGTATTACTGGTGGGATGGAATGAAAAGGGATATTGCTGATTTTACTACGAAGTGTTTGACATGTCAACAGGTTAAAGAAGAGTGGAAAGTACTGAAAAGGATGCTTCAGCCTTTACCAGTGCCAGAGTAGAAATGAGAAAATATATCCATGGACTTCGTTGTGGGATTGTCGAAGACACCTAGAGGTAATAATACAATCTGGGTTATTGTTGATCGCTTGACTAAATCTACTCATTTCCTTGCTATACGAGATACTTTTTCTCTAGATCAACTTTCCCATTTGTATCTTAAAGAGATAGCCAGGTTACAAGGAATTCCTCTCTCCATTGTATCTGACCGTGATCCCAGGTTCACTTCTAACTTTTGGAAAGGCCTTCAAAGTCGTTGGGTACTGAATTAAATTTTAGTACAGCTTTTCATCCTCAATCAGACGGACAATCAGAATGAACAATTCATACTTTGGAAGATGTGCTACGTTCTTGTTCGATGGATTATCGGGGAAGTTAGGACCAACATCTTTCTTTGGTTGAATTTTCATATAATAACAGTTTTCATTCTAGTATACAGATGGCACCATTTGAGGCGTTATATGGGAAGCGGTGTCAAACTCTAGCTTTCTGAGATGAAGTGGGTGAAAAGAAGCTGATGGGACCAGAATTGGTAGAAGAGTTGGCAGAAAAAGTTTAGCTGATACAGAAACACATGATAATAGCTCAAAGCAGGCAGAAGAGTTATGTGGACAACAGGAGGAAGGATCTCTATTTTGAGATATGCGAACATGTTTTTCTCAAAGTCTCACCATGGAAAAGTGTGATGCGATTTGGTAAGAAAGGAAAGATGAGTCCAAGGTTCATTGGACCATATGAAATTCTGGAGAGAGTTCGATCAGTTGATTACCGAGTGGATTTACCTCTGAGTTTATCTCAGGTACACAATGTTTTTCATGTTTCGATGTTGAGAAAGTATATGCCAGATCCATCTCTTGTTTTGAGTCCAGAGGTAGTTCAGCTGGAAGAGAACCTATCTTATGAGGAACAACCGGTCCAGATTCTTGACCATAGGGAGAAAGTGTTATGGAATAAGGTGATTCATCAGGTAAAGGTTTTGTGGAAAACCACATGATTGAAGAGGCAACATGGGAATCTGAAAATGAAATGAGGGGAAAATACCCCCACTTATTCGATAAGTAAATAAATTGCGGGGACACAATTTTCTAATGGGGGGAAGGATGTAACATCCCAAGTAAGTAATTAATAATATTATTTTTATCTATGTCTATTAATGAATTAGATAGTGTTTAAGAGGCTTAAAATGAAAATAAATCCAATCTTAAGCATGGAATACACTAATATTTTTAAAAGATTTTTTTACTGCCTTTTGATGGAAAACCATTTTTAAATCTATCTTTTGACAATTTTATAAGCTGTGTTTGTCAAAATAAACTTATTCTTTATGATTGGGACATCAAAATTTAATTTGTGTGAATTTTTGGTATTTTTCGGATAAAGTTCATGTTTTTAATGAATAGTGAACAATATTGTATTTTAATTCAAACCCTCTTTTTAATCTAATTTATTTAAATGATTAGATTATATTTTTAATTTCATTTAAAGTGAAATTAGAATATATTTTTACCATTTAATCCAATAGTGGTCGTTGGAATTAATTTCACCTTGAAATTGGACTTAAACTGGTGTCAATCTTTTGATACTTATTATTTCATAAAAACACGCTATTTGCTATGACAACGGGAATTAACTATTAAATTAATTAATGAAACTTATATGTTTTGAATTTTTTAAAATATAAATCATTTTTGAATTCGTAATATCAAATATAGCTTAGGGTGTGGTTTTGGTATTTTTCTCGCAAACTTCAATTTTCGATGAATAGTGAAACCACTAAGTGGTACTTATAAAAACCGATTTTTCGTTTAAATGAAATTTTACCACCTCTGTGTTTTGAATTTCAAAAATCCAAAATACATGGTTGTCCTTAAGAAGTAAAATTTGGTTCAATGGGATTAAAGTAATTTTTTGGTGAATAGTAACTTTTATGTTTTTAATCGCGATTAGAGGTAATTAATGTAGTTTAAGGTAAAAATAATGTTTTAATAATATGAGGTGAGCTTGACACATGTCCTACCCTTATTGGATGTGTCATGGACGACCAAGACAATCCATGGGTCAACTTGGGGACCCCATGGAGCCACTTTGGAAGGAAAATGACATTAATATCTTTTTATTTAATGTAAAAGTAAAAATGTCACAAACATATATAATTTTAATAAAACAATTTTTACATGGGGTTATACAATTACAATTTTTGACTATAAATGGTCATTGGAAAGATAAAACGATTTCCAACATCATAGTATTTTTTTTATAATTTTTGGACATTAAATAAATTAAATTATTTATGACATCATGATGATGCATCAATTACCTCATTATTTAACGATTTAAATTAAATGAAAAGATAATGTAAAATATAAGACCTACACTTGTCAAAAGCCTATTGGTTGGGTATATTTCGAACCCTTATCACCTTAGCCTCTAATTATATCAATGTGGGACCTTTTAAATCTGAAACTCATTTTAAAATAAAGTAACATTTCTTTACATTCCAAGAGTGCCCCTCCTCTCCTCTTATAAAAGGCCCCCACCTCTACCACCTTACCCACACTTCCAAAGCCTTTGGCTCGGCCAACCCCTGCCCATTTTGTCTCTCCACATGCCTCTATAACTCCTAGAAGCCTCACTTTGGGAATAAGTCTTCCCAAATAAGCTTTTGAGCTCAAACCAAAGGGAGTTACCCGATTTTAAGGTAATGTCTTCACTTGAGTCCTTTTGTTTTATTTTTCTTCTCCGACCCCCTAAACTCTTTTTATTCATTTCTTTTGTAACAAATCCAGTATCTTCAATAAACTAGGATGTTTTTATAAGAAGTTTTCGAGCTACAATTACACACACCTACATCTAATGGTTAAAGACCATACTATTTCCGTGGATGGCGAATTTCTGCCTCACGAAACGATGATTGTTCAATATTCTTCTAACACCTTCAATGGTGGACATTAAGATGTCAATATATTTATATATGATATATAATATGTTTATGTTTTCCTTAATCTTATTTATTTTTCATTTGTGGCCTACCTTTATGGCTTCCATTATGGGTATACGCGATATCTTCATTTTAGGAAGTGCAGACTACCACCCCCTCAAAGTGATTTGATTCGTTAATACCATATGTGGTACGTATAAAGGATATATTTAATGATATTATATATGATACAATACTATAATTAAAATACTATTATGTATCATTATGTTTAATTCCATTAAATATGAAATAGAAATGGAAGTAGCGTTTATGCGTACATACGACTTACCGTTTCCATGAACGCTGCATTTCATTTCTTACCTCTAAATGTTATGTAATATTATAAATGAATGTATATACTATATATATATATGATATATATGATATATACATCCTGAGTATAACTCTGGATATAATGGATACATGAACAACTTGTAATTATAAAGAGTTTATTTTTTACTCAAGTAACAATGATCGTTAAAACGACCGTTATTAACTTAAATAATAACATAGTGTTCATGACAAGGTAATAAGTGATATAAAAGGAATAATGAACTTGAAAAAGGTTCTTAAGTAAGTATAAATTAACTCAAGTTTATTATTCAGGATGTTAAAGAACGATCGAGTCAAGTCGGACCCGAGGTATGGGACATCGTCTCAATCTCCTTTCATTGAGGCATATTTTGTTTTATACACAACCTTCTTTTATACGGTGTATAAAACCCTTTGACTTTTACGTTTATCCAAAAGGAATCTTTTTTATACGAAGCGTTTTACTAAAAGACAAACGGTAATGTTTTTGTCGTACGTATGCGGCGACAACAACTTCTCCGCCACCGTGACCATTATTTGAGTTTCGGCTTCCTCTACAAGCCATACATTCTTTTTAAAAGAAAAATAAATACCATGTTTTAATTTTCTTTTATTTTGGTATTGAAAATGGTTTTCATAATGTTTTTATATCAATTTGTTTTATTGATATCTTGTGATTGAAAGGTGGAAATGTTATGTTTCCTTTATGCATGTTTTATGTGTTACGATTATGTTGTGGTTCTTGGGCATTATTATGAAGACGGGTGGTTCCGTGATAAACTAAGGGCAGATGAGCCTGATATAGCTCTCCAATGCATTGGGTAACGCGAAGGGGTTAAACATTGAGGTTTCTCCGAAAAGATTTAGGGAATATACTATGATGGGTATTCCAAACGTAACCAAGAGGGTTACTCCCTACATAAGAATGTTATGAATGCCTCACGTTACCTTTATGTCTTATGATTTTTATGTTTTATTCATGATTTGATGAGGTATGTTAAAGTGCTTTTGTTTTATGGGTAAAGTATGGTTTCATTCTTCTGTATATATGTACTCATGTTTCCTTTCCATATTTTTATAACCCTTACTGAGCTTTTTATTCTCATCCCATGTTTTTGAAATGTTTTTCACAGGTCAAGGGAAAGGTAAATGATATGATGATAGTGCCAAGGAAGTGTCAAGAACAAATCCATGTTTTATTTTAAATATGTTTCCATTGATGGGAAATATTAATACTATATTTTATGTAACCACTTTGTTTAAATGTGGAATGTAATGCATGTTTTATGATCTAATTATCTAAAACTCTAAACCTAAAAAGATCATCAATGTGTAATCTTGTAATAACTCAAGATTAAGTAAGGTTTAAGGCTGGGGCCTTATAAAACCGACCCAAGATTTTAGTATTATTCACTCAAAAACATTGGATCATGATATTACTATATCCTATTCTATGTATATTCCTCACAAGGTTTCCCGAAGATATCAAGAATCTCCTCCCATGTTTTTGGAAACACCCTCTTAAGGTGATCTCCCACTCTTCTTTTCCATTTAACAACTTTATATGTAATTAGACTTTAGAATCTCAGTTTGTTATGTTTTCAGGCCTATAGAGACATAAATTTAATTTAAAATTTATTTTATAATAATTATAGATCATTTATACCTTAATGTTATGACCTTTTCCAAAGCCATTAACATGCCAAATGTTAGGGGCCCTCTCTTTATCCTCTTTATTCAAGTACCTTATTTATATAGTTCCTTTTTTATGACAATTCCTATTGATGGGATACGATTTTACACATAACTATTACTAAATTTATGAATTAAAAGTGACCAGAGACCCATTTCACTCTCACTAGTCCCTCCATTTTTTCATTAGGTACCCCTATTATGCTTTTGAAATTACCATGGAATTTTCTAATGCCAAATTTTTATTAAAGCTATCTTTTTTTCCTATGGATTTTAATTACCAATTTTTTGAGTTTTATTATATTTCAACATATTCCTCTTACTTACCTTATGTTTTCAAAGTGATTATATACCCCTTTAACTCTCTCTAACCCTCCCATGATTCATTATGTACCATCATTATGACACCAAAATTACCCTGTGATTTTTTCTAGGAAAGCACATTGTATTGTGGATAATGTATCAATTTCCACTAAAGGGTATTAAACTAGAAATAACTATACTTATTTGTTTTGGAATTCCTTGTATGTATTCTAAAATCCTTAATAATGGTATTGACTATTAAAAATATGATTTTATGTTGAATGATCTATGTGGGAAACTTACGAATGTGTGTATATGAAAGTGATGAGTGTGCCTGAAATTATATAGCTTCCAATTCATTGAGAAATATTTTAGTGTCATATGATGTTACTTATGGTATTAGGGAGTGAAAACAGTTTATTATGGGACTCATTTCACAATTTTTTGATGTATTGGAAATTATCCTTGATTTAGGTCTGTGATGTCATGTTTAATGTTGTTTCCACATTTCTCTATTTCCTTTATGCTATCACGTTGTATCGTTAATAATCATTAAAGATTATAATTCCCACCAATTTTATGTTCCATTTAATTTTTTTGACTAACATGTAATACTGTCATAATTTTATGCTTTATTTATTCCTATACGGGGATTTATAACTCACTGATTTCTTATATATTTCCCCTGGTTGTACTGTGTTATTTTAAAAGCCATAGAATATTTGAAGCATGTAATGGAAGTTTATAATTGTTTTATTTTATACATATATCAAGTTGATTCTCTATATAAATTTTCACAAAAAGAACTGGGATTATTAATCTAATGGGTTGTACTAAGTTTGTTTTTATGTAAGAAATCATGAAATAAAGTGTTTAAATTATTATAGTTGTCATAAGAGTCTTACTATATGAAATTATGTGATATTAGGATAATGGATGGTTTAGAAATAAATTGATGGGGGTTCGTATGTTTCTGGAAATAGTTAGAACCTATGATGGTGATATGGATGGTGAAAATCATTTGGTTTGAGTTATAACATTGTGACTGAAGGAATGGGTTAAAGATGGCCTTACCAATTGTTTTATATGATGGAAATTGGGATGATTTATTGATAATTAATATGATTTTAGGGTAGGATGTTTGGGTTTCCTATTTCTAAATTCTTCTCCCCATTTCTTAACACAACTATTTATTCTTGTTTTATTGATCATTTATGATATCTTAGGATAATTCCTAGAGTAGCTGGAATTATGGAATGGTAATATTAAAGAATTTAACCCATGGGGTTGGAGTCCTAAAAGAATGGTTGAATGATGATAAATTGTGAGTAACACTGGAAGAGTTTTTATTATTCCAAAATGGAATGGCTTTTGATTAATAATTTATGTGAAATGAGCTTTTCATCTTAATAATTATTAAAAAAGTGTCTTGAAATGTTTTTTTACTAAAGGATATCTTGTCGTTAGTGGTGCGAGGTGAGAGTTATATTAATGATAGTTTCGATAGATATTAAGTTTATGTAGTTTCCCAGAGTGTGGTCTTTGAAATCTATATATATACTCTCAATGTTATGTGATTTCATATGCTACCCCACTCACATCAGTAGGGAGTTCAACACCAACAAACTATGATGGGTGTTTTCCCCAACATTCAGGTTGGTGAGGAATGGATGGCTAACTACCCCCTCTTTTTTCACTCTCTTATCCCAGTTGTAATATTCATTGGTATGCATGGTGCTTACCTTTACTGTATATATATTTGTGTTTAGATGGATATAATGTCTTATGGTCATTTCACACACATGTATCTCTGGATATAATATACTAAGGATTAATATAGGTATTATGTGCTTGGGTTGGGATGGCCTGAGTTATAATACATGATGTGATGGTAGTGGTGGATCATAGAAACTACTCTATTACTATCTAAAGATGTGAATGTTGATGATATGATGATGTAATTAATAGGGTGCATAGAATTTTATAGTTTATCTAATGTTTTTGAGCAATATAATATATTGGAGCGAGGAATTTTGGTCATGTGACATTGGGTGTAACACCCCGACCCCAGTTACCCAGAGTCGGTTCATTATTACATAACATTGGCATGATCACAAAAGATCAAGTCTCAAAAGACCGATTAGTTTAGTAGCCTTGGAAATACTAGATACATTCATAAGTCTTACATTACATGATAAAGTAAAAAACTACAACAACATAGTCTCCATAGTCCACAGTCATGTCCCCTTAGACTATCCCTGAAGGTCATTCATAATATACTTTTCACATCCTGGAAAAAATAAAACATAGAAAGGGGTGAGGTCAGATGCTTAGTAAGGAGAAAAATATAGTAGAAAATTTCATAAATAAGAAATTTTTTTAAGGCAATGTATAACTAAAACAAAAGCCTTTTAAAATTGAACTTCAAAATAATATAGAAAAAAGAAAATGAAATAATTCCATTTAATTATTCACATGGATATTCTATAAGTTGAATAATCACATGCAATATCAATAACCTCTTTCAAAATGATGGATTTCATAATTCCAGACTATCACAACCACACATTCGAGGCCTTGTACCAAGACTAAAAATACGATTTTGTCAAGGCCTTGTGCCAAGACACTAATTTTCCTCATGAGACCTACAGATGTATCGAAGAGCTATAGCGGGCTCCACCCGTCACTTACTAAGTCCAATACATTCCTCATATGAAAAGGTTTAAACATAACATAAACATTCATACTAAAAATAGTATACGAAATGTAAATAATTTATCCATAAACCATGAATGGTGTAAAAACAACACATCTGTAGTCAAACATATAAAAAAAACCTTCAATACAATATAGAAGTTTTGTATCATAATAAATCATCTTCAAATAAGCTTAAAATCCATCAAAGGTTGTTGACATACATGAAATCAAAACTATTTGAGAGAAATATCTATTTTTTTGAAATCATTTAAAAGTTACATAATTATAAAAGAAAACATTTACTTTGAAATTATTCTTATAATCTTGTATGGGAAGCTTCGATGATTTTATAACGGCGAAAATAACCGCACCCACAGTATAAGTTAAAAATACATTCTTACCTTAATTTTGTCGAAAAGGTTAAAAGGGACCCTGTTTGGAAAATGAGGGAAAGATTCCTTTATAAAAATCTTATAAAAATTCAAATAAGGGTATAAATGACATTAACCCATAGTATATACGATAGTAAGAATGTTTTGAAGTACATTTTCAAGAAACATGGATGTGGATGATAAAGAGGTCCCAGTAGATACTTACGTAAAAACAACCTCCGATAATAAAGAGATTGTGAAATTAACCCTTACCTTGTACTTTTACATGGTTGAGGGTAGGTTAAACTCTTGTATAATGGTGAAATAATTTCTATTAGATTATACAAGAATCATATACATTAATATGATACCATATATGATCTTTTAACATTTTTTCATTAATAATATCTTAGTATTATCATCGTTTCAGGTGTTAATGGATTTGTTTTCCTTTATATTATTTGTTATGTGAGTAATATTTGTTATGTATGGGATGTATAATATTCATATCCAGAATTATATCAAGTATTTTAACATTTTTTTAATCATATAATAAAAATTAAATTTTAATGGATACGATGGAGAACGAATCTCATCGTGTTCATGGAGACGTTAATCCGTACGTACGCACGAGTGAAAATATTATTATTTGGATATTAAAATGATATATAATTGGATGGTATATAATATATACAGAATAAGTATCATGTTATATTTATTATTTACATGAATTACACATCATTATTATACCCATTCAAATAATAATGTTTTGAATAACAATTACACCACGACATGGAGACGGTAATCAGTACGTACGCATATATGGTGACATGTCATTCAAAGGATGGATAGAATAATGAATATGGATGTACCATATTTTTAATAACATCACAGTATATAAAATATATTGGATTTATCATTTTAGAATGGAAATACCAAAGAAAGAAGAAGTGGAAGAAGAAAATAACTTGAAAGAGGGTGGTGAAATTATTACCTCTTTTTCTGGTTCTTCCTTTTGATTTGATCAAAAGGGATCCTTATGTTGGCTTTATGACTAATGTAAGGCCTCTAGGATTAAGTGAGGGAAGTTTAAAGGATATTTAGTCAGGGTTTGGCTAAGTCAAAAGTCTTTGAAGGTGTGAATTAGAGAGAAGGGGAAGTGCCCTTTTATAAGAGGGGTGAGGGGAACCTTAGGAAAAGCTAGAAATATTATTTTATAATAAAATTATTTTAGGTTTATAATGGCTCCAAAATGGATTATTTAAAGGATAAGGTCTGGATGGGTCTAAAACCACTCAACCAATAGGTTTTAGACATGTTTGGGTCACTATATTAGCTTTATCTTTTAGATTTAACTCTTAGTTAAATAGTTTGACATTTACCATGTCTCTTTGTATTTTTATATTATATGGTTAATAAACCTAACGTATACTTCCAAAAGAACCCAAAGTGGTTAATTAATGATAAAAATATCATTATATAAGTCCTTTGGCCTATCTTTTTATTTTTATGTATATAATATCAATTAATAATATAATATTTTTTTTAAAAATCTTTATTGTCAATTGTGATACTTTTTGGTATTTTGTTTTTGAGAAATTAATAACAACATTATTACTTCGAAAAAAATTCATATAACCAACCCTAATATTTCATAGTAACCTATAAAATTAGTTTAATTCATAAAAAGGCTAAAATTATGTTTATTTGGATATTTATAACATCAATTATTTTAATATTTCATTAATTAGGTAATTACTGCATCCCCATTGTGTCATAAATAAATTAAATTCTTTAATTTCTAAAAATTATAAATAAAATATCATTATGTAGGAATTTTATTTATATTTATAATTAATATTTATAATGGAATTTATCTTTTGTATAACCCTGTATTAAAAATGTTTTAGTTATTAACCTTTTATTTTATCTCTTTTAACTCTTCTTTGAATTAAATAATAATAAATGTCCTAATCTAATCCAAGTAGACGAAAGAGGTTCATATTTTATTCCTAAGGTTGTTTTGGGTCGAATTATACTTATCCAATATAATTAGAACATGTGTTAGGGTAATAATAATATCATTTCTACCCTTAATTACCCAATTTACTTTTAACCTTGGTAAATAAAAGTAAAAAGTTACTCTTCACCAAAACTTATTTTTATCATATTGAATCACATTTACTCCTAGATATTAACAATGTGTCTCAGATTTTCTAAATTCCACTAACATAAGTGTTAAAATTATGTTTTATGTGAATTTGAAAATTCCCCGAGGAGGTGGGTAAAAGACAGTGAAAAGTTCCATAAATTTTTTATATATGTAAAATTATTATAAACTAAATCCAATGAATTACATTGAACTTATATAGGTATTATGTATCTATTTTTACCAAAAATAAATTTGAATAAAATAAATAACTATTTAAACAAAAATTCAATTTTAAACTATAACTCAGTGTTTTTCACTATTCATCAAAAATTGAAATTTTTCAGAAAAATACCAAAAATTCACCCTAAGATAATTTCGATATTCTGAATAAAAAAATGATGTCCATTTTGAAATATAAAATTTATAAAATTTCAAAAAGTGGGTATAACTATTCATAACAGCTAGTTCGATTGGTTGTGGTGTGTATTAGAACTTGAAGTTGCGTAAAACACACGCTACTGTATTATTCAAAGGGATACGTACCGTGGAAGCTTGGGGTGTTACATTCTCCCCTCCTTCAAATAATTTTGTCCTCTATGTTTCTAGAATATCACTGCCTAAAAATACTCGAGTAGTTCTTCATGATAAGATCCTTGAGTTCCCACGATGCGTCTTACATCTTATAGTTTCTCCCTAGAACATTACTAGACGAGTCATCCATTTTCTCAGCACTTTTTCCCTTATATCCTGAATCTTGATAGGGTCTTCGCAATAATACAGATCAGGTTCCAGTTCTAATTCATCATAGGTGAGTACATGTGTTAGGTCATGCATGTATTTTCTCAAAAGTGATATGTGGTTTGGGATTACCTTCACCATTTCCATCGTTTCCTCCACCAGTTATGGGCCTATTAGTATTCTTTCACCAATATAATCCTAATAGGTTGGTGTGCAATATCTCTTTCTATATAACGCTTCATATGGTGCCATCCTAATACTTTAATGGAATCTATTGTTATAGGAAAATTCTACCAGAGGTAAATATTGATCCCACATACCCTGAAATTCAAGTGAGAAAGATCTCAAAATGTCTTCTAAGGTTTGAATAGTCCATTTTGATTGTCCATAAGTTTGGGGGTGGTAGGCAGTGTTCAAACGAAGCTCATTAAACATGGATTTTTGAAGACATTTCCAAAATCATGAAGTAAAACGTGGATTATGATAAAAAATCGATAGGGGTACTCCATGAAGTCTCACTACTTTATTAATATATAGTCTTGCTAGACATTCAAGTGGTAAATCCTCCCTTATATCAAGAAAATGTGCTGACTTAGTAAGATGATCAACAATGACTCATATTGCATCATTCCTTCTAGGAGTCTTTGGTAGTCCCATGACAAAGTCCTTTGTAATATTATCCCATTTCCAATCTGGTATGGGAAGACGTTTCATGACTCCTCCAGGATATTTCCTTCCAGCTTTCACTTGTTGAAAAACCATACATCTTGAAACAAAATCATCAATTTCCCTCTTCATGTTGTCCCACAAAAAATGTTCCTTCAAATCTCTTTACATCTTGGTGTTCCCATGGTTTATATAGAAATTGGAACTATGTGCATCATCCCAAAATTCTCTTTTTAGATCAGGTATATTGGGAACAAAAAGTATCTTCCCAAATTTCAAAATTCCATCTTTATACCCAAAGTCACTCAATCTCCCATAATTCACAGCAATAATCTTCGTTTGAAACTCTTCATCATCGGTCTAATAACTCTTTATTCTTTTCAGTAAATATTGTTTGTAAAACATTTGAAAAAGTATTGATGTTTCCCCTTTCATGGTTATTCTCATATCCATATTTACTAGATCCATGAAAAAATGATCCCTTTCAACTCTCATCTTGTTCAAAACTCCATGATCCTTTCACCTAAAAGTATTTTCCACCTTATTTACCTTCCCTGGGTGGTAGTGTATCATGTAATCATAATCCTTGAGTAGTTCAAGCCATCTACTTTGCCTCATGTTGAGTTCTTTCTTTGAGAAAATATACTTCAAACTCTTATGATCAGTATAAATATCACAATTTTCACCATAGAGATAGTGTATCCAAATATTCAAAGCTAAGATTACAGCTGCTAACTCAATATCATGAGTAGGATAGTTTTTCCTAGGAATTTTATACTATCGTGATGCATAGGAAATAACCCTATCATTCCGCATAAGGAAACAACCAAGTACTTTATTTAATGCATCACTATAAATAACAAACACATCATTCCCTGATGGTAGGGTCAATATAATAGCATTGAAAAATATTCTCTTCAGTTCTTCAAAAACTTCTTCACACTCTTTTGTCCAATAAAATTTAACCCCTTTTCGTGTATGATTTGTTAATGGGTTAGCCAATCGGGAAAAATCTTGGACGAAACGTCGATAATAACATACTAAACCAATAAAACTGTGTACCTTAGTTATACTCGTTTGTGCTGTCCATTCATGGATTGCTCTTGTCTTAGAAGTATCAACAGAGATTCTATTCTTAGAGACAATATGGACAAGAAAATAAATCTTTGGAAGCCAGAATTCACACTTGCTAAACTTTCCATATAATTCATGTCTTCTCAGAGTCTTCAAGATAATGCGCAAGTGATTTTCATGATCTTTGTAGTTTTTAGAGTATACCAAGATATAATCAATAAATACCTCTAACAATTCATCAAGAAATTACATGAAAACTCTGTTCATTAGATCCATGAAAATAGAGGTTGAATTAGTCATCCAAAGAGGTATTACTGTAAACTCGTAATGCCCGAACCTGGTTCGAAATGCTGTTTTCGGAATGTCTTCCTTCTTCACACAAAACTGATGATATACAGATCGAAGGTCAATCTTTGAAAGAAATTTAGCTCCATGAAGTTGGCCGAATAAATCATCAATACGAGGTAGGGGATACTTGTTCTTTATTGTTATAGCATTGATCTCCCTATAGTCAATGCAAAACCTCATAGATTGATCTTTATTTTTAACAAAAATAATAGGGGCTCCCCATGGAGAAACTCTAGGGAGAATAAATACCTTATTACTCAATTATTCTAGTTGTTTATTTAGTTCCAATAATTCCACAGTGGCCATTCTATAAGGGTTCTTTGATATAGGCCTTGAACCAGGAATTAAATCAATGGAAAACTCAATTTCTGGTTCTGGAGGATGTCCAGGTAAATCTTCTAGAAACACATCCACATATTCTCTCACAATAGGTATATACTCTATTTGAACATTCCATTCCTCACCCAAAGTCATTTCTTTCTCTTGCTCCACAATAATTGAATTTAGTTGAGCTACTAGGTTGGATCTAGATAAGAATTAGGTGGGGAAAATTCTGCTCTAAAGATAAGGAGTTATTTATCATCATCATCATCAAAAACAATAACCTCCATCTTATTAAAATAAATATTTGCATCATGGTCCGAAAGCCAATCCATACCAAGGATTATATCAAATTCAATCATGGGTATGACGATGAGATCATCAGATAAAGAACATTTACATGCCCTAACATGAATTGATTCATAAAACTTTGTTGCAATGATACTTCCCTTAGAAGTTTTGACTGATAATTCCCTTGTTAAATAAAATTGGAAATATCTAATTTTCTTAGCAAACTGGGAAGATATGAAACAATGCGATGATCCAGAATCCAATAAAGCATTGGCTAAACTTGAGGAAACCATTAAATTACCTTCCACCACGTCTTTAGAAGCTTTAACTTCACCAGTAGTGATCGAATAATCTTGGCCTTCATACCTTGGACTTTTCTGAGGTATGTTTCCCTAACACTTATGAAATTCATTTTTATAATGTCCCATATCTATGCAATTGTATCATTGAACATCGACAACTTATTTATTCCCCTTTCAATCACGAGCTTGATGACCTTTTTCACCACACTTATAACAGACTCCCATTCCCTTCAACCAAGTACCAGGGTGTTTCTTCCCACATTTACTACAGGATGGATATTCAAATTTTCCCTTCTTGACCTTATTTCCATTTATAGAGTGATCAGTAGATCTCTTCTTCTCTTTCTTTGCTTTAAAGTCGTAAGACTTAGGCAATTCTTTTTCTGTCTTGATAACACATGAGACAATATCTTCGTATGATGAGAAGGATTGTGAGACTAATTATCAATGGAAAAATGGTTTTAACCCATCAAAGAAATGATCAATCATACTTCCTGGGTTATGTATATAATCTGTAGCATGCCTTGCTAACCTTGTAAAGTTGGACTCATACTTTGCAACATTCTCGTCCTCCTTTTTCCTCGGACTCAGAAATTGCCTTTCCATATCTGCTCGATGGTCACGAGGAAAGTATTTTTCTAAGAAAAGCTCTTTAAACTCCATCCATTACATATTTGATACTCCATCATCTTTCATTGTGTTTTGAATAAATGACCACCATTGATCAACATCTCTAGTAGGTGGTAAAATTCTATGATAATTTTTTCCCTTTCACTACTCTCCAAGGCATGGAATACTTTCTCTATGAAATTTATCCATTTCTTAGCCACTAATGGATTTTTACTCCCCTTAAATGTTGGTGGTTGTTGGCTCATGAAGCGATCTAACATTGATCCTCCACGCTGTGGATTAGGGTGCTCCATATGGGTAAGGTTATTATTCATAACCTGAGTGTGTTGTCCCAATATGGTGATAAGATGATCAGCACCAGTTGTATCACTAGCTACACTATAATTATCTTGAGCTAAAGGGAAATCCCTACATGGAGTGTGTGTATTGATACAGTTTCCATTCCTTACACTAAGGGCCATTTCTAAACAATGGAATAAACTAGAATAGTTTATGAATCGAAATACATAATTACAAACTTGTAAAACACTTTACATGAATTGACCAGTTTATGGATATAATCCATAATAATAAAACATTTCTTCTTTAAGGAAGTATATACTCATAAACCCTTCATAATGGTTTGTAAAGAAAATGTGAATTATCCTAAGCATATCCCCCTGGAGTGTCGTAACCAAGATTGCAGCAAGGCCCGTTTTCGTGCACCAGTTCCAATTTGAGTTTAGCTCGAAGTGGTTTTTTCAGGTTTTTCCCTTAGGTACATCTATGCCAGTGCTGCCACTACCTGATCGTATCTAGACAGTGATGTATTGCTCATAAAACTCACAAAATCTCTAAAATACCCAAATTCTAAAAATTTCTTCTATAATAATCCTCAAAGTCCATCTTAGGTCTATGTGCTCTAATCAAATTTTATCTAAATCTACCTTCCATGGTTTGTACTAAACTTCCTTTGATACCAACTATAACGCCCAGACCCCAGTTACCCAGAGTCTTTGTATTATTACATAACATTGGTATGATCACAAAAGATCAAGTCTTGAAAGACCAATTAGTTTAGTAGCCTTGGAAACACTAGATACATTCATAAGTCTTACATTACAAGATAAAGTAAAAACTACATCAACATAGTCTCCATATTCCACACCCATATCCCCTCAGACTATTCATGAAGGTCAGTCATAATATACTTCTTTACATCCTAGAAAAAATAAAACATAGAAAGGGGTGAGCTCAAATTCTCAGTAAGGATAACAATATAGTGGAAACTTTCATAAGTAAGTATAAACATTTAAGGAAATGTATAACTAAAAAAAATCCTTTTAAACTTGAAATTCATCATAATAAGGAAAAAATAAAATAAAATAATTCCATTTAATTATACACATGGCTATTATACTAGTCGAATAATTACATGTAATATCAATAACCACTTTCAAAATGACGGATTGTATAATGCCAGACTATCATAACCACATAATCAAGGCCTTGTTCCAAGACGACAAATAAAATTTTGTCAAGGCGTTGTGCCAAGATACTAGTTTTCCCCATGATACCTACCGATGCATCAAGGATCTATAACAGGCTCTACACGTCATTTACTAAGTTCAATGCATTCCTCATATGAAAGGGTTTAAACATAACATAAACATTCGTATTAAAACTAGCATACAAAATGTAAATACTTTATCCATAAACCATGAATGGTGTAAAAATAACACATCCATAGTCAAACATATCAAAAAACCTTCAATACAATAAGGAAGTTTTGTATCATAATAAATCAACTTCAAATATGCTTAAAATCCATCAAAGGATGTTGACATAGATGAAATCAAAACTATTTGAGAGAAATATCTCTTTTTTTTGAAATCATTTAAAACTCACATAATTATAAAAGAAAACATTTACTTTGAAAATATTCTTATAATCTTGTAAGGGAAGCTTCGACGATTTTATAATAATGGAAAATTGCCACACCCGCCGTATAAGTTAAAAAGAAATTCTTACCTTAATTTGGTTGAAAAGGTTAAAAAGGACCATGTTTGGAAAACGACAGAAAGATTCCATTATAAAAATATTATAAAAAGTAAAACAAGGGTATAAATAACTTCAACCCATATTCTATAAGAGTGTAAGAATGTTTTGAAATACATTTTTTAGAAATTTTTATGTGGATGATAAAGAGGTCCCAGTAGATATTTACATAAAAACAACCTCAGATAATAAAGAGATTGTGAAATTAACCCATAACTTGTACTTTTCCTTGGTCAAGGGTAGGTTAACCTCCTGTATAATGGTGAAATAATTGTTTTTAAATTATACAAGAATCATTTACATTGATATGATATCATATATAAACTTTTGACATTGTTTTGTTAATAATATGATTGTATTATCGTCGTTTCGGGTGTTAACGGATTCGTTTTCCTTTATATTATTTGTTATGTGAGTCCTATTTATTATGGATGGGATGTATCATATTCATATAAATAATTATATCATGTCTTTGAAAATTATTTTTAATCATCTAATAAAAATTCATCTTGAATGGATACGATGGGGAATGAATCTCATCGCGTTCGTGGAGACGGTAATCCGTACATACGCACGAGCGACAATATCATTATTTTGATATTAAAATAAATTATAATTGGATTTTATATCATATATAAATTATCATTATCATTTTATAATTATTATTTACATGAATTAAACATAATTATTTTACCCATCCAAATAATAATGTATTGAATAACAATTACACAACGACGTGGAGACAGTAATCCGTACATACGCACGTATGGGGACATGTCATTCAAAGGATGAATAGAATAATCAATATGGTTGTACCATATTTATAATAACATCATAGTATGTGGAATATAATGGAGTTATTATTTTATTATGGAAATAACAAAGAATGAAGAAGTGGAAGAAGAAAAGAAGTTGAAAGATGGTGGTGAAATTATAACCTCTTCTTTGGGTTCTTCCTTTTGATTTGATCAGAAGGGATCATTAAGTTGGATTTATGACTAAAGGAAGGAATCTAGGATGAAGTGAGGTAAGTTGAGAGTATATTTTGGTAGGTTTTGGCCAAGACAAAAAGGCTTTAAATGTGTGAATTATAGAGAAGGGGGATTTCCCTTTTATAAGAGGGGTGAGGGGCACCTTAGGAAAAGCTAGAAATATTATTTTATAATAAAATCATTTTCGGTTTATAATGGCTACAAAATGGATTATTTAAAGTCTGAGGTGGGTATGGGTCGAAAACCACTCAACCAATAGGTTTTATACAGGTTTGGGCCACTATATTAGCTTTATCTTTTAGATTTAACTCTTAGTTAAATAGTTTGACATTTACCATGTGTCTTTTTATTTTTATATTATATGGTTAATAAACTTACTATATACATCCAAACCATAGACAAGTGGTTAATTAATGACACACCTATCATTATATAAGTCCTTTTTCCAAACATTAGATTTTTAGGAATAGAATATCAATTATTAATATAATATTTGTTTTAATAACTCTTTTATGTCAATTTTGACACTATTTGGTATTTGGTTTTTGCTAAATTCAAAACAGCATTATTACTTCGAAAAAAATTCATCTAAGCAACCCTAATTTGTCATATTTACCTAGAAAATTATTTTAATTCTTAAAAAGTCTCAAATTACCATTATTTGGGTATTTATAATATCAATTAGTTTAATATTTCATTAATTATGCAATTACTGCATCACCATTGTGTCATAAATAAATTAAATTACACAATATCTAAAAATTATAAATAAAATACCACTATGTAGGAAATATTTTTATATTTATAATGAATATTTATAATAGAATTTTTCTTATGTATAACCCTATATTAAAAATGTTTTATTTATTAAACATTGATTTTATCTCTTTTAACTCTTCTTTGAATTAAATAATAACAAATGTCCTAATCTAATCCATGTGGACCAAAGAGGTTCCTATATTATTCATAAGATTTTTTTAGTTGAATTATACTTATTAAATAGAATTAGGACTTCTGTTAGTGTAATAATAATATAATTTTCACCCTTAATTACCCTATTTACTTTTAACCCCGACAAATAAAAGTAAAAAGTTACTATTCACCAAAAATTATTTTTATCATATTGAACCACATTTTACTCTTTGATAATAACCGTGTCTCTCAGATTTTTGAAATTCCACTCACAGAAGCGGTAAAATTTAGTTTTATGTGAATTTGCAAATTCTCCTAGGAGGTGGCTAAAAGACGGTGAAAAGTACAATAAAATTTTTATATATCTAAAATTACTATAAACTAACTCCAATGAATTACATTGAACTTATATAGTTATTATGTATCTATTTTGACCTAAAATAAATTTAAATAAAATATATAATTATTTAAATAAAGATTCAGTTTTAAACTATAACTCAGTGTTTTTTACTATTCATCAAAAATTGAAAGTTTTCAGAAAAATACCAAAAATTCACCCTAATGTAATTTTGATTTTTCAAATACAAAATTGATGTCCATTTTAAAAGATAAAATTTATAAAATTTCAAAAAGTGGGTATTACTATTCATAACGACTAGTTTGATTGGTTGTGGTGTGTGTTAGAACTCGAAGTTGCGTACAACACACACTTCTGTATTATTCAAAGGGAAACGTACTGTGGAAGCTTGGGGTGTTACATTGGGGAAGAGAGAAAATATTATGGGGAAGTTGAAGGGGAGTAACTTTATAGGAAATTATGTTGGATATTAAATTATTATTTGTGTACGATACTTGGGGATAGAGCTAGGGTGTTAATGGGAATTTTTTCTACCTGATTTGGTTATGTGTTAGGTTCACTTGTTTCTTCTTTGGGATTTATTATGCTTTCTTTATATTTTTAACAAGAGGATCTATGTAGGATCTTACTATGTATTAATTCTATCCTCACACTATGTTTATATAAAATATTTTTCACGATCTTTGGATATAGTTGATGATTGGGATGGAAATTTATATCTCATGGAGTTATTCTAGATATTTTTGAGCTTCGAGGTCACTTTTGAGGATTCTCTTTTGGTAATAATAGTTTCTTTTATAGTTGTTTTGTTTTAATTTAATTACGTGCATGTATTGATATATTTTACATTTATTATGTGTAGGATTTTATTGTTGGTTTTGTATTATCTATCTTGCCACATGTTCTCTTGGATGGTAATGCCTCCCATTTGTGAGGATGACACACCCTCCATGTTAGTCTCCAATATGTGACCAATTAGAGGTGGGATTTGGTCATAATTACCTCCCTTATCCCATTTTCGGACCAAGATGGGTAACATTTTTGAGTTGGGGTCATGGAATAATGGTAACAATGTTCAAAACGAAAGATATGATAGATTCTGTAGGAAGGCACTGGTGACTACTAGATGTGTTGGTAGGGAAACAATGTTTGATGAGATTAGTAAGTTATTTAAACAAGGGAGAACATCTAAGAAATGGGTATTTATGGATATAGATAATATAATGGATAAGTCATGTTTACTTAGTCTATAAAGTGAATAAACGCTATTTTCATGTTAGATATTTATGAAATTATCATGAATTATTCTTGTTTTATCCTATGATTGAAATTGGAACACCTTGGGGTGAGGTTGAAACTTAATTAAATAATTAATCTTAGATATTTTATATATATTTTTTTGAATACATAATTATTTTTTTATGTTTCAGGCATGTCTCTTGGTTAATGTTCCTATTAGGTTCATACTAATGATGTTCAGTAGGATGGGCGAGCAGTCCGCCATATAGTTGATATCAGTGATGATGACACTTGGGAGAGGAAACTTCAAGAGTTTTAGTGCAAGAGACTATTGAAGTATGAGGGATCCATTTCATGTTTAATTATATATTAATTTATCTATGAAGTGTAAATAACTTTCTATTCGATCCATTCTTAGAAGGAGAATTGGGTTTGGTTGGTGGTAATGTTGTGGTATGGTGTTTCTTGGTTGTAGTGGTTGTTGTTCGTAGATGATCACTAGGAGTCAAATATTTCATGGGTGATGTTTTTAGATATTTCTTAATCCAAGTTTAATTTTTCAATAATAAGAGAGAATGACCATCATTATTTTCCTACCCTTCATAAGGGGAGTTCTAGCACATGGGAGTATGGGAAGCACTCAAGGAATATTTTATGATATGATTCTGACATACTATAGGATGGGAAGGCTATAGAAATAAATTTTGATGTGTATTTTCATCTCTAGATCCAATTCAAATTTACCCCAATTATATTTCTAACATATCTCAAAGTGATGGCATAGGTATAGGTTTTTTAGAGGATGTTTTCCAGAATGGGATCATTATGAGAGGGGAGACAACAAGATTCACCATATAGTAGAGACATGGTTTGGGGTTCCCATTTTCATAGAAAAAATGTTTTTTAAATAGGTTAGGGTAGGTATCATCCTTCTTTATCTTGTTTATCTGTGGTGGAATTTCTCAGGACACTGCCATGGGATTAGAAATTTGTTTTATTATTGAGGCCATGTTCATAAGTAGTGTTAGTGCCCAAGCTTTCAAAATATATAACATGCGACTAGTGTTCCACTTTAGGTTTTTCCATTATAAGAATATATTCAAAGGAATTTTTAGTAGGGTACTCCACCCTTTAATCAGTGTATGTGATATGAGGAAAGAATATCATAGTTCTGTGATGGTCCTCATCATTTGAAATCAGAGTGTGGCCATGGAGGTGGTCTCCATCAAGGGTAGATTTGTTGTGGCCAGTTTCATGTACTAGATTTTCTAACACTAAGAGAGATGAACAAAATTCTAGGAAACATTTTCTTATTTTGTAATTGGGTTCATGCCTTGTTTGATTTTGGATCCAAACACTCCTTTTTTCCACCTTCCCTAGTCCATGCTCTGGGACTTGAGGTGGAGATACTTACAGTACCTTTGGCATTGATTATGAAAATTAGAGGTCATACTAATTTACATGAAGTATGTAGAGACTATGAGCTAGTTTTAGGGAAGAAAAAAATCACATGGAGACATACAATGTTTTTAGATACAACCATACAATATTATCCTTACCATGTATTAATTGTATTCAATGAATTTAATTGTGGATTTCCTTAAGAGGAAAATTACATTATATCATGTTGAAGATGGGTCTTCTATTTTCATTGGAGAGAGATAACCTCAAATATGTTGAATTTGTGCAATATAATATTCTTCCTTGATGAATGAGTTTAGTTGATATCATTATAGGTTATGTTAATGGTGTTTACTATGGTTGTAGAAGAGTACCCTAATATCTTTCTCGATAAGGTTGCAATGCTACGCCCTCGACGAGAGATCAAATTTGGGATGTAGCTACAATAGAAAACTTATGAAATCTCAATGTATCTTTATAATATGACCCCTTAAGAGTTTTTTTCGGTGAAGATATAGATTTATTATATCAATCAATGAGGTTTTGTTCGATAGAGTGTGTCACCTTGGGGTGCTCCAGTTTTTTTTAATGAATGAAAATGGAAATATGTGTCTATGAATATATTTTCATCACTTGAATATGTAAATAGTGAATAATCACTTCCCTCTGCCATATATTATAGATTTATTAAATTTTTTGATGGGAGTTAATTGGTTTTATAAGATTAATATCGGATCTATATATCATTGGATTTAGGTGATGTATGAGGATATTTTAAAGAATAGTTTTAAATGTTTCTATGGGAATTATGAGTTAATTGTAATGTTACTCTGCTTGATGAACAACCTATCAATATTTATGAGATTAATAAATATAGTGTTATAAGGGGTTTTGAAATAGTTTATGGTAGTTATCATCCAATAAATCCTAGTGTACTCCATGTCTAATGAGGAGCATAAAGGGAATCTACATGATGTTTTGGGAGTTTTTTTATTGATTCTATACCTGAGTCTGGAGATTGTTAGAGTGTGATTGAATTTCTCTCCATAATGCATCTTGTCATGGGACAAGTTGGTGGAAGAAAATGAATTTTCAGATGATTAAATAGTCATCATCAGTGTAGTATGTGGAGGATTATGATTTGGTGTATTCGAATGAGGGAGTTTTCCATGATTGTGTTGCCTTTTGTGATTTCCCTGATGGTTGGTCTGAGGATGATTAATATTGGGTGTTTTTCCCAGGAAGACCTTTCATTCCTTTATTGATACATGAGGTGGATCTCTATGAGTTCTATAGCTCACATATATCAGTATATACAAGTGTGAAAAATATTTTACCATGCTCTAAGAGGTTATTTTTTGTGTCTTGGGTTGAAGTTTTATACTGTATATTTCATGTCTCTCTCTTAATCTACGAGAGTGTTAAGGCTGAACATGGTGTTCTTGGTGGATTTATTTGGTCGTTAGATGTTCCATAGTGTAAGTCATAGGAAATATTGATAGGCTTATTCACTAGTTTACTTTGATCTAAACGAGGTTGTTATTCTTTATATGTGATAGTGGGAAATTTTCAATTTTTTTCTCACTTCCTAGAAATTAAAGTGTTTAGATTAATGGATGTTTTTTCTATCAAACATCTTGAGGAGGTGGTGTGGATTCATGGATTCTCTAAGAATACCATCTATGATAATGGCCAAAATTTCACCTCGTGGGTGTGGTGAAGTCTCCAAAATTCATTTTTCTTAAAGTTGTTCCTTAACACTACTTATCATCAACATATGGACTGTCAGATATTTCCAATCATCTAGACTCTTGAAGACATATTACACAATTGTGTCCTTTTTTTGGATGTTTATAGGTGAGAGACCTAACTTTGGTTTATTTTTCTTACAATAATTATTTTCACTCCACTATATATATGAAACCGTTTGAATATTTCTATGCCCAACCTTTTCATTCTCTATTGTAATAGACTAGGGTTAGAGATTCCACAATTCTCAGGGTTTATCTAGTAAAAAGAAGGATAGAGTTGGTCTAGGAGATTCATGAGAGGTGAAGGCAGAAAAAGATAATCAAAAGTTATATGATGAGGATTAGTAGAGACCTATGGAGTTCTATTTTGAAGAACATGTGATCGGGAAGGAAAATCCTCATCATGTGTAGCTTAGTCTTAGTTATGGAAGTAATAATTCTCCCCATTTTTTTGGCCCTTTCAAGGTGTTGGCTTGTGTTGGGGTTGTCACATATCTGATAACACTCCCCCTGTATATGAGATAGAAACATGATTTATTTCATGTTTCATTGATTGAATGCTATCTTCATGATGATTCCCACATCATCTATTGAGGTGATATCTACATTTATGATGATACGATCCTTGAGTAGTGGCCCTTGGATATCTAGGACCTCCATACAAAGGTACTTCATGGGCATGCTATTCCCTTAGATTGTGTTCTTCAGTGGCATAGTGGCATGGAGACGAGCACATGGGAACATGAGTCATAGATAATCATTTAGTAGCCCAATCTATTTTATGTTTAGTAATTATTTTCTATCAATGTTTTAATGTTCATAATTTTCTTCCTTATTATATATTTCTCTATTCATTGATTCCTTGTTTATGGCCTTGATCTTTTTTGAGAGGTATCTCCCCCCTAGAGAGTGTCGTGTAGTTTTATGCCATGTTTATCTAAGTGGGTTGATTGTTCTCCAATGAGAGTGAGATTATTGAGAGGAAACTCATGTGGTGGTTGTTTGGGAGACCCTTCTTCCTTTCCTTATCTTCAAATATGGTTTTAATTCTCTAGGGAGAGAATTAGTTGATAGGTATCTAATGTGAGGTACTAGATTCTCTAAAAATAAACTATTATTTTTCAAGTAATGGTGTTGCTGAGATGGAATTTAGAGGTGTTTCAAATTCTAGATACGTGTTTTGTATTTAGAAATTGTCTCCACCCCCATAGTGGAGGGTGTTGTGGTAGTTGTTTTTTCCCATGGTGAACCTATATGTAAAATTGTTTAGTAAAAATGGTTTAGATAGGGAGTGTACTCAATACAAAATTTCTTGGAGATCTCCCATATACCATGACTATAAAAACCTCATCATTATCATGGTGGAGGATGTGGTGAGGGAAACTGGCCTAGAATTTGGAAACCTGACTTTGAGGATGCTACATTGGACTGGCACATTCAAGGACACCATGATGATGGTGGAGGTTATGGTGATTGTATGGATGGAATTTGAACTACTGAAATACCAATGGTTCTTTGGGGATATTGACTAGTTTAAATGATAAAACATGTTTGATTTTCGGAGGTGTCTTGAATTCCATTTTAACTCATTCCTTACTCTATTAATCGATCCATGATCCCCTTCTTAAACATTCCTTCAATTTCATGAATTTATAGATGAACCTTGGTCATTGTTGGGTTATTTTCTTATGTTGAGGTTCCATTTATGGAAATTTTCATTGGTAAAGTGTTAGTTCTTCCTCTTTAGAACCCTTTAATCGACTCCTTTAGGATTCTAACCTTTCAATAATAGAGGATCCAAAACCCCTGGTTTATTGTACCTTCCCCTAACCCTTTCTAATTTCCATTATTACTTTTTTTATTGATGTTCACTAAGACAAAACATCTATTTTCGGTTGATAACTAAGAGTGGTTTATCATAGATTTTTGATGTTAGGTTTCAATGAATCTTCCTTCAGTTTCAATGGCAGCTGAACCTCGATCATTCATTCTTTATCAGAAAAAATTGAAATTCTAGATCATGGTAGGGTATTCATTGATTATCACTATTTTTTTTTGAAATATTGACGTTTTCATGGCATATATTATTGATACACAACAAAATTAACTTTAATAAATTTTAAACAAAATTAAAGAGTGAATTGGTTTTGTGTGTTAGAGATCACACGTGTTTATGAAGTGTGAACATTTTTACTCTTATTTTGTTAGGTAATATTCTATCTATTGTTCATACTAGGTATTATCATTTTTTTTGTTTGTAAATTTAATAAATAATTTAAATATAGTAATTATTATTGGTATAAAATAAAGTGTAATGTTTAATTTTTACCAGTATTGTTGTAATTAATAGAAACAAAAGTTCTTCTTAGAATATGTTTAAGTAATAATTTCATTATCTATTGATAAATAATGCCTTAGGTTTCCTATGGAGGTAACATGTGATAAATTAATTGCTTAATTTAAGATGATAATCAATTGGTTATTTGATAAATTTAATTTTTTGGCATTGATGGAGGTAGTTTTCTTATAAATGTTGGATACCCTTATTCATAGCCATAGTTTCTCTAATGACTATTTGTTGTTTTCTTCCTAATTTATGTGCTTTCTCAAGAAATGAGACTTTATTTGAGACATTATGTGATTCTAGGAGGACTTATGGTTTGGAGATAATGGGATAAGGATTCCTGTGTTTATGGCATCAGTTGGAACCTGTGATAGTCGGATGGATGTGGACATGCATGGTGGTGTCTAAGATGGAATAGGTTGAAGCTATGATTTTCCATTTAATTTTATAATTGAAGATGATTTTATTTATTGATAAATAATATGATTTTAAGGCCTAATGGTTGGGTTTCTATTTTTTACATTTCTTTACACATTTCTCTTTGAGATTCGTTGTTATTGATTTATGGGTCATTTAGGAGATTATAGAACAAGTCTTAAAGATCCTAGAAATACTAATGGTAATGTTAAATAATTTAAACCACGGTGTTAGATGTATGAGAGAATGATAAAATTATGATTAATCCTATGGAAAGATGTAATAAGTTATATTATTACTTGTGGGAATAGTTTTTCATTGAAAGTTAAAATAAAAGGATCTACCCATCTAAAGAATCAATTTAAAAGTATCATGAGATGTTTTTGTGATTATTTGATATAGAGTCCTTAGTAGTGGAAATTGGGAGTCTGAGTGATGGTATTTAGTGTTAAGATATGGGTAGTAATTTCCTATATTTTTTTGTGAGATATATATATATATACTCTGTATGTTATGTGATTTCATACGGCACCCCACCATTGTTTGTAGAGAATCTAAAACTAGTGTACTCTAGAGGGTGTTTTCCCCAATAACTAGGTTAGTGAGTAATCGATGGAAGACTACACCATATATCCCTACTCTATTCTCCTGGTAGTATTATGTGCTAGTAATAAAGGTGGTTTCCTTTCCAATATATATGTGTGTATAGGGTTGTAATGGATTTTCTTAATTTTATAATCATGTATCTGCAAATATATTATCCCATGGACTATTATATGTATGTTGTGGATGGGGTTTGAAATATTTAGGAATAATAAATTGAAAATGTGATGTGGTGGCACTTAAAAAAACTCATTTACTATCTATATATGTGGATATTGATGATGAAATGGTGAGATGCATAGGGTTCATTATATGTTATAGTTTCCCATGTGTTTTCAAGTTTAATTATTAATTATAGAGAGATATCTTAGGATGTTCAATGTTATGGTAGAGTGAAAAAACAATGGGGAGGTGATATTGGTGTTCCATCATTTGATATTATATTATTACTTGTATAAAATTATTGGGGATAGAGCCATGGTGAGGTTGAGAACTTATCATTCATTATTAGGTTATGATTTAGTTACACTTGTTTTATCAATGTGAATTGGTATGCTTTCTTTATATTTTTCCTCAGATTCTCCACACAAGATCCTAATAGGTATACTTGTTATTCTCAACCTACATCTAGATTGACTATTTTTTAGGACTGTAGGGTATGGTTGGTGATTGGGTAAGAAATTACTAGATTGTGGAGTTATTCAGGATCTGATTAGGATGTGAGGTCACTATTGAGGACTTTATTTTATTACTTTTAGTGTTTTACAATTATTTAGTTTTTATGAAATTAAATGCTTATATTAAGTTCTTTTACCCTTATTATGATAATGATTTTTATTTCATTTTATTATTATCTCATATTCCTTATGTTATCTTAGAGGGAAATGGATTCCATTGTTGTTTATGAAATACCCTCAGTGCTAGTTTCCAACCTATTGCCAATTGTAGGTGGGATTCATGCATCATTACCTACCTTCTCTAATTGCTGGTCCAAGAGGGGTACCTTTGCGGTGAGGGGGTCATGATATAAGGTTTAAAATATATACCCAGTCTAATTTGTCTCATTATACATAGCAATGCATTTATGGGTAATAAAATTTTGGCCCCACCCATCACTAGTGATGTCCAATATATTCAATATTTAAATGAATGAATAAAAAATAAAATACATAACTGACATGACCTAGTAATTAATAAACATCTATATTGAAACAATATGTATATAATTTTTTAGTATTTCTAAATTAAATAAATGGAATAATTTTATTAGAACGAACCATTTAGGCTTACATCATCTAGAGTAATGGTTATATAGTAAATTAAATACTGTAGAAAATAATATAGACTTGCAGGAAGTGATATAGAAAATATCGTTGAAGTTAAAGAATATGAAAATGGTGGTGAAAAGTAATGTCATGAGAGAGATAACAAGTGATAGTGAACATAACCCTTACAAATAAGGTGAGTTTTGATGTCATGACCCGTCCTCGGGGCCCATGCCGTGACTACCCCAAGCCCGCCTTCCATAGGCCAGGGGCTGGCGACTAGCACCAAGGTGTAAATCCCGGTAAAGGGAAGGCATTGCCTTGTAAAGTAAACAAAAAACACCATAGAGCAAGCACGCAGAATAAGTAAAAACTAAGTAAAAGCTGGTACAACAATAAGTGCGGAAGTAAGTGGGCCAGAATACAAACCCAAACTGAAAGTAAAGTACAATTCGAAAGGGAAAACAACAACTGAAAAAGTAAAGTCGCAATGTCGAGCCATCCACTGGAATTCCCACCTGAAGAGTGGGTATAGATAGCCTCCACTGCTCCTCGGGTCCAGCCGACTGCTCCGAGTACGTCCCGCCTAGTGGTCCACCTCCAGGTACCGTCCTGGTCCACAAGCCTCCACAACGACCAGCGCTGTCCGTCGTCTGCAACCAACACAACGTAGTGCGGGCATAGCCCGTGCAGGGGTGAGTATAAGCTACTCAGTAGGGACCCCGAGACCCACGAAGGTCTCCCAGAATCCACAAAGGATAAACCACAAAGGGAAGATACAATCACGAAGTAACATCCGACACTTCTTAGGTATATGCCCATACATATACCTAAGTCATCAATTCTCGTTCGGCTCCAACATCCGAGCCCAAGCACAACCCAGTCCACACAGGAAAGAAAAATGTAAATCCACACAGGATAGCTCAACACAATCTACATAGGAAAGTAAAACAGAAGTCAGCTCACATAGGTACTTCTTTGTATGATGATAAAGATGACCAGATGTAGCCACTGATTAATCTAAGCCGTCGGACCCACAAAGGATCGGTAGGTACTAACCCCCGCAATGAACCACACAAGATCGATCCTGAAGTTGAACCCAAATCCATTGGGAAACTCCTTCTCCATTAAGTACAGTGGTTAGGCCTCTACAACCAAGGGCTTCCCTCTCACCTTGGACTACTGTAGTACTCCACCTATCGAGTACTGTGGGCCTGCTGCTACAACCAAACGCTTCCCACCATGGGTCTTCCGCTACAACCAAGCACTCCCCCTCATAGCCTCTAAAGGTACCCCTTCTGTTGAGTACCATGGGTCAGCCACTACAACCAAGCGCTCCTCCGTTGTGGGTCTGCCGCTGCAACCATGCGCTCCCCAGTGCTGCTACAACCAAGCGCTCCTCCGTCATGGGTCTGCCGCTACAACCAAGCGCTCCCCCTCATAGCCTCCAGATGTACACGTTTTGTTGATTACTACGGGTCTGCCGCTACAACCAAGAGCTCCTCCACCGTGGGTCAGATGCTACAACCAAGCGCTCCCCACTGGGCTATCCGTATCACACCGAGTCGTCCGATCAGTAGTCGTCATGTCTCATTCGGCTCTAGGGTTTCCGCACACAGCATGCTCGTTCCGGGAGGGTCCACTCCACGAGCTAAGAGGCTCGATGCATCAACTGACATGTAGTCTGGAGTTGACGTATACCAAGATGTACCGTAGTGGTCACTGCCAAAAACACGGAGGATCCCCGTACTGTTTTCATCATCGTCGCAGTCGAATCCACTAAGGATCTCTGTACAGTCGTCGTCGTCACAGTAGCAGTCGCAGCCAGCTCTAGGGTCCCCGCACACAGCAAGCTCGTTTGGGAGGGTCCACTCCACGAGCCGAGAGGCTGATACATCAACTGACACATAGTCCAGAGTTGATGTATCCAAAAGTTCCGTATCGTCAATATGAACTCAACGTCGCAGACAACGCGTCAATCAGATGCCCAGTCTGAGAGTTATTGGCCTTTTCGTCCGAGGGGCCCAGTCGGTTTTTAAGGAAAAACCAACCCGACCGTACTCCACCTGCATCCAAACCTCGGGCGGAGAATTGCAAAAGATCCGTCACACTTTGAGGAATTCAACAAAGTCTACGGCACGTCAATCAGACATCCGAAGCTCAAGATATGAGCGTTTCCGCTCCAAGGGCCCTGTTGGTTTCCTGTACGAACCAACCCGGACAAACCCAAAGTATTCCGAAACCATGAGTGTGATATACCAAAACAACGGTCTCGATTCAAGGATCACATCTTCACTGACAGCACGTCGTTCGGATATTTGTAGCTCAAGTTATGAGAAAAAGACCGAAAAAGGTCCGGAAACGGGGGGTCTGGGCCCGGACCGACCCGGCCCAACCCCCCTGGGTCGGGCCGAAACGGGTCGACCCGACCCGGGTCTGGGTTCGACCCAGTTCGGCGCGACCCAGCCTGGGTGAGACCCAGCCGGCAGGTCGGCTCGGCCCGGCTCGGCTCGGCCGAGCGGCCGAGCAAGGGGAGCCGCAGGGTGTGCAACCCCCGCCGGAAGAGGAGCCGCGACCCTGCGTGGGGCCGCACTTGGTCAGCGGACGCGACAAAGCCGCGTCCCGTGTCTCGCCGGACCCTCGCGGTCGTGGGTCTAGTCGGCCGGCGCCTCCGGCCGCCGGCGCCGCCGCACCGGCGACCCGCGCCGCCGGTGGATTCCGCGGGCCACCGGAGTTGCTCCGGTGGTACGATTCCACTTCCGTCTGCGCCGTAGCTCTTCCCGGGACACGTTCTTCACTACGGAAACAACAAATCATCTCTGCGGCCTGTTTTTTCGCCGTCCGCCATTTCACACATCAACGAAGAACTGCAGAGGTTTGTCGGGCCGTGTTTGTTTGGCCCGCACCCTCCGCGTTAGGTGATAACAATCGGGAAGATATTGATCAATACATGAAAACACAACAAGATAGAATTTTAATAAATTAAAATTGCACTTTGATCATGGATCGTTGTTTTTGAAGGAACCAACCACGAGAATAGAATATTATTTTCAAATAAAATCCCTACCTCGCCGCAGTCGTCGAGCGTGCGTTCTTCGCGTAATTGACCGTCGCGGAAGAAGGTGATCGTCGCGTCGTGGAAGGGGGTCATGTCATCACGGAAGGGTGCCGCGTCGACGATATCAAGCAGTTGATCGAAGATCTGTCGCGGAAGGAGGAACGTCGTAGAAGAACATCGCGGGAGAAGAACGTCGTGGAAGAAGCGTCAGCGTCGCGTCGATCTCCGGGGGTCGGGCATTCTTCACGTTCTTCGCGTTCTTCGCGAAGGTGGATGGAGGACTTAAGGTTTTGTCAAATTCTCTCAACGAACAATCCTCAAGAAAGGTGCATTGGTCTTATTTTATTAACATGCCAACGGTTTGAAAACAGGTTAAGAAACGAGCAAATTAATTCATAGAATTAATTTCAATGAATTAACCACCCAATTAATAGATGCGTTTAATTGTTTAAGAAAATTCCCCAGTTGACTTTCATTTAATAGGGGTTTTCGCGGGTGCGTTACTTAGCGGAAAAGAAACGGTGGGGCTCGTGCGGGCTCCACCTCAAAAATATCCTACCCACTTGGTAGGATATTTTTGGATAGCACCTTATCCGCATCAACTCAGCTTAAGCAGATTTAAGTGGATTTCAAGTGGCTTTAAGTAAAATTAAAATAAAGTTGTCGCACACTTTATTTTATTTCTTAACTAAACCCAAAAATTTAAAAACCACACCCGAGCAAACACAACTCCGGAAGAGGCGTTTCTAAGCAAATACAGGAGCTGCGATTCTATTGGTGCCCTCAGAATTCAATTCCGAGCACTGGTTCAAAAGTTAGAAAAACCCGCTTGTTCGTTCACTGAACATACCCGAGCCAAACTTCGGAAAATGATTCCGGGCACACCGGGCCTCGGAATCAGGTGCCGTCAGAAACTGCGTTCTTGTAAAATTCCAAAGAAAATTAAGAAAAAAAATTTCCTTGAAATTTAAGGGTCTTTAAATCACTCCCACCTCAGGGCATTACGTCCCCGTAAAGATACATCAAAAACTAGGGAAACAAAAGTGGGTACTGAGCACGCATCTGAGCCTCCCGCTCCCAAGTGCTCTCCTGGAGGTTTCTGTGCTGCCATCTGATGCACACAAGAGGAATCGATCATCCACGTAGGAACTGCTCCTGTCGATCCTCGATCTCCACCGGGACCTCCGCAAAAGTCGCCCCATCATCAACGTCTAGCTCCCCATGGTCAGTGATGTGCGTCGGGTCGTGCACGTATCTCCTCAGCTGAGATTCGTGGAAGATGTCGTGCTCCCGGTGCAACTGTGGTGGTAGAGCCAGGCGATAAGCCACCTCGCCAATCCTGCTGAGGACCTGGAATAGTCCGATGAAGCGTGGAGACAACTTTCCGCCTTGGAAAAATCTCTGTAATCCACATCGAGGTGAGACACGCAAGAAAACGTGGTCGACATCTTTGGACTCTAGTGGCCTCCGCCTCCTGTCAGTATAAGACTTCTGCCGGCTCTGAGCTATGTTCATCCGCTCGTGGATGACTTGGACCTTTCTGGTCCTACAAGAGCTACTGAGATTTCTTCTTTACCGATAAGAGAAATCCGGTCTCATCCCCCGGATGAACCATGTTCTTCACCTAATACAGTCAATCCCATCATGGATGATACTAACCCATAACAAGGATGACGTCGTAAGGCCTCGACGCTACTACCAAGAGATCCAACCGTTACTCTCGCCTCCAAGGGTTGAGTCACACTGTCGGCATCAGTGTGTGGTCACTGGGTCTCCTCCAGTAGGTATCTCAAAGTGAGGGTCAAGACAACGGTTTTTAAACCGGAACCTCTTAGTAACAACTAAAAGAGACGAAAGGAAGGTGAACGCCACAAGAAAAGTGTCTTTTATTACTGCAGCTCAAAGTACAAAGACACAAAACATGTACAAACAAACATCAACAACACTAGAGCCAGTATAAACAAAAGTCCCCAGGTCTGGAGCTAGTCCCGCTTCTGTCCATCTGCTCTCGGAGCTCCATGATCGTAGGCCTCAACTGCCTGAAGCTGAGGTCTCCCATGTCCACCAGCTCCCTACGGTCGGGGTGGACCTCCTGGTGGTGGTGGTGGCAACACCTCGAAGCGTCGTCCACCTCCAGCTGCATAGCCAACTCCCCTACCACGGTCTCCTGCTCTATGCGGTCCGCCTCGATCAAACTTATGCCTCTGCTTGGGAGGTCCTTTGGTCATCTGCTGGTCATCCGTATGGTGGGTCGGATAGTCACGAGCCATGTGACCAACCCCGCCGCATGAGTAACACTGTCCGCTCATGGTAAGTCGTTTTCCACCCCGGGTGCCTCGCACAAATGACCCTGTGTCATGCGGTCGACCACCGGTAGGTCTAGTCCTCTTGGAACCCTGCGTCATCTGTCTACTGCCTACTACAGAAGACTCTTTCGCATGCCGGCTAGAGGTGGGTCCTGCTGTTGGAGACTGCTCAGCAAGGAAACTATCCACTAAGAGGGCTCGCTCCAACACCCCTGTCTAGGTCGGATTTCTATGAGAAACAACTGAAGCTCTGATCTCTCGCCTGAGCCCCTGCTTGAAGGTTCGGGCCCTGAAGAATGGGTCCCATACCATGTCAGTGGAATAGCGCGAGAGATCGGTAAACCTCGTCGCGTACTGTGCTACTTTCATGCTGCCCTGCAACAACTGTAGTAGCTCCAGGATGCGTACCACACGGAGGGTGGGTGGGACGAACTCCGAGCGAAAGAGGCTCTCAAAGTTCGTCCAGAGAAGAGATGCCTCATCATGCACCTAGAGAATCAAGCTCCACCATTGGCCCGCTGCTGCGTGCAGTATGCTCGATGTGAGGGTCACCATGAGGTCGGTTGGTGTCTTCACTAACTGGAAAACTCGTACAACGGCCTCCAGTCAATCCTCGACTGCCTGGGGGTCCGTCTCCCCGTGGAACCTGGGCGGTTGCTGGCGTTGGAACTCATGCAGTGCACTAAGGTGACGTGCATCGTCAGCGGCTGGGGCTGGAAGCATCGGTGGCTCGGTGGGTAAAGGTACCGTCGGTGCCTCAACTGTCAAAGGGCCCTGCACCGAGGCCTCGTCGCTCGGTGGGCTGTCGTCACGTACAACTCTTGGAACCCTAGATGGCTGCTGGCGTGGGGCCATCCTGAAAAGAAATAGGTGCGCCACGGTAAGAATAGTATACCTGGTGAGGTGACATAAAGTAATCACAATGAAAACTTGTAACACACATGCAATCAATGTTTTCGTGCATTAAGTCGGAAATCAGAAGTCAGGGTCCTGATGTATGGATACGTCGGCGGCCTCAACTACACTGGGCTCCCTGGACTGATAACCACACTAAATATGCTTAACACTATTGCTTCACATAGAAGAATGATCAGAGTCTACGGTAGAACCAAACTCCTCTGATACCAATTTGTCAGGACCCATCCTCGGGGCCCATGCCGTGACTACCCCAAGCCCGCCTTCCATAGGCTAGGGGTTGGCGACTAGCACCAAGGCGTAAATCCCGGTAAAGGGAAGGCATTTTCTTGTAAAGTAAAAAAACAAACACCACAGAGCAAGCACGCAGAAGAAGTAAACACTAAGTAAAAGCTGGTACAACAGTTAGTGCAGAAGTAAGTGGGCCAGAATACAAACCCTAACTGAAAGTAAAGTACAACTCGAAAGGGAAAACAACAACTGAAAAGTAAAGCCGCAATGTTGAGCCGTCCACTGGAATTCCCACCTGAAGGGTGGGTACAGATAGCCTCCACTGCTCCTCAGGTCCAGCCGACCGCTCCGAGTACGTCTCGCCCAGTGGTCCACCTCCAGGTACCGTCCTGCTCCGTAAGCCTCCACCAAGACCAGCGCTGTCCGTCGTCTGCAACCAACACAACGTAGTGTGGGCATAGCCCGTGCATGGGTGAGTATAAGATACTCAGTAGGGACCCCGAGACCCCGAAGGTCTCCCAGAATCCACAAAGGATAAACCACAAAGGGAAGATACAATCACAAAGTAACATCCGACACTTCTTAGGTATATGCCCATACATATACCTAAGTCATCAATTCTCGTTCGGCTCCAACATCCGAGCCCAAGCACAACCTAGTCCACACAGGAAAGAAAAACGTAAATCCACATAGGATAGCTCATCAAAATCTACATAGGAAAGTAAAACAGAAATCAGCTCACACAGGTACTTCTTTGTATGACGATAAAGATGACCAGATGTAGCCACTGATTCATCTAAGCCATCGGACCCACAAAGGATCGGTAGGTACTATCCCCCGCAATGACCCACATAGGCTCGATCATGAAGTTGAACCCAAAGCTATTGGGAAACTCCTTTTCCATCAAGTACAGTGGTTATTCCGCTACAACCAAGCGCTTACCTCTCACCTTGGACTGCTGTAGTACTCCACCTTTCGAGTACTGTGGGCCTGCTGCTACAACCAAGTGCTTCCCACTATGGGTCTGCCGCTACAACCAAGCGCTCTCCCTCATAGCCTCTAGAGGTACTCCTTCTGTTGAGTACCATGGGTCTGCCGCTACAACCAAGTGCCTCTCCGTTGTGGGTCTGCCGCTACAACCAAGTGCTCCCCAGTGCTGGTACAACCAAGCACTCCTCCGTCGTGGATCTGCCGCTACAACCAAGCGCTCCCCCTCATAGCCTCCAGAGGTACTCCTTCTGTTGAGTACCGTGGGTCTGCCGCTACGACCAAGCACTCCTCCGCCGTGGGTCTACTACTACAACCAAGCGCTCCCCACTGGGCTATCCGTAACACACCGATTCGTTCGATCAGCAGTCGTCAAGTCTCAACCGGCTATAGGGTTTCCGCACACAACATGCTCGTTCCGGGAGGGTCCAATGCACGAGCTAAGAGGCTCGATGCATCAACTGACATGTAGTCCAGAGTTGAAGTATCCCAAGATGTACCGTAGTGGTCACTGCCAAAAACCCGGAGGATCCCCGTACTATTTTCATCATCATCGCAGTCGAATCCATTGAGGATCTCTATACAGTCGTCATCGTCACAGTAGTAGTCGCAGCCAGCTCTAGGGTCCCCACACACAGCAAGCTCGTTCGGGAGGGTCCGCTCCACGAGCCAAGAGGCGGATACATCAACTGACACATAGTCCAGTGTTGATGTATCCAAAAGTTCCGTATCTTCAACAGGAACTCAACGTCGCAGACGGCGCGTCAATCGGACGCCCGGTCTGAGAGTTATTGGCTTTTTCCTCCTAGGGGCCCGGTTGGTTTTTAAGGAAAAACCAACCCGACTGTACTTCACCTACATCCAAACCTCGGGCGGAGTATTCCAAAATATCCGTCTCACTTAGAGAAATTCAAAAAAGTCTACGGCACGTCAATCGGACATCCGAAGCTCAAGATATGAGCGTTTCCGCTCCGAGGGCCCGGTTGGTTTTGTGTACGAATCAACCCGGCCGAACCCAAATATTCCGAAACCTTGAGTGTGATATACCGAAATGACCGTCTCGATTCAAGGATCACATCTCCATAGCCGGCGCGCCGTTCGGAGTTCCGTAGCTCAAGTTATGAACAAAAGACCGAAAAAGGTCCGGAAACGGGGGGTCTGGGCCCGAACCGACCCGGGCCAACCCTCCTGGGTCAGCCCAAACCGGGTCGAACCGACCCGGGTCTGGGTCCGACCTGGTTTGGAGCAACCCGTCCCGGCCCGGGCGGCCCGGCCCGGCCTGGGCGCGACCCGGCCGGCGGGTCGGGTCGGCCCGGCTCGGCTCAGCCGAGCGACCGAGCAAGGGGAGCCACGGGGTGTGCAGCCCACACGGGAAGAGGAGCCACGGCCCCGCCTGAGGCCGCACTTGGTCAGTGGATGCGGCAAAGCCGCGCCCCGTGTCTAACCGGACCCGCGCGGTCGCGGGTCTGGTCGGCCGCCGCCTCTGGCCGCCGGCGCCGCCGCGCCGGCGACCCGCGCCGCTGGTGGATTCCGCGAGCCACCGGAGTTGCTCCAGTGGTCCGATTCCACTTCTGTCTGCGCCGTAGCTCTTCCCGGGTCCCATTCTTCACTAAGGAAACAAAAAATCGTCTTTGCGGCCTGTTTTGTCATCATCCGCCATTTCGCACATCAACGAAGAACTACAGAGGTTTGTCGGGCCGTGTTTGTTTGGCCCGCACCCTCCGCGTTAGGTGATAACAATCGGGAAGATATTGATCAATACATGAAAACACAACAAGATAGAATTTTAATAAATTAAAATTGCACTTTGATCCCGACTCATTGTTTTTGAAGGAACCAACCACGGGAATAGAATATTATTTTCAAATAAAATCCCTACCTCACCGTAGTCGTCGAGCGTGCGTTCTTCACGGAATTGACCGTCGCGGAAGAAGGTGATCGTCACGTCACGGAAGGGCATCGCGTCATCGCGAAAGGGCGCCGCGTCGACAATCTCAAGCAGTTGATCGAAGATCTGTCGCGGAAGGAGGAACGTCGTAGAAGAACATCGCGGGAGAAGAACTTCGCGGAAGAAGAGTCGGCGTCGCGTCGATCTCCGGGGGTCGGGCGTTCTTCGCGTTTTTCGCGAAGGAGGATGGAGGACTTAAGGTTCTGTCAAATTCTCTCAACGAACAATCCTCAAGAAAGGTGCATTGGTCTTATTTTATTAACATGCCAACGGTTTGAAAACAGGTTAAGAAACGAACAAATTAATTCATAGATTTAATTTCAACGAATTAACCGCCCAATTAATAGAAGCGTTTAATTGTTTAAGAAAACTCCCTAGTTGACTTTCATTTAATAGGGGTTTTCGCGGGTGCGTTACTTAGCGGAAAAGAAACGATGGGGCTCGTGCGGGATCCACCTCACAAATATCCTACCCACTTGGTAGGATATTTTTGGATAGCACCCTATCCGCATCAACTCAGCTTAAGCAACTTTAAGTGGCTTTCAGGTGGCTTTAAGTGAAATAAAAATAAAGTTGTCGCACACTTTATTTTATTTCTTAACTTAACCCAAAAATTTCAAAACCACACCCGAGCAAACGCAACTCCTGAAGAGGCGTTTCTAAGCAAATGATATGATGATGTAATTAATAGGGTGCATGGAATTTTATAGTTTATCTAATGTTTTTGAGCAATATAATATATTGGAGCGAGGAATTTTGGTCATGTGACTTTGGGTGTAACACCCCGACCCCAGTTACCCAGAGTCGGTTCATTATTACATAACATTGGCATGATCACAAAAGATCAAGTCTCAAAAGACCGATTAGTTTAGTAGCTTTGGAAACACTAGATACATTCATAAGTCTTACATTACATGATAAAGTAAAAAACTACTACAACATAGTCTCCATAGTCCACAGTCATGTCCCCTTAGACTATCCCTGCAGGTCATTCATAATATACTTTTCACATCCTGGAAAAAATAAAACATAGAAAGGGGTGAGGTCAGATGCTTAGGTAGGAGAAAAATATAGCAGAAAATTTCATAAATAAGAAATTTTTTTAAGGCAATGTATAACTAAAACAAAATCCTTTTAAAATTGAACTTCAAAATAATATAGAAAAAATAAAATGAAATAATTCCATTTAATTATTCACATGGATATTCTACAAGTTGAATAATCACATGCAATATCAATAACCTCTTTCAAAATGATGGAATTTATAATGCCAGACTATCACAACCACACATTCGAGGCCTTGTACCAAGACTAAAAAAACGATTTTGTCAAGGCCTTGTGCCAAGACACTAATTTTCCTCATGAGACCTACAGATGTATCGAAGAGCTATAGTGGGCTCCACCCGTCACTTACTAAGTCCAATACATTCCTCATATGAAAAGGTTTAAACATAACATAAACATTCATACTAAAAATAGCATACGAAATGTAAATAATTTATCCATAAACCATGAATGGTGTAAAAACAACACATCTGTAGTCAAACATATAACAAAAACTTCAATACAATATAGAAGTTTTGTATCATAATAAATCATCTTCAAATAAGCTTAAAATCCATCAAAGGTTGTTGACATACATGAAATCAAAACTATTTGAGAGAAATATCTCTTTTTTTGAAATCATTTAAAAGTTACATAATTATAAAAGAAAACATTTACTTTGAAATTATTCTTATAATCTTGTATGGGGAGCTTCGACGATTTTATAATGGCGAAAATAACCGCACCCACAGTATAAGTTAAAAAGATATTCTTACCTTAATTTTGTCGAAAAGGTTAAAAGGGACCCTGTTTGGAAAATGAGGGAAAGATTCCTTTATAAAAATCTTATAAAAATTCAAATAAGGGTATAAATGACATTAACCCATAGTATGTATGATAGTAAGAATGTTTTGAAGTACATTTTCAAGAAACATGGATGTGGATGATAAAGAGGTCCCAGTAGATACTTACGTTAAAACAACCTCCGATAATAAAGAGATTGTGAAATTAATCCTTACCTTGTACTTTTACATGGTTGAGGGTAGGTTAAACTCCTGTATAATGGTGAAATAATTTCTATTAGATTATACAAGAATCATATACATTAATATGATACCATATATGATCTTTTAACATTTTTTCATTAATAATATCTTAGTATTTTCGTCGTTTCAGGTGTTAATGGATTTGTTTTCCTTTATATTATTTGTTATGTGAGTAATATTTGTTATGGATGGGATGTATAATATTCATATCCAGAATTATATCAAGTATTTTAACATTTTTTTAATCATATAATAAAAATTAAATTTGAATGGATACGATGGAGAACGAATCTCATCGTGTTCATGGAGACGTTAATCCGTACGTACGCACGAGTGAAAATATTATTATTTGGATATTAAAATGATATATAATTGGATGGTATATAATATATACAGAATAAGTATCGTGTTATATTTATTATTTACATGAATTAAACATCATTATTATACCCATTCAAATAATAATGTATTGAATAACAATTACACCACGACATGGAGACGGTAATCAGTACGTACGCATATATGGTGACATGTCATTCAAAGGATGGATAGAATAATGAATATGGATGTACCATATTTTTAATAACATCACAGTATATAAAATATATTGGATTTATTATTTTAGAATGGAAATACCAAAGAAAGAAGAAGTGGAAGAAGAAAATAACTTGAAAGAGGGTGGTGAAATTATTACCTCGTTTTCTGGTTCTTCCTTTTGATTTGATCAAAAGGGATCCTTATGTTGGCTTTATGACTAATGGAAGGCCTCTAGGATTAAGTGAGGGAAGTTTAAAGGATATTTAGTCCGGGTTTGGCTAAGTCAAAAGGCTTTGAAGGTGTGAATTAGAGAGAAGGGGAAGTGCCCTTTTATAAGAGGGGTGAGGGGCACCTTAGGAAAAGCTAGAAATATTATTTTATAATAAAATTATTTTAGGTTTATAATGGCTCCAAAATGGATTATTTAAAGGATAAGGTGGGGATAGGTCTAAAACCACTCAACCAATAGGTTTTAGACATGTTTGGGTCACTATATAAGCTTTATCTTTTAGATTTAACTCTTAGTTAAATAGTTTGACATTTACCATGTCTCTTTGTATTTTTATATTATATGGTTAATAAACCTAAAATATACTTCCAAAAGAACCAAAGTGGTTAATTAATGATACAAATATCATTATATAAGTCCTTTGTCCTATCCTTTTATTTTTATGTATATAATATCAATTAATAATATAATATTTTTTTTAAAAATCTTTATTGTCAATTGTGATACTTTTTGGTATTTTGTTTTTGAGAAATTCATAACAACATTATTACTTCGAAAAAAATTCAAATAACCAACCCTAATATTTCATAGTAACCTATAAAATTAGTTTAATTCATAAAAAGGCTAAAATTATGTTTATTTGGATATTTATAAAATCAATTATTTTAATATTTTATTAATTAGGTAATTACTGCATCCCCATTGTGTCATAAATAAATTAAATTCTTTAATTTCTAAAAATTATAAATAAAATATCATTATTTAGGAATTTTATTTATATTTATAATTAATATTTATAATGGAATTTATCTTTTGTATAACCCTGTATTAAAAATGTTTTAGTTATCAAACTTTGATTTTATCTCTTTTAACTCTTCTTTGAATTAAATAATAATAAATGTCCTAATCTAATCCAAGTAGACCAAAGAGGTTCATATTTTATTCCTAAGGTTGTTTTGGGTCGAATTATACTTATCAAATATAATTAGAACTTGTGTTAGGGTAATAATAATATCATTTCTACTCCTAATTACCCAATTTACTTTTAACCTTGGTAAATAAAAGTAAAAAGTTACTCTTCACCAAAACTTATTTTTATCATATTGAATCACATTTACACCTAGATATTAACAATTTGTCTCAGATTTTCTAAATTCCACTAACATAAGTGTTAAAATTATGTTTTATGTGAATTTGCAAATTCCCCGAGGAGGTGGGTAAAAGACAGTGAAAAGTTCCATAAATTTTTTATATATGTAAAATTATTATAAACTAAATCCAATGAATTACATTGAACTTATATAGTTATTATGTATCTATTTTGACCAAAAATAAATTTGAATAAAATAAATAACTATTTAAACAAAAATTCAATTTTAAACTATAACTCAGTGTTTTTCACTATTCATCAAAAATTGAAATTTTTCAGAAAAATACCAAAAATTCACCCTAAGATAATTTTGATATTCTGAATAAAAAAATGATGTCCATTTTGAAAGATAAAATTTATAAAATTCCAAAAATTGGGTATAACTATTCATAACTGCTAGTTTGATTGGTTGTGGTGTGTATTAGAAATTGAAGTTGCATAAAACACATGCTACTATATTATTCAAAGGGATACGTACCGTGGAAGCTTGGGGTGTTACATTCTCCCCTCCTTCAAATAATTTATCCTCTTTGTTTCTAGAATATTACTGCCTAAAAATACTCGAGTAGTTATTCATGATAAGATCCTCGAGTTCCCACGATGCGTCTTACATCTTATAGTTTCTCCATAGAACATTACTAGACTAGTCATCCATTTTCTCAGCACTTTTTCCCTTATATCAAGAATCTTGATAGGGTATTCGCAATAATACAGATCAGGTTCCAGTTCTAATTCATCATAGGTGAGTACATGTGTTAGGTCATGCAAGTATTTTCTCAAAAGTGATACGTGGAACACATCATGAACTTTGGATAGATTTGGCGGCATTGCCAAATGGTAAGCTACAACCCCATTTCGTTCTGGAATTTCGAAAGGTCTGATGTACTTATGAATCAATTTTACCTTTTACCAAAACATATAAAACTCATCCATGGAGATACCTTCAAGACAACATGATATCCTACCTAAAATTCCAAATCATTTCTTCAGTTATCAGCATAGATCTTCTGCCTACTTTGAGCTTCTTTGATGTGGTTTTGGATTACCTTCACCATTTCCATCGTTTCCTCCACCAGTTATGGGCCTATGAGTATTCTTTCACCAATATCATCCCAATAGGTTGGTGTAAAACATCACTTTCTGTATAACGCTTCATATGGTGCCATCCTAATACTTTAATGGAATCTATTGTTATAGGAAAATTCTACCAGAGGTAAATATTGATCCCACATACCCTGAAATTCAAGTGAGAAAGATCTCAAAATGTCTTCTAAGGTTTGAATAGTCCATTTTGATTGTCCATCAGTTTGGGGGTGGCAGGCAGTGTTCAAACGAAGCTCATTATCCATGGATTTTTGAAGACTTTTCCAAAATCATGAAGTAAAACGTGGATTACGATAAAAAAATCGATAGGGGTACTCCATGAAGTCTTAATACTTCATTAATATATAGTCTTGCTAGACATTCAAGTGGTAAATCCACCCTTATAGCAAGAAAATGTGTTGACTTAGTAAGATGGTCAACAATGACCCATATTGCATCATTCCTTCTAGGAGTCTTTGGTAGTCCCATGACAAAGTCCTTTGTAATATTATCCCATTTCCAATCTGGTATGGGAAGAGGTTTCATGACTCCTCCAGGCTATTGCCTTCCAGCTTTCACTTGTTGAAAAACCATACATCTTGAAACAAAATCATCAATTTCCCTCTTCATGTTGTCCCACAAAAAATGTTCCTTCAAATCGCTTTACATCTTGGTGCTCCCATGGTTTATATAGAAATTGGAACTATGTGCATCGTCCCAAAATTATCTTTTTAGATCAGGTATATTGGGAAAAAAAAGTCTCTTCCCAAATTTCAAAATTCCATATTTATACCCAAAGTCACTCAATCTCCCATAATTCACAGCTATAATCTTCGTTTGAAACTCTTCATCAACGGTCTAATAACTCTTTATTCTTTTTAGAAAAGATTATTTGTAAAACATTTGAAAAAGTATTGATGTTTCCCCTTTCATGGTTATTCTAATATCCATCTTTACTAGATCCATGAAAAAATGATCCCTTTCAACTCTCATCTTGTTCAAAACTCCATGATCCTTTCAGTTCAAAGCATTTTCCACCTTATTTTCCTTCCCTGGGTGGTAGTGTATCATGTAATAATAATATTTGAGTAGTTCAAGCCATCTACTTTGCCTCATGTTGAGTTCATTCTTTGAGAAAATATACTTCAAACTCTTATGATCAGTATAAATATCACAATTTTCACCATAGAGATAGTGTATCCAAATATTCAAAGCTAAGATTACAGCTGCTAACTCAAGATCATGAGTAGGATAGTTTTTCCTATGAATTTTATACTATCTTGATGCATAGGAAATAACCCTATCATTCCGCATAAGGAAACAACCAAGTACTTTATTTAATGCATCACTATAAATAACAAACACATCATTCCCTGATGGTAGAGTCAATATAATAGCATTGAAAAATATTCTCTTCAGTTCTTCAAAAACTTCTTCACACTCTTTTGTCCAATCAAATTTAACCCCTTTTCGTGTATGATTTGTTAATGGGTTAGCCAATCGGGAAAAATCTTGGACGTAACGTCGATAATAACATACTAAACCAATAAAACTGTGTACGTTAGTTATACTCGTTGGTGCTGTCCATTCATGGATTTCTATTGTCTTAGAAGTATCAACATAGATTCTATTCTTAGAGACAATATGGCCAAGAAAATAAATCTCTGGAAGCCAGAATTCACACTTGCTAAACTTTCCATATAATTCATGTCTTCTCAGAGTCTTCAAGATAATGCGCAAGTGATTTTCATGATCTTTGTAGTTTTTAGAGTATACCAAAATATAATCAATAAATACATCTAAAAATTCATCAAACAATTACATGAAAACTCTGTTCATTAGATCCATGAAAATAGAGGATGAATTAGTCATCCAAAGAGGCATTACTGTAAACTCGTAATGCCCGAACCTGGTTCGAAATGTTGTTTTCCGAATGTCTTCCTTCTTCACACACAACTGATGATATACAGATCGAAGGTCAATCTTTGAATGAAATTTAGCTCCATGAAGTTGGTCGAATAAATCATCAATACGAGGTAGGGGATACTTGTTCTTTATTGTTATAGCATTGATCTCCCTATAGTCAATGCAAAACCTCATAGATTGATCTTTATTTTTAACAAAAATAATAGGGGCTCCCCATGAAGAAACTCTAGGGAGAATAAATCCCTTATTACTCAATTATTCTAGTTGTTTCTTTAGTTCCAATAATTCCATAGTGGCCATTCTATAAGGGGTCTTTGATACAGGCCTTGAACCAGGAATTAAATCAATGGAAAACTCAATTTCTGGTTCTAGAGGATGTCCAGGTAAATATTCTAGAAACACATCCACATATTCTCTCACAATAGGTACATACTCTATTTGAACATTCCTTTCCTCACCCACAGTAATTTCTTTCTCTTGCTCCACAATAATTGAATTTAGTTGAGCTACTAGGTTGGATCTAGATAAGAATTAGGTGGGGAAAATTCTGCTCTAAAGATAAGGAGTTATTTATCATCATCATCATCAAAAACAATAACCTCCGTCTTATTAAAATAAATATTTGCATCATGGTCCGAAAGCCAATCCATACCAAGGATTATATCAAATTCAATCATGGGTATGACGATGAGATCATCAGATAAAGAACATTTACATGCCCTAACATGAATTGATTCATAAAACTTTGTTGCAATGATACTTCCCTTAGAAGTTTTGATTGATAATTCCCTTGTTAAATAAAATTGGAAATATCTAATTTTCTTAGCAAACTAGGAAGATATGAAACAATGCGATGATCTAGAATCAAATAAAGCATTGGCTAAACTTGAGGAAACCATTAAATTACCTTCCACCACGTCTTTAGAAGATTTAACTTCACCAGTAGTGATCGAATAATCTTGGACTTGATACCTTGGACTTTTCTGAGGTATGTTTCCCTAACACTTATGAAATTCATTTTTATAATGTCCCATCTCTATGCAATTCTATCATTGAACATCGACAGCTTATTTATTCCCCTTTCAATCACGAGCTTGATGACCTTTTTCACCACACTTATAACAGACTCCCATTCCCTTCAACCAAGTACCAGGGTGTTTCTTCCCACATTTACTACAGGATGGATATTCAAATTTTCCCTTCTTCCCCTTATTTCCATTTATAGAGTGATCAACAGATCTCTTCTTCTCTTTCTGTGCTTTAAAGTCGTAAGACTTAGGGAATTCTTTTTCTGTCTTGATAACACATGAGACAATATCTTCGTATGATGAGAAGGATTGTGAGACTAATTCTCAATGGAAAAATGGTTTTAACCCATCAAAGAAACGATCAATCGTACTTCCTGGGTTATGTATATAATCTGTATCATGCCTTGCTAACCTTGTAAAGTTGGACTCATACTTTGCAACATTCTCGCCCTCCTTTTTCCTCAGACTCAGAAATTGCCTTTCCATATCTGCTCGATGGTCACGATGAAAGTATTTTTCTATGAAAAGCTCTTTAAACTCCATCCATTACATATTTGATACTCCATCATCTTTCTTTGTGTTTTGAATAAATGACCACCATTGATCAACATCTCTAGTAGGTGGTAAACTTCTATGATAATTTTTTCCCTTTCACTACTCTCCAAGGCATGGAATACTTTCTCTATGAAATTTATCCATTTCTTAGCCACTAATGGATTTTTACTCCCCTTAAATGTTGGTGGTTGTTGGCTCATGAAGCGATCTAACATTGATCCTCCACGCTGTGGATTAGGGTTCTCCATATGGGTAAGGTTATTATTCATAACCTGAGTGTGTTGTCCCAATATGGTGATAAGATGATCAAAACCAGTTGTATCACTAGCTACATTATAATTATCTTGAGCAGAAGGGAAATCCCTACATGGAGTGTGCGTATTGATACAGTTTCCATTCCTTCCACTAAGGTCCATTTCTAAACAATGGAATAAACTAGAATAGTTTATGAATCGAAATACATAATTACAAACTTGTAAAACACTTTACATGAATTGACCAGTTTATGGATATAATCCATAATAAAAAAAAATCTCTTCTTTAAGGAAGTATATACTCATAAACCCTTCATAATGGTTTGTAAAGAAAATGTGAATTATCCTAAGCATATCCCCCTGGAGTTTCGTAACCAAGATTGCAGCATGGCCCGTTTTCGTGCACCAGTTCCCATTTGAGTTTAGCTCGAAGTGGTGTTTTCAGTTTTTTCCCTTAGGTACACCTATGCCAGTGTTGCCACTACCTGCTCGTATCTAGACAGTGATGTATTGCTCATAAAACTCAAAAAATCTCTACAATACCCAAATTCTAAAAATTTCTTCTATAATATTCCTCAAAGTCCATCTTAGGTCTATGTGCTCTAATAAAATTTTATCTAAATATACCTTCCATGGTTTGTACTAAACTTCCTTTGATACCAACTATAACGCCCAGACCCCAGTTACCCAGAGTCTTTGTATTATTACATAACATTGGTATGATCACAAAAGATCAAGTCTCGAAAGACCAATTAGTTTAGTAGCCTTGGAAACAATAGATACATTCATAAGTCTTACATGACAAGATAAAGTAAAAACTACATCAACATAGTCTCCATATTCCACACCCATATCCCCTCAGACTATTCATGAAGGTCAGTCATAATATACTTCTTTACATCCTAGAAAAAATAAAATATAGAAAGAGGTGAGCTCAAATTCTCAGTAAGGATAACAATATAGTGGAAACTTTCATAAGTAAGCATAAACATTTAAGGAAATGTATAACTAAAACAAAATCCTTTTAAACTTTAAATTCAGCATAATAAAGAAAAAATAAAATGAAATAATTCCATTTAATTATACACATGGCTATTATACTAGTCGAATAATTACATGTAATATCAATAACCACTTTCAAAATGACGGATTGTATAATGCCAGACTATCATAACCACATAGTCAAGGCCTTGTTCCAAGACGACAAATAAAATTTTGTCAAGGCCTTGTGCCAAGATACTAGTTTTCCCCATGAGACCTACCGATGCATCAAGGATCTATAGCGGGCTCTACACGTCATTTACAAAGTTCAATGCATTCCTCATATGAAAGGGTTTAAACATAACATAAACATTCGTATTAAAACTGGCATACAAAATGTAAATACTTTATCCATAAACCATGAATGGTGTAAAAATAACACATCCATAGTCAAACATATCAAAAAACCTTCAATACAATAAGGAAGTTTTGTATCATAATAAATCAACTTCAAATAAGCTTAAAATCCATCAAAGGATGTTGACATAGATGAAGTCGAAACTATTTGAGAGAAATATCTCTTTTTTTTTGAAATCATTTAAAACTCACATAATTATAAAAGATAACATTTACTTCTAAAATATTCTTATAATATTGTAAGGGAAGCTTCAACGATTTTATAATAGCAGAAAATTGCCACACCCGCCGTATAAATTAAAACGAAATTCTTACCTTAATTTGGTTGAAAGGTTAAAAAGGACCATGTTTGGAAAACGACAGAAAGATTCCATTATAAAAATAATATAAAAAGAAAAACAAGGGTATAAATGACTTCAACCCATATTCTATAAGAGTGTAATAATGTTTTTAAATACATTTTTAAGAAATTTTTATGTGGATGATAAAGAGGTCCCAGTAGATATTTACATAAAAACAACCTCAGATAATAAAGAGATTGCGAAATTAACCCATAACTTGTACTTTTCCTTGGTCAAGGGTAGGTTAACCTCCTTTATAATGGTGAAATAATTGTTTTTAAATTATACAAGAATCATTTACATTGATATGATATCATATATAAACTTTTGATATTATTTTGTTAATAATATCATTGTATTATCGTCGTTTCGGGTGTTAACGGATTCGTTTTCCTTTATATTATTTGTTATGTGAGTCCTATTTATTATGGATGGGATGTATCATATTCATATACATAATTATATCATGTCTTTGAAAATTATTTTTAATCATCTAATAAAAATTCATCTTGAATGGATACGATGGGGAATGAATCTCATCGCGTTCGTGGAGACGGTAATCCGTACATACGCACGAGCGACAATATCATTATTTTGATATTAAAATAAATTATAATTGTATTTTATATCATATATAAATTATCATTATCATTTTATAATTATTATTTACATGAATTAAACATAATTATTTTACCCATCCAAATAATAATGTATTGAATAACAATTACACAATGACGTGGAGACAGTAATCCGTACATACGCACATATGGGGACATGTCATTCAAAGGATGAATAGAATAATCAATATGGTTGTACCATATTTATAATAACATCATAGTATGTGGAATATAATGGAGTTATTATTTTATGATGGAAATAACAAAGAATGAATAAGTGGAAGAAGAAAAGAAGTTGAAAGATGGTGGTGAAATTATTACCTCTTCTTTGGGTTCTTCCTTTTGATTTGATCCGCAGGGCTCATTAAGTTGGATTTATGACTAAAGGAAGGAATCTAGGATGAAGTGAGGTAAGTTTAGAGTATATTTGGGTAGGTTTTGGGCAATTCAAAAGGCTTTAAAGGTGTGAATTAGAGAGAAGGGGGATTTCCCTTTTATAAGAGGGGTGAGGGGCACCTTAGGAAAAGCTAGAAATATTATTTTATAATAAAATCATTTTCGGTTTATAATGGCTACAAAATGGATTATTTAAAGTCTGAGGTGGGTATGGGTCGAGAAACACTCAACCAATAGGTTTTATACAGGATTGGGTCACTATATTAGCTTTATCTTTTAGATTTAACTCTTAGTTAAATAGTTTGACATTTACCATGTGTCTTTTTATTTTTATATTATATGGTTAATAAACTTACTATATACATCCAAACCATAGACAAGTGGTTAATTAATGACACACCTATAATTATATAAGTCCCTTTTCCAAAAATTATATTTTTAGGAATAGAATATCAATTATTAATATAATATTTGTTTTAATAACTCTTTTATGTCAATTTTGACACTATTTTGTATTTGGTTTTTTCTAAATTCAAAACAGCATTATTACTTCGAAAAAAATTCATCTAACCAATCCTAATTTGTCATATTAACCTAGAAAATTATTTTAATTCATAAAAAGTCTCAAATTACCATTATTTGGATATTTATAATATCAATTAGTTTAATATTTCATTAATTATGCAATTACTGCATCACCATTGTGTCATAAATAAATTAAATTATATAATATCTAAAAATTATAAATAAAATACCATTATGTAGGAAATATTTTTATGTTTATAATGAATATTTATAATAGATTTTTTCTTATGTATAACCCTATATTAAAAATATTTTATTTATTAAACATTGATTTTATCTCTTTTAACTCTTCTTTGAATTAAATAATAACAAATGTCCTAATCTAATCCATGTAGACCAAAGAGGTTCCAATATTATTAATAAGGCTGTTTTTAGTCAAATTATACTTATCCAATAGAATTAGGACTTGTGTTAGTGTAATAATAATATAATTTTCACCCTTAATTACCCTATTTACTTTTAACCCCGGCAAATAAAAGTAAAAAGTTACTATTCACCAAAAATTATTTTAATCTTATTGAACCACATTTTACTCTTTGATATTAACCGTGTCTCTCAGATTTTTGAAATTCCACTCACAGAAGCGGTAAAATTTAGTTTTATGTGAATTTGCAAATTCTCCTAGGAGGTGGGTAAAAGACGGTGAAAAGTACAATAAAATTTTTATATATCTAAAATTACTATAAACTGACTCCAATAAATTACATTGAACTTATATAGTTATTATGTATCTATTTTGACCTAAAATAAATTTAAATAAAATATATAATTATTTAAATAAAGATTCAGTTTTAAACTATAACTCAGTGTTTTTCACTATTCATCAAAAATTGAAAGTTTTCAGAAAAATACCAAAAATTCATCCTAAGCTAATTTTGAATTTTCAAATCCAAAAATGATGTCCATTTTAAAAGATAAAATTTATAAAATTTTAAAAAGTGGGTATTACTATTCATAACGGCTAGTTTGATTGGTTGTGGTGTGTGTTAGAACTCGAAGTTGCGTACAACACAGGCTACTGTATTATTCAAAGGGAAACGTACCGTGGAAGCTTGGGGTGTTACATTGGGTAAGAGAGAAAATATTATGGGGAAGTTGAAGGAGAGTACCTTTATAGGAAATTATGTTGGATATTAAATTATTATTTTTGTACGATACTTGGGGATAGAGCTAGGGTGTTAATGGGAATTTTTTCTACCTGATTTGGTTATGTGTTAGGTTCTCTTATTTCTTCTTTGGGATTTATTATGCTTTCTTTATATTTTTATCAAGAGGATCTATGTAGGATCTTACTATGTATTAATTCTATCCTCACACTATGTTTATATAAAATAGTTTTCACGATCTTTGGATATAGTTGATGATTGGGATGGAAATTTATATCTCATGGAGTTATTCTAGATATTTTTGAGCTTCGAGGTCACTTCTGAGGATTCTCTTTTGGTAATAATAGATTCTTTTATAGTTGTTTTGTTTGAATTTAATTATGTGCATGTATTGATATATTTTACATTTATTATGTGTAGGATTTTATTGTTGGTTCTGTATTATCTATCTTGCCACATGTTCTCTTGGATGGTAACGCCTCCCATTTGTGAGGATGACACACCCTCCATGTTAGTCTCCAATATGTGACCAATTAGAGGTGGGATTTGGTCATAATTACCTCCCTTATCCCATTTTTGGACCAAGATGGGTAACATTTTTGAGTTGGGATCATGGAATAATGATAAAAATGTTCAAATCGAAAGAAATGATAGATTCTGTAGGAAGGAACTGGTGACTACTAGATGTGTTGGTAGGGAAACAATGTTTTCTGAGATTAGTAAGTGATTTAAACAAGGGAGAACATCTAAGAAATGGGTATTTATGGATATAGATAATATAATGGATAAGTCATGTTTACTTAGTCTAAAAAGTGAATAAACACTATTTTAATGTTAGATATTTATGAAATTATCATGAATTATTCTTGTTTTATCCTATGATTGAAATTGGAACACCTTAGGGTTAGGTTGAAACTTAATTAAATAATTAATCTTAGATATTTCATATTAATTTTTTTTTGAATACATAATTAGTTTTTTATGTTTCAGGCATGTCTCTTGGTTAATGTTCCTATTAGGTTCATACTAATGATGTTCAGTAGGATGGGTGAGCAGTCCGCCATATAGTTGATATCAGTGATGATGACACTTGGGAGAGGAAACTTCAAGAGTTTTAGTTCAAGAGACTATTGAAGTATGAGGGATCCATTTCATGTTTAATTATATATTAATTTATCTATGAAGTGTAAATAACTTTCTATTCGATCCATTCTTAGAAGGAGAATTGGGTTTGGTTGGTGGTAATGTTGTGGTATGGTGTTTCTTGGTTGTAGTGGTTGTTGTTCGTAGATGATCACTAGGAGTCAAATATTTCATGGGTGATGTTTTTAGATATTTTCTAATCCAAGTTTACTTTTTCAATAATAAGGGAGAATGACCATCATTATTTTCCTACCCTTCATAAGGGGAGTTCTAGCACGTGGGAGTATGGGAAGCACTCAAGGAATATTTTATGATATGATTCTGACATACTATAGGATGAGAAGGCTATAGAAATAAATTTTGATGTGTATTTTCGTCTCTTGATCCAATTCAAATTTACCCCAATTATATTTCTAACATATCTCAAAGTGATGGCATAGGTAGAGGTTTTTTAGAGGATGTTATCCAGAATGGGATCATTATGAGAGGGGAGACAACAAGATTCTCCATATAGTGGAGACATGGTTTGGGGTTCCCATTTTCATAGAAAAAATGGTTTTTAAATAGGTTAGGGTAGGTATCGTCCTTCTTCATCTTGTTTATCTATGGTGGAATTTCTCAGGACACTGCCAAGGGATTAGAAATTTGTTTTATTATTGAGGCCATGTTCATAAGTAGTGTAAGTGCCCAAGATTTCTAAATATATAACATGCGACTAGTGTTCCACTTTAGGTTTTTCCATTATAAGAATATATTCAAAGGAATTTTTAGTAGGGTACTCCACCCTTTAATCAGTGTATGTGATATGAGGAATGAATATCATAGTTCTGTGATGGTCCTCATCATTTGAAATCAGAGTGTGTCCATGGAGGTGGTCTCCATCAAGGGTAGATTTGTTGTGGCCAGTTTCATGTACTAGATTTTCTAACACTAAGAGAGATGAACAAAATTCTAGGAAACATTTTCTTATTTTGTAATTGTGTTCATGCCTTGTTTGATTTTGGATCCATACACTCCTTTTTTTCCACCTTCCCTAGTCCATGCTCTGGGACTTGAGGTGGAGATACTTACAGTACCTTTGGCATTGATTATGAAAATTAGAGGTCATACTAATTTACATGAAGTATGTAGAGACTATGAGCTATTTTTAGGGAAGAAAAAATCACATGGGGACATACAATGTTTTTAGATACAACCATACAATATTATCCTTACCATGTATTAATTGTATTCAATGAATTTAATTGTGGATTTCCTTAAGAGGAGAATTACATTATATCATGTTGAAGAAGGGTCTTCTATTTTCATTGGAGAGAGATAACCTCAGATATGCTGAATTTGTGAAATATAATATTCTTCCTTGATGTATGAGTTTAGTTGATATCATTATAGGTTACGTTAATGGTGTTTGCTAGGGTTGTAGAAGAGTACCCTAATATCTTTCTCGATAAGGTTGCAATGCTACGCCCTCGACGAGAGATCAAATTTGGGATGTAGCTACAATAGAAAACTTTTGAAATCTCAATGTATCTTTATAATATGACCCCTTAAGAGTTTTTTCGGTGAAGATATAGATTTATTATATCAATCAATGAGGTTTTGTTCGATAGAGTGTGTCACCTTGGGGTGCTCAAGTTTTTTTTGTAATGAATGAAAATGGAAATATGTGTCTATGAATATATTTTCATCACTTGAATATGTAAATAGTGAATAATCACTTCCCTCTGCCATATATTACAGATTTATTAAATTTTTTGATGGGAGTTAATTGGTTTTATAAGATTAATATCAGATCTATATATCATTGGATTTAGGTGATGTATGAGGATATTTCAAAGAATAGTTTTAAATGTTTCTATGGGAATTATGAGTTAATTGTAATGTTACTCCGCATGATGAACAACCTATCAATATTTATGAGATTAATAAATATAGTGTTATAAGGGGTTTTGAAATAGTTTATGGTAGTTATCATCCAATAAATCCTAGTGTACTCCATGTCTAATGAGGAGCATAAAGGGAATCTACATGATGTTTTGGGATTTTTTTTATTGATTCTATACCTGAGTCTAGAGATTGTTAGAGTGTGATTGAATTGCTCTCCATAATGCATCTTGTCAGGGGACAGGTTGGTGGAAGAAAATGAATTTTCAGATGATTAAATAGTCATCATTAGTGTAGTATGTGGAGGATTATGATTTGGGGTATTCCAATGAGGGAGTTTTCCATGATTGTGTTGCCTTTTGTGATTTCCCTGATGGATGGTCTGAGGATGATTAATATTGGGTGTTTTTCCCGGGAAGACCTTTCATTCCTTTATTGATACATGAGGTGGATCTCTATGAGTTCTATAGCTCACATATATCAGTATATAAAAGTGTGAAAAATATTTTACCATGCTCTAAGAGGTTATTTTTTGTGTCTTGGGTTGAAGTTTTATACTGTATATTTCATGTCTCTCTCTTAATCTACGAGAGAGTTAAGGCTGAACATGGTATTCTTGGTGGATTTCTTTGGTCGTTAGATGTTCCATAGTGTAAGTCATAGGAAATATTGATAGGCTTATTCACTAGTTTAATTTGATCTAAAGGAGGTTATTATTATTTATATGTGATAGTGGGAAATTTTCAATTTTTTTCTCACTTCCTAGAAATTAAAGTGTTTAGATTAATGGATGTTTTTTCTATCAAACATCTTGAGGAGGTGGTGTGGATTCATGGATTCTCTAAGAAGACCATCTATGATAATGACCAAAATTTCACCTCCTGGGTGTGGTGAAGTCTCCAAAATTCATTTTTCTTAAAGTTGTTCCTTAACACTACTTATCATCCACATATGGACTGTCAGATATTTCCAATCATCTAGACTCTTGAAGACATATTACACAATTGTTTCCTTTTTTGAAGGTTTATAGGTGAGAGACCTAACTTTGGTTGATTTTTCTTACAATAATTATTTTCACTCCACCATATATATGAAACCGTTTGAATATTTGTATTCCCAACCTTTTCATTCTCTATTGTACTCGACTAGGGTTAGAGATTCCACAATTCTCAGGATTTAACTAGTAAAAAGCAGGATAGATTTGGTCTAGGAGATTCATGAGAGGTGAAGGCAGAAAAAGATAATCAAAAGTTATATGATGAGGATTAGTAGAGACCTATGGAGTTCTATTTTGAAGAACATGTGATCGGGAATGAAAATCCTCATCATGTGTAGCTTAGTCTTAGTTATGGAAGTAATAATTCTCCCCAGTTTTTTGGCCCTTTCAAGGTGTTGGCATGTGTTGGGGTTGTCACATATATGATAACACTCCCCCTGTATATGAGATAGAAACATGATTTATTTCATGTTTCATAGATTGAATGCTATCTTCATGATGATTCCCACATCATCTATTGAGGTGATATCTACATTTATGATGATACGATCATTGAGGAGTGTCCCTTGGATATCTAGGACCTCCATACGAAGGTGCTTCATGGGCATGTTATTCCCTTAGTTTGTGTTCTTCAGTGGCATAGTGGCATGGAGACGAGCACATGGGAACATGAGTCATAGATAATCATTTAGTAGCCCAATCTATTTTATGTTTAGTAATTATTTTCTATCAATGTTTTAATGTTCATAATTTTCTTCCTTATTATATATTTCTCTATTCATTGATTCCTTGTTTATGGCCTTGATCTTTTTTGAGAGGTATCTCCCCCTAGAGAGTGTAGTGTAGTTTTATGCCATGTTTATCTAAGTGGGTTGATTTTTCTCCTATGAGAGTGAGATTATTGAGAAGAAACTCATGTGGTGGTTGTTTGGGAGACCCTTATTCCTTTCCTCATCTTCAAATATGGTTTTAATTCTCTAGGGAGAGAATTGGTTGATAGGTATCTAATGTGAGGTACTAGATTCCAAAAAAATACACTATTATTTTTCAAGGAATGGTGTTGCTGAGATGGAATTTAGAGGTGTTTCAAATTCTAGATACGTGTTTTGTATTTTGAAATTGTCTCCACCCCCATAGAGGAGGGTGTTGTGGTAGTTGTTTTTTCCCATGGTGAACCTATATGTAAAATTATTTAGTAAAAATGGTTTAGATAGGGAGTGAAATCAATACAAAATTTCTTGGAGATCTCCCATATACCATGACTATAAAAACTTCATCATTATCATGGTGGAGGACGTGGTGAGGGAAACTGGCCTAGAATTTGGAAACCTGACTTTGAGGATGCTACATTGGACTTGCACATTCAAGGACACCATGATGATGGTGGATGTTATGGTGATTTTATGGATGGAATTTGAACTGCTGAAATACCAATGGTTCTTTGGGGATATTGACTAGTTTAAATGATAAAACATGTGTGATGTTCGGAGGTGTCTTGAATTCCATTTTAACTCATTCCTGACTCTATTAATCAATCCATGATCCCCTTATTAAACTTTCCTTCAATTTCATGATTTTATAGATGAACCTAGTTCATTGTTGGGTTATTTTCTTATATTGAGGTTCCATTTATGGAAATTTTCATTGGGAAAGTGTTAGTTCTTCCTCTTTAGAACCCTTTAATCGACTCCTTTATGATTCTAACCTTTCAATAATAGAGGATACAAAACCCCTGGTTTATTGTACCTTCCCCTAACCCTTTCTAATTTCCATTATTACTTTTTGTATTGATGTTCACTAAGACAAAACATCTATTTTCGGTTGATAACTAAAAGTGGTTTATCATAGATTTTTGATGTTAGGTTTCAGTGAATCTTCCTTCAGTTTCAATGGCAGCTGAACCTCGATCATTCGTTCTTTATCAGAAAAAATTGAAATTCTAGATCATGGTAGGGTATTCATTGATTATCACTATTTTTTTTGAAATATTGACGTTTTCATGGCATATATTATTGATAAACAACAAAATTAACTTTAATATATTTTAAACAAAATTAAAGAGTGAATTGGTTTTGGGTGTTAGAGATCACACATGTTTATGAAGTGTGAACATTTTTACTCTTATTTTGTTAGGTAGTATTCTATCTATTGTTCATACTAGGTATTATCATGTTTTTTTTTGTAAATTTAATAAATAATTTAAATATAGTAATTATTATTGGTATAAAATAAAGTGGAATGTTTAATTTTTACCAGTATTGTTGTAATTAATAGAAACAAAAGTTCTGCTTAAAATATGTTTAAGTAATAATTTCATTATCTATTGATAAATAATGCCTTAGGTTTCCTATGGAGGTAACATGTGATAAATTAATTGATTAATTTAAGATGATAATCAATTGGTTTTTTGATAAATTTAATTTTTTGGCATTGATGGAGCTAGTTTTCTTATAAATGTTGGATACCCTTATTCATAGCCATAGTTTCTCTAATGACTATTTGTTGTTTTCTTCCTAATTTGTGTGCTTTCTCAAGAAATGAGACTTTATTTGAGACATTATGTGATTCTAGGAGGACTTATGGTTTGGAGATAATGGGATAAGGATTCCTGTGTTTATGGCATCAGTTGGAACTTGGGATAGTAGGATGGATGGGGACATGCATGGTGGTGTCTAAGATGGAATAGGTTGAAGCTATGATTTCCCATTTAATTTTATAATTGAAGATGATTTTATTTATTGATAAATAATATGATTTTAAGGCCTAATGGTTGGGTTTGTTTTTGTTACATTTCTTTACCCATTTCTCTTTGAGATTCGTTGTTCTTGATTTATGGGTCATTTAGGAGATTCTAGAACAAGTCTTAAAGATTCTAGAAATACTAATGGTAATGTTAAATAATTTAAACCACGGTGTTAGAGGTATAAGAGAATGATAAAATTATGATTAATCCTATGGAAATATGTAATAAGTTATATTATTACTTGCGAGAATAGTTTTTCATTGATAATTAAAATAAAAGGATCTACCCATCTTAAGAATCAATTTAAAAGTATCATGAGATGTTTTTGTGATTATTTGATATAGAGTCCTTAGCAGTGGAAAATGGGAGTCTGAGTGATGGTATTTAGTGTTAAGATATGGGTTGTAATTTCCTATATTTTTTTGTGAGATATATATATATACTCTGTATGTTATGTGATTTTATACGGCACCCCACCATTGTTTGTAGATAATCTAAAACTAGTGTACTCTAGAGGGTGTTTTCCCCAATAACTAGGTTAGTGAGTAATCGATGGAAGACTACACCATATATCCCTACTCTATTCTCCTAGTAGTATTATGTGCTAGTAATAAAGCTGGTTTCCTTTCCAATATATATGTGTGTATAGGGTTGTAATGGATTTTCTTAATTTTATAATCATGTATCTACAAATATATTATCCCATGGACTATTATATGTATGTTGTGGATGGGGTTTGAAATATTTAGGAATAATAAATTGAAAATGTGATGTGGTGGCACTTAAACAAACTCATTTACTATCTATATATGTGGATATTGATTATGAAATGATGAGATGCATAGGGTTCATTATATGTTATAGTTTCCCATGTGTTTTCATGTTTAATTATTAATTATAGAGAGATATCTTAGGATTTTCAATGTTATGGTAGAGTGAAAAAACAACGGGGAGGTGATATTGGTGTTCCATCATTTGATATTATATTATTACTTGTATAAAATGATTGGGGATAGAGCCATGGTGAGGCTGAGAACTTATCATTCATTATTAGGTTATGATTTAGTTTCACTTGTTTTATCAATGTGAATTGGTATGCTTTCTTTATATTTTTCCTCAGATTCTCCACACAAGATCCTAATAGGTATACTTGTTATTCTCAACCTACATCTAGATTGACTATTTTTTAGGACTGTAGGGTATGGTTGGTGATTGGGTAAGAAGTTACTAGATTGTGGAGTTATTCAGGATCTGATTAGGATGTGAGGTCACTATTGAGGACTTTATTTTATTACTTTTAGTGTTTTACAATTATTTAGTTTTTATGAAATTAAATGCTTATATTAAGTTCTTTTACCCTTATTATGATAATGATTTTTATTTCATTTTTTTATTATCTCATATTCCTTATGTTATCTTAGAGGGAAATGGATTCCATTTTTGTTTATGAAATACCCTCAGTGCTAGTTTCCAACCTATTTCCAATTGTTGGTGGGATTCACACATCATTACCCCCCTTCTCTAATTGCTAGTCCAAGAGGGGTACCTTTGCGGTGAGGGGGTCATGATATAAGGTTTACAATATATACCCAGTCTAATTTGTCTCATTATACATAGAAATGCATTTACGGGTAATAAAATTTTGGCCCCACCCATCACTAGTGATGTCCAATAGATTCAATATTTAAATGAATGAATAAAAAATAAAATACATAACCGACATGACTTTGTAATTAATAAACATCTATATTGAAACAATATGTATATAATTTTTTAGTATTTCCAAATTAAATAAATGGAATAATTTTATTAGAACGAACCATTTAGGCTTACATCATCTAGAGTAATGGTTATATAGTAAATTAAATACTGTAGAAAATAATATAGACTTGCAGGAAGTGATATAGAAAATATTGTTGAAGTCAAAGAATATGAAAATGGTGGTGAAAAGTAATGTCATGAGGGAGATAACAAGTGATAGTGAACATAACCCTTACAAATAAGGTGAGTTTTGATGTCACGACCCGTCCTCGGGGCCCATACCGTGACTACCCCAAGCCCGCCTTCCATAGGCCAGGGGCTGGCGACTAGCACCAAGGCGTAAATCCCGGTAAAGGGAAGGCATTTCCTTGTAAAGTAAACAACAAACACCACATAGCAAGCACGCAGAATAAGTAAAAACTAAGTAAAAGCTGGTACAACAGTAAGTGCGGAAGTAAGTGGGCCAGAATACAAACCCAAACTGAAAGTAAAGTACAATTCGAAAGGGAAAACAACAACTGAAAAGTAAAGCCGCAATGTTGAGCCATCCACTGGAATTCCCACCTGAAGGGTGGGTACAGATAGCCTCCATTGCTCCTCGGGTCCAGCCGACTGCTCCGAGTACGTCCCGCCCAGTGGTCCACCTCCAGGTACCGTCCTGCTCCACAAGCCTCCACCACGACCAGCGCTGTCCGTCGTCTGAAACCAACACAACATAGTGCGGGCATAGCCCGTGCAGGGGGGAGTATAAGCTACTCAGTAGGGACCCCGAGACCCACGAAGGTCTCCCAGAATCCACAAAGGATAAACCACAAAGGGAAGATACAATCACGAAGTAACATCCGGCACTGCTTAGGTATATGCCCATACATATACCTAAGTCATCAATTCTCGTTCGGCTCCAACATCCGAGCCCAAGCACAACCCAGTCCACACAGGAAAGAAAAATGTAAATCCACACAGGATAGCTCAACACAATCTACATAGGAAAGTAAAACAGAAGTCAGCTCACATAGGTACTTCTTTGTATGATGATAAAGATGACCAGATGTAGACACTAATTCATCTAAGCCGTCGGACCCACAAAGGATCGGTAGGTACTAACCCCCGCAATGAACCAGACAGGATCGATCATGAAGTTGAACCCAAAGCCATTGGGAAACTCCTTCTCCATCAAGTACAGTGGTTATGCCGCTACAACCAAGCGCTTCCCTATCACCTTGTACTGCTGTAGTACTCCACCTATCGAGTACTGTGGGCCTGCAGCTACAACCAAGCGCTTCCCACCATGGGTCTGCCGCTACAACCAAGCGCTCCCCCTCATAGCCTCTAAAGGTACTCCTTTTGTTGAGTACCATGGGTCAGCCACTACAACCAAGCACTCCTCCGTTGTGGGTCTGCCGCTACATCCAAGCGCTCCCCGGTGCTGCTACAACCAAGCCCTCCTCCGTCGTGGATCTGCCGCTACAACCATGTGCACCCCCTCATAGCCTCCAGAGGTACTCGTTTTGTTGAGTACTACGGGTCTGCCGCTACAACCAAGCGCTCCTCCGCCGTGGGTCAGCTGCTACAACCAAGAACTCCCCACTGGGATATCCGTAACACACCGAGTCGTCTGATCAGCAGTTGTCAAGTCTCAACCGGCTCTAGGGTTTCCGCACACATCATGCTCGTTCTGGAAGGGTCCACTCCACGAGCTAAGAGGCTCGATGCATCAATTGACATGTAGTCCAGAGTTGACATATCCCAAGATGTACCGTAGTGGTCACTTCCAAAAACACGGAGGATCCCTGTACTGTTTTCATCATCGTCGCAGTCGAATCCACTGAGGATCTATGTACAGTCGTCGTCGTCACAGTAGCAGTCGCAACCAGTTCTAGGGTCCCCGCACACAGCAAGCTCGTTCGGGAGGGTCCGATCCACGAGCCGAGAGGCTGATACATCAACTGACTCATAGTCCAGAGTTGATGTATCCAAAAGTTCCATATCGTCAATAGGAACTCAACGTCGCAGACAACGCGTCTATCGGATGCCCGGTCTGAGAGTTATTGGCTTTTTCGTCCGAGGGGCCCAGTTGGTTTTTAAAGCAAAACCAACCCGACCATACTCCACCTACATCCAAACCTCGGGCGGAGTATGCCAAATGATCCGTCTCACTTAGAGGAATTCAACAAAGTCTACGGCACGTCAATCGGACATCAGAAGCTCAAGATATGAGCGTTTCCGCTCCAAGGGCCCTGTTGGTTTCGTGTACGAACCAACCCGGACGAACCCAATGTATTCCGAAACCATGAGTGTGATATACCGAAACGACCGTCTCGATCCAAGGATCGCATCTTCGCGGACGGCACGTCGTTCGGAGATTTGTAGCTCAAGTTATGAGCAAAAGAACGAAAAAGGTCCGGAAACAGGGGGTCTGGGCCCGGACCGACCCGGCCCAACCCCCCTGGGTCGGGCCGAAACAGGTCGACCTGACCCGGGTCTGGCTTCGACCCGGTTCGGCACGACCCGGCCGGCGGGTTGGCTCGGCCCGGCTCGGCTCGGCCGAGCGGCCGAGCAAGGGGAGCCGCAGGGTGTGCAGCCCCCACGGGAAGAGGAGACGCGGCCCCGCGTGGGGCTGCGCTTGGTCAGTGGACGCGACAAAGCCGCATCCCGTGTCTCGCCGGACCCTCGCGGTCGCGGGTCCGGTCGGCCGGCGCCTCCTGCCGCCGGCGCCGCCGCACCGGCGACCCGCGCCGCCGGTGGATTCCGCGGGCCTCCAGAGTTGATCCAGTGGTATGATTCCACTTCCGTCTGCGCCGTAGCTCTTCCCGGAACCCGTTCTTCACTGCGGAAACAACAAATCGTCTCTGTGGCCCGTTTTGTCGTCGTCTGCCGTTTCGCACATCAACGACAAACTGCGGAGGTTTGTCGGGCTGTGTTTGTTTGGCCCGCACCCTCCGCGTTAGGTGATAACAATCGAGAAGATATTGATCAATACATGAAAACACAACAAGATAGAATTTTAATAAATTAAAATTGCACTTTGATCATGGATCGTTGTTTTTGAAGGAACCTACCACGGGAATAGAATATTATTTTCAAATAAAATCTCTACCTCACCGCAGTCGTCGAGCGTGCGTTCTTCGTGTAATTGACTGTCGCGGAAGAAGGTGATCGTCGCGTCATGGAAGGGCGTCACGTCGTCGCGGAAGGGCGCCACGTCGACGATATCAAGAAGTTGATCGAAGATCTGTCGCGGAAGGAGGAACGTCGTAGAAGAACATCGCGGGAGAAGAACGTCGTGGAAGAAGCGTCAGCATCGCGTCGAGCTCCGGGGGTCGGGCGTTCTTCGCGTTCTTCGCGAAGGAGGATGGAGGACTTAAGGTTCTGTCAAATTCTCTCAACGAACAATCCTCAAGAAAGGTGCATTGGTCTTATTTTATTAACATGCCAACGGTTTGAAAACAGGTTAAGAAACGAACAAATTAATTCATAGAATTAATTTCAATGAATTAACCACCCAATTAATAGAAGCGTTTAATTGTTTAAGAAAATGCCCCAGTTGACTTTCATTTAATAGGGGTTTTCGCGAGTGCGTTACTTAGAGGAAAAGAAACGGTGGGGCTCGTGCGGGCTCCACCTCACAAATATCCTACCCACTTGGTAGGATAATTTTGGATAGCACCTTATCCGCATCAACTCAGCTTAAGCAGCTTTAAGTGGCTTTCAAGTGGCTTTAAGTGAAATTAAAATAAAGTTGTCGCACACTTTATATTATTTCTTAACTTAACCCAATAATTTAAAAACCACACCCGAGCAAACGCAACTCCGGAAGAGGCGTTTCTAAGCAAATACAGGCGCTGCGATTCTATTGGTGCCCTCAGAATTCAATTCCGAGAACTGGTTCAAAAGTTAGAAAAACCCGCTTGTTCGTTCACTGAACATACTCGAGCCAAACTTCGGAAAATGATTCCGGGCACACCGGGCCTCGGAATCAGGTGCCGTCAGAAACTGCGTTCTAGTAAAATTCAAAGAAAATTAAGAAAAAAATTTCCTTGAAATTTAAGGGTCTTTACATCACTCCCACCTCAGGGCTTTATGTCCCCGTAAAGATACATAAAAACTAGGGAAACAAAAGTGGGTACTGAGCACGCATCTGAGCCTCCCACTCCCAAGTGCTCTCCTGGAGGTTTCTGTGCTGCCATCTGATGCGCACAAGAGGAATCGATCATCCACGTAGGAACTGCTCCTGTCGATCCTCGATCTCCACCGGGACCTCCGCAAAAGTCTCCCCATTATCAACGTCTATCTCCCCATGGTCAGTGATGTGCGTCGGGTCGTGCACGTATCTCCTCAGCTAAGATTCGTGGAAGATGTCGTGCTCCCGGTGCAACTGTGGTGGTAGAGCCAGGCGATAAGGCACCTCGTCAATCCTGCTGAGGACCTGGAATAGTCCGATGAAGCGTTGAGACAACTTGTCGCCTTGGAAAAATCTCTGTAATCCACATCGAGGTGAGACACGCAAGAAGACGTGGTCGACATCTTTGAACTCTAGTGGCCTCCGCCTCCTGTCAGTATAAGACTTCTGCCGGCTCTGAGCTATCTTCATCCGCTCATGGATGACTTGGACCTTTCTGGTCCAGAAGAGCTACTGATATTTCTTCTTTACCGATAAGAGAAATCCGGTCTCATCCCCTGGATGAACCATGTTCTTCGCCTAATACAGTCAATCCCGTCATGGATGATACTAACCCATAGCAAGGATGACGTCGTAAGGTCTCGACGCTACTACCAAGAGATCCAACCGTTACTCTCGCCTCCAAGGGTTGAGTCACACTGTTGGCATCAGTGTGTGGTCACTGGGTCTCCTCCAGTAGGTATCTCAAAGTGAGGGTCAAGTCAATGGTTTTTAAACCGGAACCTCTTAGTAACAACTAAAAGAGACGAAAGGAAGGTAAACACCACAAGAAAAGTGTCTTTTATTACTGCAGCTCAAAGTAAAAGACACAAAACATGTACAAACAAACATCAACAATGCTGGAGCCAGCATAAACAAAAGTCCCCAGGTCTGGAGCTAGTCCCGCTTCTGTCCATCTGCTCTCGGAGCTCCATGATCATAGGCCTCAGCTACCTGAAGCTGAGGTCTCCCATGTCCACCAGCTCCGTACGGTCGGGGTGGACCTCCTGGTGGTGGTGGTGGCAACACCTCGAAGCGTCGCCCACCTCCAGCTGCATGGCCAGCTCCCCTACCACGGTCTCCTGCTCCATTCGGTCCGCCTCGATCAAACCTATGCCTCTGCCTGGGAGGTCCTTCGGTCATCTGCTGGTCATCCGTATGGTGGGTCGGACAGTCACGAGCCATGTGACCAACCCCGCTGCATGAGTAACACTGTCCGCTCATGGTAAATCGTTGTCCACCCCGGGTGCCTCGCACAAACGACCCTGTGTCATGCGGTCGACCACCGGTAGGTCTAGTCCTCTTGGACCCCTGCGTCATCTATCTAGTGCCCGCTGCAGAAGACTCTTCCGCATGCCGGCTAGAGGTGGGTCATGCTGTTGGAGACTGCTCAGCAAGGAAACTCTCCACTAAGAGGGCTCGCTCCAACACCCCTGTCTGTGTCAGATTTCTGTGAGAAACAACTGAAGCTCTGATCTCTCTCTGAGCCCCTGCTTGAAGGTTCGAGCCCTGAAGAATGGGTCACGTACCATGTTCGTGGAATAGCGCGAGAGATCGGTAAACCACGCCGCGTACTAGGCTACTGTCATGCTGCCCTACCGCAACTGTAGTAGCTCCAGGATGCGTACCGCACGGAGGGTGGCTGGGACGAACTCCGAGCGAAAGAGGCTCTCAAAGTTCGTCCAGAGAAGAGATGCCTCATCGTGCACCTGGAGCATCAAGCTCCACCATCGGCCCGCTACTGCGTGCAGTAGGCTCGAGGTGAGGGTCACCATGAGGTCTGTTGGTGTCTTCACTAACCGGAAAACTCATACAACGGCCTCCAGCCAGTCCTCGACTGCCTGGGGGTCCGTCTCCCCGTGGAACCTGGGCGGTTGCTGGCGTTGGAACTCATGAAGTGCACTAAGGTGACGTGCATCGTCAGCGGCTGGGGCTGGAAGCATCGGTGGATCGGTGGGTAAAGGTTCCATCGGTGCCTCAACTGTCAAAGGGCCCTGCACCGAGGCCTCGTCGCTCAGTGGGCTGTCGTCACATACAACTCTCGGAACCCTAGATGGCTGCTGGCGTGGGGCCATCCTGAAAAGAAACAGGTGCGCCACGGTCAGAATAGTATACCTGGTGAGCTGACATAAAGTAATCACAAAGAAAACTTGTAACACACATGCAATCAATGTTCTCGTGCATTAAGTCGGAAATCAGAAGTCAGGGTCCTGATGTATGGATACGTCGGCGGCCTCACCAACACTGGGCTCCCTAGACTGATAACCACACTCAATATGCTTAACACTATTGCTTCACATAGAAGAATGATCAGAGTCTGCGGTAGAACCAAACTCCTCTGATACCAATTTGTCAGGACCCATCCTCGGGGCCCGTGCCGTGACTACCCCTAGCCCGCCTTCCATAGGCCAGGGGCTGGCGACTAGCACCAAGGCGTAAATCCCGGTAAAGGGAAGGCATTTTCTTGTAAAGTAAAAAACAAAAACCACAGAGCAAGCACACAGAAGAAGTAAACACTAAGTAAAAGCCGGTACAACAGTTAGTGCAGAAGTAAGTGGGCCAGAATACAAACCCAAACACAAAGTAAAGTAAAACTCGAAAGGGAAAACAACAACTGAAAAGTAAAGCCGCAATGTCGAGCCGTCCATTGGAATTCTCACATGAAGGGTGGGTACAGATAGCCTCCACTGCTCCTCGGGTCCAGCCGACCGCTCCGAGTACGTCCCGCCCAGTGGTCCACCTCCAGGTACCGTCCTGCTCCGCAAGCCTCCACAAAGACCAGCGCTGTCCGTCGTCTGCAACCAACACAACGTGGTGTGGGCATAACCCGTGCAAGGGTGAGTATAAGATACTCAGTAGGGACCCCGAGACCCCGAAGGTCTCCCAGAATCCACAAAGGATAAACCACAAAGGGAAGATACAATCACAAAGTAACATCCGACACTGCTTAAGTATATGCCCATGCATATAACTAAGTCATCAATTCTCGTTCGGCTCCAACATCCGAGCCCAAGCACAACCCAGTCCACACAGGAAAGAAAAACGTAAATCCACACAGGATAGCTCATCACAATCCACATAGGAAAGTAAAACAGAAATCAGCTCACACAGGTACTTCTTTGTATGACGATAAAGATGACCAGATGTAGCCACTGATTCATCTAAGCCATCGGACCCACAAAGGATCGGTAGGTACTATCCCCCGCAATGACCCACACAGGATTGATCATGAAGTTGAACCCAAATCTATTGGGAAACTCCTTCTCCATCAAGTACAGTGGTTATGCCGCTACAACCAAGCGCTTACCTCTCACCTTGGACTGTTGTAGTACTCCACCTATCGAGTACTGTGGGCCTGCTGCTACAACCAAGCGCTTCCCACCATGGGTCTGCCGCTACAACCAAGCGCTCCCCCTCATAGCCTCAATAGGTACTCCTTCTGTTGAGTACCATGGGTCAGCCGCTACAACAAAGTGCTCCTCCGTCGTGGGTCTGCCTCTACAACCAAGCGCTCCCCAGTGCTGCTACAACCAAGCACTCCTCCGTCGTGGATCTGCCGCTACAACCAAGCGCTCCCCCTCATAGCCTCCAGAGGTACTCCTTCTGTTGAGTACCGTGGGTCTGCCGCTACAAACAAGCGCTCCTCCGCCGTGGGTCTACTGCTACAACCAAGCACTCCCCACTGGGCTATCCGTAACACACCGATTCGTTCGATCAGCAGTCGTCAAGTCTCAACCAGCTCTAGGGTTTCCGCAAACAACATGCTCGTTCCGGGAGGGTCCACTCCACGAGCTAAGAGGCTCGATGCATCAACTGACATGTAGTCCAGAGTTGAAGTATCCCAATATGTACCGTAGTGGTCACTTCCAAAAACCCGGAGGATCCCCGTACTATTTTCATCATCATCGCAGTTGAATCCATTGAGGATCTCTCTACAGTCGTCGTCGTCACAGTAGCAGTTACAGCCAGCTCTAGGGTCCCCGCACACAGCAAGCTCGTTCGGGAGGGTCCGCTCCACGAGCCAAGAGGTGGATACATCAACTGACACATACTCCAGAGTAGATGTATCCAAAAGTTCTGTATCGTCAACAGGAACTCAACGTCGCAGACGGCGCGTCAATCGGACGCCCGGTCTGAGAGATATTGGCCTTTTCCTCCTAGGGGCCCGGTTGGTTTTTAAGGAAAAACCAACCCGACCGTACTTCACCTACATCCAAACCTCGGGCAGAGTATTCCAAAAGATCCGTCTCACATAGAGAAATTCAAAAAAGTCGACGACACGTCAATCGGACGTCCGAAGCTCAAGATATGAGTGTTTCCGCTCCGAGGGCCCTGTTGGTTTCGTGTACGAATCAACCCGGCCGAACCCAAAGTATTCCGAAACCTTGAGTGTGATATACTGAAATGACCGACTCGATTCAAGGATCACATCGCCACAGATGGCGCGTCGTTCGGAGTTCCGTATCTCAAGTTATGAACAAAAGACCGAAAAAGGTCCGGAAACGGGGGGTCTGGGCCCGGACCGACCCGGCCCAACCCTCCTGGGTCGACCCGACCCGGGTCCGGGTTCGACCCGGTTTGGAGAGACCCATCCCGGCCTGGGAGGCCCGGCCCGGCCTGGGCGCGACCCGGCCGGCTGGTCGGCTCGGCCCGGCTTGGCCCTGCCGAGCGACCGAGTAAGGGGAGCCGTGGGGTGTGCAGCACCCGCGGGAAGAGGAGCCACGACCCCGCCTGGGGCCGCGCTTGGTCAGTGGACGCAGCAAAGCCGCGCCCCGTGTCTCACCGGACCCGCGCGGTCGAGGGTCTGGTCGGCCGCCGCCTCCGGCCGCCGGCGCCGCCGCGCCGTCGACCCGCGCCGCTGGTGGATTCCGCGAGCCACCAGAGTTGCTCCAGTGGTCCGATTCCACTTCCGTCTGCGCCGTAGCTCTTCCCGGGTCCCATTCTTCACTGCGGAAACAACAAATCATCTTTGCAGCCCATTTTGTCGTCATCCGCCATTTCGCACATCAACGAAGAACTACGGAGGTTTTTCGGGCCGTGTTTGTTTGGCCCACACCCTCCGCGTTAGGTGATAACAATCGAGAAGATATTAATCAATACATGAAAACACAACATGATAGAATTTTAATAAATTAAAATTGCACTTTGATCCCGAATCTTTGTTTTTGAAGGAACCAACCATGGGAATAGAATATTCTTTTCAAATAAAATCCCTACCTCACCGCAGTCGTCGAGCATGCGTTGTTCGCGGAATTGACCGTCGCGGAAGAAGGTGATCGTCGCGTCACGGAAGGGCGTCGCGTCGTCGCGAAAGGGCACCGCGTCGACGATCTCAAGAAGTTGATAGAAGATCTGTCGCGGAAGGAGGAACGTCGTAGAAGAACATCGCGGGAGAAGAACTTCGCGGAAGTAGCGTCAGCGTCGGGTCGATCTCCAGGGGTCGGGCGTTCTTCGCGTTCTTCGTGTTTTTCGCGAAGGAGGATGGAGGACTTAAGGTTCTGTCAAATTCTCTCAACGAACAATCCTCAAGAAAGGTTCATTAGTCTTATTTTATTAACATGCCAACGGTTTGAAAACAGGTTATGAAACGAACAAGTTAATTCATAAATTTAATTTCAACGAATTAACCGCCCAATTAATAGAAGAGTTTAATTGTTTAAGAAAACGCCCTAGTTGACTTTCATTTAATAGGGGTTTTCGCAGGTGCGTTACTTAGCGGAAAAGAAACGATGGGGCTCGTGCGGGCTCCACCTCACAAATATCCTACCCACTTGGTAGCATATTTTTGGATAGCACCCTATCCGCATCAACTCAGCTTAAGCAACTTTATGTGGCTTTCAAGTGGCTTTAAGTGAAATAAAAATAATGTTGTCGCACACTTTATTTTATTTCTTAACTTAACCCAAAAATTTAAAAACCAAACCCGAGCAAACACAACTCCGGAAGAGGCGTTTCTAAGCAAATGATATGATGATGTAATTAATAGGGTGCATGGAATTTTATAGTTTATCTAATGTTTTTGAGCAATATAATATATTGGAGCGAGGAATTTTGGTCATGTGACATTGGGTGTAACACCCCGACCCCAGTTACACAGAGTCGGTTCATTATTACATAACATTAGCATGATCAAAAAAGATCAAGTCTCAAAATACCGATTAGTTTAGTAGCCTTGGAAACACTAGATACATTCATAAGTCTTACATTACATGATAAAGTAAAAAACTACAACAACATAGTATCCATAGTCCACAGTCATGTCCCCTCAGACTATCCCTGCAGGTCATTCATAATATACTTTTCACATCCTAGAAAAAATAAAACATAGAAAGGGGTGAGGTCAGATGCTTAGTAAGGAGAAAAATATAGCAGAAAATTTCATAAATAAGAATTTTTTTAAGGCAATGTATAACTAAAACAAAAGCCTTTTAAAATTGAATTTCAAAATAATATAGAAAAAAGAAAATGAAATAATGCCATTTAATTATTCACATGGATATTCTACAAGTTGAATAATCACATGCAATATCAATAACCTCTTTCAAAATGATGGAATTCATAATGCCAGACTATCACAACCACACATTCGAGGCCTTGTACCAAGACTAAAAATACGATTTTGTCAAGGCCTTGTGCCAAGACACTAATTTTCCTCATGAGACCTACAGATGTATCGAAGAGCTATAGCGGGCTCCACCCGTCACTTACTAAGTCCAATACATTCCTCATATGAAAAGGTTTAAACATAACATAAACATTCATACTAAAAATAGCATACGAAATGTAAAAAATTTATCCATAAACCATGAATGGTGTAAAAACAACACATCCGTAGTCAAAAATACAACAAAAACCTTCAATACAATATAGAAGTTTTGTATCATAATAAATCATCTTCAAATAAGCTTAAAATCCATTAAAGGTTGTTGACATACATGAAATCAAAACTATTTGAGAGAAATATCTCTTTTTTTGAAATCATTTAAAAGTTACATAATTATAAAAGGAAACATTTACTTTGAAATTATTCTTATAATCATGTATGGGAAGCTTCGATGATTTTATAATGGCGAAAATAACCACACCCACAGTATAAGTTAAAAAGATATTCTTACCTTAATTTTGTCGAAAAGGTTAAAAGGGACCCTGTTTGGAAAATGAGGGAAAGATTCCTTTATAAAAATCTTATAAAAATTCAAATAATGGTATAAATGAAATTAACCCATAGTATATACGATAGTAAGAATGTTTTGAAGTACATTTTCAAGAAACATGGATGTGGATGATAAAGAGGTCCCAGTAGATACTTACGTAAAAACAACCTCCGATAATAAAGAGATTGTGAAATTAACCCTTACCTTGTACTTTTACATGGTTGAGGGTAGGTTAAACTCCTGTATAATGGTGAAATAATTTCTATTAGATTATACAAGAATCATATACATTAATATGATACCATATATGATCTTTTAACATTTTTCATTAATAATATCTTAGTATTATCTTCATTTCAGGTGTTAATGGATTTGTTTTCCTTTTATATTATTTGTTATGTGAGTAATATTTTTTATGGATGGGATGTATAATATTCATATCCATAATTATATCAAGTATTTTAACATTTTTTTAATCATCTAATAAAAATTAAATTTGAATGGATACGATGGAGAACGAATCTCATCGTGTTCATGGAGACGTTAATCTGTACGTACGCACGAGTGAAAATATTATTATTTGGATATTAAAATGATATATAATTGGATGGTATATAATATATACAGAATAATTATCGTGTTATATTTATTATTTACATGAATTACACTTCATTATTATACCCATTCAAATAATAATGTATTGAATAACAATTACACCACGACATGGAGACGGTAATCAGTACGTACGCATGTATGGTGACATGTCATTCAAAGGATGGATAGAATAATGAATATGGATGTAACATATTTTTAATAACATCACAGTATATAAAATATATTGGATTTATCATTTTATAATGGAAATAACAAAGAAAGAAGAAGTGGAAGAAGAAAATAACTTGAAAGAGGGTGGTGAAATTATTACCTCTTTTTCTGGTTCTTCCTTTTGATTTGATCAAAAGGGATCCTTATGTTGGATTTATGACTAATGGAAGGCCTCTAGGATTAAGTGAGGGAAGTTTAAAGGATATTTAGTCAGGGTTTGGCTAAGTCAAAAGGCTTTGAAGGTGTGAATTAGAGAGAAGGGGAAGTGCCTTTTTATAAGAGGGGTGAGGGGCACCTTAGGAAAAGCTAGAAATATTATTTTATAATAAAATTATTTTAGGTTTATAATGGCTCCAAAATAGATTATTTAAAGGATAAGGTGGGTATGGGTCTAAAACCAATCAACCAATAGGTTTTAGACAAGTTTGGGTCACTATATTAGCTTTATATTTTATATTTAACTCTTAGTTAAATAGTTTGACATTTACCATGTCTCTTTGTATTTTTATATTATATGGTTGATAAACCTAAAATATACTTCCAAAAGAACCCAAATTGGTTAATTAATGATACAAATATCATTATATAAGTACTTTGCCCCATCCTTTTATTTTTATGTATATAATATCAATTAATAATATAATATTTGTTTAAAAAATCTTTATTGTCAATTGTGATACTTTTTGGTATTTTGTTTTTGAGAAATTCATAACAACATTATTACTTCGAAAAAAATTCATATAACCAACCCTAATATTTCATAGTAACCTAGAAAATTAGTTTAATTTATAAAAAGGCTAAAATTATGTTTATTTGGATATTTATAAAATCGATTATTTTAATATTTCATTAATTAGGTAATTACAGCATCCCCATTGTGTCATAAATAAATTAAATTCTTTAATTTATAAAAATTATAAATAAAATATCATTATGTAGGAATTTTATTTATATTTATAATTAATATTTATAATGGAATTTATCTTTTGTATAACCCTATATTAAAAATGTTTTAGTTATTAAACTTTGATTTTATCTCTTTTAACTCTTCTTTGAATTAAATAATAATAAATGTACTAATCTAATCCAAGTAGACCAAAGAGGTTCATATTTTATTCCTAAGGTTTTTTTGGGTCGAATTATACTTATCCAATATAATTAGAACATGTGTTAGGGTAATAATAATACCATTTCTACCCTTAATTACCCAATTTACTTTTAACCTTGGTAAATAAAAGTAAAAAGTTACTCTTCACCAAAACTTATTTTTATCATATTGAATCACATTTAATCCTAGATATTAACATAGTGTCTCAGATTTTCTAAATTCCACTAACATAAGTGTTAAAATTATGTTTTATGTGAATTTTCAAATTCCCCGAGGAGGTGGGTAAAAGACAGTGAAAAGTTCCATAAATTTTTTATATATGTAAAATTATTATAAACTAAATCTAATGAATTACATTGAACTTATATAGGTATTATGTATCTATTTTGACCAAAAATAAATTTTAATAAAATAAATAACTATTTAAACAAAAATTCAATTTTAAACAATAACTCAGTGTTTTTCACTATTCATCAAAAATTGTAATTTTTCAGAAAAATACCAAAAATTCACCCTATGATAATTTCGATATTATGAATAAAAAAATGATGTCCATTTTGAAAGATAAAATTTATAAAATTCCAAAAAGTGGGTATAACTATTCATAACAGCTAGTTTGATTGGTTGTGGTGTGTATTAGAACTTGAAGTTGCGTAAAACACATGCTACTGTATTATTCAAAGGGATACGTACCGTGGAAGCTTGGGGTGTTACATTCTCCCCTCCTTCAAATAATTTTGTCCTCTATGTTTCTAGAATATTACTGCCTAAAAATACTCGAGTAGTTCTTCATGATAAGATCCTCGAGTTCCCACGATGCGTCTTACATCTTATAGTTTCTCCATAGAACATTACTAGACGAGTCATCCATTTTCTCAGCACTTTTTCCCTTATATCAAGAATCTTGATAGGGTCTTCGCAATAATACAGATCAGGTTCCAGTTATAATTCATTATAGGTGAGTACATGTGTTAGGTCATGCATGTATTTTCTCAAAAGTGATACGTGGAACACATCATGAACTTTGGATAGATTTCGCGGCATTGCCAAATGGTAAGCTACAACCCCAATTCGTTTTAGAATTTTGAAAGGTCGATGTACCTATGAATCAATTTTACCTTTTACCAAAACGTATAAAACCCATCCATGGAGATACCTTCATGACAACATGATATCCTACCTAAAATTCCATACCATTTCTTCGGTTATCATCATAGATCTTCTGCCTACTTTGAGCTTCTTTGATGTGGTTTTGGATTACCTTCACCATTTCCATCGTTTCCTCCACCAGTTATGGGCCTATGAGTATTCTTTCACCAATATCATCCCAATAGGTTGGTGTGCAACATCTCTTTCTGTATAACGCTTCATATGGTGCCATCCTAATACTTTAATGGAATATATTGTTATAGGAAAATTCTACCAGAGGTAAATATTGATCCCACATACCCTGAAATTCAAGTGAGAAAGATCTCAAAATGTCTTCTAAGGTTTGAATAGTCCATTTTGATTGTCCATAAGTTTGGGGTGGTAGGCAGTGTTCAAACGAAGCTCATTATCCATGTATTTTTGAAGACTTTTCCAAAATCATGAAGTAAAACGTGGATTATGAAAAAAATCGATAGGGGTACTCCATGAAGTCTCACTACTTCATTAATATATAGTCTTGCTAGACATTCAAGTGGTAAATCCTCCCTTATAGCAAGAAAATGTGCTGACTTAGTAAGATGATCAACAATGACCCATATTGCATCATTCCTTCTAGGAGTCTTTGGTAGTCCCATGACAAAGTCCTTTGTAATGTTATCCCATTTCCAATCTGGTATGGGAAGAGGTTTCATGACTCCTCCAGGCTATTGCCTTCCAGCTTTCACTTGTTGAAAAACCATACATCTTGAAACAAAATCATCAATTTCCCTCTTCATGTTGTCCCACAAAAAATGTTCCTTCAAATATCTTTACATCTTGGTGCTCCCATGGTTTATATAGAAATTGGAACTGTGTGCATCGTCCCAAAATTCTCTTTTTAGATCAGGTATTTTGGGAACAAAAAGTATCTTCCCAAATTTCAAAATTCCATCTTTATACCCAAAGTCACTCAATCTCCCATAATTCGCATCTATAATCTTCGTTTGAAACTCTTCATCATCGGTCTAATAACTCTTTATTCTTTTCAGTAAATATTGTTTGTAAAACATTTGAAAAAGTATTGATGTTTCCCATTTCATGGTTATTCTCATATCCATCTTTACTAGATCCATGAAAAAATGATCCCTTTCAACTCTCATCTTGTTCAAAACTCCATGATCCTTTCGGCTCAAAGCATTTCCACCTTATTTTCCTTCCCTGGGTGGTAGTGTATCATGTAATCATAATCCTTGAGTAGTTCAAGCCATCTACTTTGCCTCATGTTGAGTTATTTCTTTGAGAAAATATATTTCAAACTCTTATGATCAGTATAAATATCACAATTTTCACCATAGAGATAGTGTATCCAAATATTCAAAGCTAAGATTACAGCTGCTAACTCAAGATCATGAGTAGGATAGTTTTTCCTATGAATTTTATACTATCGTTATGCATAGGAAATAACCCTATCATTCCGCATAAGGAAACAACCAAGTACTTTATTTACTGCATCACTATAAATAACAAACACATCATTCCCTGATGGTAGAGTCAATATAATAGCATTGAAAAATATTCTCTTCAGTTCTTCAAAAACTTCTTCACACTCTTTTGTCCAATCAAATTTAACCCCTTTTCGTGTAAGATTTGTTAATGGGTTAGCCAATCGGGAAAAATCTTGGACGAAACGTCGATAATAACATACTAAACCAATAAAACTATGTACGTTAGTTATACTCATTGGTGTTGTCCATTCATGGATTGCTCTTGTCTTAGAAGTATCAACAGAGATTCTATTCTTAGAGACAATATGGCCAAGAAAATAAATCTCTGGAAGCCAGAATTCACACTTGCTAAACTTTCCATATAATTCATGTCTTCTCAGAGTCTTCAAGATAATGCGCAAGTGATTTTCATGATCTTTGTAGTTTTTAGAGTATACCAAGATATAATCAATAAATACCTCTAACAATTCATCAAGAAATTACATGAAAACTCTGTTCATTAGATCCATGAAAATAGAGGTTGAGTTAGTCATCCAAAGAGGCATTACTGTAAACTCGTAATGCCCGAACCTGGTTCGAAATGCTGTTTTCGGAATGTCTTCCTTCTTCACACACAACTGATGATATACAGATCGAAGGTCAATCTTTGAAAGAAATTTAGCTCCATGAATTTGGTCGAATAAATCATCAATACGAGGTAGGGGATACTTGTTCTTTATTGTTATAGCATTGATCTCCCTATAGTCAATGCAAAACCTCATAGATTGATCTTTATTTTTAACAAAAATAATAGGGGCTCCCCATGGAGAAACTCTAGGGAGAATAAATCCCTTATTACTCAATTATTCTAGTTGTTTCTTTAGTTCCAATAATTCCACAGTGGCCATTCTATAAGGGGTCTTTGATATAGGCCTTGAACCAGGAATTAAATCAATGGAAAACTCAATTTCTGGTTCTGGAGGATGTCCAGGTAAATCTTCTAGAAACACATCCACATATTCTCTCACAATAGGTACATACTCTATTTGAAAATTCCTTTCCTCACCCACAGTCATTTCTTTCTCTTGCTCCACAATAATTGAATTTAGTTGAGCTACTAGGTTGGATCAAGATAAGAATTAGGTGGGGAAAATTCAGCTCTAAAGATAAGGAGTTATTTATCATCATCATCATCAAAAACAATAACCTCCATCTTATTAAAATAAATATTTGCATCATGGCCCGAAATCCAATCCATACCAAGGATTATATCAAATTAAATCATGGGTATGACGATGAGATCATCAGATAAAGAACATTTACATACCCTAACATGAATTGATTCATAAAACTTTATTGAAATGATACATTCCTTAGAAGTTTTGACTGATAATTCCCTTGTTAAATAAAATTGGAAATATCTAATTTTCATAGCAAACTAGGAAGATATGAAACAATGCGATGATCCAGAATCAAATAAAGCATTGGCTAAACTTGAGGAAACCATTAAATTCCCTTCCACCACGTCTTTAGAAGCTTTAACTTCACCAGTAGTGATCGAATAATCTTGGCCTTGATACCTTGGACATTTCTGAGGTATGTTTCCCTAACACTTATGAAATTCATTTTTATAATGTCCCATCTCTATGCAATTGTATCATTGAACATCGACAGCTTATTTATTCCCCTTTCAATCATGAGATTGATGACTTTTTTCACCACACTTATAACAGACTCCCATTCCCTTCAACCAAGTACCAGGGTGTTTCTTCCCACATTTACTACATGATGGATATTCAAATTTTCCCTTATTCCCCTTATTTCCATTTATAGAGTGATCAGCAGATCTCTTCTTCTCTTTCTTTGCTTTAAAGTTGTAAGACTTAGGGAATTCTTTTTCTGTCTTGATAACACATGAGACAATATCTTCGTATGATGAGAAGGATTGTGAGACTAATTGTCAATGGAAAATGGTATTAACCCATCAAAGAAACAATCAATCATACTTCCTGGGTTATGTATATAATCTGTAGCATGCCTTTCTAACCTTGTAAAGTTGGACTCATACTTTGCAACATTCTCGCCCTCCTTTTTCCTCGGACTCAGAAATTGCCTTTCCATATCTGCTCGATGGTCACGAGAAAAGTATTTTTCTAAGAAAAGCTCTTTAAACTCCATCGATTACATATTTGATACTCCATCATCTTTCTTTTTTGTTTTGAATAAATGACCACCATTGATCAACATCTCTAGTAGGTGGTAAACTTCTATGATAATTGTTTCCCTTTAACTACTCTCCAAGGCATGGAATACTTCCTCTATGAAATTTATCCATTTCTTAGCCACTAATGGATTTTTACTCCCCTTAAATGTTGGTGGTTGTTGGCTAATGAAGCGATCTAACATTGATCCTCCACGCTGTAGATTAGGGTGCTCTATATGGGTAAGGTTATTATTCATAACCTGAGTGTGTTGTCCCAATATGGTGATAAGATGATCAGCACCAGTTGTATCACTAGCTACACTATAATTATCTTGAGCAGAAGGGAAATCCCTTCATGGAGTGTGTGTATTGATACAGTTTCCATTCCTTCCACTAAGAGCCATTTCTAAACAATGGAATAAACTAGAATAGTTTATGAATCGAAATACATAATTACAAACTTGTAAAACACTTTACATGAATTGACCATTTTATGGATATAATCCATAATAAAGAAAATCTCTTCTTTAAGGAAGTATATACTCATAAACCCTTCATAATGGTTTTTAAAGAAAATTTGAATTATCCTAAGCATATCCCCCTGGAGTGTCGTAACCAAGATTGCAGCAAGGCCCGTTTTCGTGCACCAGTTCCCATTTGAGTTTAGCTCGAAGTGGTGTTTTCAGTTTTTTCCCTTAGGTACATCTATGCCAGTGCTACCACTACCTGCTCGTATCTAGACAGTGATGTATTGCTCATAAAACTCACAAAATCTCTACAATACCCAAATTCTAAAAATTTCTTCTATAATAATCCTCAAAGTCCATCTTAGGTCTATGTGCTCTAATAAAATTTTATCTAAATCTACCTTCCATGGTTTGTACTAAACTTCCTTTGATACCAATTATAACGCCCATACCCCAGTTACCCAGAGTCTTTGTATTATTACATAACATTGGTATGATCACAAAAGATCAAGTCTCGAAAGACCAATTAGTTTAGTAGCCTTGGAAACACTAGATACATTCATAAGTCTTACATTACAAGATAAAGTAAAAACTACATCAACATAGTCTCCATATTACACACCCATATCCCCTCAGACTATTCATGAAGGTCAGTCATAATATACTTCTTTACATCCTAGAAAAAATAAAATATAGAAAGGGGTGAGCTCAAATTTTCCGTAAGGATAACAATATAGTGGAAACTTTCATAAGTAAGCATAAACATTTAAGGAAATGTATAACTAAAACAAAATCCTTTTAAACTTGAAATTCAGTATAATAAGGAAAAAATAAAATTAAATAATTCCATTTAATTATACACATGGCTATTATACTAGTCGAATAATTACATGTAATATCAATAACCACTTTCAAAATAATGGATTGTATAATGCCAGACTATCATAACCACATAGTCAAGGCCTTGTTCCAAGACGACAAATAAAATTTTGTCAAGGCCTTGTGCCAAGATACTAGTTTTCTCCATGAGACCTACCGATGCATCAAAGATCTATAGCGGGCTCTACACGTCATTTACTAAGTTCAATGCATTCCTCATATGAAAGGGTTTAAACATAACATAAACATTCGTATTAAAACTAGCATACAAAATGTAAATACTTTATCCATAAACCATGAATGGTGTAAAAATAACACATCCATAGTCAAACATATCACAAAACCTTCAATAAAATAAGGAAGTTTTGTATCATACTAAATCAACTTCAAATATGCTTAAAATCCATCAAAGGATGTTGACATAGATGAAATCAAAACTATTTGAGAGAAATATCTCTTTTTTTGAAATCATTTAAAACTCACATAATTAAAAAAGAAAAAATTTACTTTTAAAATATTCTTATAATCTTGTAAGTGATGCTTCGACGATTTTATAATAGCAGAAAATTGCCACACCCGCCGTATAAGTTAAAAAGAAATTCTTACCTTAATTTGGTTGAAAAGGTTAAAAAGGACCATGTTTGGAAAACGACAGAACGATTCCATTATAAAAATATTATAAAAAGCAAAACAAGGGTATAAATGACTTCAAACCATATTCTATAAGAGTGTAAGAATGTTTTGAAATACATTTTTAATAAATTTTTATGTGGATGATAAAGAGGTCCCAGTAGATATTTACATAAAAACAACCTCAGATAATAAAGAGATTGTGAAATTAACCCATAACTTGTACTTTTACTTGGTCAAGGGTAGGTTAACCTCCTGTATAATGGTGAAATAATTGTTTTTAAATTATACAAGAATCATTTACATTGATATGATATAATATATAAACTTTTGACATTGTTTTGTTAATAATATCATTGTATTATCGTCGTTTCGGGTGTTAACGGATTCGTTTTCCTTTATATTATTTGTTATGTGAGTCCTATTTATTATGGATGGGATTTATCATATTCATATACATAATTATATCATGTCTTTGAAAATTATTTTTAATCATCTAATAAAAATTGATCTTGAATGGATACGATGGGGAATGAATCTCATCGCGTTCGTGGAGACGGTAATCCGTACATACGCACGAGCGACAATATCATTATTTTGATATTAAAATAAATTATAATTGGATTTTATATCATATATAAATTACCATTATCATTTTATAATTATTATTTACATGAATTAAACATAATTATTTTATCCATCCAAATAATAATGTATTGAATAACAATTACACAACGACGTGGAGACAGTAATCCGTACATACGCACGTATGGGGACATGTCATTCAAAGGATGAATAGAATAATCAATATGGTTGTACCATATTTATAATAACATCATAGTATGTGGAATATAATTGAGTTATTATTTTATGATGGAAATAACAAAGAATGAAGAAGTGGAAGAAGAAAAGAAATTGAAAGATGGTGGTGAAATTATTACCTCTTCTTTGGGTTCTTCCTTTTGATTTGATCAGAAGGGCTCATTAAGTTGGATTTATGACTAAAGGAAGGAATCTAGGATGAAGTGAGGTAAGTTGAGAGTATATTTGGGTAGGTTTTGGCCAAGACAAAAGGCTTTAAAGGTGTGAATTAGAGAGAAGGGGGATTTCCCTTTTATAAGAGGGGTGAGGGGCACCTTAGGAAAAGCTAGAAATATTATTTTATAATAAAATCATTTTCGGTTTATAATGGCTAAAAAATGGATTATTTAAAGTCTGAGGTGGGTATGGGACGAAAACCACTCAACCAATAGGTTTTATACAGGTTTGGGTCACTATATTAGCTTTATCTTTTAGATTTAACTCTTAGTTAAATAGTTTGACAATTACCATGTGTCTTTTTATTTTTATATTATATGGTTAATAAACATACTATATACATCCAAACCATAGAAAAGTGGTTAATTAATGACACACCTATCATTATATAAGTCCTTTTTCCAAACATTATATTTTTAGGAATAGAATATCAATTATTAATATAATATTTGTTTTAATAACTCTTTTATGTCAATTTTGACACTATTTGGTATTTGGTTTTTTCTAAATTCAAAACAGCATTATTACTTAGAAAAAAATTCATCTAACCAACCCTAATTTGTCATATTAACCTAGAAAATTATTTGAATTCATAAAAAGTCTCAAATTACCATTATTTGGATATTTATAATATCAATTAGTTTAATATTTCATTAATTATGCAATTACTGCATCACCATTGTGTCATAAATAAATTAAATTATATAATATCTAAAAATTATAAATAAAAAACCATTATGTAGGAAATATTTTTACATTTATAATGAATATTTATAATATAATTTTTCTTACGTATAACCCTATATTAAAAATCTTTTATTTATTAAACATTGATTTTATCTCTTTTAACTCTTCTTTGAATTAAATAAAAACAAATGTCCTAATCTAATCCACGTGGACCAAAGAGGTTCCTATATTATTCATAAGGTTGTTTTTAGTCGAATTATACTTATCCAATAGAATTAGGACTTGGGTTAGTGTAATAATAATATAATTTTTACCCTTAATTACCCTATTTACTTTTAACCACGGCAAATAAAAGTAAAAAGTTACTATTCACCAAAAATTATTTTTATCTTATTGAACCACATTTTACTCTTTGATATTAACCGTGTCTCTCGGATTTTTGAAATTCCACTCACAGAAGCGGTAAAATTTAGTTTTACGTGAATTTGCAAATTCTCCTAGGAGGTGGGTAAAAGACGGTGAAAAGTACAATAAAATTTTTATATATCTAAAATTACTATAAACTGACTCCAATTAATTACATTGAACTTATATAGTTATTATGTATCTATTTTGACCTAAAATAAATTTAAATAAAATATATAATTATTTAAATAAAGATTCAGTTTTAAACTATAACTCAGTGTTTTTCACTATTCATCAAAAATTGAAAGTTTTCAGAAAAATACCAAAAATTCACCCTAAGCTAATTTTGATTTTTCAAATCCAAAAATAATGTCCATTTTAAAAGATAAAATTTATAAAATTTCAAAAAGTGGGTATCACTATTCATAATGGCTAGTTTGATTGGTTGTGGTGTGTGTTAGAACTCGAAGTTGCGTACAACACAAGATACTGTATTATTCAAAGGGAAACGTACCGTTGAAGCTTGGGGTGTTACATTGGGGAAGAGAGAAAATATTATGGGGAAGTTGAAGGAGAGTACCTTTATAGGAAATTATGTTGGATATTAAATTATTATTTGTGTACGATACTTGGGGATAGAGCTAGGGTGTTAATGGGAATTTTTTCTACCTGATTTGGTTATGTGTTAGGTTCACTTGTTTCTTCTTTGGGATTTATTATGCTTTCTTTATATTTTTAACAAGAGGATCTATGTAGGATCTTACTATGTATTAATTCTATCCTCACACTATATTTATATAAAATATTTTTCACGATCTTTGGATATAGTTGATGATTGGGATGGAAATCTATATCTCATGGAGTTATTCTAGATATTTTTTAGCTTCGAGGTCACTTCTGAGGATTCTCTTTTGGTAATAATAGTTTCTTTTATAGTTGTTTTCTTTTAATTTAATTATGTGCATGTATTGATATATTTTACATTTATTATGTGTAGAATTTTATTGTTGGTTCTTTATTATCTATCTTGCCACATGTTCTCTTGGATGGTAATGCCTCCCATTTGTGAGGATGACACACCCTCCATGTTAGTCTCCAATATGTGACCAATTAGAGGTGGGATTTGGTCATAATTACCTCCCTTATCCCATTTTCGGACCAATATGGGTAACATTTTTGAGTTGGGGTCATGGAATAATGGTAACAATGTTCAAATCGAAAGATATGATAGATTCTGTAGGAAGGCACTGGTGACTACTAGATGTGTTGGTAGGGAAACAATGTTTGTTGCGATTAGTAAGTTATTTAAACAAGGGAGAACATCTAAGAAATGAGTATTTATGTATATAGATAATATAATGGATAAGTCATGTTTACTTAGTCTAAAAAGTGAATAAACACTATTTTCATGTTAGATATTTATTAAATTATCATGAATTATTATTGTTTTATCCTATGATTGAAATTAGAACACCTTGGGGTTAGGTTGAAACTTAATTAAATAATTAATCTTAGATATTTCATATTAATGTTTTTTCAATACATAATTATTTTTTTAGGTTTCAGGCATGTCTCTTGGTTATTGTTCCTATTAGGTTCATACTAATGATGTTCAGTAGGATGGGTGAGCAGTCCGCCATATAGTTGATATCAGTGATGATGACACTTGGGAGAGGAAACTTCAAGAGTTTTAGTGCAAGAGACTATTGAAGTATGAGGGATCCATTTCATGTTTAATTATATATTAATTTATCTATGAAGTGTAAATAACTTTCTATTCGATCCATTCTTAGAAGGAGAATTGGGTTTGGTTGGTGGTAATGTTGTGGTATGGTGTTTCTTGGTTGTAGTGGTTGTTGTTCGTAGATGATCACTAGGAGTAAAATATTTCATGGGTGATGTTTTTAGATATTTTCTAATCCAAGTTTACTTTTTCAATAATAAGGGAGAATGACCATCATTATTTTCCTACCCTTCATAAGGGGAGTTCTAGCACGTGGGAGTATGGGAAGCACTCAAGGAATATTTTATGATATGATTCTGACATACTATAGGATGAGAAGGCTATAGAAATAAATTTTGATGTGTATTTTCATCTCTAGATCCAATTCAAATTTACCCCAATTTTATTTCTAACATATCTCAAAGTGATGGCATAGGTAGAGGTTTTTTAGAGGATGTTATCCAGAATGGGATCATTATGAGAGGGGAGACAACGAGATTCTCCATATAGTAGAGACATGGTTTGGGGTTCCCATTTTCATAGAAAAAATGGGTTTTAAATAGGTTTGGGTAGGTATCATCCTTCTTCATCTTGTTTATCTATGGTGGAATTTCTCAGGACACTGCCAAGGGATTAGAAATTTGTTTTATTATTGAGGCCATGTTCATAAGTAGTGTAAGTGCCCAAGCTTTCTAAATATATAACATGCGACTAGTGTTCCACTTCAGGTTTTTCCATTATAAGAATATATTCAAAGGAATTTTTAGTAGGGTACTCCACCCTTTAATCAGTGTATGTGATATGAGGAAGGAATATCATAGTTATGTGATGGTCCTCATCATTTGAAATCAGAGTGTGGCCATGGAGGTGGTCTCCATCAAGGGTAGATTTTTTGTGGCCAGTTGCATGTACTAGATTTTCTAACACTAAGAGAGATGAACAAAATTCTAGGAAACATTTTCTTATTTTGTAATTGGGTTCATGCCTTGTTTGATTTTGGATCCATACACTCCTTTTTTTCCACCTTACCTAGTCTATGCTCTGGGACTTGAGGTGGAGATACTTACAGTACCTTTGGCATTGATTATGATAATTAGAGGTCATACTAATTTACATGAAGTATGTAGATACTATGAGCTAGTTTTAGGGAAGAAAAAAATCACATGGAGACATACAATGTTTTTAGATACAACCATACAATATTATCCTTACCATGTATTAATTGTATTCAATGAATTTAATTGTGGATTTCCTTAAGAGGAAAATTAAATTATATCATGGTGAAGAAGGGTCTTCTATTTTCATTGGAGAGAGATAACCTCGGATATGTTGAATTTGTGAAATATAATATTCTTCCTTGATGGATGAGTTTAGTTGATATCATTATAGGTTATGTTAATGGTGTTTGCTAGCGTTGTAGAAGAGTACCCTAATATCTTTCTCGATAAGGTTGCAATGCTACGCCCTCGACGAGAGATCAAAATTGGGATGTAGCTACAATAGAAAACTTATGAAATCTCAATGTATCTTTATAATATGACCCCTTAAGAGTTTTTTTTGGTGAAGATATAGATTTATTATATCAATCAATGAGGTTTTGTTCGATAGAGTGTGTCACCTTGGTGTGCTCCAGTTTTTTTTGTAATGAATGAAAATGGAAATATGTGTCTATGAATATATTTTCATCACTTGAATATGTAAATAGTGAATAATCACTTCCCTATGCCATATATTACAGATTTATTAAATTTTTTGATGGGATTTAATTGGTTTTATAAGATTAATATCGGATCTATATATCATTGGATTTAGGTGATGTATGAGGATATTTCAAATAATAGTTTTAAATGTTTCTATGGGAATTATGAGTTAATTGTAATGTTACTCCGCATGATGAACAACCTATCAATATTTATGAGATTAATAAATATAGTGTTATAAGGGGTTTTGAAATAGTTTATGGTAGTTATAATCCAATAAATCCTAGTGTACTCCATGTCTAATGAGGAGCATAAAGGGAATCTACATGATGTTTTAGGAGTTTTTTTATTGATTCTATACCTGAGTCTAGAGATTGTTAGAGTGTGATTGAATTACTCTCCATAATTCATCTTGTCAAGGGACAGGTTGGTGGAAGAAAATGAATTTTCAGATGAATAATAGTCATCATTAGTGTAGTATGTGGAGGATTATGATTTGGGGTATTCCAATGAGGGAGTTTTCCATGATTGTGTTGCCTTTTGTGATTTCCCTAATGGTTGGTCTGAGGACGATTAATATTGGGTGTTTTTTCCGGGAAGACCTTTTATTCCTTTATTGATACATGAGGTGGATCTCTATGAGTTCTATAGCTCACATATATCAGTATATACAAGTGTGAAAACTATTTTACCATGCTCTAAGAGGTTATTTTTTGTGTCTTGGGTTGATGTTTTATACTGTATATTTCATGTCTCTCTCTTAATCTACGAGAGAGTTAAGGCTGAACATGGTGTTCTTGGTGGATTTCTTTGGTCGTTAGATGTTCCATAGTGTAAGTCATAGGAAATATTGATTGGATTATTCACTAGTTTACTTTGATCTAAAGGAGGTTATTATTCTTTATATGTGATAGTGGGAAATTTTCAATTTTTTCTCACTTCCTAGAAATTAAAGTGTTTAGATTAATGGATGTTTTTTCTATCAAACATCTTGAGGAGGTGGTGTGGATTCATGGATTCTCTAAGAAGACCATCTATGATAATGACCAAAATTTCACCTCCTGGGTGTGGTGAAGTCTCCAAAATTCATTTTTCTTAAAGTTGTTCCTTAACACTACTTATCATCCACATATGGACTGTCAGATATTTCCAATAATCTAGACTCTTGAAGACATATTACACAATTGTGTCCTTTTTTTTGGAGGTTTATAGGTGAGAGACCTAACTTTGGTTGATTTTTCTTACAATAATTATTTTCACTCCACCATATATATGAAACCGTTTGAATATTTGTATGCCCAACCTTTTCATTCTCTATTATACTAGACTAGGGTTAGAGATTTCACAATTCTTAGGGTTTAACTAGTAAAAAGCAGGATAGAGTTGGTCTAGGAGATTCATGAGAGGTGGAGGCAGAAAAAGATAATCAAAAGTTATATGATGAGGATTAGTAGAGACCTATGGAGTTCTATTTTGAAGAACATGTGATCGGGAATGAAAATCCTCATCATGTGTAGCTTAGTCTTAGTTATGGAAGTAATAATTCTCCCCATTTTTTTGGCCCTTTCAAGGTGTTGTCTTGTGTTGGGGTTGTCACATATCTGATAACACTCCCCCTGTATATGAGATAGAAACATGATTTATTTCATGTTTCATAGATTGAATGCTATCTTCTTGATGATTCCCACATCATCTATTGAGGTTATATCTACATTTATAATGATACTATCATTGAGGAGTGGCCCTTGGATATCTAGGACCTCCATACGAAGGTGCTTCATGGGAATGCTATTCCCTTAGTTTGTGTTCTTCAGTGGCATAGTGGCATGGAGACGAGCACATGGGAACATGAGTCATAGATAATCATTTAGTAGCCCAATCTATTTTATGTTTAGTAATTATTTTCTATCAATGTTTTAATGTTCATAATTTTCTTCCTTATTATATATTTCTCTATTCATTGATTCCTTGTTTATGGCCTTGATCTTTTTTGAGAGGTATCTCCCCCTAGAGAGCGTCGTGTAGTTTTATGCCATGTTTATCTAAGTGGGTTGATTGTTCTCCTATGAGAGTGAGATTATTGAGAGGAAACTCATGTGGGGGTTTTTTGGGAGACCATTCTTCCTTTCCTTATCTTCAAATATGGTTTTAATTCTCTAGGGAGAGAATTGGTTGATAGGTATCTAATGTGAGGTACTTGATTCCCAAAAAATACACTATTATTTTTCATGGAATGGTGTTGCTGAGATGGAATTTAGAGGTGTTTCAAATTCTAGATACGTGTTTTGTATTCTGAAATTGTCTCAACCCCCATAGAGGAGGGTGTTGTGGTAGTTGTTTTTTCCCATGGTGAACCTATATGTAAAATTGTTTAGTAAAAATGGTTTAGATAGGGAGTGTACTCAATACAAAATTTCTTAGAGATCTCCCATATACCATGACTATAAAAACCTCATCATTATCATGGTGGAGGACGTGGTGAGGGAAACTGGCCTAGAATTTGGAAACCTGACTTTGAGGATGCTACATTGGACTGGCACATTCAAGGACACCATGATGATGGTGGAGGTTATGGTGATTGTATGGTTGGAATTTGAACTGCTGAAATACCAATGGTTCTTTGGGGATATTGACTAGTTTAAATGATAAAACATGTGTGATGTTCGGAGGTGTCTTGAATTCCATTTTAACTCATTCCTTACTCTATTAATCGATCCATGACCCCCTTCTTAAAATTTACTTCAATTTCATGATTTTATAGATGAACCTTGGTCATTGTTGGGTTATTTTCTTATGTTGAGGTTCCATTTATGGAAATTTTCATTGGGAAAGTGTTAGTTCTTCCTCTTTAGAACCCTTTAATCGACTCCTTTAGGATTCTAACCTTTCAATAATAGAGGATCCAAAACCCCTGGTTTATTGTACCTTCCCCTAACCCTTTCTAATTTCCATTATTACTTTTTGTATTGATGTTCACTAAGACAAAACATCTATTTTCGGTTGATAACTAAGAGTGGTTTATCATAGATTTTTGATGTTAGGTTTCAGTGAATCTTCCTTCAGTTTCAATGGCAGCTGAACCTCAATCATTCGTTCTTTATCAGAAAAAATTGAAATTCTAGATCATGGTAGGGTATTCATTGATTATCACTATTTTTTTTTGAAATATTGACGTTTTCATGGCATATATTATTGATAAAAAACAAAATTAACTTTAATAAATTTTAAACAAAATTAAAGAGTGAATTGGTTTTGGGTGTTAGAGATCACACGTGTTTATGAAGTGTGAACATTTTTACTCTTATTTTGTTAGGTAGTATTCTATCTATTGTTCATACTAGGTATTATCATGTTTTATTGTTTGTAAATTTAATAAATAATTTAAATATAGTAATTATTATTGGTATAAAATAAAGTGGAATGTTTAATTTTTACCAGTATTGTTGTAATTAATAGAAACAAAAGTTCTGCTTAGAATATGTTTAAGTAATAATTTCATTATCTATTGATAAATAATGCCTTAGGTTTCCTATGGAGGTAACATGTGATAAATTAATTGCTTAATTTAAGATGATAATCAATTGGTTATTTGATAAATTTAATTTTTTGGCATTGATAGAGCTAGTTTTCTTATAAATGTTGGATACCCTTATTCATAGCCATAGTTTCTCTAATGACTATTTGTTGTTTTCTTCCTAATTTGTGTGCTTTCTCAAGAAATGAGACTTTATTTGATACATTATGTGATTCTAGGAGGACTTATGATTTGGAGATAATGGGATAAGGATTCCTGTGTTTATGGCATCAGTTGGAACCTGTGATAGTAGGATGGATCGGGACATGCATGGTGGTGTCTAAGATGGAATAGGTTGAAGCTATGATTTCCCATTTAATTTTATAATTGAAGATGATTTTATTTATTGATAAATAATATGATTTTAAGGCCTAATGGTTGGGTTTCTTTTTTTTTTACATTTCTTTACCCATTTCTCTTTGAGATTCGTTGTTCTTGATTTATGGGTCATTTAGGAGATTCTAGAACAAGTCTTAAATATCCTAGAAATACTAATGGTAATGTTAAATAATTTAAACCACAGTGTTAGAGGTATGAGAGAATGATAAAATTATGATTAATCCTATGGAAATATGTAATAAGTTATATTATTACTTGCGGGAATAGTTTTTTATGGATAATTAAAATAAAAGGATCTACCCATCTTAAGAATCAATTTAAAAGTATCATGAGATGTTTTTGTGATTATTTGATATAGAGTCCTTAGCAGTGGAAATTGGGAGTCTGAGTGATGGTATTTAGTGTTAAGATATGGGTAGTAATTTCCTATATTGTTTTTGTGAGATATATATATATACTCTGTATATTATGTGATTTCATACGGTAGCCCACCATTGTTTGTAGAGAATCTAAAACTAGTGTACTCTAGAGGGTGTTTTCCCCAATAACTAGGTTAGTGAGTAATCGATGGAAGACTACACCATCTATCCCTACTCTATTCTCCTGGTAGTATTATGTGCTAGTAATAAAGGTGGTTTCCTTTCCAATATATATGTGTGTATCGGGTTGTAATGGATTTTCTTAATTTTATAATCAAGTATCTGCAAATATATTATCCCATGGACTATTATACGTATGTTGTGGATGGGGTTTGAAACATTTAGGAATAATAAATTGAAAATGTGATGTGGTGGCACTTAAAAAAACTCATTTACTATCTATATATGTGGATATTGATGATGAAATGATGGGATGCATAGGGTTCATTATATGTTATAGTTTCCCATGTGTTTTCGAGTTTAATTATTAATTATAGAGAGATATCTTAGGATGTTCAATGTTATGGTAGAGTGAAAAAAATGGGGAGGTGATATTGGTGTTCCATCATTTGATATTATATTATTACTTGTATAAAATGATTGGGGATAGAGCCATGGTGAGGCTGAGAACTTATCATTCATTATTAGGTTATGATTTAGTTTCACTTGTTTTTATCAATGTGAATTGGTATGATTTCTTTATATTTTTCCTCAGATTCTCCACACAAGATCCTAATAGGTATACTTGTTATTCTCAACCTACATCTAGATTGACTATTTTTTAGGACTGTAGGGTATGGTTGGTGATTGGGTAAGAAATTACTAGATTTTGGAGTTATTTAGGATCTGATTAGGATGTGAGGTCACTATTGAGGACTTTATTTTATTACTTTTAGTGTTTTAAAATTATTTAGTTTTTATGAAATTAAATGCTTATATTAAGTTCTTTTACCCTTATTATGATAATGATTTTTATTTCATTTTTTTATTATCTCATATTCCTTATGTTATCTTAGTGGGAAATGGATTCCATTTTTGTTTATGAAATACCCTCAGTTCTAGTTTCCAACCTATTGCCAATTGTAGGTGGGATTCACGCATCATTACCTCCCTTCTCTAATTGCTGGTCCAAGAGGGGTACCTTTGCGGTGAGGGGGTCATGATATAAGGTTTACAATATATACCCAGTCTAATTTGTCTCATTATACATAGCAATGCATTTACGGGTAATAAAATTTTGGCCCCACCCATCACTAGTGATGTCCAATATATTCAATATTTAAATGAATGAATAAAAAATAAAATACATAACTGACATGACTTAGTAATTAATAAACATATATATTGAAACAATATGTATATAATTTTTTAGTATTTCCAAATTAAATAAATGGAATAATTTTATTAGAACGAACCATTTAGGCTTACATCATCTAGAGTAATGGTTATATAGTAAATTAAATACTGTAGAAAATAATATAGACTTGCAGGAAGTGATATAGAAAATATCGTTGAAGTCAAAGAATATGAAAATGGTGGTGAAAAGTAATGTCATGAGAGAGATAACAAGTGATAGTGAACATAACCCTTAAAAATAAGGTGAGTTTTGATGTCACGACCCGTCCTCAGGGCCCATGCCGTGACTACCCCAAGCCCGCCTTCCATAGGCCAGGGGCTGGCGACTAGCACCAAGGCGTAAATCCCGGTAAAGGGAATGCATTGCCTTGTAAAGTAAACAACAAAAACCACAGAGCAAGCACAAAAAATAAGTAAAAAATAAGTAAAAGCTGGTACAACAGTAAGTGCGGAAGTAAGTGGGCTAGAATACAAACCCAAACTGAAAGTAAAGTACAATTCGAAAGGGAAAACAACAACTGAAAAGTAAAGCCGCAATATCGAGCCATCCAATGGAATTCCCACCTGAAGGGTGGGTACAGATAGCCTCCACTGCTCCTCGGGTCCAGCCGACTGCTCCGAGTACGTCCCTCCCAGTGGTCCACCTCCAGGTACCGTCCTGCTCCACAAGCCTCCACCACGACCAGCGTTGTCCGTCGTCTGCAACCAACAAAATGTAGTGCGGGCATAGCCCGTGCAGGGGTGAGTATAAGCTACTCAGTAGGGACCACGATAAACACGAAGGTCTCCCAGAATCCACAAAGGATAAACCACAAAGGGAAGATACAACCACGAAGTAACATCCGACACTGCTTAGGTATATTCCCATACATATACCTAAGTCATCAATTCTCGTTCGGCTCCAACATCCGAGCCCAAGCACAACCCAGTCCACACAGGAAAGAAAAATGTAAATCCACACAGGATAGCTCAACACAATCTACATAGGAAAGTAAAACAGAAGTCAGCTCACACAGGTACTTCTTTGTATGATGATAAAGATGACCAGATGTAGCCACTGATTCATCTAAGCCGTCGGACCCACAAAGGATCGGTAGGTACTAACCCCGCAATGAACCACACATGATCGATCATGAAGTTGAACCCAAAGCTATTGGGAAACTCCTTCTCCATCAAGTACAGTGGCTATGCCGCTACAACCAATCGCTTCCCTCTCACCTTGGACGGCTGTAGTACTCCACCTATCGAGTACTGTAGGCCTGCTGCTACAACCAAGCGCTTCCCACCATGTGTCGGCCACTACAACCAAGCTTTCCCCCTCATAGCCTCTAGAGGTACTCCTTCTGTTGAGTACCATGGGTCAGCCACTACAACCAAGCGCTCCTCCGTTGTGGGTCTTCCGCTGCAACCAAGCACTCCCCAGTGCTCCTACAACCAAGCGCTCTTCCATCGTGGGTCTGACGCTACAACAAAGCGCTCCCCCTCATAGCCTCTAGAGGCACTCGTTTTGTTGAGTACTACGGGTCTGCCACTACAACCATGCGCTCCTCCGCCGTGGGTCAGCTGCTACAACCAAGCGCTCCCCACTGGGCTAACCGTAACACACCGAGTCGTCCGATCAGCAGTTGTCAAGTCTCAACCGGCTCTAGGGTTTTCGCACACAGCATGCTCGTTCCGGGAGGGTCCACTCCACGAGCTAAGAGGCTCGATGCATCAACTGATATGTAGTCCAGAGTTGACGTATCCCAAGATGTACCATAGTGGTCACTGCCAAAAATATGGAGGATCCCCGTACTATTTTCATCATCATCACAGTCGAATCCACTGAGGATCTCTGTACAGTCGTCGTCGTCACAGTAGCAGTCGCAGCCAGCTCTAGGGTCCCCGCACACAGCAAGCTCGTTCGGGAGGGTCCGCTCCACGAGCCGAGAGGCTGATACATCAACTGACACATAGTACAGAGTTGATGTATCCAAAAGTTTCGTATCGTCAATAGGAACTCAACGTCGCAGACAACGCGTCAATCGGATGCCAGGTCTGAGAGTTATTGGCTTTTTCGTCCGAGGGGCCCAGTTGGGTTTTAAGGCAAAACCAACCCGACCATACTCCACTTGCATTCAAACCTCGGGCGGAGTATGCCAAAAGATCCGTCTCACTTAGAGTAATTCAACAAAGTCTACGGCACGTCAATCGGACATCCGAAGCTCAAGATATGAGCGTTTCCGCTCCAAGGGCCCTGTTGGTTTCGTGTACGAACCAACCCGGACGAACCCAAAGTATTCCAAAACCATGAGTGTGATATACCGAAATGACCGTCTAGATCAAAGGATCACATCTTCCCTGACGGCACGTCGTTTGGAGATCTGTAGCTCAAGTTATGAGCGAAAGACCGAAAAAGGTCCGGAAACGGGGGGTCTGGGCCCGGACCGACCCGACCTAACCCCCTGGGTCGGGCCGAAACGGGTCGACCCGACCTGGGTCACCATGAGGTCTGTTGGTGTCTTCACTAACTGGAAAACTCGTACAACGGCCTCCAGTCAATCCTCGACTGCCTGGGGGTCCGTCTCCCCGTGGAACCTGGGCGGTTGCTGGTGTTGGAACTCATGCAGTGCACTAAGGTGACGTGCATCGTCAGCGGCTGGGGCTGGAAGCATCGGTGGCTCGGTGGGTAAAGGTACCGTCGGTGCCTCAACTGTCAAAGGGCCCTGCACCGAGGCCTCGCCGCTTGGTGGGCTGTCGTCACGTACAACTCTCGGAACCCTAGATGGCTGCTGGCGTGGGGCCATCCTGAAAAGAAACAGGTGCGCCACGGTAAGAATAGTATACCTGGTGAGCTGACATAAAGTAATCACAAAGAAAACTTGTAACACACATGCAATCAATGTTTTCGTGCATTAAGTCGGAAATCAGAAGTCAGGGTCCTGATGTATGGATACGTCGGCGGCCTCAACTACACTGGGCTCCCTGGACTGATAACCACACTAAATATGCTTAACACTATTGCTTCACATAGAAGAATGATCAGAGTCTACGGTAGAACCAAACTCCTCTGATACCAATTTGTCAGGACCCATCCTCGGGGCCCATGCCGTGACTACCCCAAGCCCGCCTTCCATAGGCTAGGGGTTGGCGACTAGCACCAAGGCGTAAATCCCGGTAAAGGGAAGGCATTTTCTTGTAAAGTAAAAAAACAAACACCACAGAGCAAGCACGCAGAAGAAGTAAACACTAAGTAAAAGCTGGTACAACAGTTAGTGCAGAAGTAAGTGGGCCAGAATACAAACCCTAACTGAAAGTAAAGTACAACTCGAAAGGGAAAACAACAACTGAAAAGTAAAGCCGCAATGTTGAGCCGTCCACTGGAATTCCCACCTGAAGGGTGGGTACAGATAGCCTCCACTGCTCCTCAGGTCCAGCCGACCGCTCCGAGTACGTCTCGCCCAGTGGTCCACCTCCAGGTACCGTCCTGCTCCGCAAGCCTCCACCAAGACCAGCGCTGTCCGTCGTCTGCAACCAACACAACGTAGTGTGGGCATAGCCCGTGCATGGGTGAGTATAAGCTACTCAGTAGGGACCCCGAGACCCTGAAGGTCTCCCAGAATCCACAAAGGATAAACCAAAAAGGGAAGATACAATCACAAAGTAACATCCGACACTTCTTAGGTATATGCCCATACATATACCTAAGTCATCAATTCTCGTTCGGCTCCAACATCCGAGCCCAAGCACAACCTAGTCCACACAGGAAAGAAAAACGTAAATCCACATAGGATAGCTCATCAAAATCTACATAGGAAAGTAAAACAGAAATCAGCTCACACAGGTACTTCTTTGTATGACGATAAAGATGACCAGATGTAGCCACTGATTCATCTAAGCCATCGGACCCACAAAGGATCGGTAGGTACTATCCCCCGCAATGACCCACATAGGCTCGATCATGAAGTTGAACCCAAAGCTATTGGGAAACTCCTTCTCCATCAAGTACAGTGGTTATGCCGCTACAACCAAGCGCTTACCTCTCACCTTGGACTGCTGTAGTACTCCACCTTTCGAGTACTGTGGGCCTGCTGCTACAACCAAGCGCTTCCCACTATGGGTCTGCCGCTACAACCAAGCGCTCTCCCTCATAGCCTCTAGAGGTACTCCTTCTGTTGAGTACCATGGGTCTGCCGCTACAACCAAGTGCCTCTCCGTTGTGGGTCTGCCTCTACAACCAAGTGCTCCCCAGTGCTGGTACAACCAAGCACTCCTCCGTCGTGGATCTGCCGCTACAACCAAGCGCTCCCCCTCATAGCCTCCAGAGGTACTCCTTCTGTTGAGTACCGTGGGTCTGCCGCTACGACCAAGCACTCCTCCGTCGTGGGTATACTGCTACAACCAAGCGCTCCCCACTGGGCTATCCGTAACACACCAATTCGTTCGATCAGCAGTCGTCAAGTCTCAACCGGCTATAGGGTTTCCGCACACAACATGCTCGTTCTGGGAGGGTCCAATGCACGAGCTAAGAGGCTCGATGCATCAACTGACATGTAGTCCAGAGTTGAAGTATCCCAAGATGTACCGTAGTGGTCACTGCCAAAAACCCGGAGGATCCCCGTACTATTTTCATCATCATCGTAGTCGAATCCATTGAGGATCTCTATACAGTCGTCATCGTCACAGTAGTAGTCGCAGCCAGCTCTAGGGTCCCCACACACAGCAAGCTCGTTCGGGAGGGTCCGCTCCACGATCCAAGAGGCAGATACATCAACTGACACATAGTCCAGTGTTGATGTATCGAAAAGTTCCGTATCTTCAACAGGAACTCAACGTCGCAGACGGCGCGTCAATCGGACGCCCGGTCTGAGAGTTATTGGCTTTTTCCTCCTAGGGGCCCGGTTGGTTTTTAAGGAAAAACCAACCCGACTGTACTTCACCTACATCCAAACCTCGGGCGGAGTATTCCAAAAGATCCGTCTCACTTAGAGAAATTCAAAAAAGTCTACGGCACGTCAATCGGACATCCGAAGCTCAAGATATGAGCGTTTCCGCTCCGAGGGCCCGGTTGGTTTTGTGTACGAATCAACCCGGCCGAACCCAAATATTCCGAAACCTTGAGTGTGATATACCGAAATGACCGTCTCGATTCAAGGATCACATCGCCATAGCCGGCGCGCCGTTCGGAGTTCCGTAGCTCAAGTTATGAACAAAAGACCGAAAAAGGTCCGGAAACGGGGGGTCTGGGCCCGAACCGACCCGGGCCAACCCTCCTGGGTCAGCCCAAACCGGGTCGAACCGACCCGGGTCTGGGTCCGACCTGGTTTGGAGCAACCCGTCCCGGCCCGGGCGGCCCGGCCCGGCCTGGGCGCGACCCGGCCGGCGGGTCGGGTCGGCCCGGCTCGGCTCAGCCGAGCGACCGAGCAAGGGGAGCCGCGGGGTGTGCAGCCCCCACGGGAAGAGGAGCCACGGCCCCGCCTGAGGCCGCGCTTGGTCAGTGGATGCGGCAAAGCCGCGCCCCGTGTCTAACCGGACCCGCGCGGTCGCGGGTCTGGTCGGCCGCCGCCTCTGGCCGCCGGCGCCGCCGCGCCGGCGACCCGCGCCGCTGGTGGATTCCGCGAGCCACCGGAGTTGCTCCAGTGGTCCGATTCCACTTCTGTCTGCGCCGTAGCTCTTCCCGGGTCCCATTCTTCACTACGGAAACAAAAAATCGTCTTTGCGGCCTGTTTCGTCGTCATCCGCCATTTCGCACATCAACGAAGAACTACGGAGGTTTGTCGGGCCGTGTTTGTTTGGCCCGCACCCTCCGCGTTAGGTGATAACAATCGGGAAGATATTGATCAATACATGAAAACACAACAAGATAGAATTTTAATAAATTAAAATTTCACTTTGATCCCGACTCATTGTTTTTGAAGGAACCAACCACGGGAATAGAATATTATTTTCAAATAAAATCCCTACCTCACCGTAGTCGTCGAGCGTGCGTTCTTCACGGAATTGACCGTCGCGGAAGAAGGTGATCGTCACGTCACGGAAGGGCATCGCGTCATCGCGAAAGGGCGCCGCGTCGACAATCTCAAGCAGTTGATCGAAGATCTGTCGCGGAAGGAGGAACGTCGTAGAAGAACATCGCGGGAGAAGAACTTCGCGGAAGAAGCGTCGGCGTCGCGTCGATCTCCGGGGGTCGGGCGTTCTTCGCGTTTTTCGCGAAGGAGGATGGAGGACTTAAGGTTCTGTCAAATTCTCTCAACGAACAATCCTCAAGAAAGGTGCATTGGTCTTATTTTATTAACATGCCAACGGTTTGAAAACAGGTTAAGAAACGAACAAATTAATTCATAGATTTAATTTCAACGAATTAACCGCCCAATTAATAGAAGCGTTTAATTGTTTAAGAAAACGCCCTAGTTGACTTTCATTTAATAGGGGTTTTCGCGGGTGCGTTACTTAGCGGAAAAGAAACGATGGGGCTCGTGCGGGATCCACCTCACAAATATCCTACCCACTTGGTAGGATATTTTTGGATAGCACCCTATCCGCATCAACTCAGCTTAAGAAACTTTAAGTGGCTTTCAGGTGGCTTTAAGTGAAATAAAAATAAAGTTGTCGCACACTTTATTTTATTTCTTAACTTGACCCAAAAATTTAAAAACCACACCCGAGCAAACGCAACTCCTGAAGAGGCGTTTCTAAGCAAATGATATGATGATGTAATTAATAGGGTGCATGGAATTTTATAGTTTATCTAATGTTTTTGAGCAATATAATATATTGGAGCGAGGAATTTTGGTCATGTGACTTTGGGTGTAACACCCCGACCCCAGTTACCCAGAGTCGGTTCATTATTACATAACATTGGCATGATCACAAAAGATCAAGTCTCAAAAGACCGATTAGTTTTGTAGCTTTGGAAACACTAGATACATTCATAAGTCTTACATTACATGATAAAGTAAAAAACTACTACAACATAGTCTCCATAGTCCACAGTCATGTCCCCTTAGACTATCCCTGCAGGTCATTCATAATATACTTTTCACATCCTGGAAAAAATAAAACATAGAAAGGGGTGAGGTCAGATGCTTAGGTAGGAGAAAAATATAGCAGAAAATTTCATAAATAAGAAATTTTTTTAAGGCAATGTATAACTAAAACAAAATCCTTTTAAAATTGAACTTCAAAATAATATAGAAAAAATAAAATGAAATAATTCCATTTAATTATTCACATGGATATTCTACAAGTTGAATAATCACATGCAATATCAATAACCTCTTTCAAAATGATGGAATTTATAATGCCAGACTATCACAACCACACATTCGAGGCCTTGTACCAAGACTAAAAAAACGATTTTGTCAAGGCCTTGTGCCAAGACACTAATTTTCCTCATGAGACCTACAGATGTATCGAAGAGCTATAGTGGGCTCCACCCGTCACTTACTAAGTCCAATACATTCCTCATATGAAAAGGTTTAAACATAACATAAACATTCATACTAAAAATAGCATACGAAATGTAAATAATTTATCCATAAACCATGAATGGTGTAAAAACAACACATCTGTAGTCAAACATATAACAAAAACTTCAATACAATATAGAAGTTTTGTATCATAATAAATCATCTTCAAATAAGCTTAAAATCCATCAAAGGTTGTTGACATACATGAAATCAAAACTATTTGAGAGAAATATCTCTTTTTTTGAAATCATTTAAAAGTTACATAATTATAAAAGAAAACATTTACTTTGAAATTATTCTTATAATCTTGTATGGGGAGCTTCGACGATTTTATAATGGCGAAAATAACCGCACCCACAGTATAAGTTAAAAAGATATTCTTACCTTAATTTTGTCGAAAAGGTTAAAAGGGACCCTGTTTGGAAAATGAGGGAAAGATTCCTTTATAAAAATCTTATAAAAATTCAAATAAGGGTATAAATGACATTAACCCATAGTATGTATGATAGTAAGAATGTTTTGAAGTACATTTTCAAGAAACATGGATGTGGATGATAAAGAGGTCCCAGTAGATACTTACGTTAAAACAACCTCCGATAATAAAGAGATTGTGAAATTAATCCTTACCTTGTACTTTTACATGGTTGAGGGTAGGTTAAACTCCTGTATAATGGTGAAATAATTTCTATTAGATTATACAAGAATCATATACATTAATATGATACCATATATGATCTTTTAACATTTTTTCATTAATAATATCTTAGTATTTTCGTCGTTTCAGGTGTTAATGGATTTGTTTTCCTTTATATTATTTGTTATGTGAGTAATATTTGTTATGGATGGGATGTATAATATTCATATCCAGAATTATATCAAGTATTTTAACATTTTTTTAATCATATAATAAAAATTAAATTTGAATGGATACGATGGAGAACGAATCTCATCGTGTTCATGGAGACGTTAATCCGTACGTACGCACGAGTGAAAATATTATTATTTGGATATTAAAATGATATATAATTGGATGGTATATAATATATACAGAATAAGTATCATGTTATATTTATTATTTACATGAATTAAACATCATTATTATACCCATTCAAATAATAATGTATTGAATAACAATTACACCACGACATGGAGATGGTAATCAGTACGTACGCATATATGGTGACATGTCATTCAAAGGATGGATAGAATAATGAATATGGATGTACCATATTTTTAATAACATCACAGTATATAAAATATATTGGATTTATCATTTTAGAATGGAAATACCAAAGAAAGAAGAAGTGGAAGAAGAAAATAACTTGAAAGAGGGTGGTGAAATTATTACCTCGTTTTCTGGTTCTTCCTTTTGATTTGATCAAAAGGGATCCTTATGTTGGCTTTATGACTAATGGAAGGCCTCTAGGATTAAGTGAGGGAAGTTTAAAGGATATTTAGTCTGGGTTTGGCTAAGTCAAAAGGCTTTGAAGGTGTGAATTAGAGAGAAGGGGAAGTGCCCTTTTATAAGAGGGGTGAGGGGCACCTTAGGAAAAGCTAGAAATATTATTTTATAATAAAATTATTTTAGGTTTATAATGGCTCCAAAATGGATTATTTAAAGGATAAGGTGGGGATAGGTCTAAAACCACTCAACCAATAGGTTTTAGACATGTTTGGGTCACTATATAAGCTTTATCTTTTAGATTTAACTCTTAGTTAAATAGTTTGACATTTACCATGTCTCTTTGTATTTTTATATTATATGGTTAATAAACCTAAAATATACTTCCAAAAGAACCAAAGTGGTTAATTAATGATACAAATATCATTATATAAGTCCTTTGTCCTATCCTTTTATTTTTATGTATATAATATCAATTAATAATATAATATTTTTTTTAAAAATCTTTATTGTCAATTGTGATACTTTTTGGTATTTTGTTTTTGAGAAATTCATAACAACATTATTACTTCGAAAAAAATTCAAATAACCAACCCTAATATTTCATAGTAACCTATAAAATTAGTTTAATTCATAAAAAGGCTAAAATTATGTTTATTTGGATATTTATAAAATCAATTATTTTAATATTTTATTAATTAGGTAATTACTGCATCCCCATTGTGTCATAAATAAATTAAATTCTTTAATTTCTAAAAATTATAAATAAAATATCATTATTTAGGAATTTTATTTATATTTATAATTAATATTTATAATGGAATTTATCTTTTGTATAACCCTGTATTAAAAATGTTTTAGTTATCAAACTTTGATTTTATCTCTTTTAACTCTTCTTTGAATTAAATAATAATAAATGTCCTAATCTAATCCAAGTAGACCAAAGAGGTTCATATTTTATTCCTAAGGTTGTTTTGGGTCGAATTATACTTATCAAATATAATTAGAACTTGTGTTAGGGTAATAATAATATCATTTCTACTCCTAATTACCCAATTTACTTTTAACCTTGGTAAATAAAAGTAAAAAGTTACTCTTCACCAAAACTTATTTTTATCATATTGAATCACATTTACACCTAGATATTAACAATTTGTCTCAGATTTTCTAAATTCCACTAACATAAGTGTTAAAATTATGTTTTATGTGAATTTGCAAATTCCCCGAGGAGGTGGGTAAAAGACAGTGAAAAGTTCCATAAATTTTTTATATATGTAAAATTATTATAAACTAAATCCAATGAATTACATTGAACTTATATAGTTATTATGTATCTATTTTGACCAAAAATAAATTTGAATAAAATAAATAACTATTTAAACAAAAATTCAATTTTAAACTATAACTCAGTGTTTTTCACTATTCATCAAAAATTGAAATTTTTCAGAAAAATACCAAAAATTCACCCTAAGATAATTTTGATATTCTGAATAAAAAAATGATGTCCATTTTGAAAGATAAAATTTATAAAATTCCAAAAATTGGGTATAACTATTCATAACTGCTAGTTTGATTGGTTGTGGTGTGTATTAGAAATTGAAGTTGCATAAAACACATGCTACTGTATTATTCAAAGGGATACGTACCGTGGAAGCTTGGGGTGTTACATTCTCCCCTCCTTCAAATAATTTATCCTCTATGTTTCTAGAATATTACTGCCTAAAAATACTCGAGTAGTTATTCATGATAAGATCCTCGAGTTCCCACGATGCGTCTTACATCTTATAGTTTCTCCATAGAACATTACTAGACTAGTCATCCATTTTCTCAGCACTTTTTCCCTTATATCAAGAATCTTGATAGGGTATTCGCAATAATACAGATCAGGTTCCAGTTCTAATTCATCATAGGTGAGTACATGTGTTAGGTCATGCAAGTATTTTCTCAAAAGTGATACGTGGAACACATCATGAACTTTGGATAGATTTGGCGGCATTGCCAAATGGTAAGCTACAACCCCATTTCGTTCTGGAATTTCGAAAGGTCTGATGTACTTATGAATCAATTTTACCTTTTACCAAAACATATAAAACCCATCCATGGAGATACCTTCAAGACAACATGATATCCTACCTAAAATTCCAAATCATTTCTTCAGTTATCAGCATAGATCTTCTGCCTACTTTGAGCTTCTTTGATGTGGTTTTGGATTACCTTCACCATTTCCATCGTTTCCTCCACCAGTTATGGGCCTATGAGTATTCTTTCACCAATATCATCCCAATAGGTTGGTGTAAAACATCTCTTTCTGTATAACGCTTCATATGGTGCCATCCTAATACTTTAATGGAATCTATTGTTATAGGAAAATTCTACCAGAGGTAAATATTGATCCTACATACCCTGAAATTCAAGTGAGAAAGATCTCAAAATGTCTTCTAAGGTTTGAATAGTCCATTTTGATTGTCCATCAGTTTGGGGGTGGCAGGCAGTGTTCAAACGAAGCTCATTATCCATGGATTTTTGAAGACTTTTCCAAAATCATGAAGTAAAACGTGGATTACGATAAAAAAATCGATAGGGGTACTCCATGAAGTCTTAATACTTCATTAATATATAGTCTTTCTAGACATTCAAGTGGTAAATCCACCCTTATAGCAAGAAAATGTGTTGACTTAGTAAGATGATCAACAATGACCCATATTGCATCATTCCTTCTAGGAGTCTTTGGTAGTCCCATGACAAAGTCCTTTGTAATATTATACCATTTCCAATCTGGTATGGGAAGAGGTTTCATGACTCCTCCAGGCTATTGCCTTCCAGCTTTCACTTATTGAAAAACCATACATCTTGAAACAAAATCATCAATTTCCCTCTTCATGTTGTCCCACAAAAAATGTTCCTTCAAATCGCTTTACATCTTGGTGCTCCCATGGTTTATATAGAAATTGGAACTATGTGCATCGTCCCAAAATTATCTTTTTAGATCAGGTATATTGGGAAAAAAAGTCTCTTCCCAAATTTCAAAATTCCATATTTATACCCAAAGTCACTCAATCTCCCATAATTCACAGCTATAATCTTCGTTTGAAACTCTTCATCAACGGTCTAATAACTCTTTATTCTTTTTAGAAAAGATTATTTGTAAAACATTTGAAAAAGTATTGATGTTTCCCCTTTCATTGTTATTCTAATATCCATCTTTACTAGATCCATGAAAAAATGATCCCTTTCAACTCTCATCTTGTTAAAAACTCCATGATCCTTTCAGTTCAAAGCATTTTCCACCTTATTTTCCTTCCCTGGGTGGTAGTGTATCATGTAATAATAATCTTTGAGTAGTTCAAGCCATCTACTTTGCCTCATGTTGAGTTCTTTCTTTGAGAAAATATACTTCAAACTCTTATGATCAGTATAAATATCACAATTTTCACCATAGAGATAGTGTATCCAAATATTCAAAGCTAAGATTACAGCTGCTAACTCAAGATCATGAGTAGGATAGTTTTTCCTATGAATTTTATACTATCGTGATGCATAGGAAATAACCCTATCATTCCGCATAAAGAAACAACCAAGTACTTTATTTAATGCATCACTATAAATAACAAACACATCATTCCCTGATGGTAGAGTCAATATAATAGCATTGAAAAATATTCTCTTCAGTTCTTCAAAAACTTCTTCACACTCTTTTGTCCAATCAAATTTAACCCCTTTTCATGTATGATTTGTTAATGGGTTAGCCAATCGGGAAAAATCTTGGACGAAACGTCGATAATAACATACTAAACCAATAAAACTGTGTACGTTAGTTATACTCGTTGGTGCTGTCCATTCATGGATTTCTATTGTCTTAGAAGTATCAACATAGATTCTATTCTTAGAGACAATATGGCCAAGAAAATAAATCTCTGGAAGCCAGAATTCACACTTGCTAAACTTTCCATATAATTCATGTCTTCTCAGAGTCTTCAAGATAATGCGCAAGTGATTTTCATGATCTTTGTAGTTTTTAGAGTATACCAAGATATAATCAATAAATACATCTAAAAATTCATCAAAAAATTACATGAAAACTCTGTTCATTAGATCCATGAAAATAGATGTTGAATTAGTCATCCAAAGAGGCATTACTGTAAACTCGTAATGCCCGAACCTGGTTCGAAATGTTGTTTTCCGAATGTCTTCCTTCTTCACACACAACTGATGATATACAGATCGAAGGTCAATCTTTGAATGAAATTTAGCTCCATGAAGTTGGTCGAATAAATCATCAATACGAGGTAGGGGATACTTGTTCTTTATTGTTATAGCATTGATCTCCCTATAGTCAATGCAAAACCTCATAGATTGATCTTTATTTTTAACAAAAATAATAGGGGCTCCCCATGAAGAAACTCTAGGGAGAATAAATCCCTTATTACTCAATTATTCTAGTTGTTTCTTTAGTTCCAATAATTCCATAGTGGCCATTCTATAAGGGGTCTTTGATACAGGCCTTGAACCAGGAATTAAATCAATGGAAAACTCAATTTCTGGTTCTAGAGGATGTCCAGGTAAATATTCTAGAAACACATCCACATATTCTCTCACAATAGGTACATACTCTATTTGAACATTCCTTTCCTCACCCACAGTAATTTCTTTCTCTTGCTCCACAATAATTGAATTTAGTTGAGCTACTAGGTTGGATCTAGATAAGAATTAGGTGGGGAAAATTCTGCTCTAAAGATAAGGAGTTATTTATCATCATCATCATCAAAAACAATAACCTCCGTCTTATTAAAATAAATATTTGCATCATGGTCCGAAAGCAAATCCATACCAAGGATTATATCAAATTCAATCATGGGTATGACGATGAGATCATCAGATAAAGAACATTTACATGCCCTAACATGAATTGATTCATAAAACTTTGTTGCAATGATACTTCCCTTAGAAGTTTTGATTGATAATTCCCTTGTTAAATAAAATTGGAAATATCTAATTTTCTTAGCAAACTAGGAAGATATGAAACAATGCGATGATCTAGAATCAAATAAAGCATTGGCTAAACTTGAGGAAACCATTAAATTACCTTCCACCACGTCTTTAGAAGATTTAACTTCACCAGTAGTGATCGAATAATCTTGGACTTGATACCTTGGACTTTTCTGAGGTATGTTTACCTAACACTTATGAAATTCATTTTTATAATGTCCCATCTCTATGCAATTCTATCATTGAACATCGACAGCTTATTTATTCCCCTTTCAATCACGAGCTTGATGACCTTTTTCACCACACTTATAACAGACTCCCATTCCCTTCAACCAAGTACCAGGGTGTTTCTTCCCACATTTACTACAGGATGGATATTCAAATTTTCCCTTCTTCCCCTTATTTCCATTTATTGAGTGATCAACAGATCTCTTCTTCTCTTTCTGTGCTTTAAAGTCGTAAGACTTAGGGAATTCTTTTTCTGTCTTGATAACACATGAGACAATATCTTCGTATGATGAGAAGGATTGTGAGACTAATTCTCAATGGAAAAATGGTTTTAACCCATCAAAGAAACGATCAATCGTACTTCCTGGGTTATGTATATAATCTGTAGCATGCCTTTCTAACCTTGTAAAGTTGGACTCATACTTTGCAACATTCTCGCCCTCCTTTTTCCTCAGACTCAGAAATTGCCTTTCCATATCTGCTCGATGGTCACGATGAAAGTATTTTTCTATGAAAAGCTCTTTAAACTCCATCCATTACATATTTGATACTCCATCATCTTTCTTTGTGTTTTGAATAAATGACCACCATTGATCAACATCTCTAGTAGGTGGTAAACTTCTATGATAATTTTTTCCCTTTCACTACTCTCCAAGGCATGGAATACTTTCTCTATGAAATTTATCCATTTCTTAGCCACTAATGGATTTTTACTCCCCTTAAATGTTGGTGGTTGTTGGCTCATGAAGCGATCTAACATTGATCCTCCACGCTGTGGATTAGGGTTCTCCATATGGGTAAGGTTATTATTCATAACCTGAGTGTGTTGTCCCAATATGGTGATAAGATGATCAACACCAGTTGTATCACTAGCTACATTATAATTATCTTGAGCAGAAGGAAAATCCCTACATGGAGTGTGTGTATTGATACAGTTTCCATTCCTTCCACTAAGGTCCATTTCTAAACAATGGAATAAACTAGAATAGTTTATGAATCGAAATACATAATTACAAACTTGTAAAACACTTTACATGAATTGACCAGTTTATGGATATAATCCATAATAAAAAAAAATCTCTTCTTTAAGGAAGTATATACTCATAAACCCTTCATAATGGTTTGTAAAGAAAATGTGAATTATCCTAAGCATATCCCCCTGGAGTTTCGTAACCAAGATTGCAGCATGGCCCGTTTTCATGCACCAGTTCCCATTTGAGTTTAGCTCGAAGTGGTGTTTTCAGTTTTTTCCCTTAGGTACACCTATGCCAGTGTTGCCACTACCTGCTCGTATCTAGACAGTGATGTATTGCTCATAAAACTCAAAAAATCTCTACAATACCCAAATTCTAAAAATTTCTTCTATAATATTCCTCAAAGTCCATCTTAGGTCTATGTGCTCTAATAAAATTTTATCTAAATATACCTTCCATGGTTTGTACTAAACTTCCTTTGATACCAACTATAACGCCCAGACCCCAGTTACCCAGAGTCTTTGTATTATTACATAACATTGGTATGATCACAAAAGATCAAGTCTCGAAAGACCAATTAGTTTAGTAGCCTTGGAAACAATAGATACATTCATAAGTCTTACATGACAAGATAAAGTAAAAACTACATCAACATAGTCTCCATATTCCACACCCATATCCCCTCAGACTATTCATGAAGGTCAGTCATAATATACTTCTTTACATCCTAGAAAAAATAAAATATAGAAAGAGGTGAGCTCAAATTCTCAGTAAGGATAACAATATAGTGGAAACTTTCATAAGTAAGCATAAACATTTAAGGAAATGTATAACTAAAACAAAATCCTTTTAAACTTTAAATTCAGCATAATAAGGAAAAAATAAAATGAAATAATTCCATTTAATTATACACATGGCTATTATACTAGTCGAATAATTACATGTAATATCAATAACCACTTTCAAAATGACGGATTGTATAATGCCAGACTATCATAACCACATAGTCAAGGCCTTGTTCCAAGACGATAAATAAAATTTTGTCAAGGCCTTGTGCCAAGATACTAGTTTTCCCCATGAGACCTACCGATGCATCAAGGATCTATAGCGGGCTCTACACGTCATTTACAAAGTTCAATGCATTCCTCATATGAAAGGGTTTAAACATAACATAAACATTCGTATTAAAACTGGCATACAAAATGTAAATACTTTATCCATAAACCATGAATGGTGTAAAAATAACACATCCATAGTCAAACATATCAAAAAACCTTCAATACAGTAAGGAAGTTTTGTATCATAATAAATCAACTTCAAATAAGCTTAAAATCCATCAAAGGATGTTGACATAGATGAAATCGAAACTATTTGAGAGAAATATCTCTTTTTTTTGAAATCATTTAAAACTCACATAATTATAAAAGATAACATTTACTTCTAAAATATTCTTATAATATTTTAAGGGAAGCTTCGACGATTTTATAATAGCAGAAAATTGCCACACCCGCCGTATAAATTAAAAAGAAATTCTTACCTTAATTTGGTTGAAAGGTTAAAAAGGACCATGTTTGGAAAACGACAGAAATATTCCATTATAAAAATAATATAAAAAGAAAAACAAGGGTATAAATGACTTCAACCCATATTCTATAAGAGTGTAATAATGTTTTTAAATACATTTTTAAGGAATTTTTATGTGGATGATAAAGAGGTCCCAGTAGATATTTACATAAAAACAACCTCAGATAATAAAGAGATTGCGAAATTAACCCATAACTTGTACTTTTCCTTGGTCAAGGGTAGGTTAACCTCCTGTATAATGGTGAAATAATTGTTTTTAAATTATACAAGAATCATTTACATTGATATGATATCATATATAAACTTTTGATATTATTTTGTTAATAATATCATTGTATTATCGTCGTTTCGGGTGTTAACGGATTCGTTTTCCTTTATATTATTTGTTATGTGAGTCCTATTTATTATGGATGGGATGTATCATATTCATATACATAATTATATCATGTCTTTGAAAATTATTTTTAATCATCTAATAAAAATTCATCTTGAATGGATACGATGGGGAATGAATCTCATCGCGTTCGTGGAGACGGTAATCCGTACATACGCACGAGCGACAATATCATTATTTTGATATTAAAATAAATTATAATTGTATTTTATATCATATATAAATTATCATTATCATTTTATAATTATTATTTACATGAATTAAACATAATTATTTTACCCATCCAAATAATAATGTATTGAATAACAATTACACAATGACGTGGAGACAGTAATCCGTACATACGCACATATGGGGACATGTCATTCAAAGGATGAATAGAATAATCAATATGGTTGTACCATATTTATAATAACATCATAGTATGTGGAATATAATGGAGTTATTATTTTATGATGGAAATAACAAAGAATGAATAAGTGGAAGAAGAAAAGAAGTTGAAAGATGGTGGTGAAATTATTACCTCTTCTTTGGGTTCTTCCTTTTGATTTGATCCGCAGGGCTCATTAAGTTGGATTTATGACTAAAGGAAGGAATCTAGGATGAAGTGAGGTAAGTTTAGAGTATATTTGGGTAGGTTTTGGGCAATTCAAAAGGCTTTAAAGGTGTGAATTAGAGAGAAGGGGGATTTCCCTTTTATAAGAGGGGTGAGGGGCACCTTAGGAAAAGCTAGAAATATTATTTTATAATAAAATCATTTTCGGTTTATAATGGCTACAAAATGGATTATTTAAAGTATGAGGTGGGTATGGGTCGAGAAACACTCAACCAATAGGTTTTATACAGGATTGGGTCACTATATTAGCTTTATCTTTTAGATTTAACTCTTAGTTAAATAGTTTGACATTTACCATGTGTCTTTTTATTTTTATATTATATGGTTAATAAACTTACTATATACATCCAAACCATAGACAAGTGGTTAATTAATGACACACCTATAATTATATAAGTCCCTTTTCCAAAAATTATATTTTTAGGAATAGAATATCAATTATTAATATAATATTTGTTTTAATAACTCTTTTATGTCAATTTTGACACTATTTTGTATTTGGTTTTTTCTAAATTCAAAACAGCATTATTACTTCGAAAAAAATTCATCTAACCAATCCTAATTTGTCATATTAACCTAGAAAATTATTTTAATTCATAAAAAGTCTCAAATTACCATTATTTGGATATTTATAATATCAATTAGTTTAATATTTCATTAATTATGCAATTACTGCATCACCATTGTGTCATAAATAAATTAAATTATATAATATCTAAAAATTATAAATAAAATACCATTATGTAGGAAATATTTTTATGTTTATAATGAATATTTATAATAGATTTTTTCTTATGTATAACCCTATATTAAAAATATTTTATTTATTAAACATTGATTTTATCTCTTTTAACTCTTCTTTGAATTAAATAATAACAAATGTCCTAATGTAATCCATGTAGACCAAAGAGGTTCCAATATTATTAATAAGGTTGTTTTTAGTCAAATTATACTTATCCAATAGAATTAGGACTTGTGTTAGTGTAATAATAATATAATTTTCACCCTTAATTACCCTATTTACTTTTAACCCCGGCAAATAAAAGTAAAAAGTTACTATTCACCAAAAATTATTTTAATCTTATTGAACCACATTTTACTCTTTGATATTAACCGTGTCTCTCAGATTTTTGAAATTCCACTCACAGAAGCGGTAAAATTTAGTTTTATGTGAATTTGCAAATTCTCCTAGGAGGTGGGTAAAAGACGGTGAAAAGTACAATAAAATTTTTATATATCTAAAATTACTATAAACTGACTCCAATAAATTACATTGAACTTATATAGTTATTATGTATCTATTTTGACCTAAAATAAATTTAAATAAAATATATAATTATTTAAATAAAGATTCAGTTTTAAACTATAACTCAGTGTTTTTCACTATTCATCAAAAATTGAATGTTTTCAGAAAAATACCAAAAATTCATCCTAAGCTAATTTTGAATTTTCAAATCCAAAAATGAATAATCACTTCCCTCTGCCATATATTACAGATTTATTAAATTTTTTGATGGGAGTTAATTGGTTTTATAAGATTAATATCAGATCTATATATCATTGGATTTAGGTGATGTATGAGGATATTTCAAAGAATAGTTTTAAATGTTTCTATGGGAATTATGAGTTAATTGTAATGTTACTCCGCATGATGAACAACCTATCAATATTTATGAGATTAATAAATATAGTGTTATAAGGGGTTTTGAAATAGTTTATGGTAGTTATCATCCAATAAATCCTAGTGTACTCCATGTCTAATGAGGAGCATAAAGGGAATCTACATGATGTTTTGGGATTTTTTTTATTGATTCTATACCTGAGTCTAGAGATTGTTAGAGTGTGATTGAATTGCTCTCCATAATGCATCTTGTCAGGGGACAGGTTGGTGGAAGAAAATGAATTTTCAGATGATTAAATAGTCATCATTAGTGTAGTATGTGGAGGATTATGATTTGGGGTATTCCAATGAGGGAGTTTTCCATGATTGTGTTGCCTTTTGTGATTTCCCTGATGGATGGTCTGAGGATGATTAATATTGGGTGTTTTTCCCGGGAAGACCTTTCATTCCTTTATTGATACATGAGGTGGATCTCTATGAGTTCTATAGCTCACATATATCAGTATATAAAAGTGTGAAAAATATTTTACCATGCTCTAAGAGGTTATTTTTTGTGTCTTGGGTTGAAGTTTTATACTGTATATTTCATGTCTCTCTCTTAATCTACGAGAGAGTTAAGGCTGAACATGGTATTCTTGGTGGATTTCTTTGGTCGTTAGATGTTCCATAGTGTAAGTCATAGGAAATATTGATAGGCTTATTCACTAGTTTAATTTGATCTAAAGGAGGTTATTATTATTTATATGTGATAGTGGGAAATTTTCAATTTTTTTCTCACTTCCTAGAAATTAAAGTGTTTAGATTAATGGATGTTTTTTCTATCAAACATCTTGAGGAGGTGGTGTGGATTCATGGATTCTCTAAGAAGACCATCTATGATAATGACCAAAATTTCACCTCCTGGGTGTGGTGAAGTCTCCAAAATTCATTTTTCTTAAAGTTGTTCCTTAACACTACTTATCATCCACATATGGACTGTCAGATATTTCCAATCATCTAGACTCTTGAAGACATATTACACAATTGTTTCCTTTTTTGGAGGTTTATAGGTGAGAGACCTAACTTTGGTTGATTTTTCTTACAATAATTATTTTCACTCCACCATATATATGAAACCGTTTGAATATTTGTATTCCCAACCTTTTCATTCTCTATTGTACTCGACTAGGGTTAGAGATTCCACAATTCTCAGGGTTTAACTAGTAAAAAGCAGGATAGATTTGGTCTAGGAGATTCATGAGAGGTGAAGGCAGAAAAAGATAATCAAAAGTTATATGATGAGGATTAGTAGAGACCTATGGAGTTCTATTTTGAAGAACATGTGATCGGGAATGAAAATCCTCATCATGTGTAGCTTAGTCTTAGTTATGGAAGTAATAATTCTCCCCAGTTTTTTGGCCCTTTCAAGGTGTTGGCTTGTGTTGGGGTTGTCACATATTTGATAACACTCCCCCTGTATATGAGATAGAAACATGATTTATTTCATGTTTCATAGATTGAATGCTATCTTCATGATGATTCCCACATCATCTATTGAGGTGATATCTACATTTATGATGATACGATCATTGAGGAGTGTCCCTTGGATATCTAGGACCTCCATACGAAGGTGCTTCATGGGCATGTTATTCCCTTAGTTTGTGTTCTTCAGTGGCATAGTGGCATGGAGACGAGCACATGGGAACATGAGTCATAGATAATCATTTAGTAGCCCAATCTATTTTATGTTTAGTAATTATTTTCTCTCAATGTTTTAATGTTCATAATTTTCTTCCTTATTATATATTTCTCTATTCATTGATTCCTTGTTTATGGCCTTGATCTTTTTTGAGAGGTATCTCCCCCTAGAGAGTGTAGTGTAGTTTTATGCCATGTTTATCTAAGTGGGTTGATTGTTCTCCTATGAGAGTGAGATTATTGAGAAGAAACTCATGTGGTGGTTGTTTGGGAGACCCTTATTCCTTTCCTCATCTTCAAATATGGTTTTAATTCTCTAGGGAGAGAATTGGTTGATAGGTATCTAATGTGAGGTACTAGATTCTAAAAAAATACACTATTATTTTTTAAGGAATGGTGTTGCTGAGATGGAATTTAGAGGTGTTTCAAATTCTAGATACGTGTTTTGTATTTTGAAATTGTCTCCACCCCCATAGAGGAGGGTGTTGTGGTAGTTGTTTTTTCCCATGGTGAACCTATATGTAAAATTATTTAGTAAAAATGGTTTAGATAGGGAGTGAAATCAATACAAAATTTCTTGGAGATCTCCCATATACCATGACTATAAAAACTTCATCATTATCATGGTGGAGGACGTGGTGAGGGAAACTGGCCTAGAATTTGGAAACCTGACTTTGAGGATGCTACATTGGACTAGCACATTCAAGGACACCATGATGATGGTGGATGTTATGGTGATTTTATGGATGGAATTTGAACTGCTGAAATACCAATGGTTCTTTGGGGATATTGACTAGTTTAAATGATAAAACATGTGTGATGTTCGGAGGTGTCTTGAATTCCATTTTAACTCATTCCTGACTCTATTAATCGATCCATGATCCCCTTCTTAAACTTTCCTTCAATTTCATGATTTTATAGATGAACCTAGTTCATTGTTGGGTTATTTTCTTATATTGAGGTTCCATTTATGGAAATTTTCCTTGGGAAAGTGTTAGTTCTTCCTCTTTAGAACCCTTTAATCGTCTCCTTTATGATTCTATCCTTTCAATAATAGAGGATCCAAAACCCCTGGTTTATTGTACCTTCCCCTAACCCTTTCTAATTTCCATTATTACTTTTTGTATTGATGTTCACTAAGACAAAACATCTATTTTCGGTTGATAACTAAAAGTGGTTTATCATAGATTTTTGATGTTAGGTTTCAGTGAATCTTCCTTCAGTTTCAATGGTAGCTGAACCTCGATCATTCGTTCTTTATCAGAAAAAATTGAAATTCTAGATCATGGTAGGGTATTCATTGATTATCACTATTTTTTTTTGAAATATTGACGTTTTCATGGCATATATTATTGATAAACAACAAAATTAACTTTAATATATTTTAAACAAAATTAAAGAGTGAATTGGTTTTGGGTGTTAGAGATCACACATGTTTATGAAGTGTGAACATTTTTACTCTTATTTTGTTAGGTAGTATTCTATCTATTGTTCATACTAGGTATTATCATGTTTTTTTTGTAAATTTAATAAATAATTTAAATATAGTAATTATTATTGGTATAAAATAAAGTGGAATGTTTAATTTTTACCAGTATTGTTGTAATTAATAGAAACAAAAGTTCTGCTTAAAATATGTTTAAGTAATAATTTCTTTATCTATTGATAAAAAATGCCTTAGGTTTCCTATGGAGGTAAAATGTGATAAATTAATTGATTAATTTAAGATGATAATCAATTGGTTTTTTGATAAATTTAATTTTTTGGCATTGATGGAGCTAGTTTTCTTATAAATGTTGGATACCCTTATTCATAGCCATAGTTTCTCTAATGACTATTTGTTGTTTTCTTCCTAATTTGTGTGCTTTCTCAAGAAATGAGACTTTATTTGAGACATTATGTGATTCTAGGAGGACTTATGGTTTGGAGATAATGGGATAAGGATTCCTGTGTTTATGGCATCAGTTGGAACTTGGGATAGTAGGATGGATGGGGACATGCATGGTGGTGTCTAAGATGGAATAGGTTGAAGCTATGATTTCCCATTTAATTTTATAATTGAAGATGATTTTATTTATTGATAAATAATATGATTTTAAGGCCTAATGGTTGGGTTTCTTTTTGTTACATTTCTTTACCCATTTCTCTTTGAGATTCGTTGTTCTTGATTTATGGGTCATTTAGGAGATTCTAGAACAAGTCTTAAAGATTCTAGAAATACTAATGGTAATGTTAAATAATTTAAACCACGGTGTTAGAGGTATAAGAGAATGATAAAATTATGATTAATCCTATGGAAATATGTAATAAGTTATATTATTACTTGCGAGAATAGTTTTTCATTGATAATTAAAATAAAAGGATCTACCCATCTTAAGAATCAATTTAAAAGTATCATGAGATGTTTTTGTGATTATTTGATATAGAGTCCTTAGCAGTGGAAAATGGGAGTCTGAGTGATGGTATTTAGTGTTAAGATATGGGTTGTAATTTCCTATATTTTTTTGTGAGATATATATATATACTCTGTATGTTATGTGATTTTATACGGCACCCCACCATTGTTTGTAGATAATCTAAAACTAGTGTACTCTAGAGGGTGTTTTCCCCAATAACTAGGTTAGTGAGTAATCGATGGAAGACTACACCATATATCCCTACTCTATTCTCCTAGTAGTATTATGTGCTAGTAATAAAGCTGGTTTCCTTTCCAATATATATGTGTGTATAGGGTTGTAATGGATTTTCTTAATTTTATAATCATGTATCTACAAATATATTATCCCATGGACTATTATATGTATGTTGTGGATGGGGTTTGAAATATTTAGGAATAATAAATTGAAAATGTGATGTGGTGGCACTTAAACAAACTCATTTACTATCTATATATGTGGATATTGATTATGAAATTATGAGATGCATAGGGTTCATTATATGTTTTAGTTTCCCATGTGTTTTCATGTTTAATTATTAATTATAGAGAGATATCTTAGGATTTTCAATGTTATGGTAGAGTGAAAAAACAACGGGGAGGTGATATTGGTGTTCCATCATTTGATATTATATTATTACTTGTATAAAATGATTGGGGATAGAGCCATGGTGAGGCTGAGAACTTATCATTCATTATTAGGTTATGATTTAGTTTCACTTGTTTTATCAATGTGAATTGGTATGCTTTCTTTATATTTTTCCTCAGATTCTCCACACAATATCCTAATAGGTATACTTGTTATTCTCAACCTACATCTAGATTGACTATTTTTTAGGACTGTAGGGTATGGTTGGTGATTGGGTAAGAAGTTACTAGATTGTGGAGTTATTCAGGATCTGATTAGGATGTGAGGTCACTATTGAGGACTTTATTTTATTACTTTTAGTGTTTTACAATTATTTAGTTTTTATGAAATTAAATGCTTATATTAAGTTCTTTTACCCTTATTATGATAATGATTTTTATTTCATTTTTTTATTATCTCATATTCCTTATGTTATCTTAGAGGGAAATGGATTCCATTTTTGTTTATGAAATACCCTCAGTGCTAGTTTCCAACCTATTTCCAATTGTTGGTGGGATTCACACATCATTACCCCCCTTCTCTAATTGCTAGTCCAAGAGGGGTACCTTTGCGGTGAGGGGGTCATGATATAAGGTTTACAATATATACCCAGTCTAATTTGTCTCATTATACATAGAAATGCATTTACGGGTAATAAAATTTTGGCCCCACCCATCACTAGTGATGTCCAATATATTCAATATTTAAATGAATGAATAAAAAATAAAATACATAACCGACATGACTTTGTAATTAATAAACATCTATATTGAAACAATATGTATATAATTTTTTAGTATTTCCAAATTAAATAAATGGAATAATTTTATTAGAACGAACCATTTAGGCTTACATCATCTAGAGTAATGGTTATATAGTAAATTAAATACTGTAGAAAATAATATAGACTTGCAGGAAGTGATATAGAAAATATTGTTGAAGTCAAAGAATATGAAAATGGTGGTGAAAAGTAATGTCATGAGGGAGATAACAAGTGATAGTGAACATAACCCTTACAAATAAGGTGAGTTTTGATGTCACGACCCGTCCTCGGGGCCCATACCGTGACTACCCCAAGCCCGCCTTCCATAGGCCAGGGGCTGGCGACTAGCACCAAGGCGTAAATCCCGGTAAAGGGAAGGCATTTCCTTGTAAAGTAAACAACAAACACCACAGAGCAAGCACGCAGAATAAGTAAAAACTAAGTAAAAGCTGGTACAACAGTAAGTGCGGAAGTAAGTGGGCCAGAATACAAACCCAAACTGAAAGTAAAGTACAATTCGAAAGGGAAAACAACAACTGAAAAGTAAAGCCGCAATGTTGAGCCATCCACTGGAATTCCCACCTGAAGGGTGGGTACAGATAGCCTCCATTGCTCCTCGGGTCCAGCCGACTGCTCCGAGTACGTCCCGCCCAGTGGTCCACCTCCAGGTACCGTCCTGCTCCACAAGCCTCCACCACGACCAGCGCTGTCCGTCGTCTGAAACCAACACAACATAGTGCGGGCATAGCCCGTGCAGGGGGGAGTATAAGCTACTCAGTAGGGACCCCGAGACCCACGAAGGTCTCCCAGAATCCACAAAGGATAAACCACAAAGGGAAGATACAATCACGAAGTAACATCCGGCACTGCTTTGGTATATGCCCATACATATACCTAAGTCATCAATTCTCGTTCGGCTCCAACATCCGAGCCCAAGCACAACCCAGTCCACACAGGAAAGAAAAATGTAAATCCACACAGGATAGCTCAACACAATCTACATAGGAAAGTAAAACAGAAGTCAGCTCACATAGGTACTTCTTTGTATGATGATAAAGATGACCAGATGTAGCCACTGATTCATCTAAGCCGTCGGACCCACAAAGGATCGGTAGGTACAAACCCCCGCAATGAACCACACAGGATCGATCATGAAGTTGAACCCAAATCCATTGGGAAACTCCTTCTCCATCAAGTACAGTGGTTATGCCGCTACAACCAAGCGCTTCCCTATCACCTTGTACTGCTGTAGTACTCCACCTATCGAGTACTGTGGGCCTGCAGCTACAACCAAGCGCTTCCCACCATGGGTCTACCGCTACAACCAAGCGCTCCCCCTCATAGCCTCTAAAGGTACTCCTTTTGTTGAGTACCATGGGTCAGCCACTACAACCAAGCACTCCTCCGTTGTGGGTCTGCCGCTACATCCAAGCGCTCCCCGGTGCTGCTACAACCAAGCCCTCCTCCATCGTGGATCTGCCGCTACAACCATGTGCACCCCCTCATAGCCTCCAGAGGTACTCGTTTTGTTGAGTACTACGGGTCTGCCGCTACAACCAAGCGCTCCTCCGCCGTGGGTCAGCTGCTACAACCAAGAACTCCCCACTGGGATATCCGTAACACACCGAGTCGTCTGATCAGCAGTTGTCAAGTCTCAACCGGCTCTAGGGTTTCCGCACACATCATGCTCGTTCTGGAAGGGTCCCCTCCACGAGCTAAGAGGCTCGATGCATCAATTGACATGTAGTCCAGAGTTGACGTATCCCAAGATGTACCGTAGTGGTCACTTCCAAAAACATGGAGGATCCCTGTACTGTTTTCATCATCGTCGCAGTCGAATCCACTGAGGATCTATGTACAGTCGTCGTCGTCACAGTAGCAGTCGCAACCAGCTCTAGGGTCCCCGCACACAGCAAGCTCGTTCGGGAGGGTCCGATCCACGAGCCGAGAGGTTGATACATCAACTGACACATAGTCCAGAGTTGATGTATCCAAAAGTTCCATATCGTCAATGGGAACTCAACGTCGCAGACAACGCGTCAATCGGATGCCCGGTCTGAGAGTTATTGGCTTTTTCGTCCGAGGGGCCCAGTTGGTTTTTAAAGAAAAACCAACCCGACCATACTCCACCTACATCCAAACCTCGGGCGGAGTATGCCAAATGATCCGTCTCACTTAGAGGAATTCAACAAAGTCTACGGCACGTCAATCGGACATCCGAAGCTCAAGATATGAGCGTTTCCGCTCCAAGGGCCCTGTTAGTTTCGTGTACGAACCAACCCGGACGAACCCAATGTATTCCGAAACCATGAGTGTGATATACCGAAACGACCGTCTCGATCCAAGGATCGCATCTTCGCGGACGGCACGTCGTTCGGAGATTTGTAGCTCAAGTTATGAGCAAAAGAACGAAAAAGGTCCGGAAACAGGGGGTCTGGGCCCGGACCGACCCGGCCCAACCCCCCTGGGTCGGGCCGAAACAGGTCGACCTGACCCGGGTCTGGCTTCGACCCGGTTCGGCACGACCCGGCCGGCGGGTTGGCTCGGCCCGGCTCGGCTCGGCCGAGCGGCCGAGCAAGGGGAGCCGCAGGGTGTGCAGCCCCCACGGGAAGAGGAGACGCGGCCCCGCGTGGGGCCGCGCTTGGTCAGTGGACGCGACAGAGCCGCATCCCGTGTCTCGCCGGACCCTCGCGGTCGCGGGTCCGGTCGGCCGGCACCTCCTGCCGCCGGCGCCGCCGCACCGGCGACCCGCGCCGCCGGTGGATTCCGCGGGCCACCAGAGTTGATCCAGTGGTATGATTCCACTTCCGTCTGCGCCGTAGCTCTTCCCGGGACCCGTTCTTCACTGCGGAAACAACAAATCGTCTCTGTGGCCCGTTTTGTCGTCGTCCGCCGTTTCGCACATCAACGACGAACTGCGGAGGTTTGTCGGGCTGTGTTTGTTTGGCCCGCACCCTCCGCGTTAGGTGATAACAATCGAGAAGATATTGATCAATACATGAAAACACAACAAGATAGAATTTTAATAAATTAAAATTGCACTTTGATCATGGATCGTTGTTTTTGAAGGAACCTACCACGGGAATAGAATATTATTTTCAAATAAAATCTCTACCTCGCCGCAGTCGTCGAGCGTGCGTTCTTCGCGTAATTGACTGTCGCGGAAGAAGGTGATCGTCGCGTCATGGAAGGGCGTCACGTCGTCGCGGAAGGGCGCCGCGTCGACGATATCAAGAAGTTGATCGAAGATCTGTCGCGGAAGGAGGAACGTCGTAGAAGAACATCGCGGGAGAAGAACGTCGTGGAAGAAGCGTCAGCGTCGCGTCGAGCTCCGGGGGTCGGGCGTTCTTTGCGTTCTTCGCGAAGGAGGATGGAGGACTTAAGGTTCTGTCAAATTCTCTCAACGAACAATCCTCAAGAAAGGTGCATTGGTCTTATTTTATTAACATGCCAACGGTTTGAAAACAGGTTAAGAAACGAACAAATTAATTCATAGAATTAATTTCAATGAATTAACCACCCAATTAATAGAAGCGTTTAATTGTTTAAGAAAATGCCCCAGTTGACTTTCATTTAATAGGGGTTTTCGCGGGTGCGTTACTTAGAGGAAAAGAAACGGTGGGGCTCATGCGGGCTCCACCTCACAAATATCCTACCCACTTGGTAGGATAATTTTGGATAGCACCTTATCCGCATCAACTCAGCTTAAGCAGCTTTAAGTGGCTTTCAAGTGGATTTAAGTGAAATTAAAATAAAGTTGTCGCACACTTTATATTATTTCTTAACTTAACCCAATAATTTAAAAACCACACCCGAGCAAACGCAACTCCGGAAGAGGCGTTTCTAAGCAAATACAGGCGCTGCGATTCTATTGGTGCCCTCAGAATTCAATTCCGAGCACTGGTTCAAAAGTTAGAAAAACCTGCTTGTTCGTTCACTGAACATACTCGAGCCAAACTTCGGAAAATGATTCCGGGCACACCGGGCCTCGGAATCAGGTGCCGTCAGAAACTGCGTTCTTGTAAAATTCAAAGAAAATTAAGAAAAAAATTTCCTTGAGATTTAAGGGTCTTTACATCACTCCCACCTCAGGGCTTTATGTCCCCGTAAAGATACATAAAAACTAGGGAAACAAAAGTGGGTACTGAGCACGCATCTGAGCCTCCCACTCCCAAGTGCTCTCCTGGAGGTTTCTGTGCTGCCATCTGATGCGCACAAGAGGAATCGATCATCCACGTAGGAACTGCTCCTGTCGATCCTCGATCTCCACCGGGACCTCCGCAAAAGTCTCCCCATCATCAAAGTCTATCTCCCCATGGTCAGTGATGTGCGTCGGGTCGTGCACGTATCTCCTCAGCTAAGATTCGTGGAAGATGTCGTGCTCCCGGTGCAACTGTGGTGGTAGAGCCAGGCGATAAGGCACCTCGTCAATCCTGCTGAGGACCTGGAATAGTCCGATGAAGCGTTGAGACAACTTGTCGCCTTGGAAAAATCTCTGTAATCCACATCGAGGTGAGACACGCAAGAAGACGTGGTCGACATCTTTGAACTCTAGTGGCCTCCGCCTCCTGTCAGTATAAGACTTCTGCCGGCTCTGAGCTATCTTCATCCGCTCATGGATGACTTGGACCTTTCTGGTCCTACAAGAGCTACTGATATTTCTTCTTTACCGATAAGAGAAATCCGGTCTCATCCCCTGGATGAACCATGTTCTTCGCCTAATACAGTCAATCCCGTCATGGATGATACTAACCCATAGCAAGGATGACGTCGTAAGGTCTCGACGCTACTACCAAGAGATCCAACCGTTACTCTCGCCTCCAAGGGTTGAGTCACACTGTCGGCATCAGTGTGTGGTCACTGGGTCTCCTCCAGTAGGTATCTCAAAGTGAGGGTCAAGTCAACGGTTTTTAAACCGGAACCTCTTAGTAACAACTAAAAGAGACGAAAGGAAGGTAAACACCACAAGAAAAGTGTCTTTTATTACTGCAGCTCAAAGTAAAAGACACAAAACATGTACAAACAAACATCAACAACGCTGGAGCTAGCATAAACAAAAGTCCCCAGGTCTGGAGCTAGTCCCGCTTCTGTCCATCTGCTCTCGGAGCTCCATGATCATAGGCCTCAGCTACCTGAAGCTGAGGTCTCCCATGTCCACCAGCTCCGTACGGTCGGGGTGGACCTCCTGGTGGTGGTGGTGGCAACACCTCGAAGCGTCGCCCACCTCCAGCTGCATGGCCAGCTCCCCTACCACGGTCTCCTGCTCCATTCGATCCGCCTCGATCAAACCTATGCCTCTGCCTGGGAGGTCCTTCGGTCATCTGCTGGTCATCCGTATGGTGGGTCGGACAGTCACGAGCCATGTGACCAACCCCGCTGCATGAGTAACACTGTCCGCTCATGGTAAATCGTTGTCCACCCCGGGTGCCTCGCACAAACGACCCTGTGTCATGCGGTCGACCACCGGTAGGTCTAGTCCTCTTGGACCCCTGCGTCATCTGTCTACTGCCCGCTGCAGAAGACTCTTCCGCATGCCGGCTAGAGGTGGGTCATGCTGTTGGAGACTGCTCAGCAAGGAAACTCTCCACTAAGAGGGCTCGCTCCAACACCCCTGTCTATGTTGGATTTCTGTGAGAAACAACTGAAGCTCTGATCTCTTGCCTGAGCCCCTGCTTGAAGGTTCAGGCCCTGAAGAATGGGTCTCATACCATGTCCGTGGAATAGCGCGAGAGATCGGTAAACCTCGCCGCGTACTGGGCTACTGTCATGCTGCCCTGCCGCAACTGTATTAGCTCCAGGATGCGTACCGCACGGAGGGTGGCTAGGACAAACTCCGAGCAAAAGAGGCTCTCAATGTTCGTCCAGAGAAGAGATGCCTCATCGTGCACCTGGAGCATCAAGCTCCACCATCGGCCCGCTGCTGCGTGCAGTAGGCTCGATGTGAGGGTCACTATGAGGTCTGTTGGTGTCTTCACTAACCGAAAAACTCGTAAAACGGCCTCCAGCCAGTCCTCGACTGTCTGGGGGTCTGTCTCCCCGTGGAACCTGGGTGGTTGCTGGCGTTGGAACTCATGCAGTGCACTAAGGTGACGTGCATCGTCAGTGGCTGGGGCTGTAAGCATCGGTGGCTCGGTGGGTAAAGGTTCCGTCGGTGCCTCAACTGTCAAATGGCCCTGCACCGAGGCCTCGTCGCTCGGTGGGCTGTCGTCACGTACAACTCTCGGAATCCTAGATGGCTGCTGGCGTGGGGCCATCCTGAAAAGAAACAGGTGCGCCACGGTCAGAATAGTATACCTGGTTAGCTGACATAAAGTAATCACAAAGAAAACTTGTAACACACATGCAATCAATGTTTTCGTGCATTAAGTCGGAAATCAGAAGTCAGGGTCCTGATGTATGGATACGTCGGCGGCCTCACCAACACTGGGCTCCCTAGACTGATAACCACACTCAATATGCTTAACACTATTGCTTCACATAGAAGAATGATCAGAGTCTGCGGTAGAACCAAACTCCTCTGATACCAATTTGTCAGGACCCGTCCTCGGGGCCCGTGCCGTGACTACCCCAAGCCCGCCTTCCATAGGCCAGGGGTTGGAGACTAGCACCAAGGCATAAATCCTGGTAAAGGGAAGGCATTTTCTTGTAAAGTAAAAAACAAACACCACAGAGCAAGCACGCAGAAGAAGTAAACACTAAGTAAAAGCCGGTACAACAGTTAGTGCAGAAGTAAGTGGGCCAGAATACAAACCCAAACTGAAAGTAAAGTACAACTCGAAAGGGAAAAAAACAACTGAAGAGTAAAGCCGCAATGTGGAGTTGTCCATTGGAATTCCCACCTGAAGGGTGGGTACAGATAGCCTCCACTGCTCCTTGGGTCCAGCCGACCGCTCCGAGTACGTCCCGCCCAGTGGTCCACCTCCAGGTACCGTCCTGCTCCGCAAGCCTCCCCCAAGACCAGTGCTGTCCGTCGTCTGCAACCAAAACAACGTAGTGTGGGCATAGCCCGTGCAGGGGTGAGTATAAGCTACTCAGTAGGGACCCCGAGACCCCGAAGGTCTCCCAGAATCCACAATGGATAAACCACAAAGGGAAGATACAATCACAAAGTAACATCCGACACTGCTTAGGTATATGCCCATACATATACCTAAGTCATCAATTCTCGTTCGGCTCTAACATCCGAGCCCAAGCACAACCCAGTCCACACAGGAAAGAAAAACGTAAATCCACACAGGATAGCTCATCACAATCCACATAGGAAAGTAAAACAAAAATCAGCTCACACAGGTACTTCTTTGTATGATGATAAAGATGACCAGATGTAGCCACTGATTCATCTAAGCCATCGGACCCACAAAGGATCGGTAGGTACTATCCCCCGCAATGACCCACACAGGATCGATCATGAAGTTGAACCCAAAGCTATTGGGAAACTCCTTCTCCATCAAGTATAGCGGTTATGCCGCTACAACCAAGCGCTTACCTCTCACCTTGGACTGCTGTAGTAATCCACCTATCGAGTACTGTGGGCCTACTACAACCAAGCGCTTCCCACCATGGGTGTGCCGCTACAACCAAGCGCTCCCCCTCATAGTCGCTAGAGGTACTCCTTCTGTTGAGTACCATGGGTCAGCCGCTACAACCAAGTGCTCCTCCGTCGTGGGTCTGCCGCTACAACCAAGCGCTCCCCAGTGCTGCTACAACCAAGCACTCCTCTGTCGTGGATCTGCCGCTACAACCAAGTGCTCCCCCTCATAGCCTCCAGAGGTACTCCTTCTGTTGAGTACCGCGGGTCTGCCGCTACAACCAAGCGCTCCTCCACCGTGGGTCTACTGCTACAACCAAGCGCTTCCCACTGGGCTATCTGTAACACACCGATTTGTTCGATCAACAATCGTCAAGTCTCAACCAGCTCTAGGGTTTCCGCACACAACATGCTCGTTCCGGGAGGGTCCACTCCACGAGCTAAGAGGCTCGATGCATCAACTGACATGTAGTCCAGAGTTGAAGTATCCTAAGATGTACCGTAGTGGTCACTGCCAAAAACCCGGAGGATCCCCGTACTATTTTCATCATCATCGCAGTCGAATCCATTGAGGATCTCTGTACAGTCGTCGTCATCACAGTAGCAGTCGCAGCCAGCTCTAGGGTCCCCGCACACAGCAAGCTCGTTCGGGAGGGTCCGCTCCACGAGCCAAGAGGCGGATACATCAACTAACACATAGTCCAGAGTTGATGTATCCAAAAGTTCCGTATCGTCAACAGGAACTCAACGTCGCAGACGGCGTGTCAATCGGACGCCCGGTCTGAGAGTTATTGGCTTTTTCCTCCAAGGGGCCCTGTTGGTTTTTAAGGAAAAACCTACCCGACCGTACTTCTCCTACATCCAAACCTCGGGAAAAGTATTTCAAAAGATCCGTCTCACTTAGAGAAATTCAAAAAAGTCGACGGCACGTCAATCGGACGTCCGAAGCTCAAGATATGAGCGTTTCCGCTCCGAGGGCCCGGTTGGTTTCATGTACGAATCAACCCGGGCGAACCCAAAGTATTCCAAAACCTTGAGTGTGATATACCGAAATGACCGCCTCAATTCAAGGATCATATCGCCACAGACGGCGCGTCGTTCTGAGTTCCGTAGCTCATGTTATGAACAAGAGACCGAAAAAGGTCCGGAAATGGGGGGTCTGGGCCAGGACCGACCCGACCCAACCCTCCTGGGTCGGCCCGTACCGGGTCGACCCGACCCGGGTCCGGGTCCGACCCGGTTTGAAGCGACCCGTCCCGGCCTGGGCAGCCCGGCACGGCCTGGGCGCGACCCGGCCGGCGGGTCGGCTCGGCCCGGCTCGGCTCGGCCGAGCGACCGAGAAAGGGGAGCCGCGGGGTGTGCAGCCCCCGCGGGAAGAGGAGCCACGGCCCCGCCTGGGGCTGCGCTTGGTCAGTGGACGCGGCAAAGCCGCGCCCCGTGTCTCACCGGACCCGTGCGGTCGCGGGTCTGGTCGGCCGCCGCCTCCGGCCGCCGGCGCCGCCGCACCGGCGACCCGCGCCGCCGCGCCGGCGACCCGCGCCGCTGGTGGATTCCGCGAGCCACCGGAGTTGCTCCAGTGGTCCGATTCCACTTCCGTCTGCGTCGTAGCTCTCCCCGGGTCCCATTCTTCACTGTGGAAACAACAAATCGTCTTTGCGGCCTGTTTTGTCGTAATCCGCCATTTCGCACATCAACGAAGAACTACGGAGGTTTGTCGGGCTGTGTTTGTTTGGCCCGCACCCTCCGCGTTAGGTGATAACAATCGGGAAGATATTGATCAATACATGAAAACACAACAAGATAGAATTTTAATAAATTAAAATTGCACTTTGATCCCGACTCATTGTTTTTTAAGGAACCAACCACGGTAATAGAATATTATTTTCAAATAAAATCCCTACCTCACCGCAGTCGTCGAGCGTGCGTTCTTCGCGGAATTGTCCGCCACGGAAGAAGGTGATCGTCGCGTCACGTAAGGGTGTCACGTCCTCGCGAACGGGCGCCGCGTCCTCGCGAAAGGGCGTCGCGTCGACGATCTCAAGTAGTTGATCGAAGATCTGTCGCGGAAGGAGGAACGTCGTAGAAGAACATCGCGGGAGAAGAACTTCGCGGAAGAAGCGTCGACGTCGCGTCGATCTCCGGGGGTCGGGCGTTCTTCGCGTTCTTCGCGTTCTACGCGTTTTTCGCGAAGGAGGATGGAGGACTTAAGGTTCGATCAAATTCTCTCAACGAACAATCCTCAAGAAAGGTGCATTGGTCTTATTTTATTAACATGCCAACGGTTTGAAAACAGGTTAAGAAACGAACAAATTAATTCATAGATTTAATTTCAACGAATTAACCGCCCAATTAATAGAAGCGTTTAATTTTTTAAGAAAACGCCCTTGTTGACTTTCATTTAATAGGGGTTTTCGCAGGTGCGTTACTTAGTAGAAAAGAAATGATGGGGCTCGTGCGGGCTCCACCTCACAAATATCTTACCCACTTGGTAGGATATTTTTGGATAGCACCCTATCCGCATCAACTCATCTTAAGCAACTTTAAGTTCCATTCAAGTGGCTTTAAGTGAAATAAAAATAAAGTTGTCGCACACTTTATTTTATTTCTTAACTTAACCCAAAAATTTAAAAACCACTCTCGAGAAAACGCAACTCTGGAAGAGGCGTTTCTAAGCAAATACCGGCACTGCGATTCTATCGGTGCCCTTGGAATTCAATCCCGAGCACTGGTTCAAAAGTTAGAAAAACCCACTCATTCATTCACTGAACGTACCCAAGCTAACCTTCGGAAAATGATTCCGGGCACACCGGGCCTCGGAATCAGGTGCCGTCAGAAACTGCGTTTTTGTAAAATTTCAAAGAAAATTAAGAAAAAAAAATTTCCTTGAAATTTACGGGTCATTAAATTTTAACTATAAATTCATAATATTATTTTGAGGGTAATATATGAAATAAAACTCTATAAAAGAGAGAAAATTTATGTTTTCAGAAGATAATTTAAGCTAAAATATAAAAATAATTTAAATAAATCTTTTGTAATATAGTTTTAAATACAAAAAATCTAAGTCACTTCCCAAAATCCATTCAAATAGACGAAAGAAGGAAATTTAACACCTTAATTTTTAAATAACTCGAAATAATAACACATTGAAAATAAATGAAGTTAAAAATAGGAAATGTGGCGTGTAAGATAAAAATATACATAAATGGAATGAAAAAGATTTATTTTTTCTTTTATAAAATTAATTCAATTTTTTTAAATGAAAAAGTCATTGAGCAATGGGGATTGGATTATAATTAGAATACCTAAAAAACATGGAGATGAATATTAATTAAGAACAATATTTTTAAAAATAGGAAAAGATGGTCATGCGATGAATGTTAGAAAGGATATTCTTTTCACACTTTTGTAATGAATGTAAAAAATGACTATTGTGTAAAATTTTAACATGACTCTTTTAAAGACATGGTGAAGAAATAAAAAATAAAAAATAAATGAATTTAAGAAACCATTTAAGTAGAGATAAGAGATTTTTAAACAATATATAGAATATGGATGTAGGTAAAAAATATTCTCACCCATAAAGTAGAGATAAGGTCATCTCTATATAGAAACAACCATTTCATTGAATTTTGAACCAAAGCAAGGTTAAATTTCAAGAAGATTTATTGCATCATTAAATAAATAGGGAATATAATATAACATAACAAAAGGTTGGGAGAATAAAAATATATATGGATAAATTTAAAGAATAAAATTTATAACTAAATGAAATAAAATTAACTTGAGAAAAATCCTTCTAAATATGGTAACGTAAGAATCAAAGGATAAGAAATATGGGGAACTTAAATTAAACTAAAACTCCCAAGAGTAATAAATTTTTCAATATATAATATTAAAATAAGTCAATATTTACACCATATAATCCTAATTTTGTTCATTATAAAAAGGTTGACTTAAGAAATTGAAATTGAGATAAAGAAACCTTACATGAAATATTGACACAATTGGTGCGTGCATCTAACACTTGAGTTAAAATATAAAGTTTAGTAAAAAAATTATTGAGAACATTTTTCATGTATATTTAATTTTTTAGTATTAATGTATCTTCATATGACATTCATTTATTTTATAGTTTCTGATGTCACTATCCACTTGGGGTTATTCGTCATTTCCTCTAAAACTGATTCAGTATCTTATTTTATTGGAAAATGAGTTAATTTTTATCAAATATATAATTATATTGATATGAGTTCATTATAATCCCATATAATGAAATTTATACATTTTAATAGGTTCTTAAAAATAGATTCATATTTTAAAAAAATTTCTTACTATGATCGTTTTTGGCGGTTAAATTCATAATAACCATTTGTTAGTAATATTATTAATATAATTACTAGTTTATATTTTCATAATATTAATCATGTGATAAATATCATATTTATTTATTGAATATACTATTATAACATTCCTTTTAAGGAGCTAAGGAAAAATTATATAAATCATTCATGGATGTGTAGAAATCCGACTATAATACGAGTGATGTTTTAATTTTTGAATGGATGGGAGGGAGGTGGATAATGGATATACTATAGTCACCTTTATTTTTATTACATTACTATTATATCACTTGAAAGATAAAAAATATAATAGTATTAAAAAACCAGGATCCAAATGTTTAGTATATTGGAAAAATTAGGACCAAATATGAAAATTTGAAAATAAAACATAAAAATTATTTAATTCCTTATTATTTAGATTCTTAGTTGACCTCATGTACTACATAGTATAAGTATCACCTGAGGATATACATCAAAAAAATGGGTGGGGTAAAAGCCCAGTAAGATTGTAGATAAGAAGATGAATCAATATAACATGGGTGAGGATAATCAACATCATCATAACATAAATATGGGATCAATATCATAATCATGATAGGAATAATTAGATAAATAAATGGAATGTGGCAATGCATAAAAATGAAATTTCATGTCTTAGTGGTCAAATACCACACATAGTCTTGAAAAAAGATAGCATCATGTTCACACATAAAATTTGTGAATAATAATAATATAATAATTTTTAATAAATATGGAATCATTTTCAAGCATATTTTACATTTTCTCATGAGATATATAATGTTACCTAATTCATTGAAGTGCTATATAAATACGAACACACTTGTCACATCATAAAATTTACATAATCATCCTATCCACATAGAACAAATATCAATCATATACATAAATTAACCCATTTAAAGGGTTTAATTTCATAAATATATTATTCATTAAAAATATTAGAATTGAAATAAGGGAATATAAAAGTGGTATAAGAATCACAAATCTTGGGTGAATAAGAAACAATCTCAAGAGATGTAAAAAATGAGTTTTTAAAAAGAATTGTTATTTTGAAAAATGATTTTATTTTTCATGAAACCAGATTATAAATATGTATATCTGAGAAAATAAAGGTAAGAAAATGGTAATTATATTTTAGTAGTATTTATTTCACATCCACATTGGAATTTGACATGAAATAGGAATAACCCAAAGAAATGGAATTGATTTCGAGAATCCCCTTACTTTATGTCTGAATGCTTTTGTTAATTTAATATCATAGATAATAAATTATACTCATTAACTAATAATTTCAAAACCTATTTTACATTTAATTTATTTATTATAATTATATTAAGTCTATTTATAGACATTATGATTATTTTTAGAGTTCAATTCTGCCATTTTGAGAGTGTTCATTTCTTGGTTTTCATGATCGGTTCACTTGTATATATGTATGGTAGATCTTGTAAAATGAGAATAATTTTATTGAATTGAAATTATATGTTATTAATGATCTTATATAAGTTTATATGGTTATATATTTTATTATTAATTTAGGTATGATTATGATTCATTTGATAAAATGTTAAAGATAATCATTCAGATGTTTTTTTTGTGGTTTCAATAACAACAAACTCATTTTGATTTATTATTTAATATTATGTATATATGTTAGTTAAAAAACATAATTAATTTTATGAAAAAAATTTAAAATATATATCAACCATTATAATTTTTTTATGAATATCCTTGAAGGTGGTAAAGGAAAATCAAAACCTTTTGTCTTCGAAGGTGATAAATCAACATGTCACGATCATCGTTTTAGTTTTTAGAATAAAAGTGATAGGGGAAGATGTTTAAAGGTGGATTATTACAATAAAAAAAATAAAATTATAGAATATATAACATATTATATTTATCATTCCACTGGTATAAGGGTAGGTTAAGAGAGAACCTGAAAATAAAATAAATTAAAGAGAAATTAAAAGAAAAAAGAGAGGATTTCCCCTCTTGAACTTCTTCTCCTTGAGAATCTTCTTATGGAAATTATATTTTGTTTTTTGTTAGTTCCGATAGATCTTGGAAATTGGAAATATAATTTGGAAGATTATTAGTCATAATACATACATGCTTCAAAGATTTTGAGGTTTAATGAGAAGACGTGGTGATAGGTGGTATTAATTCTGTTAGTAGAGGAGTGCTTTTTATTATTTTATTCATTTGTTTATTATTTTTCTCTGCACTATCAACAGGGTGGATTCTTTAAACTAACTAATGTAACTAGTGAATGTATGTTTTAACTAATGACTCTTATATCATCCATAAATCAACCATGAATAAATATTTCATGAATTTAGCTTATACTATAAATTACCATATTTTATTATTCACCAAAAAATTCAACTTTTTTTAGAAAAATACAAAAAAATAAACCAAAATATTTTTCAATGTTTATAACTCAATGATAAAATCCTTCTTATAAAAATAATTATCTAAATATGAGAAATTTAAGTTTTAGTTAAAATAATCATTTATTATAAAAATACTGATTTTAAAATTATAATTGATTTTATGACATTTGGGAAAATTAATTAAGGTATCATAAAATAATATTATAATCACAAGAAAAAAATATTAATTTTTGAATATATTTTATGAAAATAAACTTTCTTTTAAATCATTATATTAATTATAAAATTGTTAGTAAACATTTTTTATAAGAATTTCTACACCTAATTTATCATTTTTAAAACAATTATTTACTTAAACTATGCTATAATTATATCATATTTTAATTTATAGAATGCAGAAATTTTATTTATACTTTTCTTGGTGAGTTTACTATTCTATTTGTTCGATTACAATTCCTAATCGTCATTTACTATTCCATGGGTCACGTTACTATCCCATCGATATAAGTTTTTTAATTTCTACGATTTTCCCTTATTTCATTATTAATTTATGATAATGATGTTTTTATTAGGTTATCTATGATATGTATGTGTTTTTCACTCAATTAAATAATTATAAGAAGGGAAAGGGTTCTATTGATAAAATGTTGGGTTGTTAATTCTTCCCCCCTTTTGAAATTTCTCGCTCTAAATTACATTGTTCAAAAACAAGTATGGGTATTTCTCCTTCATTACATCCTCTAGTTCCCATGATTACTCTATATACTTATGTATCCTGCAAAGTACTTTTCGAAGGTGAGTTGTCTTGATGAATTGAACTTTATATCTATGTTCCATCATCTTCACTGGTTTCTCCTCATAAGAGAGATCATTTTCAACAGTACAAATGTTGAATTCAGTACATGTTGGGGATCTGGTATATACATCCTTAATAGGGATATGACAACCCTTCTTCTTATTACAACTTAAACATGCTTTATTACATAAAACTTCACTTGATACAACAAAGAAGATCGAGAGGTTTAGTGTCTTTGGGGCTTAGGATCATTACATAAAAACTTTAAACTTGAAATACAACATCCTTATTGAAAACTTCCTTTACATGACCACTACATTCCTTCGTACTTAGCATTTCATGGGATAACCTGAGGACATGCATAAGAAAAGGGTGAGCTATAAAGCCCAGTAAGGGAGTACACAATGAATAACATGAGGAGTACAATACATGTTAGGAAATAGGCATATCAATAGAGCAAAAGAGATACATGAACATAAAGGCATGATAAAGCATGATAATCATAACATGGAAATGTGGCAACAACACTTAACATTGAATTAGCATGAGCCAAGGCTCATTGCACATGGAGCATGAGTAAACCCTCATTGCACTTGAAGCACGAGTAAACCCTCGTTGCACTTGAATTAGCATGAGTCAACACTCATTGCACATGACGTATCATGATACTATACTTTACCCAATGCATTGGAGCGCTATCAGGGCGCACCCTTCTTAAACATTTCATTTCATGCATAAGTGTGCCACATGGATCATAAAAATGGATTCATAAAACATAATCATTTCTTCCACGATAAAGGAATGTGGAATTCATACATGAAACTTTACAATCAATACGTATATGTGCATAAAGGTGAATACCCTTGATGGAGAAATGGGCATGGTATTCACTACACAAAGACATTGGCTTAGAAAATTGGTGCGATTTCGGCAGCGTAACGGCGTGACATAAGAATTCATAAAAAAGGTTGATGAGAGAGAAAGGGGTTCCTCATCATATTTACATGAAATGGAAAGTAAGGAGATCATATATATACATGTCCCAACAACAGAAATGGAATTTAGATTCATGATACAAAAGTATTGCTTGAATATAAAAGAAGAGAGAGAAGTTCCTTTCGGAATTTCGGCATAGTAACGGGTGTACATGGGAGGCATTTAATGAGAGAGAAAGGGTTCTCCCATCATTCAAACAATAAGAGGGCAGTATGGGGGAGGTGCGAAACCATACCCCAACATTCATAAATTAAATTAAAAGGGCAATACAACTTAAAGAAAATTGACAAAAAAAAAGAGAAAGGAAGAAAAAACCCTTACTTGGAAGTGTGCTTCCAAAGGCTAGAGAGAGGCTTGTGAGAGGCTTCTTGGGAGCTTGGGGCACCTTGAGAGGATTCTAGAGAGAGTAGGGCAGAGGTTGGACGAACTTCAAGGGCTTTGAGTGAGGAGGAAGTGGGAGCTTGGGTGGGTTTATATAGGAAAGGTGAGAGAATTCTTTATTATTTAGGTTTGGGACCCCTTATATTAAAATAATCCAAACCACAAACCATCCCATGGTATTTGCCCATGGTTTCTGGAAAAGGAGAGAGGAAAACAATATTTTACAAGGCCAAGGTCCGAACTTATTAAAAAATTAGGGTTGCTTATGTGGAGGTGAGTCACACTCCCATGGAAATTAATTTAAAAAGGCAAAGTGTTGAATAAGTCTTGAGGGCTCCATTAATGCTTTGAAAAGTGAGTCAAACAAACCCAAAACCTCATTATTTTAATGATAAAACATATATTGGCCGAACCTAAGGATTATGGTATTTTATTACATCACCATTGGGTCATTATGATGTCATAAAACACATTATATATTTAAAAGGTATTTAATTTTTACCCAAAAATTGGACTGTCTCAGAAAATTATGAAAAATTCACCGTTGGATAATTTCGACGTCCTGATTCCAAAAATAATATTTATTTTATCTAAATAATTTTCTAAATATGTGAATTTTCACTTTTAAAATAAAAACCGACATTTATAAAAAATTCACGGGTTTTGACAGAAATGGCTTTCAAACCTTAATAAAAATTTTAATTGCATTCATAAAATTATAAGATCATTTATATTTAATAAAAATTAATTTAATATTAATAATAATATTTTATTAAAATATTATTTAATTCAAAAATCCTTTAATTTAATAAAATATAATTCTTAATTAAATAATAACTAAAAACATCATTTGTACTTTAAAAACTAATTACAATGCATCAAAAATGACTAGAAATTATATTCATTATTATATACAAAAAATAATGTACATGAACATGGTGCTACTTATTTGTTACATAACCCCTTAAAATAGCCGCATAAGACCTAAGGGTAAGGTGTGCGATGGTGACAGACTCTTGGGGTTGCTCGGATAACATCGCTCGAGTGGTGATCTCTATCAACTTCCATTTTTCCCGTAGACGATCACGTTCGAGCTTGACTTGATGAAGCTCAGCTTGGGCTTGGTCAAGGGCAAAGCCCAAAGACGCCACCTCCTTTCCGAGCTCCGACAAATGGGCTTCGTAAGGGGCAATTCTACTGGATGAGGCCATCGCTTCCTTTGTCTGAGTAAAAATGGTTTCGTTAAAGCCTTATATTTAAACTACCCAGATGATCAATGTTCAACGGCTATAAAAGTAACGGTCACAAATCTTATCGTAAAACTAAAGAAGTTGACATCTTATAAAAACATAAAGAAACATTTAACTGGATCAAGAGGGATTTTCCATTAATGAAATTTTGGGTCGTTACAACATTCCCCCCTTAAGAAATTTCGCCCTCGAAATTTTCCTTTTCCCACACTAAAACAAATGTGGGTAACTTAGCTTCATCATATCCTCCGACTCCCAAGTTGCTTCTTCAAACTTGTGGTTTCTCCACAACACCTTGACGAGGGGCATTGTCTTATTTCGTAGAACTTTTTCTCTACGATCCAAGATCTTCACTGGTTGCTCCTCATAAGAATGATCGTCTTCTAATTGTACCACCTTAGAAGAGAGTACATGTGAAGGGTCTGGTATGTACTTCCTTAAGAGGGATACATGGAAGACATCATGCACCTTGGCCATAGTAGGTGGAAGTGCTAGTCGATAGGCCACAGCCCCAACACGATCAAGAATCTCGAAGGGGCCGATGTACCTTGGACTTAACTTCCCTTTCTTTCCAAACCTCATGACCTTTTTCCACGGAGATATGCGTAAAAACACCATGTCTCCGACTTTAAATTCAAGGTCTCGTCGACGATTATCTGCATAACTCTTCTGTCGACTTTGGGCTGCCTTGATATGCTGCTGAATGGTTTTCACCTTCTCCACCATTTCTTCGACCATTTCTGGTCCAAGCAGCTTACGTTCACTGACCTCATCCCAACATGCCGGTGTTCTACACCTTTTCCCATACAGGGCTTCATATGGTGCCATTTGGATGCTCGAGTGGAAACTATTATTATAAGAGAACTCAACTAGAGGAAGATGTTGATCCCATCCTCCTTTAAAGTCCATTGAGCACGCTCTCAACATATCCTCAAGTGTTTGGATAGTCCGCTCGGATTGGCCATCAGTTTGAGGATGATAGGCCGTACTGAAGTTCAGTTCAGTATTCAGAGCATGTTGAAGACTCTTCCAAAACTTAGAGGTAAATCTCGGATCTCGGTCAGACACAATAGATAGTGGTACTCCATGCAACCGTACCACTTCCCTGATATATATCCGTGCCAGTTGATCCAAAGAGAAGTCCTCTCGAATAGAAATGAAGTGTGCAGTCTTTGTAAGACGATCCACAACAACCCAAATTGCATTGTTGCCTTTGGATGTCCTTGGAAGTCCAGTGATGAAGTCCATGGTGATGTTCTCCCATTTCCATTCAGGTATGGGCAATGGTTGCATCATCCCCTTAGACTTCTGCCTCTCTGCCTTCACTTTCTGACACACCAGGCACTTTGATGTATATTCAGCGATCTCCTTCTTCATATTATCCCACCAAAAGTTTTCTCGGAGATCTCGATACATCTTTGTGCTCCCTGGGTGAATAGAGAAATTTGAACTATGTGCATCATCCAAAAGTTCCTTCTTCAGCTCCGAACTTGATGGGACACATAGTCTTTTCCCAAACCGCACAATTCCTTCTCCATTAACATTAAACTCTGAGGATTTTCCCTTTTTGATAGCTTCCACTTTTTCTTGGATTCTCGCATCATCCTTTTGAGCATCCTTTAACCTTTCCAAAAGAGATGGTTGAGCAATCATTTGTGAAAGGATTGATGATGTTCCCTTCTTTATGATTCCCACTTCCATCTTCATCAAGTCTAAGAAGATTGGATCCTTCTCAATTCTCATCATTGATAGAATTGCTGGATCCTTTCTACTTAGGGCATCCGCCACCTTGTTCGCCTTCCCAGGGTGGTAATGTATTGAACAGTCATAATCCTTTATGAGCTCTATCCATCTTCTCTGGCGCATATTAAGCTCTTTCTGTGTGAATATATATTTAAGACTCTTGTGGTCCGTATATATCTCACATTTCTCTCCATAGAGATAATGCCGCCAGATTTTCAAGGCAAAGATCACCGCCGCCAACTCTAGATCATGCGTTGGATAGTTTCGCTCATGGATTTTCAACTGTCTTGAGGCATAGGATATCACTTTATCATTCTGCATCAGCACACATCCTAAGCCCTTCTTTGAAGCATCACTGAATACCACAAAAAGCTCCCCACTTGTGGGTAAAGTGAGCACAGGTGCAGTGATAAGCCTCCTTTTCAACTCCTTGAAGCTTTCTTCGCATTCATCACTCCAAGAAAACTTTACTCCCTTTCGAGTTAGCTTGGTAAGAGGGTTGGACAATCGTGAGAAGTTTCTCACAAATCGTCGATAATATCCAGCTAACCCCAAGAAGCTACGGATATCAGTTACCGATGTTGGCCTCGGCCATCCCTCAATTGCATCTGTTTTGGAGGGGTCCACAGATATCCCATTGCTTGTGATGATATGGCCCAAGAATGAGACCTCCTTCAACCAGAACTCACACTTGCTGTACTTGGCATAGAGCTTCTCCTTGCGCAAAGTCTCCAGTACAGTTCTTAAATGCTCCTCATGGTCCTCCTTGGTTTTGGAGTATATTAGAATATCATCTATAAAGACTACCACAAATTTATCTAGGTAATCTCTAAAGACTCTATTCATCAAGTCCAGGAATATTGCTGGAGCATTGGTGAGTCCAAAAGGCATTACTATGAATTCATAGTGCCCGTACCTTGTACGAAAAGCAGTCTTGGGGATATCTTCCTTCTTCACCCTTACTTGATAATATCCCGACCGCAAGTCGACCTTGGAGAAGTATTGTGCTCCACGCAGCTGATCAAACAAGTCATCGATTCTTGGGAGAGGATACTTGTTCTTTATCGTGATTTTGTTAAGTTCACGATAATCGATGCAAAGCCGCATTGACCCATCCTTCTTCTTGACGAAGAGGACTGGTGCACCCCATGGTGATGCACTTGGGCGTATAAACCCTTTATCCAGATTCTCCTGTAGTTGTTTCTTCAGTTCTTCAAGCTCAACCACAGCCATTCTATATGGAGTCTTGGATATTGGTAGCGCCCCAGGTATAAGTTCAATTGAGAACTCAACATCTCTTCTTGGAGGAAGACCAGGAAGTTCCTCGGGAAATACTTCAGCGAATTCCCTCACAATAGGCATTTCTTCAAGGGTGGTTTCTTCCTTGGACTCAATCATCTGAGCCAGATATGCGTGCTCATAAGGTAGTAATATCCATGCTTGAGATGATGGAGTTAAAGGAGATTCATCTTCCTCCTGACACTTGTAAAGAATCGGGGGTCGATTCTCCATATGGAGTGTGATTTCCCTCTCCCGACAATTTATGTTGGATCTATATAAGGAAAGCCAATCCATGCCAAGAATTGCATCAAATTCCACCAAAGGGAGTATGACAAGGTTCGCCGGGAAATTCAATCCACAGATTATAACAGGGGAGGACTTATACTCATGGGATGCAATGATTGCCCCATTTTCCGTACTCACCGACATCTTTACTTCCATGATTTGTGGTGGTGCAGGGATTATTCTACTAAACTTTTGAGATATAAAAGAATGCGTAGAACCTGAATCAAAAAGTACGTTCGCTATTCTTGAATGAATAACTAGCGTACCTGTCACCACTTCGTTGTCGGGGTTCACTTCGGCAGAAGTGATGGCAAAAGCTCTTCCTTGCTGTCTTGGAGGTTGTTGATTGCCTCCGATAACCCTTGGATTAGGGCACTGATTCGCAAAATGACCCGGTTCTTTGCATTTGAAGCATTGAACAACGCGTTGAGGTTCGAACGGAGCGTTCCTCCCCTCCGTCGCAGCCGCGGGTCCTTCTTGCTGACAGTTAATAGCTAGGTGCCCTTCTCTTCCACACTTGAAGCATTTTCTTGTCCCCCTAAGGCAATTCCCAGGGTGCTTCTTTCCACACTTTTGGCAAGTGGGGTGCTGGAATTTCTTAGCGCCGTTGGATTTATCCATCGGACCACCAGCATTGAAGTCCACCTTCCGCTTCTTGTCCCCATGATACCCCTGTGATTCTCCGATCTCCATTTCAACCTTAAGGGCACATCGGACAATCTCCTCATAGCTGTCAAAGTCACGGATCGCTAATGCTTTCCGCAAGCTAGGCTTCAGCCCACCAAAGAAGCGGTCAACTTTGCATTCGGGGGTAACGACAAAGCCGGAAGCGTATCGTGCAAGCCTTGTGAAGTTTGCCTCGTACGCTCCCACAGATTCTTCATCTTTCTGCTTGAGGGAAAGGAAGTCCCTTTCCATCTTAAGATGGAGGGTGCGTGGAAAATATTTATCGAAAAACATCTTCCGGAATACCTTCCATTCCAAAGCCTCGATCTCCTCCTCAGGCTTCGTATTTTTGATCAATGTCCACCATTGATCAGCTTCACCCTCCATACGATAAGCCGCCAGGAGAACCTTCTCTTTTTCAGAGCATTGGAGGATGGAGAATATCTTTTCAATGGAGTTGATCCATTGTTCAGCAATCGTGGGATCGGATGATCCACTAAACGTAGGAGGCCTTTGTCTCATGAAGCTTTCAATAGCGACTTGTTCTTTCTTAGGGGGGGTTGAACGTTCCTCTTGACCAGTGTTTCTATTCAAAACTTGAGTTAGCTGAGAGAGAAGCGTGACAAAGTTCGCGATTCCCGCTCCCATCGGATTGGGCATCTCATTAGTACAATCATCACACTGATCTTCACAACGGTTGTTAGCCCGAGTTCTCCTATTACCGGCCATTGGCTGGAATAAAAGGAAAGTTAGGGGTAACACATAGAGGGTAATCCAAAGACAAAAGTTGATGACTTATAAATAAACTTTGATCTCTTTAACTCATGAGTCTATAGGATTCAATCCAGGCTTTTCAGGATCTTCCTTCTAACATATATTCTTAGGGGAATTTTTCCCTTAATAAGGGTTCATACTAAGATTGTGAATTTATCAAAACATATCCCCCGGGAGTGTCGTAACCAAGAGTGCAGCAAGGCCCGTTGTCGTGCACCAGTTCCCGTTCGAGTCTAGCTCAAAGCGGTGTTTTCGGGTTTTACCCCTCGGATACATCTGTGCCAGAGCCGCCTCTACCTGCTCATATCCAGAAAGGGATGTATTTGTTTGATAAAACACTTACTTAGTATTTACCAAAACTTAGGGATGTTTTTATTATGCTTAGTCTTGTATCTAAGGCTTTACTAGGGTTTCCTAATCCCAAAAATAACTAAACCTATCCTCTGATACCAACTATGACAACCCTGCTTTTTATTACAACTTAAACATGCTTTATTACATAAAACTTCACTTGATACAACAAAGAAGATCGAGAGGTTTAGTGTCTTTGGGGATAGGATCATTACATAAAAACTTTAAACTTGAAATACAACATCCTTATTGAAAACTTCCTTTACATGACCACTACATTCCTTCGTACTTAGCATTGCATGGGATAACCTGAGGACATGCATAAGAAAAGGGTGATCTATAAAGCCCAGTAAGGGAGTACACAATGAATAACATGAGGAGTACAATACATGTTAGGCAATAGGCATATCAATAGAGAAAAAGAGATACATGAACATAAAGGCATGATAAAGCATGATAATCATAACATGGAAATGTGGCAACAACACTTAACATTGAATTAGCATGATCCAAGGCTCATTGCACATGGAGCATGAGTAAACCCTCATTGCACTTGAAGCACGAGTAAACCCTCGTTGCACTTGAATTAGCATGAGTCAACACTCATTGCACATGACGTATCATGATACTATACTTTACCCAATGCATTGGAGCGCTATCAGGGCGCACCCTTCTTAAACATTTCATTTCATGCATAAGTGTGCCACATGGATCATAAAACATGGATTCATAAAACATAATCATTTCTTCCACGATAAAGGAATGTGGAATTCATACATGAAACTTTACAATCAATACGTATATGTGCATAAAGGTGAATACCCTTGATGGAGAAATGGGCATGGTATTCACTACACAAAGACATTGGCTTAGAAAATTGGTGCGATTTCGGCAGCGTAACGGCGTGACATAAGAATTTATAAAAAAGGTTGATGAGATAGAAAGGGGTTCCTCATCATATTTACATGAAATGGACAGTAAGGAGATCATATATATACATTTCCCAACAACAGAAATGGAATTTAGATTCATGATACAAAAGTATTGCTTGAATATAAAAGAAGAGAGAGAAGTTCCTTTCGGAATTTCGGCATAGTAACGGGTGTACATGGGAGGCATTTAATGAGAGAGAAAGGGTTCTCCCATCATTCAAACAATAAGAGGGCAGTATGGGGGAGGTGCGAAACCATACCCCAACATTCATAAATTAAATTAAAAGGGCAATACAACTTAAAGAAAATTGACAAAAAAAAGAGAAAGGAAGAAAAAACCCTTACTTGGAAGTGTGCTTCCAAAGGCTAGAGAGAGGCTTGTGAGAGGCTTCTTGGGAGCTTGGGGCACCTTGAGAGGATTCTAGAGAGAGTAGGGCAGAGGTTGGACGAACTTCAAGGGCTTTGAGTGAGGAGGAAGTGGGAGCTTGGGTGGGTTTATATAGGAAAGGTGAGAGAATTCTTTATTATTTAGGTTTGGGACCCCTTATATTAAAATAATCCAAACCACAAACCATCCCATGGTATTTGCCCATGGTTTCTGGAAAAGGAGAAAGGAAAACAATATTTTACAAGGCCAAGGTCCGAACTTATTAAAAAATTAGGGTTGCTTATGTGGAGGTGAGTCACACTCCCATGGAAATTAATTTAAAAAGGCAAAGTGTTGAATAAGTCTTGAGGGCTCCATTAATGCTTTGAAAAGTGAGTCAAACAAACCCAAAACCTCATTATTTTAATGATAAAACATATATTGGCCGAACCTAAGGATTATGGTATTTTATTACATCACCATTGAGTCATTATGATGTCATAAAACACATTATATATTTAAAAGGTATTTAATTTTTACCCAAAAATTGGACTGTCTCAGAAAATTATGAAAAATTCACCGTTGGATAATTTCGACGTCCTGATTCCAAAAATAATATTTATTTTATCTAAATAATTTTCTAAATATGTGAATTTGCACTTTTAAAATAAAAACTGACATTTATAAAAAATTCACGGGTTTTGACAGAAATGGCTTTCAAACCTTAATAAAAATTTTAATTGCATTCATAAAATTATAAGATCATTTATATTTAATAAAAATTAATTTAATATTAATAATAATATTTTATTAAAATATTATTTAATGCAAAAATCCTTTAATTTAATAAAATATAATTCTTAATTAAATAATAACTAAAAACATCATTTGTACTTTAAAAACTAATTAGAATGCATCAAAAATGACTAGAAATTATATTCATTATTATATACAAAAAATAATGTACATGAACATGGTGCTACTTATTTGTTACATAACCCCTTAAAATATCCGCATAAGACCTAAGGGTAAGGTGTGCGATGGTGACAGACTCTTGGGGTTGCTCGGATAACATCGCTCGAGTGGTGATCTCTATCAACTTCCATTTTTCCCGTAGACGATCACGTTCGAGCTTGACTTGATGAAGCTCAGCTTGGGCTTGGTCAAGGGCAAAGCCCAAAGACGCCACCTCCTTTCCGAGCTCCGACAAATGGGCTTCGTAAGGGGCAATTCTACTGGATGAGGCCATCACTTCCTTTGTCTGAGTAAAAATGGTTTCGTTAAAGCCTTATATTTAAACTACCCAGATGATCAATGTTCAACGGCTATAAAAGTAACGGTCACAAATCTTAACGTAAAACTAAAGAAGTTGACATCTTATAAAAACATAAAGAAACATTTAACTGGATCAAGAGGGATTTTCCATTAATGAAATTTTGGGTCGTTACAAGGGATATGTGCTATACATCATGTTCTAGAGACATGGTTGATGGATGTGCTAGATGATAGGACACAAATATTCCATGATCAAGAATCTCTAAGGGGTTGTTGTAGATTGGAATCTATTTTACTTTCAGTTCAAATCTCATGGTCTCCTTTTATGTGCGAGGCAATAGGCCACTTATTTGATGTATATCCGTGCAATTTGATTTGGTGAGAAGTGATCCCGAATTATGATAAAGTGGTTTTCCATTGTTATACAATCCACAACAACCCATATATCCTTGTTTACTCAGGATTTTTTCAAAAGTAAAATGAAAATGTCTTCAATGATGTTTTTAAATTTCCATTTTGGTATGTGTTATGTTAGCATCATTCCCATTGACCATTTTACTTTCAACCTTCACTTACGGACATACTAGGAAGTTTGATGTATATTCAGTGATCACATTCTTCATATTTTCCCATAATTAGTTCTCTTAGCGATCTCAAGACGTCTTTGTTATCCCTGGGTGAATAAATATGCTTAAGCTATGTGTGTCACTCAAAATGTATTTCTTTATCTCTGGATTGAATAGTAAACATAGTCATGGACCAAATCTTACAGGTCATTCCTAATAAAAATTGAACTCTGAGGATTTCACATTTCTCAAATCATTCACCCTTTTTTGGATTTCCATATCATTTCTTTAATCATTATTTATTTTCTATATGAGGGATAGTTGATAAATCATTTTATAAAGGATTGATGATATTACTTCCTTAATGATTCCCATGTTTATCCTTTAAAAATATTATAATATAGGATCCTTCTCAATTGTCATAATTGATAATGTTGTAGGAAACGTTCAACTTAGATCATCCACCACTTTATTTTCCTTATCAAGATGGCAGTGGATTGAAAAGTTATAGTCCTTGATGAGATCTATCCATCTTCTCTAGATTATATTAATATACTTATTTGTGAATATATATATATGAGGCTCTTGTGATTATTATATAATTCAAACTTCTTCACATATTGATAATGCCTCCAGATTTTCAATGTGAGGATCACAACTTCAAATTCAAGATCATGCGTTGGATAGTTTTTCTCATGAATTTTAAAATTACATGAGGCTTAGTCAGTCACTCTGTCATTTTTTATTAGTAAACAACCTAATACCTTGTTTTAAGAATCTCTATATACCACATAGAGTTCCCCAATTTTTAGAAGTGTGAGTAATTGTGAATTTATAAGACTCTTTTTTAACTCTTTGAAGTTGTATTCATATTCCCTAGTCTAGAAAAAATTAACTCCCTTCCGAGATAGCTTGGTTAATGGGATTAAAAATCTTGGGATGTTCTTTACAAATCATTGGTAATACCCAGCTAGACCACAGAAACTATGGATGTATATTTCTGATTTTTTCCTGGGGCAGTCTTTGATTTCTTTTATGTTGGTTCGTTCTCTAGATATTTCTTTTCTGGGGATAACATTCCCCGAAAATTATACTTTCCCCATATAGAACTCATATTCACTATACATTTCATAATGTTTCTCCTTTCACAAAGTCTTTAGTGTAGTAGTCAAATGCTCCACATATCCCCATTCCTCATGGATTAAATTAGAATTTAATCTATAAAGACTACAAAAAATATATCAATGTAATATGTAAAGACTCTATTAATTATTTCCATGAATTTTTCTAGATAATTTGAGTCTCTAGGGGAATCACAATGAAATCATAGTGTCCAATCCTCGATCAAAATTAATCCTTGGGAATATATTCCTTCTTCACCATTAATTGGAAATATCATGAACCAAGGCCACCTTAGAGAAATACTTTTCAACATGTATTTGATCTAACAAGTCATCTATCCATGGAATGTGATACTTGGTCTTTATCACGGTTTTTTTGAGACCACAATAATCAATGAAGAGGCTCTTTGATTCATCCTCCTTCTTTATGAAGAGGACTAGAGAACCCCATTTCGAGGCACTTAGGAATATAACACCCTTGTTCATATGATA